>JAMPIT010000104.1:0-1200000 GCA_026261815.1 Monarcha castaneiventris obscurior | reverse complement strand
TCCTTTTGATGCAGGATCTGGTTAAATAGTGGGAATGACCCTTAAGTAGTGGGAATGTTTTCACTTCACAGCAGTCCCTGTTCCTGTGCCTGCAGGTCCTGGTGAGGCTTTGCTGTTTGATCTGTTTATGCAGATGGTAGAGCAGGACCAGGCAGTGCATCTTGCCATGACTGCTCCTGGAAGCTGTGTAATCCCAGCAGCACAAATGGGTGTGCAGCAGGCTTCTCCCTGCCAGCTGGGCAGGCCAGCTGTGGCTTTGGCTACCCAAGTCCTGAAAGCCCCTGTCCCAGTGCTGCACTCCTTCCCTGACGTGGTGGCACGTGTCCCTGGTGACCTGTGGCCATTCTCTCCCTCCCCAGTGTATGACATCGTGAGGAACTACACTGCAGACTACGACAAGACCTTGATCTTCAACAAAATCCACCACGAGCTGAACCAGTTCTGCAGCGCCCATACCCTGCAGGAAGTGTACATCGAGCTGTTTGGTAAGTAGATGGCAGCTGGGTGGTCCCAGCTGGGATGGATCCCCCTGGAACCTCCCTGTGCTGCTCTGGAATATGTTACAGCTGGCCCCTGGGAGCAAACTGCCCCTGTGCTGGAGTTGCAGTCCAGAATCCAGCTCCTTTTCCAGCCATGTGCCACTTCCCCTGTAACTTTAGTGTCTTTGTCTTTCCCCATCTGCATGTGGGAATTTGGTTTCAGTCTTTTCCCACCTGTCCCTGGATGCACACAGCAGCCACTCTGCTCTTGTGTGTGCAGTGATGCTCGTGGCCTTCACTATGGCAGTGGATTTGTCTTGTTCTACTTCTGCCTGTGGGCCCCTGCTCTGTTGCTGAATTCACTTCTGCCCTTGCAGAGCTCCCTCCTGGCTGCCTTTAACAGCTGAGAGCTAGAAGGTTTTTGGCAGGGAGGTAGCAGTGCTTCAGGAATTAGCACAGGTCATCTTCTCCTTGGTGAACCCGTGTCCCAAGGACAGAACAGGTTGTGTTCCTTCTTGAGTGGCTGAGCAGGGGGAAAATGGCTTATGGAAGATAAAAGGTTGTCAGGATTTTAATATGAAGGTACTCCAAGTCCCAGTGCTGAGAAGGGATAGACTTCTCCTGCAGGCTCTGGGTGTTCTGCCCTCCTGAGGTGCTACAGGCCATTTGCACTTAGTTGAGAGAACCCAAATTCATCAATAGCTGAACTTCCCTTGTCAGTAGCACATGACTCTCCTTTTGGGAATGTTTTTTGGGGGACATAGGAGGGGAATCAATGTACTGAATGGCCTCAGGAAGCATCTTTATCTTACACCATGGAGTTACCTGTTCTTCAAGGCCAGCTGACTCTGCCACACAAGCTGTGGGAGAATGGATGATGAGCTAAATGGTCTCTCTTTTGTCCTCCAAACACAGATCAGATAGATGAGAACCTGAAGTTGGCCCTGCAGAAAGACCTCAATGTCATGGCACCAGGCCTCACTATCCAGGTGGGTTGTGGCCTTTCAATAAAGAGATTAAAAAAGGTGGAGAAAGACTTTTTGCCAAACAAAGCCAGCAGTGACAGGACAAGGAATGACAGTTTTAAACTGGAAGAGGAATGTTTTATGCTGAGGGTGGGCAGGCCCTGGCACAGGGTACCCAGAGCAGCTGTGGCTGCCCCTGGATCCCTGGCAGTGTCCAAGGCCGGGTTGGACATTGGGGCTTGGAGCCACCTCCCATGGTGGGAGTGGGTTGGAATGGATGGCAGGAAATAGGAATGTAGGACAGCTCAGGGGGAGGTCAGCAGTGCTGATGCTCAGCAGTGCTCCACAGGAGGGTTGGGCACTGCTGTCCACAGCACTGCATCTGGTTTTGCAAAGACACGCCTTGGTTATGCAGCTTGCATCAAAATGTTTTGTTCAAACTGTGCTCCCTTTTTCTCCTTTCACAGGCTGTGCGTGTTACAAAACCCAAAATTCCAGAGGCCATCCGAAGAAACTTTGAGCTGATGTGAGTAGCTGGACATAAAACTGCATTAATTAGTGTTGAGGGCCCTGCACAGGTACAGTGCTGCTGGAAGGCTCTGCCCTGGTGCTCAGGGAATGAGAGGTGAGCTCCAGGCAATGTGTGCTTGGCCAGGTGCACTTGTGCCTTCTGTTTTCCATTTCCATTCTGAAATCAGGGCTCGGGGGTCTTGGTGTCCTGGCCATAAGCTCCTCTCCAGGATCTCTGGGATGTCTTTGGGCAGAAGGAGATGCCACTGGATCTCCCTTCACCTTTGGCTGAGCAAGCCCAGCTCCCAGCCCGCATTGCCCTGCTCCTCATCCTGAGGGCCTCAGGCTGGGCTTGCATCCAGCTGTGGCCTCAGCAGTGCCAGATGTTGAGGGGCTGATCCCTTCCTCTGGCCCGTGCACGCGCCCGTACCGCTGCAGACAGAGCCAGTCCCCGCGGCTGGAGCTGCCGGCTGGCTGGCCTCTTGTCCCCATGGCCTCTCCTGGGATGCAGAGCTGCTCCTCCTTCCCTTTCCCCAGGATAATGCTTCTCCCCTTGCAGGGAGGCTGAGAAGACCAAGCTGCTGATTGCAGCCCAGAGGCAGAAGGTGGTGGAGAAGGAGGCAGAGACAGACCGGAAGAAGGCGCTCATTGGTAATGTCACCAATTAATGTCACAGGCTGAGCCCCTATTCCTGCATTCCCTGCTGAGCTGGGGCAGGGCATTGTCTTCCACCACTGACAGCTCCCTGAGGGAGGCACAGCCAGGCTGCACAAGCAGTGGTTTTGAACATCTGAGCGAAAATCCCTCAGCAGCAGAGCAGGGAGCGCCTCCGTCCTGCAGCAGGGATGAGGACATCGCTCCGCTGGAAAAACTGCTGGGGCTTGGAGCTCCATGTCCCTGTGCCAGAGGGATCACACTTGTAAACGGGCTGTCAGCTCTGCAGACATCAGCACTGCATTTTCTTCCTGTTACTGAGCTGCTCGGAGTACAGACTGGCACTGAGAGGGAAGGGAGGGAGCAGGGAACCAGCTCCTGGTGTGGCAGATCCTGCAGCCAGGCACTAGTGTCAGGGTGCTGGTGCTCAAGCCCTGGGGAGGAAATATCCCAGCTGGGCCTGTTGTGATTGCAGAGGCAGAGAAGGCTGCCCAGGTGGCCAGGATTCACTACCAACAGAAGATCATGGAGAAGGAGACGGAGAAGCGGATTTCCGAGATTGAAGGTAACCGCGCTGCTGGGGCCGTGTGCCAGCTGGGGGTGGTGGCAGCTAGGGGAACCTCAGACCTGCACAAGTCAGCAGGGGAGCTGCAGAGGTGCACGGTTGGGCACTGGGGGCGTTCCTGCCCTGTGCACCAAACTCTCCAGGAAGCTGCAGGGCAGGTACGGGGCCAGCCAGGCTGTCCTGGGTCAGCCACGGTCCCCACGGCATGAGGGCTTGGGTGTTCAGTGGGATGGGGCCGGTCACTTCCTAATGCTTTCTTTCCTGTCCCTCCTCTGCTGCTGTGTCAGATGCCGCATTCCTAGCGAGGGAGAAGGCAAAAGCTGATGCAGAGTACTACACTGCTCGGAAGCTGGCTGACTCCAACAAGGTGAGCACTGGGAAGCTGGTCACTCACTCTTCCTCCTGACCGCATGGGAGGTCAGCTTCATGTGGGCAGCACTGGGAAAACACTTGAATTAACAGCCCACATCCCGGGAGGCGGCTGCCTGACGCGAAACCCAACGCTGCAGGGCCCAGACAGTTGTCTCTCAGAGTCTCTGGTTTCTGTTTTTTGCAGCTGAAGCTGACCCCTGAGTATCTGGAGCTGATGAAGTACCAGGCGATCGCTGCCAACAGCAAGCTGTACTTCGGGGACCGCATCCCCGGCGTGTTCCTGGACTCCTGTGCCTTCCAGCAGGCCAGCCTGAGGACTGCCCACGAAACCAGCCTTCCTGCCCAGGAAGCCCCGGAGCCCTCTGGAGAAAGCCCCCTGAGAGGCGAGGAGAGCACTGGCTGAGGAGGCAGAAGGCAGCCCGGTGTAGCTCAGCAGCGAGCCCGGCTGTGCCCGGGGACGAGGCCCTGTGCTGGAGGGGCAGATGCAGCTCATGCCTGGACATCTTGTGTATAGGTGGCACTTGGGGTGATTTTCTTCTGGCGACAGATTGCAAAGGGCTCTGCCTCTTCCGTTTCTCCCCCTGTTAAATTGGTGCTTCCGAAGGAGGGATAATCCTGTACTAACATACCTATACTGGAATATTAAACGACAGACAGCAGGAAAGCCTCCCGGGGTGGGTGCAGTTATTTAGCAGGAGGAAGGAGGTGTGGCTTTGAGTGCTGTGTTGCTGCACACTGGTCCCTGCCCAGTGCTCCTGGCTGAGGCTGAGCGAAGAGGAGGTTCCCTTGTCCCGCCGCTGAAGCTTCGCTTGGTGAAGGTTTCTGCTGACGCTGTCTCGCTCTGCTCAAGGACTCCGGGGGAGTGGGCTCTCCTTGGCCAGCGTGTTCCTGCTCAGAGCAAGGAGTGTGGTGTGGAATAGGTTATTGGAGTAGGATCTGCATAGCCATAATATTCCTGTAGACAGCAGCACTAGATAACGACTTGGAGGAAGCAATCTCTGCAGGGACTGTGCACCCCCCTCTCCAGCAAGAGCCTTGCACGGGCTGCCTGGGACTGACTGCGGGGTTCCCGCTGGGTGGCTGAGTCTCATTGCCTCCTAAACCAGATTGCAGGAGCACCTCGGAGCAGCTGGTTGGGGACAGAGCCTGGCAAGTCTTTGCTCAGATTCCAGCCTCCCTGTAAGTCATTCACCAGGGAATGGGGGCTGAATTTCCACTGCTCTGCCGTGCTGACGAAGGGGAAGAGAAGAATGGAAGGACCCTGCTGTGCAGCAGATCAGATGTTTGGCGCTTCAGCTGTGAAGTAGGTGAGGCATCGCTGCTCCTCCGTGCAAAATCCGCTGCTCCAGCGAGTGGGACCTGCTTTGTGTGTCCTTGAGCAGCCGTGGCAAGGAGTGTGTCCCTGCTCCTCTCATCTGGCTGGCTGGCAGGCGGATCTCCTGTCCTGATCTGCGTGTGATACATCCGACCCTGCTCCTGGTGTGCCACAGCACGGTGAGGGGGAGATGTGCTGGGGAGGGGCAGTCTGCTGGGACAGCCTGCTTTCTGCTTTTCCTCCTTCCTCCCCTCTGCCTGCGAGGATGTGCTTGCTCCTAGGACCTGCTCCTCCTTGTGCTCTGTGAGGATCCGGGCTGCAAGGGCTGGGGAAGCAGCTTGCAAGAGCTGGAATGCCATTCTCCAGCTGAGAGCACCCCAGCACTGCCTGCTGCATGTTCAGAGACCTGCTCTGCTCTGCCAGACAGGCCACCTGTGCATCCCTCCTGCTGTCCTGTCCCCTCGGAGCAGCCGTGCCACCCTTGGAGGGGCTGGGGGGTGGTGGCACTCTGGGCACTCGGCCTGTGGAGATCTTCTGTCCCTGGCACCCTCTGCAGCCCCACGGCAAGGGGAGGGATGTGCTCAGCTCCTGCCCCTCAGAAACATTCACCCCTAAGCAGCTCCACCTGTGCTGGTGCTGTGCCCAGAGGAGGTGTGTGGGCTCGGGCTCTGCAGTGCTGCGTGCCCACCCTGTGTGGCTGGGCTCCAGGAATGGCACTGGCCCTCCACAGGAAGTTCAGTGACACACGGTGCCTGCTGCTGTCTGCTCCTGCCCTGGCTGCCTCTCCTCCATCTCTGGGGCAGGGCAGGCTTGTGTTGGCCCTGCCCCTTCTGCAGGGTGTAGGACGTAACTGTGGGACTTCGCAGCAGTTTTGGGTGGTCTTTCTTGTCCTCCACCTGCCTGCAAACTCCCAAGGCTCAGTTGATGCTCTGCTCCAGGATACCAGCTCCTCTTCCAACCCAGCCCTGGCAGGAGCCAGGGACCAGGGCCCCAGGGCAGAGAGGGAGGGGGTGGCAATGTGTTTTGTAGTGTTTGAAATGTCTCCTGGAAATGCTGCTTGGCTTGCAGGGTCCCCTTTTTCCTGTGGGATGGGCTTTGAGGCAGCAGTGGAGTCTCATCTCTGCCCTGCTGCCTCCTCAGTGTTGCAGCAGCTCCTTGGCACATCCACGGCCTCTCCTCACCCCGGCAGCACCCACTTTGGTTGGATTTTGGGATGAGGACAGGCTTTATAGGCTGGAAGCACTGCTGGAGGGAATGCTGGCAGGGATGTAGTCCCTGTGATTTTCTCATGTGTTCCTGGGGTTGGACAGACACACTGGGCATCAGGAATGGCTGGACAGGGTGGATTCTGCCAGCCTGGAAGTGACAGGGGCACGAAGGGAGCTGCTGGGAGCCATGAGCAGGCAGTTCACACCTCTCCTGCAGTGACCAGAGCAAGATATCCATGCAGGGAGCAGGAAAGCCTTCCAGGCCAGTGCAGAAGAGCTGCTTCCCTTTGGATCCGAGCCTTGCTACGCCTCCCTGCGCCGTCCGGGCGGGTGCATGGCTTTGCCTTAAGTGGCTGTCACTGGCTCCGTGTCCCTCAGTAGGCATCAGCCACCTCCCCGCGTGGTCTGAGGGCCCCCGGGGCTGCTCCCGCGGCCCCAGGTCCTGGCAGCAGCATGTGTGATGCTCAGTGCCTTCTGCAGCAGCCTCCCCCACCCCTCCCTGCTTCCCCGGCCGTGGCTGCAGCCCCAGAGCGTGCAGGAGGGGATGGCCACGGCTGTGGCACCCTGGCGGGGCTGTGCTGCCCTCTGAGCCCCCGCTGTGAGCAGGGACACGGCTGCAGCCGGGATTTTGGGATTGAACTGGTTTTTCTCTCCACTCCCACAGCCTGCGTGGGGCTGTGACTAGGGGGGGTGTGCCCCTGGATCCGCATCTCCTTAAGGAAACACGATACATACGGTCAGGTTTACATTCACAGTGTTAAGTTCTTTTGATAAAGCAGAATAAAATTATTTTGTTACCATTTTTTTGGATGGTTTTATGTGTCCTAGGGCTGGTGGCACACGAAGTGGGGGACCCCTGGACCTCTCACCGTGCAGCAGCACTGCGTGATGTGGATGTCCTCAGCTGCAGTGACTGCCGCCCTGGGAGCAGCCTGGGCTCACAGCAGGCCCCAGCCAGGATGGTGCTGAGCATGAGGGGACTCCCTGCAGCATCCTGCAGCCCCTGGGGCAGCCTGGCTCTTTCTGGCTGGCAAAATGTGCTGTGGTTTGGCTCCCGTGGCTCTGGCACTGGATTGGGGAGCTCGGCTCCAACCCTTCCTCCCTCTTCCCTGATCCCTGCACAGCTCCCTGCCTGCCGCCACCCCGCTGTCCCCTCCTGCCCAGACACATCCCATGACACCTCTGCCTTCAGTCTTTATTGGTATAAAAGCCTTGAACCTAAATTATATCAAAAATGGGAGGCCTGGTTTTACAGCAAGTGGCTCAAAATGGTCACATAAGGGTCATAAATAAATGGCTGCAGTAAAAAGGCTCCCAGGGAATTCCCTTTTGAACAGTAACTCCAGGAATAACTTCAGAGATAAAAGCCCCGTGGGGAGGCCAAGCCCAGCTTGGACCTGCCGCAGCCCGTGGTGACATCCCCCCGAGTGATGTCCCCAGCCCGGGCGGAGTTCCCGGGGCACGGTCCCCACAGAGCAGCGCTCTTCCTGCCCCGCGAAGCCAGGAGCTCCTCTCCGCAGCCCCGGCAGGGAAGGGCAGGAGGAGCAGGACACATTCAGGACGTCGGGAGAGAAGGCAGCAGCCCCCAGGGCGCAGGAGAGCCTGGGCCGGTGTGGGGCAGTGCTCCAAACCGGAGCTGGTGGTGTCCCGGCTCCTGGTTTCCTTGGGAAGCCCCGGCTGACGGCTTGCCCCGGGACAGCCGTGAGGCTGCCGAGTCCATTAAGGCACAACTCGAGGATCTGTAAACACTGGTGCCC
The DNA here is from genome assembly GCA_026261815.1 of Monarcha castaneiventris obscurior. Taxonomy (NCBI): domain Eukaryota; kingdom Metazoa; phylum Chordata; class Aves; order Passeriformes; family Monarchidae; genus Monarcha; species Monarcha castaneiventris. Next base: position 1,192,175 of record JAMPIT010000104.1, on the reverse strand, counting down.
CCGGGCAGGGTCCGAGGTCCGGCCAGCAATTCAAGTAAGGGGGAAGCGAGCCGATGGCTCCCAGCCGTGCCACCCCTGGGCCGGGCGCCGTGGCGGATGGAGCATCCTCTGTCACCTCCTGGCTGGGGGCGGCTTCAGGGCCACCTTTGGCGGGGGACAGCGCTGGAAGGGAGCCGGGGGGAGGCACGGAGCCGGCGGCCCCTCGCCGTGGCTCGGCACTCTGCTCTTCAGCGCTGGGAGAGGTTTGCTGGGCGGCTTCGGCTTCGCCTGGCGGGAGGAGAGACCCGGCTGCCTCACCTGGGCACCGGGAGGGGCCCGGAGCGGGGCGGGGAGCAGAGGAAGGGCCCCCAAGCCGCTGGGGAGGGTCGGTACCTGCGGGGGCCGTCCCCGAGGGGACCGAGGCGGCTCCTGGGGGCCGGGTGCCGATGGCCGCAGGGTCAGCACGGGGCTCCGGGCGCAGTCCGGCCGCGGGGCCGCCGTGCTGCTGACCAGGCTGGGCTGGCCGATGTCCCGGCCGGACAGCGGGCGGCGGCCCGGGCGCGTCCGGCCGCCCTCCTGGAACAGCGGGTTGGCCAGGCCCGAGGGAGTCCGGCTGGAGCTCCTGTGGGACACGGGGACCATGAGGGACCGCTCCGGGCACCCCTCGAGCTCCGAGGGCAGCGGAGACGGGAATTACCCTTTGTGGGAGCGCCGCGCCGCCCTGGCTCTGAGGAGCACCACGCCGCTGGCCAGCAGGACTCCGGCCAGGGCCAGCACGGCCAGCACGGCCGCCAGCACCACGCCGCTGCCGCCTGTGGGGACCGAGCCGGGCGCTTGGGGACGGAGCCGCACCTCGCAGCCGGTGCCAGCCCCTCCCCAGGCTCCCTCCTCGGGAGGACACGCGTCGGGATGAGGGATGAGGGGGCCGTACCTGTGGCTATCCCCGAGAGCTCCTGCTCGCAGTAGGGCGCTGCCCAGCCGGGGTCGCAGTGACACTCGCGCCTGTGGTTGCACACCTGGAGGAGGGCAGAGCGTCAGGGCGGCGGCGGCGCGGCCGGGGCCCGCAGCAGCCCGGGGGGGATCGCGGCTCGTACCCCGTGGTTGTTGCACTTGGCCGAGCAGTTCTTGTCGCCGTAGACCAGCAGGTTCTGGCAGCGCCCGGCGTAGCAGACCTGGGGCAGGCAGGGGGCTGTGAGGCTGCCCCGGGGCCGGCGTTCACCCTGCCCCGGCCCGGCCCGGCCCGGCCCGGCCCCGCTGGGCTCTCACCATCTCCTCGCCGCACTTGGCGCCCGTGGGCACCAGCCGCAGCTCGGCCGCCTCGCCGGCGTCGCTGCCCGCGATCACCGCCTTGCACTTGAAGCGGCCCAAGTAGTAGCCGAAGGAGTAGTAGCCGCTGCCGAGGATAGGCTGGGTGTTGTCGCTCAGGCACAGCAGCGTGCCGCACTTGACATCCCTGCGGGACACGCGGCCGTGAGCGCCAGGGGACCGAGCTGGGCCGAGCTGGGCCGGGCTGGGCCGGGCTGGGCCGGGCCGGGCCGAGCTGGGCTGGGCTGGGCCATCCCCGCCTCCCGTCCTTACTTGGGGCTGCAGGGCTGCTTGCCGTACTCGGTGAGGCAGTGCAGGTGAACGTGCTGCTCGCTGTTGTGCTTGAAGCAGACGTCGGGAGCCACCTGCGCCTCTGCGGGACGCACGGGAAGGGTCACACGGAGCTGTGCCGGCGCCGGCGGCCGCGCTTTGGGACCGGCAGCGCCGGGAAGGGACCACAGCCGGGCGATGCGCCGGCCCGAGGGGCTCCGGGCACATCCCGCAGCAGGCGGGGCAGGAGGGTGGGCAGGGAGAGGGCCCTACCTGCGCCCCAGAGCGCCCGGCACTGCTCGCCGTGCGAAGGGCAGGCCCCGTTGTAGCAGTAGCCATTGCCGTGCTGGCAGGAGACGCCGTTCTCCTGGAACACGTCCTCGGGGCATTCGGCGCTGAGGCCGCTGCAGTGCTCGGCAAGGTCGCAGTCGTTCTTGCTGGCCCGGCAGAGCGCACCTGCAGCCTTCACCTGCACGGAAAACAGGGATGTCAGCGCTGCCTGGACGCTCTCGCATCCCCGGGCACCGCGGCACAGCAGCACCCCGGCCCGGGAAACGCCTGCCAGCACCGCTGCCTGGGCTACTGCACAGCACAGAGACACCCCCAGGGCTCCGACCGGCTCTTCCCCCACTTAAGCTCCTGCCGAGCTGGTCCCCTGGGGACGGCAGTACCTTGCAGTCCTGGCAGCATTCCCCTCGGGCACACTCGGCTCCCTCTCTCAGCTGGCACGTGGTGGCATTGCAGCAGCGGTCCGAGCACTCCTGCAAGACAGGGATGGACTGAAACCCTCCCGGAAGCCCCCGGAAGGACCCTTTCCTTCCTTTCTGGGGGGACCAGGGGGCCGTGTCACCAGGTGCCCACAGCGGCGTAGCTGCCATGGCTGAACCAAGGGGCAAAACCACAACATCCCAGGTGGGGACCGTTTCTGCTGCCTCTTCACCCCCATTACCAACACCAAACCAAAGGACCAGAAGGGATTTTTTCAGAAGACGGAGCCTGAGCTGGGCCCCTTTGCATGTCTCCAGGAAGGAGAAAACATGAGGATTTCTGTGCTCCCTGGATCAGGGGAGCATTCCTTCAGGTCCCAGCAGAGGGCTGTGACCAGGGATTCATTCATCCCAGAGGCATTGCCCAGCTGTTTGGCTCATTTCCCTGCCGTGACGGGCTGGTAGGGATGAGGAACAGCTGAGCACAGCTCTCGAAAGAACACCGTGCCCCGATGTCCCCCTCCGGGGTCATCTCTTTGGAGGACGTGGGGGGGTGTCCACCTTCCCTAGGCTAAAATCACAGCCAGCCACACGGGGGGGCACACACGAATATCCTCCGCTAGTTATTAATCGGCAGAAGCCTCAGGAGCACAAGGGGAGAGCCCGAAGGACAGATCCCCGGTCCCCGCCGCCCACCGTCGCTGCAGCCCTTTGCAGAGCCCCGTACCTCGGGCGTGCCGCAGTCGCACTGCTCTCCCCGCTCCACAAACTGGTTCCCGCACACCGGGCCCCCGTACAGCTCATCCGCCCGCGGGGCGTTCAGCAGGCAGCTGGTCCGGGGGTCCCCCAGGAACTGCCACATGTCCTGCTCGCTGCACCGGCTGAACAGCTTGGGGTACACCAGCCTGCAGGGGCACAAAGCCAGGCGGTCATGAGCAGAGAGCCCAGAGGGGGGCTGGAGGGCCACTGACAGGCCCAGAGGTGCCTGCAGTGGGGTGGGGTGGGGTGGAATATCCACCCAGACCCGACCATCTCACGGGTTTCACCCCATCAGGATGGTGCCAGAGGACACCTCAGCGTATTTGCTGCCCAGGATGCCCCCCTGTCTCCTCTGCTCACCCAACACTCCCTGCCATGACGCATCCCCCGTCAGCTTTGGAGACAGGGCAGCGGCAGCCGGCCACGTCCTCGTCGTGAGACATGCCCAGGTTGTGCCCCATCTCGTGAGCCAAGGTGGATGCGGCGCCGATGGGGTTCGTGCTGTGATCCTGTGGGACAAGCACAGTGTGGATTAAACACCTTCGTGGTTTCTCCTCAGCTTCTCCACAGGGCCACCGGGGCTCTGCGAGGCAGCCCCTCACACTGCCATGCTCAGGTAAGGGAAGGCACAAGCTGGATGTGGTCCTGTGACCCCTGAAGACCCCCAGACTGGTCCCTCAGGGCTGTCAGGGAGCTCAGACAAAGCAGCTGCTCCAAAAAAGCAATGCTTGGTGGTGGGTCTGGATAGCCAGAGGAACCACAGCCAATCACTCCTGCTCCTGTTCCCACAGACCTGGCGAGGGATGAGGAGCACAGCCAGTCCCAGCCACCTGACAGCCTCCTGAAATCCCAGCTCCTGTGTCCGTGGAGATTCTCTGGGAGCCCAGCTGGGTGCCCACAGCCCCAGAACTTCTCTGGGGCTCAGTCACTCAGGGCAGAGATGCCAGGGACCAAATCCAGCCCTAAGGCTGCAGAGGGGGAAAGCTGGAGGCCAGTGGAGGAGGGAGCAGCTCTGGAAGGTGCAGTGCAGGGAGGGCAGACCCCAGGACCCACCTGGTTGACACCGCCCGAGTCCCTGGTGCACATCACCAGCTTCTTGGCCAGCCCCACGGTGTTGCCGTGGAAGTCGACGCCCCTGTGGGGTTGAGATGCCGCAGTGGCTGCATGCCCTGGGCAGCGGCAGGGCCAGCAGGGTGGCGAGGGGGTGGCCCCCTGTCCTTACGTGATCAGCTGGGCGTTGTCGTGGGGCTTCTTCCGCAGCAGCTCCGACTCCCGCCAGTGCAGGAAGTTGTCCAGTGTCACCTCCGGCTTGGGGCTGACTGTGATTTTGTCCCTGTGGTTCCACACCTCCAGGCCGATCAAGGCCACCCGCAAGCGAAGGGGCTGGTAGAGCTGGGATGGGGGACACAGCCCAGAGAGAGCCTGGATTTGGGCTGCAGCAGCAGAGGGAAGGCCCCACCTGCCCCGGGGACCCGCAGCCGAGCCCAGGACGCTCCTCACTGGGCAGGATCAGCTCTGTCACCCTCAATAAAGACAAGCTGGGGTGATGGTGTGGGCAGGGCTTCCCCCCAGACCTCTGGGCTCCCTGGCTGGTGAAGGCTGGGATGCTGCTCCCACACTGCTAACCAACGAGCGAGGCTGAAGTAAAGCCATCAGGAAACCCACCATGGTCCAGTGCATTCCTCCCTTTGTTAGCAGCCACTCCAGTGGCCACAGGATGTGCTCCCGGGGGCTACAGGATGAAATTTCCCTTCCCTTGTGGACAGAGCTGAGCTGCTTGCCATGTCCACACATGCAGTGCAGTGGCAACCAAGAGAGTGGGCACCCTGCAGCAGCCCCCTGTGGGCCTGAGACTGGCTCCAGCTCCACCAGCCCACCCATGCCAGCCTCTCTGCTGCCTCCTCTGTGCCCACACTGGGGCTGGGAGGGCGGGTCCAGAGCCCTGGGCTCACCTTGTCCACATGGTTCACGATTTCCTTCATGCGGTTCTGCACGGTGCGCAGGTCCTTGTGCTTCCTGAACTATGGAAGGACACAGAGAGGTTTCCAGGGTGGCCTTGAGCTCCTCGCTGCAGGGCACAACAGCAAACCCACAGGCACCAGCTCAGCCCACTTTACCTCCTGGTTGTCAGCGACCAGGACCAGCTCCACGTATCGGGGACCTTTCTGTATGGGGCCTGATTTCTGGAAGAGAAGAGCGAAGTGGGGTTCAGCTTGCAGATGGGATGTGCTGGATCCTGGAGGATCTGCCAAAGCCAGCAGGTCTCCTAGCTCGGCTCTGTGGTGCTGCTTTGCCGGGTTTCCTCTTCCAGCGTGCCTGCTGGAAAACCCGAGCCTGGCGCCGGGACAACACAGCCGGCTCTGCAGGCACCACAGAGCCCGTGGCCTGGGAGGATGCTGCTGCTAATGGCACAGGATCCCAGCGCCTGTTCCCACCAGGAGCCGCCCCAGCCGACAACTGGCGGGCGAGGGGCATGGCCAGGAGGCACAGAACGCCCCCGCTCCCCCCGGGACCGCACAGAGCCCCGGCTCGGGAAGGAGCGGCCGTGCGACCCCTACCCAGCGGTAGAGCTTCATGGCCGCAGGGATTTTGGGCTCGTGGTCGTACTCCAGGGTGGCCCCGGGCTCCCGGCAGGTGCCGCGCTTGCCCCGCAGGTGAGCTGCCCGGTACACGGCGTGCCGGCCGGCCACTGTCCCCTCCAGCGGCTCCAGCAGGAAGGTGGTCCCGTTCGCCCGGAAAAACCCACTGCGGAGAGAGAGGGCAGGCGTCGGGCTGGGGAGGCGGGCAGGGCACGGACAGACCCTACACACCCCCCTGAAAGCGCCTGGGATACGCGCCCCATCCCTGGAAGTGTCCAAGGCCAGGTTGGAGCACCCTGGCAGAGTGGAAGATGTCCCTGCCCACGGCTTTAAGGTCCCTTCCAGCCCCAGCCATTCAGGGATTCTGGGATTCTATACAAATACAGCTGCCACACCGGCTGCTGGGCTGGGAGGGGGCAGCTATGGCACGGCACCCGCGGCACAGGGAGTGTCGGGTCCTTCAGGAAGCAGGAGCGTCCCGGGGCTCAGCAGCTGACCCGCTCAGGATGGATCCAGCCAGGACACTCCTGCCCGGAGCTCCTGCAGTGTCAGGGCTCCACTCTCACCCCACTGCCGTGAGTCAGCCCCCCAAAAGTGCCGTGCGCCTTTCCTGCCGGGCACCCGGCCAGGGTCAGCACCTCCAGCAGGAAGAGGGATGTCATCTTCCCTTCTGCAGGGGAAAGCTGAGCTCTCACTCCATCGGCACGGCCGGGGCTCGGTCACACCCGGTCACCGGGGCTTGGTCACTCCGGCTGGCCGGGGCTCGGTCACTCCGGCTGGCCGGGGCATGTGCCGAGGCTGGCTGCTGTTCCCAGCCAGGAGCGGGGCTCCAGGGAGCCGGGGCCCTACCTGAGCCCGCCGCAGGTGCTGATGCTCGCTGCCGAGCCGGGGTGTCCCCGCACACGGCCCTGGTAGAAGCAGTGGTCCTGCCGAGAGAGAACGCAGCGGTGCGGGGGCTGCAGCGGCGCGGAGGGGCCCCACGGGGGTGGGAAAGCTGCTCCCGGGAGCCTGCCCGTACCTGGGTGTCCGGCTTCTCCGTGATCTCCGAGCCGTCGGCCGAGTAGTGAGTCTCGGTGTAGTGCTGCCCCAGCAGGGCCCTGCGGGTGGGTGGGAAGGGGCGTCAGCAGCGACCCTGCTGTGGGGGCTGTGGGGACCGTGACCCCCCCAGGCGGGTTTGGCAAGGAGGGAATAAAGTGCTCTGGGCTCAGGTCACCGGTGCAGTGACACCAGGCCTTGGAAAAGGGGTGCTCACGACAAGGGTGGGATGCAAACTCCCCTCAGGCCACCCCACAGTGCCCACCTGCACTCACCTGTTCTTCTCCAGCCACAGGAGGTACTCCCTGCCTTCGGCACGGATGCTGTAGAGGACGTGGCCTGGGTAGGTGCTCTGCGTGGAAGAGAGGAGCCGTCAGAGAGCCACCGTCAGCAGGAGCCAGAGCTGCCCCGCAGAGGGGACGGGGTCTGTGCTGCCCCGCTGCGGGACCCGGAGCCTGGCTGCTCGCCCTGGGGGCATCCAGCAAAGACACAGGAAATCAGAAGAGAAGGAAGAAAGCATGTGGGCAATAACGCAAATCCCTGGCACATCCTGAGATGAAGAACAGGTCACCCGCAAGGAGATGGAGTCAGCAAAGTCTGGTTTCCCGTGTCTGACACATGGCTGCAGATGGCTGTGCCAGGGACTGAGGTTTCCTACTCACCAGTCACAGAGCTCCTTTTCTGGGGTCTGAGTTCAGCACTTACTCATCGGCTGAACCACAAAGATCCCTGTGGCTCTTATCAGCAGAGACTTCCCCCTCCCTGACTGATCTAACGTGCCACCTCACATTTAGGGAACAACCTTTCCTTGGCTCTCCGCAGCCTCTCAGAGCAGATTTTAGTGTCACTGTGTCCCAGCTCCCCTTTGCTGGTGGGAGGGAGTCAGGGTGGCTGTGGCTCAGACAGCTGAACCCTGAGGGTGGAGATGTTCCTACAGGGAAAAGTGTTTCCCTCTGGGGTACTTGTGATCTCCACCTCCAGAGGCCCCATCCCCGTGGGGTCACTGGGAGACACGGATGGTCCCGTGCCAGGCTGTGCCCTTGGCACAAGGGACCTGAGACATCTCCTGAGGGCACATCCACCTCTTCTGGGGGCACATCCTCAGCCCTTGCAGAACCCAGGTGTGGAGGGAGCTGAGCCAAAGGCAAAGCAAACCTTTCCCATGGGGCCAGCATTCCTCAGGGATGAGGTGAGCAGCCTCTCCCTGGGGAGGATGACAGCACCGGCTGTCATACCGTGGCTCAGCATTCCCGGGGGGATGATCTGCACCCTGAAGGAGCCGGGCTGAGCGGAAAGCCCTGCTGACTCAGCGCCAGTGGGGCCAGGTGAGAGGGTTTGCCTGTCACTCAGCTGCCCCCGATTCTCCCTGGTTTGCAGCTCCAGGCCGGCGTGCCAGCGCGCTCAAGGGTCCCTGGAAAATTCTTCTCTTATGAACAGCGTCTCCCGCCTGTCCCGACCCGTGTCCGCCAACAAAGCCATCCTTTGTTATTGTTGGCAACGCCGAGGCCAGAAGAGGTCTCAAGGAATGGCAGGAAAGCACTCGGAAGGGGGTGCTGGGTCAGGGAGCCTCTCTTGGAGATGACCGCAGGGCAAGTTTAAAATAAAAAGTCCTGCTAGAGCTTCTCTGAATCACCCCCTTCCGCATCAGCATGGGCTATGCAAGGGCTCCAGATGGGAAGGCTTTGGGAGCAGCCCTGCGAGCCCCGTGGCCGTGCTGAGCCAGCACAGCACAGCCACAGCTGGAGCAAAGGGAGAGGAGGGGCTGCTTCCCGCTGGTCCCAGTAAGAGACCCAGAGAGCCTGCAGAGGATGGGGATGAGATGTCCCATCCCACCCCAGCACCGGGTGCTTCTTCCCTGGGTGGGAAGAGGCAACAGGCCTTGCAGTAGGGCTGGGGCTTGCTTTTCCCGATCCCTTTCCATGAAGAACCCAGGTTTGCCACACTCCCCTCTGTGCTGGTGGGAAGGCTGGCATCCAGGAGACCCTGCGCTGCAGGACTCAGGGCTCCACCCTGTCTGCAGCGATGAACTTTTGGATTTGAGCAAAGCCAGGGTGCAGCTGGTCTGCTTCAACCCTCCCCGGCTCTGCTGGACCAGCCCCAGGTGTCACAGTTACTCCTACCCCAGAAGCAGCTCCTGGTGGCCCACACCCATCCCAGCTGCAGGAGGAGCCAGCATGGAGAACACCCATCTGTCTCAGAGGGCCTGGTGGGGGTCAGACCTTGCTGAGAACTTCTTCCCCACCCAGATGACCAGGAGAGCAAATCTAACCTCTCTCCAAGAGGGAAAAAATAAAAGGGCTTGGAAGGCAGGAGACTTCCTACCCTCAGCAAGGCAGGTTTGGGATGTCCAAGGACCACCCAAGCCAAGACCAAATCCAGGTGCTGCCCATCAGACAGCCCCAGGGCGCACAGCTCACGGCAGATGTCGTCTCCAGAGGGATCCCGAGGTGGGTGAGCTCCCCTTTCCGGGGGGATCGGCGCGGAGCCGCCCGGCGCACACCCGGCACAGATGGCGTCTCTAAATAGCCTGGGGAATGTTTATCTCATGGACAAGTTTAGGTTTCTAGAGCACGGAAAACAGATGCTTTCGGGGAGTGTTTTTGAAGCTAGCTTATCAGGAAGGGTTTGAATCGCAGAGGAACGTGCTGCACGGCACTAGGGAATACGTGTCCCCAGTCCCTCCATCCCTCCAGGCGCTAAAATCGGCACTTTTTGGGTCTAGAAAAGGAATCAAAAAAAGCCTGGCTGAGTTTCACTGCAAGGCAATGAGGAAAGTATCTTTGAGGTCAAGGCATGCTATGGACGTCGACATCAAGCACTCCAAACTCCTGACTCAAACCCCACTCCTTCCCCCAAATTGCCAGGTTTCCCAAGAAAAACAGCACTGGCTTCCTTTCATGTGGGTTTCTGCAACTTTCTGATTCTTATTTCTCTGTCCCAAAGGACAAAAAAACCCCCAACTTCAGCAAACACAGCAAGAAAAGTGCTTACAGCTCCACGAGGCTTCACAAACCCCTCCTTAAGGAAAGACCAGATGTCACAAGATCACTGCAAGGCTGCAAGAGGTGGCACCGCTGGGTCGTGTCTCCAAAGAAAGCGCTGGAGAAAGCAGCCCCTCCCTCCAAGAGTGCACCGCGCTGTCTGCAGGTCCTAATTAGACCCAAAACAGCCCGGAAAAGCTGATCTGATCAACTGCTTCAACATCTCCATCCTCTGGGATGAAAGCAAGGCAAGGAAATGGGCGGCATGCCATTCTTTTCGTGCAGGGCTGAGCGGGTCTGGCCAAATTGTTGGTCAAGGGGTCCAGCTCTGAGCCTGGTGGTGGGGCAAGATCCCTGCTGATTGCAGCCCCCCGGGCAGATTCCCTGGAAGGCAGCGAGGGCTGCTGTGCCGGGCTGTGACTGACTCACCGGAGGCGCAGAGAGGTCCCTCTTCCCCCGGGGCACCGACAGCTCCCGCGGCAGCACCGTCTCGTACCTCTCGACATGGGGGAGCTGCTCCTCCCTCCCGGCAGCGGAACCTGGGAAAAGCCCAAGGGCTTTGAGACAGATGCCCAGGAACAACCGAGTCACAGACTATCCCGAGCTGGAAGGGACCCACAGGGATCATGGATCCAGCCCCTGGCCCTGCCCAGGCCCCCCAACAACCCCACCCTGGGCATCCCTGGCAGCGCTGTCCAAACGCTCCTGGAGCTCTGGCAGCCTCGGGGCCGTGCCCATTCCCTGGGGAGCCTGGGCAGTGCCCAGCACCCTCTGGGGGAAGAACCTTTCCCTCATCCCCACCCTAAACCCTCCCCTCTCCGTCCCACAGGGCTTCACGCCGCTCCCTCGGGTCTGAAGCCGGGGAAATGGCAGCAGCCAACGCGAAGGTGCAGGGATGAGCCCCAAGAGCAAGCCCTGGAAGACTTGCTGGGAACGCAACTCCCAGACTCTAGGGAGCTCTTGGGAGCTGCAGTCCCCCAGCCCGGCGCCCACAAAGCGCTCAGCGTCCCCTGTGAGCGAGCAAGTCCCCCTGGGGCTGGAAATCCCCCCGAGCCCCCGGTGCAGCAGTACGGAGGGAGGTTTTCCAGCTCCCCATGGTGATGCCACCGCGTGTGACTCGGCGTCTGGCGGCTGTGGGGGCTGTTTGGGAGAGCGGCTGGTGCCTGGGTGGCTCAGCCCCCTCCCAGCCTTCCTTGGATGTCGGAACGGAGAATTTCTGCCACAAACCCTTTGCTTTTCCCGGGAACCCCAGAAGCGGGGCTCGGACGGGTTTGGGTGCTCGGTCCGGGGGTGCCCACGGCCCTCGCCCGCGGCTGGGAGCCAGATGAGTCACGGGCGACCTCACCGGCCGAGTGACGGGCGACCCCCGGCTGGCCGCGGGCCACCGGTGGCGACCCTCCTCTCTCCTTCCCGAGGTGCCCGCACGGCCCGGCGGGGCACCGGGAGCATCCCCGTGGGAGCGAGCCTGGTCCCGGGCGTCCCTTCTCCATCGTCCCCCGCTCGGCCGGCGAGGACAGAGGTGGCCCCGGAACTCCGGGACTTCCCCCCGAGAGCCGCGGGGATGAAAGCAAAGCATCCCCATCCCGCGGCGTCCGCATCCCGCTGCCTCCATCCCCGTCCCGCGCCGGGGTCCCGCCGCACGCCCCCCGAGCTCCCCGCCCGCCCCGTCCCGGCCCCCCGGGCTCACCGCGGGCCGGCAGCAGCAGCAGCGGCAGCAGCAGCAGCGGCAGCAGCGGCAGCAGCAGCGGCGGGGCCATGGCTCGGAGGTCCCGCCGTGCCCCCGCTCGCCGCGCCGCGCCGCCGGCAGCCCCCGCCCGCCGTGAGTCACCCGGCCGCGGACGGGACGGGGCGGGGCGCGGCGGGACGGGCCGCCCACGGCGGGCGGGGGGCTCCGGGCACGGGGGGACGCGGGGGGACACGGCGGGACACGGCGGGACACGGGGGGACACGGGGCCGGGGGGATTGCGGAGAGCCCACGGGCATCGGGGGTCCGGCGGCGAACTGAGGAGGGTCCGCTGCCACCGGGGACTGTCCGTAGGGAAATGGGGAATGCCCTCGGGCCATCACGGGGGTCCGTGGGGAACTGAGGAGGGGACACAGGGGCACCGGGAGGGTCCGTGGAGCACTGGAGAGGATCCACGGGGCATTGGAGCGTGTCCATGGGGCACTGGGGACTGTCCACGGGGAATCGGGGGGGGGCCCAGGGGGCGTCACGGGCCTCCGTGGGGCACTGGGGACTGTCCGTGGGGCACCTGGACGGCCCGTGGGGCATTAGGGAGGGGCCACGTGGCGTCTGGGAGGGGTCTGTGGGGTATCGTGGGTGTTTGAGGCTCTGAGGAGAGTCCATGGGACGTTGGGGGACTGGATCAGTGGGACATTGGAGGCTGTCCACAGGACGTTGGCGTGGGGGGCCGGTCCGAGTGGGATTGGGGACTGTGTGTATGGCCTTGGGGCGAGTCCAAGGGGCAGGAAGGTGGTTCCATGGCCTCGTGGGACATGTCCTGGGGCTCTGCAGGGGCACTCGGGGCACTGGGATGGCTGGAGTGCCACAGGAGGCACTCGGGCTGGGGTATCAGGGCAGATGAGCAGGGCACGTTTGTATTTCTGGGTGCTCCAGGCCAGGGCTGACCAGGAAATGGACACGGACATGTGGATGTGAATGGGACTTGGGATTAGTCATCCACGGGTGTTTAGAAGTTTGCTGTTGATTTAAAAACTGAACTCTCCATGACTTCTAGCGGGACTGGATGCTTGCTGGCAGTCCCCACCCTCTCCCGGGGTCTCTGTCCCTCTGCCAAGCTGAGGACCAGCGTTAGGCCACGGAGCACAGAGATCCTGGCTCTGCCCTCCCATGAGCTCCAAGAGGTCCCTGCCAAGGAGAAGGGAGGGAGAGGAAGGACAGGAGCACTCAGCCCTGTGCCCACAGCCCTCACACACGTCCTCACTGCTGCCCCCGAGGCCTCTGTGTCCCTGGCATGTCTTGGTTTCCCTTTGTTCCTGGGAGACATTTCTCCTCCTCCCTCTACCCACCTGCTCTCAAACTGCCTCAGGCAATGTTTGGAACTCTGTAAGATTCCCTGGAACTCCTCTGCTGCAGGCTTGGGGTAGGAAAGGAACTTAAAAGATCAAGGCACACCTTCCACTATCCCAGGTTGCTCCAAGCCCCGTCCAACTCGGCCTTGGACACTTCTAGGGACAGGGCAATAATTTGCACAATAATTTGCACCCTGAGTTCTATTAACAGACAAAATAACCCTGATTTTTGTTGTTGTTATCTAATTTATTTTACAACGCACAAACACATCATCGTACAACAGTAAAAACAAACAAACAATCGCTGACAAAGCCCCCAAATGTTACCAACATCTCAGGAGAGCGAACGCTGCCCTTTGTCTCTGGGCACCCCTCGGGGGTTGTTCTGGGCTGTGGGGTGGATGTGGAGGCCGGGGGTCACTGGGCGGGCACGGCCAGGCGGGGCAGCAGCGGCGGGGCCTTCTGGCTGCGCTCGGCCGACATGTGCTCCAGCCGCTCCGTGTAGAACCCATTGAAGTCCAGCCTGAGGGACAAAACACACCCGAGGCGGGGGAGGCGTGAGCAGGAGCCTCTCCCAGGACACCCCCAGTGAGCTCCGGCCCTGCGTGGGACGTCTGTGCTGTGCCACGGGTGTTGGTGGCACCTTTTCCTACCCGTGCCTTGATGGCAGGCCTTTGGCAGGCCCTCCACAACGCCACCTTTCACAGGGAAATGTATCAGGAATGTGTCCCAAATACACTGGGAAGGACCAAATGCTCACAGCTCTTCTCCAGCCCACACAGAGGTGTCCTGTGCGCACAAGGGCTCCTCAGTGTCCCTCACCAGCACTGAACTCCCACATGGAATCCCCACGGAACCACAAAACGCTGGGGTCTCCATCCCCACCAGCTCCTGGCTAACACCAGGACGCTTCCCACAGATCCACAATTCACCAACGTGAGCAGCCAGTCGGAAGATGCCCAGGCACAACCACAAGTGGTACCTGGAAAAGCCTCTCCAAAGCAGGCAGCACCAGAGATACCACACTCCCACCTCCCTGGTAATGCCAAGTGGTGCCAGCCAGCCCCGAGCCGGCTGTGACCTTCCTGTGGCAGATCCCAAAGCACCCCCGGCCCGTGCACTCGTGTGCCCTGGATCACTGAGCAGCCAACGCAAGCCCGTGAATCACACAAAAGTTACTCTCTCCCTTTCTCAAATTAGGCTGCTCCAGTACCAACTGAATGGGCACAATATTTGAGTTTCATGTTGCTTAACAACCTCACACAAACGGCAACAAATTGTTCCTTGACATTTTTTGGTGCCTGCAGAAAACAGAGCCTCGACAGATGGAATTTATCTGTTGCTCTCTCCTGGTTGAAAAGCTTTACATTGCTTTCATCCTCCAGGAGTTGTACCAGGGAAACCTGACACTGAGGTGAGAGTGTTGACCAAGTTTTGATTCAAACACAAGGCTAAGACTCATTGCTTTGAGGACCCGTTCTATTTCTAAAGCTGCTTCTTTCCCAGCTCAGTGACTTGCAGATTTTGCTTGGCTTCCCTTTCATCTGCCTTTAGTTTCAAGTGATCTGTGATAACCATTTCTTCACAATTTGTGTGGTGCTTCCTCAACATGTGCTTACATGGCAGTTTCTTGCTTTGTGGCTGGATTCAGTGGGGGTTGCATCCCTTCACATGTCCTGGTGACCTACTCTGAGCTGTTTCCTCCAGGCTGGTAAAGGAAGGATGCTGGATAACCACACTGATGTATAAGATTACTAAGAATGTGGATCTAACTAACCCTTCTGACAAAGCCCTCTCTGCTGTAGTTCTGCTTTTCACTCCTCGGATGTGAAGGAATGACTGGAGAATTCCTGCAATTGCCAACCCTCTGTCAGCACTCCCAAGGAAACGGCTGGACCTGTGTCAGGGAGGTTTAGGTGGGATCTTAGGGAAAGGTTCTTCCCCCAGAGGGTGCTGGGCACTGCCCAGGCTCCCCAGGGAATGGGCACGGCCCCGAGGCTGCCAGAGCTCCAGGAGCGTTTGGGCAGCGCTGCCAGGGATGCCCAGGGTGGGGTTGTTGGGGGGTCTGGGCAGGGCCAGGAGCTGGATCCATGATCCCTGTGGGACCCTTCCAGCTCAGGGTATTCTCTGATTCTATTCTATGACACACCTGAGCCGGACTTGGGCACACCAGAGATCTGTCACCTGTGAGCTCTGAAGGAAACCCTCTGGATCTCCATCTCCTATTGTTTTATGCCACAAATAAAATGGTTGTGCCTCAGTTACTCAGCACTACAAAATGAATAAACCAGGATCAAATAAATGATGAGCAAGTACCACAATGTGAACAAAAGGGCCCTTTTGTTATTTATCTGACATGTTGATAATCCCCATTGGAAAGCAGTCCTATAGAAAGGTTATAAATTGGAGGAAAAGAGCGGTATGTCTTATAAACTCTTCCTTATAAACTCTGTCAAATATGGTATTTCAGATGGCAACTGCCTCCACTCTGCTTGTCAGGTTCCTGTTGCCATAGAGCCCAGGCCTTGAGCCAACAACCCCTCCAAACTGAATGGGAGCTAAATATCACCTCTGGGCATTCACGGTGGGGCTCCCACCCTATAAATCACCCCTGAGCAGCCTATGGGATTGGACAGGCAGGAACCACGGGCTGCTAACATCCAGGATTTCTGCTAAGGAAATGGGGACATCTGGGTTGACAGGAAAGCTCCAGCATGTCCAATGTCTTGGTGGAGACTCAAGTGGTCCCAGAGAGTCCAAACTAGGAGGGGGACTTGATAGTGATGACATTCCTGGTGGCATAAGGACTGGGGCATGGAAATAAGGGAGGGCAAAGGACCCGGGCTCTCCTCTGAGCCTCTGGCTGCAGCTGAGGTCACTGTCCTCCGCACAAACCACGGACACAAGCACTGCATCATCACACTTCTCCTTTCCCCTGAGGCAGGAAGTGCTGGTTGCAAAACCCAACCTCTCTGTACTTGGAAGAAGCAGCCGCAGAGCTGTCACAGCCCAGGAGTCACCCGCTGGCCCCAGCTGATGGCCCAGTGTGGGCTGTGACGCTGATGGGCAGCTCCTGGCTGTGGCACCGTGGGATAGTGGGACACGTGGGACACAGCCAGGCTCTGGGGTGCAGCTCCAGCTTGTGCCGCTGTCCTGGCACGTGTGTGACCTTCACACCATGACAGGAGCAGGTAATTGGGTCTTCAGCACTGTGTTGGCCGTGCCCTGTGTGCCCTGGGATCATGGGGTGAGCTGCCATCAAGGTCTCCTGGATGCAGCACCATGAACAAGCCCCTCCATCAGAACTGGTACTGCAGGTGGTGAAAATGTAAGTGCTGGGTAAAGAAGGCAGAGCTGGAGCACTGAGGAGCAGT
This sequence comes from Monarcha castaneiventris obscurior, assembly GCA_026261815.1. Classification (NCBI taxonomy): domain Eukaryota; kingdom Metazoa; phylum Chordata; class Aves; order Passeriformes; family Monarchidae; genus Monarcha; species Monarcha castaneiventris. The sequence continues at coordinate 1,176,153 of JAMPIT010000104.1, read as the reverse complement.
AAATGCTCCTGCCTGGGGGACTCAGCTGCTTGTGGCCCCACTCCCTGGATGTAACCTGAGTCTGGATGCTCCTGTGACACCCAGGAGTGGTGGCAGCCAGGGAAGAGTGAGAGCTTAATCCTGCCAGCCTTTTCCTACGGATGGATCCTGCCTGTGATGCCCAGGCACATGAAGGGTGACATAAAATGTTGAGAAACCACACCGGCCTTTCCCAAAAGGTGCTGCAGAGACTTGGCTGTCCTGGTTAGTCCTGAAAGGAACAGCAACCAGTTGTACAGCTGGGGCCTGCACTCACAGCCATAAAACCAAGCTTTTGGAGAATTTCCCAGAAGAGGAGGAGACCTCTGACTCTGGTCACTTCAGAGATGGAGCAAACCAGAGCTCTTAGGGCTGTGGAGAAGGGTTCCTCCCCTGCATTCCCCTTTCAGGGACTCAGGGGCTGTGTAAACATGTGGCAGTAGTTGCACAGGAAGTTCCCAGAAGAAAAGGACAACTGGAAGCGCAGTCTCCAGTGGGAATACCTCACCTAACAGAGTTTGCAGAGCACCAGGAGTCCTGACAGCTCTGTCAGATGCTGTCAGAAACAGCACCAGGAGGGGACAACAATCTCCTTAAAAAACATTTGTTAAACATTTCCTCCCTCTCTGCTTTCAGGTGTAGCACATCTCAACAGAGGCGTGAGGGTTATCAGCCAGCCATAAAAGATATCCAGCACAGATTGACTGGGAACAGAAGTCCCAGGGTTTTTTTTACTGAAAAAGCAACACAGAGGATATAAACCCAGCAGCAAAACTTCCATCTCCCCTCTCTCTCTCTCCCCTATCCTGTGTACCTGACTTTTACGTGTTTCTGAAGGAATTTTGATTTCCAAGAAGCTGCTTATTTAAATAAATGCAATATGGGAACTTAAAATAGACACTTCATGATCAAACCTTTACATGATTTTCTCATCTTGGAATACTTACACTGTATTTGGAAATTGGTTTATTCATTGTCTCCACAGTGAGACAATCCCCAAGAAAACTCACACTGCATTGACAATATTAATGGGCAAACGTCACATAATTCAAAGGAATGTGTTTTGGGGTTTTTCTAAAGCCTTGGGTTGAAATGCAAAGCAGTGTCTAATGATAGAATGGTCTGGACTGGAGGGGACCTCAAAGCCCATCTCATTCCAACCCCCTGCCATGGGCAGGGACACCTTCCACTATCCCAGGCTGCTCAGAGCTCCTAAATGCACACATTTCTCAGTGATCATCAGCAGTCCCTGAGCTGAATCTGGGATGCATGGGAGGGGCAGGAACAGACAGAAAAGGCCTGGCTCACCTGTAGATGATGTTGAGCATGCTGTGCTCGCAGTCATTGGTGCTGTACATGCTCAGTTTGTCCAGCAGGTCCAGCAGATGTGTGGAGAAATTGCTGTCAAACTTGTTGATGGTGGCTTCAAAGCCAGATGTGAGGTGCAGGCTGTCAGCATGCTCTGCTAAAAGCTGCCAAGACAAAGGCAGAGTGGCCCCATGTGTTTGCTGACCTGCACTTGCCAAGAGGCCACAAGTGTTCCCTCCGTTCCCTAACCTGCCCAGAAATACTGCCACAAAACTTCACAGTTGCTCAGCCTCTGAAATAAATCTTTCCAAGTCCTTGGTAGTTAAAAGCCCTGCTGTGCCCAGCCTGGGACAGGCCCAGGGTAGATCCCAGCTGAGTTACCCACAAATACATGCTGCCAGTGCTCATTTTCAAGCAGGAGGAAAAGGCAGAAAATGTGTGCTGCCTAAGACAGGCTGTGACCTCTGGAGCACTGTGACTGCAGTGGTGATGCAGCTGTGTGCCAGAGGGGCTTCCAGAGGGACAGGAAGATCTGCTAGCCACGGAGCAAATCCCACGTGCATCTAGACAGAGAAATATGGACCAGACAGATCCCCCAGGTATGAAAGCCATGGGCTGCAAAGAGCCCAGCTCACACCCCAGCACAGCTCTGGGCATGGGAAAGTGCTGGCATTGCAGAAAGCCTGGATGTGGCTCTGCACAGCTGAACACACAAGTGAAAACTCAAAACCCAATGCAGAGACTGCTGTGGGAGACAGGACCTTCAAAGCAGGCTTTGAGAACTCCAGCAGTGCTGCACACTGCCCACAATTCCACAAAGTCTGTGCTTTTGGGGCCAGAGGGGCTCCAGAAACCAGGAAGGGCTATCTGCAAGTGGCCACCCTGGCCAGAGTGCCAGCCAGGCCCAGCTGTCCCCCTGTGCCCCACCTTGTTGGTCAGCTTCTTCTTGGCAGCCTCCTCAGCACGCTCCTCGTCCGTGGGCGGGCCCAGCATGGTGCCGTGCTCCAGGGTGAGCCTCTCCATCTCACTGTCCAGCTTCATGCTCTGGGTGAACCTCTGCCAAGGGCACAGCGTTGGGAACATGCTCACAGCCCGTTCCTTACATCGTGGCAAAGCACGAGGCCCCACTCTGCCCACCCTAACTCCCAGGACAGCTAACTCTGAGGCTGAATTCACCATGCTGATACACTGATCTCCCCAAACCCACTGGAAAGTGGGCTTTATAAAAGCTTTGGGCTCCCTGATGCTGGCTGGAATGTGCCCATCACCCCACCCTCAGGAGAGTGTCTCTACAGAGCACTACAACTTCCACAACAGGAATTTGGTCCATATGAACCTGATCTCAATAGTGAAAAAGGGGGATTTTGTGAAGTAAGAAGCCACAGAAACCATTTGGGAGAGGGTGTGAGCTGTCAAGGCCTAAAGCTGCTGACAGAGGGGACAGAGGCTCATCCACGTGTGGCTGGCAAAGGGACTGCCAGGGCTGGCAGTGGCACGGGGAGGCTGCACACACCTGCATGCAGTTGGTGAACATGACACACACAGACATCAGCTTGGAGAAGATCTTGAGCAGCTCGGGGTTGGTGAGCATGCAGTCCTTGAGGCAGTTGTCCAGGAAGCTGGTGTGGTGACTCAGGACATCGTCGATGTTGGATGCCTGTGACAATGACAAAGCAAACCAGGGCTGCTGTGCTGCTCTGCCCCAAAGCTCCATCCCAGCACCCTGCCTCGGACAGGGACCCCTCGGAGCAAAAAACTCCTCGTGCACCTCCCACAAACATCCTGAGGCAGAGACTGCATCTGCATGACTGCCTTCAACAACCCCACACAGGCTTCAAACCTCACATCACCTCCTCACAAATCATGCTTGCTTTAATCACCCAAACCCTCCCCTGGAAAGGATGGAGTTCTCTGCTTCCTGAACTTGCATTTCCTTTGTTTTTAAATCTGCTTGCCATGGCCACTCCCACCTTCACAAGCTCAGTAAAGTCAGCAAAAACAAGAGGAAAAGAGAAAAAAAAAATCAAAGAATCTTAAATGCCAATAAACTTATCATTAAAACCCACAGGTTGTTCAGAAATATGCTTTAGGAGCCAATAAGGAGCTGGGACATGCAGCGTGGCAAGGATTCTGTAAGGATATTTTGTTAATCTCTGCTACTTCAACAGGCTGTTCCAGTCCTGAGTTTTAAATGACAGATTCAAACTCCCTCTCGCTCTGTACAGTTATGGGACGTGCTGAAGCTCAAACACAAGCCAAGCCTGGGAAAGAACCACAGGACTAAAACTGCCACTAAAACATCCACACTGCTCCAGCAGGACCCGTGCAGGAAACCCCTCCCTCAGCCCTTCAAGCTACTGCAGAACAGGGATAAATGCAGCTTTCTAATGCCACGAGGATGATGATGAAGTTGTGTTGATGAAGACAATGATGTTGTGAAGATGAAGATCCCAGTTATAATTTTAGGAAGAGAGCACCTTATCTTCAAGTGAAAATGCACAAGAGAGAAGTGTGACAAATCAAATGTGCCATAAGGCACTACATGAGACCAGTGAGGATCGACCTTTTCCCTCCTAAAATACAAATGAAAGGGAAAAACAGGGACAGGACAACTTCAACAACTGCCCCCATGCACGTAAAGTAAACTGAGTGTTATATTTTGCAAACCTAAACTTGCAACAGAATTAAGAATTAAGTACAACTCCCAGATTATCCAGGAGCTTGAACTCTTCTCATTCAGAAGTTCTTGCCAAGAACATGTAGAGATGCTCACAATGCTAGACCTGCTCCCTCTTGTGAATTCGCCAGGAAAAAGGATGACAGGGCATCAAAAAATGTTGGTTAGCTGACCCCAAAACAACTCCTCAGGGCACAGTAAGAGCTAAGGCAGGATCAGCTGACGCTGAAGATCCACAGGGGTCATCAGCCACCAGCCAAGAGCTGATTGCAGGGGTGTTGGGCTGTTTGGTACCTCAGATGAATGGTTTTCAGGGTGTAAGAAGAAAAAGATGGGCAATCCAGAACTGTCTGATCACACGGTGACTACCAGAGGGAATAATAGTAGTAGTAGTAGTAGTAATAATAATATTAATAATAATAATACTAATAACAACAACAATAATAGTAATGTGAAGGAAGGCCCTGCTTTATACCAAACATTCCCAGCATGCCAGTCCTTGGCAGTTTCATAGAAGGGAAAGCACAGACTCCACTTCTGAGAGGACTGTAAGTCAGCCAAAGATTCAGCTGGAGATGCCTGGATTGGTTTATGACCTTGCACTCTGCATCCACCTCCCTTTTCCACAGCTCTCTTTCTCCTGTGTACGGGAATGTCGAGCAGAACCTGCCTTTACATAACAGGGAGCAGAGTGGGAACTGGGCAGAGATGGGGATGCAGCACAGGAAAGGGATGCAGGGCTAAACAAGCAGAAGGGTGATGCAGAACAGCAGCCCTCTGCAACGTGGCAGGAACAGCAGCTCCCAGATATTTAAATGCCTCCAAGGAGATCAACAGACACCTGCAACCACTGGAATTAGGTGTTTTTTACCCTACATTACATTTGTTAAGACCTCCATTCCAACTTCACTCACCAGCTTCAGGTTCTTCTCCAGAATGTGCCATGTTGGCTCCATCACTTCAAACATCATGTAATACTGGATATTCTGCACAAAATTCAGCATCCGCTGCCGCAGTGTGAAAGCACCAGCAAACCTAGGGGAGAAATCACACCCACACAGCTCAGAGCTAGCAAATGCCACGGAGAACTATCACCAGGCTTGCACAGCCAAGCAGAGCTAAATATTTCTGTCCTAGCAAATTCCTTGCTGCAGCGTGAGAGGGATTGGAAAGTCACTGCAAATCATCTCTGATTATTTTCCATGGCTTTCCCTCCATTAGTAGAGTCAGACTTTTGAACCTGTCATAGACTTTAAATATTTGCTTATATAAAATGAAAATTTTGATATTAAAGATTAAAGCAACTTTACAAACAACTATTGAGTGAAATCTAAAACGTTACAAATTGACCTCTCTGAGCCTGTAAGACATTTGTAAGGATCTTTTTCACCTCAGTACTGCCTGAGCCATGTCATGAGGTATCTGATTAGCAAGAAGGAGACCCAAAACCAAAAGAAAATAAAAAAAAGGCTGTACCACTTAGCTGAATGCAGGGAGAACTGCTTGGCTGTCTTATTGCTGATCCAAACGTTGCACAGCTGCCTTTCCACGTGCTTGCAGTAGAACATGTGCCTGAAAAGCATCTGGTACCTTGTCAGTGCTTTCCTGGGAAGAAAGGAGAAGCCCATCCAGATGAAGGCCTGTTCTGATTGACAGACTAAGCTGTGAAGGCTGAGGCTGCTCAGAGGCAAAGAGACTTTACACAATATGCTCCCCACGCTTCGGACGCGCGCAGATCTGCGCTGAACCGAAGCAGCAGCGTTACATTTGCAACCATCCCAAAGAATTCCTCTCCAAGGAGACCCTCCTCCGTATTTCCTGCCAGCGGGTACATCACCAGCCCCCTTAATTCCCTCGAGCTCCGTGCAGGGGTCACTCACACAGGGGCTGGGAGGGAGGGCAGAAAGCCTGTGGTATTGTACCCACCCCGCTAAGGCAGCAATGGCCACCCAAGAATTCACCAGGATTTTAGAATTCACCTGAGAATTTACCAAGATTTTCCAAAAAAGGGGAGAAAAAGCTGTCACCAAGCTACAGGCAGCATTACCCCACCAGCAATGCACTGCCACAAGCAGATGGGGCTGCTTATTTATAGCTCCGTGACTGGATTCAGGTCTGTGCTCAGACACTTGGGCGTAGGTGTCTGCAGAGCTCCAGTCGATACAGTTCAGGAAACCTTACCAAATCCTATTTTCACTTCCATAGCTACCACCAGAGCTAAGGCGCTCTGCTGGGAAGGAAGAGACAAAATTCCCAAAGCGTCGCGTCGTTAGGAAAGTCCCACCGATTCAACAGGATTTTTAGAGGGGAAATTAAGGGAGGAATTAATTGCTGGCATTTAGCAATTTGAAATCTGCCCCTCTGTTCATGCAGTGCTGCTTGTCCCATTTGCTTGTGGCTCACAGCAGTGTTTCTCCAGGGAAACGAGAGGCAAATCCCTGCAGAAAAATGAACCGTTCAGTCCCTCACGACTCAGTTAAATGCACGATAGCCTGTTACAGCAGCAACAGCCCCTATCCTCTGAGTCTGCAACAGGGATACCAGCAAGTGCAGTTTTTTCTGCTCTCCAGGTTTGAGGAATGTTTGATTTTTGCATGGAAAACCCTCTTGTGAGAGCACCTGCCTGTTGTTCCTTCAGGGGACTGACGCCTCACCTGTTGATGATGAGGGACAGGGGCCACTTCACAATGTAGTCGAAGGAAAAGGCCTCCAGGCCGCTGAGGGTGAGCTCTGTGGGGTCTGCACTGATGATGGCCTTCTCCTGCTTTGTTTCTATGGCCAGTACTCTCAGGAGCTGCGTGATGAGGTCATGGGGCATCAAGTCGATCTGTAAAGGAAGAGCAGGAAAAAAATGAAGCCACAGGATACCACAACTATTGTGGAACAACAGGCAAGGTGTCCATGGTCAGAGTCACTCACCAGCCATCAGACCAACCTAGGAAGCAGCACGTTCTCAGGCACACAGACCTCCCCAAACCATGGCAGGCCTTCTGCTCAGAGTCAATTATCTTCTGCTTCCACCCATTCTCACCTTTAAATCATCCTTGAAAGGATCAGTGTTGGCTGTGCTCATTCTCAGGGCTAATTCCAGCAGAGCCTCCAGCCTCGTTGTTATGATGTCATCTACAGGCTTCTTAAGTTCCTCCTCAGTCAGATCCATGAAGTGAACGAAAAAGTCCCCTTGATCCATCAGGAAATAGTGTTTTATAGATCTGCCCAAGAAAACGAAGGGACAATTGATTACTTTCCTTAAAGCCCAGGTTAATCCATATCAAACCTGAAGGAACAAAAGCAATCAATTCAACGAGCCTGTGGGGTTTGATCACAAAATGTTTCTCCTGCTGGAGAGCACACAGCCATAAATAACCAGTTTGGACTAGTCTTTTACGGATGTCTCCTCCTCCCTACCCCCACAGGCAGGACACTTCCGTGCAGTCAGATCAGGGCTGCTGCTGTTCTTTTTTTTGCCTAGAAAAATGCAAAAAAACTCCCTAGGTGTGTGGGGTGCAGGCTCCTGCTGCTGTCCTGAACAACTCCCAGATCACCTCCAGCTGAGGGGCAGCAGCCAGTTCCGAGCAGAATCCTGCACTCCTCTCACTGAACAAAAAAAGATCTGTGCTGATTTATAAGTCCAGCAGACTTCTGCTGTAACAGGACACATAAACTTTGATCTTCACCTGGCACCAGGGAGAGTTACCTGCAGTGGGAACAGAGCTTGGAAGGAGCTCCGGGGTGAGCCTGAGGATTCACCAAGTGCCTGGCCAGAGACCACACGTGGTAACTGCAGGCTTTGGAGCAAAAAGAGGAGCAGCACAGCCATAACACAGTGCGGCTGCAGACTCCTGATCTGACTGGGCTACACAAAGCCCTGACCTAGTTTTGGCAACAGCATTCCATGGACCAGAGACCCCCAGACATCTTCCCCACTCAACATTTCTATACTTTTAGACTTTTTTTTTTCCCCTCTTCAGGGAAAAAAACCTAAATCTTATTTTTTAGGTCAACCTTTCTAAATGGAAATAGAGAGAACACCTTGGTAATAGCCCAAGAGAACAGAGCTAACTTCAAAAATTTATGTTCCTTAGCAGAACCAATCTATTTATCATGCATTATAGTAAAATAAATCAAACCTTAGGTGAGCCACCAGCTCTTTCTCCTCCATCAGGAAGTCCAGAAGAACTTTGCTGGCATAGTTATACGCTTTTTCTATTTGTTCCACATAGGCTCTCTCTTTTAAAGTGTAGATGACCTCTTTAGCCACAGGGCAAGTGACATCTCGCCCACACTCCCGCACAACATTCAAGTATTTCCCTGAAAATAAAAAGAATGATCCATATTCATACCTGCTGCACAGCCAACAAGGAAACTTCCACATCACTCCCTTCAAGAGGAAGGCATGCTGAGAAATGTTTACACTACGTTGTGCTGAAAGGTGGAAAGGATTGAGGCACCTTTCAAAAGATGACACAGAATTTTATATTAGGCACCTGGTATCACATTTAAGGAGATTTAGGAATGGTTTTGTTTCCCAGTGGTGACAGAGCATCTCTGCAGGTGGCCTGAAGCACTGCAGATCTGCTCCACAAGTCACTTTTGGAGGGTTTTGTACAAGGATAAGAAGCTGAATGACTCATTTAACCTGCCAAATTAACACTCAGATGGTCAAACCTCAGCTGCCCAGCTCCATCCAGCTAGAAAACCTACCCACAGAACAGCAGTGAGACAGACAGCTCCCCTTGCTGCTCCTTCCCATGTGTTACTGGATTTATGGGATTGGGTTTTTTTTTACATCTGACTCTTCTGTTGCTCCCGATTCAGCAGGACAACCCCAAAAAGTGGCAAGGCCTGGTGGCATTTCCTTCCTCTTTCCACAAGGGATGGCAATGCTTGTCCCAAAGGTCCTCTCTCATCAGAAGCACCCACCTGTGCTTAGGATTTTGTCAGCCATTTTCTGCAGGAAGGAGGGAATCTGTTGCTGAACAACAGTGTATCTCTGATCCCAGTACTTGTCATTATAGTCCTCCTGAATCTTCTCCTTCTGCAGCTCATGCTCCTCCACCATGAACTCACTGAACATTTAAAGCAGATGTTTAGGGGCAGGCAGTGGTACAACGAGCATTACTTTTTTTTGACCTGCAAACTGGTAATGTGATCTATCAGAAATAAGGTCTCATGAGGACACATCCAAGCAAGAACTGAAATTAGTCTGTATGAGAGGCAAGAGGAAAAACACTATGCAGTGTCTCTGATGATCTGCAGTGAGGAACCAGAGTTTTGCAGGGTTCATAAACCAAGGCTAAACATTATCTGTTTGTCAGTGCAGGGGTGAGGAAAATGGCCTTTGTCCACCTTCTCACCAGCACAAACACATTGATTTCAGACATTTTATCTTCAGCTTTGTCCCCACCTTAGGATGCTGAAAATGTGGGACGCAAATGCTGCATGAACTATCAAATACAGCAGAATGCTTCAAATGACTCTACAAAAGCCAAAACACTTCTGGGAGGGCTGTTTCAGGCCCCCAGGCAATGCAGACTCGACAGAGCAGATCAGTACTCCTGAAGTTTTGCAATTCATTTTCATTGCTTAACTGTTCTTTACCTGTATGGATCATTAATGATGCCTCTATATATCCACTTTTCCAGGATTTCAAAGTAAGGCACGCTGGCTGCCTTGGTTAAATACAGGCACAGCTCCTGGGCCTGGCTGTCACCCGTGTAATTGAAAGTCTTGTCATGGAGCAAGCTCAGGGTTGATCCTCCCATGCACTCACCCTTATCCACAGAAGTAGCTGGAATTTAAAAATACCAATTTAAGACACTTACGTCCTGAAAAGTCCTGAAACAAAACCCCAAATGGTCCCCAGGCTGGATGTGGCCCCCTGGGCAACCTGCTGTAGCTGTAAGCAAGGGGCTGGGCAAGGAACTCCAGGGATTCCTTCTGCTCATACATCCACACAGAGCTGGAGGTGAGCTTGGGAAGGAGCTGGGGAGAGGCAGCACTGGTGGATACAACCGATGGGAAGGGCAAGGGCTGTGAAGGCAAAGGGCACAGAGGTGCCTCCTGACAGCTCCAGAGGCACATCCAGCCCTAGAGCCTGAATGCTCTTCTCCAGAAGAAGTGCAGTGCCCTCACAAGCACCATTCCCCTGGGCTTTCTTCTTCAACAAAACAGGAAATCAAAATGAGACATGCCCTGCCTGCTTGGCTACCCTGCACAGTTCTCACAAGCTGTCAAAATGTAACGACTGTACTTTGGAAATTTACCCAGGGAAGCCAGAATCTCCAGGGTCCTCATTGTGGGCTGGATGTAAAACCACAGTTTCTGCAGGGACAGGAGCCCCTGCCTCTGAAGATGCTCCAGCTGGGTAATTAATATCATGTATTCCTTGATTAGAGTCCGCATGGCAGCAGCCAGAGCATGATTTACCTGTCCATACTCGAAGGAAGACTTCTCCTCTATAAACCTGTGAAAAGCAAAATGGAAACTCTTTCAGGCAAGGCAACTTGTGCAATTCTCAGGAATTTCTGCCTTCAGGACACTGTGCAGGCACACCAGTAGACCCCTGGAAAGCACACTGGTCCCTCTCCCCGTTTCCCATCCCACATATCCTAGTAGGGAAAGCTGTGGGAAGACGTTTCCTCTCCAGCTGCAAAGGAACTAGAATCATTTGCAAAACCACTGTGTGGAAAGCGAGAGCCAGCACACAAAGGTTCTCTCAGTCCTGGATGCCCAGAGGGGAGCAAAAAAGCAGGAAACATGGAGAAAGCCACAGCAGAGTGGGAAGAGAAGGCAGAAGAGGCAGATATATCCTAACTGCATTTTACCTGAAGTTACCAAGGCCAAGACTGGAAAAAACAAAGGTGCGTGAATGAAAAAGTGAACTGGCAGCAGAGAGGAAAGACCCAGCAAAGGAAATGTAGCTAAAACTGACCCAAATAAATTGTCACTCATTTTATAGCCCCCCAGTCTGAATTAAGCACAGAAGTTAACACCTGCACAATGGCAGATTCTCTCTTCTCACAGGAGAGCCTCCTCCCCTGACCAAAGCCAGCCTGGTACCTGGTGACAGCAGAGTAACTTGCTGCCACGGGAAGAATCCTGGTCACCAGCTCCTTGATGGACAAGTCCAGGTTTGGATCGAGTGCAAAGGCTCGGTTCTGCCTGCCCACAAGGGGCTGTGCTGTGATGTACCTTCCATCCACACCGATGAGAACATACAGCAAGTCCTCCACAATCACCGACTCCTGGGAGGCTAACGGCAAAGTGCCTGTTTCCAAAGAGGAGACAAAAAATGCCACAAGGTGCCATCACCCACCCGTTCCAGTCTGGTACCTTGCTGTCCTGGAGAACAGAACCCCTTGCTCATTTACACCCAAATCCAGCAGACAGGGCCAGACATCCAACAGCTGTGGCCAAGAGAACATGAGCCACAGCTCCTGCTGCTGATCCTTCCACCCAAAAGGGCTCAGCTATTTCCAACACCAACAGCTTCCCCAGCCTCCTCGCCACCAAAACATTCAGATACCCAGCAAACAGCTCAAACACGGCCACAAAGAAAAAAAGTGCCAAGAGCCAAGTTTTGCTGAGTGAGAACATCTGAACAGCATTTCTGAATGAGAACAAAGCACTACAAATTAATGCAATTTTCCCTGTGTTTCACATACCTATTGGTACTGTTGTGTCAGTGCTTAGACTGGTGCCAATTAAGAAATCCCCAATAAGTGCAGGTCTCTCATACACCCAGGATGGGAATACTGGAATGGGCTGACCAGAATTCTTCTTGTTCTGCTTATCCCGGAGGATTTTTCGTGTAAGCTCAAGAGGCTGTTGGAAAAAGCAAGAGAGGGAAAGAAAGGAAAAGAACAGGAGACTTTCAGAAGTCCAAGAAATCTTTAATTTCAAGGAGAAATTGACTGCAAACCCATCGATGGACTTGAGAACAGAAAGCAGAACAGCTGGTATTTCAGCGGCATGGTGTGGGGTTTAATTTCCCAGTATCACCTAGTCTGTTTGCCCCACTACTGCAAAAAATGCTTATTTTTGTAATACATTTGGCCTTTTTACGTGGGGGTACATCAAATAATGCCTTTCTGCATCCCTCCACACTGGCCTGGGTGCTGGGGCACACCCAGGGGAGCAGAACAGGGATGTGCACAACCACCAGGCAGTGGTTGCTGGTTTGGAGAGAGCACCACGTGAAAGCAGCAAACTCCTTCCAGAAGCACAAACATCCTATTCCAGGGGCACTGAACACCTCTGAACTCAGTGCCAAATGCAACCCAGACAAATCCACCCACAGAGAGCTGGAGAATGATGGAGTTTTTTGCTCTGAGTGGGAGCTGGCGAAGGAAGCGAGCTCTTGAAGACTGGAAGACTTTCCACCCCCAGCTCTGACACTAAAATAAACGGAGTGCAGGATCAATCATCAGCTGGGGAGGCTTGTGAGATGCACAACCTACATGAACATTTGGAGCCCCAAGTGCACAAACACAGGGCTGGTGAAGGCCATTTCTGAAACTCCACAGATGTGTGTGTGTGTGAGAAGGGATATGCACAGGCTCATTTTACTTTCTTATTTACATCATGTGTGGGAGATCTGCTAGAAGGACCTCGATTTCCTCTGCTCCCCTACCAGAACTGGGACTTTCAGAGGGAGAAATAGGAAGCATCAAGCAAGCTGCCAGCAGTTCAAAGGATGGCCAAACCCCACAGGAAACTGCAAACCTCAGCTGGCTGTATGAACATGTTCTGCTTGGGAGAAGGGCACCCATCAGTAGGTCTTCCCAAATAGCAGGGAGGAAAAATTTCTTCACTGAGAGAGTGGTTAAGCACTGGAACAAGCTACCCAGGGAAATGGTGGTGTCACCACCTCTGGAAGTGTTCAAAACACGAGCAGAAATGGCAGCTGGGGACATGGTTTAGTGGGCATGGTGACATTCAGTCCAAGGCTGGACTTGATGACCCTCTGATTTTATTCTACAAGAGGCAGGGCACTTCTGTTGCAGCTCAACCAGCTCTAGTGTGACTTTGTTAACTGGTAGAGGTCAAAAAAGTCAACATTTTGGCTATAAAAAACCACATCTACCTGAAAGGGAACACGTAACTTTCCCCACCTCGATGAATCCTGGACCAAAGCTGGTCCAAGCAGTAACTCCAATCACTGAATGATGTCTCTGACAGTGCCAAGCGATCCCAGGGCAGAGGGCACAGCACTTGTGGCACGGGTGACAAAGCACGTGGCTCTGGGGCACGAATCACCTTCCGTCTGCAACTCGAAATTTAGGTCACTGTCATTACAGGCTTCAGCAACAGCCTGGAGAAAACTCCCAGGGCTGAAAACACGGCCCTCAGGCGGCACCTGAACTGCCCTGGCACAGGCTGGCAGTTTGCCACCGCCACGCTGATGAACCTGCCCCTGACATCCTGAGCAATGGCAGCGCCAGCATCCATCGAGGGAGAGGAAGGGATGGTCTCAGAGGCCCATGAACACCTCCAGCGCCACTTGTGATCCTCACAGACAGAAGATCCGTGTCAGAGGCTGAGCAGAGCTCACACTTCCCAGGAATGCCCTCCTGTCCCAGCCCTTACTGACTCAACAGCTCCGAGCCCCAGCCCATCAAGGCCTTTTAACACAGTTGCATCTCTTGAAGTCTGAAGAAAGTACAAATGCAGCAGAAGGGAAGCACAAATCTTGGCTTGTGATGCCATTTCAAACCCTCTGGCTGTGAACTGCACATCCCAGAGAGCGGCACTTCCAGGTCTTTCCTCTTTTAGCAAGTTCACACATAAATCCTGGGAAGAAGATCAGTTATCTCACTGGAAATTCATCCTCCCTTCATGATCTACATCACCCACTTGACTCAGATCATCTGTGAAGGATCTGAATGAGTCAGGCTCGGTGTCTGTGCAGTATTTCAGTGGATGTGGGACACGGCTGGTCTCAGCACTGCTGACAGGGCCAGGGGGTTGGACCCTTTGTTTAGGATTTGAGTTCTCCATCATCACATTCACATAGGACCCTTCAAGCCCAGAGACCCATGAGGTGTCCCAAAGCATGGGACATGGAAGGTCCATCCTCCTTGCCATCCAGGCCTGAAGTGACCTGAGGTTTGTCCCCTGTTAATTTTGCTGACCAGACATCAGAAGGCACCGTGGACCCCTCAGCATCTTCCCCTCTTCCCCTCCGTCCAAAGAACTCTCCATGCACTGCTGCCCCTCTGCCTTCTGCAGCCAAAATGTCCTTATCTTGACCCACGAGTTTTCCACCACATTTTTTCCCTCCCTGTCCTGTTTGCCAGGCCAAGCCATCATAGTACAGCGTTTTTATACAAATAATTACAGGAAACAGAATTTGGGGTTTAAGTAATAAATCCCCCTTTTGCACTCTGACCTCACAACCTCACGACCTCACAACCTACTGCTGCTAACAAAATGCTTAGCTGTTTCCTAAGCCTGTGTCTCCAGCTGGTTTTCCTATTCCTTTCTGTCTTTGGGATTGCTTTGCAGGATGCATTTCAGGAGCTGAAACAGCTGAGTAGGGGGAATGGCTGTGTCCACTTGAGGAAGGATGAGGTGAGGGACTGCAGCCCATTATCCAGGAGCAGAGCTCCCAGGAAGGATGGGGACTCACCACGAGGCTGCTGAGCTCCTGGGCAAGCACTGCCACAAGCAGACAAGGAATTGTCAGCACAGCTTAAAGCTGAAAGGGGAAATTAAATTCCACTGGCCCCCACCACTTAGAGCTGTCAAGGCCTACACTTGACTCAGCCTTAGAATCACAGAAGGGTTTGGTTTGGAAGGGATTTTGAGCTCATCTCATTCCACCCCTGCCATGGCAGGGACACCTCCCACTGTCCCAGGCTGCTCCAAGCCCCAATGTCCAGCCTGGCCTTGGGCACTGCCAGGGATCCATGGGCAGCCACAGCTTCTCTGGGCACCCTGTGCCAGGGCCTCACAAGGAAGAATTTAACTGTGAATTTAACCTTAGAATAACCTCACAGAATTTAACCTTAACTGACTGGAAGAGAAAAAGGGCCCTTTTACTAACAACAGCACCAAGACTTAATATAATCTGACTAACAAAAAGGGAAGATTTTGTGCCCAGAGCTTGAGAAGGGCTTTGTACCTGCTGTGCACTGGAGCTGGCTGTGACACTGCCCAGCTGCTTGCGCAGCTCCTCCAGCTCCTGCAGAGACATCTTGGAAGTGGATGAGGGGATGGAAAAATTCGTGCTGCTGCTGGTGGCCGCGTTTGCTGCGAGCTCTGCCCTTTCTTTAGCATTTTGTTGCAGGTAGTGGAGTGTCTGTACATAGACAAGGAAAGAAAAGATTTTGTGAATTCTGGGCAGCACAATCTAAAGCAAAAAACACATGACCATGCCCTAGTTGTCCTGAATCTACCCACAGATCTCTCTGTCCCAGTTTTCCATGTCTCAGTGAATCACATCAGGAGGAGCATAACTCTCAGGAGGGCTTTAGTACATTAGTAAAAGCTAGAACTGGTTATTTGTTGATTATTCTACAGATTTCACTGAACTTTACCATCAGCTGTGCTTGAAATCATTGCATTGTTGCTACTCTTCAACATGCAGTTCTAGACAAGGAACCAACCTCTTTGTCTTCGGTGAGTTTGGACAGCAGATAAACTAAAGAATCCAGATGTCTGGTGTTTTTAGACTTCAGCTCATCGTACTTCTTTAAAAAATCTTCAGGAGTTCGAGAAAACTCTGCTATTTTCACCTGTAAAACACCACATTAATATTAAAAGGAGTTACAATTAAAATTAAATGGAATTAGAGCAAACATGCAGCTCAGGCTACAAAGATGTGACGTTTCTGATAGAGTTAGAAACTTCCTAGCACTTAGAGCTTGACTGGTGGATTGCTTTTAAAATGAAAACAAAAAGCAGTATTATGGCCAAAAAAAAATGTCTGGTCATGACTGCCAGGCTTTAATCCGTAATACTTGGGTGGTATTCAGAAGAAAAAAAGTCAGGTGCTACTGACGTAATTGCATTTTATACAATTTTCATTTAATCATGGAATCACAGAATGGTTTGGGTGGGAAGGGACCTTCAAGGTGATCTTGTTCCACCCCCTGCCATGGGCAGGGATGCATGCCACTGTCCCAGGCTGCTCCAAGCCCCAGTGTCCAGCCTGGCCTAGGACACTGCCAGGGATCCAGGGGCAGCCACAGCTTCTCTGGGCACCCTGTGCCAGGGCCTGCCCCCCCATCCCAGGGAACAATTCCTTCCCAAGATCCCACAAAATAACCTCCTGCTTTGAACTTGCCCCCACCCCACTGCTAACAGCCCTCTTCTCCCACCAACCCTCAAGGATCCCACCCTTTCCCTCCCCGACTCCCCACTCCACACCCAGCAGCGCGACTGCAGCTCCGAGCACCCCCTCTTTTTCCCTGTTTTTCTGTTTTCCCGTGACGGCCGCCGCGGGGACGGGGGGCTGTTGCCAGGGGAGCCAGGAGCAGACCTTGGCGCTGTGGGCAGAGACGTTGGTGGTGACGTAGGGCGTGCGGTTCCTCTGCAGCAGCTCGATGTAGACCTCGGCGCCCTCGCCGCCGTGCACCCGCAGCAGGCTCAGCAGCTCGTTCACGTCGTGGTGGATGCGGAACTCGCTCATGCTCCCGCCTCGGGCCGCCAGCCCTGGGCACACGGGAATGCTGCGTTAGCCCTGCTGCTCCGAGGGAACGCAGCCCCGCCAGGGACACTGCTCCGCCTCGGGAGGAAGGCAGGAAGCACTGCTTTGTGTCCTGACAACCTGGCAGCCAACCCTGCTGCTGCTTCTGAAATCCCTCCAAAGCTGTTTCCCCCAAGTTTAGGGGTCTTCCGATTCCTATTCCACTGCCCACTTTGCTAATTCACTCCAGTCCTGCAGAGTGTTTAAATAATAACTTTAATTATTACACAGCACCCTGGGATGAGCTCAGCTGGTCACAGCCCGGGGCTAAAAACACCCAGGTTGTGGGGCTGAAACACAGGGTTTTCTTTTAAACACTTAAATATTGAGATTTTAAATAAAAGCTAGTTCTGCTGAAGTTATCTGGAATGAAGAAAAGGCGCAGAACTCAGCTAAAGTTGATTAGAAGAATTAATGATTAGTCAGAAAGTTAAGTATAGGATAAGCTCTGATGACTTGGTATTGGTTTAGCTGTGCTTGTAACAGGCAATTAATAATTTTAGAAGGAAAAATTCAAAAGAAGGCCTAGACAGTTACAAATTCTTTCACCTGCAACTTATTCAAAAGCAATAGAGAAGGGAACTGGGCGTCTTCCAAAGCCAGATGTGTTGTTAGAAACCAGAGAGGCAAGAAGGTCAAAGTGAGGAAGAGCAGCCTTACTTCATCAGGACAACCCCCTCCTCATTTTTTTGGACCACCGACTCATTTTATAGAACAAACTGCGCATGCTTAATGACTTTTTAGCTAATTTTCATATGAAGCGGGGAACGGGAGGTGCCTCTGTTATAAATACATGTTTGTATTTTGAATATTTAGAACTTTTGTGGACAAATAGACTTTGGATTGATTTGTAACCTCGGAGCTCTGCTTTTGGAGTGATCCCTGCAGCTTCCCAGTGCTGGGATAAACAGACACTTTCTAACCCTAACAAGTTAGAGACTCTTTGCCCGTCGCAGGTGGATATTGATATTAGATCTATATCCATATTTTAATAAATCAGGGCCAATCCCAGAAGGGGCCATTCACTCAGGAGTTGGACTCGATGATCCTGATGGGTCCCTTCCAACTCAGAATAGTCTGTGATTCCGTACAGCAGAAGTAAGACCCCAAGTCAGGAATTGTGGAAATAAATAAGCAGTTTAATGTGACACCCTGCACAGATTGCATCAAGCAGACACAATCCAGATCCACGCATCGAGCACACGGACACACTTTCGTTTTGCCAGGATCCTGGAACCCCTGAGGCTGGAGCAGATCCCTGCAAGCCTTGGTCCAGCTCTCCACTCAAAACTGACCGATATTAGGACAGGCTCAGCATGGCTCGGTCCAGCCCAACCTTAAACATCTTCAAAGGCCCAGGTTCCCCCACTACCTGGGGCCCTGATCCCACTGGGATCTTCCGTGGGCTGCTCCAGTGCCTGAGGGTCAGGGGTGCAGGGAACGAGGAGGAGCTGTGGGAGCTGGGCTGGCTCAGCTGGACACGGGAGCACAGCCAGAGCCCCGGGGCACCGACACAGCCGCAGCCCGGGCGGGCCCCGGCGAGCAGCCCGTCCCGGTCCCGGTCCCGGTCCCGATCCCGATCCCGATCCCCATCCCCATGCTCGGCATGGCCCGACGGGCCCGGGCCCGGCTCCCAGGCAGCGGCTACGGCCCCTCAGCCGCGTCCTGCTCCGCCTCATCCCGTCCGATCCCGCTCCTCTCCGCACTGCCCCGTCCCGCCCCGCTTTATTCCGTCCCGCTCCACATCCCGTATCCCATATCCCATATCCCATATCCCATATCCCATATCCCATATCCCATCACATCCCGTCCCGCTTTGTCCCGCCCCGCTCCGCACCATACCCTACCCTACTCTAGCCATGCCATGCCACCCCACCCCATCCCATCCCACCCCATCCCATCCGATCCCACTCCACTCCACCCCACCCCATCCCATCCCACCCCACCCCATCCCACCCCACCCCACCCCACCCCATCCCACCCCATCCCATGCCATCCCATCCCACCCCATCCCATCCCATCCCATCCCATCCCTACCTGCCCGCCCGGAAGTGCCGCCGCCGGCGCCGGGAAGCGCGTCCCGCGCATGCGCAAACTTCCGCAGCGGCAACCCGGCCGCGCGCCCCCGCGCATGCGCGCTCCCCACAGCGGCCCCGGGCAGCGCGCCCCGCGCATGCGCGGTGCCCCCTCCTCCCCCCCGCCCCGCGATGCTGCCGCTGCCGCCGCGGCTCCCGCTCCTGCTCCGTGAGGGGCTCCCTGCGCATCCCCCTCCCCATCCCCCGCCCCAGCGCCCTCAGCCCACGCCGCCCTTCACCTTCGTCCCCCGCCGCCTCCGCCTCGGCCCCCAGCACCCGCTGTTCGAGGTGAGGCGGCCCCGCGCCCGGCCAGCCCCGCGGCGCTGTGTGGGGGCCGCTCCCGGCGCGGCGTCCCCCGGAGCTGAAGGGTTTGCGCTGTGCTCTGCAGCCCTGCCCGCCCACCCACAGCCGCTCTCTGCTCCTCTCTAGGATGGGGACGTGCACAGGCACCTCTACCTGCAGGGCGTCCTCAGCAGCCTCGAGGAGGTGGCCGAGAGACCCAAGTAAGTGAGGCAGTCTCGTCGCCACAGCTGCGGGCGAGCATGGAATCCAGGAATGGTTTGGGTTGGAAGGGTCCTTAAAGACCATCTCATTCCACCCCCCTGCTGTGGGCAGGGACACCTTCCACTGTCCCAGGCTGCTCCAAGCCCCGCTCGACCTGGCCTTGGACACTGCCAGGGATCCAGGGGCAGCCCCAGCTGCTCTGGGCTGCTGCAGCTGCCACAGATCCAACCGGGAAGGCTGTGCCTGCGGGAGAATCTTGGTCTTGCCCTTGTGTTTAAAATCCACTTAAAAAGTACTTTTGAGTGTTGTGTGAGGTTCACCTGTGGTTGCCTCTTAAAAAAGCATTGGCACAGCGTTGTCATGCACAACTGCAAATCTGAGGTCGAACAGCTGATTTATTGCCTTGCTGCTTGTTTGTTCTTCACGGAAGCACCATTTAACGGGAGGATGATCTGGATGATCCCGAAGCCGTAATGGCCAATAAGTTTCTGATGGCAAATTAGTTTCCAACTGCCAGCACCATCATGATCTTCACTCCATTGCACCTGGCATTTAATTTTTAGTATTAGTCACAAAAAATGCCACAAATAGTGTGGCTGCAGGTGTGGGTCTAGTGGAAGGTGTCCCTGCCCATGGCAGGGGGTTGGAATCAGATGAGCTTTGTGGTCCCATCCAACCCAAACCATCCTGGGGTTCTGTGATAAAGTCATCTAGAGGGGACATTTGCAGCTGAAATTAAGGCTCTAATTTAGCTCAAGGCCTGGATGTCCTGGCTTCCCCACAGGGTGTCCGAGTTCAGCTGCCACATCTCCGGGTGCAGCCAGGTGTTTGACACACTGGAGAGCTACGAGCACCACTACAACACCCTGCACAGGAACGTCTGCTCCTTCTGCAAGCGCTCCTTTCCCTCGGGGAATCTCTTGGATATCCACATCTTGGAATGGCATGACTCCCTCTTCCAGATAATGGCCGAGAAGCAAAATATGGTGAGCTGCCGTGCCCAGCCCTCACCTCGTGCTTGGTGTGCACTCATTTTTTCCAGTGATGTCTTCTTTTCTTTCTCCTCCCTGCCTCTCAGTACCAGTGTCTGGTGGAAGGCTGCACGGAGAAGTTCAAGAGCAGCAAGGACAGGAAGGACCACCTGGTGACCGTGCACCTTTATCCTGCTGACTTTCGCTTTGACAGGCCCAAGAAGGTGAAAAGGTAACTGCAGAACTTTCCTCCCGTCCTGCGAGGAAAGCGTGAGGGAATTGGGATTGTTCAGCCTGGAGAGGAGAAGCTCTGGGGTCACCCAGTTGTGGCCTTCCAGTGCCTGAAGGGGCTGACAAGAAAGAAGGAGAGAGACTCTTTCCAAGGGCTGGAGTGCCAGGACACAGGGAATGGCTTCCCACTGCCAGAGGGCAGGGTTAGGTGGGATACTGGGAAGGAATCCATCCCAGCTGGACTTGTTTCCTCATGAAGTACCTTTGATTTCCTTGGCTCTGGGTTCACATGGCAGCTGCTGAGCCAGGATGTAAAATTTTGTCTCTGCAGTGGCTCCAAGCACAAGAGCTCTCCCGCAGAGCAGGGCACCAGCGTGCCCATGGATGTGAGCGTGGAGACGGCGGAGCAGTTCCAAGGGAATCCCATGGAAACAGGGCCTGAGGAGAGCATGGAGATCTCTCAGCCTGCAGCCAGCCCCAGCCCCTCGCTGCCGGAGAAACGGCTCTACAAATCCAGGTCTGTCCCTGGGCCGGGGCAGTGCCCAGTGCAGCTTCGCTTGGGGCCTTCCTGTGCTGCAGACAAAGCAGCCAGGGATCCCGTGTGTGCTTCCAAAGCCGTTTTGGAGAGAGCCAAGTGTAAGGAAGGGCAGAACACGGGTATGCCGTGGAAGCTGTGTTTGTCTGCCCACCTGATCTCTGCTCAGGGCATTGCAGGATGCTGCTTCTGCTCGCCTGCTCCTCATAATCAACCACTGCAAGTGCCCAGGTGGTGCATTTGGTAACACTTACACCTGGTGGTAAAGAGGGGACAGGCCTCCAGAATGGGAATGTGCAGAATACACAGGAAATCCAACCGGTATTTCACCCATTTCTTAAATTATTTGGTGATTTTTAGGTCCTGCTCCTCCCATACCTTGCTCTTCCCTCTGGAAGCTGAAACTCTGGGAGATTAAACCTCCACACAGAGCATAAACAAGAGGACACAGTCTTAAGTTGTGCCAAGGAAAATATAGGTTGGATATTAGGAAAAAGTTTTTTACCGAAAGAGTGATAAAATATTGGAATGGTTTACCCGGGGAGGTGGTGGAATCACCATCCCTGGACGTGTTTAAAAAGAGATTGGATGTGGCACTCGGTGCCATGGTTTAGTTTAGTTGAGGTGTTCGGACATGGGTTGGACTCAGTGATCTTGAAGGTCTCTTCCAACCTGGTGATTCTGTGATTCTGTGATAAAGCATCCCAGTGAGCCTGTGAGGGGTGGGCTATTAACATGGATTAAAGTCTGTCTCCCTTTCCAGGATCCCATCCACAATTTGCTTTGGACAAGGTGCCACCCGAGGATTTAAAGGACCAAGGAAGAAAGTCTGAAGGTCAGTGCAGCAGATTTGTGCAAGATGAGCAGGCGTGGAGCCGGTGCCACCAGGGATACTTCCAGTTCCCACTCCATGGAATAAACCACCCAAACCAATTCAAGCTCTGCCAGCATTTGGGCACGGGTTCCTGGTGTCAAACAGAACTGGTACCACCTGACTGAGTTAAGAATCCTCAAGCTTTTAGGAAGGGGAACCCAGAATGTGTGATGAAGCGTTAAAGAGACTGTCCTGCAGCTGAGACTGCACAGGACTGGGTGTTTTATTTTTGCCTCTTGGGGGAAAAAATAGATTCAAGAAGTTACAAGGTGACAACGTGACTGCATGGAAGCTGGAATCACTGAAAAAAGAAAATGGGGGGAAAAAACCCCCTTGATCCTTAGGTCTGGCTTTCTGCATCTCACTGAAGTTCCCTCTGCACCCCGGCACCTGCTCTGAAAGGTTTGTCGGGGCCAGGAGGAGCATTTCCACAGGGGGTTAAAATAAAGTGACTTCCAACCAGGTGAATGAAAAGGAATTTTTACTAAATTGCTTTGCAGAGAATTTAAGTGCTATTTTGAAGCCCAGGCAGAGTCAGATGTGTGGAATGAACCTCCCTCCCTTTGCTGCAAATGCTGCCCAAATCAGGTGGGGATGGAGGTTGTTCTCCCTGTTGCCTTTCCCTTCCTTTGTAATCTCATCCTCCTGGGAAAAACTGGAAGCACTGAGCCACTGGCCTTGGGG
This sequence comes from Monarcha castaneiventris obscurior, assembly GCA_026261815.1. NCBI lineage: Eukaryota > Metazoa > Chordata > Aves > Passeriformes > Monarchidae > Monarcha > Monarcha castaneiventris. The sequence goes on along the minus strand of JAMPIT010000104.1, from coordinate 1,153,582 downwards.
TCCTGGTGAACCCTGACACTCAAAAATTGTGCACAAGGGGAAAAAAAAGAGGTTTCTGGAACAATGTTTATCCAAGAAGCTTAGGATCTATAATTGCAGTTTTTCCCTTCCCCCTCTCTGTGAGGAATAGAGGATCAAAGGGGCTTTGAAAAATCCTTGCAAATGGGAGCAGGGAATGATGTTTACGGAGATGCAGGAGATTTCCCAGTGAGTTTTAAAAAGCTTCGCTCTGTTAAAAACTCAGCCAGCTTGTCCAGCCCTAATCCCTGCTCCGTGGGCTCTGGAGACTGCTGTCTCCAGCAGGCAAACCCCGCAGCCAGGATCCCACATCTGCCCCGGGTCATCTCAGCGGGGACCAAAAATCACTTCCCAACAGTAAAGCCCCTAAATGAGGCCTTTTCCCCGCACTGGGATATCTGGGAATGGGAAGCAGGCCCCACGGTCCTGGAGATGCCTGCAGGCTTTGGCATGTGGTGGTACAAAGGTCAGGCAGCAGCCCAGTCTGCTCTCCCTTACCTGTTCAGGTCCACGAGTTTTGACCTGGGAATTCCATTTTCCCAGAGTCCAGGGTCCCCGAGTGCCTGCCCTTGCAATTGGGAAACAAATTGAAGTTACACTTACAGCCTCAGGGCTCCTGACTGGCTCTCTTCTGCGCCACCAGCTCTTCCCAGACTCCATGGGCAACAAAGTATCTCCCAGATGGCCAGTGGCTGTCAAAAATCCTTATTTCAAGTCAAAACTTGAATTTGCCCTTTTTCTTAACCCACTCTGCCATGGTCCACACACAGAAACAGGGTAACTTATGACATATGACAGGGAGAGGCTTTGGGCTCACACAGGCCTCCAGGTCGCCGGGGAAAAGCAATGGTTTGGGAAACAGCAGGGGCACCGAAAGTCCCCGAATCAGCCGTGTCACTCCTGTTGCAGGAGAGGTGAAGGCATCCGTGTGACGGAGGTGGATCCCACGGTGCTAGGTGTGGAGAACAAAGGGAAGGGTCACAGCTGAGCCAGGAGCGCCTGGACCCCACAGCAGGAATGAGACAGCAGAGAAGGGAGAGTGCAGCCCCTGCCCAGACAAGAGGGAGCAGCTCCACCTTTTCTGTGACATCTGGGACTCCCCACCCTCGCAGAAGCCGCTGCAGCTTTTGGGGAGCAGTCTCAGGAGCACAACCCCTTCCTGAGGCTGTGTCAGCAGGACACCGACCTGCCTGCCCTGGGGAGCCCATGGGTGCACGGGATGTGCCATCACCCTGAGCCGCAGGACCTGCACCCCCCCAGGGCCGGGAGGGAGGCACGCGTGGGATGGGCGGCACCGGCACCTGGATCCACCCAGTGCCCCCGGGGACGCGTGGGCCGGGCTGCCACGGGGCCGGGCAAAGTGCAGGGCAGGTGTGGCAAGCAGCAGCCATGGGCAGGTAGGTCCCTGCCAGCCCTGGTGGGCACGGGGGGCGGGCAGGGTGGGTGCTGGGGGTCAGGGACGAGCTGTGGGCACAGGAACGGCTCGTGCCACCATGTCTCTGCCGTCTCTTCTCCAGCCCGAGGGCCGTGGGGCTCTGCAGTGTCACCGTCCTGCTGGGCACTGCCCTCCTCCTGCTGGCACCCGGCAGCACCCAGGTGAGCCCCCTCCTCACCCTGCCCTCCTGCTGCCCCCTCCGGTGAGGGCACCCCTGTGTGACCAGCGGCACCCCTTGGCTCCCCACAGGCTCTAGGCAGCTCCAGGTGGAAGGACCTGGCCACGGAGCAGGATTTGGCTGAGGAAATGTAAGAGGCGCTCGCATCTGGCTCGTCAAAACCAATAAAGCAACACCCCAGAATGGGAAGTGTTTCAGGGGGGAATAAATTCCCCTTGTTGCTTTGTGCCCCCCAAAATTAAGGGGCTCACAGCTCCATCTCCTCTCCCCTCCCCTCAAATTATCCAAAATCACTGAGCATCAAACTCCAGCTGGTTTCTCTATGCCTTCTGTGGAACGAATAGTTAAATTAGCCCCTTTGCTCCCTGAGATCCCAGCTGCTGCGTCCTGGGGTGAGGGGAATCTCCCTGGGGTCCCTGCACTCCAGTGGGGTGGGACTGCCCTGGGGCTGGGTGGTATTTGGCAACCTTTCCTTGCTGATTTTGCTCCCCCTCTTCCAGCATCCTGGGTGTAGGAGCCATTGGGACACCGGAGGAGGGTGAACCAGGTATAAAGGTCTTCTCCAGCAGTGCCTGGGCACAGAGGGCCCCACCCCAAGTCCAGGCAGGACCAAAAGAGGATCGTGACCACCTCCACAACCCCCAAGATGATGTCAGGGAGGCCAATGCCCGTGTGCCGTTCTGGATGCTGGCCCTGGAGGTGCAGAATGGCCCCGAGGAGGATCGTGACTACCTCTACCACCCCCAGGATGATGCCAGGGAGGCTGACACCTACAGGCCACCCCGGATGCTGTCCCTGGAGGTGCAGAACGGCCCGGAGGAGGACCGTGACCACATCTACCACAGCTGAATGGGGATGTGCCCAGGCTGCGAAATGAGGGGTGGGAGCCATCCCTGGGGCTTCCTGGGGGAATTTGCCCCTCCCTACCCAGCCTTGAGCCTCGCCAATAAACCCACTCCCCTCTCCACATCATGACGGGCCCTCATTGCTGCCAGAAACCTGCTGCGAAGTGCAGGGCCTCCAAACCTGCAGGAACCCCCCGAGGATTAGCCCAAGACGCCAGGCAGGGTGAGGATGATGCCCTGGGACAGGAGACTCAGCCCATCATCCCAGCCTCAGTTCAGCCCAGGTGAGGCTGAGGCCAGGCAAACTCTGTGCATTTGTGCCACATTTGTGCCACAGGCTGTCCCCTTCCCAGGAGACACATGGACCTGTGCTCCACGAGGCTGCTTTCGCCCAGCCCAGAGTCAGAGAGCAGCGTGACGGAGCAGGGGGGTCTCAGTGAACCCCAACATTTCCCAGCTAAGGCGGGACCTCACAGCAAGGACGCCCCATCTCCCGGCAGCACCTAGAAAACCCTTTAATAGCGAAGGCAGAGGTGGTCCCCACTGCTGGCTGTCAGCCCGAGCAAGTGTGGCTCGCTGACGGGTCCCGGTCCCTCTGCGGGGTAAGGCAGGGGGTGGACGGGCTGCAGGTGGCCGTGGGGACCTGCACCACCCCAGGGACCTGCACCTCCCGGCCTCAGCTGTCGGTGAAGTTGGCCTTGCGCTTCTCCACGAACGCCGTCATCCCCTCCTTGCGGTCGCTCTGGGACAAGCAGAGAGGTGGGGTTTGGGGGGGCTGCAGCGGCCCTGGTATCCCTCATGCCATGGGGCTGATCCCCCTACTCACAGTAGCAAAGGTGGCATAAAAGAGGCGCTTCTCTGTCCTGTTCCCCTCTGTCAGCGTCGTTTCGAAGGCTGAAAGGAAGGCACAAGTTGTGGAGACCCCTCTTCCTGGCCTTGCAGCCCCCCCAGGGGAGTTCCCAGTTGGCCCCCAGCCCTTACCAGCATTGACTGACTCCTTTGCCATGGCGGCCACCAGCTTGGAGTTGCTGGCGATCTTCTCAGCACAGGCAATGGCTGCATCCAGCAGCTTGTCCACAGGGTAGATCTTGCTGACCAGACCTAGGATGGGCAGTGGGAAGTGGGGGGATGGCTCCCCGCCAGACCCCGGCAGTGCCAGGGCTGTCCCATGGCCCTACCTGCCTCCTTCGCCTCCTTTGCCGAAATCCGGTCCCCGGTGAGGACCATCTCCATTGCCAGCGACTTCCCCACTGCCCTGGTCAGCCTCTGCGTCCCGCCGGCGCCTGAGGCATTTAGGGAAGGGAAAGGTTCAGAGAAGGATACCTGGCTGTCCCCACCGGGATGGAGGCCCCTGGCAGGTGCCTGCTGCTCACCTGGGATGGTTCCCAGTAGGATTTCGGGCTGCCCAAACTGCGCCTTCTCCCCGGCGTAGATGATGTCGCACATCATGGCCAGCTCGCACCCGCCTCCCAGCTGGGACAGGGGAGGCAGAGATGGGTCAGGGGGTGCTGGGCTGGGGGCAGGGGGTGCAGGGAGATGCGGGGGACACTCACGGCATAGCCATTGACGGCAGCAATGATGGGTTTGCGGACAACGGAGACCTTGTCCCAGCCGGCGAGGAAGCCGCTGTTGTAGCACTCCTGGAAGGTTTTATTCTGCATCTCCTTGATGTCTGCGCCAGCTGCAGAGGGAAGTGCAGTGGGACACCACTCCCCTCCATAACTCTGGGGTGAGGAGAGGCCCCCGTCCTACCTGCGAAGGCCTTCTGGCTGCCGGTGAGGACGATGGCTCCCACCTCCGGGTCGCTCTCCATGGCCTCCAGCGCCCGCCGCAGCTCCGCCATGAGCCCCTCGCAGAGCGCATTGAGCGCCTGCGGCCGGTTCAGCTGGATCAGCCCCACGTTCTTCTGCGCCCCCGCCTTCTGCACCAGCAGGTACTGGAACGCGGCCCCTGCCCGCCCGCCAGCACCGGCCCGTTAGCCCACGGGCTGCCGGGCACCGGGCACAGCCCCAGACACCCTCGGCAACACCTGGCCACCCTCACCGCCTGCTATTTAAAGGCGACCTTGATGCCAGCGGTCACCGGGAGCCGGCGGGACGTCACCGGGGGCTCGGCTCGGAGGAGCTCCCGGTGCCACCGTGCCCACGAAGAGGCAGCCCCGTGACCACCCTGTGCTGGGACAGTGTGCATGGCACGCAGTGCTGGGATCTGGTGCACGGACCAGGGACCCCGGTGCCCGGTGCTGGGCCGCAGTGCCGGTGCCCTGGAATGCGCTGCCGCTGCCCATACATGGCGCAGGGCCCCGGTGCCCGGTGCTGGGCTCTCGTGCGCAGCTCAGGAACCACGTGCAACTCGCTGGGCGCACGCCCGGTGCTGGGACCGTACCCGGTGCTGGGTCCCGGTGCCCCGTGCCGCGGCCCTGGAGCACAGCCCAGGGACTCGGTGCCGGGCGCTGGGACTGTACATGGAGCAGGGACGCGGTGCCCGGTGCCGTGGCCTGGTGCGCAGCCTGGGGATCACGTGCAGGTCGCTGAGCACATACCCGCCCGGGTATCCGACCGTGCCCGGTGCAGTGACCCGGTGCAGGGGCTCGGTGCAGGGACCCGGTGGCCAAGCCCACCCCCCCACCCCGGTGCTCACCGGCGCTGCAGCCGCGGGTGCCGCGGGGGGCGCGGAGCGGCGGCGGGAGGCGCGCTGGGGGCAGCGCGGCGGCGGCGGCGGCGGGGCGCAGGAGCGCGCGCAGCGGGGCGGCCATGGCGGAGAGCGGCGCGGGCCCCGCCCCCCCCGCCGCCGCCCATTGGCCGAGGCGGCCCCGCCCCGCCGCGCCGCCTCCCCATTGGCCGAGGCGGGCCCGGGGGCGGGGCCGGGACCCCCGGGCGGCGGGAGGGGCGCGGGCCCGAACCCCGGCCCGAGCGGGGGTCCCGCCGTGCTGCCCCGCGGGGCCGGGCCGGGCCGGGCCGCCGGGATCGGGGCCTTCGGAGGCGCGCGGGGAGCGGGAGGGGAAGGGGAAAGGGAGCGGAGGGGGCATTCCCGGCCGCCCCCCGTGCGGGGAGCGGGGGGGAGTGCGGGGGGCGCGGCGGGAGCGCGGCAGCGGGAGCGCGGCCAGGGAGGAGCGGAGAGCAGCGGAACGAGCCGGCGGCATCCCCGGGCCCGGTGAGCCCCGCGGGAGGGCAAGGGGTGCGAGGGGGTGCGAGTGTGCCCCGCGGCCGGGTGTGTGCGAAGCCAGGGCAACGCGCGGGTGCGAGCGTGTGCGGGAGCCGCATCCACACGGGCGTGCGGGAGCCGCATCCACACGGGCGTGCGGGAGCCTCATCCACACGGGCGTGCGGGAGCCGCATCCACAGGGGCGTGCGGGAGCATCGTCCACAGGATTCTGCGGAGCGCGCGTGTGCGAGTGTGTGCGGGAGCATCACCCAGAGGGGCGTGCGGGAGCGTGCGTGTGCGAGAGCATCATCCCCAGGGGTGGGGGCAGCGCGTTTATGCAACGCGCGGCTGCTGCGTGCGCGGCCCCGGCACAGGCGCAAGCGGGACACGGCGGTGCGCGGTGCCCGGGCCGCGGCTGAGCGGCGGGGCTGTCCCTTCCTCCCTGCGGCAGGTGCGGGATGCGGCGGAGCGCGGCGGCGTGCTGGGCGCTGGTGCTGCTGGCCGCCGCCTTCTGCGACACGGTGGCCGGCAAGGGCGGGCGCGGCGGCGCCCGGGGGGCGGCCCGGGGCGCGGCGCGGGGGGCGGCCCGCAGCCGGCCGAGGGCGGCCGTGCCCCGGTACGGCTCTGCCGGGGCGGCCCTGCGCGTGGCGGGGGCGGCGGCGGCGGGAGCGGCGGCCGGCGTGGCGGCGGGGGCGGCCCTGCGCCGGGCCCGGCTGTCCGGAGAGCTGCAAGCGGGAGACGGCGTCGAGTACCGCGACGGCAACTGGACGGCGGCCGCCAGCGCCTGGACCTCCGCCGCGCCGGCCGGGACTCCGCCGGGCCGGGCCCTGCCCTGGCTCTGCCCGCTGGCCGCCCTCCTCCGCCGCTGATGGATTTCGGGGGACCTGACTGTGCCCGGTGCACCCACGACGCCGCGAGGACCGGCCGCCCCCTCCGGGGCTGAGCCCCACGCCCCGGGCGAGCAGCGGCTCCCGGGGCTATGGCCACCCACCGCCGGCGGGGCAGGACCCCCGCGGAAGACCCTCCACCGCCGCCACCCCTCCACACCGAGCCAGGCCCCGCCGGCTCGGGCACCCTTCTGCACCGCGCCCCTGTCCGCGGCCTCGCCGTGTCCGGAGGCCGAGGAGGCGACAATAAAGCTGGGCGAAAGCAGGTGTGGCTGGATGCGGGGCGAGGGGCGGGACCCTGGGACGGGCAGCGCCCGGCCCCTGCCCACGCAGGCTTTATTTGGGGACGGAGGCTCCAGGGCAGGCCAGGACCGCGGAAAGGAAACAGCTCCCTGGCGGTTTCCAGGTGCCAGCCGGAGGCACCGGCCCTGCCCCAGGCTCCCCGGGGCGGGCACAGCTCTCCACAGGAGCATCCCAACAGCGACCCCACGGGGCATCCTGTGCCTCCGGCCCCTTGCCCAAAAGCGGGAGCAGCTCTGGCAGAGCCGCTGCCATCGCACACCAGAGCTCCCTGCGGAGGTGTCCCCAGTCCGCACGGCTGCAGGCAGTGCCTGCCCCGTGCCAGCTCTCAGTCCAGCGTCACCCTGCCCAGGCGTCCTGCTCGGAAGTCCCGCAGGAACTCGTAGGCAGCGGCTGGGTAGTTGAGCATCATCATGTTGACATTCCCTGGAGATGGCAATGGATACAGCAGCATCAGCGCGGCCTGGACCCGGCCTGGGATCCCCAAAATCCCAACTTTGCACCCCGGATCTCCCCGAGCACCCACCTGTGCCTGTCAGCACCTTCACCTTCTGCGTGCGTCCCTGGGTGAGGGCCACGTGCTTGAGCAGGGGCTCGATGCGGTCGCAGGCCTGGCCCAGCCCGTAGCGCTGCACGTACCTGCCCGAGGGGACAGCTCACACCCCGCTGGCACTGCTTCCCCCCGGAATTCCCCGGGGATGGCACCTCCATGGCCCTCTGGGACCCCTCCCCCTTCCCCCAGCTCACCCGAACTGCTGCTGCTTGTTCAGGGTGTACAGGAGGTAGTCGGCCATGACGTCCTCCCCCACCAGGTGGTCACGGATGGCTCCTGGAAAAGAGGGTCAAGCCCCAGCTTCCCTAAGCCCTGCTGAGTCCTGGCCAACCCTCCTTCCATCCCCTCACACCCAGGGGCTGTGAGCAGCAGTGTCACCCCAGCCTCGGGTACCGAGTCCTGAGGCCACATTTGGGGATCCCCCCCGGCCACAGCCTCCACCTCACCACACAGTGCCAGCTTCATGCCCGTCTCCACATCGCCCAGCTTGGGCGGCAGCACGCCAGGGGTGTCCACCAGGTACATCAGGGGCTTCTCACAGACCTGGCACGGGGGAGGCAGCGCTGGTAATTAGCGCCACACGGCTAACGAGTGAGGCTCTGAGCTTGAGTTAAGGTCTTGCTGGAAAGGGGACCTGAGCAGCCCTCTGAGATCAGCTCTGAGAGCCTGGAGGTCCCCTGGACGCAGGAGGCAGAGCCCACCCACGGGGGCGGTACCTGGATCCTGGACAGCACGGCCTTGGTGATTCCTGGCTCGCCCCCCACCGCAGTGGCCTTGCCTGGGGGGACAGACACAGCCATGGACACACGTGGCACCGTGCCCACCTCCCCCCCGAGCCCTGGCACCAGGCAGAAATACCCTTCTTGAGGTGCAGCCTCCGCAGGGAGTTGATGAGCGAGGACTTGCCCACGTTGGGCACGCCGATCACCAGGATGTTGTGCTCGGAGCTCTGGAAGCCGGGGAGACACGGGCAAGGAGCAGCTGGCTACCAGCCACCCACCCCTGGAGCAACAGGCAGCTGCCACAGGGACATATCCCAGTGTTTGCTGGCACTCCTGGCATATCCAGGAGCAGCCTCGTCCCTTGGCTGCAGAGGGAAGGGACCCTCCCCCTGCTCTGCACTCACCTCGAGCACCAGGGGCAGTTTTGGGGCACCACAGTATAAAAGAGATCTGAAGCTGACAGAGTGACCAAAGGAGGGACACGGGGATGGGGAAGGGGCTGGAGGGGCCACACGAGGAGCAGCTGGGGGGCACTGGGATTGTTCAGCTGGAGCACTGAGGGCAGAGCTCCCCGGGGCTGCAGCTCCCATCTCTGCTCCTGGGACAGGGACAGCGCCTGGGGAGCGGCTGGAGCTGGGCCAGGGAGAGTCAGGCTGGAGATCAGGAAAGGCTCTTCCCCCAGAGGGTGCTGGGCACTGCCCAGGCTCCCCAGGGAATGGGCACGGCCCCGAGGCTGCCAGAGCTCCAGGAGTGTTTGGACAGCGCTGCCAGGGATGCCCAGGGTGGGGCTGTTGGGGTCTCTGGGCAGGGACAGGGGCCGGATCCATGATCCCTGTGGGTCCCTTCCAGCTGAGGATATTCCGTGCCCCCCTGTGCCCTCACCTCAGCCCTGTGGTAGCGTGGGCTGTCGGCCACCAGCCTGGCAACCATGGGGACAACCTGCGGAGGAACAGGAACAGGGACAGGGCTGGCACTCTGTGCCCAGGCTGGCAGCAGCCTCTCTCTTGGAGACACTGCGCCAGGGGGATGTGCACAATGGGGGCTGAGCAGAGGACGTGGGACAGCTGGAAAGGGAGCAGCCAGCTGGAGCGCTGAGGGCTCTCCGCGGGGCTGGCAGCTCCCCAGGGAGCGGGGCTGGGCTGCTGCTCCACTACCTTCCTGACGTTGACATCGCGCTGGCAGTCGGTGAAGAGCACGTGCGAGCATCCCTGCTGCCTCAGCTGCTCCAAGACCGCCTGCAGGGCACGGGAAGAGGCGCTGCTCTCACCCTCCCCTGACACCACCGCTGCCCCCAGCCCGGCCCCGCTCCCGGCGCTCACCGGCTGCCGGCGGGGATCCGCCAGATCCATCTTGTTCAGCACCAGGACGTGAGGGCGGATGCCCAGCGCCTCCTGCAGCGCGGGGTTACGGCCCGACAGCGGGATGTGGCTGCGCTAAGGACAAGTGACTGCAAGCACGTACCGGCACGGGGGAGAGGAGGAGGAGGTGGGCAGGGGCAAGGCAGGTCTGGAGGGACAAGGGAGAGGCTTCTCGCGGGAGGATATCCGAGCGTCGTGCACCTCCACCAGGCAGTCGGCGCGGCGCAGCGCCCGGCGCATCTGCCGCAGGCCTGCCGCACACAGCGCAGCGCGGGGTCAGCGCTCAGCGGCCGCACCGCCCGCGCTGCCGCCTCCCCTCCCCTCACCTTTCGCCATGTGCCGAGGGAACCACGAGGCCACATCGCGGCCGCCACACTCGAAACGCTCCCGGAACCCTCCCGGTATCGACACCGACCCCGCCGCCCTCAGCGCTGCCCACACCCTCATGGCTCCGGCGCGGCTTCAGCGCGTCACTTCTGGCGCGACAGGAAGCGCCGCCACTCGCAGCAATGGCGGAGCCGCTGCCGCCCTCACCGGGGCCTCCGGGGGGCTCGGCCGCAGCTCCCGGCGGCGCGGGGGGTGCCAGGGCCAGCGGGGGGCCCTCTGGGCCCCCCGCTGGCCCTGGCACCCCCCGCGCCGCCGGCTCTGAGCCTCAACCCCCTCCGCCGTCCGCCCCCCAGCCCGCCCCGGAGCCCCGCCCTCAGCCCGGCCCGACGCGGGACCCGCTGGACGACCCCCGCTACACCATCTCCAGCACCAACTGGTATTAAACGAACACCGCGGCGCGATGGAGCCACCCCCGCCACATCCAGCCTGCCGCGGAGAGGAAGAAAGCGCCGGCGCGGAGGTTTCTCAATAAAGGAGACCGAAAGGGCAAAAAGCAGCGGTGGGGGGGAGGGTTTTATTTCGCCGCCTCACGGCTGAGGCGCGGGGCCGGGCGCCTGGAAGAGCTGGTTGAGCCGCTCGGCCTCCCGCCAGCCCGACAGCAGCGCCCCGTGGGTGGTGGAGTAGAAGGTGCGGTGCGTGGCCTCGCCGGCGAAGAGGAGCTGCAGGGGCTGCGGGGAGGCGGAGGGGTGAGCGCAGGAGGCCGCGGGGGGGTTGTGCTGAAACAGCCTCACTCCCTTCGCTCCAGCACCCCGCGAGTGCCTGATTCCATTAAAAAAAAACCCCAGGAGTGGTCGCTTTCCCTTCCCTAGGCACCCCCCCCCCCCGCGCCGTGAAGGGCTTGGGAGGAGCCGCCTGTCCACGAGTGTTATGGAAATGCCCGCATGAAGCTCGGCAGGTGAGCACCGGTGACCCACCCACAAGGGTCAGCGGTGCCGCCTCCCGCCCGTCCGTCCGTCTGTGCCCCCCTCCCGGGCCTGAACCCTCACCCGGGGGTCGCGGGGGTCCTCGGGCAGGGGCTGTGCCAGCACGTCGATGTCGTCCCCCGAGCTGCCGACGGCCACGTAGCTGTAGGAGCCGCGGGTGTAGGGAGCGCTGTGCCAGCGGGACCGCAGCACGCTCCTGGGCGCGGGCAGGCTGGGGTTCCCTGCGGATGGGGGTCAGCGGCGGCATGCAGGAACCCGCCGGGGCTGCGGGAGGGAGGGCAGGGGGCGGGCAGGGACCTGTCATGGTGCGCAGGACGCGGGTCATGGCGCTCAGCACCTCGGCGTCGCTCAGCGTCTCCATGTGCTCCGACTCCTTGCCCGCGATGAAGCCGCACAGGACGTGCCCGTGCCTGGGGCGGGGAGCGGGGCTGAGGGGGGCTGCCCGCCGGCACCGGGCCCTCCCTGCGCCCGCCCGCGGCACAGAGAGGGCCCGGAGCGTGCCCAAATCCCCCCGGCCACCTACTGCTCTGGCGGCTGGAGCACCACGAATCCGATGAGCTTCTTGAACCAGTTGGCCTCCAGGTCAGCATTGGGCTCCTCCAGGGGCGACTCGTCCTCCCACACCACTTGCAGGAGCTGCTGCTGGGGCTCCCAGAAAGGCTGCTCGAACTCCAGGAAGATCTTGTTGTTGGTGCCGAAGCCCAGGTGGCGAATGGCCTGTGCTTTCCGCTCGGGAAGGGGAGGCTGGAAGAACTCCTGGTGGTGTTCCTTGAGGAAACCTGCAGCCACAAGGTTGGGCAGGCAACGGGGCAGCTCTCAGCTGGGCTCCTAGACGGGGTCTGAGACGCTTTGACCTCCCCAAACCCCTTTCCAACCTCTTCCCAGCGGGAGAGGGGAGGCTGGGAAGGGGTTTAGGCAACCTCTCCCCTCCACTTGCCCGTCTCCGACCGTGCCAGCTGCTCGGGGGGGACAGGCGGGGCGAGGGAAGGCCTTGGCGTCCTCACCCAGCGGGACAGTGACGATGACGTGGTCGGCAAGGAAGACATCTCCATCCTCGCACTCCACCCGGACGGGGAAAACTCTGGCATCGTCCCCTTCCTCACGGAAGGACCCTTGCCACCGGATGGTCCTCACTGCCTTGCTGAGCAGGACGGTGCCCTCGGGCAGATCGGAGTGCAGGCGCTCGGCCAAGCTGCTGTAGCCGCTGTGGGAGGAGTCGGCGCTGGGGACGGGGCGGCCCCCGGAGCGCTCCTGCGTGTCCCGCTCCGGAGCCCCGCGCTTACCCTGGGAAGGTGCAGTCCAGGCCGGGCAGCGACACGTACTCGCCGAAGGGCTCCAGGGCCACCAGGTCCATGCTGTGGGTGCCGCTGATGCAGCACTCCAGCTTGAGGCAGGCGGCGAGCACGGCCAGCTGGAGCCGCCGGGCATCCTCCTGGCCCCCTGCCATCGTGGCCACCGTCCGGGCGATCTCTGCCCGCACGTACTGGCCCACGCTGGGCCACGGTGGCTCCTTGGCGCCCTGGAAAGCGCGGGTGGAGGCCAGGAGGGCGTAGAAGAGGTCGCGGGCTTCGCGCACTGCCCCGGGACTCAGCACCTTCCCCGAGCTGCCGTAGGTGACGGACGGCATCGGGGGGTGGCCCCCCGCTTCCAGCTGCTGGTTCTCCTCGCGGGCGGCCTCGGGGCCCAGCAGGCCGTAGCGGGAGGCCAGGCAGAACACGGGATTCCCTGGCGAGGGGCCGTGGATCCAGTGTGCCCCCATCTCCGCCAGCCCCGACGCTGCCGGCAGGGAGGGAAGGGACGGAGGGAGGGAGGGAGAGAGGTCACCCCGGGCCGAGCCGCGGAGGAGCCCCCGGGGCGCGGCACAGCCCGGAGCCGGGAGCCCGCCGCTGCCCGGGGCCGCCCGTGGCCCGCCGCCGGCCCCGCCACGTGTCCGCCCACTCGGGACGGGCCCCGCGGCTCGGGCATCCCGGCAGCTCCCGCATCCCGGCACGGCCGCCCCCCGCCCCGGCCCCGGCCCCGGCCCGGGCCCGCCCCCGGTGCCGCCCACCCCCCGCTCCCGGCGCCTCCCGGCGCCTCCCGGCCTCGCCGCCCGTACCGAAGGGGCGGGTGCAGACGCGGCCGCCGGCGCGGGCCGCCGCCTCCAGCAGGCGCAGGGAGCCGTGTCCGCGGAGCCGCTGGGCCGCCCCCAGCCCCGCCAGCCCCGCGCCCACCGCCACCACCCGCGGCCCGCCGCCCTCCATGGCCGCCCGCGCCCGCCGGGACCGCCCTCCGCCCTCCGCCCTCCGCCGGCGCCGCCCGCCGCCGCCGGCACCGCCCCTGCCGCCCCGGGAGGAGGGCAGCCGCGGAGGCAGGCACCGAGCGGTGCCCGCGGGTCCCGCTGCGGTGATGGACCTGCTGCCTGCGCCCACGGAGGGCAGGAGAAGGCCGGCATGCGAGAGGGGACCTCTGCTGGAGTAGGGACAGCCCTGGGACCACCTCCCCACCCTCCTCCTGTCCCCATCCCGCTCCCGCTCATCCGCCTGATACCGTGGCCGGCCAGCCTGGCGCGGTGCAGGAGCCCCGGGTGCCCATCATCCCGCTGTCCCACCACACACATCCCAGCAGAGCTGCCCCCAGGGCCAGCCTGGTGCGGTGCAGGAGCCCTGGGTGCCCATCATCCCGCTGTCCCGCCACACACATCCCAGCAGAGCTGCCCCCAGGGCCAGCCTGGTGCGGTGCAGGAGCCCTGGGTGCCCATCGTGCCGCTGTCCCGTCACACACATCCCAGCAGAGCTGCCCCCAGGGCCAGTCCCAGCGCTCCCTCCCCGCCGTGATTCCCAAACCTTCATGGATACAATAAGACTCTCCACTCCCAAGCCTGCCTGGTGGGTTTTTTTGCCAGTAAGCGTTCCGGCCGCCTGCCCGGGGGTAGGGTAGGGTACTGGAATGTACTGGGATGCTTCCAGCTGGGACCCTCGGAGAACCAGGCCACCCAGCTGTGCCAGCTGCCTCTGGGGTTACTGTGTCCCTGCTGGCCCTGGCAGCTCCCCAGAAAATACTCACATGCAAGGAAGAGCTGGGGGTGTCGAGCACAGGCTCCTGAAATTGCCTTTGAGCACTTTATTTTGGAGGGATTTTCCCCACCTCCGGGTTCGCAGCAAGCAGCAGGGTGGGAACACACGGCCTCGGGACATCAGCCTGGCAGCAGCTTCCTGGGGCACGGTGGCCCTGCATCCCAGCCCAGAGCGTTTGGGGTCACCAGCTCCCAGGGATGAGGGATGATCATTCCCAATGCTGAGCCAGGCAGCCATTCCTGGGGACCTCTGGCCCCTGAGTCCCAGCCCAAACAATGCAGGCAAGTGCCTGGCTTGGCCCAGATGGAGACCTTGCACTTCCCTGGGGCCTCGTCTTGGGGAAAAAGGATTCTCCAAAGCCAGCCTGAACACCCCTGGGCTGCAGTCTGGGGCCAGAACCCCTCGTTGCATCGCCAGTTGCTGCTGCCAAGAAAAGTCTGGCCTCCTCCGTCCCCTCCACCTCATTGTGTGCCACGGCTGGGGGCTGCTCTCAGGGCATGGCAGGGTGCCCCCGTCCCCCTGGCACAGCTCAGGGTCAGCACCATCCAGCAGGGCCGGTGGCTCCTGCCTGCCCCGGTGCCTGGGCTGGCCCCGGTGCTGCCCTCCCGGCACGGTGCCACCGGTCCCGGAGGAGCTCCCAAGCAGCGAGGACAGACCCCAGCAACCAAGGGATGCGTGGGAAGCGCCATCACCTCCAGCGGGTCGGGCCGGCAGGAAGGAGGGGACAGCGGGGAGCGTCCCACCCCCTCCCCGGGCCGCCTCAGCCGAGGGACCGGGGCCGGGCCACCGGCACCCCCCGGGAGCCGCCACCCTACCGGGACCCCTCCATCAGCCTCAGGATGCTGCTGTAGAGGCGCCCGGGGGCGTCCAGGCCCCAGACGAAGTCCCAGTGGTTCCAGTCGGGGATGTGGGTGTAGGTGACGAGGTGGGCGATGCGGGGCAGCAGCAGGCGCACGTCCCTCCCGTCGGCCGCCCAGTCCTCCCCTCCCGACCACACCGCCGTGGGCACCGGCATCTCCTCCACGCGGTACAAGGGCGGCGTGTCCTGGGGGGCACGGGGGGCCCTCAGAGGGTCAGTCCCTGCCGGCCACTCTGTCCCTGCCGGCCACTCTGCCCCTGCCCCACCACTCTGCCCCTGCCCCACCACTCTGCCCTGCAGCTCCTACCTGCTGGTACACGGCACGGTTCTTGCTGCCGTAGTCGAAGGCTTTGAACTCTCCTGATTTCATCACCTGGGAGGAGAGCACGGATCTGCTGTGGGAGGCCAGAGAGTGCCACTGCGTGCGCCTGGCATCTCCCGGCCCCTCGAGGCACCCATCAGGAGAGGGAGCTCCTCTGGCTCCAGGCCCGTCCCTAACCATGGGCTGACAAACCAAGGTGGTGCATGTGACTCCTTGACTGCCTCTGAAACCCTGCTCGCCACCAGCTGTGTGTGCACAGGGTGCTGCTGGAACTCCTTCAACAGCCTGATCACCCTTTTCCAGCTTCTGCTGCCTGTAATTTGGCTCTGCAAGGAGGCACACGGGTGAGGGCCTCCAGCCTGACCCTGTTTCCAGCAGGGCCAGTGCTGAAGCTGCAGAGTCCATCTCCAGGGTGCCCAGGACCCCTTTGGACAGGGGGAGATGTTGGGTCCGCCTTTGCTTCCTCATCCAGTTCCCCCAGCCTCTCCTTGGGCTCCCACCCCCCACCTCAGTGTCCCCGAGTTCTGCTCTGGGGATTCCTGGGGGCCCAAACTGGGCGTGTCAGCATCCATCTGTGGCCTCCCCGTCCTGTCCCTTGTCCTGCCTGGCACAGCACAGGGCACACACTGCAGTGCCCTGGTCCCCAGAGGCACTGGGGCAGCTCATCCTGCATCCAGCACCTCATTTCTTGCCTTTCCTTTCTTGGGAGCTGCCAGTGCTCGAGATCCCTGAACTCTCGTGTCTGCCCTGGGCACATCAGGCTCTCAGGGAAAGGACCATGCCAGAGGTGCAGTGTCAGTGTGTCAGGGGTCCTACCTGGGCCCAGTGGATCACGTTTTTGACAGAGGTGCTGTCGGGATAGTGGGATGTGTACACGTCCAGCCGTGTCTGCAAGGAAACATACCCCTGCTGTCATCGCTTCCCAGCGAGGGGAGCGAGGGTGGCAGCTGCCAGGTGTTTCCCAGAGCAGCCACTGCTGAGTCACGCTGCCTGAAGAGCTGGACCACGTTCAGGCATATAATCTCCATTAAAAACCAATTGCTGCGAGATGGTGCCAGGAGGAGAGCAATGGGGATGAAGGATGAGCTCCGTGAGAGACCTTACCCAGGCTCGGGGGCTGTGCTCAAGGCCTCGTTGACCACCTGAGGTCAGCCCCAGCTCAGAGGTGCTATCAAGGCCCACCTGGGCACTGACATCCACCCAGCAGAGCCGGGGGGCTTCTCCTGTGCCAGGAGGAGGGACACATGTTGCCCATGCAGGGGCTGCGTGCTGGGAGCTCTGGGGGCCAGTGGCCGCAGCAGGCTGGGCAGGGCGGGGGGCAGAGCCCTGGCACCCACCATGTTGAGGTTCTTCTCGTTGTGGCCGCCCAGCAGGAAGAAGAGGTTGGCACAGGGCCTGTGCAGCAGCGTGTGCCTGCACAGCTCCGGGAGGAACCGCCACAGCTTCCTCATGCGCAGGGACGCGTCCGTTCTGCCGAGCAGCAGCTGCGGGAGCGAAGGGCAACGCACATTTCCTGCCTTTCCCTGCCTGCAGCCCAGCCCCGGGAGCGTCCCACCATCCCGGCGGAGAGGGAACGTCCAGGGCTCCAACCCACTGCCCCCTGCCCCACAGAGATGTGTGCAGCTCCTTGCAGGAGTTGACGCTGACTGAACACAGGCCAGGGAAATTAACATTCACAGCTCTCCTCTTCCCCCCCACCTCCCGCCCAAGCACTGGATCGGCTTTTCGTGGAATCAACAGGGCAAAGCTGCTCTTTTCTAGGTGTCTAGGGCCCCTACAAGTGCCCCCATATAAAGACCACTTTGATCTTACAGATGGGAGGAAGACATGCGCTCAACAAAGTGGCTGCCCAGGTCTGGATGTGCCCCTGGATCGTGTCTGTGCTGATAAATCAGCAGGAATTAACTGTTTTCTGCTGCGTCAGCCAGGGGCTGTGTCTGGGTGTGATCCCTTCTCCAGAACCACTGAGTTTTGGGGCAGAAGGGCATGGAGGAATCCCTTACCGGAATCATCTTGAGATTGTTGTCCATGAGGAAGTGCAGCTTCATGAGGGGACTTCTGGCGTGCTTGGCTGTCACTACCGGAGCCAGGGCAAAAAACATTTTGACTTTCTGCGCCAGTTCGGGCATGAATGAAAACGCAATAAAGGCTGAGAAAACAGAAAAACCACCTCAGGCTTGCTCCATCTTTCCTCAGGCACTTAATCTGAGGGTTCCCTCGGATCCAGGTCTGTTTAATCAATTATCTCCCCTTGGGAGTCTGAGGGCTCTTGCCACCTTCCTGCTAAGCGCTGGTGCAAGAGATGCCCGAAGGGGGATTCCCTCGGCTGAGCAGGCACCTCAGGGGTTGTTGAGCCCACACGGAGGGGACCCCTCCTCTTTCTGCTGCCAAACACCACCACGAGGCTTTTCAAGCCAAGGCTGTGGGCACCCCCTTGGAACGCACCGATCGTGCAGCCCTGGGAGTAGCCGACGTAGTGGAGCTGCTTCTGCCCTGTTCTCTGCAGCACGAAGTCGATGGCGGCCGGCAGGTCGTACATTGCCATCTCATGGAAGCTGCAACACACGAGGGGGACGTTGGTTATGAGGCAGCAGCTGGAGGGAAAACTCACCTGTGAGATTTGGCTGCCGTGCATTGCCCGGCTGAACATCCAGGGCTGGTTTTCCGAGATGAAATTCCTGGCATGGATCCTTCCTGCCGTGGCATTGTCCTCCCCTGGAAGGGCTTAGTCCTCCCAGGGCCGTGGTGAGCAGCAAATAGGCTGTGCAGAGCCCGGCCAGCCATCCCCAGCCTCTCTGCGGACCCGGAGCTGGCTCCCACCAGGATTACAGCACCAGCTCTGCCCCTGGGGATGCTCCTTCCCAGAGGGGAATGCAGCAGCAGGTCCTGCCCGCATGCCTGCTGATGGGACGTGGCGCAGGGCAGACCTGCGGCGTGAGGCTTTTCTAAAAGCCTGTCTGGGAGCTTGGGCAGTCTGCTCTGAAGATCGGCTCTGGAGGGGCAGCAGCAGCTTAAAGAGCCGTTCTCAGGGACGAGGGCCAGCAAGGCCTAGGAGCAGGGGAGGTGGCAGTGACACTCGTGGGCATCTCGGCGGTGTCCCCGTGGATGCCCCTGAGGCAGGGCCGGTGTCTCTGCGTGTGCCCAGGCGGGCAGCAGTGCCCCGTGCTCCTGGCAGCTGCAGGGAGGTGCTGGCACCATGTCAGCAGGCAGGTCTGCTCCAGTCCCTGCAGCCTCCCCGTCGGAGGCCGTGCCAGGATCAGGAGCTCTGACTTGCCTGCTCAGAGGCACCCACCTCTGCCTAGAGCTTGGTGGCGGGCAGAGAACACTGCCAGGCTTTTGTAATGTGTTCCAGCCCACCTGAAATCCCAGAATTCCACCTGGTCAGCTGAAAGGTGCTGGTGTCTGCGGGACCAGCTGGTGCCCCGGCTGTTTCCCAGCCACACGTCGTAGCCAGAGTCTGCTAGTATGAAGCCAAGGCTGTTGTTAGCCAGATTTTCCACCCAGTGGCTGCCTTCTCCAAATATCCCGTGCTGGAGAAACACGACTGGCCTGGCCCCTGGGTGCAAAAGAAACAGCACATTCCATTGAACCTGGTTCCCTGCGTTCACTCACCCCAAATTAAGGCCAGTAAAGCCTCTTCCTTGCACTGTCAGGGGACATGCAAAACGGGCACTTTGGTGACGTCTCCTGGTGCTACAGCTTTGACCGTAAATTGGAGGAACCCCTCAGATTCGGTGGTTTTACTTTAACAATGACTATTCCCCCGGCCTGGCCAGGTCCATCCCTTCACCTGCTTATGTTCGGGGCTTTTTTTGCTGGCTCTGAGTGAAACAGAGCCGTACCTCTGCTGTTAGGCTTTTCTCTTCCGTGAGGAATTCTGTTCAGGCGGATGTAGTAGCCATCACGAGTCAGAACTTCGTACTCCTCGCTGGGGTACCCTCTGTAGCTGATGATTTGGCTCTGGGGGGGAAGAAAAACCCGTGTGGAAAACTTCCCGCAGCCGAGGTGCTCGTCTGACTCGAAGAGCACATCCCTTGGTAAAACTGGGGTTCTGGGGTTGGGCTTTGCCCAGGGTGTCTCTGGACCAGCTGAGGGCTTTTTGTGGCAGAGGATGCTCTGTCCGAACCCCGCCCCGGTGATCTGCCCGAGGGAAGAGGAGACGCTCAGCCGTGGGCGGCTGCAGGGCCTGGAGTGGTTCCAAACACGACGATTGGAACCGAGGGGATTTACTGACGCCTGACCCCGCTCTCCTGGCAGCCGAGCCCGCGCTCCTGACGCCTGGCACCGCGGCAGCACATGTCACATCAGGCTCCCAGCTGATGCGCCGGGCAGATAAGGCAGATGGAACCTGCCGAGCTGGGCCGACTGGAAGGGCAACGGGATAAACCCCACAGCATTCACTGCAGCACTCCCGAGGCTCTGCCTGAGCTTTATCTGTGCTGAAAACTCCACAGATTGGGAAGTTTCCGCCCGGTGAAACCCCGCTGTGGCCCTGCCCACACGCGGCTGTGTGCTCCCTTTGTCAGGAAGCTGGCAGGAAAGATGAACTGCAGCAAATTTATTGCCCACGTCCCGTGTCCAGCTAAACCCAGCTTCAGAGTCCCAGGGCTCACCTGGACATGGCCCTGAGCGATTTGCTGCAGCTGGAGGAGAGGAGCCACGCATGAATTTCTACCCTCTGGGGAGATATCTGATCAAATCCAGTCTGGGATTATCCCCATCTCTTAACTGCCCTGCTGATAATTGCACTTAATTCTGCTGGGAGGAGGAGCTTGTTAACCATGGTGTGGAGGCAGCGTCACATCGCAGCAGCTCAACACCACCAGCCCTCTCCACATGCCCTCCGACCCTCTCTCCTCCAGCTGAACATGCCCAGACTTTCAGACTGGAAATTCCGAGTTCTCCCGACTTACAACGTTCATGAGAGTCTCGGGGTTTAGAGGCTTTTTCTGCTCGGCAGTGCCTTCGGAGGTCGTGGGTGCGTGTATGAAAAGCAGGATTGCAGTGAACAGCCACATCTTGTGCCTGTGTGAATAATAATAACAACAACATCAAAAATAACGATAATGAGAGTAATAATAGGAGTAGGAACAACAACAAGAATAACAACAACAAAACCAGCAACACCAATGCTGTTGTTATTATGGTTGTTGATTATTATTATTGTTATTATCAGAATTGATATGAGTGTTTGTTTCTGCTTGGCTATGATGAGTTAAGTTCCTCACATATCTGAAGATCACACATTGTTTTCTGGGCTGGGAAAGTGGAGGGAATTCCCAATTTCAGTTTTCTTTACAGTCCACATGAGAATTTTTATTCTCCTCTGTAACAGAGAGGGTCTGGTACTGGGCAGGACCCTTTTTTATGTTTTTAATGGCAAGAAGAGGAGAACCAGCTGTGCAATAGAACAACTAAACCAATATATCATTGGATCAGTTGTCTCAGGGAGGAAATTAATCTAAAGGGGGAGTTCATGCTCTGGGAGGAACATGTTTAGGGTGGCTGGGCTATGACTGTGTCTATACTTTTCCTGTTTCTCTACTGCTTAGCTTTTGTACCCAAAACTCACTGTAAACAGAAGAGCTGAAACCGGTAGAGCCTCATAGGAAGGCTGTTTGTTAAATAAGTGTAGCCTGAAAAAAGCAGAAACCTTTTGGATCACCTTAGAGACTCCTGAGCTGAGCAGAAGTCTATTCTTAATGCACACAGTTAATATTATATATGATTTCTGATGTTTTGCCAGGCTCTCAAAAGTTAGAGCTCAACTTCAGCCCAGCAGCATGAACTGTGAGCTGCTCTCTGCCTCCCTCCTTCTCCTCCCAGTGGATCTCCCACACCATGAGGCTTCCCTGTCCCCTGAAGCATTCCCAGCAAACCTCCCGGTGGTATCACCAAGATGCGAGTGAAGACCAAAAGGAACAAAGAGGCTTTTCCCCGCTGGGCACAGCTCCAAAAGGACACAGATTGGAGGAAGATACGTTACCAGGCAGAGCCCATGGCGCGTCTGACGGGGCTGGTGGTGGCAGCGCTGGTGGCTCCGTCCTCGCCAGAGTTAAAAGGACCACGTTGTGTCAGAGCCCAGCCACGCTGGCACCCTGCCGTGCCTCCTCACGTGCCCTCCAATTAGCAGATGTGAGCTGATCACTCCCGTGGTCCCTCCCTCCCTGTGGCCGTGACTGCCATGCTTGCAAAGGATTGCGTTTCCAGACGCAGCCGGACTGGCGTGCGGAGGAATCCCAGCTATGGAGTTGCACCTTAAGCTCATGATAGCCACACTGAAAAAAAAATAATGCCAACAGCTTTTCTTTGTAAAGGGTAATTTCCTAACTCCCAGGGTCATTTCCTAACTCCCAGGGCCATTTAGAAGAGTTCCTGGTGCAACAAAATGTTTCTGCCATCTTTACAAAGCCTCGGCAGCATGCCCAGCTCTCCAAGGACACCCCAAGGACAGGTCAGGCCTCACTGCCTGCCTGGAGGGGATACACTTGGTCATTCCGACCCCCGTGAACAGAGACAGTGGCCCAGGCAGCCTCCTCATGGCCCTAAGGTCCTAAAGGTGTCCTGTTAGCAAGAGGCAGTTTGCGAAAGCGCCGGCAGGGCTTTCTGGACCAGCACCAGGCTGAATGTCCCCTCTGGAAAAGCACCAGGCTGAAGGTCCCAGCAGCAGCCAGCGGTGTGGGGGAGAGCTGGTGCAGCGCCTGTGCTTGGCCAAAGCCACAGGAATTGCACAGAGCAGAGGTGTTTACCCCCACCTGCAGCCCGTGACCGTCCGGCCCACGCCTTTCCCTGCCTCGGTAGCCACCTGAGAGCCCGAGCCTGTGGCTGGCTCTGCTGTTGTGTGCCCTCCCTGGCCGCGGGTGAGGCTGCCTGCCAGGGCTGCTGCACGAGCACCATGCAGGTTGTGAAAGGCAGCCTGGCACTGCTCCATCCCCACACGGGGCTGTTCTGTCGGTGCCGCAGCCGCTGATGCCAAGTGTGGGCGTGCTCCTCCCCTCAGCAGCTGTGGCCAGGGCCTCCACACCTTCATTGCCTCGGTTCTGCACCTGTGCCTGCTCTGGGCTTTTGGAAATGTCTTCCCTCAGCTGTGAGCACAAAAATCCCGCCACGCAGAGTCAGAGAATCGTGGAATGGAACCTGTCTGGGTGGGAAGGAACCTTAAAGCTCATCCCATCCCACCCCTGCCATGGGCAGGGACACCTTCCACTGTCCCAGGCTGCTCCAAGCCCCAGTGTCCAGCCTGGCCTTGGGCACTGCCAGGGATCCAGGGGCAGCCACAGCTTCTCTGGGCACCCTGTGCCAGGGCCTGCCCACCCTCCCAGGGAACAATTCCTTCCCAATATCCCATCCATCCCTGCCCTCTGGCACTGGGAACCCATTCCCTGTGTCCTGTCCCTCCAGTTCCTGCTGCAGGGTCCCTCTCCAGCTTCCCTGTATCCCCTCAGACCCTGGAAGGAGCTGTGAGGTCTCCACACAACCTTCTCCTCTCCAGGATGAGCAGCCCCAGCTCTCCCAGCCTGGCTCCACAGGGGAGGTGCTCCAGTCCCCTCAGTGCCTCCGTGGCCTCCTCTGGACCTGCTCCAACACTTCCGTGTCCTTCTCATGTTGGAGGCATCAGAACTGTGCACAGAATTCCAGGTGGGGTCTCAGCTGAGCACAGGGGCAGAGGGGCAGAATCCCCCCCTCCCCTGCTGCCCACGCTGCTGCCTTCTAACTCCTCATTATCCAGGGGCGGTACTAAGTAGCAGTAATAGCAGTAATAAAATAATAGTAACAGAGGTTGGAAAAGCAGCAGAGACTTCTCTGGCATCCTCAGGTGTGGAATGAGGCCATTGGAGCAGTGTGTCAGTGCTGAGGTGAGTGTGTGATTCAGCACCTGGAGTTACTCTACCCGTGGTGGAGGGAGAAAAGGGGCCAAAAGAAGCAGCTGGATTTTTACTGATGAACTCTTGTGTGGCTTGGTCAAAGGGAGGAATGAAGACCTTTAAGGACTTGAAGAAGGAGGTTAGCTTTAGATGGGATATTGGGAAGGAATTGTTCCCTGGGAGGGTGGGCAGGCCCTGGCACAGGGTGCCCAGAGAAGCCCCTGGATCCCTGGCAGTGTCCAAGGCCAGGCTGGACATTGGGGCTTGGAGCAGCCTGGGACAGTGGAAGGTGTCCCTGCCATGGCAGGGGTGAAATGAGGTGATCTCTAAGGTCTCTTCCAACCCAAAGCACTCCAGGATTCCACGATTCTCAGAGGGGTGTGTGTCCGGGTGGGTTGGTCAAGGTGTGACATGGAAGGCAAGGGTTTCCAGCTAAGGAGTCATCCATGTGCTTCCTGGGCTCTGCCTGGGGCCCGCACCCTGGATTATTCTTGTCCTCTCAGGCCCCTTAAGAATCAAAAGTTACATCCTCTGGTGTCATGTGTTGCTTCTGCATCTCATCAGCTTCGCAGGTATGAGGCAGCATTGCTGCTGGATGCCTTTCATTTCCTCATTCGGGGCATCACAGGACTGCAACCCCACCTGCTGCTGGCACAACAGGAAGAGAAACAGCCCGTGGGATCAGCTGTGTCCCCAGTGCTGTCCCACAGGGACGGGCCTGCTGCTGCTGAGTCACCTCCTCTGAGGCACAGCGTGGCGCAAGCAGCACCTGGATTGGGGTTAATCATGTCCTGGGCTATCCACGCTCACCTCTCCTCCAGCTCCTGCCCTGCTGCTCCTCCTGCTGCTCTCCCACGTGTGCTGGCCACCAGACTGTGCCCAGGCTGCTGGCTGGTGCCTCTCACCAAGCACGAGGGTGAGCCGGTCACAAGGCCCCTGGTCCTGGCATCCTGAGCTGGCAGAGGGAGCATCATCCTGGCTTTAGCACTGGGAGAATGGCAGCCCTGGTGCTATCCCTGCCAGACAGGCACAGCTCCCTCGCAGCAGCCTCGGAGAGCGTGGCTCAACCCTGATGAGGGAAGAAGTCCTTATCTGCTTGTACCTCTCCTAGAGTAAAGTCCTTCAGCTAGGCTGGGATATCTGGTTTACATGTTTAGTAGGGGTTTTGCTCACGCTGGAGTTGCACAGTGGAGCTTGAGGAAGCAGCTGAACTTTTCACATCACTTCATTAGAGCTGTCCGTGCAATCATTTCATTCACTGTAACGAAATTGAGTAAACAAAAGCATAAACGTTCCTGAATGTGGATTGGGAAATAAGGGAGATGTGATCACTGGTGGGTTTCCTCTGGTAATTCCCCCCCTGTTCCTGTGTTCAGAAGAGCCCAGAACAACCCCAAACTTCTTGTACTCCTTCCCCGATCTCTCTTTGTTGTACAACTTAAAGTGGAATTTTACACTTTAAAGTGTATTTTACAGCTGAAAGAGTTTGGTTTGTGGGTGAACAGACCTGGGACAACTTGGACAAAATTTCTCAATAAAGGAATAGTTACAGTTTTCAAATTTGGTGCCGTCGTGCTCTTGAGATTATTTTCCATCACACTGGAGGAAAGCTGGTCTGGCTCAGCTTTGCCAAAGCCCTGCTCAGGGCTATCAGAGACCTTCAGGGAGCAGGAACACATCCCACAGGACATAGTCCGAGGTCAGGGGTGGTCACGGAACCACAGAACGAACCACGCTGGAAAAGACCTTTGAGATTCTCAAGTCCAACCTGTGACCTCACACCTCCTCATCAACCAAACTCTGGCACCGAGTGCCATGTCCAGGCTGTGTTAAACACCCCTGGGAATGGTGACTCCACCACCGCCCTGGGCAGATGATTCCAGTGCCCAGCCGCTCTTTCAGTGACAAATTTTCTCCTGATGTCCAGCCTAAACTCCCCCTGGCACAGCTTGGGGTTGTGTCCTCTCGTTCTGTCAGTGGGTGCCTGGCAGAAGAGTCATGAAGATCAACACCGGCTTGTGAAGTTGTGGAGATAATTACATCTGATCTTGATTTCAGATAACTGTAACTTCCCATGGCCTTGTCCCATTCCCACCTGCTTGAAGTTCCATCATAGGAAAATGCAAGTCTGAAAGAGCAGGGTGTCTCTCTCTGAGATTGATCTACCAAACTCATAAGCAAATTTGAAAATTACATGGGAAATGACATAGAAATTGCTGTGGGCTCCTGAAATAAGAAAGCAAAGTGTTCTCAACCCAATAAGAGTCGGACAAAAATCCACCCAGCAATGCCTCTGGGAATTGTTGTCAGGCCATTAAGGATCAAAAAGATGTGAAAAGGCAGCATGCCATCTGTCATAACTTGATGAAACCTTGCCCTAGATTAACCCTGGGACAAATCAGTTTCTAAATAACCCCACAGGCCAGCACGTTGCTTAAAGCAGGCACCAGAGCAATCTTTGGATTACTTGCAAGAGCACCACTTCCCTTTCAGCCTATGCCTGGGGGAAGGAGGCAGTGGTAGGGGTGCTCAGCAGCTCTGCAGCGTGGGCACAGCCTGGGGCAGGCTCTGTGCTCCTCTCCCCCGCTGCTGTGTGTGCTGCTGCTCCTTGCACTGCCCGAGGATGGGACAGCCAGCACGGCAACACTGCTGTGCCCTGAGCGGGATGTGACACAGCCTGAGCCTCGGGGCCGCATGTGACGCTCTGCAGGAGCACATCTGGAGGAAAATTAAACGAGAGGCTGAGTGATCAACATCCTCCCCACGTGGAGGGGTGTGACTGAGGCAGGTTTGCCCTCACAGGGAGGATGAAAAGGGTGGAGAAGGCTTTGTGCTGCACTGGGAGGTTTGAGGGTGAGGGGTTGAATTGATCACCAGGGACTGAGATATGTAGGACATTGATCTGCTGGGGCCAGTCCAGAGAAGGCCACCAAACTGATCGGAGGGATGGAGCAGCTCTGCTGGGAGGAAAGGCTGGGAGAGCTGGGATTGTCCAGCCTGGAGAGGAGAAGCTCTGGGGTGACCTCATTGGGGCCTTCCAGTGCCTGAAGGAGCTGCAGGAAAGATGGAGAGAGACTCTTGACAAGGGCTGGAGGGACAGGACCCAGGGAATGGCTTCCCAGTGCCAGAGGGCAGGGATGGATGGGATATTGGGAAGGAATTGTTCCCTGGGAGGGTGGGCAGGCCCTGGCACAGGGTGCCCAGAGAAGCTGTGGCTGCCCCTGGATCCCTGGCAGTGCCCAAGGCCAGGCTGGACACTGGGCTTGGAGCAGCCTGGGACAGTGGGAGGTGTCCCTGCCATGGCAGGGGTGGGATGGGATGAGCTTTAAGGTCCCTTCCCACCCAAAGCATCTGTGATTCCATGATTCTGTGATACCCTGTGCAATCACCACAGATGTTATCTGTCTGTTAAAAGTTAAAAGTTGGTGCTTTTAGAGTAAACTTAAACAAATGGCAGGTGGGGATGCTGTGTGGTGGTGAGCACGCTGGGTTTGATGACCTTAGGGGCCTCTTATGGATTCTGTGACTCTAATTTCCTGCCAGCTCTTCAGAAGTCTGCTGGGGAAACATCTTGCGGCCTCTTTGGGTGTTTATTTGCCAAGGTGGAAAAGTCATCCCGCATTTGCCCTGCTGTCCGTGGCACGGGCACAGCGCAGCCCTGTGAGATGCTGCTCCAGGGCACAGCCCCGCTGTGAGCAGCTGATCACACACAAGATGTCATTACAAATGTCCCTAGCCAGGCAGCTAATCGCTGGCAATCCAGGTAGATCCTATCTAACCTACAGCCTCATTCCTGCGCCCCGGGATTACCTCACCCCATCCTGTTTTCTTCTGTGGTCACTTCCAGATGCAAGGGCAGAAAGTGAAACACTTCACAGAGGGTAACTCAAGCAGAGCCTGCTGCAGTTGTCCCACAAGGCACCACCAGCCCCGTGCCACCATCTCCAGACACCTGGCTGGAACTCTGCTGCTAAAACCCCGCAGTTTGGCTCTGGAGAGCAGCTGAGCTGAGCTTGATACCCTCCTCACCACCCCTGTCTTCCCTGCAGGGCATGGGGCGTGAGGTGCTGGTGGCACTGTGGGCATCTGCCAGCATGAGCAGCCACTGGGAATCATCCCTGAGCAGGAGGAGCATTGGGCAAGCGCCTCTCCCTCACCTGCGTGTGGTAAGGGCGTGCTGAAAACCCCCACACTTACAGAACCCTGGAATGGTTTGGGTGGGAGGAGACCTCAAAGCCTGCCTCATTCCACCCCTTTCACTGTCCCAGGCTGCTCCAAGCCCCAGTGTCCAGCCTGGCCTTGGACACTACCAGGGATCCAGGGGCAGCCACAGCTTCTCTGGGCACCCTGTGCCAGGGCCTGCCTACCCTCCCAGGGGACAATTTCTCCAGAGTTTTAACCTCTAGTTAACAATACAACCACACAGAGCCCAGTATACCCTATCCAATTTATTATTATTATTATTATTATTATTATTATTATTATTATTACATCTTTGTGGAAAGAGGACCTTATATCCTTTGCCCTGCTTGCTCCCAGGCATATTTTAAGAAGGTAGACACACAAACAGGCAAATTCACAATTCCTCCCCTGATCAAGGTATTATTAATAATTTAATCCAGAAGCTGAAAACAGATTTAGACTCGTCACTGCTTTCCACCACAGCTTTCTCCTGTCTCCCACAAAAGTGTACCCTGAGAGGCAGCAAAAAGTGACCTTTGCAGCTGGGTTCGTGCCTTAGAGCTGCTCAAAGTGGTGCGAAACGGTGTTTCCTGGTGGAACTTACTGAAGCTCCCTTGTGTATGAGCAGGGTGATCCAAAGCAGCACGGATCTGAGGAAGATGTTCCCCATGTCAGTGAAGTGGGCAGCTCTCATGGGAAATAACCTGTGGCCACTCTTCACTGTCACCAGGCAGGAAGTTCAGAGCTCCTCCCAACTGAGTGAAGGCAGTGAATGTCGGGGTGTTGGGATCCTCGGTGTGGAAGCGTTGCCAGGAGGGGAATTAAGCTCCACAGGACCCATCCACCACGCGGTTTCATCCCAGCAGACCTGCTCCTGTGGGATGTCCAGGAGGGCATGGAGCTTCTGCCCAGCTGTTTGCAGCTGGGAGCCCAAGCTCGAGGAGCCCAGAGTCCACAGTGGCCACCAGGAGCCAAATTCCGCCGAAATGGGTTGTTGCTGGAAACCCGAGGGAGTGAGGCACCAGGGGGTGTGAGGGCCATGCTCGACTTCTGCAAGGGCCTCAGCCTACTGAGCCTCAGCCCAGAGCGCTTTCCCAGCCCCTGGACTGGCTGGTTTTCCTCACTGGCCAGAGGAGTAGCAATCCAAACCAAGTGCAGCAGTTTATTGAGCTTTTCCCCCCAAATTTTTCTTCACTACTTTTTTTTTTTTTCCCAAATCAAAGAAGCCCCAGAAGTCATTGAGAAGCTGACCATCACTGCTCCAGCTCTAGGTGCTCTTCTCCATCAGGTCAAGCATTTCTTTGTACACCTGCTCGTAGACCTGCTTGCCCCAGAGGAAGTCAAAGTGGACGAAGTCGGGGATGTACTTTTTGTAGGCCACGTTGGAGATGCGAGGCAGGGTGATGTTCACATCTTCGGGGGCTGAAATCCAGTCCTTGCCCCCATACCAGGCAGCCAGCGGGGTTTTCATGTTCTCCAGCTCATAGAAGGGAGGAGTGCTCTGGAAGACAGGAGGGAGGTCAAGGGCAATCCAAAAATTCAAAGTGTGTCCTGATGGCTGCTTGGAATTTCTCCCTTATCCCAAGGGATAGGAGCAGAACTATCCCCAGGGAGCCCCACTGTGCCTTGGGCTCCTGTGCTTTTCACCAGAGGGTCAAAAAGTCATCACGGAGCAACAGTTTTTTGTAAGAGAGTTGCAAACCTCCTTCCCATAAATCCCGTAAGCACCATAAAAAAAGTAAATTCCATGAACACCATGTAATTAATGGGATCACAGAGTGGTTTGGGTTGGAATGGACCTCAAATATCACCTTGTTCCAGCCTCCCTGCCTTGGGCTGGGACTCCTTCCTCCAGCCAAGGTTGCTCAGTGCTCCAAATTCAGTCTCAACCACGGCAATATTTTCACTGCAATGTTTATTTATTTTTTCCCCGAGCAAGGCTCTCTTACCTGGTTGTAGTGCAGCACGTTGTCACTGCCGTAGTCGTAATACTTGAATTCTCCTGTCTGATAGAGCTGGAAAAGGAGGAGAGTTACGTTTATTATCCGTGCCTTGGAGGGGTCTCTAAGGAGGAGGTGACAGGGGACCGACTGCACTGCTCCCTCCTGCCACCAAGGCTCAGGGAAGCGATTCTTTACACCTGGTGCTGGATTTTGGGAGGGGAGCTCAGCCCCAGGAAGACCTTGAAACCCACAGGGAAGAACCTGGTGTACAACCAGGAGCCTCAGGGGAGAGGTGAGTCAGACCTTTGGGCACGTTCTTTGTGTGTTGTGGTCAATGCCATCAGCAGGAGGATGTGAGCTGAATGTTTTCAATAATGAGTTGCATAATCAGTGCTCTTACTGACCCTCAGCCCTTACTCTGGCATCTCCTATCCTGGTTTATCACCAGGCTTTGTTCCACCTCCGCCCCCTAGCAGTCCCGAGGACTCGTGCACCTCTTTTGTTGGAATAAATAACTTCGGGGCAGCTTTCCTCTCTCTCCCTCATACAGCTCCGCAGGGGGAGCGGTGGGGGATTGTTCCCCACCCCCGGGCACAGAGAGGAGAACAGGACTGTTACCTGGCGCCAGTGCAACATGTTTTTTAGGGATGTGGAATCAGGGTAGTGAGCCAGGTAGACGTCGACGCGGCTCTGCAAGAAACCATTGGAGAGGTTTATTCTCTGCCCCCGAAAATCCGTGTTGGAAGTAAAACTGATCCTGTTCGGGAGCCCCACGAGCCTCCCCCACAGGCTCACACAGAGCTCCCTGCAGCGAGCTGAGCAATCCCCATGGGATGCTGGGCCACCTTAGGGGTCTGCCTGGTTTCCAAGGCACAGTAAGGCTCCATAGCTCGTGCTCAGGATCCTTTTGCAAAGACAAGGCTCAGCTCATGGCAGTAGCTCTGTGTGCTGTTCCTAACGCGTTCCCTTCCTGGAATATTAAGGGATGACACCAACGTTTTCCTTGAGAAACCCCCACCCTGGTGCTGAATTTTTCGACTAATAGAAGGTGTGAAAGGCCGTGTGGAGGCAGCAGATTGACAGCTCGGGCTCGGAGAGTGAGGAACTGGATCTCTTGAGAGGGAAGCTGGAGTGTACGTACCACGTTCAGGCTGTTGGTGAACCCTCCGGGCAGGTAAAACACCAGAGAGCACAGGCTTTTCAGCATGGGGTAGGTGCACATCCTGGAAATCACTTGCTTCAAGATCTCGTCCTTATCGAAGACCACTGTGTGTCCTAAAATGAGCTGTGGAAGTCAGAGGGGGGCATCAGTGGGGTTCACGTTCCTTTTTGCCTCCAGGTGCTCCCCACCTCTTTGCTCACCCCCGAAAGTTGCCGACAGCTTTGCTGTGCTTCGTCGTTTTGGCTTTTCAGAAATGGCCATGGCCCTAGAAGAGCCCTGACCTTCTTAGGTGAGGCTTCTCCTAGGAGAAGGCACCCCAAACCAGTATCTATAAATAGTTCTTCTCTGATTAAGGCTGACAGGAAGATGATTTACATGCCCTGCAGGCTCAGAGCACAGGCACAAACAGAGCGCAGGGAGACACAGGAGGTGATGTACAAGCCCTGCGTGTCTCAGGCGACCTCCCAGTCCCTCCTCTCCCTCACACCTCCCCTGTGGTGAGGACATACCTTAATCAGCACCTCGGGAAGATCAAACACCCTGACCAAGGGTGACTTCATGTTTGAGTTCACGGTGATCGGAGCCAAGGCGAAAAACATCTTGATTTTGCGATCCAGCTCGGGAAGGGATGAGAAGGCGATGAAACCTGCGTGGGGGAGAAGGAAGCAGACCCTGCCCTGCTGTTTCTGAGGGAGCTGTTGGCTCCCAGCTGTGTGTGCCCATCAGGAGACCCCTCAGAGGTGGCTCTGGCAGGTTGGGCTCTGGCAGCAATGGGACGCACCCGGTTTGGGGCTGCCAGTGCTCAAAACCCTTCTGTTAGAGCAATGACCTGCTCTTTTCCCCTTTGCTGTTTGGAAGTGCCTGGACATTACCCTCCCTGGCCAAGGCTTTAGGAGCACTCCCAGCCTGGGGGTGCCCAGCTGATGTGGCTCGGCCAGGTCTGCTCTCCCCCTCAGTACCTGTGGTGGTGCCTTGGGAATAAGCCACGTAGTACAACTGCTCCTGCCCCGTTTTCTGCAGGATGTAGTTGATGGTCGCTGGAAGGTCGTACATGGCCATCTCATGGAAGCTGCAGGGGGGACAGGCACATGACAAAACCACCCTTGCTGACCTCGCCATGGCTACCTGGGCGCGGGTGAGGGCTCTGGCAGGAATGGGCAACCCAGTTTCTGCCCACTGGCAGAGGGTGTGACTGCCAGGAGCACCCCTCCTCCAGCCTGCAGACACTGCTGAGGGCTCCAGGGACCTGCCCACCCTCCAGTTTCATGGAAAATACCTGTAAGCTGAGTATTCCTGGTGGTAGAACTCAAACTCCTTGTGTTTCCGTGACCAGCTGTTCCCCCGGCTGTTCCCGATCCAGACGTCGTAGCCGGCGTCGGCGAGGATGAAGCCCAGGCTGGTATTGGGCAAGTTGGTGACCCAGTTGCTTCCCTCCAACACCAGGCCATGCTGCAGGAGGACCACGGCCTTCGGAGCTGGAGGGAGAAGGGGAAGAATCATTTCTCTGACCACGAGCAAAATTGATCCTTCACATCCAGGTATTGCTGTGGCAGCACCTCCCCAGGAAGTGACACCGGTGCAGGGACTCTATGGATGCTGAAAAAGCCTCAGCAGAGAATTTCTTCAGCTCTCTGCAGTAGTTTGTGAGAGTTCTGCCTTTCCCATACAGATTAAACAAGATTACAGTATTGTAAACTTCCTGCACCTGCAAGTTGTTTTGCAGTATTGTTATGGCTTTGACCAGACAAATATTTGGGAATGGGTGTCTTAGAACTTGGCCAATCCCCTCAAAGGGTGGATGGCCAAAAGACCAATTACCTTATGCCATTTAACACACTCTTGCGAACTAACATATAAAAGCCTTTGGAAAGATTATTAAATCGCTTCCATTCATCCCTGACCTGGATTCTGTGTCGTTTCTCGACTCAGCCACGGTGAGAACAGTGACAGGACATGGTCACCTCTGTCCTCAGCCTCTCTGGGGAGGTGTTTTTGAAGAAGGCTCTTGGCTCATCCCAGGGCAGAGATGGAAATCTGGGTTTTTTTACACTTCCTCGCCATGTTCCTAGGCCAGCCCTCCTGCTTCCCAGGGGAGGGACACACCACCAAGAACAGGGCGTCACCCCGCCATCACTTTGAAACAGGGGTTTGAGTGAAGGACAGGAGGGTCCCAAAATGGCATTGGATTGGACACAGGAAGGATCCAAAGTGGTGAGAGGGCACTGGATTGGGAACCTGGTTTGGTTTCCTTTCCTGGCAAGAGGCTTTTTGCTGCTCCACTGCCTGGTTTTCAGAGCTGAGGTAAAACCTGGGGCAAGATTTCTCTGTCCCATTCATTCTCCCTCCTCTTTGGCGCAAATCCTCTCAGAACTGGAGGGCCAGCATGGTGGGCACCTGCATTTCTTCTGCTCCCAAGGCTATGTGCCTGATTTTTCCTCCAGGGAAAGCTGCCCCCTGGAGGGCCCAGCCCACGGTGAGGCAGCCTTGACCGCGGCTTCTCCAGCCCAGCAAAGCTGTCAGGGTTCCTGGAGCAGGCAGAGCTTCCCGTGGCACTTACGGGGACAGAACAGGTTGGATGCCTGCGCCTCTGCCCCGCGGGAGCTGCTGAAGCGTCCCGGGTTGTCTCTGCCGTGGGGAATCCTCTGCAGGGTGAGGTAATAGCCATCGTCTGTCACCACCTCGTGCTCCTCGTAGGGGTACCCGTGGTACTGGACAATCTGGCCCTGTGGGAAGGGAAGGACAGCGTGGGACAGTCCCCAGGGAGGGAGGGTCTCTGTCCTGAGCGGGGCAGGGCTTGGCTGGGCAAAGCCATCGGTGCTGGTGGTGGTGACTGCAGGGGGAGGGTGGGCTCAGGACCTCCCAATGTCCCCTCCACCAACGCCGTGGTGATGTCATGACTTCAGCCAGAATTTTTGGCAGGCCCCTCAGCAGGTCTGGTGAAGAACTGTTGCTTTTTGTGTTGCAATCAAGAGCGGGGCAGCACAGACAGCTGAGCTCTGAGCCCGAGAGGGCTGTCCTGACCAAAGCTGCTGACTGGGAATGAATCCCCCCATAAATGTCTGCCATAAATCTCCGCATGCCTAAGAACAGGGAGACAAATCTCTGATAAACTCCTGGTGCCAAACCTCGGTGAAGACACCCAGGGACCGTGGGTCTTGCGTGGATCATGACAGCGCAGGTAACTTGCACAACCAAGCAGGAAAAGAAGGGACTTACAACATCCATGGACACCTCGGGGTTTGCTCCTGACTTTTCAGTGACGCACATGAAACAAGCAATGGTGAGGAGCAGCCACGTCATGGTGCTCTGCAAAACATCGTCAGGAGCAGCGTGAGACTGTGCTGGCGCCGGCACAGGGGCTGGGGAGCTCTCTTGGTGTGCACTGCACTTCCATCAGTGTTTTAACCTGACCCCTCAACAGGTGAAATGATTTCAAACTTCAAGTCCTCTAACCGGTTCTGAAAATGACTCATTTTGCTAATCTTGGACAAAGCCAGAGTCCAAATTCCAGCACATTTTAATCCCGTGTTCTCTGTCGGGCCCTTGTATTCAGAAACATGCACAGGTACAGGTGCATCTGCATGTGCCCAGGCAAACCTGCTTTCAGGGGACAGTAATTGTAGATGATTCATTTAAAATAATGTCTCGCACAGCTGGAAGAATAGACTGTTTTGTCCCAGTGACAGCTGAACTAATGAGGAGTAAACCACCCAATTTTAAGTCGCAGGGCTGTGTTCTTAAGAAGAAATCAAATAACGTGGTTTGTCTGGGTTCTCCCTATGGCTGAGAGGGACCCTGGCATACTCCCGGCTTGTTTTTGCAAACCTGAGTGAAATGCCATCTCGGGATACCCCTGTTCTTCCTGAGAAGGGTTTTGAAATGTCTGCTTCGGCTTGTTCCTACCACAAAACACCTTACTGCCACTCGATTTCACAGACACGCAGGATCTCAGACCGCTTTGGGTGGAAAGGGACCTCAAAGACCATCCAGTTCCAGCCCCCCTGCCACGGGCAGACCCTTGCCATACAGGAATGGGTAAATTTGTTGGAGGCAACAGACTCGCAGCAGAAACACTGCCTCAGCTCCTCAGAGGAGTTCAATCCTGTGGAGCCATTTAACAGGGAGCTGCCAAATTCCGGCCGAGGGCCAGCGCCAGGTATCTTGCACCCTCCCCATTGCTCCCCTGGTGGAAGGAGAGGAGATGCGGGCGCAGGTTTCTGTCACCTCCCGGCTGCCCCTCATCCTCGCCTTTGGCTGCTGCAGGAGGTGTTTTGGCAGCCGGGGAGGAAAGCCGCCTGCTCCCTCTGCTGTCCCGGCAGCGGGTGAGGAGGATCCGCACCCCGGGACAGCCCTCGGGCCCCCTCCCGGCCACAGCACCGGCTCGGCAGGGCTGTGCCGGACCGAGGCACCCATCCCCGGGGCTGCTGCCCGCCGGGGGACCGGGGCTCCGCACCCTGAGCCCCCGGGCTGCCCTCTGGGGACACCACCCCTCGTCGCGTCGCCTGTCGCTCGGCTCCGGACTCCTGGAGAGCCAGCCCTTAGGAAAAGCGAGGGGAGGCTGAGCACATTTTTGTGGTGTAGCGTCAGGAGGAGGGCATGCAGGTTCCAGGGAAGAGCCTTGCCTGGGATAGCCCTTTCCCCTCACCAGTCACCTTGGAAAAAAATATTCCCTTTGTGGGATGTCCCCCATCTCAGCGGACCCTGCGAGCCGCCGGGGAGCTCTCAGAGGTGCAGCAGGGTGCTGACCCCTCTCCCCCCAGCAGCAGGGTGCTGACCCCTCTCCCCCCAGCAGCAGGGTGCTGACCCCTCTGCAGACACTCCCCGCCCGCTCCCCGAGCAGGACATTCCCTTGGAGCCGGGACTCCCGGGAAGCCCTGCCGTCCCAGCCCGGCTCTGTCCCGCCGGCCCCAGGGATGGCACCCGAGGAGCAGGGATTACCCGTGGCGGTGCAGGGCTGCAGCAGCAGAGGTTTGGGAGCCTTGCTGGCCGATGTCCCCCGAGCAGAAGATCCCCGCTGCCGGCACCGGGCTGCTGTCGCCTCCGCTCCGCGGGATCGGGAGTGTCAAGGGCCGCCACTCCCTCCCATCCCTCCTCCCACGGACGCGTAATTTACCTGAGGGCCGGAGTCTGCTCGGCAGGAGACACCCTCCCTGCCCGGGCGGGCTTGGGAGTGTTTTCGAGGCACTGCAGAAGGGGTGAGAGCTGTAGCAAATTGGTTATTTCCACCCGATGGAGTCATCTGGCACCGCCCGTGACCCCTGCCTCTGGCCTCTCCGCCTGCCCTGGCGCTGCCTGCGGTGCACAGGGCCGGTGCCGGTGCCCTGGGTGCTGTGGGGTGAGTGGGACCATCCTAGCTCATCCCTGCAAGCCCCAGCGGGAAAGCCATCCCGGCGCCTTCTGGCTCTTCCCGCTGCCTCGGGGCATGGGATGAGCCCGAAGATGCGAAACCTCCCAGGCCCCATTGTGACTTCAGGGGGTGCTGTGTGAAAAGAGAGAAAAATAAATCCATCCCCAGGGAGGGAAGAAGCTGTGGATGGGCACTTCACATCTCCCCAGGCTTCCCCTCTTCCCAGCTGGCGATGCCTGTGGCCAGGAGCTGCCTGCTGCCTGCGGAGGTCCCTGCAGGGATGCAGGGGGGTGACACGGGCTCTGGGTGTCGTTTCTGGCACCGCTGCCTTTGTGGCCACCTCTCCACCCCTTGCCCAGGTGCCCAGGCCGCAGGGCCCTGGTGCTGGCTGTCCTGCATCCCTCCTGCATCCCTCCTGCAGTCAACACCTGCCGGGTCTGCTCCAGCCACGCTCGCTCCAATGCAAATGTGCTTTGCAAAGCCCAAATAACTCCACCCCTGTCTGGAGCTGCAATGACTGGCCTTCACCAAGGACTAGCTGGAGGCAGTTCCAGAAGCCCTCCCATCCGGCTCACCCTCAAATGAGCAGTGGCTCAGAGCAGAATCTGATTTTTCCCCTGCAGGGAGAGGAGGAAAGGTGGAAAAACAGGATCAGGTATGCCCAGACAAGAATAAAACCTCCTCCTCCCTCCCAGCACCCACAGAACTTGTCTTCCTCTTGGGGACAGGGCATCAGAAAGGCTCCTATGGCCACTCCTGGTCCTGGCATCAAGTTTGGGGCCACATTAGCGGGGAGCCCCCCAGGGTGAATCACTGCACAGACTATCAAGGCATGAGCAAATCAGAAAAAAAAAAGGGAAAAAATTTAAGAATTCTGAGCTGAGCTTATTCCACAGGTTTCAACAGTTATTTCATCTTCCTCTCGTAACAACAAATGCCCACGGGAAGGCACGGGGAGAGGAGAGGATTACTGGAAAGCAACCAGAGGGTGAGCACTGGGCTGCTTTCCCACCAGTGCTGCTGCTAGGACAGGGCTGGTGTGACCACGGTGCCAGTCCTGGAGGCAACATCCTCCGTGCACAGAGACCACCAGCCCCACGCTGCTTTCATCTCAGGGGCTTTCTCCTAAATTCCCCTGCACTCCAGCTTGCTGCTGTGGGGTCATGTGGGCACCGAGGTGCTGGAGTGGCCCTCGCCCGTGGGATGGTGCTCTCCGTGGGAAGCCTGGGCAGCAGAGGGTGCTGTGAAGGTGCTGCTGAGGGACACGAGCTCCTGCCCAAACCCTCACGGGAAGTCCAGCGCTTTGGGGCATCGAAACATCCCCAACCCAACCAGCCACGGCTGCCCACGTCTCCTTGAGTGTGGGGTGGTTGTGTGGCCTCGCTGTGGCCACCCGGGGCAGGAGCTCTGTGGGATGGAGTTCTGTGGGATGGAGCTGTGTGGGATGGAGCTGTGTGGGGATGGAGCTGTGTGGGATGGAGCTGTGTGGGGATGGAGCTGTGTGGGGATGGAGTTCTGTGGGGATGGAGCTGTGTGGGATGGAGCTGTGTGGGGATGGAGCTGTGTGGGGATGGAGCTGTGTGGGGTTGGAGCTGTGTGGGGATGGAGCTGTGTGGGGATGGAGCTGTGTGGGGATGGAGCTGTGTGGGGATGGAGCTGTGTGGGAATGGAGTTCTGTGGGGATGGAGCTGTGTGGGATGGAGCTGTGTGGGGATGGAGCTGTGTGGGGATGGAGCTGTGTGGGGTTGGAGCTGTGTGGGGTGGAGCTGTTTGGATGGAGCTGTGTGGGATGGAGCTGTGTGGGGATGGAGTCTGTGGGGGATGGAGCCGTGTGGGGAGAGCTGTGTGGGATGGAGCTGTGTGGGATGGCGCTGTGTGGGATGAGCTGTGTGGGAATGGAGTCGGGGAGGTCTGTGGGGATGGAGCGTGTGTGGATGGAGCTGTGGGAGCTGTGGGGATGGAGCTGTGTGGGGTTGGAGCTGTGTGGGATGGAGCTGTGTGGGGATGGAGCTGTGTGGATGGAGCTGTGTGGGGAGGAGCTGTTGGGGGATGGAGCTGTGTGGGATGGAGCTGTGTGGGAATGGAGTTCTGTGGGGATGGAGCTGTGTGGGATGGAGCTGTATGGGGTTGGAGCTGTGTGGGGATGGAGCTGTGTGGGATGGAGCTGTGTGGGGATGGAGCTGTGTGGGGTTGGAGCTGTGTGGGGTTGGAGCTGTGTGGGGATGGAGCTGTGTGGGATGGAGCTGTGTGGGGTTGGAGCTGTGTGGGGTTGGAGCTGTGTGGGATGGAGCTGTGTGGGATGGAGCTGTGTGGGTTGAGCTGTGTGGGATGGAGCTGTGTGGGATGGAGCTGTGTGGGATGGAGCTGTGTGGAATGGATTCTGTGGGGATGGAGCCGTGTGGGGATGGACTGTGTGGGGTTGGAGCTGTGGGGATGGAGCTTGTGGGATGGAGTTCTGTGGGGGATGGAGCTTGTGGGGATGGAGCTGTGTGGGGTTGGAGCTGTGTGGGATGGAGCTGTGTGGGGATGGAGTTCTGTGGGGATGGAGCTGTGTGGGGATGGAGCTGTGTGGGGTTGGAGCTGTGTGGGATGGAGCTGTGTGGGGATGGAGTTCTGTGGGGATGGAGTTCGGTGGGGATGGAGCTGTGTGGGATGGAGCTGTGTGGGGATGGAGCTGTGTGGGGATGGAGCTGTGTGGGGTTGGAGCTGTGTGGGGATGGAGCTGTGTGGGATGGAGCTGTGTGGGGGTTGGAGCTGTGGGGGTTGGAGCTGTGTGGGGATGGAGCTGTGTGGGATGGAGCTGTGTGGGGTTGGAGCTGTGTGGGATGGAGCTGTGTGGGATGGAGCTGTGTGGGATGGAGCTGTGTGGGAATGGAGTTCTGTGGGGATGGAGCCGTGTGGGGATGGAGCTGTGTGGGGTTGGAGCTGTGTGGGATGGAGCTGTGTGGGGATGGAGTTCTGTGGGGATGGAGCTGTGTGGGGATGGAGCTGTGTGGGGTTGGAGCTGTGTGGGATGGAGCTGTGTGGGGATGGAGTTCTGTGGGGATGGAGCTGTGTGGGGATGGAGCTGTGTGGGGTTGGAGCTGTGTGGGATGGAGCTGTGTGGGGATGGAGTTCTGTGGGGATGGAGTTCGGTGGGGATGGAGCTGTGTGGGATGGAGCTGTGTGGGGATGGAGTTCTGTGGGGATGGAGCTGTGTGGGGATGGAGCTGTGTGGGGTTGGAGCTGTGTGGGATGGAGCCGTGTGGGGATGGAGCCGTGTGGGATGGAGCTGTGTGGGGATGGAGCTGTGTGGGATGGAGCTGTGTGGGGATGGAGCTGTGTGGGATGGAGCTGTGTGGGATGGAGCTGTGTGGGGATGGAGCTGTGTGGGATGGAGCTGTGTGGGGATGGCGCTGTGTGGGATGGAGCTGTGTGGGATGGAGCTGTGTGGGATGGAGCTCTCCCTCCTGGGAGGACGTGGTGGGCTGCCATCCAGCCTCACCACGATGCCCTGGCTGGCTTTGCTTTTCTTCTTCCTGCAGGAGGGGGAGAAATAAGCCCCTCCGTAAATCCTCTGTGCTTTTCAGCTGGTTGTAAGGGTTTCTGGCGCTCCTTGTGTAGCAGAGCAGGCGGGATGTTCCTCTCTGCGTGTGCAGTCAGTGCTGTTGAGTTTAATTTAGCCGGGAGCTTGGGCTCAGGTTTTTCTGCTTTGCCAGTAGCGGAATGCAAAGTCGGCTGGTGAAAAAGTCCCACCCAACCCCAAACCCCAGGCCAGCCGCTTCCCTGGTTCGCTTTCCTCCTCTGCCACCAGCACTCCTGGGAAGCAAGGTTCTGTGCCGAGCTCCCTCGCTGCCCGATCCTTTCCCCACTCCCGCCACCAAACCCCTCCCTGCCCTCCCTCTGGAGCTGGTTTGCAAACCACCCCAGGCGGCGGGGTGGAAGGACCTCCTTGGCTCCAGGGAGAGGCGGCTGTCCCTTGGACGCTGGGCTGCGAGCCAGGGCGGTGTGGCCGTGGCATGCTGCATCCAGCCCTGGACACGGCTCTTCCCAGGCTCCCTCCCCATCCGTGTGAGGCTCAGCTCCTGCTCGGTGGGGCAAAGCACGTCCCGACTCCAGCCGGGACTGTCCTGCTTGTTGGCCAGGCACACGCTGGCCAGGCGCTCACAAGTGGGACGTGCCGAGAGGGACCTGTGCCCACAGGCTGCTGCCCTGCCTGGGAGAAGAAGCAGAGGGCTTGAAGTTTTTGGAGGTTTTCTGGATCTGCCAGGCAACCCAGTACGTTCCACACTGTCCAGCTGTGGACTCCTGCCTTGGAGCTGGGGGATCCCCCCTGCCCAGGTCCTGCTGACACGTTTCAGGCTGTTTCCCTGGGCACAGCCAGGCTTTCTGTCCTGCAGCTGTGCCTCTGGGGCTCTCTTTGCCTCTCTGAGCAGGACCCAGCCCCGGTGCCTGTGGGACCCTCTTGGGCAGGGGCATTAAGCTACTGGCTTGGTTGAGCCAACCCAGCTTCCCCAGCCTCTCCTTGCACCTCGGCCTGGGCCTCCACCCACTGTCTCTGGGCTCCCTCCGGTGTCGGGGTGTCCCGGTAGTCCCTGGGAGCCCAA
The DNA here is from genome assembly GCA_026261815.1 of Monarcha castaneiventris obscurior. Taxonomy (NCBI): domain Eukaryota; kingdom Metazoa; phylum Chordata; class Aves; order Passeriformes; family Monarchidae; genus Monarcha; species Monarcha castaneiventris. The sequence continues at coordinate 1,113,513 of JAMPIT010000104.1, read as the reverse complement.
ATCTGGATTCTGCATCGAGATGCAGCCTGCCCAGCACCAGGCAGAGGGGATAATCCCCTCCCAGGGCTTGCATGTGCAACACATCTCCTCTGTCTGGAGGGGAGCCAGACGGCCGGGTATGGAGTCATCCTTCCCGTAAGTGGCCAAGCCTGTCCAGGAGGAGGAGAGCTTAAGGAGGTGGGGCAGGGGCTGGAGAAATAGGGGGGGAAAGCCAAGGGAGAGCCGTGGGCTCGTGGCTTGTCCAGAGAGGCACAGAGGAGAACGGGAATTTCGGGAGAGGAAGGACCTCTGAGGGACCAAGAAAGGCTCATCAGGCAAGCCACTGAGGGAGATGAAGGTGAGCCTGGAGGCCAGAAGCTGCTTGTGAGGATACAGGACAGAGCTGGCCTAGCCCTGGCTGCCCTTCGTGGGTAGTGACCCTGGTGGGGTCTGGCTTTGCTGCACCTGGGGCGTTCTGGGGAGGAGCAGGAGGTCTGTGCAGCCCCGTCTGCAGAGCTCTGTGCATCTCAGCAGCCTCCTGTCTGCCCTGCCCTGGTGGCTGCAGGGGACACTGGGGCTGTTGCAAGCACTGCAGCGAACCACAGCCTGAAGGTTGTGAGCTGGGCTAGGGATGGGCAGGTTTTGGGGAGCATCCCCCCAGCCACGGGGCTCTGGGGCAGTGGGAAGGAGCAGGTAACCTCGGGGGGCCACTGGATGAGTGTTGGATGCCCAAGCTGTAGTAGCAGGGAAGCTGAGGGAGACTCTCATCACTCCTGCTGGTGGAGGCTACCCCTAGGTCAGGTTAGAGATGAGGCCTGCTTTGTTCTCTGGCACTTCTCAGCATGGGTTTTGCTCTCTTTTCTTGAAGGAATGCCCAACTTTGCCTTGTCAGGTCCGTGCCTGGTGCTGCCCAAAGGGTCAGTCAGGGCAGGGAGCTCCTGACCCAGCACTGTGCCACCTCTCTGTGGCTGCTAGCAGAGCAGCCTCCTTCCTGCAGGACCTAGGCTGGGTGTGGGGAACAGCACCCAAAGGCCCTGTAATTAAACACAGCTCCTGCAAAGTGCCGCATCCTGCTCTTTCATTAAATCCAGGAAAAGGCCCAAACAGTAATTCTGCCGGTGAAAACCACAACAAACGTGTGTCCATCCAAGCGAGAGGCATTTTGCACTGACAGAGGAAATATTCTGCTCAGCAGTGATACCACCCCAAACCAGGGCGAGCAGGAGGCTGAGATGGAGATGGAGACCCCAAGGGTCCCTTCCTACCACCATTCCTCTCCTGGCAGGAGGAGAAGTGATGGATGGGGCTGGGAAACATGGTTGAAGGGGCCCATGGACTCAGAGCCATTGTGAGGGCTGGTGGTCACCCCGGCCCACGGGAGACTGGCTTTGCACCCTTTGGGTTTCCACCCATGGGACGCCCACGCTGACAGAACTCAGTCAGTGTCACATGAGAGTGGTATTTCTGCCTCCTTACCTGGGGGAGATCTGCCCCTTGCTTTCCAGCCCAGGCGTGGTCCTGGAGCCCAGTCCCCGAGCCCGGTGCTGCCATGCAGGGCTGGCAGGCAGCACCAGCAGGGACCTACACCCAGCAAGCCAGGACGAGCAGCCTGGTGAGCCCAGAGCACAGGCACGGCAGCTGCACTCCCTCTGCCAAGGAATGCCAAAAATGCAGCTCCCGGCTGGAGGACGCCACGAGGTCTGTGTGATCCCGGTGATGGGGACACTGCCCAGCCTTTGCTGCTGAGCTCCCAGGGGCTTGGGATGCAGTGTCTGGCTCATGGGGCTGGAGAGGAGCACTGGGCTCTGGGACTGGGGAGGGACTGGGCTGCCTGGCGTTGATGGATGAGTCCCAGCCTCTCTGGGTGTCTTTATAAGCCCAGAGGATTGGTTCCCTCGGTGCCACGGACTGGTCCCCTCGGTGCCACCAACCCTGCCGGCTGCACGGAGGGCCTGGAGCAGCAGGTCAGGTCCATGTGCGGTGTCTGCTCCCCCTCCAGCCCAGGCTGGTGCTGAAAGAAAGGATCCCAGCCGAGTCAGGAGGCTCTGTTATCCCTCCCGCTGTGCATTTCGTGCCCAGAGAACTTGGTGGTTAGACATTCTCCTGGGTCTTCATCCATTTTGGCTCCATGAAGGGGACAGGGCGCAGGGGCTTGGTTGCTTTAGCCAGGGCTGGTGCCTGGGGAACAGCAGCTTTGAGGAGAAGCAGCAGGGACCATCTCTGCTCTCCTCCACCCGGGCTGCCCGTGCCCTGGGACACCAGGAGGAGCTGCTTCTGTCACTGCTGGATGCTGGCTGCCAGTGCTCTCTCTGGCATCCGTGGGCTTTGTGGCACAGCTTGTCACCGGTCATGGCCACCGTGGTGTGCCACTGTAACTGCTGGGAGATGCTGGGGTGGGCCTTTGGCGTGGAGGCGACCTCCAACACGTGGGAAATCTCGATGCCACAGCTCAGGAGCTGGGAGAGGGGGCATTGGGAGGGGGAAACTCTCATCACAGAACGTGCAGGAGCCACGGAAACCACAGTCCTGCGTGTGGGCTGTCGCAGGTCACGGAGCAGAGGAAGGTGCCCTTGTACGTGGTGAAATGCAGGGGTTGGATGCAGATCTAAGTGAGATGGAGCACAGGGGAAGAATTTGGCAGGGATTTGATGCCTCTCTGGGCAGGGGATGTGGCCCCAAGGGAAAAAAGCTCTTTCCTAAGTGACAAACTCAACAAGAGGATGCAATTGGTGTGAAACTCCTGTGGGTTTAGCAACAAGCAAACAGCACTGAGGATCACGTTGTTCTGTCTGGCATCTCCTGATTCCTGAGCAGGCCTGGCTCCTCCGTGCCTTGTAATCCACTCTGAAGTGGCTATTTCAGCCATTTGGTCAGTTGCTGATGTCCCCAGGCATGGCCTGCAATGTCTTACATGCGTCTATGTGCAGCTAAGCTGGGTGAGGAGGCGGCCACTGCAGCTCCTGCCTTCTGCTGTCCTGCCCACCTTCCTTCCAGACGCAGGCTGGAGAACTCAAAGCACCTGAAAGTGGGGATCTGCTCCAAGCCCAGCCTGCAGTTGTGGCCAGTGGTGTTGGGCAGCTGGGCAGGACGAAGGGAGGTCAGGTTTAGCCATGTGGTTTGCCTGCAGGAGCACAGGCAGTCTGACCTCTCCTCCCCTCAGCCACCGGAGCAGCTTCACCCCAGGACATCCCTTCTCACCTGCACGTGGAGATGGAGGCACCGAGGTGGTGGTGGTGGGCTGGAACACAGAGCAGGGCCTGAGGTAGCACTTTTCTTTCCTGTGTGAGAGGGAGCTTTTCCTGTGACCCACATGGTGCTCTGCAGTAGGCGGTGTTGCTGTTTCCCTGAGCAGCCCAGGAAAGCTTTCCGTGCAATAAGGCTACTGGGAAAATACACTCTGGGAGGCAGAGAGCTGTATTTAGCTCCTGCAACTCGATCATCAGGGAAATGGACTTTGGAAAATCTGTCCTTGAGTCTGGAATGCATTGGGCTGGGTGCTGTGGATGGCGGGGCAATCCAGGAGCACCTGGCAAGGAGCTATAAGCATCCAAGGCAGGGATGGAGCAGGGAAGCTCCTGCAGGATGTAGCTCTGACTCCACCCCTCCTTGTTGGGGGAGGATTCTTCCCCTGAAATGCTTTTCCTGAAAGCCTAAGGATTTCCCTGAAGGCACCCTGATGCTTTTCCCAGGCAGGGGGCAGCAGGACTGCAGCTGAACCTGGACTGAATGGGAATGGTCAGCAAGAGAGGCTTGGGGTGGGTTCCAAGCTGCACAGGGGGTTGTAGACACTGTGGCAGCCTCAGTCTCTGGCTGTGCCGGGGCTGCCCGGTGCTCCTTGTGCCCCTGGAGCACCCGCAGCCCTGCTCAGCCAGCCCCGCTCTCCCCCAGGTGCTGCAGACAGCCGAGATGTGGCTGCTGCTGCTGGCCCTGCGCCTGGCCCAGGGGCTGGAAGATGCCATCCCTCCTGCTGAAGAAATCTACAACCCCGAGAGGTTCATGAACATCGTGAGTGCTGGGAGGGCCACCACCCCCTGCGGGACCCGTGTGTGCTGTGCCCAAAGTCCTTCCCAAGGGACCAGCTCGGCTCACCCTGCCCCTGACAGCTTCGCCTGGCCTCGTCTGGGGGGCTTGGGGCATCAAACATCCCCCATATTGGCACTGGTGTCACTCACTTCATGGCCTCAGCTTGAGCTCGGCCTCTCCCTGCTCTTCCTCTAATTCCTTCCCATGGAGGTGACACTGGCGAACATGGGTGACACTGGGGAATGTGGGTGACACTGGGGAATGTGGGTGACACCAGGGAATGTGGGTGACACTGGGGAATGTGGGTGACATTGGGGAACGTGGGTGACACCGGGGAATGTGGGTGACACCGGGGAACGTGGGTGACACCAGGGAATGTGGGTGACATCAAGGAATGTGGGTGACACCGGGGAATGTGGGTGACACCGGGGAACGTGGGTGACACCGGGGAATGTGGGTGACACCGGGGAACGTGGATGACACCGAGGAATGTGGGTGACACCGGGGAACGTGGGTGACACCAGGGAACGTGGGTGACACCAGGGAATGTGGGTGACACTGGGGAATGTGGGTGGCAGGAGAGGGTGAAGCTGAGGCAGGCACAGGGCGCTGGGACCCCCTCTGCCCTTGCACCACTGTCCCTGCAGAGCCAGAAGATCCTTTTCTACGGGTATCCCAGTGAGGAGTACGAAGTGATGACAGAGGACGGCTACTTCCTGAGCCTCAACCGGATTCCCCACGGCAGGAGGGGCCCCGGGCCCTCAGGTGGGCTCAGCCTCACCAAGGGGGTCCAGCTGTGACCCTGTCCGCTGCCCAGATGCAAGAGGAACCAGTGGGAATGCCTGTGCCTTCAGGCATGGTTTGGGCAGCTGGAAGAGGGATGAGGAGTTTTTTCCTGGCTGCCTTGAGCTGTCCCTGGGGATTCAGGAGCTCAGCATTGTGTTTTGCTGCACCTGAGAAGGGGCAGCGTGACCCAGCAAGCCCTGGTGGCTCCTCCCCTGCAGCAAACCCCTGGTCCAAGGTCCAGGCTCAGGGCCTGGGATGGCAAAAGCCCCCCCAAACACAAAAAAGCACGGGCATAACCAGGGAAACAATGGGAGAAGGGAATGTCTAATGTGCAGCCTGCAGAAAGCAGTATCAAGATGCACAGGGGAGTTTTATTTCCATATGGGGAAGGTGTTTTTTTCTGTAACCTACCTGATATCTCCTCTTCTAGGATCCAGGCTGCCCGTGCTGATAGTGCATGGGTTTTGTCTGGAAGGTGGTGTGTGGGTGGACAATTTCCCTGACACCAGCCTGGCCTTCATCCTGGCGGACGCGGGATATGACGTCTGGATCGGGAACAACCGGGGCAACAGCTGGTCCCGCCGGCACGTCAACCTGTCCATCGCCTCCGAGGAGTTCTGGGATTTCAGGTCGGGGCCCACCAAGGACAGGGCTGGGGTGCTGGGCTGGCAGCGCTGAGCCCCTGGCATCCGTGGGAGGTTGGGAGGTGGGAATCTCCTCCAGGCTCTCCCTTTGCCACGCAGCTTCCACGAGATGGCCATGTACGACCTCCCGGCCATGGTGGGCTTCATCCTGATGCAAAGTGAGCAGGAGAGGCTGTTCTACGTCGGCCACGCTCAGGGCAGCACCCTGGGTGAGTGAGGAGGGGGAGGAGAGGGCGGTGGGTGGGAGCAGGGCAAGAGGCATCAGTGTCCATCCCAAAGTGGAGGCTGCATGGGAGGGGTTTGCCACATCCTGCCCATGTATCCCGGGCTGTGCTGGCATCCAGGAGTGCTTTGTGTTCAAACCCTGCACCTCAGACACGGGGTCTGGGGTGAGCTGGGGCTCTCCTCATGATCTCATGCTGCTTTCCAGGTTTCATAGCGTTTTCCAGCCTGCCACACCTGGCTAAGAAAATCAGACTCTTCTTTGCCCTGTCTCCTCTGCACACCTTGACACATGTCAGGGGCCCCGTGATACAGTTATTGCGTCTGCCAGACAGCGTGCTCAAGGTACAGGAGGGGTCTCTGTGTTGTTACTCCCGAAATCCAGGGGCTTTCGGCAACTCCTGCCCCCTGCACTGCCACTGTGCACTGACCCCGCACTTCTGGCGGGCGCTGGAGCTCCTACCATCATCCCTGCCATTTCCTCGTGCTCTTGCAGGGAATGTTTGGAACCAGAGAGCTGGTTCTGGTGCGGAGGAAGGAGAAGGTGCACCTGGTTGAGAAGTGCAGCAGGGTGCTGGCAGCCACAGAGTGTACCAATGAGATCTTCCTCATCGGAGGGTACGACTGGAAGAACCTGAATACGGTGGGTGCACCAGACTCTCCTCCCAGGTCACAACCCTCTCTGGTTTTCCTAGACACCTGGAGATAGTTAATGAGACACAAGAATGAGTGCAAACCCCCAAAACAAGGTGCAAAAGGCAGTGGTTGTTCGGAGCTTTCCTGCAGTGGTGTCGGGGTGTTAAACCTAACGGAGTCTTTGGTAAGAGAGGATCACTTGTGGTCTCATCCCTTTGGGAAAGGAAACTCCTGCCTCATTCTCGGCTGACATGCAACAAGTTTACAGAAGAAAATAACCAAAGAATGACTGGACCAGTTGTATCTGCACTCTAAAATACTGATTAATTGGCTTACCTTTGAAAGCTACTTCTAGCTCTGAGCAGAATAAAGCTGCTAAAGAACAAAGAGTGTGTAACTTTTATATTGCCGTTATAAGGGAGAATGTTTGAGGTTTTTTGCCTGGACAGATTCTCAGTCCTCCCAACTCACTTTGAAAATACTTTCTTTTTCTCGTAGAGCCGACTGGATGTATACCTATCCTATTTTCCGGACTATACATCAGTGAAAAACCTTCTGCACTGGGGACAGGTAGAGACTGATTTTATAGCTACTTTAACTTTTCTTTCTTCTCATCTGTGAACATGGTGTTTTCAAATGCTGCTTCATTCACTCTGGAGACAGGTAAGGAGGTAGAATCAAAGACAAGAGAGAAAAGGAATTTTTAAGCTGCACCACCAAGGTGTCTCAAAAGCTGCAGCTGTTGAGGGGGCTGATCCAGGGCATTGTCTGGATTAACCCTTTGCCTCTGCCTTCCAGACTGCCAAAACTGGGGACTTCAGGCAGTTTGACTACGGGCCGAGAAACATGGAGAAGTACAACCAGGTGAATGGGATGGGGCTGGCTGGGATTGGGATGGGGGATCCCGATCACCAGAGACCCCAAATAACAGGAGTGCTTTTCTCCTTCCAGCCGTTTCCCCCTTTTTACAGGATCGAAGCCATGAGGGTGCCCGTGGCCCTGTGGAGCGGGGGGCATGACTGGGTGAGTCCCCCTGCGGAGACCAAGGTCTTGCTGTCCCACCTCACCAATGTCATCCACAAGGAGCACTTCCCCGACTGGAACCACTTCGACCACCACTGGGGCCTGAACGCCCCACAGCGCTTGTACAGGCACATGGTGGCCCTGATGGAGGAAAACCCATTAATCCATCCAAGAACCCGTCCATGAATCCATCCATGAATCTATAGATTGAATCTATCCATTAATCCATCCATTAATCCATCCATTAATCCATCCATTAATCCATTAATCCATTGATTGCATCTATCCATGAATCCATCCATGAATCTATTGATTGAATCCATCCATGAATCCGTTGATTGAATCTATCCATGAATCTATTGATTGAATCCATCCATGAATCCATCCATTAATCCATCCGTGAATCCATTGATTGCATCCATCCATGAATCCATCCATGAATCTATTGATTGAATCCATCCATTAATCCATCCATTAATCCATCCGTGAATCCATTGATTGCATCCATCCATGAATCCATCCATGAATCTATTGATTGAATCCATCCATTAATCCATCCATGAATCCATCTATGAATCTATGCATGAATCCATCCATTAATCCATCCATTAATCCATTGATTGAATCCATCCATGAATCCATGCATGAATCCATCCATGAATCCACCCAAGAATCCATCCGTGAATCCATTGATTGAATCCATCCATGAATCCATCCATGTGCTGCTCCAGGATGGAGGCACCTGTTCCCACCTGCCTGGGGGCACGGGCTTTGTGTGAGGGATGCCCTCCTTAAAGGTGTCTCCTGTCCCCCTGCTCCTCACTGACTCGATGCTTTTAAATGCAAAGCTGGGATTTCTGCCCACCCTCTGTGACCGTAGAGATTGCAATAAAGTCTTGCAGCACAGCCAAGCTCCAGCCCTCGGCTTGCTGGGCTTGCTGGGTTTGCAGGAGATCTGCTGTGTTGGGGTTTTTTCTCAGCTTTTGCTGGCTCAGGGCATTGCCAGTGTGAAGTTTTATTCCAGGAATCGAGCACGTGCTGTGGTTTGTGGGTTCAGGCGCGGGAGGGGAGGAGAGTGACCTTGTGACAGCCACTGGTGGAAAGAGGCCACATCTGGCCCAGGGGGCTCTGAGCTGGGCACAGCTGGCAAAGGGCAGAGAAGCAGGAGATTCTCCTCACCAGATCCTCCTCACTGCACTGAGTGAAGTTCAAAACCTGGTGATTTGCTGGTGATGAAATGTCCCTCTCCAATCACACAGCTTCTTGCCAAGCTTTTCTTGCTCATCCTGTTTAGCTCCTTACTGTTGAAATGAAAAAGAAAGTCAGGGCTAGAGGACTAAATTTCAGCCGCTCTGTTTACCCTGGAGGGACTAACTCGTTACTGACTCTCTGGAATCAAAGGCATATATATATTTATTTTTTGGCCTAGATTTGTGCTGCTTTAAACAGGGCAGGAATTGGTAGCGCCACGACTTAGTTTTGGGCTCTGGGGACAGCTGGCAAGGGCTGAGCATTTCACTTTCTGGATTCTACCTTATCAGCAGGACTGCTCAGAGACAACCCCTGCAATCACCAAAGCCATTCATCCGCCAGCTTGTAGGAGCAGAGCAGCCCAGCACCAGGATGGGCGAGTCCTCTGCATATGCATTTCACCTTGCCAGGGATGGGAATGGCAGGGTATTGCCAGAAGCTGGCATCAGAAGGATCATCTGCATCAACAGGGCATCCTTGGTGTGGCCCAGTGACCAGAACTGAGCTATTTCTATCCTGTCAGCAACTCCAGGACCCTGGGGAAAAGCCTCGGAATGAAAACCCGATCAGGTGGATGGTCAGAAACAGCAGCTCAAGGTTTTCCAAGGAGCAGAGATGCTGGTGCCATATCCCCACCTCGCTGATACCTGCCCATCCAGCAGAGCCACTCCTCAGGTGTGGTGGGCATGCTCGTGCTCAGCCCAGCAGCCCCATCTATTCATTACATGGGGTTCGTTTATTCTGTTTATCGCAGATTATTTATGTCAGACCATCTCTCTATTACACGTGCTGGCCAGCAGCTGTTTGTGGAGCTGTGCAGGATTCTGCCTGCAAGTCCCTGCACGTGGCAGAAGACACCCACAGCAGAAGGTTTTAGGACCTCCAATCCAAAGAAAATAAAAATGCTGACGGTCTGGGCGGATTAAACCTCAGTGGGATTAATTTGCAACCTCTGCATCCTCCGCCTTTTAACTGAGAGATAAATATGTTTAAAGGATAAAGCATTGCTCTCTAACCCAAACTGACGTCAGCTGAGCAGCTTGTGGGGCTGCAAAGCTGGGCTCAAAGCATCGTAAGATCCTTGTAAGGAAGGCAGCTGGTGGTGCCACCAGCACCAGCACCCCACACTGCGGGGCTCTGCACAACACAGCCCAACTCAGGCTCTGCAAAGATATTCCAACCCCTGACCTGAAGAGGGAAAACAGAGGGATTCACTTTGAAGCCAGTCTGTCAATAGATTGCCAAATGACAGGTTGGCAAGAGTAAGGAATTGGCACACAGGATTGGGAGGCTGTTGCCAGCGATTTGCAGCGCAGTGCTGAGGCTGAGGAGGGTGGATCACACCTGTGTTTAGGGCTGCACCTCCGAACAGCACAGTTCAGGTGCCTTTTTCAAGTGAAACAAAGCCAGGCTTGTGTTATTGCAGCCCCAAACCTGTAAGAACTCAGAGTCCTGAGCACTGTTTTATATTGTTTCCCAATTCTTTCACAAAACAATCAACCTGCTCACGGCATCAGAGGAGCTCAGGAGCCCAGGGCCAGCAGGGCTGGCTGTCACTGGTGCCACATCAAACCCGGCTTGCTCTCCCAGGAGCCCTGTGGCAAGAGGCTGTCTGTTTATTTATTTATTTAGCCTTTTATTTGGGGACGCCTTGGCCCGCCAGCCCCTGGACAAACCTGCTGGCTCAGCACGGCACAGCTCCAGTCTCCCTTTCCCACCAGAACAGCCTGGAGTGACAGAGCTCCTGTCCCTCTGCAGGGCGGTGATGGCCTCACGATGCCTTCCCAGTGCTCCCAGCAAGGGCCAGCAGGCCAGACTGGGCAGCTGGGCAGGGGCAGGGTGTGTTGTGGTGGCCTGGTTCAAGCCCGGCACGGTGGCCCTATCCCTGGGCCACTCGGTCCATACACTCCTGGACACCAACGTGGTGGACAGCAAATGGCGTTTATTGAAGGGTCATAAGGGTTTTTGTGGCTTGGGCAGTCAGTGTCACTTCCTTCAGCTCACGTCCGGCTGGGTGCAGCCGGGCAGGAAGCAGGGGTCAGACTGCGAGAGGGGAGGGGGTCCTGGCTGACTGTTACAGCCCGAAATCTTCCGCACGCATGTCCCTAACTCTCCACATTTCCCCCCTCCCTCATGATTAGTAAAAAACTGTAGAAAATTATAAAATGTAGATATTATAAAATTTCATGGGTTAGTAAAGTTAGTATAAAATTGCAAGTGTGTTAGTAACAGGCACGCCTTAGAGTAATTGCCGGCGTTCTACGAACATAATGTTAACTGTTTCTAAACACTTTTTAACGAATAGCACTACTTTGTTTAATATGCAAGGCCCGAAGATAAGTGTTAGTAAGATTATTGCGACTGGGCCTATTAGGGTAGAAATTAGGGTGGTGAGCCATGGGGACTGGTTGAACCATGATTCGAACCAGCCCTGTTGAGCCTCTCTGTTCATTTTTCTTAGATTTAGTCGGTTTCTCAGTTCGGCCATGGAGTCTTTAACGACTTCGGTGTGGTTCGCATAGAAGCAGCATTCCTCTTTCAAGGCGGCACACAGGCCTCCTTGCTGCATGAGCAAAAGGTCCAGTCCTCGCCTGTTTTGGAGGACGACCTCTGAGAGTGAGGAAAGGGATTTTTCTAGGAAAGAAATGGATTTCTCGATCCTCTGCAAGTCCTCATCGACAGTCATCTGCAGCTGGGCCAGTCCTTGGTGTCGTGTTGCCAGGGCAGAGACGCCTGTGGCTGCGCCGGTAGCTCCTAAACCGAGGAGCATCGCGATGGTGATGCCTGTTATCACTTCTTGCTTGTGGAGCCGGTCGGAGTCCTCGAACAGGCGGTACACTTCTTCTTCCTGGCGATACAGGACTCTGGGGACAATTAAATCTTGGACACAAAAGCCGTTAGAATGATCGAATTTGTCAGTTGTCCGGGCTTACCCCGGATTGTTGACAGACCCACATTCCCGATGCAGCTGGGATCACCCACCAGAATTTCCCTCCTTTAAGTTTGATGATTTCTCGGCAGACGTTGCCCATCCGCTCTGCCAAGGTCGCATTGCCAAAGCATTTGCCTTGGCCCATAACCTGGCCTAGGGTAATGCCTCTCCGAGGGGTGTCCCATCTGCATTGGCGAGGATTGTCTGACTTTGAAAAGATGAATGGGAGATCGAGGGCCACACCCTCGTAAAACGGTGGCTGTGCATCATAGCATAACCAGCATGATTCTGTGAGGTTCAGGTTGGATTGGTTTAACTATAAAAAGGTAGCATTTAACACGCTTAAGAACGGATTGGAGAGGGCTGTTTTGGCTAAGAGATCGGACGGGGAGGAGGTAGATTTTAGCATCTGTGTTTTGCGGCTAGAGCCGCGGTTAGCTGCGATCTCCTCCCTGGGTCTACTCATTACAAGAACCGGATTGGGTCCAACTGATTGGGATATTGGAGGTGGGAATCTGATAATTTGTATGTTCGCCCAGATGCGGCGACCAACATGAACAAACGCTGTCCACACTTTGCCTGTGGCCCAGCTATCATGGGTCGGCTGTAGGATTGTCATTACATAGCCTGTGCAGGTGTGCTCTTTCCAGCCATGGGGCATGATCATGTGCTTATCCATAGAAAATCTTGGTTCGATACAGCCGTGGGGAGTATACTTAATTTGTAGGAATTTGTCAGGCTGTTATGGTTTCCATCTATTGCTTGTCACAATGGTTTCACACCCCCAATATCCACAATACCCATACCCTGGGTAATTACAGTAACTTTTTCCTGGGTTGGAAGCGGGGCACCAATAGGTCTGAAGCAATGTCGTCTCCTGAAGTTTGGGGAACCCCGTATGCAAGGAAAAAATGTCTTTTAACCTGAACTCGAAAGATGGGATGTCGGCTGCAACAATTTCTTTGATGGCTCTCTCACTTGAGAGATGGCGTAGAACCCACCTGAACGGCTGGTGAGGGTAGTACTTTGTGTCTGCCTGTCCTCCGCTTACTAACCTTAGGAACAAGGTAACACAGAGATGCCGATGCTGCTTTGATTTTGATGATGCGAGCTTCTCAGGCGATGTCGGGTTGCTCGGTGGTCTCTCTCTCTTTCCCGGTAGTGAGGCATATGGGTTATGGGGGTGTCCGATGATCCAGTCCTGCAAACAAAATCTCACAATTCTCATTAGCTCTACTCTGAAGGTCTGGTTTGATAGATTTAAGTGGACACCATTTAATGTCCCCATCTTTTTTACGGCCGCATACCCCCGCCCCGTGAGCACTAGTCTCCAACCTTGTTCCCACTCCCCTAGTTCATTTCTGATCACAACCCGTGGGCCTTTCTCTAGTGCCCGAGTGGCCCAGTGTCTCTGGGCAGGACTGTTTGTTTCATCCCCTCTAGGGAATTGATTTAACGCTAGCAGCGCGGTTGCTAGTATGCGGGCCTGGTCACTTGAGGGAATGGCATTGATGAAACCTTCTGTCTTAGCTAGTACTTCTAGCTTAGTTTTCAGAGTCTGATTTGCTCTTTCAACGATGGCTTGTCTGGTACTGTTGTATGGGATGCCATGTACCAAGGCGATGTTCCATTTCGAGACGAATGCACGGACCGTCTTTGAGGTGAAGTTTGTGCTGTTGTCTGTTTTGATTTGTTTTGGAACTCCAAGCCATGCCATGGCTGTCAGCCAATGCTGGATGGTCGCTTTGGAATCGGTCTTGGAATGTTGTGTAGCTACTATCATACCGCTGTATGTATCTACGGTGACTGCGAGCCACGCTCGGGGTTTTAGCAGTTGGCATAGTGTAAAATCTGTCTGCCATATTTCTGAGGCTTTGAGGCCTCTAGGGTTGACACCGCTTGACCACAGTGGTGATTTCTGACAGTGAGGGCACGTGGCGATGACGTGCTTTGCATCCGCAGCAGAAATTCCGCACTTCTTCACAGGTGCTTTTGCTCCGATGTGAAGGGATTCATGCAACTGACGGGCTTCTTTCAGCATCCATACGCCCTTTGCGGCAGCGTCAGCCTTGTCATTGCCAATCTGGTAGAATCCTTTGATCGGGTCATGGCTGTTGACGTGGATGACTGATATGGTGCCTTTCCGTGAATAGAGTGCTTCTTCTAGCATCGTTGCCACCGTGGACACTGACACACCTGGTCCGGACATGGCTAGGCAGAGCTTGGCCACAAATATGGAGTCAGTCACAATGTTAAGGTGTTCTTCTGGGAACAGTCCGCACGCTAGCACTACGGCAGCCGCTTCAAGTTGTTGGACTGAGAGCGTGGGGTCGGTTGTCTTGACACATTGCCATTGTTCTCCTGACTGCCATACTGCCGCTGCGGTGGAGGTCAGCGACGATGCGTCCGTGAAGATGGTTGGTCCTGCCTGCGGTCGGTCGATTATCTTTGGTGGGAGATCGATGTCGACGACCGTGAGCAGCTGAGTCCAAGGGGGTTTGGCCGCGTAGCGAATCTCTCCTCCGAACCCTGCAAGGACCATGGCTAGGTATTCGGATACTGTTGTTGACTGCGCGGAGAGCTGTTTGCGGAAGGGCAAGTATATCTTGGCAGGTTCGATGCCCAGATGTCTCAGGGCGAGTTTCCTGTCTTTCATGGTGAGGTTGCTGAGGCACTCGACTCCCGGGGAAAAAGCGCGTGACGGTTTCCCCAAGACCACCCATTGTATCGGTTGGGCTTTGTCGGGGGGTCCTTGGGCTAAGGCTCCCACTCCCCCCTTTTTTGTAAAGTGGACATACAGATCGACCGGTGTGGTTGCATCCCATCTGGTGAGCATGCTCACTGACATCTGATGTTCGATAAAGTTGAGCAAGCTTGTCACTTCTGGTGTCAGGGTTTTCTGCTCCCATGGGTTCTTTCCTTTCAAGAGGTCGTTCAGAGGGTCCATGACCTCGGGAGGAATCAGGACGACGTTGCGGAGCCACTGTAAGGATCCTACCAGCTGCTGCACGTCATGGAGCGTCTTGATATCTCGGCGGATTTTCATCTGGGGAGGGGTTACGTAGGAGCTGGTGATCCCCACTCCTAGGAAGGTCACGCGCGGTCCCTTTTTTATTTTTGCACTCGCTATTTCGAAGCCATTTGTCTTCAAGGCCTTGGAGATGGTGGATACCAGCTGGTCTACTTGGCTTGTTGATGGTGCGGCGATCAGGATATCGTCCATGTACTGCACGATGGTCGCAGTCGGATTGCTCTGCCGGACTGGTGCTAGCGCTCGGTCCACTGTGATCTGGCAGATGGTAGGGGAGTTGATCATTCCTTGGGGTAACATTTTCCAATGAAAGTGTAGGCTGGGCCGCTGGCTGTTTGGAAAGACGATGGAAAAGGCGAACCGCTCTTTGTCGTCTTCGTGCAGGGGAATAGAGAAGAAGCAGTCTTTGATGTCGAGCACTGCGCAGGGTTGTCCTTTCGGTATCATCGAGTTCATGGGCAGCAAAGTTTGTACTGGGCCCATCGGCTGGATTCTCCTGTTCACTTCCCGTAGGTCGTGCAGGAGACGAAAGCCTTCACCGGACCGTTTAGGTATTACGAAGATTGGGGTGTTCCATGGGCTCGTGGAGGGTTCTTGTGTAACTCACGGCTAACAAGCTCAAGGAGAGCGACCATTCGAGGCTTGGACAAGGGCCACTGCGGGATCCATATTGGGTCGACTGATTTCCAAGTTAGTTTGATGGGCAATGGCAGGTATGCGACAGTGGCCCTTAGAATAAATTTGTCACACTAACGTCCAGCAGGGCTAGGGCATCTCTCCCCAACAAGGGCGGGCAATCTGACATAACGTATGTCGTAAGGATGATGGTCCTTCCTGGTCCACTCTTGGTGCAGAGTGTTATTGCTATCAGTTGGGTGCTTCTGCAGGCTCGGGACAACCCTCCAACTCCGCCCACCATGGGGGCTTCTTCCAGCTTCCATGGTAGAGGCCAGTGTATGTCTGGGATGACGGTGACATCTGATCCTGTGTCCACCCAAAAGGGAAGACAGATGGCCGAGTTATCAGAGCTGTTGTGGAGACGACACACTGCCCACATGATCAGTGGGTGCTTACCCACTTTCACAGCAAGGGCCACCCATGGATCCCGTTCTCTTGCTTTCATAGCCAGGGCCACCCAGGGGCCTCGTCCCCAGGGAGCTGTTCTTGGTATTCCTGAGATGTGGACAGGTTTGATTGAGCTACTGGTTGGGCGATGAAGTTGGACATTCCTTGAGGGTGTAATGGGCATGGAAGCCCCATGCCCCATTGAGGGTTGCTGTAGCTGGGCCGCTTCGTGTTCCAAGAGGGAGGGGGCTGGGTGTGGCCCGGCTGCCCCCTCCCCTTCCCGTTTCCCTGAAGCTTGGATCTGCATTCCTTAGCCAAATGCCCTTTCTTTCCACATGCCCAGCATGGTCCCTTGTGTCTCCTCTGGAGTGGTGGAGCAGCTACTGGTGGGCGTCCTGACTGGGGGCAGCTTACTGCTACGTGGCCTGCCTGGCCACACTTAAAGCATGCCATGACACTTATTGCAGCTATTGCAGTGAGAACTGCGGCTTGAATGGGAGCTAGGTGTTCTTCCTTTGCCACATGTCTGATCATGGATGCGATATTGGACCCAGGTGGCAGTGATCTTAAAATGTCCTTGGTGGCTGAATTGCATTGCTGGAGTAGGCATTCTGCTAGCACAGGGTCCTTTGCCTCTGGAGGTAATTCAGAGGAATCCAATGCTGCCTGAAGGCGGTCCACAAACTGAGTGAAGCTCTCACTCTCACTCTGTTTTATATTGGACCACGGCGATGGTCCGGCAATTACTTTACAAGTGGCATGGATGGCTTCTCGGGCGGCACGGGTTGTTGCCATGACCTCATGGGCCCGCAGGCCCTCTGCCTGTGCTTGTGGGGTGATCATGGTTGGGTCTGTGCCCATCAGCCTCTGTATGCTGGAGCCGTGCAGTGGATGGTCTGCCCCCGTTACTAAGGCTAGCTGCTTAACACAATTGTCTTCCCATTCTTGTTCAAAAACGATCATCCCCGCCCCACCGAAGATTAGCCTGCAAGTCTGTTTGATGTCAAACGGGAGCATGTCATCGCTACCGAACACGGTATCAATGAGTGCGGAGACCATGGCAGAATTGATCCCCTTATCCGCAATCGCTTTAACAATTGCTTGCACATGCTTCGGGTTTACTGGCGAGTAAGTCCTTTGGTTGCCGCCTGGCCCCCCCACCCGGACCGGGAACCGGACCCGGAGCTTGTTAGCTGGGGTCCATTCTGCGCAAGCTATTGCTATTTTCCGCCAGTCTGTAAGCGGGGTTCGATCCTTCTCTGATATCCCCTTAACCCACGCAGGAGCGCTGCAGCTAGCGATTTTATATGCCGCTGCTCCCTTTTTGACAAAGCCCATTTCGATATCGGAGTCGCTCTCTGACCGGCTTTCGGGCAGCCCGTCAGAGCTCGTGTCAGAGTCCGAGCCGGAAGTCGACTGACTGGAGGTTTCCGGGTTGCTGAGCCTTTTTCTCGGGCTCCGACCCCGCCCCTTCTCCCGGGAGTTGGGCCGTTCCCTCCCCCTGGGCTCCCCCCGCCTCCTGCTGGGGGAGGGTTTTACCTTATACGGACCTGAGTTAAAATGCGCCCTCTGATTGGTTTTGGGCTCCTTCTCGGAGGCCGCTCCTCCCCCTTGCTCGCCCGCGCCCGCTCCGCCCAGCGAGCCCTCTGCGCAGCCGCCCCCCACATCGCTGTTCCACCCCCCCCCACGCGCTCCGGCGCCATTTTCAAATTTATACGGAGGTGGTTCTGTTTTGTTAATCGCTTCGAGTTCTGATCTCACTGCCGCGCTCCGTGCCTCCCCCGCCAGCCCTTGCCAAAACGCCTGCGTGCGCTCTCCCCGCTCCGACTGTGGTGAGTCCGGTCCCGGGGGTCGCGAGTCGGAGCCCGGAGCCCGCGCGTCCGCGCTTTTGACCGGTTCGATCTCCTCCCCGGTCTGCGTTGCCGCCCCGATACCGAGCTGCGGCGTGGCGAGCAGACAAGTCCGCGCGGCTTTCCAGGTCTCTTGCTCCATCCGAGCCTTTTGCAGAGCCTGCTTGACTCTGCCCCACGCTTTGAGAGTTTTTGCTGAGCCTGAGGACATAGTATCCTCAGCCAGAGCATTAGTACACTTAGTCCATACCTCCGGGTGAAGCAGATCTACTGGACTCTCTATTACGCCCATTTTTATCAATCTCTGCGTAGCGAGAAATAAATCTTTAAGCTTACAATCGATGCCCCACTGTGCGTGGATTTCACTTACGACCTTCGCGACAGTGTCCATGCTTCTCGCGGGTCCAGGGACCTCTCCCCCGCTGCACAGGTCCCGCTGTGCAGCCGCCGGCGTCTCTGTCCAGGCGATCCCCGAATTCCGGGCTGTACTCGGTACTCCCGGGGCTTCGGCACCAAATTGTTGTGGTGGCCTGGTTCAAGCCCGGCACGGTGGCCCTATCCCTGGGCCACTCGGTCCATATGCTCCTGGACACCAACGTGGTGGACAGCAAATGGCGTTTATTGAAGGATCACAAGGGTTTTTATGGCTTGGGCAATCAGTGTCACTTCCTTCAGCTCACGTCCGGCCGGGTGCAGCCGGGCAGGGAGCAGGGGTCAGACTGCGAGGGGAGAGGGGGTCCTGGCTGACTGTTACAGCCCGAAATGTTCCGCACGCATGTCCCTAACTCTCCACAGGGGTGGCAGCCCACTGCAGCAGTGTGGCCAGACCTGTCCCAGGAGCAGGGCTGGGGAGGGGTCAGGGCAGCCACGGCCCCCTCCAGCTGGGACGGGACCATCCAGGCGCCAGGCACCGATGGCAAACAGCATCAGGAAAACCCTCCTGGAGCGGTAATTTGGGATTTTTGGTCTGCACTGCGTTTCTCAGCTGCCCAGGTGCCCACTGGGAGCAGAGGCAGGGAATGCTGTGTCAGCCTGGGGTGTCCCCTCTGTACCCTGCCAGCCCCAGGGGACAATTTGGGGATTTTTCACTCATTTATTTCTACACCTCCTGGGTCCCACCACGTGCCACGTGTCTCATCTGCAAATGTCTCCTGCTGCTGGTGGCTGATTTATTTTCGTTCCAGCCAGGATTTGGGTCACAGCTTTGTTTCAGGGTTTTAAAAGGGAAAGAAAATGTTTAGGCACAGCAAAAGGAAACAAAGCAATCAAGGAAAAGCCCTTTTGTCCCCATGGCAAAATACTAAGGGAGGCTGCATTTTGAATTTTTTTTTTGACTTTGGGCAAATTGTTCCTGCAGGACTGGAAAGAGAATTAAAAAAAAAAAAAAAGAAGAGATGTGTTTAAACAGGATTAACTTAAGCAAGAATTTGTACTACAGAAAGATGCTTAGAGAATCTCATAAAGACAGAAAAGCAAACAATATCCAAATCCGATAATCTGATCACCCGATAAAATTTACAAGCAATTTTCTTAGTAGAGGGAAAAGTATTTACTGGAAATGGACTGTCTTGAACAAACTGAATAAACAGATTAGGTGACGAGCACTACCTAAAAAGACCATGTGCCGGTTTTGGCCAAAATCTAGCTATATATCCTCTGGGAGAAAATCAGGTTACAACTGCCCTTCCCCCCACCAGGTTCGGGAAAGAAATTCCTCGAAGGAAAGTGAAGGAGATAAAACCTATTTATTAACAAACACACAGGAAAGGGATAATAATACTAAATAGTAAACCCCCCCCCTATAATGAGAAAACCTGGGAAGAAATTAGAGTCCTCTTGTAGGTGTGGTCCCTCCTTCTCAGAGCTGCCGTGGGGGGTGGCCTTAGGCCCCCTCCGGGCCTGAAGAGAAGTTCTCCCGATGTGTTCTGATGTTGTTGAAACAGTCCAGAAGAGGGAAAAAAAAGAAAAAAAAAACAACCCACCAAAGTCCTAGGAAACACGCTGGAGGAAAAAAAAGAAAAAAACCCCAAAAAACTGGCTGAAGAGACAGGCAGGGTGCTCTCCCCGTGCTGCCGCCGCTGGAGACTGCAGAGCCGTCCCTATCTCTGTGTCCTTGGGAACTTGCTTTGAAAAGTTCATTTTTTTCCTCCCCTCTCAAGCTCAGTTTAAAGGCACAAAACTAATTTTCTGGCGTAGAGCCGTGATAGGGGATACACATCATAGAGTCACCCCAAGACAGACCATTTTACAGAAAACTTCTTGGAATGAGGCAGAAGCTGCGTACTTAGGGAGAAAACGGGTGGAAAAAGACCTAAAGCCTGAGTTATTATTTACTGCAACCGACGCGGCTTTGTGATACACCAGGAAACTGTAACGAATGCGAGCTTCTATGCACAAATAAATGTCATCAAATTCCCACTTGGCTTGCTGGCTTTGCTCCTCAGAGGAGAAAGGCTTAGGGCAGGACGGTGAGGGAAGCAGCAGCGGAGCAAAGATGTCATCGCCGTGTCCTTGCTGGTGGCTTTGCTCACAGTCCCCCCGGGAAGCTTCTCCCCAAAGGGCAGTGGTCAGCAAGGCCAGCACAAGGACACCCAGCACCAGGGAGGAATCCCTGTCCTTCGCTTCTGCCAGGCAAATTACAGCCAGGAGTTCTGGTAGCAAAAATAACCCACAGCAGCACTCGGAATGGCTGCTCTCCCCCAGGGTCATTTTCTGGCCTCCCCCAAAGCTCTGACTGAGCTACGCTGCTTTTCAGGGCGAGGCAGATCCTCCAGGAAATTTTAAAGGAAGCACGACGGACTGAAAATCCGACTGTGCTTGGTTTTGAGTAATTCCTCCATGAAATATTGCTTTGCCTCACAGCTGGATTCTCCCTCCCTGAAAGCAGCTGGTTCTTCTGGTGGTCGCACCGCTGAGGGGTTTATTGAGATTTTCTGATGGGCATTTTGGCTGACAGGGACAGCCAAATATTTTATTGCTGTAAAATAACTGCCCTTTCTTCAGGCTAAAGAAAATAATCATCAACACGTCACGGTTCCTCTGAGATCACCACTCAGTCTTATTACCAAAACCTCTCAGATAAACCCTAAGACACAGGCACTTTGTGAATAGCCTAAGCTCTCCTTTTTATTTGGATTTTACTCTTCACCAGAATCACACGCTGGACTGCCTGACTTGCAATTTCTCTTCAGGATTTAGTCATTTCTCACCTCTCAGTCACTGAAAGAAAAAAAAATGCCCCAAACCAGGCACATTAAAAATGAGATTAATTACAATTTTTATTGAATTCAAAACCACTTGTACTGTTTGATCTCTAGGGAGATGTCCTTCCAGTGCCTGAAGGGAGAAAGATGGAGAGAAACTATTTAAAAGGGCCTGGAAAACAGGACACAGGGAATGGCTTCCCAGTGCCAGAGGGCAGGGCTGGATGGGATCTTGGGCAGGAATTGTTCCCTGGGAGGGTGGGCAGGCCCTGGCACAGGGTGCCCAGAGAAGCTGTGGCTGCCCCTGGATCCCTGGCAGTGCCCAAGGCCAGGCTGGACATTGGGGCTTGGAGCAGCCTGGGACAGTGGAAGGTGTCCCTGCCATGGCAGGGGTGGCACTGGAAGAGTTTTAAGGTCCCTTCCCACCCAAAACATTCTGGGATCCTGATTCTGGTGTTTTTCACCACAGATCTGTTGGATCTCCTTCTGATCCACCTTGATGGTTTTAAGCATAACAGTGCCAGACCTGAGGCAGCAATCATGGACTTTGTGTCACTGATAAAGGCACCAAAAAAAAAAAAAAAAGGAAAAAGGAGGGAAATAAAGGGGAAAAAGAAAGGCAATACAGTGCCAGCCAGGAATAGCATGAAGGCTCCTCTCCCCACCCTGTCCCTGCTCCAGTTAAAAGCAGAATATTTTAATCAGCTATATTCAGGTGCTCCAAATAGAGAAAAATTCCAAATTCCTCCAGAGACAGCACTAATCTTATGAGACAAACAAGCAAAAAAAAAAAAAAAAAATTGGTATCGAATCAAACCAGCGTCTTCACGGATGCTTCTTCATGATGTCAAGGATTTCCTGGTACAGAACCTCGGTGGCATCGAGGCCCAGCAGGAAATCCATGTGGTTCCAGTGGGGAATGAGCTTGTGGTGGAGCAGGTTCTTGAGCTGGGGGAGCAGGAGGGCGGTGTCCCGGGGGTCAGCCAGGCAGTCCAGCCCCGCGCTCCAGACGGCCGTCGGCACCTCCATGTCCTTCACGTCGTACAGCGGCGGCCCCGCCTGAGGAGATGGAGAAGGGCTTTCACCAACAAGAGACGTTGCTGGAGTGCACCAAGGGAGGCACCGGGCAACAGGGATCGCTGCTCTTTGGGCATGGAGGGAAGTAAAAACAGGAGGTCCTTTCCTCTAGGAAGAAGAGAAACTTCAATAAAGACGTGGCGTGGCCTTGTGCGCTACGATTTAGTGAGTTAATTTAATTAAAATTAATTAGCAAATCTGTTCTGCCCAACTAGAAGTTCTGGTTCTGGTACTACAGAAGGATTTGATGGGGAGGCAGAACTCTGGCTGCCCTGATCTCATGCTGTTGGGCTGGGGACCTCTCCAGCTCCCTCCCAGGCAGCCCTGCCGGGGTTTGTGGTGACACCTCACACAATCACCAGCCCTTCCTTCAGCCCAGTGGCAGCAGGGAAGGGTTTGGCAGCAAGTTCTTGAAATGAAAACGCCTCTGGAGGGTTGTTTCAGCTCCACGCCCTTGCCATGAGGTGGTTTGTCAGCAACATCTCTCGTTACCTGCGGTGTAATTAATCCAGTTAAGCAGCACTCTGCATTCTGAACAAATTTTCCCACTTAAGGAAGAAAGAAGCTTTTTTTTTTTTTTCTGTTCTAAGGCTTAACCACTATTTCAGAGATGAAATTTTTCCCAATATTCAGCCTGGTGTAACCTGAGACCATTTCCCTTTCTCCTATGAAAAGTGGAAAGCGTCTAATGTTTTATTCCACTTGAAAGGTATTTGCAAGACAGAACTGAGAACGGTAAACGCTGTAGTTCCAAGCAGAGATCCAGATTTCCAGCTTGTGAAGAGAGGACCAGGTTAGGAGGAGCCACACCAGGCATGAATGGCAAGAGACCAGGGGAAGGGGAGGCCGTGGCCATCGGAAGCACCTCACCTGTCTGTAGCGAAGGCTGTTGTACATGTGCCCCCCGTCAAAGGCTCTCAGTGCCCCACCGTGGACTCCCTGCAGCAAATTCACACATGCTGAGTGAAATCACAGCTCTCTGGGGGTGCAGTCCCCCCTCCAAAGTCAAACCTCAGAAGCTGGGTTTCACCACTGAACGGGCAGGGTTTTTCAAGTGTTTCTCACAGGCCTGGCCCTAGGCCCAGTACAAGTAATTATTGTCATGGTTTTGGACAAATGGGCAGAGATTATGTTTCTAATGTTTGTGGGTAACACCAGGATGGGAAGAAATCAAAAGGTTATAGGAAATGGGTTTGGAACACTAAATACTCCTTGTGGGCTGGAGGATTGGCCTGAAATGGCACAAGCAGAGGTGGAAGGAGCCTCTGAACATCCCTTGTCTAACTGGAACAGGACTGGCAGCAGTACAAGGTCAGGGTGGCCGTGGCTTGATCCCTCCTCTGAGCAGCAGCACTTCAGAAAATGGAGTGTGGGTTCTTGCCACAAGCCCCACAAAGTTCTGGGGTCCCTGGGCAGGAATTCCACTCTGGGAAGGATCTGTGCCCTGAGTACAGCCTGTGGCACACGTCTCAGAGAAGGTGCACGGACTGAACCCACGACCCACAAAAAATTGTGCAAATTTTTAGCTTGGGCAAGAGAAAAGGAGTGCAGCAGGACACAGCTGCAGTGTCAAAGGGCTCTGGTGGTGACTGTTCTCATGCCCATAAGGGGAAGAAGGAGAAATAATCAGCTTTATCGGTAATGAGCTTAATTGGCTGCTGTCCAGAAGCATCTCTGCCACAGCCTGACCACTAATGGCACTCGGGCTGCAGGGCAGGAGTGGAGTTGGTCTGAAACAAGACACCTGGAATGTTCCTGCTGCGGATGCAGGGTCCTCAGCTCCATGTGTTTCTCTTGACAGACCCACTCCTTTGGGGCCACTCTGCTCAAAGATCTGCCGAGCGTTTGGTGGAGGGGTGACAACAAAACCAGCCAAGATCTGCCAAAGGTGTGTCTTGCAGCAGGCAGCACAGCAGGCTGCCCACGAGGCACCGGTGCCACTCTGTGTGGCACGAGAAGGAGCCTGGGAAGGTTTACCTGCAGCCAGTGGATGATGTTCTGGACTGAGGAGCCCGCCGGGATGTGTCCCGCGTACACATCGAATCGGCTCTGCAGGGACACACGCACATTTCACGTCAGGATTCACCTGGCTCCGCAAAACAGGGCACTGCCAAGGCTTTGCCCTCCAGAAGGACCCTCTGTGGATTTATTCCCACATACCATGTTTGTGTTCTTCCAGTTAAACCCGAAGACCATAGCCAGGATGCCCTTGCAGACCTTGGAGCAGACGCAGAACCTGGAGAGGAGCATCTGCCCCAGGGCAGTGTGTGGTAGGAACTCCCTGGTGCCAAACATCTCCTGTAAAATTGCAAATGTACTCATCAAATAGGAAGTCTGGTCATGCTTTTCCCCAAGGCACCACCACTTCACAGCTGTTTTATCTCCTTATTAAAGCTGCCCGTAGCGAAACCCTTGCACCCCGTTAAATGCTTCTGCTCCTTGTTTTTCATGGGCATGATCTCCTACATTCATTATGCCCTTGTGCCAAGTGGCAACGCTCAATCCACAGCCTCTGCATCAGTTTTATTCACCAACGTTTTTGCTCTGATTCTGCCAGAACATTTTGGGGAGCGAATTCAGGGCAGGACTGGAAGGTTCTGTAGTGAAATGTGTGTTTTTCTTCATTACGGAAACAGAGTGCAGAGCTCCCCTCTCTGTTCATGACTTGAAATATTCCGCAGGTAATTTCACAATCCTTGTGTAAAACTACATTTTGGCTGGGCAGAGCATAGGGCAGACCAACCTTAAGTCCATAGTCAGAGAAGAAGGCGAGCTTTCTGAACGGGCTCTGAGCAAATATCACCGTGGTCACAGGTGCCAGAGCCATGAACATCTTGATTTTCCGAGCCAGCTGAGGCATAGTGGAAAAGGCTATAAAACCTTGGAGTGGGGGGGAAAAAAAGCAGAAAAAAACCCTGGTTTACTCTTTCAAGGCACTCATGCTCACAGTTTAATTTCGGTGGGTGATGTTACAAATCTCAGAGGGGACGGAGACATCTCATGCTGTGGCCAAAAGGACCCACTCACCTATGGTGGTGCCTTGGGAATGACCAATGTAATACAGCTCTTTCTGTCCTGTTTTCTGCTCGATGAAGCTGATCATGGCTGGGAGGTCATATTTAGCCATCTCATCGAAGCTGCAGAAGGAAGAGCAGACGTCCTGCTGAGAGGGGCAGCACCCACACTTGCACAGCCCTCACCAGCCAACCACATAAGCAGCAGGCAGGGCAGGACCACCCCGCCAACTTCTTCATCCTACTGAGTTTTCACATGGGGTTTTCACTCAAAATACATTGGACGTGCTTCAGTCCAGCCTGGTTCACTCACCCCCAGCTAGGGCAGCGTGGCCCTGATGGAATTCAGCTGCTCCTGAGATCCTCAGACCCATTTACCTGAAAGCCCAGAATTCATCCCGTTTGGGAGACAGGGCCAGGTGCCTCCTGGACCAGGTGTTCCCTCTGCTGTTTCCTACCCAGACGTCGTAGCCAGCATCTGCGAGGATGAAGCCCAGGCTGCTGTTGGGCAAGTTGGTGATCCAGGTGCTGCCTTCTGCCAGGAGCCCGTGCTGCAGAAGTGCCACGGGCCTCGCACCTGCAAGACAGGCAGCATGATGGCTCTGTGGTTTTAATGCTGCCTGGCACCTCCTGGGACAGTTTATGGAGTGTTATCCCCATGGCAGCCAGAATCAGTGGAGGTTTGTGTCGGTGTTCCCCTGGATTTCATTTTAAAAGCAGGTTTGCTACACGGTAGCTGCACCATTTTCTTGGCTTTTATCCCCAGAATCTCTGGGAGTGCTGGCAGAACTTGGGCTGCCCCAGGAGCTCTGTAGGCAAACACGGAGGAGCCCGGGGATGGGACGGGAAAAATGCACTTTTTCATGGATCTAACCCCCTCTCCTGGTTACCGCCCCTCACAGGACAAGAGGATCCCCTGGAGGCTCCTCAGGGAGTACCAAGCCAGTCTGCTGACCCTCCAAAAAGCTGCAGGAGCACATTTTGGGAGCCAGGCTCCCAGAAACAAGCCCAAGCTTTATGACCAGGATGGATGGGCTGCCTCTCTCTGCTGGGATTGCAACCTGACCGTCAGTGCTCAGGGCTCCCTGAAGGGAGAGGGAACATCCCTGGCAAAGGGATCAGCCTCCCCTACAAATTCTGGTCCATCAGAACTGATGCTGCACATGCCAGGCCTCAGGGAACCGTTCAAATCCTCTTGCACCAGCCTCGGTATCCCAGTGATTGGCTCAATGTCCTGTGTGGCATCAGTTTTACCTTGGCAGCCGGCGTTTGCTCTCCCGTGAGGAATCCTGTTCAGCTGAAGGATGTAGCCATCCTCTGTCACCACGTCATACTCCTCGCTGGGGTAGCCCCAGAAGGAGACCATTTCACTCTGCAACGAGAAGAAAGCCAATAACACCACTTTCATGGCTCCTCCAGGGAAATCCCTAGATGTAACATGTAACTGTCATTATTTAATGCTGGCTGTTTCCCGGACACCTCCTGCCTCTGCTCCAAAGCCGTCATACTTACGATGTTCATCCCTGCTTCAGGGTTCTTAGGAAATGGGGAATTCAAGAGGCACTGCCCGGAGGCCATCCCGTGGAGCACGGACACCAGAGCTAGAGCCAGCCACATCCTCGCTGTGCCTGGAACAACACACCCACAGAGTCAGTGCCGGGGGAGCAGGGGCCATGTCCAGCAGGGAGGGGAGAGGTGGGCAGGGAAACACGCAGGTGGGACCCAGACTTGGCCTGGTGGCCTGGATGACCACTTAAAAGCATTAATGCACGTGGGGTGGCTCAGGAAACACATCTCAGCAGGGACACTTCCACAGGGAGGTGGGACAGACCTTCAGGAATTCCAGTAAGAGGCCAGGCAACAATCCTTGCAGTGCTCTGCAGACCACTGGGAACTGCAAGAGGTTAAAATCATGGAACCACAGAATGGTTAGTGCTGGGAGGGACCTTAAAGCTGCTCTCATTCCAACACCGTTCCACCACCCCAGGTTGCTCAGAGCTCCATCCAACGTGGCCTCCTTCCAACACACAAAGGACATAGGGTGTTACTTGTCCTATCAGTGACCATGCAGCACCACTTCTCCACTCTCTCTTCCCAGGAAAGGGGATGGCCAAGAGGGAGAGCTCTGTCCCATCACCCTGCTGTTTGCATCACCTGTTAACACCACTGCCCAAGCCTCCCCAGGAGGGAGAGGGAGGACAAATAAGATCCAGCACTGCCTTCTCTCCCTAAATAGAAATAAAATCACAGAAAGAAAATGCCTAACTGCTTGCCCTTCTTGATCATAGTGAAAAAGACAAGAATTGATTACAGTTATTTCAGAGAAGGACATTTTTAAGTGCAAATCTACATGCAAAATGGGGAGAGATGTATCTTCCAGCAGACCTAGACGTCCCTTAGTGATACTGGGTTTAACACAGCATAAAAACCCCTCACTCAGTGTGCTGGAGACTGCAGCTGCCACAGGAGGTGGTGGAGGCAGATGGGAGCAGCAGGTTTCACACACCGCTGTGGGCATCACGTATCACAAACAGGTACGGAAAGGTCTGGGCAGGGCTGCTCCCTCCAACAACTGTAGGCATCAGAGACCACAAGGCCACTGGGCAAAGAGAAATTGGGCTGGACCAGCCTCTAGAACCGACCCAGCAAATCAGATTTGGGTGCCCTGTTCTGAGGCGAGCATGGGCCGTGAGTGCCGTGAGCTGTGAGCACCATTCCCGGCCAGGCTCAGACCCGGCTCTGCCCAGGCTTTTCCCACACTCACCTGTACAGAAGTGAAGGCAGCCAGCCCAGCCGGGAGGTGGCACAGCTCCTGCAGGAGGGCACGGGGAGATGCCAGCCCCTGGGGAGGGTGGGCAGGGCAGGGAAGAGATGGGCAGCCCGGAGGAGACGGCGGTGCGGCACACGGCGGTGGCAGGGGATGCGTGGTCACCCCTGGCTGGTGCGCAGAGCAGTGCTCTGCACCCCTCTGGAGACAGCCCTATTTGAGCTGGCTGCAGGGTGGGGTGACAGGTGTAAACACCCCGAGATACAGAACAGATACATCGTTAGGTAACACCACAGTTCAGAAAGTGCAGTTGCCCAGAATTTGTTTGTGGAGGCCGGTTAAATACTGTTTAGGCAGAGTCAAATAACTCTGGATGTTCTGAGGTGATTTCCATTGATAAAGGGGTTTAATTGGTATTGCTGAAGAAAGTTTCCAGCTTCCCATTTCAGTGATGGTTTTATTTATTTACTACAAGAGACATAATTAAGTTATTGCAAGGGAAGATCAAAGTCTAAAATGCATTTCCAGTAGCAGATCTTCTGGTTTAGAAGTGATGATGTTTCTTGTTATACAAAGATGCCATATGTGAGATGGAGATTAAATCCCAGGCAACAGACTGAAAACATCTGTACTGGGTCAGGCTGGAGTTCCCGTTCCTCATAGCACAGGGATGGGACACAGCCAATTTGCCATAGCAACACTCCATACCTTGTCTTTCCCTCCGCCCAGTTTTCTCGCTTTTGCTCTCCCAGTTCCCTCCACCTGTCCCACTTTGGGGTGAGGGATGGAGCCAAGGAGCAGCTGTGTGGGAGCTCAGCTGTGGGCTGGGGTCAGCCCACCACAACACCCTTGTTCTTCATACCCTTTCAGGGAGGTATGAGGAGTACCTAAGTGCCTTATCCTACAAGTGCCCTGCCAACAGGGAGAGTTATCCCTCTCCATCAGCCGTGCCAGGGCTGGGGCTGCCTCCTGCCCTCCCTTCCTAGATTGTTTTGCTTTGGAAATCGCGGTGAAAGGTCAGTAGGGAAAGGTGTCTTCTGTCTGTCATCCTGGAACGGGCCTGAGATGTGTCCAAGGCATGCACCCAGATTTGGCAGCTCGTTCCACTTGTATAAACAGACAGTACAACAGGGGGTCATCATTTAGAGGTCTGCAGGTCAAGGGTGACTTTGTTTTGGGGTACTGAAGCCATGCTGCACCGAGTTAAGACACCTCTGACCTTCACCCTCTGAGGAAGCAGATCATGGAAATCTACACTCCAGGGAAAGGGCAGAACAGCTCTGGTCACACTCATCTGGAGGCACTGAAAGGGGCAGGATGGAGGCTGCACCCCAAAGGGGTCCTGTAGCACCTCAAGAGTGGGACATTGTTGTGGGTCCTACGAGATGCTCCGGCCTCTCAAGGGTCATGTGCAGCTCCTGCCGAAGCACCACCACTGTAGGGCTGAATGGGAGCCAGGAGAGTCCCTTGAACTTCACTGCACGGCCAGACCTGTGAGCTCAGCTCCAGCCACCTCCTGCTGCAGGCTCGCTGACAGTTTGCCAGCCCCCACGGATCATCTCCACATCCCTCTCCCCAGGCATTCCAGAACTGGATGCAGCCTCCAGATGTGGCCTCCCTTGCACCCAATGGCAGGGGTGACAACAACCAGGAGGCCCCTTGTCCGCTCCCATGGCCCAGCCTGGGGCTCTCCATCCTTGCAGGGAGAGCAGCACATTGTTGGCTCGTGTCCAGGTTGGTGCCTGCCACCCTTTCCAGTAAGGCTGTTGTGCCACAGCTCTTAATCTGTGTCCCCGTGCCCTGCCCTCATCCAGGGCCCCCTGCCACCAGCACATACTTTGGGTAGGTGTTTAGCCCCCGAGCAGGAACATGTAACACATCCAGAGTTCTCACCCAGCTCCCGCAGCCCTCTCTTGCATCACCCCTGCTTTCTTTGCTGGCAGTCCCCACATGCTCATCAGGTGAGCACAGAGCTTTTTCCATTGCAGTGGCACCTTCCCCACTGCCCAGCATGCTCAAGTTTAATAATCAGGTTTTCTACAAAATTACTGCCAGGGATTCTGTCTTAATTCTTGGTATTCCTCTTTTGGCCTCAACTCTTTAATTGTAATAGTGTCTTAATACTCTTCTACATCTAATAGGTGTTAGAAAGCCTTCAAAGGAGATGATGGGGAAGGGGCTGGAGGGGCCACACGAGGAGCAGCTGGGGGCACTGGGATTGTTCAGCTGGAGCACTGAGGGCAGAGCTCCTGGGGCTGCAGCTCCCATCTCTGCTCCTGGGACAGGGACAGCGCCTGGGGAGCAGCTGGAGCTGGGCCAGGGAGGGTCAGGCTGGAGATCAGGGAAAGGTT
This sequence comes from Monarcha castaneiventris obscurior, assembly GCA_026261815.1. Lineage (NCBI taxonomy): Eukaryota > Metazoa > Chordata > Aves > Passeriformes > Monarchidae > Monarcha > Monarcha castaneiventris. Next base: position 1,083,659 of record JAMPIT010000104.1, on the reverse strand, counting down.
CTTCCCCCAGAGGGTGCTGGGCACTGCCCAGGCTCCCCAGGGAATGGGCACGGCCCCGAGGCTGCCAGAGCTCCAGGAGCGTTTGGGCAGCGCTGCCAGGGATGCCCAGGGTGGGGTTGTTGGGGGGTCTGGGCAGGGCCTGGGGCTGGATCCATGATCCCTGTGGGTCCCTTCCAGCCTGGGATATTCTGTGGTTCTATGACTCTGTGACTGCCTTCCTGCCTGCTGGTACATGTAAGAAACTGCTGGCACGCTGAGGATCCAGGGAACCACTCAGTGTCATCACCCCTTCCCCAGCACCTCTCCCACACGGAACCGTTCAGTGGCCAAAAGGCCAAATATTTGTGAGGTTTGAGAAAACTCCTTTTCACAAAGACACAAGCAAACGGTGGTGAAAATGGCCTGCCCAGCCAGGCAGAAGTACAAGCCCACAGGTCCTCTAGGAGACAGCAGAATCTGGAGGGAGGGATCCACAGGCAGGGAATAGGGCAAGGTGCCAGCTGGTGTCCTCTGCAGGAGGTGCTGAGGAGGGGATGCAGCCTCCTGAGGCTTCTTTCCAGGGCAATGGTGTCAAGAAGAGAAAACCTCCCACCGAATGAGAATTCACAGTTGTGAACTCTTACATGTTGGAGGGTCACTCACACAGCCAATCTTTTATTTTTCCTAAAAGAGAGCCGCAGACTGAACACGCGTTCCCCTCCATGAGTGCCCCACAACGCATGGGCAGGGGAGCCAGGGGCTCCCAGCTCTCTCCAGGGAGTCCCTGTCAAACAACAAGTGCCCCGAGGTCAGCTCGGAGCTCCCTTTGAAGATGAGCATCACCAACACCCGCCCGTGCCTCAGGCACAGCGAGCTCCGCAGAAGGGACTTCACACCACACCTCTGCCGAAGCGTGGGGTTCTGGTGTCCCCCATACCGCAGCGATCCTGTCAGAAGATCTCTGGAACGTCTCCTCTCACCCACACACCTGGGACAGGGTAGCAACCCAAACCCTTCCCGCAGCTGCCCACTCTCAGGGCTCCCAGGCCGGGAGTTTGTTGTCCCGGGGCAGAGGCATTGCGTGCAATGTCACCACCCCCAGCGCTATCTGCTCCGGGCCCAGCGCCCCGCTTTCCTCACACCGAGCCGTGGCTCCTTGCAAAACACCGGCCGGCTCCTGGAGACACTCCACCAGCGCCTTCTGGAAGGTGGCGCAGCCCCAGCAGCTCCTGCTGGCTGGCACCGCCAGCTGGGCAGGGTTGGATACGGCAGAAGCTGTTCAGCATGGGGGGGTCAGACCCGGCTCTGGAGCAGGGCTGGACCACTGGCAGGGCTGTGTGACACAGGGGAGTGTGATACAGGGGTGTGTGACACAGGGGAGTCTGATACAGGGCTGTGTGACACAGGGGAGTGTGATACAGGGGTGTGTGACACAGGGGTGTGTGATACAGGAGTGTGTGTGTGACACAGGGGTGTGTGACACAGGGCTGTGTGTGACACAGGGCTGTGTGACACAGAGGAGTGTGACACAGGGGTGTGTGTGTGTGACACAGGGGTGTGTGACAGGAGTGTCTGATACAGGGGTGTGTGACACAGGAGTGTGTGTGACACAGGGGTGTCTGATACAGCGGAGTGTGTGTGTGACACAGGGGTGTGTGTGTGTATAGGTGTGTCCACCATGCATGTACAGCTGTGTGCCCATACAGATGTGTCTGTCCAGCTGTGCCCATACAGATGTGTCTGTCCAGCTGTGTGTGTCCATACAGTTGTGTCTGTCCAGCTGTGTGCCCATACAGACGTGTCTGTCCAGCTGTGTGCCCATACAGATGTGCCTGTCCAGCTGTGTGCCCATACAGATGTGCCTGTCCAGCTGTGTGTGCCCATACAGCTGTGTCCATACAGCTGTGTCTGTCCAGTTGTGTGCCCATACAGATGTGTCTGTCCAGCTGTGTGCCCATACAGCTGTGTCCATACAGATGTGTATCCATACAGATGTGCCTGTCCAGCTGTGTGTGCCCATACAGATGTGTCCATACAGATGTGCCTGTCCAGCTGTGTGCCCGTACAGATGTGTCTGTCCAGCTGTGCCCATACAGATGTGTCTGTCCAGCTGTGTGCCCACACGCAGCTGTGCCCGCGGGTTCCCGCGGCGGTGTGGGTGTGGCCTTTCCCCACCCCGCCCATGGGCCCACCGCGGGGCGTGTCCGTGTCCATGGGCGCGTCCGTGTCTATGTCCGTGTCCAGGGGCGTGTCCGTGTCCGGGGCGTGTCCGTGTCCATGTCCGTGTCCAGGGGCGTGTTCGTGTCCATGTCGGTGTCCAGGGGCGTGTCCGTGTCCGGGGCGCGTCCGTGTCCATGTCGGTGTCCATGTCCATGTCCATGTCCATGTCGGTGTCGGGGGGCGTGTCCATGTCGGTGTCCAGGGGCGTGTCCGTGTCCATGTCCAGGGCGTGTCCGTGTCCGTATCGGTGTCCGGGGCGTGTCCGTGTCGGTGTCCAGGGGCGTGTCCATGTCGGTGTCCGGGGCGTGTCCGTGTCGGTGTCCAGGGGCGTGTCCGTGTCGGTGTCCGGGGCGTGTCCGTGTCGGTGTCCAGGGGCGTGCCGGTGTCGGTGCCGGCGGCGTGCGGCGGCCATGGCGCGGGTGCTGGTGGTGGGCGCGGGGCTGACGGGCGCGGCGGGCGCGGCGCTGCTGCGCGGGGCGCCGCGGGGACAAGTGGCCGTGTGGGACAAGGCGCGGGGCGCAGGTGGGTCCGGCCGGGGGTGTGGGTGGTGTCACGGGTGGTGTCACGGGTGGTGTCACGCGTGTCGCGGCCGTGTCTGACGGGCTGTCGCGCAGGGGGCCGCATGAGCACCACCCGCGCCGACCGCGGCAGCGCCGACCTGGGCGCGCAGTTCGTCACCTGCGAGCCGGAGCTGGCGGGGCCGCGGCTCAGGTGAGACCCACCCCGTCCCGCCCCATTCCCCCCCGTCCCGCCCTGTCCCGCCCCCTTCCGCCCCTATCCCGCCCCCAGCGCTCCGCCTCCGGCCCCACGCCGCCGGTCCCACCCATGCCGCGGGTGGGAAGCGCGGGGCCGGCCGGGTGCGATGGCCCGGGCACAGGGAGGGATCCCTCGGGGCCGGCCGGGTGCGATGGCCCGGGCACAGGGAGGGACGCCTCGGGGCCGGCCGGGTGCGATGGCCCGGGCACAGGGAGGGACCCCTCGGGGCCGGCCGGGTGCGATGGCCCGGGCACAGGGAGGGACCCCTCGGGGCCGGCCGGGTGCGATGGCCCGGGCACAGGGAGGGATCCCTCGGGGCCGGCGGGTGCGATGGCCCGGGCACAGGGAGGGATCCCTCGGGGCCGGCGGGTGCGATGGCCCGGGCACAGGGAGGGATGCCTCGGGGCCGGCCGGGTGCGATGGCCCGGGCACAGGGAGGGACCCCTCGGGGCCGGCCGGGTGCGATGGCCCGGGCACAGGGAGGGACCCCTCGGGGCCGGCCGGGTGCGATGGCCCGGGCACAGGGAAGGACCCCGGGGCTGGGGCTCGCTGCGTGCTCCGGTGCCGTGCTTTAAGCCCCCGACCACCCAAAGCCCCGCAGCCGCCCGCTCGCTCCCCCGCCAGCGGGATCGGGGGGAGGAGGGCAGCGGTGAGAGCTGGAAAGCTCGTGGTGGGGATGGAAGAGGCGGGGGTAGCAGCGTGTGAAAAGGCCGAATTTGCGCGGAAAGCAGGCAGGAGGCAGGTGCGTTTCGGACAGGGCGTCCGGCGGCTGGAAGGCTCCTGCGCTCCGCGGTGCCTGCGGAGCTTGTGCCGGCGTTCAGAGCCCTGAGCAACCGCATCCCTTGCTCTGCTTCCGGGTCAGGCCGCTGACAGCTCCAGCGCAGGGAGCCCTGCTCCCGGGAAAAGCGCCGGGCTCAGTGCCGTGGCGAGGCAGTTTGTTGTTGTATAGCTGTATTTGTGCGTAGCCAGCCTGGAAATGCAGCCTGCTAAAATTCGAAAGTCAGGCTGGTCTTAACTTTAATCGCGGAAAGAGCGGAGCGGGTTTTCATCCATGTGTGTTTGTTCCTTTCAAGCTTCTACGAGGAGCTTCTGTGCCACGGCATCCTGAAGCCGCTGACCGCTCCCGTGGAAGGAATGGTGGTGAGAGAAGGCTCCTGCAATTACGTGGCACCCCAGGGCATCTCCTCGGTTGTCAAGTACTATTTAGAACAGTCAGGTAACGCTTTTGGGTGCCTCTGGGTGAAGGGAAGGGTTTAAATGGTTGTGTTTTTGACGGCACCTTTGAGCGGTCTTTCAGATTTAAATCCCTGCTGAGGGTGTTCAAGTTCCCTGTTGAAGGATGTTTAAGTTCCTTGTTTGTATATGTGTGCCTGGAAGCTGCTGGGAGGGATAAACGTGCCTGTGAGCTCTGTGAACTTCCAAGTCCTGCAGATAGAAAAGCCTCTATACAAACAGAGCGCCTGCTGTGTGACTGGGGGCAGAGGGGTGGGCTGCACCCTGTGTTTTGGAGAAAAGGCGTGAGCCTGCTGGGTGGAGAGTCCTTGGTAAAGGAGTTTAAGCTTTCTGACTCCTGCCTTAGGTGTCATGGGGCAGAACCACGTGTACAGTTCAGTGGCTAATTTAACCCTGCTTTGAAAAATTTGAGCTGTAAGAGTAGTCAGGCTTTGGTCCTTCCATGCAATTGTTTTCTTTTTTTTTAATCAGGTGGGTTTTTAAAGCCTAATCTTGTGAAACATTAGCTGTGTTCCTGCCCTCTGGCCGTGGGAAGCCATTCCCCCTTGTCCTGTCACCCCATCCCTTGTGAATAACTCTCTCTCTGCATTTTCCCTGTGGAATTCACTGCCACGTGCATTTACCTGCAGCTTTTTCCACGCAGGTGCAGACGTGTCCTATGAGCAGCACGTAACTCACCTCTCTCTCCGGGATGGGAGGTGGGAAGTCTCCAGGAAAGTGGGGCCCCCGGAAGAGTTTGACGTGGTTATTCTCACCATGCCGGTCCCACAGATTCTCCAGCTGCAAGGTGACATTGTGAACAGTAAGTTCAGACCTCCAAATCGCGGGTATCTAATCCAGAATGGCAGCTGAGCATCTTACATGGCAAAAAACCCACTCAACAGTGTGAGCTGCTTAATTATCCCTCCAGGACAGGGTGGAAGATGGTGGGATAATAGGTAATTTCAAGGCCATACGTGTGGTGTGTGACCAGTAGTACCTTGCAAAAATATCTAAAAAATATCTAAGTAGATGAGTCAGTTTTGAGTCTGATCTTTAATTTTTTTGCTGACTGCTAAAGCAGGGCTTGTCTTTGTGCAGCTTGAAAGTAGTTACTGGATTGGACAAGTTTTCTTGAGCATGTCTGTGAAGAGAAGTGTTTTCAGTACAACCTCTGATTTTAAGCTTTGTGCCCAAGTAGGAAAATATTCTGTAAGAACATGACTTCTCTGCTAATTGCTGTTCTGTGAGCCCCCTCATAATCCCCTGTCCCTTTACCATGAAAAGCAATGGTGGGCCTGGCCCATCCTGTCTTTGCTGAGGTGGTCTGGTTAATAGTGAAATAAGTAAAAATAGAAAAAGAAAATAGAAGAGAGGAAAAGCAGAGGGAGTGTTTTTTCAGAGCCTTCCCCAGGTTCTGCTAGTCTGCATCGCAAGGCCTTCCCCAGCTGGCACTGATGTCTTTGCAGATTGTTTTTCTGGGGGTAATTAAATCCTTTCTTGTCCAGAAAGCAGGCAGGTCCCCTTCAGAAGATGTAAGTAAGGTGAGCAGATCATTTCACTTGCTCTGGGGAGAGCTGGAGCTGTCAGATGCTTCCCACAATGTCCTCGCCTTCATTGTCTGTGTAACTGCAGGGATCCAGCAGTTAACTGAGGGAATCCAGCAAGTTTTGTCTTCTCCTCCCCTTCTTCCTGTTTCTCCTCCCCTCTCTGCCTGTTCCCTGTGTGAGACCAGCTTCCAGATGTCCAGCCAGATGTTAATTCTGGATCTCAGAATGGGGAGTGACTCCCCATGCCCTGGAGTTCCTTGGCATGGGAGCCATCGGCATCTTTACTCCTGCTTGTTTGGGCTAAGAGCTGAGGGGAAGAACAGGTGAGGACAGTGTTAGGAGGGTGTTTCAGAGCCCGAGCAGGGTGCAGTTTCAGGGCCGTTGTGACTTGCAGAGGGTCAGGTACATCGCTGTGTGTCTAAATCTTGACCTGATTCTGGCTGCACCTCCGAGAGCCGAGTTCTGCTGGCAGGGAAGGGGGCTTTTCCTGGACCCACCTCACCTGGGATTTAAGATGCCATTTCATGACAGCTGCTGAGAGGAATAGGTGTTCTCTCCCCCCCACACTGACACTTTTTTAGTCATTTGTGCGGATTCTGTGGGGCAAATTCCGGTGGTTCTAACAGGAGCCGTATTTGTATGTTCCCGGTAGCAATTCCAGCTGCTCCTGGAAGGGGAGGCTCCTGCTGCCTGTTGGAAGCTTCCCCCCGGCTGTCACTGCGGGCAAGAGGGCTCCTGTTGCTGCTGTGGGATGGAACAGGAGGTGTGCAGAGCTGGAGGAAGGGGAGGCCTTCCTCCCGTGTGGCCAGCAAGGGTCATGTGTGGCCACTTGGCCACGGCAGGCGTGCAGCGTAAAGGGCAGGGGGCCGGGTTTGGGAATACAGCTGCCTTCCCTGCTGGTCTGGAAGGCCCTTGCTGTGCAGAAGAAGGGCTCTGGAGCCAAATGAGAGATGTGCCTGGGCTGGGCTTGTCTCAGTCGCTGTTGTGGTTTGGGATGAGGAGAGTTAAGGGAGCGAGTTTTGGCTGCTCCTGCACGGCTCTGCGTTTCGGCCTGCACTGCTCTGGTGTAACAGCCCTGCTCTGGCAGCTGCCTCAGCAGGGGCATTGATGGGTTTGAACCTCTCCCACATCCCCCGAGGCCTCCCTTCCCTTGCCCCATCTGAGGGTGCTCTCTGGGATGCCTTTTTGGGGTCGGTTTTGCTGGAGGTTGAAGTGCTGGCTGGGGACCTGTGCCAGGGCCCTCTTGAGCTGCTGAGGTGTCACTGGGTCCCCCAGTTCACAGCCAGAGGAAGCCTGAAATGGGTTTTGCTGAGGTGTTGCTGGCATTAATGTGTGGATGAAGGCTGTGAGGGAGGAGAAGGAGCGAAGGAACAGCTGGGTGGAGTAGGGGGGGTGCTTTGATCCATCCGTGAGGGTTGGAATTAGCCTTTGACATTGGTGTGTAAAAGAGCCTGAGCTGGAGAGTTCAAATGACTTGCCAGAGGTGGGAATTCACCCCTCTAGGATGAGGGTCTTTTGCCTCCCACGTGTTTTAGAAAACAATTTTCACTTATTTACACGATATTCATAAAATTAATATTTTGAAATAACCTCTCAAATTTCACATCCAGTGGCGAAGTTGCTGTTTTAATACTTAAACTCGGCAGACTAAACTAGACTGGAATAGTTTATGTGTCCTTTAACCTCTTAGATGAGCCTGAACATGATATCATTGTGAAGCCGTGTGCATTTAGGAGAAGACAATTAAGTGGCCTTTGGCAACCTAAAATTACCATTTTATATGGGCTGTGTGGGAAATTAATGTTGCAGATTTACTCCTCTTGTCAGTGAAAAGCCAAGTCTTAGATTAATGGAGAAGTTAGTGTGTGAATGCACCCAATTTTTAAAAATAGATATAAAATAAATAATATAATAAGTAGTGTGGGTATATATATATATTTTAAAATCACCTTAATTTTCAACCTTTATTCATTCTTTCTACAATTATCACACCCAAATAGAGGCAGCATTTGCATATTTAGCAGCAGCAGAGGCAGAAGTACTTCCAGCATGACTTCCAGTAGCTTCTGGAGAAAGGGTTAACTCCTTGCAACATGTTTGGAACAACAATAGGTGGCAGCAATCAAATGATGTTTAGGACATTCGGCTTGCATAGCTAAATTAAATTTACTGCACTGATTTGGGCTTTGCATATTCTGGTAGTAAATATTGGGGTAATGCAGGAGATAAAAGGGAAATGAATAAACGTTTCTGAGGTTTGGAATGTCAGTTCAAGGAAAGGAATAAATTTACTTTAAAGTAGGATCTCTGCAAATGAAGGGACAAGATTTTGCAGATGTTCATCATCCAGTAGTATTTTGGAGGTGCTGGACTGTTACACTGGCTGCTGATGTTAGAAAAATCCTGGATTTATATCCCAGATTCCGTATGATCACTGAGCAGTGTGGTTATGTGGTTCTTTCTGTGCGTTTTCAGGTCAGGTGGACAAGCTTTCCTGTCAGTTCTGTGTTTTAGTTCAAGGCCTTTGGCAACACAGCAATTTGAGGTTGCAGCGATTTGCCATAGTTTTTTTATTTGTGTGTTCAGAACGTTTTCATTGTGCCTCTTCCCCTGGAATTTCGAATTACACTTCTGCATGTTTAAGCTGCTAATAAAACAGGATGGCTTGGCTTTTGTTTCGAGCCTGACCTATTTTTTTTTTACATCGGTGCGAATGTCCCACATGTTTTAAATAATACAAGCTGATGAGAAGATACAAGTGAAACAGGGCTGTATTTGCGTGGGAAGGCTTTATGATGTGAGTTAGGAAAGCGCAACTGATAATTTTTCACGAGTCACAAGTCCTTGCTGAGTGGATGTGTTTATTTTTGGATAGCACGACGATAAATTCGGAATTCTGTGGTTCCAGTTCCAAGCAATCTGAGCAGGGCTTATCCAGCTTGGAGCTCTCATTACCTAACAGATCTGAAATGTCCAGTGTAAACATGTACACTGATTTGTTAGTTGCTTATCAGGGAGCTGAGGCCACAATGTGGGAATATTTGGGCTTTCTGGAAACACGAGGCGTTCCTGGCTGTGGTCCTTTTCAGACCTGTCGCTCGTCTGCCCTGGGAGCGCCCCGGTGCTGCCTGAGGCTGTGGCAGGGGAAGGGTCTGTGGTGAATTCGGGTGATCCCCTGGGATGGGAGTGTCAGAGGTGGTGGCTGTGTTCCCAGGGCTGCAGCAGGAGCAGGGAGCATCCCTCTGCAGGAAACCTTCCTGCCTTGCCAGGCTCTGTGTGCAGGATTCGGCCCCCCTGAGCTTCAGTTTGAAGCCATTCCCTGTGTCCTGTCCCTCCAGCCCTTGTAGAGTCTTTCTCCATCTTTCCTGCAGCTCCTTCAGGCACTGTAAGGCCACAGTGAGGTCACCCCAGAGCTCCTCCTCTCCAGGTGAACAGTCCCAGCTCTCCCAGCCTTTCCTCCCAGCAGAGCTGCTCCATCCCTCGGATCATGTCCGCGGCTTTCCTTTGGGAGGTTGCTTTTCTCTCGGTCGACGATTTGGATTTGCTCCTGGAATGGTCTGACAGGCGTGAGGGAGGCAGGGAGGAGAAGGTGGGACTGCACATCTGGGGAGCAGGGGAGTGTCTGAGGAGGAGCAGCTGCCACCAAAACCTCTCTGTCTGCCTTGAAAGCAGGCAGAGCCCCTCCGTGTTCACTGCCTGCTGCAGCTCGGGTGTAGCCTCTCTGAGGGAGTACTTCTAAAAATAAAGGCTGCTGGGGCTGGAATTGCACATCAGGAGGAAAAAAAATCAAAGTAGGCCGTGTGTGTTCTTAAGCGTGTGTTTGACTTAGTCTGTTTTTAGGTGGTTTTTTTAATATCTAGAGTGCTTATAATGGGTTTATTCTGCAGTTATTGAGCACGTTGGAAGCCTATCAAACACACTGATCCCAGAGACCCTCTCCATCTGGGACGTGTGGGGATTAAACCCCGTGTGTGTGAGCACGAGAGGCCTGCAGAGGAGAGTGAAATAGAATCTGTATTAGATAAAGGGCTACTTTGCATTTTGGTGTTGTCAGCCGGGGCTGCCTGCCTTGGGTGGAAAGCTGAAACTCTGATTCGAGAGATCTCAGGGTAAAACAGAAGGTAAAACAGATGCAATGCCGGAAGAGCAAAATACACAGCTTCTTGGGAGCCCATCCTTTGGCCAGACCAGCGTGTCAGCTCCTAGAAAGAAACCTTGCAGAGAGGGCGAGTCCCACCCTGCCACAGCATCACCTCTTAGTGCCTGGGAACGTGGCAAAAGCATTTCTTCCAGCATCCCCTGCTCCTGGTCCTGCCCCACGTCCAGCTGCAGCGGCACCCCTGTCTGAGGGACCACAGACACACGGTCCCCCTGCCCTTTCCCCCCAAAAAAAGGGTGGGGGAGTTATTTTTAGCAGGCTCAGGGGTGTGATCCTCAGTTCACCATGTGGCCCACAGACTTGCTGGCACATTCTGCTCCTCCAGCAAGGGTAGGGGAGCAGCTCGGGGGCCGGGCGAGCGGCTGAGCCCTCTCAATGCTCGTGATGCTGCGGTCCGAGTCCTGAGCCTGCGTTTCCTGTGCAGTCCCAGGAGGGATTCCAGAGCACCTGCACGTTAAACTGGCAGCAGATTGTGCTGATTGAGCTGAACTGGTTTGGAAAAAAAGGTACTTCTGACACGTAAGGCAGTGCTGCTTTTGTGTGCTGACACTTTTTAAGTCTGCCCGATGTGGCTGTTTGCAATTCCATGAACCTGGATGTGCTTCTCTCCCTGGTTTGGCAGGGTCCTTTGGCACTGGGCACTTAGTCACAGACCTTTGTCAAATGCTTCTGTAGCTCTTTTGTGTCATTCCAGTCCCCAAAATAGAGAATGGGACCACAGACACTTTGGATCAGCTGAACACGAGCCCGTGTGCACAGACTGGGGTTTTTTTTTCTAGATAATAAAGGTGGTGGTATTTGAACACAGGACATACTTGGAACAGAGCAAATGAATGCTCTGAAGTTTGTTTATCCCAACAATAAACACAGATACCTCTCAGTTTTTCCCAGTCTTTGGTTCTCTCCAGGGATTATGTTTAGATGGAGGAATCTTTCCAAAGCTGCTCTTTGCCATGAGCCTAAAAGGAAGGGGAGGGAAAAAAAAAAGTTCCTTGCCAAAAAATGAGACCAAACAGAGCAATTCTGAAACTTCTTTGTGTCTTGTGGGACATGTGTTTAAGGAGCTGGTGGTTTTTGTGTTGTAAGAAGCTGGGATGTGCTATAAGATCTTATTCTTCAGGAAGTCCAGTTAGGGCATTTTTACCAGCCTTGAATTTTCAGATCGTGAATCTAAAATGGTTTTGATGGTTGGTTTTGGGGAACAGCAATAATATTATGTGTCACCTCTCCCTTTGAGTAAAATTCCTTTTTTTTTTTTTTTGTTTGTTTGGAGTCTTTCACTTGGGTTTTTTTGGAAAAATGCATTTGGAAAAGCTCTCCCGCCTTTCCTGTTACCAAACCTTCTGGGCACACTTGAGAGAGAGAAATGTGCAAAGGTGACCACAGGCTGATTGGGACTTTATGGCCTTCTTTTTGATGTGAAATCTGCCACTCAAACTACGGGTTTTATAGAGCTGAAAACCTTTGAAAAGTCTGGTGCAGGTTTGCAGGCACTCTTTAGGTTTAATTGCTTGCTGTGGGATTTATTTATTTTTTAGTGCTGCAATCAAATAGGCAGACACAAGTCTTCACTGGACAGTGCTTTTTAGATGTGTTCTCATAGCTTAGGCCGTGCCTCTGGACTAGATGGGGTTTTGTGGATTTCTAGAGGATTTTTTAAACGGTTGCTGGCCACTCCCATCACTGTAATTGAGAGCACTCTTTACAAAGATTATCTTTACCTCCCACGGACACGTCTGCGAACTTCTCAGTTATTTTTGCAGTCCACATCTGGATTAGAGCAGGGAGAAAAAAATATTAATTTTACACCTAATGAGGCTTTGGCTCCATTGAGTCAAACGTAAATTTTGCATGGAGCCTGCTGTCAGCTTTCCACACTTGGCATCATAATTTCCAAGAGCGTTGGTATGCTGTTGTATTAAAAAAAGCCTCAGGAATAATTTACCCTCAGACACCTTTTGTGGAAACCAAGTTCTGTTCCTTTTCCTGAGCCATCAGGTGAGGTGTTACAGATGGATTGGGATTTACCTGGGCTGCCTTGGAATTTATTACTGATTGCCTTGCTCTTCCTTTTAGGGTTTGAATTCCCTGCTCTGCGCACCTTGTCAGAGATACTCAAAGCACCACAACTGTTCTTTAAGACAGAGAGAGCCTTGATAAACTCTGTTCAGGGGCTGGTGCCATTTGGGAAGTGGGACAGGCTGGGTGAGAAATGAAGGTGGGATTGGTCACCTTTATAAACTTAGCCGAGGCAGCACCTCATGTTAGAGTGATGGACTCAGCTGCTACAAATTATTTAAAGTGTAAGGAACCTACTGCCTTGTTGAAATGGATTGAAGCTATCTCTTCACTTTATTTATTGGAAAGAACATGGGACATGCAAATAAGGCTTTCCAGAGTCAGTCCTGGTGCACCAGGAGCCTCCAGTTCTATTCCCAAAGTCATCCTTTAAAAATACAGCTCTGCCAGGATGTGGCTGAGTGGTGCAGCTCTGCAAAGGCACAGAGGATAAGTGTGCACCTCTCCATAAAGAAAGATTTATTGCTCTCTTCCCACTGGATTTATACTTTAGGGAGAATGGGGTGGATGCCTATGGAAATCTGGGGAAGTAAATTTTATTCAGTGAACTGTGTGCAGGCAGCAAGTGGTTTAAGTGTCTCACAGGCTGTAAAGTGACTGCAGAAGAAGAAGGTGGTGTTTGAGTGTGTAAAGCACAAAAGAAATGGATTTGCTGTCTGTTCCCACGTCCATTTCTCTCTGGCACTGTAGGAGGTGTGTTTAGGAACACTGATGAGAAACCCTTTCATCTATTCTGATTTAAGCCACGCTGGTTGCAAAGCCAGCATTCACATTTTCTAATGGATATTATGCTCAAAACCAACTTAAAAGCAGGAGAAAAATGTTAACTTTAAAATGACCACTTGTTTTCAAGTGGCTGAACTACAGCTAGGATTTGTGACCAACTCCACGGAAAAGGTGGGTCACTTTCCCTTAGACAGAATTTAGCAAAAGCCTAATTTTCTAGTCTGAAGAAAATGCCACATGATCCTTACTGAAACAAGAAAATTTGCCTCAAACTTGGGGTGTATGTGTAGAGAATCACAGAATGGTTTGGGAGGGACCCTAAAGGTCGTTTTGTTCCACCCCTGCCATGGCAGGGACACCTTCCACTGTCCCAGGCTGCTCCAAGCCCCAGTGTCCAGCCTGGCCTTGGGCACTCACTGTAATAATTAAATACTGCCATTCCTTCTGTCCCATTAGCTCTTTGCAAGATGCTGGCCCTTTGCAGGCGTTTCAGAAGGCACCCCATGGTAAATGACACCTTTAGATGTCAGTGTAAGTCTGTTTGCCTCGTGCTTGTGCTGCAGCATCCCGGCCCCGTTAGCATCTGCACCCTTGCCAAGAGGTGCACTAATGAATCAGGTATCTGTGGTGCTGCCAGAGTGCTGCCAGGGAGGCATTCTGGCCTCAGTTTGGGTGCTGCTTAAAAATACTGGGAGAGGTCATGGTTGTGGCAGGCTTTTTGAACTTCCCTGCTCCAAGTTTTTGCCCCTTGGTTCAGAATTCTGTGTGATTTTCCCCAGCTCTGCCCTGTGTGCTGGTGACAGCCACGGCGCCGTGTCTGCCACTTCAGGCACTGAAACACCAGCAGGTGTTTGGAAAATAAATGTAACACATCGGCTCTTTTTTTTTTTTTTAACCCTTAGGGGGTGGTGAAATGCCTCAGTAATCCCACGGGGAAGGGGTCTCACAGTTCCTTGGGAGCAGCTTGAGGCTTGTTTGGGGAAAAGTTTGGCTTTCGTGTCTCGGAGGTGCTCAAAAACATGTGGTGGTTTTGGAACCAGTCTAAGGGGGATTTTCAGGTGGTTTGCTGGCCTGAACTGGGGTTTACATCAGTACTCATTTTTAGGGGTTTGGCTTTGTGGTTTTTCAGCCTGCATAAATCTTCTGTAAGTGGAACTGTGCTGCTGATCTGTGTGTGCTTATAGGCAGTGAGAGACATTCTTATTTGGCTTATTTTAAATTAGCATTTGTTCTTTTCTGTTGCTTTTCTGTCCTGTTGCCTTCAGCCATAAATCTTATCTCCCTGCTTTTTTTTCTTTTTGGTGTGTTATCTCTTGTATTTTACGGTAAAGTCAAATGTCAAGGTAGTAGAAATTAATAACAGTTTGTGGGGGTTTAAGGTTCAATTTTAAGTGAGGACCTGCGTGGGTTTTTTTTCTTAATGGGATTTGCAAGGCAGGTAGGTCTGGACAGTGTTTTATGACATCAGTATTCCTGCTTTGTATTCTTTTTTCCTCCTTGTCACATTTAGCTGTTGGAGTCAATAGTCAACATCAATAAAGGCATTAACAATTTTCCAAGAAATGGTTCCTTGTAGCAGGAGGAGGGGAGAGTTTGGCTTTAGAACACAGCATTTGGTATGATGTACTAATAGCAAGGATTTTTTATTCCATCTGGTGGTTTTTTTCAGCCTCTGGTAGGTTGCAGTTGATCTGTCAGTAACTTTCAAGGAATCATATTCTTATTTTCCCCCTCCGCTGTGTCGCATTTTGAGCAGTAGGATTTGTTAGCCGTGGCTTCCCTTCTTGCAAGCGGAGACTGGACAACCAGGTTTTGTAAGTTGTGCACTGGACTGTGTGTCTAATTTATGGAAGGTGCCAAAATTAGGGCAGGGGAGGGGCCACTGGCAATCAGGTACAGCTTGTTTAGGTTATCTGTGCTTCCAGAGCGTGTGCTCCGCGTGCTTGGCTGCGTGTCTCAGTCCCTTGGAAAGGTGTGACAGGAGAGACAGGACAGAAAGTGAAAGAATGTGTGATAAAACAAAAGGAACAAACCAGACAAGACACCCGGAACATGTGATCCACTCGAAGCCACATGAAACTGACTGTGGGCGAAGTGCTGCAAACGTACACAGCTTTAATTTTCTTTTATTATTTTAGCCATTGCTGCTAGTGATTATGTTTCAGGCAGATCTGAATACCAGGCAAGGAAGCTACTTGAAAAACAAGCAGAAATCCCTGTTACTAATGGAAATTTAGTCATTGAACAACATTTAGCTGCCAGAATGCTGCAATGGGACTGTGGTTTGCATGACAGTGCAGCTTCAGCCTGAAGGGAAGTTCACCTTCCCTTTGTCAGTGTCTCAGCCTGGGAGCCAGTGCTGACCACACAGATAAACCCTGAGGAAGGTTTGGTGAGGACTCCTGAGTAACCTGCCCCTTCAGACTTGCTGGCTGGCTTTCCCAATATTGGTTTTTCCATCATTACACAACTGCAGCATTAGGAAGTGTTGCTTTTGGGTTTGCCCTTTTTCTTGGGAGCAACCTGAGTAACAGGTGAGATACCAAAGGAGAGGAGCAAAAAGGTAACACACAGTGTTGTGGGCTTTGTATGTGTCCAAAATACCTAATTCAGGCCGAGGGAGGAAAACTGCTCACAGGAGAGATCAGTGCATAAACCCAGAACTGGAAATTAAACATCAGACGGAGAAAAGCTGTGGCACTTCCCCTTTGGTGCATTTTTGATCACCAAAAGAAGTCCTGCTACAAGGGAGACACGAGGTGGTTTATCTTTGCTCCCCATGTTCCTGTGTCAGCCTCCCTCTGTCACCAAGGCACGTATTCAGACAGAAAATAAGGAAGGAAAAAGAAGAACATGGGTTCAGTTATGGCCACGGTGTGTCACAGGCATGTTTTGCAAAATGTTACAAAGAATTAACAGAATGGCTTGTTGGGTTTAATGGCTGACAGCTGCACAGGGCATCATTAAAGCTTTAGCTGGGAGGGCAAACTACAGATCTGTCTAACCAGCTCTAGAATGTATCTGTTGTTAAGTTATTTTTGCTGGAACAGTGGATTAGCGATTTTTTTTTGTTCCTCCTCATCATCATGAGGTACCTGCTCTAAAAATCATTGAAGTACCAGGCACTAAAACATCACGGGTACCAGCTGACACCAATTCACAGCTGTTTCAAGGGAGAAAACAAGAGAGGAAACCAAAAAATAGAATTCTTCTTAAAATGAAGTGTCCTGTCCATTCACCCTGCAGACTGAATAAAGAGATGACCGTGTTTTTTATCAGTTTCTCACCAAACCTTTCTGTAAATGTGTTTGCATTCCCACTGAGGCTGAGCCGAGCAGGCAGCAAAAGGGGAGAGAGATGAAACTTCTCCTTCCAAGAGCATATGGTTTTATTTAGAGTGTGTTTCACAACCGTGACGTACAGGCAGGGTTTACTTGTGCTCCACACTCCCACTCACCCACGCCGCAAGGAAAACTGCGCTCGGGCTTCTAATAAAAACAGAAAAAGTGCACAGAAGGGGGTGGAGATTTATTCTATCAAGCTGGGGATAAACAGGGCTTCACTAAAGCAAAGAAAATTAACTTTTGTGTGGTAGGAAAAACCACACAGTTCTGGAGCGTGCTGCTTCGCATGGTAGCAGGTGATTTCTGGATGTAGAATAGTGCTGTATTTTCATCAGAAGGTTCACTGATGATGGCATGGGAATGCTTGGAGAGGAAGAATGGCAGAAACTAGTCCAGACACAGATATTGCAGTGTGTGTGTGGACAGAAAAATCTGTCCTTGGATGGAGTTATTGCTGGCTTGTTTCTTCTGCCACATGATGTTTAACTTCAAAATGCTGATAAGCCGCAGCTTCTGGGTCTGATCACATCCAAGTGCTGCATCTCTTGGTACTGCTAAAACATCTTCTTTTAAAACTGATGGTTTAAAAGCCGTTTGTTCGTGTTCCCCTTTCAGCCTCCTTCAACATTTATGCATGTGACTGAACTGATCTAAAAAGGGAAGTACAAGTACTTCAAATATAGATATTGGTCTTAAACCTGGTGACTCTTACGTGGTGACAGTTTCACACTGTTGGATCGTGGTGGAGGCACAGGGTTTGTCATGTACCTGTGTCCTTCCCAGAGTGTTCCAGTTCATAAATCCAGGTGTTTTCAGATTTATTCAGTACAGGTGCAAAAGTGAATTCTCTCAGCCACAACTGTCTCACACTCACCTTTCTTTCTGCAAATTTCATGGTTTTTTTCATTGAGGAAAGCCAGAGTCTTACCCTGGTCTCTTCAGCTCGTGTAGGACAGGGTGGTGATTTGCAGTCTCTCTAAAGCCAGGGAAATTCCCCATGGAAGCAAACGGAGCTCCGGTCACATTCCAGACAGTGGATTTTTGCCACTTCCTGTGCAATATGGACTCTATTTCTCCATGAAGACAAAAGCCTTTGTTCTGCTGAGTCACACTCCAGAACAATAGACAGCTACAGAAGAGTTGATACGCTCTGTTTCTAGTTCCAGTTTTGACTTTGAAGTTCTCCCCTGTAGTCGCTTCTCTCTTTTTTTCGGTTGGATTGGGGTTTTTTTGGTTCGTTTCGGGTTTTTTAGGCCAAGGCTGCAGTGTGGTTCAGCAGGCACGTATTTTCTGAGCTCTGCTGCTGTGGTTCTCTGGGTGCAGGGATCACACTGACTGTCACATGCCCGCAGGTTCTCTCTTCTTCACCTAAAGCTGCCTTGGGAAAGAGGGAAGTGGAAGACAATGCTCAGCTTTCACGAGGCCGAAGCGCAGCATCTCCCAAGGGGATGAGTAATAACAAATTGTTATTTTTGCGGTGCCTCCTTCCCTGGTTTGATTGCTTTGGAATCGTTGGGACACGTGTGAGGGGTGCAGGTTGGCAGCCTCGAGGGTAACAGCAGGATATGGTCCCTAAAAAGGCTGTGACAAGGGTGGTACAATGTGCCCGGAGCCAGCATGAGGAAATACCATTTAAATCTTTGGTAGTATTGCTAAGAATTGCTGGGGGTGTTGCCCGGCGTTAAATTTGGCAATTACAGCAGGTCAGAAAAGAGTGTGAGTGTGGGAAAAGGGCTGGGGGTGAGATATGGGGGAAAGGAAGGGCCCTGTGGGTGTCACCTCCAGGCTGCAGAGCCCAAACTTGGGGCTGATGCTCGCAGCAGCATCACAGCTTAACGTGGAATTCATGTGGTGCTGTGGTCAGTTAAATCCTGCTCCCTTCCCTGCAGGCTGAATCCCTGGAAGCGGCAGGGAGGGAAGCCCATGGTGAAATAAAGCCCCAGATTAAGGTTTGCACTCAGATGCTTTAATCCAGCGTCTGCATGAGGTGGAGCAGATTGCAAATTATTCCCAGGGGAGATTTTAATGGGGTCTTGAGGGCTTTATCAATTTCTTCTCGAAACTTCTGGCACCTCACCTTCTTTTGTTACAGTGGCTGCTTGCAGCTTTATGATGTTACGTGTTTAGCTCTAGGAAAATCTATACTTGGAGAGGGTTTTTTCCCCTATTAACATCATTAGTGGGGTTTAATTAGAATTATTGCTCATGTTACTGATGGGCTAAGCTGATTGAAGCTCTTCGAATCAAAGGACAAGGGCTATTTTGGACTGCAGCAAGAAGCAAGACTGTGTTCCTGTGGGAAGGTATTTTGAGCCTCTTCCTTATCTCTTTGTCACTGACAGCACGTCCTTCACCAAAAACGTGCCCTGCAAGGTTTGGCACATGTGTAGCTGCGATTTAGGGATTTGTTTTACTCAAAAATTAGTTTTAAATTGAGTGCCTTCAATTGTTTGAGGTGAAGTTGGTAGGAGACAACACTGACTGAGTAACTGTGAATTCCTGGGTTTGGGTAATGATCTTGTGAGAGCTTTGGTAAATGACAAAAAAATGCTCCAACAAAATTCAGGAACTATCCATGCAAATGATAAAAAAAAAAAAATCGTCCCAATAGAAAAAAGAAGAGGAAATGAAATATGGAATCCCTGAATTCATGAATAGAAGGAAGAAGTGAGAAGCAGTCAGCAGAAAAAAAGGCTGGTTATTGGAATTGATGGAAAATTTGAGCATCTGAAAAAACCCAAAATGATTTGCCAGTACGTGTTGGATATCTACACAAATATGCAGCAATGCCTTCCCAGAACCCTGATGAAGTGGGGGTAAGAGAATCCTGGAAAAATATATTTTTAAAAAAAAATCTAAATTTACCTCTTAAACTGTGCTGTCACAATTTGATCAGCAGCAAAGAAAGGGGATCCTGGATCTGGCAGTTCGTGGAGCTCATCCTGCTCACAGATGATAGCCAAGTTTCCACTGACTCTTTTATCAGAACTAGACTTTGCCTCAGTTGTGCTCTTCCACCATAATGAGGTTTGAAGGGTGCAATTGCCTCTTAATCCTAGAAAGCCAAAAGAATGAAGGAAATGAGTTTTGCAGAGCTGCTGAGAATAGTAAGGGGATAAATACATCCAACTGAAGGTGGGGACAAGAAAAAAAAGTTGAATTTTTTTTTTTTTTGTTTGTTTGTCTTTTTTTCCTCCCCCTAGAAAACAAGTAGCTAAATGAAAGTCCAGAGGCTGTGTCCTCCTAAACCTGCATGTCACCTGTGTCACCACAGGCAGGATTTCAGTCAGTTGGAAAGAAAAAGGAGCGGATGCCTGTGTAGTAAAAAGGTTTTGGCAAAGAGGAAGATGATGCATATATTAGCTTTGCAGAAGAGAGAGATAATTACTGTTAACCATCTTATTTTTCCTTTTTTTTTTCTCCCTCCAAACTGTTAACTTGATTAACATAATCAAGTTACAGTGGGAGCAATTGCTCTCAATTAATCCTTGGTTTGCCAATTACAGCTCCCACTTCAGACCTGATAAAGGCAGGGGAGGTGAGTGAGCCTCAAAGTGTGCCTGTTCTCTGTGTGCAGGATCTGCTGAACTAATAGAGGGGATGATTCCTCTCAGCAGTGTTGCCAAGCTCATACCCTGAGATGATCAAAGGCACAGCGACACAGTTATTTAAGATACCTTCATGTCTGAGAAGATTTAGCACTTTTATTTCTTGGCACAGTTCTAAATCTTCCCTAAAAAGACACTTCAGAGTAAATAAAAAAAGCTAATTTAGTAGCCCTGACAGAGCTGGTACAAAAGATGACACAGCTGTGAACTGGTTTGAAAAATCCCTTTAAAAACAAAACGTGTGCACCGTAATTGGCAATATTTACTAGGATGAGCAAGGCCCTTCTGTGTTTCTCCATGTGAAAACTCCTGATGTGTCAGATTTTTTTGTTTGTTTTGTTTTCCACATTGGTAAGGAAAGAGGTCCCTGTCCATTTCTTAATCTCGGCCTCTGCCCTGGATGCCTGCAAGATTCCCAGAGCAGGGAGAGCTGTTCATCACTGGCTGGCTGTGGTTGTTGCAGCACCCTCCTTCCCAGGGCTGTTTTGATGCTGCCCGTGCTCAGCAGCCGTGGCTCGATGTTGGCAAAATCCCAGAGCCACGGGATGGTCTGGGTTGGAAGGGATCTTAAAGACCATCCAGGAGTGGGGTTCTTTGTCTTGGCTGATGTTTGCCTTCACAGCACAGGATTGGCAGAAGCTGACAGGATTTAATCAGAATTTTAAACCCCCTCATTGACTGGGTTAGTGCTCTCTCCAGAGGAAATGTTTATTGTTGTTCCACAAACACTTGTTTTTCCAGCAGGAACCTGGAATTAGGGACCTTTCAGTCTAATGGGCCCAAAGTTAAATTCTCAGAACCTGAGGGACTAAGATTTTTTTTTATTTTTGCTATTACAATAGCTACTGTTCAGTGAGAGGCCTGTGCCAAGATACTGCCAGGAGCACTTATCTGTCCTCAACAGCAAACAAAAAGTGGAGGCGGAAGAGTGAAATTAAAAAAAATATATATATTGTTTAGTCAAGATAGATTAATAGTGGTGCACACAAGCCACACTTCCTTGTGGGTTATATCAGTTCTTTGTATTTCTGTATGATCTAAAAATGTCTTTCCTTGCCTTTTTTTTTTTTTTTCTTTTCCGTTTGGGGAAATTGGATTGAGTGTTCCCTTTCTGTGGGAACAGTTGGTACCAAAAATGCTTCATTTTGCTATGTATGAACAAAAATGTTCATTTCAGGGTGGTGCAAATACTGTGCCTTGACTGAGTTTTAGCACTTTATGAGGATTTTTTTTCAAAGGTGGGGATATTTTAGGCTGGGGAGATCAGTGATCTCTGAGGAAGCATTAAATCAAATGGCTCACTGGGGGTTGGAGTGCCTGGGAAGCTGAGGTGAGCTGTGCACAGTGGCTGCTGTTAACAAGCAAGTCCCTTTAGCAAATGAGAGTTTTTGTTCTTGCCTTTTTGTGTACTGGAAGGACGATGAGGCTGTGCCTCATCCTGAGATGCTGCAGAGAGCAGTGGAAATGCCACCTGTGTTAATTAGTGCCCCAGTCAGAAAGGTCATAAAAGAAGGGACGTGGGCCTCTGGAAACAGGAGCCCTGGGGATCTCAGAGAATTAGGGAGAATAAATTCAGCTTTGTGTAAATCCAGTGTTCTCAATGCAGGAGGCTGCAAAGCTTGGCCGTGGGATGAGGTGCTCGCTGGAGGAGTTAATTTGGGCGTGTGCCGACCTCCCCAGATGCATCTCTAGGTGGGCACTGATTTCACACACGGTTCTGCATTTTCTCTGTGTTCTCTGGTAGTGTAGGAAGGAACCCAGCGCTGCACAGGGGTGGTTGTGTGTGAAATGGCCAGCCCCACATTTTAACATGCTTTTACAAATGCCTGCTAATTAAGTGTTCATTCCCGCGCTGCTGGACTGTGCTCCAAAACCTCTCAGTGCAGTTTGTAGAGTGTCCCTTGTCTCTACAGATGATGTGGGATGTGCATGCATTGCAGGGCACCTAAAACATCTTCTAAAAGCTAATTAATGAGCTGTAAATCTTCCACTCTGAACAAAAGTCTAAACTGCCAGGCAGGAATATTTTTTTGTGGGGCCAGTCCTTAACTTCACTTTCAATACTCTGAGCATTTTACTAGATGACTTGTAGTGGAATGGAAACCTTCTGCTGAGTTGTCATCAATAATGTTCTTTTTTTAAAAAATTAGGAATCCTGGTAATTCAGACACTTCTAATTAGGCCTCATATCTGTGGTTCTATTTTTGGGAGGCATTTGGCTAGCTGAAAGTGAGTGTGCATAATTATCATGCCAGCTCACCCCTGGCACTGGTTTTGATGTCAGCAGTTTCACTCACTGAGGCTACAAGTCGTGAGTCATCGATTGTTTTAGGATTAGAAATCTTGTGCAAGGTTTGGAGAGCTTCACTCAGTGATTTGTGACTTCCTCAAAGTGTTTTTAGAAGGATGAAGAGAATCTTGTGTGTTCCTGTGCACAACCAGCACGGGGGATTAAACATTCTGGAAGCTGTGCAAAAACCATTTTCTGTTTAGTTGTGGGTTTTTTGGTGTTTTTTGTTTTGTTTTGTTTTGTTTTGTTGTTGTTGTTTTTGTTTTGGTTTTTTTTTTTCCCCCTGGCTTATTCAGGACTCTTACTGCCCAAGAACCCCAAAATATCTCCTGCAAAGTTTTTCTTATTTTAATTAGTGTTGTGGTACTTTTCATAATTTGTGGGGAATAGGAAGGACAAATCCTGTCGGCTCTTTGCTAAATTTTATTCTGCCAATCCCAATATATGGAGCATGCTAGAAGTGATTTTTTTTTTTTTAATTTCATGTTCTGTTATGGGAACTAATAGTATTTTTTTTTTTTAGCTGAGATGACTTTATTTGGTGATGTTGTTTCGAGTTTTTCTGTTCAGATAGGTAATAAATTGTCTGTTGCTTATCCCAAGCAGACCATTTGAAATGAAGTCCTGCCTTAAAACCCACACTACTACAGTAAACAGTGCTGATGTGTTTGCTGGGTGGCACAGGAATGATGAGCATGGAGAATCCAGCTCAGTAATTTGAAGGTGAGCTCCACCTGTGGCTTTAGTTTTCACCGAGGCTTTGTTTTCATTCTTTCGTGCAAGTTGGTAAGGCACAGCTGTAGGCTAAACCAGATGTGATCATAGCAGGCTTCGACTTTACGTAATTCAGCAGAGAATGCATGAAATTTTGGAGTGAATCCAGTGCGACTGGGTGAACAATCCAGCAATCAGGATGGAGGCTTCACTTCAGAAGGAGCTGGAAGATCAGCCTCAGATTTATTCATGCAGCCTTTAAATGCAGGCCTGTCTGGGCAAGAAATAAGAACTTTGAGCTGCCTCAGTGTTCTCTCCATCATGTGTGCACAACTTGATCCTAGCTTGAAAGCAGCAGCAGCAACGTTATCTGGGAGTGCAGGCCTTAAACTTAATTTTCAGTGGTTGGTAATACCATCAGTTGCATGCCAAGAACTGTTCAGCAAAGCCTGTGGTGTTCCAGGTGGCCTGAATCACCTTCCTGCTGGTCAGGTTTTGGGGTGTTGGAGTCTTGTCCAAAGTCAGTTTGAAAGCTGTGTCTTAAATCCCTCCCCTTGAAATGAAAAGGAATTCTGTGAATTGACAAGGTGGGGATCTCGGCCAAAGGTTGGACTTGATTTTGGAGGCCTTTTCCAACCTACATGATTCTGTGATCGTAAGTGTTCAATTTTACATTATTGGTTGATGTGAAAACACAAAATAGCTGAGACTGTTTTGCCCCTGATATCCCTCATGTAAATGTACAATTTATAAGTCAGGGCCAGATTGGCTCTTCACTAATTTAAGCCAAGTGCAAGTTCTCATAGAAAATTTAAAATCAGGGGTTTCGTGTAATTTACAACTCTTCCAATGCTTCTAGATAGCTTTTTGTATTTCATAACGAGCTGGAGGAGGTAACCTGGAGAGCTGTTGAATTAAAACTCCAGGCAGGTCTCTTATACAGTGTGAAAACAAGGCAGAAAAGGTGAAAATACTTCATGGCTGGGACCTCCCAGAGCAGTTAACCAGAAAACCCAGCCAGGCACCCCAATTTCGGTGAGCAGCGCCGTCGTGGCCCCCAGGTGACAGTGACACCGGCAGCCTGGCTGGGCAGGCAGCTTCTCTGTCTGGCAGACATCCTGGGGCTGCAGGAGCCTGGGGCTTGTTCAGACTGAGCTCTGTCACCCTGAAATGGGTGTTGGAGGGGACAGGGGCATCCTCGAGCCCTGGACAGGAGGCTGCTGGTGGCAGCCCAGTCTTCCACCATCCCAGGCTGCTCCAAGCCCCAGTGTCCAGCCTGGCCTTGGGCACTGCCAGGGATCCAGGGGCCTGCCCACCCTCCCAGGGAACAATTCCTTCCCAATATCCCATCCAGCCCTGCCCTCTGGCACTGGGAAGCCATTCCCTGTGTCCTGTCCTTCCATCCCTTGTCCCCAGTCCCTCTCCAGCTCTCCTGGAGCCCCTTTAGGCCCTGCAAGGGGCTCTGAGCTCTCCCTGGAGCCTTCTCTTCTCCAGGTGAGCACCCCCAGCTCTCCCAGCCTGGCTCTGTGGGAGAGCTGAATCGCTGGGTATTTCTCAGGATGGTTTTATAAAATTCAGCAGTTGTTTTGTTTTCCTTGGGGGGTTTAAAATCTTTAATTTGGAAGCTGGTTACTGGCTCCGTGCATATAATAGTGAGCAGTCTTTGTAACCTTTGTCACCCCCAGGAAGATTGGGCTGTGGGGGTTTTTCTCAGGTACCCCAGAAGGTGAGCTCTGTGGGACAGAGGGACAAAATGAGCCCTGTCCCAGTGACCAGCTGAGTTCCCCCTGGGGAATTGCTCACCACACCATGGCCTGATGGTGGAATCCCCCTCCAGGGCCTTTCCCAAATCCTCCACTCTGACCACAAAAATAAAATAAAATAAATCAATCCCTTCCCAGTCAGGCTTCCAGAAAGCTTGGGGCAGCAGGATCACAGGGCCAGGCCCTCCCTGGCTGGGCCAAGTCCCAGGTTTTGGAGGTGCAAATAACCCAAATTCTCTCCGTGAGCTGCCTGGCTTTCACATTTCCATGCTCCCCACACAGCTCTCTGGAGGAAACGTGGCTGGGGTGATGCTGCCATTCCTCCTTCCTTCCCTCACTTCACAAACTGGGTTTATTTTAAACGGGGGCTTAGGGTGGTTAAACAGCTACGTTTGCACTTCTCTGTTTTCAGGAGGTTTTTTTTCCCAAACTGTGGAATTTCTTACTCGACACAAACACAGCTCACGGGCCTTCAATCTACTGCAGGGACCATGGAAATTTGTTAAATGCATCACAACTTCCCCACAAAGCAATCAGGCTGTTTCTGTTTTTCTAGCTGAAGTGAGAGAAAATAATCATGCAGAATTTGAATGGCAGTAGGGTTTTTATTTTAGTCTTCTCTTTCTGAGGCGCAGATATGTGTTTTGGGGAGTGATTTGCATAATTTTTGTATTTAGTTTCTCTTGGTTACGGTGGAGGAAGTTTGCAGTTCATGGGAATCCCGGGCTGAGCAAAGGGTGGGAATTGTCTGCATGCAGAGCTGCGTGAGGCTGAAATCTGTCGTGCAGAAAAAGACATGGAACGTCACAAACTCCAGCTTGGATTATTATTCCAGTCCACTAAACTATTGCTCCGAAGTAATGAACTCATAATGTGTGTTTTTGGTTTATTAAAAATGGATGTGACTTTTTGAACTTTTAAATAACACGCACACACGCTAGACAAGCCTTTGCTGTGCTATCACAATCTGGCCTCGCTGAGCTATTTATTGTTTGTCTGGCTGTGAATATACCCTTTATGTGTGTTTAGTTCTTTCATGTTCATTGTAAAGGAGCTCCCACTCAGAAGCTCACGAAGCACAGACATCCGTGGTTTAAAAGAATGACTGTCTGTCCCTGCAGTGCTGCCTTCCAGAAAAACTGAGAGTAATTATACATACAGCTCCCGTGGAATGAAAATTGGGCACTTGATATTTCATAAACAGAGATTTGCTTATCATATAAAAAGTAAGAGACTGCTCAGTGTTTTCATTTCTGCTCCTAAGTTGCCCGAAATTTGGAATTAGGTTGGTTTTTTTTTCATACAGTTTTTATCTAGGCTGTGAAATGTCCTATTAAAATGTTCGTTAATGTTTCTTTTCTGGAGCCCCATTGGATAAACATGAGCAAATGTTTAGTTTTGTCTGTTTTTACAAGTGACTTTGATCATTTCACCATTCCTGCAGTTTTCCACTGAGCTAACTTGGTATCAGTCAAATTTCTTTCTAATTACAGAATTCTTTTCAAGGAAACACACAAGACCTCCTTTTGTCTGTTGATTGTGTGGAGAATTGGAGAGAGAATAGGGCACTCATGGGGGAAAAAAAAAGCATTCTTGGGCCAGGTAGATTTATTATTATTATTATTTATCATAAAAATCTAACCAAACTTTTTGAGTGGCCTGACAGTGTGGGGCAGGTAGAAGAGCCACTTGGCCACCTCCGCTGTGGCAAATCCACAAAGAATTCAAAGTGATGGGAAGCCAGCTGGGACCAGTTCAGTGCTGAGAGCCCGTGCTCAGACAGGGTTACTTCTTCAGTTCTGTCCCCATTTTATACACCAGAATTTGTCAGCGGGACGGGGAGATCTGGTGTGTTCTTAAACATGATGTCACCAAACCCAGTGTGAATAAATATGTATTTCACTGCCAGGCTTTGGGGGGAAACTGATGAATGGAAAACTAAAATCTCGTGGCTGGCTGAGGAGCAGGCCGGCCTTAGCCATTCCAAACAAGTAGAATTATTGCATTTTCTCAGTAAATCTTAATTGTTTGATCCTTGTTCTGTGCCTCTTGCTGTGTCATCTGATGAATGCCATGAATTAAATATAGTACATTCATTTAAACCACCCACAAATAGCCCTTCCTCCCTATCTCAGCCCAGCCAGCTTTAAAAATAAGTGCTATGTGCTTTTATTTACCACATCCTGCACCGCATGACACTTCCAAGGATGGAACCAAGGAGAGCACATAGCAGTGCTGTTCCATGATTGGAAATTAGATTACAGATTAGAAAGCCCAGAGGGACCACTCTGACCAGATAAAACAGTCCCCTGCAGGCCATCAGGCTGTTTTAATTGGGGCCAATCTAGAGAGAAACATCCAATCTTGGCATAAACACTTTCAGTGATGGATGAGCCAAAGGACGCTTGGTATGTTTTCGAGGGGAATTGCTCTGGCTTGTGATTTTTCAGCTTTTGGGAAGGGCAAGAGGTCTTCCATTCCTTGCCTTTGATTGATTTATCTCTCCCTTTAAATCCTGCCTTGAAAGAAGCCTAGATTTAGCTGGCCAGTAGGTCTTGCTAGGCTTGCATCGGCCGGAGTGAAAAGTCCTCTGTCAAATGTTTGTTTCCCAGACTTATGCAATCCCTGTGGGATTAAGCTGTTCCTTGGCCTTCTCTGCGTGGGCTGGACAGAGCACAGCTTTTCATCTGCAGGCGTGGTTTCCAAAACCCTCCGTGTGTTCTGAGCAGGGCTCCTTGCATGTGGCAGCGCTGCGCTTCTCTCACCGGATAAACCGGGATTTGAGTCACGTGAAGGTGTGCTCTGCATGGCTGCTTTTCCTGGCATGTGGCTGCTTTTCCTGGCATATTATACCTGCTGTCCTGCGTGTTCCTCATGGGTTTTTTGGGGGGGAAGCCCAAGTGCAGAAAGAAGTTGGTAATGGGGGCATTTGCAGAGGCTGAGGGGAGACTGTGCCTGCGTTGTAGCCTGGAAATAAAGCCACAAAGCAAACACCATCTATTCAAAGATTCAAAGCCTCTTCCTCACAGCAGGCTCCTGGCAGAGCCCCTGTTCCTTAAACCTGGAGGCAGAAGCCCCCTTGGCTCCCTCCTCCCCTGCAGCTCGCAGTGGCACTGAGGATGTGGCCGGCATCCCTGGCGTGGCCACGCAGGATCTTCCCACAGTTTCCCCAGGGACAGGCAAGTTCTTTTGCAATTAACATAATTGACTGGGAAAGAATCCTGTTTGCCTGGGGATAAGGAACTGTGGGATTAAACCTAGACACATGGTGCACACGCTGGAATGAGGGCTGCAGAAGGACGGGAGGCTCTGGGTTCTGGGAACATTCCTGCTTGGAATAGGCGCCCTCAGCGCGTTTTACGCAGATTCTGAATTTCTTGGATAGAAGGATACCGAGGTGGTTTTTGCATTTTCCAGACTCTCTCAGTCTTGACCCATTTTACTGGCATAAAACAAATTCTTGTCATAAAGCATCATTTTTCTAAAAGCCTCCTTTCTTATTTTTATTTTTCCTAATGAGCAGGTGATTTTCTGATATACTTTGGGTAGAACCTGGGCTCTGAAGCAGTGGGCAGAAATTACTTGGGTGAGGCCAGGATTTCACCCTTGATGAAAATAATGAAATATTGCTGACATGAGATCTTAATTCTTCAGATGCTGTTCCATCTCTCCTGGTGTTGCTCCATGGGGAGTGCAGTGGGGTATTCCAGTGATCCCATTCCCAGGGTGTCCCTGGAGAGCGTGGGATGGGGCAAAAGCCCTCTGTGCCCAGGTCAGGGGTGCCTGGTGTGCTCTGCAGAGCCCGTTTGTTGTGTAAGCAGCTCCAGTGTTGTGGCGCCTGCTTTAATTAAGGCTCTGACAGTATTTCCATAATAAACCATATTTTAAAAGGGTTTATTACTCAACTGTAAAATCTGCTGCAGGCTGGGACTTGGACTGGGAAAGCCTCGTTCTTTAAGTGTTTTCTGAACTCAAAAAACCCTATTTTTTTTGAAAGCATGGGTGCAAAGAAATCTTTCTTTGATCATATAGATGAAACCTTTATTTATAAAAAGAAGAGTTCGCAGTCCTGTAAGCAATGCCTGTTGAAGTGGCTGATGTTGACTGTGTTGCTTAGGGTATTTTTAACCATGAAATATCCATTATGGTCATTCTGTAATTTGATGTAATTTGAGCACTGATGGATTTTACTGTCTGTGTGATGAAAAGTAAAAAGCCTCGCTTAGGGCTGGGGCTTTAGTGCCTGATGGATTTCAGACAGCAGAAGAGAGGGTTCCTGCCTGTTAATAACCTTCCAGTAAATCAGCACAAGTGTAGGAAGGGACAGTGTGTTAATGCCAAGCAAAACTGAGACTTCTCCACACGTTTAGGATACACTTCTCCTGCCGTGCTCTGTTCTCAGCCAAAGGCCAAAGTCAGAAACTTAGAATAACATATTTTAATGAGGGAAGTGCATTATGGATGAACTCACAGAGCAGACCAGGACACGATTTTTGGGAAGAATTTTTTTCCAGATAACTGGGCAGGTTTCCCTTGTTTTGTTGTGTTGTTCGGT
The DNA here is from genome assembly GCA_026261815.1 of Monarcha castaneiventris obscurior. Classification (NCBI taxonomy): domain Eukaryota; kingdom Metazoa; phylum Chordata; class Aves; order Passeriformes; family Monarchidae; genus Monarcha; species Monarcha castaneiventris. The sequence continues at coordinate 1,054,704 of JAMPIT010000104.1, read as the reverse complement.
TTTTTGGTTGGCCTGGGTTTTTTCTGGCTTCTGCTTAGTCAGGTGAGAAAATCCCTGCAGTTGGGGCTGAGCTGTAATTGATTTTCCCTCCAGTAACTGGTTGTTCAGAGGATTCTGTAGGACCAGAATGCGTGCCAGTAGGATTTCAGCAGAGTGCTCTGAAACACAACGAGGTTTTCCTGGTGTTTTCATTCCTCCAGAAGAACTTTCCTATTTTGGGTTGGCTATTTAAGTTGAAAAGCTCTGCCGTTATTTACTGTGAATGTGATAACGTTTAGCTGCTTATTCTGGATTATATTTAGACAGACACAACTTGATCCAGGGAAGAGACCTAATGCCCTGGAAGCCTGGACCACTCACTTAATGGGTTTCTGATGCCTTTGTGACAAGCCCAAGTCCCACAGAATGAAGGGATTTGGAGAAAATAAGTAGTTTCCAATCCTGGTGATTGAGAGTGGGGCTGCAAGAGTTTTTTTCTCTGGCAGTTTTTGTCAGAAAGCTTTGATTATATCATGCAGCTATTCAAAACTAGAAATCCTGTTTTTGCAGCTATCATGATAGTATTTTTCATGTGGTTACAGTGGTATCAGTTTTATTCTGCAGCATCTGGGGGGGGGTTTGGTTTTGGTTTGTTTTCTAAGCTGCTTTGACCATGTCTGAAAAATTAAATGTTGTATTTTTAATTCTAGTGAGAGAAGTTGAAAGGACTGAAAAAAATAAATCAGGAGGCAAACATGCTTCGTTTCAAAGCCTGACCTGGGAGCTGGATGTGCTGAAATTTGATGAATTGGAAATTTGATGGAATGGTTTGGGTTGGAAGGGACCTCAAAGCCCACCCAGTGCCACCCCTGCCATGGCAGGGACACCTCCCACTGTCCCAGGCTGCTCCAAGCCCCAGTGTCCAACCTGGCCTTGGGCAGTGCCAGGGATCCAGGGGCAGCCACAGCTTCTCTGGGCACCCTGTGCCAGGGCCTGCCCACCCTCCCAGGGAACAATTCCTGCCCAATATCCCATCCATCCCTGCCCTCTGGCACTGGGAAGCCATTCCCTGGGTCCTGTCCCTCCAGCCCTTGTCAAGAGTCTCTCTCCATGTTTCCTGTAGCTCCTTCAGGCACTGGAAGGCCACAATGAGGTCACCCTAGAGCTTCTCCTCTCCAGGTGAACAATCCCAGCTCTCGCAGCCTTTCCTCCCAGCAGAGGAGGAAGCTGCTCCATCCCTCTGCTCATCCTGGAGCCTCCTCTGGGCTCTCTGCAGCAGGTCGGCGTGCTGCCGATTTAACAGAATAATCACAGAATCTGGCACATTGGAAAAGCCCTCTGAGGTCACCGAGTCCGGCCCTTAGCCTCAGCCCTGGCCCAGCAGTGCCCCCCAGCCTGGCCCCACATCTGTGGGCTCACACAGGGAACTGGGAGCCGATGGATTCTGCCGTGTCCCAGCGCTGACATGCGGCTCTCTTGCAGCAGATGGCAGTGCTCCCAGTGCTCCCAGTGCTCCCAGTGCTCCCAGTGCCTCCTGCACAGCCTGTCCTGCCCCCAGCTCGCCGTGCCTGGCTCGTGTCCCGGCCCAGCTCTCGCCCAAGGCGCCAGGGCCGTGCTGGTGCCTGGCCCCGTGCGCACACCGGCCATGGATCGCTGTGCTTCCCGTTCCAGGCTGTGCCGTGGGAAGGACCAGAGCTGCTGACAGCGAACTGAGGGATCACTGGCCTGCCTTAGACCCAGGGCTGAAACCGGGGAAGCCGTGTTTGGATCTTGGCTCACATCCAGGCTGGTGCAGGAGGGAGAGAGGCTGCTCCCCCCATGCCTCCAGAGTAAAGAACTACTTGCTAATACCTACTCTAAACCTAATATCTAATTTTAACCTTCCCTCCTCCTTCACTTCAGGCCTTTCCCCCTTGTCTTGTTGCTCCCTACCCATGTGAAAAGTCCCTCTGCAGCTCTCTTGGAGCCCCTGTAGGCTGCTGGTATCACAGGAGAGACTTGGCACGGGTCTCAGAAATTGTTTAAAGTTTGAAAGCAATCAGACACATTTGATCAGTGCCTATTCACTGACATGTCACAGGCCATCCTTCACACTCTGTGTTCAGCTGGGTCACTCAGGTGACAATAGAACATGTGTAGGTTCCCCTCTGGCACTTCAGCAGAGAAATTCATTCAGGGTTTGCAGAAACCATCAAAGATGGAACCCCTGTTAGTTAACCACCTGCACTGGAAAACTTTTCTTTCTGGTTGTTGCCTCTTGAAGTGTTTTTCTGGGGCTGGCTGATCCTCTTAGTGATGGGAATTCTCTGTCTAGAGAAGTGCTGAGCTGCCTTAATTATCCCATCTCTCAGGCATCTTTTTCTTCCAGCTCCTTTTTAAGGTCAGAATTTGTCATTTCAGGATGCATCTGATGAGTATTGTACACAAAGTTAGGCTCTCCTCCTCCTTGCTACTCCAGCTTCCTGCATGGAAGGGACAGATCGTGCAGGGCTGCCCACTCAGGCAGACGTTGTGCCATTAGCAAATTTCCACTGCCATTTACTTTTCAGCAATCAGACTGTTTGTACACTTTTAAGCTTCTTACCAATCTCTGCAGGAAGCCACTAAAAATACCCACTGGCAGCTCCTCACCCATTTCATAGGATCAGGGAACCACAGAATGGTTTGGGTTGGAAGGGACCTTAAAAACCATCCCATTCCAACCCTCTGCCATGGGGCAGGGGCATCTTCCCACCAGACCTGGTTGCTCCAAGCCCTGTCTGAGCTGGCCTTGAATATTTCTTCATTTGTTGTATTTTTAGTGTATTTTAGCATCTCTCATCTCCTGGTGGGCCTGAATAATTTTTCAGGTCGGGTTGTTTATTGTCTCAGCCTTTTTCTGAAAAGGTAGAATGAATTCAGAACTCACTTGGGACTGGTGGTGGTGCTGAGCATTCAGTTACAGAATACAATAACTTTTTAAGGTACTTTTGGCAGAGAGATCTGTCGTGATTCTGCAGTTCAGAAGAGTAAATAAAACACACACAGCATATCTGGGAGGAGAACAGCAGCTCTCTGGATGATTTTTTTCAGCAGTTGCAGTGGAAATCTTTAAAGAGACTTTCAGACATTTCGCACTGGCCAAGGCAACTTTAATTCTTAAACCGCGTAATCGAAAATAAAATACCCTGCCAATTCAGTAAAAGGATTCATCCCATTGTTCCTTCTAAATTTAGGGAGACAGAACATCTGGCATGGGAACGCACAGAAGTGTCTGTTAATCTCACTTGTGAGCCTTCCTTCTGGTCTGCCTCTCTCTGGAAACCTCAGTTCTGTGCTTTCCTCGTTTAGTTCAGCTTTCTCTTGATCCATCTTCCACTTGCTTTTTCAGAACTGGTTTTCCCCAAACGTTTTTTTTTTTTTTGTGGATCTGTTAACTCTGCTGTATTTTCCACTGTCTTTTCCTCCTGTCCTAGGGCCTTGTATTTAATGTCATTTTCCCTCTGTACCTACTGCCTTCATTCTCATCTGCCCTTGTGCTTATCTCCCTGCTCCTTTTTCCAGTTTCTTCCCTTTTCTCTCCTGCCTATCCCTTTGTATCCACGTCAGATTCTTCTGTTTGCAGTGCTGGAACACATCAGAAATTATGTTTTCCCCTCTCCCTTGCCCTTTTAGTTACTGAAATATGCACATAAGAATTCAAATGGGCTTCTAAAAATAGTAAAAGGATAAAACTGTTTGTTTCAGCTTTTCAGTCCTTGCTTTATTAGAACTTCTGGAAGGAAAGGCCCAGAAAGTCCAGAACTAATTCAGCTGCAGGGAACAAACAAACTAAAAAAAAAGCGAAATAAAACGCAGAAAGAAATGTAGCCATGATCTGTGTGATTGAAAACCACCCAGCATAAAACAAAAGCCCCAAATCTCATGTGTGCTGTCTGTGGATAGTGTCACTGTGGCATGTGTAATCCTAAGTGGTGTTTTATGTCCTGGGTCTCTTTATTTATGTGAAGAGGTTTATTGTGTTTTTCACAGCTCTGGTGGTTGATATTAAACCCAGCAGAGCTTGGTGTGAGTTTAAAAAAAGGAATGGTTTGTCAGGGCTGTTTTTAGAGAAGATGAGAGTCATGTAAATTGTAAAAGATCTGGTGGATGAGAATTTCTTCCTGCAGGAAATGTCTGTCCAGGCTGGCAGTTGTCAAGTCCTGGCATTTTCCATTGTCCAGTAGATTCTTCTTCCCCAGCAAGAAGATTTGCTTTATGAGACTGCTTAGGTGATTCTCAGATGGCAGAAAATGGATTTGATTTTTTTTATTACCATCCTGTGCACGATATTATGGATGTTAAACTTTAAATTCCCCCCAGATTTGGATCTGTAGATGTTTGTGACATGATTGTAAAGATCCCCAGCCCTGTGATGCTCCAGTGTTATGTAGCTTTATCTCAGGATGAGGATTCCTGAAACTGCATGTCCTAAATTCTCCTGAACGAATTATTACAGCGCAGAAACTTTCTAAAAATAAACTTTCTCATTAGATACTAGGTTTCATAATAACTTTTCTCTTCAGAAAAGTTGTATTTTCCTCTTGAAAGAGCAAAGTGTATGGCTTTATTTCCTTCCCCATAGCCCCCTGAAGTACTGGTAAGGCAGAGAGGCGCATTTACTGGCTGCTTTTAAAAAGTGTTTGGGGTGAATTAAAGGCTGACACAGGGAGCTATTGGCCGTGATGAGGCAAAAGATGATAATCAGAAAGCTGCTAGTGCCAGGTGGTGGAGTTTTGTGTTTGCACAGGCACAGTTGTGGTGGGCAGTGTTAAGCAAATACTTGTTTTGTCTGGTGATGAGGAGGGAAGTGAGCGTCTGTGCCTTGTGTCAGCTCCCTGAGCACCCCTCTGCCTCACACCCTACTCTCTTCCCTTTAACCGACTGCAGCTCCCTCCTGCTTGTCTTACAGGTATTGCCAAACCAAGCACAGTTCTCCTGGCGTTGTCTTAGTGAGGTGAGAGCTTCCCCTCTGAAATCATTTGTATGCCTTTGGAAGCACCGGCTGGAAAGCCTCATTGGGAGTTTAAATTACATTTAAATGGATTCAGTGTTTAAGCTCATGATGAGAGGATTTCTCCCAACAGTAGAAAATCACAGACTTCCTCCAAATATAATTTAGTCCTTTTTTTTTTGCAATTATTCGTGTGTGATTTGTCATGAATTTTCTAGCACCGCTGGCACATATCTGTGCCAGGGCCGTTCCTCCCTTTCTCACTGGTAACTTTCTCATCCTGATCCTTTTGCCTTTCAATCAGGGGTCACGTTCCACAGCAGGTGGTGACAAGAACAGTAGGATTTGATACTTCTCGAGTGTTCAGCTCACCCATCCAAGGGAGAGGACAGAACTTTATCAGATGGGGAGAAACATCTTCTTGCTGCAACTCTGCTCTCCTGAGGGGCTTCAGGATTGTCACAGAATCATAGAACATGAAGGAGTTGGAAGGGACCTTAAAACTCATCCCATTCCATCCCCCTGCCACAGGCAGGGACACCTTCCACTATCCCAGGCTGCTCCAAGCCCTCATCAGGAGAGAGTGGAAATGAGCAGAGCTGGCAGAGGACCCATCTGAGGATGGTAAAATACAGAGGCAACTTCAGGCCAAACCCCTGAAACGAAGTGAAGCAGCCTGGAAGCGTTTAAGCTAAATTGTGTGACAGATAGAAACTCACAGTCATTAATAATACTGGAAAAGGGAGGCTGTTTATGATGAATTGAGAAAACAAAGCTTAGCACTGAGAGTTAGCAGTAGAATGGACATCCAGAAATTCCCTACAGATGTCTAAGGTCACTGAGCTCCCCAGCAACCATTTTTCTTCAGTAAGTGAAGCAGCAGACAGCTCCTCCAGTATCTAAGAGTCTTTCCTTACCAGTAGAAACCATATGGAAACCATAGCTGGACTGTCGGGGAGGAGGGGATGGCAGCAAACCACTTCTTGGCTGTGCCTTCCACTTCAGCTGCGCTGTTTAAGGAGGGGTGTGACTGACAGCTCCCACAACGTCGGCAGGAAGAACATCAGGGTTTGGTTTGAGCACTAGAAAACCTGTGCCTGGGAAGGTGGCCATGGTGCAGGTTGGTGTGAAGGAAAGGAGGTGGGGCAGAAGGGGCCGCTGGGGCTCCTGTTGGGGGTCCTGCTTGTTTGTGCATCCCCTGGGGGTGCTGGGGACACCCTGGTGTGCCTGCAGCCCCAGCTGTGCCTGCAGCATTCCAGAGGTGCCCGTGCCAGCTGTGCGTGCAGCATTCCAGAGGCCCCAGAGGTGCCCGTGCCAGCTGTGTGTGCAGCATTCCGGAGGTGCCCGTGCCAGCTGTGTGTGCAGCATTCCAGAGGTGCCCGTGCAGCATTCCAGAGGTGCCCGTGCAGCTGTGTGTGCAGCATTCCAGAGGTGCCCGTGCCAGCTGTGCGTGCAGCATTCCAGAGGCCCCAGAGGTGCCCGTGCCAGCTGTGCCTGCAGCATTCCAGAGGTGTCCGTGCAGCATTCCAGAGCTGCCCGTGCCAGCTGTGCGTGCAGCATTCCAGAGGCCCCAGAGCTGCCCGTACCAGCTGTGCCTGCAGCATTCCAGAGCTGCCCGTGCCAGCTGTGCCTGCAGCATTCCAGAGGCCCCGGAGGTGCCCGCGGGGTGCATGGCCGGAGGCACGGAGCAGCTTCCCGGCAAGGGCTGACTCAGTGGCCTGGGATTCCTCAGGCTGGAAGGGACAGCTGCATTGTGTTAGCAGTGCAAACCTCTCTCCAGTACAGGGGCTGGAAGTTGCCCAGTGAGGCTCTTTGGAGTGACTCAGAAAAATTTTAAAAAAGCAGAGGTCCGAGTAGAGGTAATACTGAAAATTATTAGTCTGGCCTGAGTGTGGGGGGGGGGGAATTAATCCCCTAAAAGTCACCCCAAGGGGGTTCTTTTCAAAGGTGAATGCTGTTCCTGTGACTTTTTGATGAGCACAGCTCTACCCTGTATTCCTTCCTTCTGCATGCTCCTGGTAATGAACCAGATGCACTTTAAAAAGAGAAGAAAATATGTTAATATCTTGTCTTAAGTGGAAATTTCCAGAGGCCAGCTGAATCCTTCCTCAATAATTAATGCCTGAAAGCATTTTCCTCCAGTACTTATTTAAATGGAAATAGCTTTGGTGTCCGATACTGTAAAGCTGCATTGCACTGCCTGGTACTGCTTCACAGGGGTTCATGTGAGCTGGGAAACAGGGAAGTGTTTCCAGGAGTCTCTTCACTGGGACCCTGTGGGATGCTCCCAGTTGCTGTGTCCCAGCCCTACAGGTCGTTAGGGTCTTCCACGAGGAGCTGCAGCCCAGAAGGCACAAGCACCAGGCAGATCTAATTCAATTTATTTATGTGTTTCTTCTGCCCGAGTCACAGCACGGAGCAACAATCCAACCTTTTGCTTTGCTGCCTTGAAAAGCTTTTAATGCTATTTCAGCAACTGGTGTAATATTTAAAGGAAATAAATCCTCTTGGCTTTATTATTCAGCTCAATGCTGTGTACAGTAGGTGAATAAGTTATTTGCTAAATGTTTTATGATGGTGATTATGTAAGTAATGAGCTTTTACATTTTGGCACCAGAGAGTACCATAACTGCGTGTAGTACTTCGTAACTTGATGTAGGAAGGAAGCTTAATTTGCAAATTAATCCAGCTTCATCTTCCTGCTGTGCCGTGTCATTACAGAGGACTTAGAAGAGCTTCCTTCCTACATCAAGTTACTGAGTAACTTTTGCAAATTAATTTGCAAATTAATCCGGGGGAGATGTGACAATGAGCTTTATTTTTTTATTGCCAAACTTTTCCAAGCCTCTTACCTCGAAGGTAAGGTCTTCAATCTATGCAGAGATCCCTGAATAAATCAGATTTTCTCGAAGATGTCTTCAGTTTCTGTCCACATCGGTGCCAGCCATAGGAACTAGAGGGCTTTGTGAGAATAACACACGAAAAATGGTTTTTAGTATGGAAACTGGATTTGCAGTCCTGCTAATCAGTGTGACATGATGGCCTGCCATATATATGATCTACATCTCCCTCTAAATGCTTGCAAAGCAGGAACTGGAAAGTACATGTGCATTTTATTTCTTACTTGGACTTTACTGACTCATTTCTCGGGGTTCTTTCTAAGTGAATGTGATTTCAGGCATGTCCCAAATCTCCTGGAAAATTCTGGGGATCTTAATTCCTTGCTGGAAGGAGTTGCTTTGTGCTAGTGGCTCCACAGCCAGACAAAACTGGAAGAAATTTCCCAGCTGAAATGTGGGCATTTTGAACCATGACAGGACTGGCTTCCTTTCCCCAGGCAGGTTGTGCTGTAACCACAGGGAGGCTTTGGATGGTGAAAAATGCTCAGTTATTGTCTTCTCCTGTAGTTTTACTTGTGTGTAATTGTCATATCCTGTTCTTCCCGGGGTGGAAGCTTAGCAGAGGTTCGTATTTTCAACTGCCATGAATTCTGGATCAAAACCATGGATGCAGTAACCCGTGGGGAGCGGCATTTCCACGCTGTGCTGTGTGGGCATTGCAGCACCAGGTTCTTTTTGAATCTTTCTTTTTGGGGTTGAGAGTCAGCTCCTGCCCTCACAAAGCAGTCCTCCAAACAGCTGGGCTGAAAAGTTATTTTCTTCATTAGTACAAATAGAAGAAAATGTGAATCTAATGGCAGCACATGCATTAAACCCACCTGAGAGTGAGCACGCTGGCTGAAGAGAGCAGCATGGAGCTCCTTGGCTGTGTGTAATGCAGGGTAAAAATAAACTGTGGAACTGGGGACGGAGGACAGAGGTTTGCCAAGTTTAAAAATTGAATTGTCTGTTAAAAGTAACAGAAAATATTACTGCTTTGGATGAGAGGGTTTTTTTTTTTTTTTTTTTGGTAAAAAGTATGAGTTGAGCATAGAAGTGTTTGGCAGAGATCCCATGGAGCATATCCCATGGAGCATCTCCCCTGGTTCCCCATCCCTCCTCTTGTCTGCCCTTCCTCCAGGACACAGGAGTGGGTGGCTCTCAGCCCCTGTGCCAGCTCTGCCCCCTGCTCTAGAGAAGGTGCAGTTCCATTTCTCTGTTGGTTCAAAGGTTTGCTTGAACATGTGTGGTGCTGCAGGAGATGAGTGTAAATGTTTCTTGTGAAAATGCCAGGTTTTAGTGTAACACTGAGTGAAATACTGAGGACATGGAGCAGTGGCCATAAATTTAAACACAGGAAGTTCCACCTCAACGTGAGGAAGGACTTCTTTCCATGAGGGTGGCAGAGCCCTGGATCAGCTGCCCAGGGAGGGTGCAGGGTCTCCCTCTCTGGAGACATCCCAAGCCCACCTGGAAGTGCTCCTGTGTCACCTGCTCCAGGTGGCCCTGTCTTGGCTGGGGGTTGGACTGGATCTTCTCCAGAGGTCCCTTCAGCCACCCCATCTCTCCTGTGATTCTGTCAATTCCTAATAATCTCGTCAAGAGCAGCTGGTGGACAGTTATCCGAGCTTAGTTCTCAAAATCATAAACTTCATAAAAAACTTAACTTGTGCTGCCTTTTTTCCCCCCAGCATCTCTTTTCCACTTCACCATCTATATTTCTAAACATGCCTTTCCTTCACATGCCACAGACTTCAGGTAAGGAAGCTTTGTGCCAAGTGAGCCAGGGCTGCAGTGATTTGAAGTAATTATTGAAGTCCTTATTGTTGCACACACACACACACAAAGGTGAGTGATGTGCAGGACTCGAGCAGGATTATCCCAGCAGTGGGGAGAATATCACAGCAGATACCTGTGTTTAGTGACCCTTTCAGTGCTGACACAGCCGTGGCTGTCTTTGGCTGTTATGCTGCCTTTTTAAAAAAAAAACTAAAACCTTCTGAGCTGTTTGATAAGGCAGCTGGACTGAAAACCGAAGCCTTTCTCATAACCTCTGCTCCCTCCTACGCAAAGCAGCAGCAGGAACAGGCCGCATCTTGAAGCGGTCAGCGCGGTGGCAGAGGGCCAGTGGCATGGTCACTCTGCTGAGGGGGCGGCCTGCAAGGCCTGTGCTTTGTCCCCATGCAGCTGGAGAGCTCAGGGCAGCAGCTCCTGCCTCTGGAGAGCAGTGGGAGAGGTGCGTGCCAGGCTGCTGAGGAAGGAGAGGTGGCCATCCGAGGAGGCCTCGTCGTGTGAAGGTCGGGGTAATGTGCCTACCTGAGTAAGGCACCTCCCGAGCAGAGCTGTGGCAGCTGGGACCATAAACTGCCCCTGCAGACACTGCCTGAGCTGCCTGCTCTGCCGGGTGAACCTCTTGAGATCCCTTAACTTGATACCTGAGCTAAAAATATCTTTGTAGCCGTTTAACCACAGTTTCCTTCTCAGCTTTTAGAGCAGCGGTGGCCACTGGGCACTCACAGATGCCCCGTCACCAACGGTGTCTGAGTGATGCCTGTGGATTTGCTGCAAGTAAAGCCTTAAGCAAAGCAGTCCAAGGAAATCACAAAGCCTTTTGGGGCACAGGGTCAGTGGTGGGGTTACTGAGGGCATAGCTGTGAGAGAGGCAGGTGGTCACTGAGATAAAGTATGGGAAAAAATTAAACAGGTGGAGGGCTTCAGGTCCTGGAAGCTGCAGGGTGGCTGGGCAGTGACAAAGTCACAAAGTTCAAGCCAGGCTCTAATACTATTCCCACCGAGGCTGAAGCTGATGAGTTAACAGAAGAATAAGAAGTTTACAGTAACAGAAGTTAAGACAAAAAAGAGAAATCTTCTCCTGAAATAAAAAGTCCAGCATACTCATATTTTGCAGTTCTAACTGCACTTTCATTCCTTAAAAGTACTGTTAAAGGGTTTTTTTCCTTGCTGCTTTGGTGGCTGGTCGTGTCTGTTGGTCTCTAGATTTACAGTCACCTTGGCAATACCTCAGTAAGTGATTTGGAACATATTAGGCAGTAGCTGTTGTGCACTAGAGCACAGGGTAGCTCTGGCTGTTTGTTACTTGGAGCTGCTGATGGTCGGGATGCAAAATCCCCCTGTGCCACTTGGCAAGAGTGGCTGGTGAAACAAAGTCAGGGTTTTCCCTCTCATCCCTGCAAGTCTTTCAAACCAGGATCTCAGTTTCTCTGCCCAAGTTTGCCCACACACCCTTGTGGTCATGCGAGAGCTGGGTACAGGTGGCCCGGCTGAGCTCTGATGTCATGTGGTGACTTCAAGGGGGAGATGAGTCCCCACAAGCCTTTAACAGTACTGAATTAGCAATAGTGAAACTTTCCAAAACAAGTGTTGTTTTAAACACATCTCACATCGCAGCATCTGTTTTTCCCTGCGGTCCTGACGTGGTTTCTCCCTGCCCCCAGCAGCCTGAGCCCTGCACTGTCCATTGTGGCCCTTGCCCATCTCTGCTTGCCCAAAAGTGCGGTTGGGAGCCCAGCCCTTGCTGGGGCCTCTGAGAACTGCCACAAGCTGGTGGTGAGAGATCCAGGCGTGCACTCCTGCAGTGCCTCTCTGCAGAGAAAGGTGTCTTCAAACTGCCAGAGGGCAGGGCTGGATGGGATATTGGGAAGGAATTGTTCCCTGGGAGGGTGGGCAGGCCCTGGCACAGGGTGCCCAGAGAAGCTGTGGCTCGCCCTGGATCCCTGGAATTGTCCAGGGCCAGGTTGGATGCTGGGGCTTGGAGCAGCCTGGGATAGTGAAAGTTGTCCCTGCCCATGGCAGGGGGTGGAAAGAGACGATTTTTAAGGTCCCTTCCCACCCAAACCAATCTGGGATTCCGTGACATTGCAACCTCCTCCTGCACTTTCTGGCAAAAGAGTAAAAGTCCAGGATTAAACCTTGATGGCCCCAGCTGGTTCTTGGCCATCAGAGCAGCTGGGTTTATTTTTGCCTCCCTGGCTCTGTGGTGGGAGGCTGGGCTCCCTCCTGGATGCCTGGATGGCGAGGTGCCCGTGCTCCCAGCCTGCCAGCTCCAGCCTTGGCTCTCCTCTGTCCTCCTGGCCCTAATGGGATCTCTGGGTCTGCTCCTTCCCACAGCACGAGTGAGGCAGCGAGGTGACATTAAAGCCCTGGAACGGCAGATAAAAGGCCCTGGCTGTATTTATTGAGTGCTACAGATAAGTAATCCACTCTGCTGTCAGTGTCTGGAGGAACAGCAAATAAAGTATACATGGCCCTTTGCTTTGATGTGATGAAATCTCCAGAGGACACTCACTTCAGTGGCACTCGCAGTGCAGCTGTAGCTGAGTCTTGCAGTGGAAAATACAAGGTTTTCATGTCTTCATGCATTGCTTTAAAAATATCACTATGGTTGTATGCTGGGCACTTCTGTGTTCTGAAAGCTAGGGTTGATGTTCTGTTTTTTTTCCAAAATGTTATTAAAATCATCTTAACCGTTTTTGTTGGAAGGGGAAAAATTAATAGTTATTTTGTGGTTTCATACCCAGCGTTAAAACAACAGTCTGGTTTTCATTTAAACCAATAAAAGTATGGAAATTCAAAATGAAGGTTCTCTCCATGTCCTTAGATCAACTTGTTGGCCTTGCTGACATGCATAATGGATGGAGCAGGGGAAAAACCTCAATCTTACAACTCTTAGCTTTGTTTTTGCATATAGCTCAGCTTTTTTGTTGCTGGATTTCAAATTTGACGTCACTGTCTTGCCTGTCTTCTCGAGCTATAAAAACTTCCTTGGTTTGGTAAATGTGCAGCTGCTTAGAACCCAGTGAACTACAGACATTATTTTTTTAAGAACCTAAGCAGTACTGAAGGAAATTAGTTAGCAAACACACGTCAGTAATTGAGCTAACGCACTTTTAAATGTTGGGGTATAAAGCTGACAAGTATAAAGTTTGGGATGATGGGTTTTAGTCAGTTCTGGTTTATGGTGTGGTCAGAAAGAGACCGGAGGCTCAGCTGGGCCACAGAAAACCCCAGCCAGCCCCAGGGAAGCAGCCCTGGGATGGGGCCCTGTGTGGTGGGGGATCCCCATGCCCAGGGATGCCCTGACACGGCCCCAGGGACCTGGTGCAGCTGCCCTGAGCCTGAGCCTGGCCATGAGCCCTCCTGTTTCCACCCAGCAGCTTCCCTCCCAGCTCTGGTTTACCCTGGGACAGGGCAGGGCTGAGTCTGGAGGAACCTTTTTTCATGGAAAGGGTGCTCAGGCCTTGGCAGGGTCTGCCCAGGGAGCTTTGGAGTCCCCATCCCTGGAGGTGTCCAAGGAAGGGCTGGAGGTGGCACTCAGTGCTCTGGGCTGGGGACAAGGTGGGCATTGGGCATGGCTTGGTCTCCGTGGGCTGGGAGGGCTTTTCCAGCCTCAGGGGTCCTGGGATTCTGTGTGAGCTCCTCAGTGTGTCTGGGGTTCACGTCTCTCCAGGTGAGGAGCCTGTCACTGTCCCCAAAACACCTGCAGGTTGTCCTCAGCCTGGCTGTTATCCCATCTCCTCCAGGCTTGGAAAAGTCACTTCTTCGCAAAGCTGTTCCTGCCTTGGCTGCTGTGAGCGAGCTGCCCTGGCTGGTTACAGCCCTTTGCTCTGGGCAGTCACAGCCCTGGAGCCGCCTCCCCTCCTCTCCCCTCTCCTGGGCTGCTCAGCTGGGCTCATGCCCTGCCTTCCTGCACCTCCCTCATTGTTCCCCAGCCGAGCTCCATGTGTGGGTGTCTATTTACACCTGACAAAATCCCAGCTCATCCTCAATCCCCTCCCTGCTGTCCAGCATCCATCCCATGACCCCTAACACCTTCTGAAGCTTTACAGCTTGTGGACACAGCTCCATAATGACATGTGAGATCTCAAACGAGGTACTCCAGAGCCAGCTGGCCACCTCAGCTTTGGCAGCACTGAGTGTTGTGAAGGTTGGACCTGCTCGAGGGCTCCCTGTAATAAACCTGAAGCAAATTCCCATCCTGAGGAGCAGGGAAGCTCAGCTCTGTCACAGGGAATTTGCTCCACGGGCTGGAGGAGGTCTTGTTTATTTTCCTTTCCCCAGGGGAAAATGAGTAGCCACAGTAACCTGGACAAAGAATGGTGTTTTAGATGGGCTGCTACAGCTTCCTGTCTGTTTGCTCGTTTATAGGACTTTTACACTCTCTGAAGCCCAGCAGGAATGTGCAATACCTTGTCATTGTTTGTGGTGGCTATGAGAAGGGGCCTGGTGGTGATGGACGCCTGGGAGCCCAGCTGGGCACAGCTCCTTCCCGAGAGGGGTCAGGAGGGGGTTTCTGGTGAGATCTGTCCCCTCTGCAGTGTTGGGTGTGTTCAGCAGCAGCTCCCTCCCCTGTCCGGGCTCCCGTGCTCTGCCAGGAGGAGCTGGGACAGGCCCCAGGGAAATGGCTCACGCCGCCATTCCCGCTTGGAAAAGAGCCCCGGGATGGTTCCCGGATGCTGGCACCACGTTAAGCTGAGGGCTTGAGTGGGAACTTAGGCCAGGGAACATTTCCAGCAGGGCGGGATGTGCAAGGTCCTCTCTGGCTGGTGTCCTTTCCTGCATGGCCCTGCTGAATCCCCTGCCTTCCCCTCCAAGCCACACCACGAAATCCCCCCATCCCGAGGGCTGCAAAAGCTGGAGGGAAGCTGTGGAAGAGGGCAGGGATGGAGGAGGATGGAGGATGAGCTGCAGGGGTCCTGCCAGTGCCTGGGTCAGCCTTTGAACAGCAGGGAAAACTGGGATGAAAGCCAGTGCCCTGCCCGGGGCATGCCAGGCTGCCCTGGGCCTTTGGCATGGAGCCCCAGGCATCCAGGAGCCCTGGGTGGCCTTGCAGCAGATCATTCTTGGAAAGATGGGCGTGCAGGGGTGAGGTGAGAGGCAGCTGGACCCCTCAGCTCCTTCTCGGAGGGAGAAGTGGAGAGGGAAAGGGAGCTTCTTCAAAGCCCCTCGTGCTCATCCAGTCCTGCCTCCTCCCTCTGGCAGCTCCACCACAGCCAGATGCTGTGTTTCTCCTCCTTTCCTCTCCCCAGGTGTCGTGGCTTGGTCAGTGTTTCTTTCTGCTCTCCCCATTTCTCTGTTCCCCAGCATATCTGTGGGGAAAATACGGAACAAAAAACTCCCCACAGTTTTTCAGTGGTTTTTTTTTTTTTTTTTTTTTATCTTGGGGACATTTCAAGGTTGGTTTGTGATGGGATTTGGGGTGGAATCCAACTCGCGATCCTCTGGTGTGCTGGGCATGAGGTCAGGCTGGTGGGGGAGACCAGCCAGGAGCCTCAGCTGGGAGAGCTGTCAGGACACAGTCCTGTGCCATGAGCTTTGGGATGGCCCTGCTGGGGCACTGTGCTCCCTTCAGCCTGACCTGCTGTGGGATGAGCTGTTCCTTTCTTCACGCAGCATCAGCTGAACTGCTGCCTCTGCGTGTCCTGCTCCAGCTCACAGGAGCCTCACACATCCATTCAGTCACGGGAAGAGGGACGTGGAACTGAGCTCCACAATTAGCCAGGCTGCTGGATTTCTCTGTGGCATGAAATTAAATAGTGTTTGAATGCACGCGGTGGGGCTAATGCTGCTTTATGCAGCTCTCTGTGAAGCTTATGAAATTGCGGCAAAAAGCAGATCTTACTGTAATTAGAAGATAGAAGAGTTAATCATAGGGAGGAATTAGGATTCATACTTGCTCTGAAATTTTCTAAACTGCTTTAAAATACCTTCAGCTGAAGGAGCTGAACTTCACTACGAACCTTTTGTGTGCTGAAGTGCAGAGTTTTCTTCATTCATTTGAATTGCAGCACAGAAGTCACAGGGCTCTTTTCCCCAGAGGTTCAAGAGTCTGTGAGTTCATTTTGTTGATATGTGAAGTCATTTTGGTGTTTGTCGAGCCATACAACCATTTACTTGATGTCCTTGAGGCAACCCAAGCATTTTATTGCTATTTATTCACTCTCTGAGAAAAAATTTGGAAAAAAAAGTCACCGAAGTCATGGAAGTTTCGAGTCAGAGGCAACTAAGGGAGGGTTGGGAGATGAACCCCCAGCAGCTGGGGGAGGGTCGTGTGTGAGGGACACGCTCTGCATAATGGTGCATAATGCACCATTAAAACTTCATGAAGAGGTGTCCCAGAAAAAAAATACTACAAAGCACTAGGCTTAATATTAAATTCTTAGTTTTAGCAGTCTGGTCATTTTCAGGAATGATTAATCAGCTTAACTGCAGCATTCCCATATTTAATGTTCTGAGAGAGGAGAGGGATTGTCTGATTTTCTTTTCCTTTTTTTTTTTTTTTTTTTTTCTCTTTTCACAGTAATTAATGAAAGTCAAAAGCAGCAACTGGAATCTGTGAGCTACTCATCCCGCTACGCCCTGGGACTGTTTTATGAGGCTGGGACAGGGATTGCTGTCCCCTGGGCTGCTCAGTACATCACCGATAATCCCTGCATACGCTTCATCTCCATCGATAACAAGAAGCGCAATATAGGTCAGTGCTCCCATTATTCCCCTTGCGCACAGCCACAATGGAGGGTGTAGATCATGAGAAATGCTGTTTAATTGAGTGTTGCTATTCTGAACAGAGCGAGTATTTAGCTCCAAGCCGCAGCGGATGGCGCTGAATGTCACATTTGGCCTGTAATGAAGCACACAATGGGAGCGGGCCGGCCCGCCGAGAATCAGCCCCCAGCACATGGTTTGCGTTACGGCGTTTATGAAACCCGCGTCGGGACATTGGAGACATCAAAATGTTGCTATTCCAAGAAAGAGCCGGGGTTCCTTTGTTTGAGCACTGATCCGTGCACGTGCCAGCCTGTCTCCCGTCACCCGTTACTCTGCAGCTCCTGCTCTTTCCACCAGGCTTGGAGGGGGGAATGAGCTGGATAACCGGGGCTGCTCAGCCCGGTCCAGAGTTAGCCAGGGTGCTTTTGTGTTCAGGGAGAGGCCCTGAAATGGCTGCACGTGCTCGCTGAGGCTTGGAGAATATCCCCCAAGCCAGACCCTTCTCCTCCCTTTCTGGAAGATGGCAGCTGAGGAAGTCTGTGTTTGATTTATTAACTGAGTTTCGTGTACCAGCAGTGTGGTGGCATAGAATAGCTCAAGAAAAAACACTTGCAGACCAATCAGTCACAGAATCCAGGGCGGTTTGGCTTGCAAGGGACCTTAAAGACCCAAAATTCCACCCCTGCCATGGGCAGAGACACCTTCCACCTGTCCAGCCTGGCCTTGGGCACTGCCAGGATCCAGGGGCAGCCACAGCTTCTCTGGGCACCCTGTGCCAGGGTCTGCCCACCCTCCCAGGGAACAATTCCTGCCCAATATCCCATCCAGCCCTGCCCTCTGGCACTGGGAAGCCATTCCCTGAGTCCTGTCCCTCCACCCCTTGTCCAAGGTCCCTCTCCAGCTCTCCTGGAGCCCTTTTAAGGCCTGGAAGGGGCTCTGAGCTCTCTCCAGAGCCTTTCCTTCTCCAGGTGAGCACTCCCAGCTCAGCTTTTCCTTGTAGGAGAGGTTCTCCATCCCTCTGTGCAAGTGCAAATTCATTGTTTTCCCTAAGAATTTAGCCTGTTGGTCTGAAAAGAGTGAAAACAAAACAGAAGAATGGCTGGACTGGCCAAAATAAGGATGTAGCCACCCCAATGTGCTTTCTCCAGCAGGGACTTAGGGTGAACATGTCAAAAAAGAGCGCAAGGAAAGCCAAATGTGAGTGATCTTTTTTCTCTGGCATTCTCTCCTTGTTGCTGACAGTGTTCAGCTGGAGATTTTCTTGCATCTGAGATTCTGTTGCCATTGTTGTGTTCAACGAAAAGTACCTGGTAGTTAATAGCACCTACTGACATTATCCTTACCAGTGTCGAGGAGAAGTTCACCCATCCTTTCCCAAATTCACCCACACTTTCCCCACCTCTTCACACATGTGGTCTCAAGGCCCCAGCACCAAGAGCAACAAATGTGGAACTTCAGTGGAATTATCAAAGAGCTTTGTTGTCTCGGGATGCAGTTGAACCAAGTACAAAGCACATTATTTGGGGCACATTGTTAACAAACACGTAGAGAGCACCAGAACATCGGTGTTGACACATACCTTTCTCACTGAAATTTCCCTTGAACTGGGGGAGAGTTCTGTTTATATGAGCAAATTTTTCCAAGAAGAACAAATAGTGTGTGTTTCTTCCTAGGAGACAGCCTTTAGACAGCACAGGCAAGGGAGGCTGAGGGTGAAATTTATTTACATGAGAAGTCCTGCAACCAAAACACATGAATAAAACGTTCCTTTATGCTTGTTTTAGCACATATGCAAGCGTTTTGCATCTGCATTTTTCTTTCCGTGCTTCTGACTGCCCTCCACAACATTTCAGTGGAGGCACAGCAGCACCTTGCTGTCCCTTTTAGCTCCACTCTTCCCGTTCTTTCGTTCTTCAACCTTGGTCGTTTGGATTCATCTGAAGAAGAGGGTGGTGACAACCAAAAATGTAAATGTTCGGAGAAAGCAGAACTGCTGGGTGAGGCAGCTGAGATCTTCCAGGACAGTCATCATTCCCAAAAAGCTGTCACTTTTTTCAGTTGTTTCTTCGCCTGATGTGTCCACAGTTAATGGAGGCTTCTCTCACCCTCACTGCCACCTCAAACAGTAGCTTTTTAATGAGCAGCATTGACCAACAGAGATCCAGAGGAAAGCTGGTGGTGATTCCCTGCAGGGGGGTCTGGAACTGGATGATCTTCAACCCATTTTATGATTCTGTGGTGCTGTAAGCTTTCTGCTAAGGCACTCACATATATATATGTATATACATATATATGTATATAACACCTCCCTAAAGCAAGTAGTCCGGCCCTCAAAGGCCACAAGGGAGAGTCTGGCCCTCTCTGGGGAAGCCCAGACTGTCCTTGTCACTTGTCTGAGGCGTGGCAGTCCCTGCTTTGACTCAGTAAAGCAGAGACATCTGACCCACGTGCGTGTCACATTTCCCCGGTGGAACACACACCGGCCTTGCTGTTAGGATCACCCGGCAGGATGGGTTTGATGGAGCAGCTCCTCTGGTGCCACCAGTTCCTGCTGTAATCAGGAGCCTCCGGGAGGGAAGGCTTTTTCCACCAGCTGAGGATCCCAGCTGCTGTCGGTAGAATCCCGTCCCTGCCTGCAGGGGTGATGTTACGTAAGCAGGAGCCCACGAGAAGCGTGTGCTGAATTCCCCGTGTGGTGCGCATGAATATTAAACATTTTGTGGGATTGGCTGCCTCAAACACCCCATCCATATTTATACCGGGTCGGGGGGACAGTGGGAATTCTCCAGTATAAATTATTTCTGGAATACCGCAGTCTTTGCATCTCTCTGCATTCCAGGAGGACTAAAGATAGATGACACATAAAAGTGGAAGTGGTTCCTTTCTTTCGCTCCAGGATTGCGGGGTTATGTAATTTAAAGGGAAGATCCGCCTTACAGGGCTTTAGGATCCGTGCAATCCTCGAGTATCCTCTTTAATTTTAAAATACAGATTCCTTTCCTTCCTGAAATAAGAATTTTTAGGAAGATGGAAGAGTTAAAGGAGTATTTAAGTTTTTGCCTGGCTACGCAGCCAGTTGTGCTGTAATCCCCTGCCAGCCCTGCCTGCCTTTTAGAAAAATAATCAGAAACTGTTGGTAAGGCTAATGAAATGCTGGGTTTCTGAATATAAGAAACCCAGTGCCATTCTTTCCATGACTCCTCCCAAATGCGCTTTGTCAGACAGAGTAGATTTTATTCCAGGGAGAATATGGGACCTTAGGGACCACGGGAATTTCTGAGGATAGCTGGGGAAGCTCGCTGACCCTCCTTCCAAACAGCAGTGTGGCATTTTGAAAGTGAACCTCCATCTCTTCTTGCTTTCTAGGTGTAGTAAGGTTGATCACTGCTCTTTTTTAAACTTTCAGATTGGGTTTTATGAGGCCTGCACGTTGCCTTCTCTTTTGCAGCATGTGATGCCTCCCAGGGAGCAGGGGTGCAGCTCCAGCCTGTCCAGAGGTGTCCAGCTTCTCTGCTGCCCTCCACGCTGAGCAGGGATGCAGCTCCAGCCTGTCCAGAGGTGTCCAGCTTCTCTGCTGCCCTCCACGCTGAGCAGGGATGCAGCTCCAGCCTGTCCAGAGGTGTCCAGCTTCTCTGCTGCCCTCCACGCTGAGCCAGCAGCGTTTCCTTCTGCCAGGGTTTGTTTGGTGTGGCAAAAGCCCTTTCCCCTCCCCTCCTGCTACCCAGGACCAGAGTGGGGTTCAGATGGCAAAACACATCTCCCCTGGGAGCTCAAAAGTTCCTGAGGGTCAGGAAACAACCGCATCTCGGTGTCTGTCGGGATCTGTTATGGCTCCAGGTTTTGGGAGCAGCGTGAGAGAAATGCTCGATGCTGTTCCCCTGAAAGGAGGAGAACATTCCTGTAGGGGATGTGTGCCTCTCACATCCATAGACAGTTCTCTGCTGGAGACCAGGTGGTAACCCTTGGCACTCCTGAGCGCTCCAGCAATCGTAGCAAGCCATCTGCCCTTGAGGCTGGCCCCACTTTTGAGCTGGAGGTTGGGCTAGAGACCTCCAGAGGCTCCTCCTCCCTCCCTGAGTTCTGTGACTCCGAGGCAGACAGTGTTCTGGTGAGGATTCACTGAACACGCTGGTAAATGACCTGGGAAGTGAATCTAAGCAAGCCCCCTTGGCGAAGACAGGAAGTTCTTCAAGCCCTGTCCACTTTTGCTGCCCAGCAAGTTTGAATGTTGGCACAGCTGAACCAGTAACAATCTTCCATCCTCTCTGTGCATCTTTTGTGGGTGCATCTGTGGAGCTTGCAAATTGAACTGCGGGTTGTGGCTGCTTACTTTTCTGCCTTTATGAAAGTAGGTCTCCCTCTCCTGAGGGTCGGTGGGTTTGTGGGCTCTGCGGAGTCTGTGAGCCACAGATGTGCTCCACAGTGGCCCTCAGACATGATTTTCTCTCCTAGAATATTACTGTTTGGGCAAATCCAGGTGCCTTTTGCTTTCCTGGGGATAGCAGGAGCTATAGCTGCTTGTGCCTGTCTTTGCCAAGACTCCTCTGGCAGTCAAAGCAGCGGTGGGTCCTTCTTGGGGTACCCCATTAATAGAGTCCCAAGAGCACTGTGCTCTGTCCCCATCCTGGCACCCTGAAATCCCTCTTACCTGCCAATTCCTCCCTTTCCACAGTTCCTTTTCTAACCTGTCATGCTCCCAGAACACCATGGACACCATCCTGACCATTTCCCAAGGGGATCCTGTGGCTTTCAGGCTCTGGTGGTGTTCTCTCTGCTAAGGGAACTTCAGGCCTCCATGGATCCCAGGGATCACACCTCATCTCTAAAATTCCTTTTGCATTTAGGGACTCTGGACCTTGACCTTGGCATAGATTCACCACAGAAAAGTAGATTTTGCGTTTTGCCAGGAAGAGGGTTTAGGTGGGCAGATGCTCCACCATGAGCTTTCTCTGAGAACAAGTCTTGTTTCACTGGTTTAATCATAATTTCGTGTGTTTTATTTTATCATCATTCCTCTGTCTCCCTCCTGCCCCGAAACTGATGGTGAGGAGGATGTGCCCGCCACAGGAGCTGATTTTACACCCGGAGTGCCACCTGAGAACCCGCCAGGGCAGGAGGAGATCCCTGTGGGAGGACTTGGCACCACGGGCTGTTCACATTGTCACTGCCTGGAGCAATTTCCCCACGAGCCTTTTCATGGCCCTGTGACAGTGACAGCAGTGGGACCAGGACACCACAGTTCTGCACTGAAAGTGTCACTCAAAGCTCAGGGACCTTCCTGACACCAGATGTCCTTGGGCTGCAAGCCCCTGCGCTGGGGGAGCGGCCCTGGGCTCTGTTCTCTGTGCTCTTGTCCAGGGCACCTTTTATTAGCCCCGTCCTTTTTCTGGAGGATCATACTCCCTGCCAACAGGCTTAACCCTGTGTGAATTCTCACTGTCAGCAGTCTGTCCTTCCCTTTTTCCACACAGCCTGTGTGGTTCCTCCAGCTGGGAATTGATGACGAATGTTCAGACAGTCCCAAAACGCTCAGAAGCTGATGGCTCCCGCCTTCTGCTCACAATCCAGAAACCTTTCCCCTCATTCCCAGGTTCTAGGTCAAGATGCAGTTTTCCACCACTCAGGGCCCTGTCCCAGGGGTGCTCTCCTGTATCCTCATGTCCAGCTGGGATTTTCTCTCGTTGCAGTAGTTCCCAGTTTGCCCTGTTGCTTTGAACTTCTGAGAGGAGCCTGCCTCTGTCATCTCCGTCACCTTTCCTTTGGGATGTGCAGGATGCAGTTAGAGCCTCACTTTTCAGTCCCCCACTTCATTCTGCATATATTCAGTCTCCTGTCTTTGCAATTCATCCACGTGTGTGTGGCTGCAGACCTGCTCAGAGGGGAGGACACTCCTTAAAGCACTGCTGATCAGACCAATGGTCCCAAGCCAGCTGCTCCATAGGGTCCTCACAGCTGTGCATGCCAGGGAAGAGAAGAGAGATTTGAAAAGAGGTGGGCGTTGGCTGGAATCGTTGGTGAAACTGTGGGTGGGATCAGTGGCTGTAATGAGACACAGCAAGCAGTAAATATTTATTTTATTAAAATGCTTCAGCATCTTTTAATGAGCCTTTTCGTTAAGTTTGTGTGGAAGAATGGGCCAAAATACCACGTGCACTGTAATAAATCCCAGTTAACCTCATAGGCTTCCCCACTTCTGTCCCTCACAGTGTCTGTGGAGAGACATCAGAATACCTGGTTTCTGCCCCAAAAAGGGGAAGGAAAGTCTGAGTAGCATTTGTGATGCTTCTCCAGACAGCTGGAAAAGCTGATGCCCGCAGAGATATGTCCTGTGGTAGCTGTGAAAGCAGGAACCATCTTCCTGCCCTTTTTGCCACATTTCCACAGTTTCCAAGAGCAAGGGTTGGCTGAGCTGGCCCACCCAAGAGAGAGACTCAGAGAGGGGATCCTTCCATAGGAATTCAAAGCTGCGGCTTTCACGCTTGCAGATTCGGCCCTGCTTCACCTCTGAAGTGGTCAGAGCAGGACACAAAGCTCACCAGAGCAACATTTTGGTTGCCTTTGGGAAGCTGGAATGTGCCATCTTCCCAGAGGGCATCTCCAGCTTGAGGAGCTGGAGATAAGGAGTTTATCAAGCTTGGTGCCTGACAGCCAGAACGGTCAGAACGTGTTCAACTGCCTCGTTGTTTGCAGATTCCTCACTCATAAAAGGCTCGTCGCCAAAACTAAAGTCTTTGTCCAGGAATGTGCTAATTCAAACAAAGGTTTAACCAGGAAAGGCTTTCTGCTTCCAAAGGAGGGACTTGCTGGGTAAGGGAGTGGGAGGGAATCACTGCACTGAGCAGCCAGCTCAGCTGAAATGCAGCATAACCCAGGTTGTGTCCTTGCTCCATCCCGCTCCTCGGAGCAGGAGTGACTCACACAAGGATCTCCTGGGTTCTCATCCTGCCTTGGCACAGGCAAGTCCCTGAGCCCAAAAATCCCCTAATCCAGGCAAATTCTCTGGCTGCTGGTTGTTAGGCCATGTCTGTAAGGTGACAAGCCAACAAGCCAGCGGGGACAGGGGTCACCTGCTGCAGAGAACCTGCAGCCAGCCCCAAATGGAACAAAGCCTGGCCCTGTCCAAGTCTGCTGGGATCCACATCAGCACCTGAGCTATGATGTCATGTTCAAGAGATGAGAACAAACTTTCGTGACAGGACAAAGGGTGACGGTTTTAAACTGAGGGAGGGTCAATTTAGATTGGGTAAAAAACCTAATTTTTTACAATGAGGCTGAGGAGGCCCTGGCATGGGGTGCCCAGAGAAACTGTAGCTGCCTCTGGATCCCTGGCAGTGTCCAAGGCCAGGCTGTTGCAGAGATTGTCCTCCTTGACTTGTGTTCTTGTTGTGAACAACCTGTGTTGTTATTCCTTGTGCTTTTTTCTTCCCATCTGGACGAACAGGGTGGTACCACAGATAATTTTGTTCTCACTCACTCCTAGGCTGGAGGCACAATTGTCAGCACGTGGGGAAGGCAGGTATTCATGAGCAATCCTTCAAAAGCTGCTCTCTTCTTCCTCCCAGAGTCTCCTGGAGTCGGGCCCTCGGTCGTGGTGCACACGACTGTGGCCTTCGGAAGCGAGCACCTGGACTCCGACCCTGCAGAGGTGCAGCAGATCATTCTCAGTCACCTGCACAGGATTGTGCCCTCCCTGCCTAAACCAAGCAGCATCAAGTGCCAGAAGTGGAGATACTCCCAGGTACTCCCTGGTGGGACCAGTCAGCGGGGGAGGGCCTGCTGGGGCTGTGCTTTCCATCCTCAGGGAGCAGGAGGAAAGGGGATGGTTGCTCAATATCCAGAACATTCCTCCACCTAGCCATGAGCAGCATCCAGGGCTGGCCAACAAAAGCCAGGTCATTTTTAGCCATTTTTTAACGTTGTTGGCCTGGCTCAGCAGTGAGTTATGCAGCTCTCGTGGTAAGCAGGGGTAGGAGCAGTGTGCAGGAAGGAAGTAAATCCCACATAATTCGGTGGGATTTTCGCTGGTATTTAAGAAACATGACTCAATCCATCCCTCTGCATCCAGAAGTATGTGGTATTATTAGCAAAATTCCCACCCTACCACAGAAGAGCAGGAGTACAGACATACTAATTGTTATTATTTGATTTGGCCCAGTTCGGTTTGACGGAATGTTATGTGAAAAGTATTCTAAAGTAAACTACCTAAGGGCAATAATAGCAAAATGTGTATATTTTGCAGTCCTCTTTTAAAAATCTGAGGAAATTGTTGGTGATTTCCTAAAATTTGGACTGTATCTCCATGTTTACCCAAAGCCTCTCAAGTTAAATTACATTGGTGAATTTGAACGTGGAGGTTGACGCAAAATATTTACTTTTAAAGCAGTCCTCTAAAAATTTTTCCTTTCTGAAGTTGCTGTGGATGGCTGTTGTGGAGTCTGCTCATACCCCTTGCTCTGCATGCCATTGGGGACCCTGGCCTCGTTAGCCCAGAGTTTGTTTTCCTGCAATGAAGTATTGGTGGATTGCAGAAGCAACCTTAGCACAGGTATTGATGTTTGTACAGAACGTGTTAAAGCCGTGGTGTGTTCTCCAAGTTCCTCTTCATCAGTTCAGGGGGATTTTTTTTGTGGAAAAGCAGGTGTCCCTGTCAAGGTTCCCTGGCTGTGACATCTGCTCTCTTCTCCTGCCTTACCTGCTGAGAACTGCTGGTGATCACGAGAGCTGTGGGTGGGAGAAGAGTTGGATCCAGCTCTGGAAAGGGTTCCCAAACCCCATCCAGCTCCTGCTTCTGCTGCTGCTGCTGCCAGCCAGGGCTCTGACTCCAGCAGCTGCTGGTGCCACGGGAGGAATTATCATCAGCCTGTAATTTGGTGGATGAATGTCAATATGTCTTAGGTTGCAGATAAGTCCGTGTAGGTCAGACCCGTTATCTCAATGAAGAGATCTCTAATGCCACCCTATAAAGTAATCACTGCCTAAATTAAATATCTGGGGCAGAGCTCCCTCTTTCTCCTAAAGCTCTCTTTACTTTCAATTATAATAAGCTGTTGCCACAGAGGCTGAGGGAACTGATAAGATGGGTGCATCTTTCCCCTGCCTCTTTTAGATGGGATTTATCCTACTTGTTAATTAAATCCGGCTGTAACATCCTTCACATGGCCAAACACAATCCTGGGATTAAAATGCAGACATTACAATTATCCGTGGCAGATGAGGGATTAGGCCTTCCAGAATTCTACTGACACTGCTTAGCAGCACAGCTGCAGTTCTGGATCCCCTTGCTCTAATTATGGTGAAGGCACCATTAGCATTCAGAGCCAACAGCTTCCCAACCCACCCTGTGTCTTTGGCAGGGCCACTTTACAGGGAATTACTGAGGCTGGAAAACACCTCCAAGATCATCAAGTCCAACCTTTGACCAAGTACCAGGAGGGGTAGGAGCTGCTTGGTACAGCCAGCATCAAATAAACACTGGGTAGCCAAGAGGGAAGGAAGCTCAAAAAGCATTCTTCTGCCAAATCTTTCTGCACTGTTCATACTCTGCTCGATCTGTGAGAAAAATTCAGGAATAAATTAAGTACTGACTTAAAACTGGTCTGAGGGAGGGGCTCTGTCTGGATTTGCCACACCTGGATAGACTCTTCTGTTAAGCTGAATAAAGGATGAGGGTTTGCAGCTGGTTGTTTCGGTTAATTGCCTCCTTTGCAGAGATGCTAACACCCAGTGACAGAAGATGCAGCCAGCAGCATAAATGTGGGTGCTTTGCAGCTCATCCACCCTTGGCAGTGGCACAGAATGGCTCAGCAGTGGCCAGCTGAGGAGACATTTGAATCAGTGGGAAAATCCCCTGGATGTAGCAAGATTCCTGGGAAGCTGACAGTCCCACCAGGGGATACAGCAATGGTTTACTGGGTGGAAATCCAAGGAATGATCCAGCTGTACTCTCTGTGTCAGGCTTTAGCAGGTTGGACAGCAGCAGGAATTTCTCCATGGAAAGGGTGCTCAGGCCTTGGCAGGGGCTGCCCAGGGAGCTTTGGAGTCCCCATCCCTGCAGGTGTCCAAGGAAGGGCTGGAGGTGGCACTCAGTGCTCTGGGCTGGGGACAAGGTGGGCATCGGGCACAGCTTGGACTCCATGGGCTGGGAGGGCTTTTCCAGCCTCAGGGATCCTGGGATTCTGTGATCCCAGAGACAGCAGGTTCCCTTTCCTGTGTTGAACCTGTCTGGCCCCGCTTTGCTGATATGAGATAACCCTCACACCTTTTCGGATCTCTACACCAGATTCAGACAAGTCATTTCTTCTGAGACAGGCTGAGAATAAAACACAGGCTGTGAAGTTTCTAAACTTTCACGCACAGTAAAGTTTTACTCCAATTATTCAGCTCCCAGAAATAAGTGTTTTACTGTGGTACTTTGATGGTTTGGAGCTGCCTTTTGGGATGGGAGGCCAGGCTGGACAGGGCTTGGAGCTGCCTGGGATAGTGGAAGGTGGCCCTGCCCATGGCAGGGGGTGGAACAAGATGATTTTTAAGGTCCCTTCCAACCCAGACTGCTCTGTGGTTCTGTGCTGTGCTTCTCAGGAACACTGATCTTTCTGGTGTGAGATTCAGGTAAACAAAATACTCTTCCCGCTCCCTTTCTGTCTTTCATTTTCAGGTTACGAGAGCTGTGCCCGACTGCCCAGGACAGATGATTCTTCACACTCAGCCTCTCCTGATCTGTGGGGGTGATGGATTCACACGTTCCAACTTCGACGGCTGCATCGAGTCTGCCATGAGCCTTGCAGAGGCTGTGAAGCCTCATTTACAGCAATTTCAGAGTCAAGGCTGCTAAACCTCCTCTAGATTTGTTATGAATTTTACTGTGATGGATTGAATTTAACATCAACATCGTCTTGCAAAAAATTAAAGGAAGATGTTATCAGTGGGCTGGAATAATTATTCGGATGGAATTACATTGAATTTTCCAGGCTCTGTGCTGGAAGGGGTTACTTTGATTGAAGTAAGGCTTCCCCTGGCTCTGGGCAGAGGCAGGGAGCTCCAGCACTTTTGCCAGATCTCCTGGTACTTGTACAGCCCGTGAAAATTATGTCAAGGAGAGGAGCCTGACTTGAAGCAGCACAAAAATCCGTGAAACTGCAGAGTTTATTCCTTGGAAACTCCTTGTCTACTCCTTGTCCTAGTGCTGGGACACAGGGAATGGCTTCCCAGTGCCAGAGGGCAGGGCTGGATGGGATATTGGGCAGGAGTTGTTCCCTGGCAGGGTGGGCAGGCCCTGGCACAGGGTGCCCAGAGAAGCTGTGGCTGCCCCTGGATCCCTGGCAGTGCCCAGGGCCAGGTTGGACACTGGGGCTTGGAGCAGCCTGGGACAGTGGGAGGTGTCCCTGCCATGGCAGGGGTGGCACTGGATGCGCTCAGAGATTACTCAGAAATCCTTTATTTATTCTAAATTTGATTTTAACTTGCCCTTCCTCTTCAGTCACGTGTCACAATTCTAGTACCTCCGTACCACAGCACTAAAAATAACAAAATGTAGCAGACAGAATTCAAAGCATTAGAGGAGTACAGTTCAGCCTCTGTTTTTCTGATTTTAGCCCTGCGTTTCAGCCAGATCTGACATCCAATATCGCAGCACTGACCACTGTGATTTACTGCTGCCTTAGACCATTCCCAGCTGAGTATTTTAAGTGACACTAAGAATTTAAGATCTGTTAATTTTAAAAGTAGGCAGAAGACTGGGTGTGAGGTATGTTTGGCTCAACACTGGTGCTCCTCTCAAAAGGTTGTTCTCTGAAGAGCTGTGATGCTCTTCCAGGGGCTTTGCATCAGCAGCTGCCTCTGATACCACAAGTGACAGATGAGTGGAGGTGTCTCTGACTCCGTCCTTTCAGCAGTCTCGTGGCTTTGGTCACCCTGAGGCCTCACAGTACCTGCTCATGAGCAAATCACAGGCTCAGACATGGTTTTTGGGTCATGAGATTTTCAGTTTGGAGGTTTTTCGAATCCTGGTGAGTCTCAAATTGCTCCTTCCTCAGATCCCAGAATCACTGAGGCCATGATCCCAGATCTCAAATTGCTCCTTCCTCAGATCCCAGAATCACTGAGGCTGGAAAAGCCCTCCCAGCCCATGGAGTCCAAGCTGTGCCCGATGCCCACCTTGTCCCCAGCCCAGAGCACTGAGTGCCACCTCCAGCCCTTCCTTGGACACCTCCAGGCATGGGCACTCCAAAGCTCCCTGGGCAGCCCCTGGCAAGGCCTGAGCACCCTTTCCATGGAGAAATTCCTGCTGAAAGTATCACTCCAGTCTATCAAAACGCCTCTGTCCTGTAGCTTCCCTCCAGATTAAGATGGTTTAGATAAAAACTGCTTGGGGTTTTATTTTAAGGTGGAGGGGAAAAGCTGCTGGATGTGTTGCTCTGGGCAGCGGGAACGCTGGGAGCAGGGAGATGTGGAATTCCCACGCAAGGCGGGGGACGGGGGTGATGTTTCAAAGAGGCCACTGTGTCCGGAAGGGTGGCAACAGAAGAGACTTGTCTGGTTGATTTCCTGGGATTTCCCTGATTTTCGATTAACTGGCAGATCCGCCCGTTCCAGCCACTCTCTCCTCACTGCCAGACAAGGGGGATGGTGGTGTCTGCTCTCCTCTGTGCCACGGGCCACAGCCACTGCCTGGGGTGGAACTGGAGCCTTCCAGCTCCCACACCACCATGTTCTTGTCTTCCTCACCACAAGGAAAGCCAGGGCTGTGGGTTCTCCAAGCCTTCCAGCTCCCAGCTGTGGTAACTTCCAGCCAGGGAGCATCACTTGGCAGGGCTGGAATCCTGGCATCCTGTGCAACCACTGCCCTTACAGCAGGATCAGGGAATGTGGGAACAAGGCTGTAATGGATGGATCTGCCAGTTAATCAAACATCACATCCGTCCAGGGAAAATCCCAGGAAATCAACCAGACAAGTCTCTTCTGTCTCCAGAGACCTGGGCTGTGTTTTTGCCCAAGCAAAAAAAAATTATGAAAATAAATTGAGATTCAATTAATTTGGGAGAGTTGGGTTCTTTTTTATAAAAAAAAATTTCAAAAGGCAGCTGCAGGTGGGAGGTGCTGCCCAGCTGAAAGCACGTGGGGGTTTTCCACAGCACTGAGCTGTGAAACATCCCTGCAGTGAAAGCCACTGGAGCGTGCCCTGCTCTCCCAGGGTTTCCTGGGGATCTTGCTGGCCTTGGATGTGCCAGCACTGCCACACCTGGCTCTCCTTGAAGGCACCGAGGAGGAAGGCGTGGAAGTCTCTGGCCTGACCCTGCTCCCGGCAGGACCAACACCACAGCTACAGCAGCTTCTGGGAAAGCTGGGGCATCCCCACCCTCCCTGCGACCACAATTCCTCTTGGTGGAGGGGCAGCGTTGTGCTGGAAGCCCCAGGCTCAGAGCAGAGATCCCTGCGGGGCGTGATTCTGGCAGAGGAGCTTCCTCCTCCCTCCGAGCGAGGAAGAGGAGCCGGCCCTGTGCCGCCCAGCCCGTGCCGTGTCTGGGTCACGGGTGCCAGCCCGGCGCCAGGGGCTGTGGCAGCCTGGGCGAGGCTGCAAGCCCCATTGTAGCCAGCTCCCGGGGCTGTGGCAGCCCTGAGGAGGCTGTGCTGGAACCCAGGGCAGGACCAGGGCGCTCCCTGAGCTGCCCAGCGAGCGCCTTGAGCCCCTGTGCAGAGATTTGCCCGGAGCCAGAGCCGGTTCTGCCTCTAATCCAGCCTCTGTGCCGTCGCTAAGCCGCTTTGTGCTGCAGAGCCGAGCCCCGAAAGGCCGGAGCCCGCTGCTGCTGCTGCTGCCGCCCTGCCCGGCTCCCTGCCCGGCTCCCTGCCATCCTCCCTGCCATCCTCCCTGCCCGGCTCCCTGAGGTTGCGCTCGGTGCCCACCTTCGGGTGGCACCTCCGGGCTCACGGCTGTGGCAGATGCAGCCCCACAGGGCACGGAACAGCCCCTCTGCCGAGCAGGAGGAGCAGGGAGAGTGACTGGCTTCCTTTTCGGGAAGAGCCAGGCAGAATTCCTCCCCTGGAGGTAAATGAATGGGAACGGGTGAGAAGTTACCCCGGGAGTGTAACAGCTCAACCCCAGCGGAGAGATTTTGTGCTGAGGGCAGGTTGCTGTCATCTTGGAGGCTGTGGTGCTGAAACCCGTGGAGACCCTTGGGAAGCCTCGTGATTCCTGTCATTTCCCAGTTTTCATCCCGGAACAGCCGAGCATCACCAGGGAAAAGCCCGGCCAGGTCCTTCTGCACCGCGCTGTGTGCGGCCGTCCCCGAGTGCCCCGAACACCTGGGGACGGGGTTTAGTGCCGGGGGCTCGGTGCCAGCCGGGCGAGCAGCCGGGCGAGCAGCCGGGCGAGCAGCCAGCCCCGTCGGGGCCGCGCTGTGGGAAAGCGCCGCCGTTCCCCCGACGAGCCGAGCCGGTCACGGGGCCGCTGCGGTCAGCCACAGCTCGGCGCCGCGCTATCTGCGCTGCACAGGGTTCCTGCCGAGCCCAGCGGCACCTCCTCCCTCACCTGGGCCGGCCCGGGACATCCTTCCTTTCTCAGCGCTATCGGCCCTCGCATCTCCCCCGGGGCGGCGGCACCGCCGCGGGCTGTGCAGCGCAGCGCCCTGCGAGCACCGAGCGCTGCTCCCCTCGGCCCATCGGGCCCTGGCACTGATGGTTCGACCGCCCTTGTTCAGCCCGGACCCGGGCTGGGGGGAATTGTTAAAAAAGTGTGGGGCAGTCAGCGCTGAACACAGGTCAGCCCCTGTCCCGGCAGCTGCCTCCCTTGCCCAGAGCGCAGGGAAAGGGGTGAGCGGGCAGGAGAGGAGGGGATCAGCTCTCCTTCGCCACCTCCTCCGAGCGCAGAGCATCCCAGCTCAGCGCCTCGCAGCGAGCCATGGGCACGGAGCGCTGGAGCCCCGGGGAGGCGCCGGGACAAAGCGGGGATTGTTCCCGAGGCGCTCGCAGATGCGCTGCTGCGGTGGCCACGGGCTGTGCGAGGGAACTGCTGTGCCCGGGGAGAGCTGGGGCGAGCCTGCTGCAAACCCCGGCTCATCAGCGCCCCGCATCCCGCTCATTCGGGGTCTGCTGCCTCCCCCAGCGCACCTGCGTAGCGCTAATCCCGCTTTCCTCGGTTTAAAGGCAGTCCTGGGGGCCGGCTCGGGACTGCGAGCCGCGGGCATGGCAGGACGGGAGCGAGTGTAAGTAATGCCCGTCACACATCACAGCCCCGGCCAGTCCCCGGCCCTCGCCAAAGCACTCGCCAAAGGATTTTTGAGCAGCTCTGGGTTGCGGACAAAAGTGGGGTTTCTGCCCCAAACGTGGCTGGCGATGGCTCCCGGCTGTTCCTCCAGGTACAAGAGCTCATCTTAATTCCACCCACGCCCCGTGTGCTGGGACTGGGAAGTGAAACAGCAAATGAAAGGGACCCATCTGCACCTGGTGCTGGCCCCTGACTCACCCCTCATCTGCCCCCTGCTCTGGGGTGGGTTTTCTTTCGGGATCCTGGGCTTTTCCCTTAGAACCAAACTCACAGGTAGGATTGATGCTGGGCAAGCAGCTCAGCTCCAGAGAGAGGAATCTGGTCAGGTAGGGAGAATTTCAGGAATAGTTCATGCCCCGGCCAGGTGGTCAAGCGATCCTTGGCTGAGGAGGGGACATGATTTGGAGGAGGTTTTTTTGCTCAAATCTGCCTAAAAATAGGTGAGTTTTCCTTGTGGGACTTCTCTTGTCCTTCTTGTCTACAAGTGTTATTTTTTAATTTGGTCAGTAAAAGAACAACCTTTTTTTGTACAGATAATTTTAAAAAAAAAAGATTATTTTTTGCTTTTGCTTTTCCCTGGAGGTTGTAAGTGGAGCTGAAAATCCCGAGCCATAGTTGCTGATGCAGTGTACACACAGAGGGCTTCGTGTGGGGGTGCTCAGCCTGGCCTGGGTCCAGGTGGTCATTTTGAGAGGAATAAGATATCCAGCTCCTAAACTAGTGAGAAAAACAGAGCTGGGAGACTGTGAGGCAGATTTTCTGCCTGCATCTGTGAGCACGGGGTGCGAAAGAAATCCCTGCTTCCAGGGAGCGGCCAGAGGGTTAATTTTGGCTCCCTCTGCCTCACTTTATTCTTTGAATAATGAAATTAGTTGTTCCGAAGTCTTTTGAAGGGCTGAGCTGAGCCTTCTTGCAGAACAATACACGCTGTGCTCTCGATGTGAGTGCCCTTATGGTGAACTTTGAGCTACACATCTGCTATAAAGAAGTAACTCTTATTCCCAGTTGGCCATGGCAGGAAAGGATTCCAGCTCCATCCACGCCTCGGCACAGCTCTGTTTGCTCCATGGAAGCCTGGCCTCGGAGCAGAGGGGTAGGAACCGTTTGGAAACCTCGTTAAAACGCCCCGGCACGTTCAGCGCTTTCCCCGGGCGAGGGAGAGCTGGGGATGAGCCCTGCAGGAGCTGAGCACGCGACTGAGCTGCAGCCCATTCCCAGCAAAGCCCCTAAATCCAGCATTAACTTCCCAGCTGTGCCGGGAGGCTGCACCAGGAATTTCCTCGGGATGCTTTCGGTCGGTGTTGCTGATCTGGGACACTCGCTCTGGGTGATTGTAGGTGGATTTACAGAATCCCAGGATCCCTGAGGCTGGAAAAGCCCTCCCAGCCCATGGAGTCCAAGCTGTGCCCAATGCCCACCTTGTCCCCAGCCCAGAGCACTGAGTGCCACCTCCAGCCCTTCCTTGGACACCTCCAGGGATGGGGACTCCAAAGCTCCCTGGGCAGCCCCTGCCAAGGCCTGAGCACCCTTTCCATGGAGAAATTCCTGCTGCTGTCCAAGCTGAGCCTCCCCTGGCCCAGCCTGAGGCCGTTTCCCCTTGTCCTGTCCCTGTTCCCTGGGAGCAGAGCCCGACCCCCCCCGGCTGCCCCCTCCTGTCAGGGACTTGTGCAGAGCCACAAGGTCCCCCCTGAGCCTCCTTTTCTCCAGGCTGAGTCCCTTTCCCAGCTCCCTCAGCAGCTTTGACTTTATGGCAAAGATGTTCCTGCAGGCTTCACTTGACCTGTTCACTTTCTTACCCCTGCTCTGCTGGGGCTGAGGGATGCCCAGGAGGGGGCAGGGGGAGAGTAGCAAGGATGGTGAGGCCCTGGCACAGGGTGCCCAGAGAAGCTGTGGCTGCCCCTGGATCCCTGGCAGTGCCCAAGGCCGGGTTGGACATTGGGGCTTGGAGCAGCCTGGGATGGTGGAAGGTGTCCCTGCCATGGCAGGGGTGGGATGAGACAGGTCCCTTATCTTTGCAAAGCAGAAAAAGCAGGGCGGAGGTGTAGGAAGGAGACTGACACAGGGACAGGTGTGGTGGCATCTCCCTGGAGACCCTGGTCCCCAAATGGACACACCATTTGTTGGGTACTGTAGGCAGCACTGATGGCATCCGTGAAAACCACCAGTGGCAAAATAAGTGGCAAGCTGTGGGTGTCACAGTGTCACCTTCAGCATCAGCAGGTGTCTGTGTGGGAGGATTCATGCAGTCACCGTGACTTGGTCACACGAGGTGTTAGATCATATGGTTTCTCACGCCATCTCACGCAGTTCAACATGAAAAGAGACAAATTCTGCTTCTTTCTCCTCCTTCCCTTTCAGGGTTGCTGTTGGCTGTGGATCAGGATTGTCTCATCTGAAATGGTTTTCCCCTCACAAACCTCACTTTTGACCCTCGTCCTCTCAGTTGCTCTTCTTGGTGCTGGTGGCGCCTCCATCCCACATCAACATCCCTCAGCACCTGCAGTGGGAGGTTCCGTGCCCAAAAATGGGATATTCTCTCCAAAACCAGCCCTTAACCACATGCTTTTTATCCAAGCACCTACATTTGAACTTGTTGAGTGGAAGTCACAGTGAGGAGCACAGAAACACAGGGCTGGGGGCAGTTCAGTCCTCTGGAATCAGGGACTCTTACATTTCCCCCACATATTGCAAGAGGAGCAGCTTGGGTTCGTCCCAGGATGCTGAGAAATGGTAAAACCAGGATTTCATGCAGTGCTTGGTTCATTCCTGTGTCTTTTTCCTAATGGGACCGACTGCAGCTTGAAGGCAGCAGGACCTGACAGGCCTTTTGTCCCTGCCCCGAGGAGCCCATCGGAGCCCAGTAATTCCCTCTTCAACACTCGGCGAGGAAACCGCTTCATAATCTTCTTTTCCAAAGCAATATAGGCCAAGCGTCTTGATCCTTTCCTTTTCAGCCTGGATCACGGTGGAGGTGCTGGACAGGGCTGCAGGGTCCTGTAATCCCCCGGGATGTCCAGGAGCGTGCACCCTGTGCCCTGCAGGACTCGGATCCACGCGCAGATCAGGATCCTGCTGCAGCACCTGCCCAGAGCCCCAGCCTTGAAGGGCAGGATCTGAAGGGGGTCCAGGAGCCGAGTGGCTCCAGTTTGAGCAGAGCAGCCAAGTGGGGTCTTTTTCCCTGGTGGAAAAACCACTGGAGATCTCTGCCATGGAAAAGCGGAGCTATTGCCAAACACGGAAATGTTTCCTGATCTGTTTACTAATATTTGGTGCTCCTTTCTGGATGCTGTTCAAACTGAAATCCAACCACACGCGTCAGCAACTTCCTGCCCCGCTCCCCAGCCTCGGCTCCGGCACCCGGGGGAGAAGAGAAGCGGGGCTGGGAAGAGCTGGTGCGAGGCGAGGAGGGAATTGGGCTGTTGTTCTCATCGGGCAGGAGCCGTGGCAGGGATGCTGGCGCCAGGCTCTGCTCGGAGGGGCACAGGGACAGGCCAGAGGCCTCTGTTGCATGCGATGGTCCCCGGCCGGGTCGTGGCAGGAGGGCACGGACGGGCTCTGCCTGCCCAGCCCCTCGGGCAACCCAGGCCCGTGCCAGGCCGGTTCCTAATGGCAAATAAAGGGGATCTTACAATTGTGCCTTTATGATGGGGATGTTTACAGCTGTCCCAGGCTGTGGGGGAGGGATGGGAGGGATGGGAGGGATGGCTGGCTCACAGCACCGAAAGGTCAGCGCGGCTCGTGGGGCTGCCCTAACCCTGCAACTGCAGCGGGCCTTGGGCTGTCTGTGGGATCAGCCATCCCAGCCCAGACCGAGCAGCACTCAGCGTGCCTGCTGTTCTTTGCTGAGGGCAGTAGCTGTGCTAAAACCGGGGCTTTTGGCCTTTTACTCTCATTGCAGGTTCTTCGGTGTTGGAGGTTTCAGCATTTTCATATCTGGCCATAAAGCGATGGGATCTGGGGTTTTGCTTCCCTGCTCTGCATGAATCATAAAACTGCAGATGGAAGGAACTTAAAGCCCATCCAGTTCCTCTCCCTGCCATGGGCAGGGACACCTCCCACTGTCCCAGGCTGCTTCAAGCCCCAGTGTCCAGCCTGGCCTTGGGCACTGCCAGGGATCCAGGGGCAGCCACAGCTTCTCTGGGCACCCTGTGCCAGGGCCTGCCCACCCTCCCAGGGAACAATTCCTGCCCAATATCCCATCCATCCCTGCCCTCTGGCACTAGGAAGCCACTCCAGTTCTTGATGAAATCCCTCTCCAGCTTCCCTGTAGCCCCTTTAAGGCCCTGGAAGGAACTGTGAGATCTCCACACAACCTTCTCACAGCCCCAGCTCTCCCAGCCCGGCTCCACAGGGGAGGTGCTCCAGTTCCCTCAGCAGCTTGGTGCCTTCTCTGGACCTGCTCCAGCAGTTCCACATCCTGCTTTTCTTGGGACACCAGAGCTGTACACAGGAGCTTCCCTGCCCACTCACGCTCCTCAAGGGAGCTGCTGGCTCCAGGGCTCATCTGAAACCCCACCCTGAGTGCTGGTCAGGAGGGCAGGCACCCTCCTCAAGTCCACACCACTGGGCAGATCCATCCTAATCCAACCTGTCCCTGCCTGCAAGATGAGCAAAGAGCAGGATTTTGCAAAGGATGCTTCCAGGGCAGCTCCCAGTTCCAGTGGCTTCAGGTCTCTGATAAAAACTTAAAGCTCACTGTGTTCATCTCATGTTCTTCTTTGTTTGTGGCAGAAATCAGCACTGAGTCTCCACAGAAATTGTTTACTTTGCTGTTGTCAATAGAAACTAAAGGTCAGACCATCAGAGCTGAGCCTGTGGTTCCAACTCAGTATCTCTTTATATTTCTGCTGATGAGTAGTAATAAAAGTATTTGTTTGGCCAAGGAGGCTTCATGGCTAAAGCAAAGGTGGCCATGCAGTTGAGAAGTGGGGGAAAATAAGCCAAGCCTCCCCTCAGCAGAAAGCACAGGGTGAGGGAGGCTTCACTCCTGCAGTCACCCTGTAAACACCGACCAAGGTGAGCGTTTTCCCCTACAGCTGCAGCCCAGCCAGGCTGAGGCACCACAGTCCTCACAGCAGCATCTCCTGATCCCTCCAGCTTCCTGGGCAACTTTTTACCCCTCTGGAAACACATCTGTGCAGGGTCCACTGTAGCTTTTTAATGACAGAAGGGCAAAGGAATACACCTGGGGACTTTGAAAATAGCCCTATGTGGCACAACAAACAACTTTATCTGGCTTCCAAACTTTCCAAGAGATTTGGATGTATGACTTGAGCAAGGCTCTGGGTTTTTTTTCTTTTATTCTTGTGTGTCAGAGTCTAGTCTCCTTGGGGCAGAAATTGAGGGAGGGGAGGAAAGAGCATCTGTGGAGTCAAAAGAGGGTTGTACTTTTTAGATGTTTGGGCCCTCTCACTCCACCATGTCCCATCTCTGCCAGACCATGCCCAGGCTTCCAAGCACTCTGCACCAAAGCCTCTTCCTTCCTTGTGTGAGCTGGATTGGAACAGACAGGCTCTGGTATTTTGGAAATGGATTTGTGATGCCTGGGTAATGGTTAAGAGCTCTGTGCCATCAATAATTAAAGCCCACTTGTCTCTTCCCAGTGAGGAACTGAGATTGTTTTGCTGAGTCCCAGTCAATACCAGCCATGGGCAAACCAGCATGTTGGAAACAAGGACGCACTGGAATGAGACCTGCCTCAGCCTGGGAACAAAAAGAGAGCGTGGAGGTCTCGTTCTGAAGTCCTCTGCTCAGCACCTCCTCGGGTTCAAAGGGGGCAAAGCTGCGAGACACTTGAAGAGCATCACGCGATCCGTTAGCACGGGGCTGTGACTAATTCTGAAACCCTCACCTCTCAAGTGGAGCCCAGTGACACCAAGTGAATCACCCAGAAGCCCGAGACCCTTTTCTGCTGGCAAAAGAAGCCGTGAGCAGGTTGCAAGTGGCACAGGCTCCTCTGCTTATTCAGCGTTTGGGGTCGCTTGGCCTTTATCCTGCTGATGTTGCTCAGCGGTTGGATCCCGAGACAGCCTGTGGTTCTTTCACTCAGAAACCTGGTGACACAGGTGCTCTGAGACAGAAGGGCCTGGGGGGCTACATTTTCCACCCCTCAGCCCCTGAGCTCATCATCAGGTGCTCAGCTTGAATGAGGATGTAAAGCAGAAATCACTTGCTCAGCACATCCGTCCTCACCAGGGAACGTCTCTTTGATTTCCTGTGTCAGGAGAACATGAAAATGTCTGTGTTGGACAAACCCTCTGAGCCCAGGATCCCAGGGCTTGAACTCTGCCCAAAAACCCGGGGAAAGGTGTAAGAATGAGGAAAACATGCAAGGATGTTTCGCCTGGGCGCTCTCACAGCTTCTGGTACTTTGCTGCTCAGGGTTTTTATGAAATGGGTCATTTTGGAAGCCATCAGCACCCCGGAAGGAATTCCTCATTCATTAACTCATTCATCCCCCTTTTAAACTCACAAAAACTCCTCACATCCCCAAAACCAG
Organism: Monarcha castaneiventris obscurior; assembly: GCA_026261815.1. Taxonomy (NCBI): domain Eukaryota; kingdom Metazoa; phylum Chordata; class Aves; order Passeriformes; family Monarchidae; genus Monarcha; species Monarcha castaneiventris. The sequence continues at coordinate 1,016,611 of JAMPIT010000104.1, read as the reverse complement.
GGGACTCTGCAGGGGAAATGTGTGTCCTGAGAGCAGCACGCTCCTCCTGCCCAACCTGAGCCTGCCTGCAGCTGAAGCTGGTGCCGTCTGCTACACTCTGATTTCTTACAGCAGGACCTGTCGCATGCAACCTGACAGACCTGGCCTAAACAGCTCCTCCTACGAAGCCATCCCAGTTCTTTCATCCTCCCCAAAGCTGTCCCAGCTCTGTTACCTCCCTTCTGAGATGGGAAGACTAACACTGCTCCCAGCAGCCGAGACACAGGGGCGGGGTGGGTTTGTGCTGCAGCATCGTGGTGCTCTCCCTTCCTTTACTGGTAATTCCTTACGGCATTTTGGCTTTTGTTTTCTTGGTGCTCCTGAGCAATGGACTGGTTCTTTCCTGAAAGTACCCAGCAGAATGTTGGGATCTCATTCTGGAGTGCTGATATCAGCCAGAGCCCATCACCTCCCTGGTGGCATTTGGGTTGTTTTCTCTTTGTGGATCACTTTGCACCCAGTGAATGAATGGATTCCTTCACGTTGTCCCTCAGCTTTACCATCCTGCATATCCCTTTTTGTTCCAGGTAGCCAAGGAATGTGCTGAAAAGCCTGGATTTCAGTACTGTGGGGGTTCCCGTGCTGCATCCCGTGCTGGTGAATCCGGGGCTTTGGCTGTGCCCCTCTGAGCAGAGTCCAGATCCCAAATCCCTCTAGAATTACCTGAGCTCCACCCACACTGGCACCAGGGGCTCCTGGTGTCCCCGGGGCACGGCAGGGACACGCCTGGAAATGGGGATGGAAACGGGGATGGTGGCACCTGCAGTTGTGTCTTGACCATTGCTTAAGTCCTGAGCAATGAGTCTGGAGCTCTGGAAATCTGCACCGACAAGGAAATCACTTGGTTTTGCCTCACGCAGGGGCAGCAAGCCAGGGCTTTGCCCTGCTCAATGAGCTAAAATGCAAATTAAGGAAATATCCTCATTTGTGTAGGATTCCTTCTGTTTTCCATCAGGGATAGCTTGGTCTCCGTCCCTCAGAGGGCTGTAAACCTGCTAGGACTAAAATAACAGCGGGAACATCAGTGCAAGGAGAGGAAGCCAGTATTTTATTGCCAGTGGATGTGTCCTCATATCCAGTATGGGACAGTGGGACACTCGGGGCAGCTTCCATGGGTTTAACCACCCTGTAACTGTGCTTTTCTAGGAGCATGCCTGGGAAGATGCTGGAGTTTAGCAACTGGGAACTGAAATCCCAGTAGCTTCTCCTGTGTTAGCCCCTGCTCTGTGCTCAAGGAGAGGGGTTTTTGTAGAGACACTTTTGGAAAACCCCAGGAAAAGCAAACGCTTTTGTCACGGGCAGTTACACAGAATATTCCCTTACACAAAGTGTCTGCTAAACACCTGTTCATCTTGAGCTCTACTCAACATTTTTGGGGTCCCAGGAGGTCCTGACATCTCCAGTGGCATCATCATAGATTCTCCTGACCCCTCCAGCACGCCCCGTGTGCCAGCCCTCTTCCCTTTGGTGGGATTTCTGCCCATTCCCACTCTTTCCCCAGCCATGAAGTCCTTTCTCCAGTCCCACCTGCCCTGCCCGGGGGCTGGGACAGCTGGAGGGAGAGGAAGGGTTGGGCCTGGCTGCCCCTACTTCAGAGGGCTGTTCCAGGGATTCCTTAATCTGCCTCACACCCCACTTAGGACACGTGAAACACCGTGAGAGCACCGAGGCTGCTCCCCGTGGAGGCACAGCTGGGTTGTGCAGGGTGTTGTTCCTTTTTCCTGCATGGACATACGGGCTGGGTTAGCATTCTGGCACACGGCAAGGAGTGCAGGGAGGTTTCTTCCTTCTGCCTCCTTCTACAGCATCGAGGATCTTTCCTCTGGGTCTGGATGAATTTGGGTGGGGAGTATCCATAGGTTTGAAAGGGGAAGTTGGAGACCTCAGGCCAGCTCACTTCATGGATGTGAATTTTGCACTGGGAATTAAGCCCTTGGCATGAGGTGGGAGACCAGCCCCAGGAAGGAGGGAGGGAAGCACCTGGAAATGAGAAACTCTCTCTCTCTTGTGCCATCCTTGCCTTGGGCTGGCTCCCACCTGGCTCTCCATGGACACAAGGTAAAGTCCTCACTGCAATGCACCTTCACTGAGCAGCAGGAGGGAAGTTTATGGCCCAGATCTGGGTGTTCCTGTACTTGCCCCTTGGGGAGAGTTTCAGGAAGAATTGCAAAGGGGAAATAATAATGGAGACGATCCCAGAATGGTTTGGGTTGGATGGGAATTTAGAAACCACCCAGTGCCACCCCTGCCATGGCAGGGACACCTCCCACTGTCCCAGGCTGCTCCAAGCCCCAATGTCCAGCCTGGCCTTGGGCACTGCCAGGGATCCAGGGGCAGCCACAGCTGCTCTGGGCACCCTGTGCCAGGGCCTGCCCACCCTCCCAGGGAACAATTCCTTCCCAATATCCCATCCATCCCTGCCCTCTGGCACTGGGAAGCCATTCCCTGGGTCCTGTCCCCCCAGGCCTTTGTGAATAGTCCCTCTCCATCTTTCCTGTAGCTCCTTCAAGCTGCAGTTGGATCACCTGGGAGCTTCTCCTCTCCAGGCTGAACAATCCCAGCTCTCCCAGCCTTTCCTCCCAGCAGAGCTGCTCCATCCCTCTGCTCATCCTGGAGCCTCCTCTGGGCTCTCTCCAGCAGCTCCAGGTGCTCCCTGTGCTGGGCCCCAGGGCTGGGGCAGCTCTGCAGGTGGGGTCTCAGCTGAGCACAGGGGCACAGGGGCAGAATCCCCCCTCCCCTGCTGCCCACGCTGGGGGCTCAGCCCAGGGCACGGGGGGGTTCTGGGCCCCAGCTCTCACCCACAGCACCCCCAGGTCCTTCTCCAGGGCTGCTCCAGCTGCTCATCCCCTGGATTGATGCTGGGAGTTGCCCTGATCCGGGTGCAGCACCAGCACCTGATACCTCGTGGAACACCCCCTGTTTTAATGCCAGGCTTTCCCCTGGCAGGTCAGTGTTGCTTCCACTGCAGCCCAAAGGAAAGGACTCATTCAGAAATCAGGAATTCTACTTCCATTGTGCCATTACTGTCACATTTCATCAGCTGAGGGTTCCTCCCCGTGCCCCGGGGTGCCCGTGGTGCTCTGCAGGCTGTGGTTTGTGCTGTTCCTGTGCTAACGGGGCTGACAGGAGCAGAAGCTCCCCGCAGCTGCCTCCTCCCCTCTGTGACAACTCCCTCATGGGACTGATGATCAGAATCGAGGTCATGACGCAGGTATGTTTGAGAAACCCTTTCAAGTGATCGGGGTGGGGAAGAGCAAAAATCAGGACTTGCTGGATCAGCAGGCTCTGACCTTGCCTGCAAGGTGAGTGGGCCATGGAGAGGAACCAGGTCTGTGGCACAGCCTTTAGCAGAAAACTACTCTATTTAGGCAGGAAAAGTGACTGTCAAACTAAACCCATGAGCAGTGGAAACTAAACTTCAGCTTTTTGAGTTCCCACACTTCATAAAACACATCTCTGGGGGTAATGGTTTGTGAGGATGAAGAAATGCTCGTTGTGGAGGGTTTTCAGTATCAGTTGTTCAAACACACCCTGAAGTCTGCCAGGGTAGGTGCAGCTTCCCCAGGAGCCAGGGGGGGCTGGAGGAGGTCTGCACCCAGCTGCCCCTCTGCCACTGCAGGAGCTGGTCCCACTTTGCAGCCTGGCACCATCAGCCTTGGGGTTTTTTCTGTAACTTATGGATGATTCTTGCAGACTGGACCACTCGCCCCTTTGCTCTGCAGTCTGTACCTGTTTCCTTCACCTGCAGCTGATGCTAAAGAGGACTCTGACTCTAAATCGAGAACCCCCCTGATTTATGGCCACAGAGTCTTCCTGACAGGAATTTTCCATCTTGCCTGTGTCCTCCTTAGATGCGGTGTCTGTGCTTTGGGACATGCAGAGGGTCAGGATAGGCACCATTAGTGGGACTCATTCTCTATCAGGTCATTTTTAATTAAAAACTATTCCTTTTGGGTGTTTCCAGAGTAGAAACCAGACCTACCTTGACTCCTAACGGGATAATACTCAACGATTCACCAACCCAGGTAAGCAGAGTGAAAACAAGAAAAGAAATTAATGGATATTTTGAGAGGTGGTGAAGGTTGGCAACCCTCAGGTCACAGGATTGAGACAACCTTGGTTTGTGCCGTAAATCTCTGTCCCTGGGTGGAACTGGGCCTCATTTTGGAAAACAGAAGTGTCCTTCCTTTTAGCTGGTGGCAGCGGCATCTCCAGTTGCACTTTTAGTCCAGTTTTGCAGGCAAATTTACCTGTGCAAGGACCTCTGGGATCTCCTTCCAGCCTGAGTTGAGAGTCCACCCCCTGGCAGTGTCCATCCTTTCGCCCCTGTGCTTTTGCTGCTCTCCTGTCCCCACAGTGACAGGTTTGGCTGTGATTTCCAGGGCAGGTGAGATGTGAGGTGATGTTTATGGCCCTGGACACGTGTTTGGGTGCCCGAGGAATGAGCTCTACTCCAGCCAGCAGGGCTGATGTTAACACTGGAGACACCCCCAGTGGTTGGTCTGGGTTTATTCCTCTATCAAACAGTCACTTTTAATATAAAAAAAAGGAGCCTTTCTTCTCTCTTGCAGGATCTGTGAGTGCCTCATATGGTCAAGACACGGAGATTCTTCCCAACCATAAACACCACGGGTAATTTCTGCTCGTTGTAAGTGTGACCAGATGCTGGCACTCCGTGTGCCCACGGAAATCAGGCACTCTCCTCTTCCCAGCCTCTCCAGGAACCTCAGCACTCTGACTCACAGTGAAGGTGGGGAGGCAGAAAAAGGAATGGAAAGAACGCAAAACAGCTGCTCACAGTGTTTTATTTCTCCTGGATCTAGTGGAAGGGAAGGAAAACTTTGAGACTGAAAACAATAGAGGTCAAATAGTGATGTTGAGGAGTTATTTCTCCTTGAATAACACCGGGATTTTTCTGTTCCTCCTCTTTTCAGCAAGCAGGAGTCTGTGGCTTTGATTCAAGCCACTGCTGGGAGGAGCTCCGAAAGCCAAACAAGTGAAGGTAGAAATAAAAGCCAGAGGTGAAGGTTTCATTGGAAGCCAAAGAAGGCTGTCTAGATTTCAGCTCCCCAAAAATTGCCAGAGCTAAAAGCACAAGAGGCAGGCAGGTTTCAGCAGGGCTGTGTCCACAAACAGCCCAAGCACAGCTCCCTGCGGGTAAAGAAGATCAGTAAGAGATCACCTTGTTCTAAACCCCTGCTGTGAACATGGGCCCTTTCCAATAAACCAATAAACCAAAACCTTCCAACAAACCGTCCAGCCTGGCCTTGGACACTGCCAGGGATCCAGGGGCAGCCACAGCTTCTCTGGGCACACTGTGCCAGGGCTTCAGCACCTTCCCAGAGAACGATTTTTTCCTAATTTCTGCTCTAAACCTCCTGTCTTCCAGTGTGAAGCTGATCCCTGTTGTCCTGTTACTACACACTCCTGTGAACAGTCTCTGTCCTGTTGTGTGGTCCCTGCTCCAGACACCCCAAACCATGAGCAGCTGATCCTTCAGGTGTCACTCGGGTTGGCCCAAATCCCTGCTGCAGGTGCGGGCTGCTCTTCCATCAGCTCCGAGAGAATTCCTGAGCACCACCACTCTGCGGAGAGGGAATTTTGGATCCAAGAGCCCAGTGGGTTTGCAGGCAGTGCCACGCCAGCCCTTGGATCTCCGGAATCCAGGTGGCACACCCGGATCCAGGGGAGCAGTGCTGGCTGCAGGCCATGCCCAGGCCTGTCAGCCCCACCATGGATGCAGCCTGCTCCAGGGAAGCTCCTGAGCATCAGCCAAGCAGGATGAGGATCATTCCAAGCTCCTCGTGCACCGCCCGCACCCCCTCGGCACACGGCGCTGCTGGGAAAGGTAGCTCGCCCTCCCTGAGCCAAAAATGGAAAGGATTAGCACATTTTTCATCCCCCAGAGGGAACAGGAGGCTGTTTCACCTCTGGAAAATGGGTTGTAGCCGCTGACTGCTGCCTAGGGGATTACACAGCACATCCAGAAGTCTGTGCAAGTGGTTTTGGGTAGGGATCCCCATGCATGCACTCCAGGAATAATTTCCCAAATGCAGAGGGCCAGCACAGCGATCCCACCCCCAGCCCTTTCAGGAGGTAATGTTTTGCTGGGAATCACAATGCTGGGGAAGCTTACAGCTTGTCCTGGGCCCTCCACAGCTCCCCAGAGAGGGGCTGCTCACAGCCAAGGCCCTGCAGAGGCAGCTGGCACAGGGCACCTCAGCAGCAGCCCCTGCTCCCCAGGGGCTCTCCAGGGCTCATTTCCTCACTCCTCCTTCACCCACGCCTTCCGTGCTGCTCCAGGATCACGACTCTCAAGGTGAGGGCGAGGCTGAGAGCCTGGTCAAAGTTCTATGGCCAAATGACCTTTGCAAGCAGAAGGGAGGTTGCAACTCCAACAGCAGACCCAGGAGTGGGGCAGGCAGTGGATATTTCCCCCTTTCTCTCTGCCCTGCTCTCTGCCCACAGCTTTTATTGGCGTGTTTGTTTTTTTTTAAAATATCAGCCAGTTTCAAAGCCCGACACTGAAGAATTTCCCCCCTGTTTAAAAGCCACCCTTGAGTGCAGAAAGCTGAGATTTGGCAGGGAAACTGAGAGAAATTCCTTGGAGCAGCTTCCTGTGAAAGGCTTGGGACTTCAGAGTTCCGCAGCGAGGTCTCACAGCACATTTTGCACCTCTTTTGTTTCAAGGGGCCCATGAACGACCTACCCAGGAAGATTTCTCAGCGCATTTCCAGTGCTGGGAGACCCGCGGTGTGTGGGTGTTCCTCAGCCTTTGGGCAGAGAAAGCCAGGTTTGCCCAATTTCCCTGGAAAGCGCTGTGGCCATGCAGGAGAAGCTGCACTGAGGAGCTTTCCAGGGACATTTTCCATCTCACGTCCACAGCCACACCAACAGGAGAAAGCACAAGCTCCTAAATTCCCATGAATGGGAAAATCCTCAAAAAAGGAGCTCTAACCAGCAGTCCTCAGAGATTCCAAGGGCTCAGCCACAATGAAGAGAAGGTCTGGGGTCTTTTCTGCCTTGGGTTGGGGTTGGTTTTATGCTGGGTTTTAGACTTGCCTGTAGACCTCGTGTAATCAAAAATAGAACTGTAAATTCATCATCTGCTTTGTTCTGTGCAAGTAATTCTCTATTCACAGCTCACCCTCATCCTGCAGAGCAACTCACATGCTCTGGTTTGTTACGCCAGCATAGTCTAATTCCAGAGATCACAAAAATAATATTCCAAGTCTAATCCCAAAGAAAGGATTACCAGGGATCAAATCCATTATTTCACAATAAATCCCTTTTATGTCTTTTTTTTTCCCATCAGCGATCAAAGCAAGTGGATTTCAGCTCTAAAATCTTCTGCTGCTGTACAGCAGAAGAGATCCTTGCTCAAGGCACAAGGCTTAACATTTACTTGCTTCTTTTTTTTTTTTGCACAGTATCAAAGGAGATTTATTTTTTCCCCCTTGCCAAAAATAAAGTCTGGTCTAGATTCTCAGCTGCAGCTGAGAGCACTGGGAAAGAAAGGAGCTACAGCCCATTTTTGCATCTTCCTAATCTTGTAGGACAGCTCCTAATCTTCTCAAATTGTCAGCAGCCCATCAATGCTGTTTCTTCCTTTAGAGTCCAAGCTGAAGAGAGAAGCTCTGGCTGCAGCAAGGGGAGATTTAGAGACCTCCAAAGGGTTTTTTTTTTCCCCTCTAAACACACGGGCAGGCTTAGCTCACCAAGTGCAGTGTTTTTGTCATTTCAAGCTCTGAAATGACACAGGAGCCTTCAGCACCCCAGTGCCCTGGGGTGGGACGCTGCAGCTCTCATCCCCCGCCTGCCTGTCCTCCACCAAGCACAGCCAGAGCCACCAGCCCCAGCATTCCAGACCTGCTGGCCTGGCTGATGCGGGCAGAGGCTTCCCCTGCACCTCATCCCAGGGGAGGCAGCTGCAAACCAGCCCCGTGCCAGCCTCCAGCACGGGCTACATGGGAGCAGCACGAGCCGGGCGAAGCAGGCTGTGCCTCCTCATGGCTGGGAAGGCCATGAGGCTCTGCATGGCTCCTCCTCTAGCTGGAGCACATTTTCAGTCCTCACCTCGCCTGCTGGAATCAGCTCTGCTAAAGCCAACAGGCTGGTGCAGGTCAGATCAGTGGGGGTGAGAAACTCAATTACAGCCATGCAATGTGCAGCTCCACAAAAAGGGCTGAGCTGTGCTCATGGCTGGAGAAACAAACAGCACAAAGGCCCCCACTCTGCCATGCCCTTCAGTCTTCCAGCACTTTCTACCTGGGCCACGATGAGAGGAGGAAAAGTGCCATCACTTGTCCTTGTAAAAAATCACCCACCCTCAAATGTCCCTCTCCACAGCCCTCCAAAAGACCAGGGACCATCTCCTCATGGAGGCTGCTGGGGATACGGAGAGCCTTTGAGGGGGTGGAGTTGGTCGGCCTTGTGGCATGAAGATTTCTACCAAGAATTACAGAATCATTAAGGTTGGAAAAGAGCTTTAAGATTATCCAGGCTGACCATCAACCCAGAACCACCAGCATTAGAAAAAAACCAGATTTTCCCTATATTTCCTTAAAAAAAATTAAAATCTTGTTTCCTTTGTTTCCCTAGGGATGTATCCAGTCCAGGGCTGGGACTTGAGCACCTGAGCACACAAGCTAAGAAGAGGGATGCTGCCTGTGCTGGAGATTCATCCCTTTTCCCAGGAATGTGGGCCAATTTCTGCCCCTCTCGGAAGCAGCACTGAAGCAAAGCCTGCTGATTAATGCATAAATCCTGCAAAGTCCAACGGAATGGAAAACCTCCCACTCCATGCTCTGGAGTCACAGGAACCAGGCCTCTCAAGACAAAAAAATACCCAAAAAAAAGGGAAGAGGAGGAAAATGTTGGTAAAGAGGAGGTGGGATGAAGGTCATGCCCACACCCCCCCAGCTCTCCTTGTGCTTTCCTCCCTTGGAGCAGTGATTCCAGAGTGGGATGTGTGAGATGGTCCGAAGGGCAGCAGGGGGAAATCCTGGGATGGCAGTAGCACGTGTGTGTAATTTATAAACACACACACAGCTGAGGTGCGTGCTTAAAAATGGTTTTTGCACAGAGAGGAGCACAATAAAAAAAGTTTGGAGGCCACGGACCCAGAGGAATGGCCACTCCCAGCTGGAGTTTCAGCCCAAAAAGCTCAGGATAATTGGCTGCCACAGCAGGGCAGAGCCCCTCAGCACCCCTGCGAAGCTGAGGGAAGGTTTTGGAGCCAGTGATGGCTCCTTTCAGGGAGAAATAGCACGTCCCAGAATTCCCTTTCAGCCTGGAATGGAATAACCACCAGCACTGGAACAGGCAGCAAAAGCCTCCGAGAAGTTGCCATCAGCTCATCACGAAAAACAACGATAAAAAAAGCCCTGGGTGGATTGACCAGTGTTCAAAAATACATCCAAAGGATGCTCTTGCACGTCAGCCTGCTCTGGCACGCTCCTTCTGCACAGGCTTCCAGATGGTCCATCTTTTTAGCCCTTCCTTTTTTTTTTAAGCGGACAGCCTGAGGCACAGCAGGACCATATCACTGCTTTATTTGAGAGCAGGGAAAATGAAAGTTCTCCCAGCAAAAGAGAAATTATTTTTCTGAAAATAATGAAAAAAATTCTCAGGTTTTCTTCCATTCTTGTTATCCTTCCCCACACAAGCCCACAGTTTTTAGAGAGCCCAGCTCAGCAGAGGTTTAAAGGAGCCTCTTGGTGGTTGATAGTCCCTGTATTGCAGTTACTGATTCACAGATTAATTTGTTTTTTGAGTCTAAAAATATGGACAACTTCAAGTGCAGCAAAAGAAAGCCTATACACTATAGATCTATTTATTAGACAGTTTTCAAGGTTTTCCAAAAGGAGCCTGTTAAAATGATTTCACACCCTCTTTCAGTAAAAAAAAAAAAAAAAGAAATTAATTTCTCAGGATCTGCTATGGAACCAGTTGAGTTCAGGAGGCAAACCTTAAATCTTGATAATTAGGTGCTGCTTAAGTGTGATACTACAGCAGGGAGGGGGAAACCCAGCCTTGCACCTCCGGGGGCTCCAGGAATGTGAATGGCTGTGAATGGAACAAGTTGCTTTTCCTGCCACCACGTCCTGAAAAAAGGAGGGGAAAACCATCAAGAAGAGCAAGCACGTGCAGCAGGAACCCAACTGCTTTTTACCATTTCCCCCTTTTCTCTCTTAAAAAGCTGCTTGATGGGAAATCAGCAGAGGGGAGGGAAAGGTCCCCTGATGGTGCCACCAGCTCCTGGCTGTGACCATGGTGTGGCTCTCTCACGTGCTAAGGCTCCCTCCAAAAATGTGCGGCTTCAGCCCACACCCAGCAAGTCCTACACCCCCAAAATTAAAGAATCTGTTGGTTTAAGAACCTGGACTGAGGCCTGCTCACATCTGAGCCTGCCTTGTGCCTCCTGGCCCTCTGCTGAGAGCTCATCCTTGGAAGATGCCAAGGGGAGCAATCCGAGTCAATCAGCAACACAAAGCTACTCAGCCTCCAAAAAACCCCTGGATGCAAGTCAAACAATACAAGTTTTGAGAATTATTTTAGACTAAATTCTTCCTCAGGACATGATCTCCAAGGGTGAAAGCTCGGCCCCACGGAGGCCGAGAGCAAAACTCCTGCAGACCTCAGCAGGACCTGGCTCCCACCCAAAGCAAACTTTTCAAGTCCCAGTCAAGCTCTTCAGCTGCAGACGTTCGTTTTTATTATTTCTGCAGCCTTTTTGTCTCACCAAAGGGATCCTTCCACAGTGGCCATCCAAAAGCCGCTGACAAGACAGAAGAAATTTAATTTGCAGCTGAAAAAGGCGTCTATAGATTCCTTTATTTTTGTTTTCCCCATTAAAATCAGTGTGTCTGTGACACGGTCTCCAAGCGTGGTGGTGTCAGTCTGGCTGCTGGAGGAGTCTGACATCCCTCAAACCCTTTGGGGACTGGAGTTATGCCCCGTCCTGTTCCTGCACAGCCCCTCACCCTACAGGACCCTGCGTCTGCCACGGGAGCCTTCCAGGGACCATGGTAAAAGCAATTACCAACACAAGCATTTTGATTTCAGCCTTGCTGCCTCTCCCTGTGCCAGCATTGTTTGTCATTCCCAGCAGATCCATGGCATTTTCTCCTCCCAGGGAAGAGCCCTGTGACAATGATGTTGGAAGTGCTCACTGCTCTGACATTTGGAGCCACGGTAACGAGTAAAACATGAAGCCTCCATTTTACAGCGAGTTCTGTGACTCCTGATGATTTGTTTTAAAGCTCCTGGAAACCAGAAGTTGCACCAGTCTCCATTCTTGCTGTCAGAAGGAAACGTCCACGTGGCCGCAGGGAATGGCTCAAAGACAGCTCTGGGCATGCCAAAAAGTTGGGAAACAAAGAGCAGCCCATGCTGGACTAGTTTTGTTCTCGGAGATCACCCTGGTGACCAGCCAGGTCACCCCATGGCAGGGGGTGAAGGGATGAAGACCCATCTCACACCAGCTCCATGGCCCATGGCCACATGAGCAGAGGTGACCACAGCCTCTGCTCAAGGGCAGACACCTCCTTCACCCAAAAAATCAGCGCCAACAACCACAACCAACCTCTCTTCCCTCTGCTCCCCGTGCTAAAATGCCAAGAAATTCTGTCACAAGAGGAATTCCCCACCCGAAAAGCTGCAGGCTCAGACCCCAGTTGCTACCAGAACCCCGAAATTTTCCCCATCTGCTGGCGCTTATGGAATCATTCTCAGCCACCAGAAACACAACAGGCTTTGAGAGGAGAGAAAATAAACCAGGCCTTGCTTCCACCTTCATCTCCTCTCCACAGGCTCTGACGTTTTTTGTGCAACGGGAGCGGGGCCGCGCCCTCCTCGTTCCTATATATGCCAGCTTGGTGTCTTGCCACGCTTTTGGAGCCCACAAACCTCGGGCTGTGCCCAAGGAAGGAAGTCAGGCTCCGGCAGAGGCAACTGCACTGAACTTGCTCAAACATGCAGATTTCCAGAGCTCTCCTCTCCCACAGCCCAAAGGACATTGCAACACCACTCCGAGAGCCTGACGTGCCAGAGCGGGCGCTGACGTCCAGCTTAGATCCAAGCCACTGCAGGAAGATGGGAATTTTAGACCCTGGGAAATGCAGGGCTGCAAGAACCTGTAGGATTTTCTAAGATTTTCCCTCAGGACACGGGAGAGTTGTGAGCCTTTGTGTCATTTTCTTCACTCACATTTATCAAGGAAAGGCTGGGAGAGCTGGGATTGTTCAGCCTGGAGAGGAGAAGCTCTGGGGTGACCTCATTGTGGCCTCCCAGTGCCTGAAGGAGCTGCAGGAAAGATGGAGAGAGACTCTTTCCAAGGGCTGGAGGGCCAGGACCCAGGGAATGGCTTCCCAGTGCCAGAGGGCAGGGCTGGATGGGATATTGGGCAGGAATTGTTCCCTGGGAGGGTGGGCAGGCCCTGGCACAGGGTGCCCAGAGAAGCTGTGGCTGCCCCTGGATCCCTGGCAGTGCCCAAGGCCAGGCTGGACATTGGGGCTTGGAGCAGCCTGGGACAGTGGGAGGTGTCCCTGACACAGGGGTGGCACTGGGTGGGCTTTAATGTCCCTTCCCACCCAATCCATTCTGTGATTCCGTGATTCTAAAAGCTATGGGAACCATATCCAGCTCTTCCGAAACCCTCCTGGTCCTCCAAGAGAGTTATGAGCAGGAGACAACAGGACAAGCTTGAAGACAGAGCTCCCACAGACATAAATAAGTTCCTGTAGGATGGCCTGGATGCACAAGCTTAATTCTGGTTTTGGAGGGGTTCTCAAGGCAGTTTGGCACATTAAATAAAGGTTTTGGTTGCATTCAAACACACATCAGGAAATGCTCAGTTTGCTGGACGTGTTGGTCATCTTGGCTTTCCCACCTTCAGAATCACGGAATACCCTGAGCTGGAAGGGACCCACAGGGATCATGGATCCAGCTCCTGGCCCTGCCCAGACCCCCCAACAACCCCACCCTGGGCATCCCTGGCAGCGCTGCCCAAATGCTCCTGGAGCTCTGGCAGCCTCGGGGCCGTGCCCATTCCCTGGGGAGCCTGGGCAGTGCCCAGCACCCTCTGGGGGAAGAGCCTTTTCCTGATCTCCAGCCTGACCCTCCCTGGCCTAGCTCCAGCCACTCCCTGGGTGCTGTCCCTGGTTGCTGAGAACTGAAGAACTTCTGGGAATAATCTGCTGCCAGCTGCTTTGCCAGAGAGAGAATTTCATGGGCAAGTGACTTCTCCATCACCCTCGAAGAACCAGCCCAGAGAGTCAGGCAAGATTTCTCCTTCCTCCCGCTCTCCTCACCTCAGCCCAACCCCGTGCAAGGAGTCTTTAGCTCTGCAGTCATCTGTGAGTCACTCGTGGCACCTACACACACATGTAGCCACCTGAAGCAGCTGCAGCAGAGCCAGGCCTTGAGCTGCAGGGAGGACGCCGTGTTCCCTGGGCTGCTGCACGTCCCCCTGCCCTGGCAGCTGCTGCAAAGGCTGTTCCTTCTGCTAGGGACAGCAAAGAGCACTGGAAAAAGAACCAACCCCACACTTCCATCGAACAAAATGAAAAGGGGCAGGGGGGGAGGTAAACATTAAAAAGCATACCAAATAAATATAAATCATGGAGTCTCTGAGGCTGGAAAAGCCCTCTCAGCCCATGGAGTCCACCCTGTGCCCGATGCCCACCTTGTCCCCAGCCCAGAGCACTGAGTGCCACCTCCAGCCCTTCCTTGGACACCTCCAGGGATGGGGACTCCAAAGCTCCCTGGGAAGCCCCTGCCAAGGCCTGAGCACCCTTTCCATGGAGAAATTCCTGCTGCTGTCCAAGCTGAGCCTCCCCTGGCCCAGCCTGAGGCCGTTTCCCCTTGTCCTGTCCCTGTTCCCTGGGAGCAGAGCCCGACCCCCCCGGCTGCCCCCTCCTGTCAGGGAGCTTGTGCAGAGCCACAAGGTCCCCCCCGAGCCTCCTTTTCTCCAGGCTGAGCCCCTTCAGCTCCCTCAGATGTTCCTCACCACACCTGTGCTCCAGACCCTCCAGCTTCAGCAGGGCTGGATGGGATATTGGGAAGGAATTGTTCCCTGGGAGGGTGGGCAGGCCCTGGCACAGGGTGCCCAGAGCAGCTGTGGCTGCCCCTGGATCCCTGGCAGTGCCCAAGGCCAAGTGGGACACTGGGGCTTGGAGCAGCCTGGGACAGTGGAAGGTGTCCCTGCCATGGCAGGGGGTGGGATGAGATGGGCTTTGAGGTCCCTTCCCACCCAAACCACCCTGGGGATGCCGTGGTTCCCTGCTAGCTCAGCTCAGGAGCAGGGGATGTCTGTGCTGTACCAAACCCAGATGCCCTGACAGGCGCTTGCTCAGGACCACGAAATCAGCTTGAGAAACGACAACAATGGGGAAATGCAAGATAACATCAGCTGGGGTTGGGATTTCTCTAGAGGGAGCAGCCATTTTCTCTCCCCACAAAAGAAAGAGATGGAAATACAAGCAGTGGGGGAACATGAGGGTTATTTATGAAACACTCCTGATGAGGAGCATAAGGGCAGCTCGTGACTCTCCAGAGAAGGCAGCAGAGCAGCCCATCTGCAGGAATAAGTGCCCAGGAGACCTGTGAGGATCAAGAATAGCCCCAGGCTAACAAACCTTCACACCAACCCTCAGAATTCTGGTAAGGAGTCCCACCCAGCTGGAAATCATCTATAGTTTTCCTTAACAAGTTAATGATTTCAGGCATTTTTGAGGATTTTTTCACAGCAAAATGTTGTTCCTGGAAAAATTTATATTTATTACAAGTGAAGCTTTTCACAGAAGCCTGCAGGAACAAGCCTGGTTCTTGGAAGCCTTCTGGGATGACACTCAAACTCCCCCTCTTATTCAGCTCAGGGATCTGAACCCAGATTTTCCACCTTCAGTTTACTGCTTGCTCTGGAATATCATCTTTCTGGGATGTCCTCTCTTCTTCCCAGATGGAGATCCCCTTCCTGAGGCCTGTGGTTACGTTTAAATTATTGAGCTTGGCAAGGTAAAATGACCCAGTGGTAGAGGCATTCCCTTTGCAGGATTTTCACACTGCGAGGCCTCTGATCACCACGGGAAGAGTTCCCAAAACCTTTTGGCTGATGATCCTGCTTCCAGTTTCGCTTCCAAGCTTGTGGCCCCACTTCCACAATCCCTTAGGCTCTGCTATCATCCGCAAAGCGCTGTTGATCCCACCAGGCTCTGAATCTTCTGCTTGGGAAACCACTCCCACTGAATTGCTCTGTCACTGGTCACCTGGATGGCTTGGAGAACACTTTTCCCTGACCTGCTACCAGTAATTAATTCCTTTGCACCCAGCCCAGTTTGTAAATTGTGTTTCTGATCCCAGCCCTGAACCTTTGTGGTTTTTCTCGTTGTGGCATTTGCCCGCCGTGCGTCAAATGCAGAGCGCTGCGCCCTGAGCGTGTAAGCGAAGGCTTGACGAGCTCTTATTTCCACATTTTTTGGCCAGGGCACAAATTCTGGTTTGTGGTTTCAGATTAGGTCTTCAGCATGTGATGTGTGCAGGCAACACCCACGCTGCTCTCCCAGTAGAGTACTGATGCTGAACCATGGAAATCCCCAGGGTGGTTTGGGTGGGAAGGGACCTCAAAGCCCACCCAGTGCCACCCCTGCCATGGGCAGGGACACCTTCCACTGTCCCAGGCTGCTCCATGCCCCAATGTCCAACCTGGCCTTGGGCACTGCCAGGGATCCAGGGGCAGTCACAGCTTCTCTGGGCACCCTGTGCCAGGGCCTGCCCACCCTCCACGTCTGTGATAAATTACTGCCAATTTAGTACAACTGCTAAACACAGAAGCCAGTGAAGTCCATGTAACTCTCTCATCAGTGCACACACTTCAACACCCCACTAGATCACAATCTGAACCTGGATCTCTGTACCCATCTATTCTTTTGAGATTGCAATCAAGTGAAAAGCAAAGAACTGCATGCTCTAAATAACGCGTGTTTAATCTGGAAATCGTTCTGCTCTTACAGTGTGCAAGAACTGTGACTGTCCCAAAAACGAGTTAGGTCCACAGTGCAGCATTTGCTCTGCTGCCTGGATTAGGGAGGATCCAGTAGGAGACCACAGTGTCAGCCTTGGAGCAGCTGGTGACTGCATCGAGCAGCCTCACTCTCTCTCTCTCCATGAGCTGCCCAAAACAAAACACCATCAGGTCTCCGTCAGGAGAGGCTCCCCATGCTCAGCCTGGAGCTGAAGTTGTCCTGCCTGGTTGCTCTCTGCAGCTCCCACAGTGTGCTCGTCCTGGCCTGGGCAACAGGGCATTCCTTCTTCCCCTAAATCCACGGGCAAACGACACCTTCCCCTACACCTCATCAATCCAACCTGGCCAGGCAGCAGCAAATTCCAGCCTGGGAGCCCCGAGATGGACTTGGGCAACCTCCCCATCCTCAGGGTCTGCTCCTGGCAGGGTACCAGAGCAGCTGTGGCATTTTCTACCCAAGCAGTGAGGTAGCCCTTGGTCTCTGCATGACCCGTGCCAGGACCCTGAGGTCTGTGCCCACCTTCTCTCCTTGGGCAGCCCGAGGTCTCCAGGTCTGTGGCTGTTCTCCGTGTTCGCCAAGAGGTGGAAGCAGAGCCCCCTGACCCTGCGGCACTCACACTAAAAAACACCCCAAATTTAGGGTCTCCCCACTTGGGGAGGTTTGTCTCAGCATGCTCAGGCGAGGCTCCCCACATCCTGATGCCTGCACAGGCAAAGCCAAGGGGTTTCTTTCACAGGATGACAAGCACAGCCTTTACTTGCACCCTCCAAACCCCCACTGGAATGATGGGCAAGATTATTACCTGAGAATTATTAAAAATATTGAGCTAATCATTCTTTCTTTTTCTCAGGAAATGATCTGGAAAGGAGCACTTACCCACCACAGGTACTTCCCCGTGGTGTTCAGACAAAGGAAAAAAGTGAGTTCAGGAAACAAACCTGGACCAGCCCCGCTCCCTTGTCATTGCTTCACATTTTTGCTCAAAAGGCTTTGTTTGCTTTGCCCCCCCGCAAAAAACAAAACAAAACAAAACAAAACAAAAACCCAGACAATTCCTGTGCCACACAGAGCTGTTTTCTGAGCCTGCTGAAGGAAGAGAGGGGGTCTGTTTTACTCAGCCTAGGAATTACCAGCACGCTGTTACTCCAGGTTTGCACACAGAGCTGAGGCTGCAAAACACACCTTTTTTAAAAAAAAAAAAAAAAAAATTGTAACTAGAAGCCTGAGTTACCACTGAACACTGAAGTTGCAGAAGTTTCAGTTATGCAAGCACACATTTCCTGGGTGTGAGCATCTGACAGGCAGTAAATGAGGTGGAGAAGGAAGTTAATAAATGAGCACAACCAGCGCAGTTGGAAAGTAAGTGGATTTGCAACTTTCTAAATAAAATCAGTCATTCAGAGCTCCGGGCTCGCAGTCAGCCCACGAGGCATCTCGACTCCACAGCTGTGCACAAAAGCTGGCAAACACCTCTGCAAGACATGGCAAAGGGAAAAAAGGGCATGCGCAGGTTCCTTTGGTTTTGTGGAGGAGAAATGGGGGTTGCAGGGAAGGTTTCCTTATGTCCCTTTCAAAACACTGCCTGCTACCTGAAAACTTAGACCACCAAACATTTACTTTCGTTCATTTCCCTTAAACAAAAACCCTGGGCTGCTCTCCCTCCTCCCCATCCTCCACGGGGCCCCACACTGGACTCGCTCCAGTTTGCAGGTGCCTCTCTGGTACTGGAGGCACCAAAGTTCCCAGTGTCCAGATGTGAATTGCCAGTGATGAGCAGAGAGAATTTTATTTATTATTTGAACAGCCTGGTCCAGGGGGTGGCATCCCTGTCCATGGCAGGGGGGTGGAATGAAATGGCCTTTAGGGTCCTTTCCCACCAAAACCAGTCTGTGATTCCATGGTTCTGTGATTCTGCCTTCCCCGTGCCCGGGGAGCCCAGACCCCCTCCAGCATCGTCCTCCTTCCACCAGCTCCCCACCCCTTTTTTTCCTTTCAATACTTCCCGAGTGGATCCCATGCCTGAAATTTGTCGTACGAGCATATTCTGCCTTTGCCACCTTTCCCCTGGGTCTACATCACCACAGCCTGTCTGTAGGAAATGCCATCAGCTTTCCCCCTAAGGACAAAATCTTTTGGGGAGCATCTCAGTGGAATTTAGACCTGCCAGCTTCCCAGAGAGCAAGTCCGGTCTGCACCCTCAGTGCCAAAACCAAACCACAGGAACGAGACCCTTTAGATTTTAGCAAGCAGGGGAATAATTCTGCAGCCATCCCATGATTTACTACAAATTTCCTGAATATTTGGGAATTTTTCCAGATGCCTGGAGCTTTTCATGACTTTTCATCCCCTATCACCGCCACGGTTGGAAGACAAACCCTTACTTTGCCCCAAACCCCCTCCGAGAGAAAATATTTCAGTGTGTTGGTTCAAGTA
Source organism: Monarcha castaneiventris obscurior (assembly GCA_026261815.1). NCBI lineage: Eukaryota > Metazoa > Chordata > Aves > Passeriformes > Monarchidae > Monarcha > Monarcha castaneiventris. The sequence continues at coordinate 998,114 of JAMPIT010000104.1, read as the reverse complement.
TCAAACCACACTGAACCTCTGAGTGCCTCGATTTGGTCCCTCTTATCAAATCCAGTTAAAAAACCCCTCACAGATCTCCACGGCCAAATTTGCTCAAGAAAAAGTGACAACAAACCAAGTAACAGGAACTCCCCATCCAAAACTAACCACATGTCCATCATTAGTGGTTTGGTTGCTCGTAGGGAGTCACGGTTCAACAAGGTCATGCTCTGTCACTCCACAAGCAGGATCTGATTTCGCAAAGGGAGAACAGATTTAAGCAGGACTTTTGAGCTCTTAGTGGAATATAAACCACATACTGAAGTGTTGACAGTGGTGCTTCTTGATTTATTATTACCTGGGTGCCGTAAGCAGTGACTGGGAAAGAGGGATTTTCCCTGTGGGAGGGGGCATCCCCTGGACGGGTTTCCAAGCAGAGGGGGGTCTCCATCCTCAGGGATGCCAGGACTCACCTGGATGTGGCCCCCAGCAACCTGCTGGAGATGCAGGGTCAGCCCTAGGGACCCCCAGGGGGGCCTCCCTACCCAAGCTTTGCCATCATCAGACTTTACCCAGGCTGATGCTGTGGCAGACCCTGCTTTTGTCTCTCAGAACACTCAACAAGGTCTCGGCCTACCCAAAAATGCCCGCTCAGTGTCCATTTAACGCTGATGAGAGGGTGGGATGCGGCCTAAACAACCCCCACGTGGAAGTGCAGCTGAGGGCACCCATCCCACCACAGGGGCTTTTCCCTTTTCCCTGCCCAGAGCTGGTTCACAGCCCAGGGCCACTGAGCCAGGCAGGAGGTGGCTGGACACCAAGGTTTGCCTCATGAGAGGTTTCTCCCAGGGTTTTTCAGCTGAGGAGGTGCCTGTGGCAGCAGAAGCTGCAGCCTGGGCCTTCCTCCCCGCCCTGGTGCAGCCACAGCCCTCAGCAGGTGTTGGACCCTGGCGTGCCTGGATTTCCTTTTATTCTTTTTTGTTTTATTTTTTCCTTTTTATTTCAGGAATAACACCTGGTTGGCTTGCTCCCAGGGCTGTTATTCAGCTCCACAGCAGTGGCAGCCGACAAACCAGGTGGCTTCAGCAGCACCTGCCCAGATTCTGAGTTATTCACCTTTTCCCGGCACTATCTTAATTGTATTCAACCTCTTATTTACATGACCACTCCCATCAAGCTTTTTTTTTTTTCCCCTCGATTTCCAGAGGACTTTTTGCCAAAGTGAGGTGGAACAGGAGCAGACCAGCACTAGGGAAAGCTCAGCAGCACAAAGGAAGTCCATGAAAACACGACCATCATGCAGGCAAGGCCCTTCCCCCCAGAGCAGCCCAGAAGTGCAGCGCAGATACCACCAGAATTTTAATACTTTTCTTGTTTTTTAATAAAAAAGAGCACACGGCCAAGACAAGCCAGACCAGAGCCTGGCTGTGGGAATCACAGCCTGGGACTATTTTCAGTCAGAAGCACGGCCAGCCCCAGCAGCCAGTTTCCAGCCTGTTAACGTGTGCCATGGACACATTTAGATGTCTCACATTCAGTCTGTCTTGAAGGACAGAAATAAGCCCTTGAGCGGTGCCAAACATCTCATCCGCACGAGATTCAGTGTTTAAAACCTGCCAGTCCTGAGCAGAAAGGTATTTTCCTGGGATTTTCCACTGTGCGGGATTAATGTCCCCCCTTGTTGCTGCCAGGGCTTAGGTCAACCTGCATCTTGAGCTGTGTTCCTGCAGCCTCTCTGGGAGCTGCCACCATCCCTCTCTGAAAGCTCCTCAGCCTTCTTCAAAGCTGCCAGCAGCTACTTATCCATTGGCCAAAGGTGTAATTTTGGCTGTTTTCCATTCAGGTAGTGACACGGGAGGGCATTTCAGTGTTTGCCCACCAGGCCTCTCCCCCCATGGGGTCGCAAAGCAGATTTTTCTGACTTCAAGAACCTCCAACACTTTTCTGGTCAGTTTATCCCACAGAATGGCCTGGACTGGAAGAGACCTCAAAGCCCATCCAGTGCCATGGGCAGGGACACCTCCCACTGTCCCAGGCTGCTCCAAGCCCCAATATCCAACCTGGCCTTGGGCACTGCCAGGGATCCAGGGGCAGCCACAGCTTCTCTGGGCACCCTGTGCCAGGGCCTGCCCACCCTCCCAGGGAACAATTCCTGCCCAATATCCCAAAGCAGTTTCTTTCCTGGGGTCTAACCCCACACTCACCCACTGCTCCCTGGTTGTATTTCCATCTCCTGCCAGCTGTTTCAAGGCTCACTGTGGTTCCCACTTTGAAGGGAACTCAAACCCTCTTGTCTTCCCCTCCACACCAACCCAGCTTTTTGTGCCAGCCTTTCCTGAGCAGGCCTTGGACCATCCACTGAAACATCCTTGAGCAATTCCCCATGAACTGGGACCAAAGAGCAGCTAATTCCTACAGCCATGCCCAGATTCATCTGGTGCCGAGCCCTTGTTTAATGGATTTCATTTGCACCGGGAGACTTTCCGAGGTGGAATTACTGTCTATAGCATTTAGCAATTCCAAGAATATTTTATAATTCTGACAGGCTGCATCACCCTGGAGCCTGCCATGGTAAACACACTCTCCCCTTTCCCTCTCCTGCAGATGGCAATTTAGGCAGTTGGGGAGGTTTCGTGTTTGTTCTCCAGTGTGAGCCAAACTCCACTATTCCCTTTTTTTTTAATTTTCCTGGAAGGACATTGACCTGCAGGCATTGGAGAGGATTTTCCCCCCTCCCTCTCTGCATTTTCAGTGGTTTGGTGACAGAGACTGTGTGGTGGTTTAGCAGAACTTGATTTATGGAGGCAAAGGAAAAAAAGAGGAAAAACAGCTGCAAGAGGCAGGATCCTGGAGGCCAAGTGCCTTTCTAGGCAGGGCTTTGAACTCGGCAGTTGGGCATCCCAGGAAAGCCATCCCTGATCCCAGTAATGCCACTGGAAGCGCGCAGCACTGGCACCAAGCAGCTTCACAGCTGGCGTGGCACTGGGGGAAGTTGGACTAGAGACCCCCAGCAGGCTCTTCTGACCCAAATTACTCTCCAGTCCTAAGCCCCATCCTCTCTCCTGCATGGGACACTTCACCAGATTACTCCTCCTTGTTGTCTCCCCTCACAGGGGATGTGCTTTGGCACTCCTCGATAATTTAAAAACCATCCGAACACCACTGGTTTTCTAGAGGTTTAAAGGGTCACAGATCTGTGGCACTGGGTTAAAAAAAAATGTATTTTATGTGAAAAAACAACCACAGTTGGACTTTAACAACTTCCTTCTCTTTCCAGGAAGACAAGTGTTTCACACACTCTGGCAGACGTTGCTTTTCCATGGCAGGACAAGCTCACAGAGGTTCCTGCAAAATACAAATAGCACAACAAAGACAGTCCAGAATTAATGGCAACGAAGAGCAGGTTCGGGGACTGCAGAGGCAGCAGTGGTGACTTCTGTGAGGTGATCAGCTCCAAGGGGGTTTCATTTTCCTGCCTTTTGCCCCACACGCCCCACAATGCCTTGGCAGGAGCCCCTCCAGAGCCACCCAGAGCTGGCTCCAGGGACGCCTGGAAGAGCAGCATCCCACGGATTTTCACCCCCGGAAGAGGCCTCTGTTTCAGGAGCAGCCCCTCACCAGGCAGCACAGGAAGACACCACGTTCCTCCCCAAACCCTTTGCCCTGACCATGCCTTTGGTTACTGCATCCAAGCCCGGAGATGGCTCAGGAGCCCTTCGTTTCCCCGGTGTAATTAACACCAGTTCCACAGCCCAGCTCCGGCACGCGATGGACGAGGTGTGAGGCTTTATGGCTCCAGGAGCAGCTGGGCTCTGCATCCAGCAGCAGACAGGGAGACCCTGGCTCTGCCAGGGGGGATTTGTGCCTCACTGAAGTGGCTCCAGGGAAGTTAAGCAGCTTCAGGTGCTACGGCTGCTGGAGAAAAATGGGAAGAAATTAAGGAGAGAACTGGATTGGGGGGTCAGAGGTGCAGGGGCATTGAATGAGTTCTCCTCAGAAGGTGATCCCAAATTCAGAGGGAGCAAGGAGTTTCCCGGACTCCTGCCAGGAGGATTTTAGGATCTAGGATTCTGTGCTGCACATTCGCACACCGCCCCCATCCACGCTCCGCCACCACAGCCCCATCCAGCCTGTGCTCCCAGGTCGGGGAAGGAAACTGTCCCTAATCCATGGCAGCGTGGGCTGGAGGCCAGGGGAGCAGAGGCACTGATGGGCAGGGCAGATGTTGCTGCAGGAGGCGAGCCCGGGGCCAGGGCCGGGCAGGAGCGGTGCTGATCCAAGCGGGAGCGAGAGCGGCTCGGGAGGTGCCACGGGGTGGGATTTGTCCTCCGGCTTCGCCTCAGGATGCACCTCCAGCAGGACACACCGAGGCTGCTCAGGGGGCGGGGATGCACCTCGCTCCTGGGAATCTCCGTGAATCCAGGGCCTCCTGTCACTGGGAACTGGGCAAACGCCAGCAGAGCCCCAGAAATCCATGGCCTTTGCTGGCCTGGCCTGTGCTTATGGCTCAGCCCGGGCTGGACACCTTCCTGAAAACTGCCTCAAAGGCCAAAGAGGAGGAGCGAGGAGTAACGGGAAAGCCTGGATACGTCCCACTCTCCCACAATGGAGCGAGTCATGGCTTTCATTGTGTGACTCACACGTGGGTATTCCCCAGTTTAGGGTCCCGCTCTGTGACCCACAGATGTGTATTCCCCAAATTTTAGGTACAATGCACTGAGCTAAAAGAGGTGGGGAGCCAGAAACCCCCTTCTTTTTCTTTATTTGTTTTGCTTTCTAAAGCCACCAAAATAATTTCATTTTTCTTTTAAACTCCATACCCAGACATTGGCCTTACTTCAGATAAACCCAACGTGGGCAGCCTGTGGCCAAGGGAAGCAGCCTGGGACAGTGGAAGGTGTCCCTGACCGTGGCAGGGGGTGGAATGGGATGAGCTTTAAGGCCCCTCCCAACCCAAACCATTCCAGTTATTCTATGATTTTATGATTCAAAAAAAGAATTGTAACAACCATAACAAAAATCAAGTGATCAAAATGAAGATCAACCAAAAGTCAAGAAAGGAGAATAAAGGTAACAGCTGCAGTGAGGAAAAGCTTTGGAAGAGCCATTTCTTTTCCATGACAGAGCACATTGCCCAAATCAACCACTAATCACCACAGCAGAAGAGTTCAGTTGAGGGTTCTCCCCCAGGAGGGTGAACCAACAGGGTCAAAAACCTCTGCTTTTGGGCTTTACAGAGGTTCCTCACCAAGAAGAGACAGCTTGAACCTCTTCACTGCGATGATTTCATTTTAAAATATCCTGGGAAGTCATTTAGATGTGAACAAGCCATGGAAAATGTTAGCCTGCTGGAGGGCTTGGGAGAAAGACAACTGAAAACAGAAGTGAGAAACGGGGAAATTTCAGGCTGTGGCTGCAACACCACAGCATCAAGGGATTTTTCTTTTTTTTTTTGAATATTATTATTATTACTACTTAAAAAAGAATTTTACAAGCCGCAGCCAATAAGGTTTGGCCATTTTATTTTCCCAAGTCCCTGTGAAAGGGAGCTTGAGCTCTCAGGAAAGAAAAAAAGCAGCCATGGTGCGACACAGGGAGGAGTTTTGGTAGGGGCAGCGTGGACCTTCAGGAGCATGAACTAAACCAAGCTCTTGCTGCCCGAGCTGCCTCCGAAGCAGCTGTTAAAACACACTGGAAGATATCAAAGCAGCTCTAATTAACTTCCTGCTTCAGCCCTACTTCAAAGTGTTTCTGAGAGTTCTCAACCCCGAGCTTGTGCAGGGCAGTTTCTGAAGGAGAGAGGTTTGGGGCTCGTTCGCTGCCGACTCCAAACGCGCCTGAGATTCCCCAGTCTCTGGTTTGGTTTAAAAAGTGGGCAGAAAAAGGCTTCATCCATAAACCACTTTAACACAGGGCATCACACGTCTCAGGGCAGGAAAGCAGCAAAGCACCAAAGCACTGGAAGCCTTCCCTAAGCCATCACCTACAGATGGATGATCCAGTCTGGCCCTTCCCACTAACGCTGCTTCGGGATTCCAACTCCACTTTACCCACAAAGCTCAAAGCAGTTTGGGGTTTGCCCAGTGAGAGTCACAGAATCCCAGGATGGGTTGGAATGCGCCTTAAAGACCCAAAGTTCCAGCCCTGGCACAGGCAGGGACCCCTTCCACTGTGCCAGGGTGCTCCCTGTGCAGCCCGGCCTGGGACACTTCCAGGGATTCAGGGCAGCCACAATTCCTTGCAGTGCCTTTGCTCACTCAGGGCCACCTCAAGCTCTGGAATGATGCTGAGTTTTGATCCAACATCTATTTTTTTTTCCCCAGTCTTGAGACACATGCTCCTCTGTTTATTTACCCATTTGTTTTGATCTTTTTTTCCTGCTCCAAGAGACATTTTCCCACATATCCACGTCTGCCTCCACTCTGACACGCCAGGATCTCCATCACCATCCGCTCAAACTGCAAGGAGAGCAGTAATAGATTCCTCCTGTCCCTGCCTGCAGCTCTGCCTCGCTCCAGCCCCATCCCACACCGCTCAGACCTACACAAACCCTTGCCACGCTTTGTTTGAAACCTTTTATTCCCAGAAAAAAAAAAAAAAAAAAAAAGCTGCCACGGCCAAAAATAGAACATTTTTCCGCTCCGAAGAACAAGCAGCAGCATTCCTGGGAATTCAGACAAATAGCATTGGTCAGGAGGCGTCCCACAGACAGCAGCGACATCCCCAAGCTGCTCCGGTGTCCTGCGAGGAGGGAAAGTGTTTGGGATCCCTCTGCTCCCACTCTGAGGGATGAAATCAGAAGTGATGAGCCTGTTTCTGCCTTGTGCTCCATGGGAAGGGGTGGCTGCTCTGCACAGGGACTTTTAAATTTATTTATTTATTTATTTATTTATTTTTATTATTTTAAAGAGAAAATGTCTCCTGACTAAAATCAGATGCTGTTTAGAGCACAAGCCTTCACTGAGCACAATCACCAACTCTGATATTTTCACCAAGGGCTGCGTTTTTGATTTCCTGCAGGGATTTAGACAGTATTTCACCTGGCTGTATGCAGCACAAGTGGCCTGCAACAGTGATTCTATATATAATAGTGAATAAAATTGCATATCGTTATGAAACCGTGTTCAGCGGTTTGTGGAGAGGAGACTCTCAGGGAAATTTTCAGAGGGCTTAGAATACCCAATTGGATCACCGTAGGTCCCCTCCAACTGAAAATACTCAGTTCCAGTCAGTCACAAATCACCCAGTTTGGATTTCACTGGGAGTTGCTCTCAATTTTATTGAATTTCTTCAGCAACATGGGCTTGGGTCACATCAAGGCAAACGGGGAGCTTCGTTTTCAAAGACATCTGCAGCGTTTTGGGAGCCTTTGGGCTCTTTTCTGAGAGGGAGAGGAAGGGCAAATCCCAAATGTCACCGACCCTCAGCCACACTGAAATCCCTCCAGGCAGACTTGGGTGCTCGGGAGCTGTGCTGGAGACTTCATGACTGGAATGTGGGAAACCTCTGGCGTGGTTTTGGGCAGAGCATCACCGGCACACGGCACAAATGTCACACAGCAAAGGTGTCCCCTGGAACTGGGGGGGAAAAGGGGCACAGCCTCTAACCCAGCTGTGGGGGAGAGCCCCCACCTTTGAGCGCTGCCACATCCCCAGGGCAGGAGCAGGCCTGGAAACCACATCCCTTAGCAGGAGAGCTCCGTGTGGCTCAAGCAGACGTGCCTGGGGGAGCGCCTGTGATTTCAGCAGCAGCAGCTCCCCTCGGGCCACTCTGGGGCATTTAATTCCCCAATAATCTCCTGCCGCATCAGCTCCCAGCCCTTCGGCCGGGGACGCTGCTCTGCCTGCCCACACACCCCGCTCCCTCCTCATCCCAACTCAATTGGGAATAAAGAGCCAACTGCCAGCCCTCCTTGGGAGGTGAAAGTACTCCAAACACCTCCTGAAAAGATCTCCATTTACTGGGGGAGAAAAAAGTTTCCTATTCTATTCAGTGTGAGCAGATTTTGCAGCACAGCCCGGAAGCTCGGTGCTATTAAACTCAACAGGTGAGGAATCTTTCCAGCTCAGGATTTATTTTTCTTTTGATGGGGGAAGAAAAAAAAAAAGATCACTGATTTGGCAGCAGTTTCTCATGGGAAAACATCCATTTGAACAGGGATTTTCTGTGCAAGCAGCGGGGTCATTGACAGAATGTCACAAGGGGAGGGGGGCAAAAGAAATTCAGCTCAGGGCACTTATTTAGGGTCTAACTCATTAAATTATTAATAATTGTGTGCTACCAGGAAGCCAGCTAAATCAGAAAAGCAGGGAAAACTGCAAGGGGGAAGATGGGGAGGTGGAGAGGATGCCAGGCCTCGGGAACAAAACACACACCCTGCAGTGGGAGATCAGCTGCAATGGGAAGTGGCTTCGCTCTTTGGCCTCTGCTGCCACACCAAGAAGGACAAACCCTGTGCTCACCAGGCACGTCCACGGAGGAGAGAGCCAGGCTGGCAGCATTTCCTATGGATTTAGGATTTGCTGTAGATCAGCACAGGTTTGAGGTCCACAGGCACTGGATTCAACCTCAAGCTTTGGAGGAGGCTCCTGCTGTGAAAGCCTTTGGATGAAAGCCAGGTCTCTGCCACCTCCAGGCTGAAATGCTCCAATATCAGCACATTTTGCCTCAGGAAATGAGAGAAAAAACCTTTAAAAAGACGCTGTAGCTCACCCTGAGTGTGCAGCTCCAGCTGGGGGGAGGCTGAGCAGGTCAGATCACAGGGGTGCAGCTGATCACAACCCCAAAGGGATAAAAATCGACACGAGGAGAGTGAGAGCAGCACACAGGGCACTGAGTGGCTCTGCTTTTATTCCTTTGTGCTACAGAGGCTAAAGGAAAACAGGCTCTGTGAGACCACAGCTCAACCTGCACCGAGCACGGCGGGGCCGAGGCACAAATCAGAGCGGGGACCACATCAGCTCGCGGTGAAAGACCACAGATGAGATAAAACGTCAGCTTCTGGCAGCTCTTGGAACAGAAAAACAAGCTGGGGCCCTGCTGAGACCACAATGTCCAGGGACTGCAGCCTGTGCACACCCCACTCGCCAGAGCATCGGGCACCTCTGCAGACACAGGGAGGAAAATCCTCACTGGGGCTTTGCTTGGCAGCTGAGAGCGGAGCACAAACATCACCCCTGTTTGGGACACCCCTGCAGGGGGGATTAACCCTTCCCCAGCCACCTGCACAGTGCCACAGCCACGCCTTGGTCCCAGCAAGCAAAGGGAATAAAAGCCTGGGTCACCTCACAAAGGCAGCCAAGAGGGAGAAAAAAGGTGAGGACCGACAGTCATGGGAGGTAAAGAATCGTTCTGAGGCATGAGCACTGCTGAAGCAGCTCATTAATTCAAAGTGCTCATTCAAGAGCACCCATCTCCCAATTAAACTGCTTCATGGGCTTCAAATAAAGGAAACACGTGCTGGAGATGCTAGAGATAGAAAGTGCTGACTTTGATCTCACGATTTTAACCCCGAGGCACAGGCCAGAGAGGAAAAGCGCTTCAGCAGTGAGCGCCAGGCAGCCGGGGCACGCACGGTGGCACGGGCACCTGTGGCCACGGCCCACGCAGGGGTTGTGCCACCTAAAATCCCCTGGGAGAGCCATCCTCGCCCGTGTCACCACCAAACCTCGGGTCACAGGGACGGCGATGCCAAACTGAGCGGCCCCTTGGGGAATGCAAAGCACGAACGGGTCCGGCGGCCACAGCTGTGCCATGAGGGGAAATCAGCCCCGCTCCTAAAAGGGGGATTGTGCACGGCAGAGAGCTCTGGAGATGGCTTCCCTCTGGAAATACTGCATTCAGGCCTGGGGACTTCAGCCTGGAGCTGTCTTTGCCAGAGATCTCCAGGAGGGCAAGCGAGGAGGAGGAAGAGGAGGAAGGACTGGCCTTCCACTGCCTCTTCCAGCACAAGCACTCGGAGTGGGCAATCAGGAGTGAATTCAGGAGATGTTCCCTCACTTCCCCACAGCACCTGTGAAACCCCTTGTCTGTGCATCAGTGTGAGGGGAAAGGGGAGCAGTGCCTGGAGGATGAATGTGTTGAAGGTTGTACACAAACCACCCCAGGTTCAGGAAGCCCCTGGCTGGTTCTGGTGAGGGGCTGGTCTCGGATGTGCATCCACTCACCCTCAACAGCCACCTCCAGGCCCAGGGCAGGACGGCCATTTCGGTGAGCCAGGAGCCCGAGCAGTCGTGCAGACACACGGACGTACGTTCAAGCTGTTACATCGTAAGGCTTCACAGCAAGGCACCGAGCTAAATAAAACCACAAAACCAACCACCCAAAGCAAGCAGTCGGCAGTGTGCCTTCAGTTCCTCTCCTTCAGGTTTCCCTTCAGATGTTGTTACGGGGACATTCAGCTCCTTTCACCTCCCTCACACCTCCTCGTCCAGACTTCTCACCTCTCCTCTTGCCTTCCCTTCTCCCTGCAGTTAAGCCAAGATTGCTTTGTCTGAAGGGCTTCAGCTCTTGGCAGAGTCAAGAGGCATTAATCAAACGCTGTATTGTGCAACTATTTCCATCACTGAGTTGCATCTGGTCCCCGAGGTCTCTTAATTCTTCATTAAGAAAGTGCTCCATGTGGAAAGAGGCGAGAGAGGACTTGGGCAGCACTTCACAGGCTCTGCTGCGCACGGTTCTGCACGGTTGGAAATGAATCCCGGCAGCCCCACAAACAGATGTGCAGAGGAGCCCAGCACCCAGGGCTTTGTCCCAAGGAAGGGACACAGCAGCAGCAGGGCCACCCCTGCATCACCTCAGGTGACGGGGAGGAGTCAGCAGAGCTGCAGGTACAGAGCAGCAAAGAGAGCACACAGGTGTCTGACCCTGAGCACTGCTCTGGGGCTGGGACTGTGCAGGACCAGCCCAGCTCTGGCCCAAGGGCTGCAGGAAATGGGCTGCTCTGTGGGCAGCTCAGCTGCAGATGGACTGGGCACCGTGCTCCATCCCAAAAAGGTCATGAACTGTCAGAAAAGCGCTCCTTCCAAAGGGAAGGCAGGTACTGAAGAGAGGACACCAGGTCATGGCCACTAACACGACAAAAGCACACCTTGAGCACCCTGACAGGAGCAGGGAATGGGGTTTTGGGCAGCACTTCCTGGCCAGCTCAGGCCACAGCATCCAGATGAAGGTGCAGGTGCTGCCACAGGGTCCCCAGCTGCTCCCAGAGGACTGTCCTGTGCTTCACCGATCCCCAGAGGATTTCCTGATTTCCTTTCCCAGCCGTGCTGCTTAGCTCAGCCCCTCTTTGGCCGGGGGGAGTGACTCCAGGGCACGTCCACCTCCCACCTCCGTGCCAGGACCCACCTCGGGGGAGCCTGAGGCTGCGTCCACCCATCCACCTCCTGCTGTTGTGAACTCGTTGTTAAATCCCTAAAAAACAAACCCTACCTTTCCAGAGGGTCCTGAAGTGCTGCCCTTGCACTGCTCTGAACTGAGGTGATGGAAGCTTCCTACTCTGAAGAGTTTTTGCTACGAGGACAGGGAAGAAGAGGCATGAGGATGGATGGAGAGGCAGAACTACTGCAAAGCACACAAACCTGAGCAAGCTCCTGATCCCAGGCTGGGACCTTCACCAAGGGGTTCTTGTGCAAAACTTTTCCTTCCTTTCGGCACAAGAGAGACAAATTAAAAGCCAAGAGGATGGACAAGCTGGGGTAAAAATAATCCCAACTCTCCTATTTGGCTTTCCATCATTGCTCTGTGTTTCTCAGTTCAGGGGTTCCCAGCTGCCTGCAGCCCTTTCCCTTTCCTGGGGGGCTGCAGCTCCTCCAGGAAGCCTCCAAGCCCCCGGCCCTCCCCACAGGCCTCATCTCAGGTTGGTTTGAAGGGTGCCCACCTGTGAGTGAGGGCTGAGCACCTCTGAACCTTCAGACACCCAAAAGCCATGGGCCAGAGCTGCTTTTCTGGACACTGGGATTTCAGGAAAGAGCCGTGTCCTTCGCAAGTGCGGAAGGGAAGAGGAATAACTCCTTCTTGTGCTGGTGAGTGGATGTTATCAGTCTCCCCTCACTGCTGCGTGATCTTTACCATCCGCCAACGCAAATTCCAACGTTTTCCTAAGCTGGTTGCAGTCCCAACTCCAGTCTGGAGCTGTCAGCCCTCCTGTTTCCATAGTTTCAAACACTTTTTAAGGCAAAGGATCCCCAAGCCAACCTCTCAAACGCATCTCCCGCCCTCCAGATGCCTCTCAGACACCTCTCATCAGCTGTTTCATCCCATCCTCGCAAAACCCCAGCAAATCTGTATAAACATGTGCCATCACCCCTTTCCTCACAAGTTCCATGCCTCCACCCACGAGGTTTCTCTCTCCCATTACCAAATCCTGCTTTACATTAAAGCCTTTGCCGCCTTCTCCTCCAAAGTCATTAATTTCCATTTAAAAGGCTCATTCCTGCACAGATTTCCATGACAGAATCCTTCCCGTTTCCTTCTGCCATTTTCCTCCTGCCACAGAAACGTTCCAGAGGATGGGGCAGCCCTGATCTCTCTGTCCAGGGGGCTGGAATTCCTCAATCCAGCATTTCCCAGCTGCTTTCAGCCTCTTCCAAACCCCACACAGCATCCACAGTACAATTATTTTGTCAAAGGCCGGAAAAACACCAGTAGGGCCTGAAGCAGCCTGAATTCTGCAAAGGGCGTTTTAAAGCACAGAGCTCAGCCCCTGAAATATCCCCTTTTATCAGCTTAAAGCTCCTCTGTGAGCAGGAGGTACGAAGGCCAAGTGGCACTATCTCGGGGCTTAGTGATGGGGCACAAAGTGAATTACCAAGCACAGGAGCCCCCCAAAAGGAAAAACAACCCCCACTAAGCCCATTTTTTGTGTTTCTGTGGCCAGTACAGCCCATATGGCAGCACTTGCAGCTGGGAAGTGCAGCCCAGAGGTTCATTAGCAAGTGTTTTTATTCAGGTTGCTCATCACAAGCCCAGTGCTCACCGCTCCCATCGGGCTGGATAAATGCACCCAGGTTCATGCAGAGCACCAGGAGCTCCCCAAGGCAAACACATCTGCTGAACCTGCACAGCCCTGATGTTTCTCAGAGCTGTTCTTCCTTTTAAAAAATTTAAAAAGCAACTTAAAAGCGTTTCTGCTTGCTGTGCCTTCAAACTAAAGCTTGGTATAAAAAACAAACAAACAAACAAACAAACAAACCCAGGCAGAAAATAATTACTTGCCCCTATAATGCAACACAGAGAGGTGGCTGAGAAGTTTGAAAGCACAGAAGAAAATGAGAAGAAACGCATGGAAAAGCAATGAAATGCCATAAAAAACGCCCAGCTAGAAAAAGTCTCAAAGAACAGATAGCAATAGGCAAAGAAACAACGTAAGGGTTTTTATTTCAGTGGGCCCGTCCATTCAAAATAAAGGGATTTTCTCATTTAAACAAAGGGATTTTCTCATCTGCCTTGCACAGGATTGTATGGGGAAAAAAAAAAAAAAGGAGCAGAATTACCAAGGACAGGTGTGGAAAGATGGGGTTTGAGAATGTACCAAAGACTGAGGGTGAGAAGAAGCCACAGAAGCAATTCGTGTTCTGGTTTTGAGCAGACACTGAGCTGACTCCTTATTTGAGCTCCCTCCCTCTGTACCAAGTCTCAGTCTATGGGAATGGTTTGTTGGGCTTTTTTGTTTCAGTCCAGCTCCCAGTGCACCCAGGTCACCTCAGGGAATCTGGTCAGACCAACACCAACATCATCACTGGCAGGTGCCATCACTCCTTTCAGAGCCAACCAACTGCAGCAAAAACAGTTTAAAATTCTCCTCCCAACACCCTTCCTTCTTAAGAGCGCAATGTGTAACTCTGCTGAGGCTTTCAAAGAAGACACAATTAATTATTAACCACCCCTCCGTGGCTGCCTGCAAAGGGACCTGAACGAACCGAGCTGCTGCTCCCTGCTGATGCCAGAGGCTGGGAAGGCTCAGCCCGGCCCTGGAGCTGGAGAGGGCTCAGGGGACACGGAAACCACAGGTGTGGGGACGGAGCACAGGGACCGTGCTCTGTGCTGGCACCCAGCACCTCCCTGGGAAGCTCCGTCACCACACTGGGCACCAGAGTGGAAAAAATGAGCATTTTTGCCTAGAAACCACCTTCAGCTGCTGAGGGCTGGGCTGTGGGACTTTCAGTCAATGGGACTAGAGTGAAAATCAAATATAATCCTCTGCCCACAGCACTTCTCAGCTGTCTCCAGAGCAGACTCCCAGCCCCAGTGTCCAACCTGGCCTTGGGCACTGCCAGGGATCCAGGGGCAGCCACAGCTTCTCTGGGCACCCTGTGCCAGGGCCTGCCCACCCTCCCAGGGAACAATTCCTGCCCAATATCCCATCCAGCCCTGCCCTCTGGCACTGGGAAGCCATTCCCTGGGTCCTGTCCCTCCAGCCCTTGTCAAGAGCCTCTCTCCATGCTTCCTGCAGCTCCCTCAGGTGCTGGGGACAGGTTTAATGCCCCAGGAGGTGCCCCTGCCCCTCCCCAGCTCTGATATCCCTGCACACGCCTGCACTTCCACCGCTGCACTGGCCCAAACCTCTGGAACACCGGAGCTGTGGAGCTGCAGCTCCCTCCAAATCCCTGGATGCACAGGGAGCACCCCTGGCTCCGAGCACCACGCTCCAAATTCCACAGCTTCACGAGCACAACATTTCAGCTGTTTGCTGGGCTCAGAACACTGCAATAAAACACCCACACAGTGACAAGAATGAGACTTTAATCAGTTTTAAGTGGAGTTTTAACACTAAGAGATAAAGGGTTGTTAAACACAATAACAAACGGACATCTGATTTGTATGAGGCATTATCCTGTACATGTCATACTTGGTTTTTGTGTATTCTCAGTTACACACAGAGCCACTGTTGCACAGCACAATAGTATTTGAAGAGGCTGAATCAGAGTAAGGCTGCTTAACAGACTGATTTTTTTTTTTCTTTTAGTATCTATATATATATATGCTATATGAAAACAGACTGGAAATTTGAACCGGCAGAGAAAGGCAGCTCTGCCAAACACTGCAGTTGGAGCCCCTTTTAGTGCACAGTCCCACCCCATCCATCTGCATGCACGACACTTTCCAACAGTATTGAGAAGGTAAACGAGGCACTTCGTGGCAACCACAGGCATCGTTAACATATTGCACACATTTGCTAGGACTAAACATGGAACTTGCACACCAGCATCCTCTTTTTGGGTTATTTTAAGGGTTTGTTTTTTGAATTTGGAAAGCTGATTTTGATGCTGCATGTAAACTCCACTCCAGCTTACAATGTGTGCCCTGGGGAGGAATCTGGAGGCCGATTTGCACAGCTGCCCTGGAGGAGCTGTGGCAAAGGTTTTCACTGGGGCTGCCCGAGCCCAGGGGATGCTTCAGGGCCTAACAGTGAAGCTCTTCCCAAAGTGATGCCTTCAGGTAGTTTCAGACGTGTAAGCTCTTGCACATCCCAACAGGCTGAAGCGTACAGTCCGGAAACTCAAGGAAAGATTACCTACAGAATGCAGCTCAAGCTAATTATGAATACTGTCATAAATAAAGTTTTAATAAGGACTCAAAAACCTTTCAGTCATAGCAATTCTTGTCAACTTCTATGGGGGTGGTAACTGAAATAAAGTATAGGAGAGTATGTATAATATATATTTATATATATAATATATATATAATGCCATTTTTCCGTTTCCAATGACTACACCATAAAATGTAAGCAAGGCTTCTCAAAGACGTCGAAACATTAAAAAAAAAAAAAAAAAAAAAAATCGAAACCCTCATTCCAACCTTCACATTCCAAAGGAAAAATAACAGTGCAAAAGCCCATCCTTGCGTCCTGATTCCCGATCCGGCGTCACCGACTGGAACTGCACCATCCAATCCTGATTATCCAAAGTGGGACACGCAGCAGTGCCAAGATCCCAATACTATCCAAGCAGGAACAGTTTGGTTTATTAAGCCAACACAACTTTCAACTGTTATAAACCAGACAGGGTGAAACATGATTGGAAGGGTAAGAGTTAAAATTCCTGTTCCCAAGGGAAAACCACCTCCTGCTCGTCACAATGAGCACTGAACCTTGATCCATTAAAGTCTAATTAAACCTGTAAGTCAGAACGTATTACCAGCTTTGTTACAAGTTAGAATCATGAATCTGAGGAGCAGAATTGACCAACAGAAACCAGGTAAGAAAATTTAAAAAAAAAAAAAAAAGCCCTTTACACCTTGGTTTACCAATTGTAATTAGTGGAAGTCCTGCCTTGTCTCGTTCAAATTCCAACCATTAATGCTGCTGCACAGGGCTCTGACAGATCCCATTCATAATTCTGGCTGAGAACACAGCTCATGAACTTCCATGTCAGCACCGAGAAGTTAATTAAGCAGGGGGACGTGTGTACTACATCCTAAAAAAAGCATGGGTTTGGGGTCAGCTGTTCATGGCCCACTTGGAGGGGCCCATTTTGGCAGTGACTTCACATCTGGATGCAGCAGCAGCCGGACTCCACAGTCACCTCAGGCTGGGCATGACAATTGTCCAGCAGAAGCCAAGCTCGAGCCCTACCCCTGGGCTGTGTCCCTAGGAACAAAGAAATTGGTTCAGAAAACCAATCTGTTGGGTGGTTTGTGGGGTTGTTGTTTATAGCAATGTATTTGGGACAAGTTCTGCTTTTTAATCTTCATTTACGCAGCGTTGAGAATTTACTGCAACACTGCTTTCCTCTCTCTGGTGTGTAATGTCCGTTTTTTAAACATTGCAGTATTCAAGTAAAATTCCCTAACAGTTAATGACATTTAAAAACAAGAAAAAAAAAAAGTGTGCAAAACTGCAAAACTCCTTGTAATAGAATGTGTAAGGTCAAAGGGCTGACAGAGGTTTGATTGAATAAATGCATCAGAAATCTTCAAAACAAACACTAACCTGGAGAATCTCCAATGACATTTCCTGTGCACCATTACAAAATCTTTTTATATTCATGAGAGAGAGAAAAAGAAAAAAAAAAAAAAAGCTTGCAAGGCAGCACATGAAGTATTCACAGCAGGAATATGACTGAAAAACTACTAATATAAATGTAAGATGTTGACTGATGTTTTTGCACTAAGAGCATCTGACTTTTAGCACTGGCCTTGATTACACAGGAGATGGAGCAGCCATTACAATTCAGAAAAAACCCCCAGTAAATCATTGTCAAATTTTGGAACCATTTGTTTCAACCTCTTACTTTAGTTGATAGCCTCCACATTTGTATGGTTAAGTCATTGTTGCTGTGTTTCCTTTTGTTTTTTGTTTTGTTTCTCGTGACCCCAATTCCTTGTCTCCCTTCATTTCACGGGTGTCGTGAAGGTTCATTCCTGTACCCCTAGACAGAATCACTCCCTCTAGCTGCCTTTTCTAGCACCATTACACTTAAAAAAAATGAAAAATGCACAAACAACAAGCAGTGACAGCGGCGACTCCTCACCCATTGTCCCGGATGAATTAGGGCAGCATGCTGAGGAAAGGTGCATGGAACAGCCGCATATGGTACACAGGCCACGCTCCTTTCCGAGCATCACCTTCCAGCCCCATCCAAAAAACATGCACTAGAATGTAGGAAAAAACCTTCTAGAAACATCTCTTAGCCAACTGCAGACTTTTCTGTTGCCACACGAGTGCAAAAAAAGGGGCAGGATGTGAACCTGTAAATATTTTTTTTTTCGGTTTTTGAAACTTCGTTTGGTGACAGAACACAAAAGGAAAAATTCCTACGCATACACATTAGGTCTGTCTCCACTTTTATAAAACTGGAATAAAATGGGAAAGTGCCATGTTTATAGTTCCTAATTGAAGTTTTAATGTCCTTTGACACAAAAAGGTATATACATATAAGAGCTACGTAACCTTTTTTTCCCCCCCAACTGGACAAGTGTCAAACCCTGTAGATTTATAGGGCAAAACAAGATTGGTCAGGAAAGAATTGTTCCTATAATTGGTAATCTGACACTATGTCCTTTTGCCATTTAGAAAGGTCCTTTTTATTTTTTTCAGTTTATTCAAGTTTGTTTCTCTTCATCGTTGGTTCTTTTTGTATGGTTTTTTTTTTTATCTCTGATAAAAAAAATATTCAGACTTTTGTAATCTGCGTATGCTGATCTTCATCAAAAGGTTCATTCTCTGGATCAGAGTCAGTGGTGTCAGAGTATCTATAATGATCGGGTTCATTGTCACTAACATCTGGTGTTACGGAAGTAGAACTGCTAGCCTCTGGGTTTGATGGCTCTTCTACTGTTTTTGTGAAAAATAGCTTCACCTGGGGAAGGAAAAAACAACATTTTAAAAGGGAACCTGGACTTCAGCTGAGCACAGGCAACAAAGCAATTTTTAACAGTGCAGCTCCTTCACTCCCTGACTCACAGCAGTGCTCCTCTCTCCAGAGAGAGCTTTGCCAGCCTCTCAATACCACCCCTGGCAAAACAAAGCCCTGGCAAAGCCGCAGGATTTTCCAGGCCAGCTGCAGGAGCTGTGTCTGGCTGAGTGCTCAGGCTCCTGAGCTGCAGCAGCAGGACATCCCAGCACACCAGGCCATGCCACCACCCTCCTGCCTTCCACACCTCCCAGAGCACCAGGAGATTACAGCCAGAGGGCACAGGATTGAACAAAACACCCTCTAACAGGTGACTCGTGTGGGGGAAGTCTGATCCAAGCAAGGTTCCAACCAGCTACGACCATTACCTTCAAATGAGCACTGGCAGATCTTTTATGAGCGAGTTAAAAAATGCTGACATTCTTACAAATGCCTTTTTCATGTTTACAACACTGCTGGCAATGGCTCATATTCCTCAAAGCTGAGCTGCCAGGGTAAGGCTTTCCCAGAATCACAGGCAGCTGGGGTTGAAGGCACCTCTGGAGATTATCCAGTCCAACCCCTGCCAAGGCAGGGTCACCTGACACAGGAGCACTTCCAGGTGGGCTTGGGATGTCTCCAGAGAGGGAGACTCCAGGGCCCCCTGGGCAGCTGTTCCAGGGCTCTGCCACCCTCATGGAAAGAAGTCCTTCCTCAGGTTGAGGTGGAACTCGCTGCGTTTCATTTTATGGCCTTTGCTTCTCATCCTGTCACTGAACAGAGCCTGGCAGCCTCCTCTGACATCCCTGGAGAGATCTGTGTGGATTGATGGGATCCCCTCTCAGCCCTCCCTTCTCCAGCCTGACCAGGCCCAGCTCCCACAGCCTCTCCTCATCAGGGAGATGCTCCAGACCCCAGATCACCCTTGTGGCCCCCCTGCTCCCCATGAAGCAGGCACTGCTGCAAACCAGCTCAGGAGCTCAGTGTGCCCAGCCCAGAGCTCCGGCAATGCAGCTACCACAGGGAAGATGCAGCCTGGTCACTGGCACTCCTACACCTCTGATGGCTTTGATAAACACCTGGAACAACCTGAAGACTTCAACCCCAGCCTCTCAACGTCCATCAGCTCCCAAAAAGCAGAGCAAAGTACAAAGCTCAAAGCTTTGCTAAGTGATGGCAATACCAACACATGAACTCAGCTTCTAAACAGCAGTTTCACATGGTCCCTCCGAAAGCAAGACAAACAAATCATGCAACTTTTCAGCTTTGTTCACACATATAATATACTGACCTTGAAGTTTGGAGAGAAATATCTGTTGGCTTTGTCTTTATTTGCTTTGTCTAGATCGTTTTTTGTTAATGTAAGGATTAAATATTCCTTATCATTATCTGAGCGCTCTGTACTGAAAATACCATCAAGTTCCTGATCTGCAACTAGACTTCCATTTTCTACTTTGTCTGAATTTTCATCCAGTCCTATGAAGAATGTATTAACCCAAAAGTGAAACATTTTGTCCTGGGGGAGGAAGAACACAGAAAACAAGCTTGCTTTAGTATTCACTAATGGCACGTTAATTAGACTGCTATCAGCATCTGGTCAAAAACAAATCTGTAATATCGGGCAAAACTTAGTTGGACAACAGTACATCATTTGTTACATTGCATGCAAAGACATTTTCACCACATCTCCTGGACAACACACAAAAATCTGCATTCATCAACCTCAATTTTAACCAATTAAGCTTTTAGAAGTCCCTCATCGAGAGCTGGGCTAAAACTATCATACCTGTAATAAAAGCAGATGATGATAAATTCAATAAACTAAAACTTGCAATC
This sequence comes from Monarcha castaneiventris obscurior, assembly GCA_026261815.1. Lineage (NCBI taxonomy): Eukaryota > Metazoa > Chordata > Aves > Passeriformes > Monarchidae > Monarcha > Monarcha castaneiventris. Next base: position 977,967 of record JAMPIT010000104.1, on the reverse strand, counting down.
ACGAGCCATAAACAGATTTTCTTTTGCTCACACCTTGCCAAGCAATCCCTAAACCCAGCATAGACAACGTGTGTGAACCAGCTGAGGTAATACTGAATCTCTCCTGTAACAGCAAGCTTTTCTTACTTTTATCCAGAAACAGCAGCACCTGAGCAACAGCACAATTCCACTCCCCCAGGAATGGCTTCGGTGCTGCTGTGCTGAGATCCCTCCCCAGGCAGCCCTCTGCTGAGCAGCAGCGAGGGAAGGCAGCCCTGTGCCTGCTGCCCTGCCACGCAGCAGAGGTCCTGAGGGAGCAGCCCAGGCAGTGGCAGCTGAAGGACATTCAGCTGAAGCAGAACTTGACAGATGAGCATCAGCTCAGACTCTCCACTGTGCCACAGCTCCAGCTGTACCAGAAGGCAGGACACCCCTCTATCAGAGGTGCTGAAGGCTCTGGAGAAGCAGCTTTCTGCCAGCCAAGAGCTGATGTTTCCAAGGTCAGCTCTCCTTGGCACGCAGGCCCTGACTCGTGCACCAGGCACCTCTCCATCTGACCCCGAGCTACAGATGAGACATCTTCTGTTTGCCTCTGATTTGGCTTTTCAGGCCAAAGATCCAAGATGCAAATGGCCAGTTCTTCCCACAATGGTCAGAATTCCTGTGCTCCTGCTGAAGCTGCAGGGAAAGTAACCCATTCCAGAAGCTGACATTCCTTGGCATTACACAGGACCAGAACACAAACTCACTCCTTCTGAGCTAACTTACATATTTTGGTTTACCAGGGAGATCTAATTCCAATTTCTTACTGGAAAATCCACGCCCTGCCCTATCTTCCTATTCATCCCTGCTGGTAAGGAAGCTGGGGGGGGAATCAGAGGTGGAACAGAAGTGGTTCCAGTGTGTGTGACACAAGCAGGCCTCCTGCTGAAGGCAGCTTGGCAGCAGCAAAATACCACAGCATTTTCCTGAGCCGGTGAGAAGGGGGCAGGGAAGAGCTGGACTACTGCTTAACTCACACTCCTCCTCCTCACTAACTTATTCACACAAGAGACTGGGAATCCACAAGTGTCCCTCTCCACCAAAGGTCAGACCGATTTTCAGTATTTTAGGCAAAGCCTACAAAACCACTTATAGCTTGTCTGCATTTCTGCAAGCACCTGAGAGTCCCCCAACCTGCAAGGAAGGGCAACAGCCAAAAAAAGTTAAAAATCCAGGCAAGAACACTTCTGGTAGTGGAGTTCTCCACTTCACCACGTGCCTCTCTCCAGACCTTCGGGAATCAAGTTCATCTAGCAAATGCACATGCTGTAATTAAGAGTTTGGGGAGTCTAACAGATGCTTCCCACTGCCTCTGAGTCCCTTCAAGCCATCCCATCTCTGAAGAAGCCTTGCTGGAGCCCATCCACGGCAGGCAGCAGTTGGCAGGTTCTTGCCAGGCCCTGCTTACACACTTCACACCCTCCTCTTTCCCAGGAGCAGCCTCAGAAATGCCCTGCCTGGGTCTGAAATGGAGGATGAACATCCTGGGTTCACTCTGCTGATGTCTCTCTCCCAAAGGAAGAGGTAGCAGGCAAAATCCCTCCAAAGACATCCTCAGGTTACCCCGATCCAGGCTCCTCACCCACAGTGAGTCCCTCAAAAGATAATCCAGGGAGATGAGATGTTTATTCCTGCTCAAACCAAAGGACCTGCTCAGGTCAAAACAGAGACAAGCATCAACCCTCCTGCTGAAAGCCACTCTGGTGCTGGTCCCCAGTGCCACCCGTGCCAGCCCCAGGGAGGGGAGGACACGCTGCAGGGGATGCATGGAGGGATGGAGGGATGGCTCCTGTCCCCAGTGGGGAAAGCAAAGCCAAAGAAAAGGAGGCCACTGGATGGGAATCAATGCCAGCAGAAGCAGCAGGCACAGTTTTGTTGTGCCTCGCCTTCAGCTCCATGAGGTGGAGAACCAGGAAGGATTCAGTTGGCACTTCAGAGCCTGGGGGGGCTCAGCTTCAGCAACAGGGGCTGACAGACAACAAGCCTCTCACCAGACAGCTTTTCATCTGAGTTCCTTGGGATAAATTTGCAGATGTCTTCAGGGACTCAAACTAAACAATGCAACTCAGCTGAGCTGGTCATTTCTCCTTTTATCTCCCTCCAGCATTTTAAAGCAAGGTATTTTCCTTTCCTTCCCACTACACAAGTTAATTAGCCTAATAAACTGAGTTCATGGGTCTTGGAACATGGCATGGCCACTCAGACTGAGGGAAGACTTGGTCTTGGAATTAGCTCTTAAGGCTGATAACTGTGTCACTGTTTTCACTGAAGAGCAAATCCATTATTCAAAGTGAGGATTCAGCTAAAGCATCAGGATCCAAGATATTTCATGAGAGACAAGGATGAAAGATGATGTAATATGGGCCAAAGACAGGAATTTTAAAAATCAAGGCATGAACTGAACTCGGGCTTTATATAGCAAATCAAAATACCAGACCCGAGTGCTCACATAACACAAGTCAATGAATAGACTTCTGAAAAAAAAAAAAAAAAGGATTAGAGACTGTTTTTCAATGTGTTTTGCTTCACTTCCAGTTACATCACAGACATCTGTCTTAAAAAAAAAATAAACCACAGATGTACTTCTTCCCATAACCAAATCTGTGCCATAAATCTCCAGTGCAGTATCAGATGAGACAGAGGCTGATTGAATCCCACAATTCTGACAAACTGTGCTTGTCCCTACCTTGTGCAGTTTCTCAGACTGACAGAAAAACATCCTCCACTCTAGAGCTGGTCTCTAACTGCGGAATGAGATCCAAATCCAAGATTCATCAATCAGTGAGGAGCCCCTGTGCCCTCCTGGGAGCTTAACTTTTGCAGAGGGATCGACAGGCACTCCCAGGAGCTCTGCAGCACCTGCTGAGGGCTTTGGAGATGCTCTCCAACAACGGAGATCACGGTTCAGCCTGTTCCCTAGGCCTGCCTGATGGAACTTCCTGTACCATTTTCAGATCAACACTGAGTCTTCTGACATTTTCAGAGTTCATTCCTCAGTGTTTGCTGAACAGCAACTGCCCAAAGCCTTGTTGAACTCTGTGGCAGAACTTATCTCGAGACTCGAGAGATGAAATGCAACTGCTCAAACAATGCTGTCAGCCCTCCTACGCTGGAGTCTGGGGATAAAACACCACTGACTCTCACAAATTAAACCCACATCAACATTTCCCTCTCATCTGTACTGGGAGGACTCCCAAAAAAGGTCTCCTTCACCCCCAGGCTCTGGAGGCAGGAGGATGAGGAGATTTCTGTATTATTTTTAAACAGACTCTCATTGAACCGAGGGATCTAAGGATACTCTGAAATACTTTCAGATTATCACGTCAACATCAATAACTGGAAGAAAAGGCTTTGCAGAGACCCATGGAAGCAAAACTAGAGTGACTACAGCAGCAGTCTGACATGGAAGAACAGTCAAGCTACAACAAAAAGCCATGCTCAAAAAAAAAAATCCCCTAAATTACTAACTTCTACCCATCAGAAATTCATCCACAGTCACTGCACTTGAGCCTCAAGCCATTTTGTTCTCATGTGGGCATGCATTTTGTTCTTGAAAGGAAGCAGCTACAGCTCACTGAAGAAATAGTCTGAGAATAAAGTAAACAACTTGATTAGACAAGAAAAGACCAAGAGCTGTGGACTTCCTAACTGATGCCAGGTGGCAGAAACTATGGAAAGACTGAAACTTTTCCAAGGCAGTCAGCCCCGTACCAATATTCCAGTGGCACCAATGGCCCTGTGGCTGAGGTCAGCTCCCAAAAGCCACTGAATTTGCTTAAATTAACTTTTGCCATTAAAAGAAAGGACATGTGGCTGCTTTAAATCTCACACTAACTCTGCAACATTAGGCGTTTAAAGTCATTTGGTCATTCAGTTTGGTCTGGTTTATGCATAATAATTTTATCCAAAATGAGCCTGAGCAAAATAGAGGAGGGCCCTCCCTGCAGAGAGCTCTGCAGATAATGCTGTTCTTCAAAGGATTAGGAAATTTGGAAGCAAGTACAGGTGAGGGAATCTGGGGCAGTTCAGCTGAGAGCAGTGTTACCAAACACCAAACCAGAGCCAGGGCAAAGAAGTTTTCTTCATCTCAGAGATGAGGCACAGCCATTCTCCAGCCTGAGGCTCAGAATGGACCAGGAATTACACTTGTAATTGATCTTATTAGGTTTTTTTTATGATGTTAGCGGTAAAATGCAGTCTGGTCAACGTGTGATGTCTTTAAGGCTTGTTTAGCTACCTATAATCTGCTAACAGAAAACCTTGGAAGAACCAGTGACAGGCAACAGACTTGTAATTCCACTTTTCATAAAGCTGCTGAATAAACCAGAATCTCTGCAAGGTAAGATGCTGTTACTCCTAATTATGCTGCTTCCTCATGAATTAGGAGATCACTGCATAAAGGGATCTTTAAAATACAAGTGTCCCCAATGGAAGGCCTTTGGGGGTTTTGAGTGAAAGCTGTGTAGTCAGTTGATGTAGAAAAGGAACAGGCACAGATGTGAAACACCTGGGCAAAGAAATGTGTTCAATTTGAGCCAAGGTAGGCTTTTCTGTCGCCAATATTCCCCTTTGCCCTGTTCTCACCTAATTCACTTTATGCAACAACCTGTCCAAGGACCATGTGGAAGGATCACCTCCCGTGTTTGCAGCAGAGCTAAGACAGGTGATCTTACCACAACTGTGGAACATCTCACACCTATTTTCCTCTCTCCCCCATTCATACTGAAAGCTGAGGCCATAAGACACTTGATTCAACAGATATTTCAGAGATTATCAAGGTGGTTTTTTTACTGGGTGATGAAGGGGCAGTTTCTATCTCAGTAAAGTTTGCTGGTGTGAAAAGAACCACCTTCACCATTTCTTTGGCTCTACCAGGCCAGAAACACTCAGAGAAACTGAGCACCTCTGCACTATCTGTAATCCACAGAACCCAAACAGTTCGGACATTTGATAAGAATAGACAAAAAGAGAAAAAAAAAGTTATCACCCAGCTACTCAGAAACGACAAAGATTCTCAAGAAATGAAACCACAATCGTCACTCTGAACTGAAACTCCAGCACAGTAACCCTCCTGCTGTGGTTCTGCACTTCTACACGCTCCTGGAGACCCAATTCACACTGCAGAAATGCGTGTGCTCATGAGGGGCTCTCACTCATGCTGTCCCTGCATCTCAGTGCTCTCTCCACAGGTAAAACAAGTGCAGGAGTTTGTTCCTGGGGCTACAGAGCCAAGATCCAGCGGCTGACCTGCACACTGGTATTCCAGGGATGGGCAGGGCAGCACAGCACCTCCCATCAGGTCTGTCTGCACCCCACGTGGTACTGGAGATGGCAAAGGAACAACAAACTCACAGTCCAGACAGGGGAGAGAGCAGATAAAGCAGGACCTTGTCTCAGGTTTGCATCATCTCCTCCGTGCATCCCTCACCTTCAGCCCACACTACTCCTCTGGGTGCTCCTCTGAAAGACTCTTCTCAAAACTGACTGCTGGGTGTTGCTGGTTTAAATGCCAATAATCTTGGCTTTAAAGCAGAATTTCTACGTTTAAAATGCTTTGTTTTACAGGCTCTGTACTGCACATAACTGCCCTGACAAACTGAAACATCTGATGAAACAGGCAGGGAAGGACAACAGTGCCACTGAGGAACCATGCAGAAACTCCTGCAGACACCAGCACACAAACTGAACTGCTTCACACCTGAGCAAACCCACACAACAGTGCACACACAGCTGGCAGCACAGCCTGTGTGCACAGCTCTAGGGGATGTCACCTCATCACTTCTCTGTCTCCTGATCCACTCTAGCATCTCTTATTTTCATTAATTCTCTCACGGAATGCTCCCAAGTTTTCTAACCTCCATTCAACAGGGAGTACCTACTCATGGGGAGTTTGAGGTAGCAAATAGCAAGGTAGCCTTTAATCAGCACAGTCTCATCCTCACCTTTCACTCTGGTAGATCCAAAGAGGCTCCACAAGCACCAGAACTAAAGAAACTCAGGGATTCAGCTTTGAGAACAGGCTGACTTTGGTTTCAAAGTAAGTCCTGCGTTAATTTTTTTTCCACAACTGAGACCCTGATAAAATCCTCAGCTCTGAGTGAATTCTCTAAACATCTCCTGTCAAGGCACTGCAGCTGGGAACAGAGAGGTGGTGGAAGAGATTGCAGAGATACTTTTACAAAGTGCGTGGGAACTCAATTATCTCAGAAATTCAGCTAAATTTGACAGATGGGTACGAATCAGCCAAGAGCACAGACAGGATCTTCTGTGCCTGCTCAAACCTCAGGAAAATTCAGTGAAGAAAACAGCTGGAGTTAACTTGCTCAGTATGCAAGTCTATTTTTAGAAGGTGAATGTTTCTTCCTCAATTAGATTACTCACTACTACCCAAACGACTGCAATACAGATCCAGGATCATTTTTATCCAACCTTTGTACTTAATCCCACCGACTCCCAAAACATCCAGCTTTCATTTTGTGGTCAATTGGCTCCTTGGGAAAACCAGACATCAAAGAATTAAACGCCGTGATTACACATCCCTGAAGAATAACCAATATCCCAACCCTGCATCAGGGGCTGGCTCAACAACATTTTCCAGAAGAAAGCAAGGAAACCAACCTTTTTCAACATCTTGTTCTGTTTGTGGAAAAATTCCACTTTGATATCACCGCATACCGGCAAAGGTTGAGGGAATTCAAAGTACATGTACTTGTCTTCACGTCGTGAGGGTCCTGAAGGGGAGGTGAATATCTTTACCTTTAGCTGGTACACCACAAACTGAGGATCTGTGTGACAAAACAGAGTGTCACTTTGTCAGAGAAGCCTCAAAAGTGTCAAAAAGCACAATATTGGTAGCAGAAACAAAATCGTGAGCTACGGTATTTTCAAAGTTAAATAAATTTCTATGAAGGGTTTAACACCACAGGAGACCAAACTTTGCCAGATGCCACTGGAAACAACCTCAAAGATTTCTGTCCTTCATGGCAATACTTTCAGGCCACAAGGGAGTTCCTAAAGTGTTATTTCTTTTTAATATAATGACTGTAAAAAGTGACAACTACTTGACTGTTCCTTGCATTTTGCCTCTCCTCTCTATTACATAGACTTCACTGAGAGGTTTTATTCTCTCTCACCTCTTCTCCAGTTGTAGAGTGGCTGGTGAGGTCAGCATAAACCGACTTCTACTCTTCACAAACAAACAAAACCAAGGACAAAATGGAACATTAATACACAAAACCAACCAGCACCAACAGAGCCTAAGCTGGTCCTGTAAATCACCACCACCAGAGAAGTACCAGCCATGGCATAACTTCCCCAATTAAATCTGCAGGGGTAACACTGAAATTTTGAGGGGTTTTTGGTCCACTTTAAGCAGAGTTGCTTTGCAAATGGCCAGACACCCCTGCAGAGCTGTGGGAGTCCCTACTAAACACACCCACACTGTCCTGCTGAAGGGCCCAGCTATGAAACTGCTGCTTGCAAGCTCAGAGAACCCCCAGGATGGTTTGGGCTGGAAGGGACCTCAACACCCACCCAGTGCCACCCCTGCCATGGGCAGGGACACCTTCCACTGTCCCAGGCTGCTCCAAGCCCCAGTGTCCAGCCTGGCCTTGGGCACTGCCAGGGATCCAGGGGCAGCCACAGCTTCTCTGGGCACCCTGTGCCAGGGCCTGCCCACCCTCCCAGGGAACAATTCCTTTAATAAATCCAAACTAAATTTCCCCCTTTTCAGTGTGAAGCCATTCCCTGTGTCCTGTCCCTGCAGCTCCTGCTGCAGGGTCCCTCTCCAGCTTCCCTGTAGCCCCTTCAGATGCTGGAAGGTGCTGTGAGGTCTCCACGCAACTTTCTCTTTCTGCCCTTATCTCCCTCGAATCCTTCGAGCTGTGAAACCCTGTCATCCCTCCATTCTGCCCTAGAGGCAGAACTCTGCTCTGTCAGTGGCTTTAAAGCAGCAGAATGCTAACAAGGAAGGTGGGTTTAAAGCTGTTGTGTTGGTAAAATCACTCCCATCACAACTGACAACACAACTAAAGGAACAACACAGACCATTGCTTTCACATTCTGAAAAACCACTGAGAACTCCAGAAAACCTAAAATATTGCAGTATGCACTTTGACAGCTAATTTATCTTCCCAGGTGCCTGGCCAATCTGCTGTTCATCCCAACAGCCTCCTGTGCAAACACCACTCCAGCAGCCTGCCATGGACACACCAGTCAGTGCTCACTCCAGCAGTTCAGACTCTCAAGGACAGCACAGTTTATCCAAAACTAACAAAAAAAAAAGTGGGAATCGCAGAAATCTGTAACCTCCACACCTCTTCCCTAAGGCAGAGGGTTTTTGGCAGAGGCTCCTCCCTCCTTCCTCCTGTACAGACAGCCTGACAAGCTGCTTGATTGTTTCTGGTGTGTGTTACATGTTCAGGTACTGTCTCACAACAATATTAACAGGGCAATTTTAATCAAAGCCACAGGAGGCACTGGAATTAATTACACATTGCTGTAATCCCCATAGCAAAACCATCAGATTTTTTCCACCAACAAAAAATGAGCACGCAACACAAGGCAGCCACTGCCCTGCAACACAGCCCACAGGACAGAGCAGAATTTGGTTTTGTATTTCAAAACGTCACGAAATCTGCTGTTCCTCACTAACATAGTGTATCAGCAGACCAGATTACTCATTCACAGGTGTATTAATGCTTTAGAAACCTCCACATAAAGAAAAGTTTATTCCACAGTTAATTAGGTATTTACCCAGTTGAACTGATTCATTTATTTTTTTTTTTGAACATCATGGGAAGAATGATGTTGCTGCATTGGGAGCCAACATGCCATTAGGCAAATGTTTTGCAGCAATTCATGTTTCCCAAGAGTTGCTGTGTTAAAAAAAAGAGGCTTTTTACAAAAATAAGGAGAAAATATACAAATATATACAGAGAGAGTAGCGGAGTCTCCATCCCTGGAGGAGCACAAGGAACGAGTGGATGTGGCACTCAGTGCTCTGGGCTGGGTGACAAGGTGGGGACTGGTCACAGGCTGCACTCAAACCTGGAGGTCTTTTCCAGCCTCAGTGATTCTACACATGGAATTACTTATCTTCAAACCATTAAAACATTTGCTGATTTAAAACTGTAGTAAAACAATCCAGAGTCCTTCACAGACCACACCTGGGAGGATCCCAGTGGTCAAAGCCCACTAACCCATGGAATGTGGACTGTGAGGGGTTCCCATGTGACTTTGTCCAAGATGTGCAGCTCTTGGTGCCATCACCACACCCAAAACACCATGGGGCTCCCGAGCAGAGGTGAAGGGGTGCTGGTACTTACTGCAAGTTCCGCTGCTGAACATGGGAATTGTTTCAAACATCATCTTGTGGAACAGCAGTGCCACTGGTCTGTAATCCAGGTGGTTCTTTAACAGGTAGCTATAGTAGTACACGTAGCGTCTCTGACTGGGAATTGTCACTCCCTAAACAGAGGGAAAACAAGTGTCAGAAACCTTGGAAAAACCTTGGATCAGCATTGCTGACAGAGCTCCTGCCCATCACCTCCAGCTGAAGGCACACCAACCCCAAAGGAACAGGTCATTCACTGCTGAGCAGCCCCAGCACACAGCAAGCAGGGTGCTGGTTTGCCAGGCACTTCAGTACACCTGAGGGATGGAGCACCTCTCCCACCAGGAAAGGCTGAGGGAACCAGGATTGTTCAGCCTGGAGAAGAGAAGCTCTGGGGTGACCTCACTGAGGCCTTCCAGTGCCTGAAGGAGCCAACAAGAAAGATGGAGAGGGGAGCTGGAGTGACAAGGACAAGGGAGAACAAGAACAAGGCTTCCCAGTGCCAGAGGGCAGGGATGGATGGGATATTGGGCAGGAATTGTTCCCTGGGAAGGTGGGCAGGCCCTGGCACAGGGTGCTCAGAGAAGCTGTGGCTGCCCCTGGATCCCTGGCAGTGTCCAAGGCCAGGCTGGGCACAGGGCTTGGAGCAGCCTGGGATAGTGGAAGGTGTCCCTGCCACGGCAGGGGGTTGGAACTACCCTCTAAGGTCCCTTCCAACGCAAACCCTTCTGTGATTCTGTACTCTCCAAACATCCATCTCCAGCAATGAAGCAGAGAATGCAGATTTTTCCCATTTCTTAAAAGCAAACACCATGGACACCCTGAGGGTCATGTCAAAAACAGTCTCATGCTGCTGCTTTTTTTGGGATGGAGAGCATCAAATGTTAAACACAGGAGGTGCCCTGAACATACTCTAAATTTTAAGCACCGCTACACTTAAGAATTCTAAAATCCACCACTACAGGAATTACATTTTCACAGCACTTTCAGTCAGAAGACTCTAATGTTTGCTCATATCACTGTACTCAATGCTGCCTTCTCTTACAAAACATCCTGGAATATTTTCCCAAAAATGTGGAAAGTTTCATTAAAATAGGCCCAACAGCCCAAAGTGTTCAAAGAAAGACTTCAGTAGAGTTTACAACTCTGAGATAAACATTTGCTTTCAGAGCATAAAACCTAAGAATGTTTTTATTACTGATTTTAAATCAGCTTAAAGCTTCAAATAAGGGAACAGTTTTAAAGCTCTTTGAGCCAATATTTTCAAGTAAAACTGATAAAGATGAAAAATGATTTAATTTCCCAGAAAATGCATTACACGGTCTAGAACAACCCGTTAATGCAGGCTTGCAACAGCATCAGTAAGGAATCTTTCTGATTAAAACTGGATGTGGAATTGGAATAAATTGGAGATAAACAAAAAGTTTTCATGCACGAGTCTGTGAGCATTTCTTCACAAAACCTACACCTCATATTCCTATAAACATTTAGTTTCACCTGTTTCACCTCACAACAGCCATAAGCTGAGTGGCTGGAGTGCTTTTAATTTAGTAAATCTCTATTCTGCACACATGAAAATAGTCACTTCCTGCCATTATTAAAAAAAATGTTGATAATTATGTCTCCTTATCACTTGAGCTGCTTCTAAATTACACAAAAGCCCTTTCCCTGCAGCACTTGCACAATGACCTTCCCCAGCAGCCTTGTACCCTGGCCGTGGTTTTGGCTCAGATGTCCCCACAGTGCTTATCACACCCACTCCTTAAGGGAGCTTTCAAGTTTGCTTTCCTGGGATCTGAGCTTCAGGACTGAGCAAACCCAGCCTCAGAGCAAGGCAGCAGTGTTTTGCCAGTGCTGCCAGGCAGGAGGAGAGCACAGAGGTGAGGAGAACACATCCTTCCCTGCCCACAGATTCCTCATGCCACAGTGGATGTGTCCTATGGAAAACCCCAGGACACTGGGCCAGGACAACCAAGGGAACACTTTCACACTGACAGTCAATCCCACAGCAAATCCAATTCTTCTCCAACAGGACACTTTTATCCCTCCAGCCAGAGATTTACTCCCTGGAGACACAGCCCTTATATCCTGAGACCCTAAAACCAGTCCCGCCGAAGTAGAACTCAAGAGTTCTCCATTTCCAAAGGTCTGAATTCCAAGCAGAACATTTTCATAACAAACTAATAATTTTCCAAGGGGTGCCATCAACCACCACTCACTTTTACTCCAGAAGAATAAAGACAGGGAAGCAGTTCAAGCTTTTATTTCCCACCTATCATCAGCACGATTTTTAAATGTGAGAGAAGCTCCTCTGGTCCCTATGCCAGCGCTTCCAGGGCATCACAAATATTGTCAGGTGTTGCTCCTGGTTCTCCTCTCAACAGAGCACAGGCAGGACTATGAAAAACAAATATTTTGGAAACAACATTCCTCACACTGCCTCCCTACTGTGAGAGTGAAGCTGCAGCCTCAAAGCAGGCCTAGGGCATCACGTTTAGCAGAGGCTGGCACCTGAGCATGGCCAGCACAGACACCACCACCACCGAGCCCTGACACCAGACGTGGGATCTCTGCCCTGCTCAGAGGCTCATTCTGAGGCTTCCTCACACAAAATAATTGGTTTTCACTTCCTGTTCAGTTATACAACACCACAGAAACACAGGATGGTCTGGGCTGGAAGGGAACTTAGAGCCCACCCAGAGCCACCCCTGCCATGGCAGGGACACCTCCCACTGTCCCAGGCTGCTCCAAGCCCCAGTGTCCAACCTGGCCTTGGGCACTGCCAGGGATCCAGGGGCAGCCACAGCTGCTCTGGGCACCCTGTGCCAGGGCCTGCCCACCCTCCCAGGGAACAATTCCTGCCCAAGATCCCATCCAGCCCTGCCCTCTGGCACTGGGAAGCCATTCCCTGTGTCCTGGAACTCCAGTCCTTGGAAAGAGTCTCTCTCCATCTTTCTTGCTGGCTCCTTTAGGCACTGGAAGGCCACAGTGAGGTCACCCCAGAGCTTCTCTTCTCCAGGCTGAACAATCCCAGCTCTCCCAGCCTTCCCCATGGAAGAACTCTCAGGTGCCATCCTCAAGAATAAAACAGTATGGTGCTCAAAGAATGCTCCTGAGTGGATCATCTCCAGCACTTGAACAGCTGATCCCTATCCAAGCCTCCTTCCAAGCCTAATCCTCACCACAGAACCCTCCAAGGCAGAAGCAGGAATAAATAAAGACCTTCTCCAGCTTTGGGAAAGTAAGCTGCCAGTCTTTGTCACCACAGTAGTGTATCAGTATCCATCATAAGGAAAAAAAGCAGGATAAACTAATCACTTCAAACACTGGAAGCAGCAGCTTCTTTAGAGGACTTTTTTGGGGTTACTTCTGGACAATTACAGTTCTTTATCCCAGTTCAGAAAAGTCTTTCTCCTTTGGTTCAAAAGGAAAATAAAAATCACTCCTGCTCTACAGTGGTAGGGACTGACAAACACCAACAGGCAGCCAACACTTTCTAATCTTCATCACTCCCTTCTTCTGACAGAGCTCCCCCACTACAATGAGTTTCAGAAGTTAAAAGAGGCAGCTTGTAGAGGAAATAAAAAACCCCAAGAGAGGGCTTGCTCAGAGACAGCCTGGGCTCTGCAGTGCCTTGTTGCCCAGCACAAGAACAGCCTGTGCAGCCACTCTGAGCCTCACCTACACCAACTCTCACTCGACGGTGCAAAGGCCTCCCTGGAGCTGCTTCTCCCGGCAGGCACTCGGGAAAAAGCTGGCTCCAGAAGTACTCAGGGCTGTGCTCTTGACCAATTAGTCATACTTCCTCTTGCAATTAGACTCACACTTCCTGCCAGCACAGCCTGAGCCCTCAGAGCAGCACTTTGCCATGAGCACTAATGGCAGCAGTGACTGTAGCTGGGCTGTTCTCAGCAGCTACAAGCAAAGTGGGCACCTTGTCCTTATTTTAAACAAAGAAAATCTGGTACCTGTTAAAGGCAGTTTTCCTTTATCATACCTGTGCTGGCCCAAAAAGAAAGAAAAAAGGCATTTGCTTGTCCCTTTGTGCAAACAGCTCTTTTGATGCCTCATTGACTCCGAATTGAGGAAGTCAGTTGTACAAAGGTGTGGTGAAATATCAAATCAGAGAGCAGCACTTGACATATAACACTGAAATACGGGCCACAAGGGAAGGAAAGGCTCCAGAAGCCTGCACTGGAATACCTGCTTATAAACACTACTGAAGGGTTATGTGAACCACATGCTGCCCACTGGCCACATCAAGATAACTGTGCTCAAGTGGAGGTGGAAGGGGAAAAAAGTCAACTCTTGCAGTAGAGACACTGAAACCAAAACAAGTTGCTGGTTCCAGACAGTACTTACAGTAAAGTAAACAAGGCTCTCATTACTCCTGCTTACTGAGTTCTCCCTCCCCTCCAAGATGCCCAAGGTACCCCTGGGGTACTGATAAACACCCAACTGACCTCACCTCCAAGTTGGAGAAATATAACCTTCTTTTCACAAAAGGGAAACTGAGGCACGACACTTCACTGTGTATTTGTTCAGTTTTCATGATGCTTTATCCAGCCCTGGAGATAACCCTTATCAGCAGGAGTCATCTACTCTGTCTACTCAGCACACTGCTCATTCCTGGTCTCCTTCATGCACTTTTACCAAAAGTCACAAAGTTTTGATGGGAAACCTTGACCTTGTCTCCAGTATTACACCACAACCATCTCAGCAGGACACGGAATAACAGCTCCACCTTGTCAGGAGAGCGAACGTGGGAGTCACTTGCTCCTTCCAGTGAATTAACAGCCAAATTCTGAAATTCCTTATGTGACACTTCTGCTCTCAAGAGCCTTCAGACAAGAAGCTCTTCTTATTAGAGAGCAACACACTGTGAAATTAATATTTTGTGCAAATAGTCCAGGAACAGAGAGAGCTCTGTGCTCGAGGAGGGTGGAACTGGCTTGCAGGGATGACCCCCTTGGGATGCTCAACCAACACACTCAGGGAAATGATGGGAGGTGAGCAGGGAAACTTGCTAAAATGACCTTAAAAGTCCCACCTTATCATCTTTGGAGAAGATTTCAAATAAGGGGGTTAAATTCCCATTAATGAGGCCTAACCCTGCCAGAAAGGTCCTTAACTACCCTTTATTGACAAGGGGCATCCAACAATAAGTCTTCCAGTCAGGATATTCCCCTATGCATCTCCAAACCCCATCACAGCAGTTAAGGGAACCTGAGGAGATGAACAACTCATCCATTCTGGCAAAATAAGCTGGAACAATCCTCTCATTTGGGCTGAAAAGGCTGAACGAGAAAGTTCACTGCCCCTCTGATGCAGCACGTGGCAGAACAGTGCTGAAAAAGTCATTTAAAATCAACTGTCCAGGTCTTCTTCAACAGGACATGTTAAAACCAGGCTGGTTTAGTGTTGTGACTAAAGGCTACTGCTGCTTGGGATAGCTTTTCCATTTCCAGCTGCACTGATCTAATACTACTGAAGCTAAATCAGACATTACAACTGATGGGATGGATTTCTTAAAGGGTTTGAGCATCAAATGGACCTCAAGGAGGAAAAGCAGCAAGTTACTAGTAGGGGGACAGAAGAACAGGGAACAGCTCACCTTCTTGTCTCTGGTCCTTACTTCCCCATAGAAATCCAGGGCTTCTTGGGCCCTTAAAAACTTGCCTCGATGCAACAAATATGCACAAATCATTACACCAGTTCGTCCCTTTCCAGCTTTACAGTGGATTGCTGCCACATGATTGTCATCTTCACTTAGCCACTGGTCAAGATCTTCACAAAAAGGTTTGATGAGCTCCAGCTGTGGTGGGTTATGGTCTTCAAAAGGGTACTGTGCAACTGCAGGGAGAAGGAGGAGTTCATCAGAACCTGACAGGCAAAGCAAGCTCAGACAGGTCACCTTTGTGACAGGCATGCAAAAATTAAGTTAGTCAATAAACCCCCCCATCTTACACATCTGGATGTATTTTTAATTCCAGTATTATTCACCGTGTCATAAGCACTGCAGACATTTCTCCAGTAATCCATGAGCAGGCATCCTGCTCCATGAAGCAACTATTTCACACCTCTATTGAACTGAGTGGCACAGGCTCTGTAACACGAATTTTCTAGAATTTAAGAGCGTGCTGGCACACAGAATAACCTTGTGAAAAGCCATTACTCCAGCAATAATTAAACTATCTGCTGAGAGAGAACAAGGCCAGACCTCAGTCACTGAGCAGACAACAGGAGCTTTGCTGAAAAATTACTGAACACAGTTGGGTCTACAATGGGAACAAGCTCTCCAAATTTGCTCAAAGGCCTCATGAAACAAAAACCTGCCATTTCCGTATTTCAAAAACAGTAACTGGGAGAGCAAGCTCAGGTAAGGCACTGGCAGTACTTATGGGGCACTGAGCAACACTGTCCCTTCTGACATGGGTGTATTCACACACACTTTTCTCCATCTGGAGATGGAAAGGGAATTTGAGTGATGCGGGAAATGGAAGGAAACTCAAGGGAGCAAAAAATAAACAGAGAGAAGCACCCAAACTTGTCCCACCTCAGATCAGATGAGGGAAAATGTCCCCCTGACCAGCAGCACCACACACAAGGTTCTGGTTTCAGCACAACAGCACTTCAGGAAGTGCACCCCAATTCCTCTCCGACAGCCTTGGGATCTTATAAACACAACTCTGGTTCATTTCAAAATTCTCAGCTAGAAACACCATTTCCTTTTCTGGGCTAAAAATGAATACATTTCATTTTTTGGCAAGTGCCTGTATTGGTTTCGTAAGCACTACTCTGTAGTCACACACCCAGGGCTCCTTTTGATGAATCCCCAAGGACTCCACGAACAGAAGTGAGGGATGAAGTTATGGAACTGCTAAAGGACTGCAGGACAAGTCCACAGCCTTTTGGAGGGATCCACAAGGACAGTTTATTCACTCACACCTCAGACTGTCCACTTCATCTCCCAGAACAAACGGGGAAGCTGCTAAAGTGAATCAGCTTTGCTAAAGAGGCAACACATGTTCACAAACATCAACACACAGTAATGAACTCTTCCACAAGGAGATCCAAAGGCCTCCCAAATGATCCCCCAAGTTGTATGTGAACTTAAAGATGGAATTTATTTAGAAATCCCTAAGAAGCTGCAAAAATGGTGCAAATTTGTCTGTACAGCTTTGAGTCTATCACAACTACAGCCAGCAAGGTTCCCACAAAAAGGGGAGTCAAGAAGTCCTGAAAGAACAGCCTGAAAAACCACAATGCTCTCCAAGATTTGGAATCAAAAGCAAACCTTGTGGTACTTTCTTCAAAGCTGGAGTGAGAAGATGAAAGGGGTGCCCTGGGATGGTGTGGAGGGATTAAGAGGAAGGAAACATTAAGCTGCACAGTCTTGAGCAGGTCCTTGAGAAAGGTGCAGGTCCTCCATGGATTTTGATTCCTAGCAATGGAGCACACAGCACGGAGAACAGTCCTGATTACTCTCTGCAAGCCCCTACATGTTGCAAGAAAAATCCCATAGCACATAGCAGAGTTAAAAAAAAAAAAAAGGAAAGGAAAGGAAAGCCTGTGGCAAAGCAGAAGGCAATTCCAGCATGGAAGGACTTCAGAAATTGGAAAAACCATGGACACAGAGCTAGTGCTCAAAGAGGATGAAGAGCTCTCAGTGTATGATGTGATGCAAGATCATCCTGGGTAAATAATGAACTACTCTGGTGTTTCATGCCCAGTGTACAAATCAGAAGTTCCCTTTGCAGTCAGTTCACTTCAGGAGACTCTCAAGGAGAACTTTTGTTCCTCTGCTAAGGGAAGTCCTGAGTCACCAATTTGGTTATCTGAGGTTAACTAATTCGGGGATGGAAATTAAAGAATGCAACACATCTTGTGCAGAGGAGCTGTGAAAGGTGCTGTCACAAACAGCGTTCGGGGCTGGGATTGACAGCGAAGGGAGCTGAGCACCCCCGTACCAAAAAGCAGAAATTAAAGCAAACATATGTTCTGGCCATATTAGAACACGTCCTCTTCTCTTCTTACCCAAAGCACTGCTCAAGCAGATCCTAAAATACTTTTTTCTGGCTGGTGTGTATAGAGTGAGGTTTCAGGGCACTGTCATTCAACATCGTAAGAGCAAATCAGAAGCGGTGACAACTTCAACTAGACAATTTCAGTCCTTCTATATTCAGACATTAAAGCAGCCAATTACATTTTGGTCACGTTCTAAACCCTCTTCATAACTAGAAGGACGGTTTAAAATGATAAAAATTAAAACCGGAAGTTAAGCCCTTGCTGTGATGTAGAATAAGCCAGTGGGGCCAAAATTTGTTCGTCTCCTACAATTCCAAAGGCACGAGAACTCCTCATGTCCCCTCATCTGAGGCACAGGAACTACAAGCTCTACTACTGAGCACGAGATGCTCCTCTGGCCAAAGAACAAAGGTAAACCTGCATTTATTTATTTATTACCTGGGGAGGTAATACTGACACGACAGGTACATCAGGTACTCACAGGGAGCTGGTCAAAAGGCACCCCTGAAGGACTCCCCACTGCTTTTGGTAGCTCTGCAAAGTGTCAAAGACCCAACTCATCTCTAAGAGGCATCATATGGGAAGTAATTTTTTTTTTTAGCATCTGAAGGTTCTGCCAGATCTTCCAAAAGTTGCTTTATATGTATAGTGATAGTGGCTTAAGTGCTCTCCTTTTTTATCCTTCATAAAAACCAGACTCCACCGAGCCTCACGTGTAAATTGTACAAGTTTGCACTGAACTGAACTGAACCTTCTGTGTAACCCAAACTGCAGAAATTTTTTGCAACTGTAGACTTTTTATTAGATCTTGATCTTTAACTGTCAGGAACACACTTTTTTGAAAGCACCAAGAATATAGCAAGTTTTTCCAATGACTCAAAGCAATCTGACATCATTCCTTGTGCCCAAATCTCCTACACGACTATTCATCAGCTCCTCCTTTAGGCCTCCATTCACTGAGGTTTAAAGAGAACACACATCAGGCAGTAAAAACGTACCTCTGCAGTTAAATTTGGCGGTGTCATAATGTCTTTCAGCACATCTGAAAAAGAAAAACAGACAAGAGTTCAAGACAAGTCTCTGAGGCACTCCCAGCATCTGTCACACCCAGGAAAATCATGCATGCCCATCACCTTTATGATTTAAAACTAGAGGTTACACACAGAAAAACTGTTTTGCTGCAGACTGCTCACTAAAATACTAAAGTTCTTTTACTGCAAGGCAAATACTCACCCTCTGGTAATTGTAGTCCACGGCTATGTTTTAGTCAGTGTGACTCAATTCATGCACGTAATGCAATGTATTATCACCTTCTAACCCCGTGCATGAGCAGCTCCAGCACTGCAGCAGCTTTCTCCAGCACAGAGAGGAGGCAGCTGTGACCTTCACCCGGGGGATCCTGTTCCCAGAACACAGGTCAGGGTGCCTCAGCAGCAGCCTGGGTGCTTGGAGTGATGGGATCACAGGGACATCGCAGCACCACCACCAGCCCTGCTGAGTATGATCCCAGAGACCACCTGTACCCAGCAGGGACTGGGACACTGCTCTGCTGCTTGGCACTGATTCCTGAATTTAGGTGAGCCCTGAAGGCCAGTCAGCCATGTTCCCCCTCAGACCCAGGAAATGGCCCATTTCTGAGGGCTCTGGAGTGGCACCAGTCTCTCACCACTCAAGGAGACCCTCTCCAGCTAGACAGGAGCACAGCAAGCCATGCTGGATTTGCCTTACAGGGTGACTTGCCCAAGGATGAACACCAGCCACAGGCAGAAACAACCCCAAAACAGCACACTAAGGAACAACCGGATCACATCTTGTGGTAAGGGGAAAGAAGGCAAGAGTGGATACCCTCTAGAACTTTCCTTGGAGCTGCTCCCTGCAGGCAAAATGGTGTGAGTGGAAGCACAGTTCAGAAAGGAAAACTGAGAACAATCCTGTCTCAAATCCTGCCAAGAGCAGCTTGGATGGGGACCTGAGCAACCTGATCTAGTGAATGGCATCCCTACCCACGGCAGGGGGGTGGAACAGGATGATGCTTAAGGCCCTTCCAACCCAAACCATTCTGGGATTCTATGAAAGAGGACACCAGGCTGAAACACAACTACTGGAGTCATTTCAGCAGACAAATCGCACCTAGATCTTCAGTTCTGGTTACAGCCTGTACTCTTCACAGGATTCCAATTCCCACACCAGTTTCAGGACTGGGATGAACTCATCTCTGCTTACCAGGTATGTTATGACTGCAGCCTTTGGAGCCATGGGGAGCTTAGTTGACACTTTCAGACACGCAAACTTTTGGGCTGCTCCTCGCCTGACTGTAACTGGAGCCTGCCAGTGCTACCGTGAGCTCTGCCCACGACACAGACATAGGGACACGGGCAGGGACACGGGCAGGGACACGGGCAGCTCTGCAGGGGCTGCACATGCTCTCAGTGCTTCCCCTTCCCTGGATTCCAGAGCCTTCTCAGCTCTACCCTCTGCTAGGGAAAAGCCTGGCAGCTTCCACAGCTCCAACCACATTGCTGACACTTTCTCTGGGTCAGAAGTGACCAGGTTAAGCTGGCAGAGGGGACTCACAAAAATACTATCTGCACTCGAGCCTTTGAGAAGAAAGGCTGGATGCAGGATGTACATCCAAGGGGGATGGAGCAGCCCTCAGCACAGGAACTTTGGAGGCTGCTAGGAAGCAAAGCAGTTAACACAAAGCATCTTATCCAGGAAAGTTTCCTGCTTCCTTTTAAAGAAACACACAGCTCAAACGGGGAGTAAGAGATGAAAGTCTTCAAATATTTAAAAAAAAAGTCCACATATGGGCAGAAAAAACATCAAATTTGGAACTTTGAGAGGGTATAATTGAGTAGAATACCATGAGGGATAAAAAAAATCATCTTGTTGATACTAAGGACAGAAACTGAGGACACGGTCATGTCCCTCTCTCTGCCCTCTTCTGGGAGCTGAACACAACCAATGCACAGCTCCAGCCTCAGCTGCACCAAATCTGTGTGTTTTTGCAGCAGAAATCCCACCAACACACACTCTGGGATTACGGGCAGGGCTTAACAGTCCCAATGCATTTGTGGGGTTTTTAAACACGATCATAGCTGGAAGAGAGTCACATCTCCAGATGAAACCTGAACAGTGTTTTGCGTTTTTGAGCTAAGGAGGGGGCTGGCCTGTTCTTGGGATCCTCCTTAGGATCAAAGTGAGTTTAAAGCAACCCAGAAGCAAAATCCTGCCAGCCAGGCACCTTCCTGATCAGTCATGGTCCCACTGCTGACAGGACTATGGGCTTCCTCTGCCCGAGCCCAGCCTCAGGGACACAGCAAGCACAGAAAATCCCATTTTCATCAGAGCTCCTTCCTTTAACCACCTGCCTGCAGGACAGTTCAAGGAAATGCACTGCAGAAGGTGGAGATGATTACAGCAGGGCAGGTGACAATCTGGCAGCATGGGAAGTTAGGAGATCAAAGTGGAAGAACAAATTTAAATTAAAAGGGAATACTGAAGAAATAGCAAGGGGTTAAAGGAACACAGGAGAGAAGCAACACAAACAAGAAGGAAAATCCAACTGCTCAAACTGCTGGGAAGTTAAAAGCCAAGATGTGAGAACGGGGCATAACTGACATCATTTCAGAAAAACCTCTAAATCCTTTTAGATAAAACTGCTCAATACACACATCATTAGCAACTTCACGGAACAGCTACCTTAAGGGAACTTGAATCCCATGACAGATTTTGAAATAATTCTGACTATAATCATGTAACTCCTCTGAACTCCCACCTTCTCCTTTGAAACACAGACAATAGATCATTATTTACAAAAGATCAGCTTTATGTGAAGACATGAAGTTCTCTGGAATACCTGATGGATGCAATTCCTTCCCATCTCCTGACCAAACATCGCCACAATTCACCTGATGGCATTTTATGTATATAAATTTTGCCTGCGCAAAGATTAAGAGATAACCTGGCCTCTCCAAACAGGGATAAACAGTTTTATCCTCCAAAAGTTTTCATCTGAGGATGAATACAGTAATTCTAGGAAGTTTCATTTGTGATTGTTTTGCAGTCAGCAACAAGGAAATCAATTTTTATATAAAAGAACCTGAAGACAAAAACCTTTGGCACACCTGGACAAGTTTTTTTCCACAGCTGAAAACACACAGAGCAGCACCAGAAATATCAAATGCATTTGCCTCATCACTGTTCTTCTCACTTACAAACTTTAAAGCTGCTCCTGTGCAGGGCTGGGGGACTGGGTTGAGCTTTTTTCCAGTAAAATGAGGTTTCTGGCAGACAACAAAGTGGAAACTTAGCAAGTAGCTCCTCAGGGAGGTGGTGCTCGAGAAGATGCTCAGACTTACTGAAACCCTCCTTTCTGACAAGTTTACACCAGCAGCCTCTGGTTGTTACCTGGCACCTCTGGAGCCCCACTGGAACGAGGGGCTGAGCAAACCCAGCCCGTGTCAGGGACACCCCAACCACCCTTCCCAGCAGCTGACAGCTGCCCTGCCCCAGGCAGCAGCAGCAGACTGAGTTCAGCTGTCCTTGCTCTGCTTTGCTCCCCAAAACAAGCAGGAGCTGCCAGGAGGCTGGGGGGGGGCTGATTACCCAGGGCAGTTTGATATTAAATGATTCACATCTCCAGTGCTGAGCTCCAGAGGACTCCAAAGGAAGAGAGGCAGGAATTACCTCCTCTACCTGCACCCATGTGCCAAGGAGCCATCAGCACTGGCCTTTCCACCCAGAAATTTTATCCATCTATTAAAAGGATAACACTCTGGAAAGCTCCTGAGCTGGAAAATACAATTGTGCTACTGAACTCTATGAAAGGTAGCCAATGACTCTTCCATTTATGTATCTTTTTCTGCCCCATCCTACCCCACAACAACTTCCATGACCACTGTGAGGTTCCTCAGCTTCTGCTGTCACTTCTCTCCAGTATCAGGAAGCAGCTGATTGATGCATAATCGTTTAGCTAATTTAGAGGCAGGTTTAAATCCTTATTTTTAAATATTTATTTTAATGGCTGACAGATTACAATGTCATGCACTGCCTGGATTTCAGCACCACAGTAATTTTTCTATTAATTGCAGATGTTTAGGAACATACTAATTAAAAAAGAGTAACAGTTCAGAGAATCAATATTCAGATTTTTAGGAAAAAATGAGGGGTAGGAAAACCATGACTCTTCAACATCAGCTGACATCACCAAATCATTTACACAAATGAAATTAGCCTAAGATAACATAAGTTTGATGAAGGAACAACAACAATAACAAAAAACACCCCAAATCAGGAAACTCCTGTAACAATAACAGCTTTCTGCAGAACTAAACTTTCAGAGGAAAACACTACACTTAGAGAAGTGAGAAACTACCACCAATTGCTCCAACAGCTTTTTCAAAGTAATAAACAGGGACACACGAGAAGAGGGAGGAAGCAAACAGAGTCTGGGTACCAATGCAGTTTGATTAAAAAAAAAAACCAGAGAAAAACCCAGGAAAATATTCATTTGGCAATTGGACATTAATACATGAACAGAAAGCCTGCTGTGAATTACTTTTCACTTTTTAATCACATGGCCCAAGCTCCAGATGGGCTGGATGCCAAGTCATTTAAAAGCGTTCAAGTAACATGAATACACACCAGCATTTCATTTAACCTCACTCAGCTCCACTAAATGAAGTACCAGTGCTCTCAATCAGCCTTAATTGTTTTAAGAAATGTGCAAAACATCTCCAGCTCTGCTTCAGGACAGCAACAAGCACTTGCACTCCTCAGCTATTTTCAGAAGTCATTATTTGGGAGAATGCATCTTTAAGAGCATACTTACAGATTGTATATCTTGTAATGGTTTTTATGCTTTGAATCCAAAAACCTTGGAGAGAAAAAAAAAAAGTAGGTATTAATATACATTGCACTAATGTTGACCTTAATTTGCAGCATCCTTAAAGCACCACCCAGCATGTGCAGTTCTGCATTTCCAGTCCCAGCCCTGCAGTGCCCCAAAAACCAAGGAGGCAGCGTGTTGGAAACCTCACTCATCCAAATAATCCAGCAGCATGGATAACACGACTAATGCAACTAAGGAAATCAAGATCTGCCCTGAAACTGAAATATCTACTGTGCATGGACTGATTTCCTGATTCCTAACACACCTGCACATCACTGTAAGAAGCTGAGGAAGGCTTGGTTATTTTTAACCAGAAAGCATTGATTACACCAGGTATCTGTAAACACCTCCCATTTAATCATTTATGCAAAATATTTTGCCAAATGAAGAAAAACAGTTAAAATAATTCTTGTGTTCCAGCTCCAGCCAGAATCATTCATTTTAATCCCAGGTTTTTATTATGTGCCACTGAAATTGGTGCCCAGTGATATTCTGGGTTTTGGAAATAGGACCACTACACTTTTTCACACTCATTTCATTTCCATGCTCACTTTGGAACACAAACTTCCCATACAAGCCTCGGCGAGCCAAACTGCAAGCATGATTCATCAGAATTGCTGTGATTATATATGATGTGTCACCTGGCAATGTGCAAGAAGAAATAACATGCAAATGTTTACACTTAACATCATCAACAGTGTGTATCTGCACATCAGCCAGAAGGAATTTAATTAGCCATGACAGAACATGCTGTTCAAATTGAAAAGAAACACTAGCTGCTAAAATCCTGGAAAGCTCAAGCAAAAACAAGCTCTGGTTATCGGTCATAATATTCCAGAAGAACCTAGAAGAGCTCTGTGGTTAAAGGCCTGCGTTAAAACGGGAACAGATGTGAGCGCTCCTTGCGCAGCGCTGAGCGGGAGGTTCCAAGTGCATCAGGAAAATATATTCCATGGCTCCCACTGGTGCCCCCGCTGGCAGCCTTGGACAGCCTCGGGAAGGTGGTGGACACGGGGATTTGTTTCAGGAGATGTTCCTGCTTCTTAACACACACCGGAGAGCGAGGAGAGCTGCCTCTGCTTTTCCAGGAATATCCACACAGTGGAGTATAAGCTTCCAGGCAAGGATTTTTTTAAGGACAAAATTCCATCCAAAAGCTCTCCGAGTGTCAGTCAAAGCAGACAGCCAGCAGTGCAGGTTGTACTTCTCATCCAGCATTAGCCTGGAATTTGTCAGGGTACCAGCTATTCAGAAAAAGCCCACTGCAGGATCCTGGCTCAATACCAATTGCTCGGGAGCTCGAGCACCTTGAATTTCTGTATAAACAGCACTTGGGAAAAAAATTCCACAATAAAAAGATGACTGGAGCAGATGAGGACTGCAACATGCAGAATGCTGCATGATCACATTTTATTCTTGTTTAAAAAGAGAAGGCAACAAATGTAATCATACTTGAACATCCAGCTCCCTGCAGCCGCTTAATTTATATCTCTGCTTATCTTAATTTGGTTGATGATGCTTTTAGGTGATCACTGCTCCTTTTGATCACTATTTATGGACAGCTTAATAATTATATAGGCATTCCAGTACTAAAATCTAATTTACACATATCTACCTACTCAACCACTAAAATGTATTTTCCTTCATCCAGAAGCTACTGAAATCAACGCTGTGAATGGAAGAGGGCCTTCAAAGACTCCTGCCTGTTGATATTTATTTACATTATTCCCATGTTAGATTAGATATTGGGAAGAAATTCTTGCCTGTCAGGGTGGGCAGGCCCTGGCACAGGGTGCCCAGAGAAGCTGTGGCTGCCCCTGGATCCCTGGCAGTGCCCAAGGCCAGGTTGGACACTGGGACTTGGAGCAGCCTGGGACAGTGGAAGGTGTCCCTGCCCATGGCAGGGGATGGAATGAAAAAATCTTTAAATACCTTCCAACCCATACCATTCTGGGATTTATCCAAAGTCCAGCCTTTGCCCCTGTCCTACAATTTTCAAAGGTGCTGTTCATCAGGGACTGGCAATTTCATCAGCTTCATGAAAAGGTGCCCTAAGTGCTGGGAAAGAAATCTGTCATAAGAGGTGGAGTTTGGGGGTTGGGAGGCACTTTAAAGCCCATCCAGTTCCATCCCTGCCATGGACAGGGACACCTTCCACTATCCCAGGCTGCTCCAAGCCCCAATGTCCAACCTGGCCTTGGGCACTGCCAGGGATCCAGGGGCAGCCCCAACCTCTCCAAGCAATGTTTGCTTGTGTGGAAGCATAGGATTAGAGAACGCAAGCTCACTCTCTGGCAGCAGTCCCAGCAGACACACACACACTCTCCACGAGTGCTTCCTCCTGCTGCACTGGCCCTCCCTCATCTGTCCAGCTCTGGAGAAGTGATGACTTCTCACCAAGGCATCAGAGAGTGCCGGCACTGCACTTCCCCCAGCCTGGTGAGCCCCCGGCTCTGACGCTCTCAGTGCTATTTGTGGATGGTGATTTTCGTCATGACAGTTGAACATGCAAAACCAACCCGCTGGAGCCCAGCTGAGTGCAGCTGTGCAGGGAGCCACTGCCCCCAGAGCACTGTCAGGTGAGGTGATGAGTCCTCCCAGGGCGGGAACCGAGGAGCTCAGCTCACTTCTGTACCAGCCTGCATGCAATCCCCAGGGAAATTCCAGCAGCCCTAGTTCTGCCTGCCAACAACTGCAGAATCATGGAATTCCAGGATGGTTTGGGTTGGAAGGACCTTGAAGCCCATTCAGTGCCACCCCTGCCGTGAGCAGGGACACCTTCCACTGTCCCAGGCTGCTCCAAGCCCCAGTGTCCAGCCTGGCCTTGGGCACTGCCAGGGATCCAGGGGTAGCCACAGCTGCTCTGGGCACCCTGTGCCAGGGCCTGCCCACCCTCCCAGGGAACAATTCCTTCGTAACACCCAATCTAATCCTGCCCTCTGGCACTGGGAAGCCATTCCCTGTGTCCTGTCTCTCCAGTTCCTGCTGCAGGATCCCTCTCCAGCTTCCCTGTATCCCCTCAGACCCTGGAAGGAGCTGTGAGGTCTCCACACAACCTTCTCCTCTCCAGGCTGAGCAGCCCCAGCTCTCCCAGCCTGGCTCCACAGGGGAGCTGCTCCAGTCCCCTCAGTGCCTCCGTGGCCTCCTCTGGACCTGCTCCAACAGTTCCATGGCCTTGTTATGTTGGAGGCACCAGAGCTGTGCACAGAATTCCAGGTGGGGTCTCACCTCAGCACAGGGGCAGAATCCCCCCTCCCCTGCTGCCCACGCTGGGGGCTCAGCCCAGGGCATGGGGGGGTTCTGGGTCCCAGCTCTCACCCACAGCACCCCCAGGTCCTTCTTCAGGGCTGCTCCAGCTGCTCATCCCCAGCCTGGACTGATCCCTCAGGGGGCTGCCCTGACCCTGGGGCAGGACTTGCACTTCACTTTGGACTCCCTGAGGTCAGTGTGGGCTCAGCCCTGCAGCCTGTCCAGGCCCCTCTGGATCCATCCCTTTCCTCCAGCATGTGACTGCCCCACACAGCTCGGTGTCACCACTGGACGCGCTGAGGGTGCCTCAATCCCACTGCCCACGTCACCCACAGAGCTGCTGAGCAGCACCAGCCCCTCAGGGACCCCACAGGAACCACGAGCTGCTGCCCACAACTCTTTGCCTGCAGCCATCCAGCCAGTCCTGCGCCCACTGGGTGTCCATCCATCAAACCCACGTCTCTCCAGCTGAGACACAAGGATGCCATGTGGGAACACCTTGCACAATTATGGGAAACTCCCTGTGGCACCTCACACCTGGGAGCAGCACCTCCTTGCCAGACACTCCCCCTCCTACCTTCCCTGGAAACCTTCCTGCATTATCCCCCGCCCCAAAGGCCAAGTCTCTCATGGAGCTACTGAGCTCATCACTTCAAATGATCTCTAAAGCATCGCAGCTTCACAAAAATCACAACTTTTGATCCTAAAACCACAAACTTTTGGCAGCTTCCACCAAGTGTTTGGTTTCTAATGCAACCTCTCACACTCTCCAGGTAGGGTTTTGACTAAATGAATTACAACGGTGTTCCTACAACACTCCCCACCTCTTCCTCAGCTGTAGCCAGCAATTCAGAGTAATGACTTTATTTCAAGTTAAAGACAACAACCTATAGGGGTTTTCACCAGCAATACCAGATTTTAGATGATCTTTCTCCTTGTCCATAACAACACTACCAAATGTAAAAGCCTTTACCTAAAGTCACCTATATTTACTATTTGAAATCAAAATTTACTTATCAAGCACTTCATTTATCAATTTAAGAAAGGATAAGGGCACACTTATCCTGAAATACCATCAGCTACCTTAGGAAAATCTTGACACTGAAGAGAGGCATGGATTGATGTCTTTCTAGGGGTAAATAACCTGTTTTTTTCACTCCAACACAACTTACTGAAGTCAATTTTTCACACTAAAAAAGCAGATTATATGCATTTGAGATCAACCCAGAACAGCAGCCTGGCCATTTTTTGTTGTTCCCAACATTTTTCAGGAAAGCTAATCAGGCAACATCTACGAGATGCAAGAAATCTCACAATTTCTGCAAGTCAGAACACACATCCTTTCCTCAGCAGGACATAAATGAGTGCAGAAAAGAACATTCAAGTTTTGTAAGTTAAGGAAAAGAGAAATAAAGCCTTACCTTACTACATCGTCAATGTTGTTCCGGTACACTCCTTCAAGCCTCTCCGCAGGAAAGCCCATAGCAATTATGTTTGGATAAATATCTGAATGCGCAAGTTACGGAAATATTTGTAAAGCATGTGAAATGTCTACAAAAGCATTAAAGGGGTATTAAACAAATGTGGAGCTGTACCCAACTCAGAGCAACAGCTCCAACAGACAGCATGCAATAGATGGGAATGTGCAGATCTGAAAAGGATTACGTATCTTGCTTATCAAAAAACCCCCAACAATTACCAACTTCTGAACAAATATTCTCATTTCTTATTCTGAACTACCTGCAATTCATTTGCCAAAAGCAACCCAGGATAAAAGAATTTAGGAAAAGTACCTCTTAGCCAAACAAATCAATGCTAAGGAAAAAGGACAAATAAGAAGATTTTAAGTTTACATCTAGAGTTGATGTAGTAAAGAATTCACAACTGCTAGAAAATTACTGGTATTTATTTTCCCTGTGGTGAAATGATATATGGATTTTTTTTAACACAATTCCAGAAAAGAAAGTCCTCCCAAGTTTTAAGCATTATTAGAAATGATAATGTAGCAAAAAAGCTCTGCTGAAAAGTGAACCAGAAATGAAAGCAGCAGCTCGAAACAGCCCATACCCTGCCACATTAACATACTCCTCCTCAAACTAATTTTAGAATTGCAAGAACAAAGCATGATATGTTTGAAGTTGGCCCTGCTTTAAAAAGGGGGGCTGGAGGAGGTGATTTCCAGAGGGCCCTCTCAACCTAAATTATCCCACCCTTTTAAGATGCATTTTTATTTTTATGGTCAAAACATACCAAAGCTCCAAAGAATAATCACATCAGAATGGGAGACACTGCATCAATTCCAAGATATTAAAATTCCAGTTACTTGTACAAGACGAAAAGCCTGAAGTAGGACACAAACTACTTTACTCCACCCTTGCAAAATTCCCACAAGTCCTCAGAGCAGAGCAGCACAGACCAAGTTCTGCACTGACACCATTAACTGCAAGGCTTCAGAAAAACATTAGGAACTGAATACACGGAAATAATGTTTTGTACTCTCAAAAAAAAAAAAAAAAGAATTAGCATTTACTGTGTTGTAATCCAAGTATTAATAGACATTGGTCTGCTTGGGCCATTCAACAGATGATTTGTACAGACAATGAGAAAAATATGGAAGCTTTGGAGTAAGCCAAATAAATATTTGTAGTTGCCTTAAAAACAGACACTGAAGCAAGTTTGTGTCTGGTTTCCAGTTTGTTCTGTACTTGCCCAAACACTAAAAAAACACATACTGGGGGTAAAAAACCCCAAACATTAAAGTGCTTAACTTCCAGAGCTTGGGATAAGCTCAAATCACAAACTTTGAATTTCCCTCTGATCTATTTAACTCAGCAAGCAGTTCACACCTCTTTAATTAACAAAAGGTGCTATATAATTAGCAATGTCTGTTTTATCAGTTCCTCCTTGCCACAAGCAGAAGAAACTGGTTCTATATTATATTAACTGTGAATTACCTGGCTAATACATCCCATCACTCCCTCCTCCTTCCCAGTTTCAGCCTGATCCCTCCCTACTCCCAGCTCCAGCATTTATCCTCCAAAGCCCCTCATGCATCCTGCTCTGAGCAGCAGGGCTACATAAACTATAAATTACCAGAGCAAAATAATCCAGTATATCAGTCTGCTTCCCACAGCACATCTCACAGAAGACAAGCCCTCATGCTGGCAACAGGAGGGAAATAATTTCATTTTGACATATCAAAACAAAACTCAGTTTCAGCTGTAGTATCACCCATGGGACAACTGCCCAAACTTCACTAAATTACGCTGCGATTGCTCACA
The DNA here is from genome assembly GCA_026261815.1 of Monarcha castaneiventris obscurior. Taxonomy (NCBI): domain Eukaryota; kingdom Metazoa; phylum Chordata; class Aves; order Passeriformes; family Monarchidae; genus Monarcha; species Monarcha castaneiventris. The sequence continues at coordinate 948,161 of JAMPIT010000104.1, read as the reverse complement.
TTTCTATGTGCAATCATGAGCTTTCCTACATCTTTTGAGGCACTGCAGGCCGTGGTTGATGCTCAGATGCCTCTCCTCTCCGAGGGGCTGAGACAGGAGATACTTTCCAGGATTCCCAGCTGGTGCAAGATGGGAGCGAGGCAGACACACCCCCCGAGCCAAGGGAACAGAACATCTTAACAGCAGCGTTCCCAGCCTGCTCACACACTGCTCCAAACACCAGAGCCTCCAAACACGCAGGCACGGGGAGATAAAAAGTTCCAAAATAACCGGGGCGCTCCCGGGCTGCTGGAAGTGCGATTCCCGCTCGGCTCCCGGCCCTCCCTGCTCCCTCCCTCCATCAAGGGCGATGCTCGAGGGCGCGGGCACAGCTCACGGCCATTCCTGCTCCCAAACAGCTGCAGGAGCAGGCACAGAATGCACCGGGCTGGGAAACCTGGATTGGAGAGTCCAGCCTCTGACTGACCAGTGCCTTGGCACCCAGGAACCGCTAGGAACACTTCAACTGATCCCCCTGAAGTGTCCCATGTCCCAGGCCAGGCTGGACAGGGCCTGGAGCAACCTGGGACGGTGGAAGCTGTCCCTGCCCAGGGCAGGGGGTGGCACTGGATGGGCTTTAAGGTCCCTTAAACCGTTCCATGATTCTGCAACCATTACGATTATTTTTACTTTTTAAACCAAAAGTGGGAATTGCAAAAGGTGTTCCCCAATATGCCAGTAAGAAAAGACGATGGAAAAATACTTCGGGGGCGGGGGAGGTGGAAATATGAATCTGTTTTACTGAGGCCACCTCGACATGAGGAAGAACAGCCTCCCTGGAGGATAGCAGAGCCCTGCTGCCCAGGGAGGGTGCTGAGTCTCCCTCTCTGGAGACTCCCCAAGCCCACCTGGAAGTGCTCCTCTGACCCTGCCTGGACAGGGAGTTGGACTGGATGATCTCCAGAGGTCCCTTCCAACCCCAACTATTCTGTGAGCCTGTGATGCTGACTGACTAGAAGTGTTTTGTGTGCTCTGGGGCTTTGCAACCCGACAGCACAAAACCCCAAGTGTTGCTCAAAATCAAATATCCAACAGCGAGCCTAGTGGGGAGGAAGGGTTGTTTTTAGAAAAACACAATTATTTTTTTAACAGGCAAGCCAATGTCTCCCCCACCTAAATATAATCGTCCTGAAGCACCTCGGCGATTATCTCAAAGCATTAGACTGGAATGCAGTTCCCAGCCACTGCTGACTCACCCTGGTGTCTGCTCAGGGCTGGTGCCAAAGGACACGGCCCCAGCGACGCCCTTCCAGGCACCAGGCTCCATCTGCTCCCAAGGAAAGCGTGGAGCAGCAATGACAAACCCATTCTTACTGCTGGGAAAGAGAATTCTGTGCCTTTTCAGTATGTGCTCCTGACAGCACGGTGAAGAGACACAGAGAACCATCAATATCCCGAGCTGGAAGGGACCCACAGGATCAGCCAGTCCAGCTCCTGGCCCTGCAGACACCCTAACAACTCCAGCCTGTCCCCGAGAGCGTTGTCCAAACCCTCCTAGAGCTCTGGCAGCCTTGATGTGATGCTTTGAAGCTCTTGTGGTGGTTCAAACAACTAAAGAATGCTTTTGCTTGAAGGAGCACCAAGATGGAAGAACAGAATGGAAATGCTGCTGCAGATGAATTAAATCTCTGAGCAGAAATAGTTTTATCACTTAATTGGAAAAGCTGTCATAAAAGCCAACTTCTTCCACCCCGAGATCTGCAGCAAGTGAAGGGCATCCCTCCCAGCTTGCTTTTATCCCCATGCTGGGGAATGAACCTCCTCTTCAGGGACAGGGACAGCCCCTGATCACCACAAGGACCAGTTCAGGAGCAACCATCCACTGGGCATCACCTTCAGCAAGCTCTGCTCTCACCAGCCACACTCAACAATTCACAGACACCCCTCTTCACACCTCACTTCATTTAACATCGATTTCCAAAGCTGAAATTAAGATATTCGCTACCAAGATGAGATTTCTTACACAGGAGCTTGGGAAGCTGGGCTTCCATTCAAAGGAAAACTCTGAGTCATCATGAAATTGGTAATCATAACGCTAATTTTAGAAATCTGGGAGAACTGATCATTTAAAACATGCAACAAGTTCATTATCAATTCCAAGCTTTTTTTTTTAAGACAGGAAAACAAAAATGGAAAAAGCCTCAGTCATTTACTGAGCCTGTTCAGCACATGCAAAAACAAAGTCAACCGAAGTAGTGTAACTACCAACATTTCATAGAATCATAGGATATGCTGAGTTGGAAGGAACCCACAAGGATCCACAAGGATTTGAAATGGGCTTTCTAAACAGCATAAAATAAACCCCACTACATTTTGCCAAAGAAGCTCTTTCCTAAGATACTCATTCCCAAAAATGGCTCCAACAGTTTTTAAAGTACTCATCCCTTTCTCAGTCTTGTAAACATGGAGGCTGGAATTTTAGTTAGTGCCGATAATAAAAAACAATTGCCATGGACAGACTCACAGTCATAGAAACACAAATATCCTGAGCTGGAAGAGATCCCCAAGGATCATGGATCCAGCTCCTGGCCCTGCCCAGACACCCCAACAACCCCACCCTGGGCATCCCTGGCAGCGCTGTCCAAACGCTCCTGGAGCTCTGGCAGCCTCGGGGCCGTGCCCATTCCCTGGGGAGCCTGGGCAGTGCCCAGCACCCTCTGGGGGAAGAGCCTTTTCCTGCTCTCCAGCCTGACCCTCCCTGGCCCAGCTCCAGCTGCTCCCCAGGCGCTGTCCCTGTCCCAGGAGCAGAGATGGGAGCTGCAGCCCCGGGAGCTCTGCCCTCAGTGCTCCAGCTGAACAATCCCAGTGCCCCCAGCTGCTCCTCGTGTGGCCCCTCCAGCCCCTGCCCCTTCCCCGTGTCCCTCCTTTGGTCACTCTCTGACAGCCTCAGATCTTTTCTGTCCTGTGGTGCCCCACGACACACGGCAGCACAACACCATTCTCTACCCAAGTTCTTATCACCACCTACAGAACTCCACTTCCAAAGGAGCCAAGACATCACTGTGCTGCGCCCCAGGAACCTTAAAATCACAACCCCTAATTGTCTGCTAAATCCCCCAATGCCACAACGATGCTTCATCAATACTGAAGCCAGACCAATGCCAATAATCCATGTGCCACTTCAAAAAATGCCTTTGCTCTACTGCTGCTCACAGATTGAACAAAACACTCTCCTCAAAGCCTGAAATCATTCCCACGTTGCTGAAGATGACAGTCTTTGCAGTTGCTATGAGAAAAATCCTGGATCATTATGCAAATCAGCTGTTATAATCACTTTCAAAAATAGCTGTCTATATATTCACACTATGCCAAGACCAAATTAAAGAATATGCAGTATACACTTGCAATTTTTTACATACATGGAGATATAAAAGTAAATTACTCATGTTGGTCCTGTAACTGATTTTGCTCACAAATTCAGACTTTTTCCTAATAATGGAAGGTGGCCAAAAAAGCATGGCAAAATATTTACCAATTCTTAATTCTTAAACAGTCACAAGGAAGCTGCAAAAACCGACAGCTGCAGCCTTTCCTGCAATGATCAACGTTGTCAATTAGTAACCAGAACATCATTAGAATGTCTGAGTGATTTCATGAAGTCCTGTATTTCCAAGTATTTAACCCCTGATTCTCACTCCACTCATTAAGGTGGCTACAACAGGAAAACAAAGAGCAAATGACCTCATCTTCTCTTTTATAAGCAGGCCAGAGCATGCAGCACTTCAGAATTTACACACAGCTTTTCTTTTTAAACCCAACACTGACACAGGTTTTACATCAAAACACAAATGAAAAAGAACCTTAAAACTCATTGCCCTTTGCAATTTTACAAATACTTACTGTTTACAAGGACCTGGAACAACAGGACAAGGAGGAATGGCTTCCCACTGACAGGGAGTAGGTTTATATTGGATATTGGGAAGGAATTGTTCCCTGGGAGGGTGGGCAGGCCCTGGCACAGGGTGCCCAGAGAAGCTGTGGCTGCCCCTGGATCCTGGCAGTGCCCAAGGCCAGGTTGGACATTGGGGCTTGGAGCAGCCTGGGACAGTGGAAGGTGTCCCTGCCCATGGCAGGGGTGGAACTGGATGAGTTTTCAGGTTCCTTCCAGCCCAAACCACTCTGGGATTCTGTGAATCAAAGGCTACAGAAAGACCTACCAAGCATAAGACTTCATCTTTCTTCAGAAAGGAAATTTCAAACAAGCTGAGTGTTCCTGAAGCTGTGAATGATGGAGCTGTTCAAGCTGTGCTTTGGAGCTAAAGATTTTCTGTACACCCTGAACCTGACACCTGCAAACAAAACAACAGCCCATTTTTCCCGACCCTCAGCTCCCACAACTCCCAAACAGGAGTTTCATTTAACAAAGAACACACTTAAATCAGAGAATCTACAGCCTGAAAAAAGCTTCACAACTGCCAGGAATGCTACTTTTCACTTCCAGTTCAGGCAGGGGAGGCTTGTCCTTGCTTTAATCTGCTCCCCACCAGCCCACTCCTCATCTGCTGCCAGCTCTGCTCCGTGTCAGCCCTCACCCTCGTGCCTGCCAGGGCACCCAGCCTGCAGCGCGGGGTGGCCAAGCTGTCACTGCCTCACTGCCCAGTCCCGTTTGACAGCGACGCCCAGCAGCACAGGCACAGCGGGGCTTTGAAGTCTCCCAGAGTTGCTTTGTTGTCTGCATGTGCCTGCAGTTTTCAGGACCTGTGGCTGCAGGACCCGTGTGAGGGGGTCTGGCGGCGCAGCTGGGCCTGCCAGCGACGAAACGTTCGCCTGCTGACCTGCAGCCCTTCAACTCCAGCTCAAACGAGTCCACAGAGCAGCAGCAAGGGGAAAAAAACCAGCACTGTTCTTACTGTTCAACAGCTTGACAGCCTGGAGCTACGGGGGGAGTGTTACAAGAAGTGTCCACACTCCATCCTCAAACAGACTTAAGAGCCCTGACAAATGGCCAAGCTCTTATTAGTGCCATTTTCTTGACAGCATCCCAACAACACAAAAGAAAATGACATAGGAAAATATACCCAGAGAAATCTAGAAGCCTTTCCTAACATACATGCTGTTTAAGCTGTACCCATGAGTGCCTTTTTTGTTCAATAGGCAGCATTTCCATTAGCCAGCATGAAATGCAAAATAAGTTCAGTATTTTTCTGTGAGCCTGGATCATCAGGAAGTGATGGAAATATAGCGGAAATGAACAGGAAGAAAGTTCTTCAGAGCAAAGGAGGATTCCTTGTAGCCAGCCAGCTGCACTTGTCAACTCTACCAACTGTGCCTTGAAGAACAAGCAAAGGGACCAACTCAGATGTGGCTGAAACATTTTATCATTTAGAAGAAATGCATTTAACCCCTTGATGCTCCATGTTCCAACAAGGACTCCTTTTTTTTTCTTTTCTTTTTCCCATTTTCTAAGCTTTCAGCCTGCAATTTAAATGCAACAACCCAGAGAAGGAATAACTGCAACTCCTTCATATCCAGGAGGAAAACCTGTTCACATCAGGTCATGGGGCTGACAACAGGGCTGGAGGGGAACTCAAATTCCCACAGCATCAAGAAATAAATCAGAAGATGCCTCAGGAGGAGATGCCAGGTTGTCTCCATCCACAACTCACTTCTGGACCTGCTTATTAAATTGCATTTGGGAAGTAATCCCAGAGCAAGGGTCTTTCCCTTCATCTGTGAGGTGCAGGAAATGTGTCCAGGAGCTCTCAGCCATATGGAGGCTTTGCTGAAGAGCTAATAGGGTCACGTTAAGATTGGGGGAAAAAAACTACAGACCTCACAGCATAAATAGAAAAAATGGTAACAAAAGCATGAAAGATGATGGCTTCTCTGGAGAACAGCTTGTTCTGACAAAGGCTGAGAAAAAGGCACCTTACATTTCCATTTCAAAATGGTTTGGAATCATAAATAAAGACACAAAAGCATGCAGAGAGTAAAGGAAACATGAGCTCTTGTGTAGAGCTGCAAGGAGTGTTTGGACAATGCTCTCAGGCACAGGGTGGGATTGTTGGGGTGTCCTGTGCAAGGCCAGGAGCTGGACTTTGATGATCCTTGTGAACCCCTTCCAACTCACAAAACCCCTCTGAAATAGCTGGCAATATTAAAGGACACAGAAAAGCTGCCCTTGCCATTCAGAAAGAGCTAAGAGCAGACAGGAACATAACAAATGATGCACCAGACTCTATACACTGATACCAAATCTGACAGCTTCAGCTGTGAAGGCAGAGACTGGGCTTCAACTCCCTAACGCAGCCCCAAGTCCAGACCTACAGCACTGCCTACAATCCCAACAAATTTCTTGAGGGAAAGATGCTGAGGTCCAGTTCAGAAAGTTCTTTTGTTTCTGCTGACATTTTGGAAGAGGCCACATCCCATCTTTCCATAGCCAGCCTGGCATCCCAACAAGCTGCAGCAACACACGGTGGCCCAAGGACAATGGTGCAGAATCCCAGGATCACCGAGGTTGGAAAACACCTCTGGGATCATCACATCCAACCTGTGACTGATCCCCACCCTGTCACCCAAACCAGAGCACTGGGGGCCACATCCATGGGTGCACGTGAGGCAAGACAGGGACTGAGCAGATCCTGCTCTGAGAAGCCTGACTGTCACCTCTCAATTTGAGTTTTTAAGTGCCAAACTGACCTGTTTTAACCACAAACCCAACTCAACATGAGCTCTTTCAAGCAGAGCTATGAGATGTCACCGTGTGTGCTCCCAGCACACCACCCCACTTTGCAGGATCTCCCTGAACCAAGCACCACTGTGTACTTAAGCATGTCCTAACCTCAAACACCCCTAGAAAAACACAAGAATTTTATTCAGTACAGAGAAGCCAGCACAGAAGAGTCACTACTTTGATATTTACTGACAGGAAGTGAAAAATGGCTCAGACTCAACTTTTTGCGAGCCTGAAGGAACATCCAAAACTTTCAGAGACAAGGGAATTTAAAATAGCTATTGGGTTGGAGGACAAATACAGCACACTAAAAACCTTTCTAAAACAGGAACTACAGAAAGTAGGGTTTGTATGGATTTACCAAACCTTAATTTGTGGGGGCTGGATCAAAAGAAGATAAAGGTGAGTGGCAAAACAAGACACAAAGCCATTCTAATAAACCACTCCTCAAGCAATGAGCCCCAAGCAGATAATTTCATCCCACTGAGATCTAGTGTCTCCCGCCTCTAAATGTTAGCACAAAAAAAGGACATTCCTTCTCTAACTCACCCACACAAGAAATTAGAGAACAAAAAATACACAACTCTTCAGTTGTAGCCCGATATATACCCAGGCAATGCCACGAATTAAGCAGAGGCCTCTAAGAAAATTAATCATGCAATTAAAAGCTATTATACCACAGCCCCACAAAGGCAGAATTAAGTTTATAAAGACATTTCTTAAGCACTTCACTACAAAAAACTGGATATTAAGCAGTTTTTCTGCACTGCTGCACGCTGGGGCTGTGGAGCTGGGAGTTCATCTTTAAAGGGAACAATGCCAGCTTTTGCAATAGTCATCATCCCAAACACAGAGCAGTTGGGTTTAATTTTTTTAGCTGCACAGTCAATTACCATTTGAATCACAGAGCCACTACTTGAGCTACATTGCCTAAAAATCGTTATTAAGATTACCTAGATTTATGCAGCATGATACAGGGCCTAATTGCACAATTATTTACTTCCATTCTACAAAAATGCCTTTTTTTCGTCCAGGGCCCCACAGGCGAGACAGCAAACGAGGCAGATGACGACAGGAGCAAAGAGGATGCTGGCTTGAATTAGAAACTGGAACAAGGATTTGTTTACATCTGCAATATCAACCTGGGCCTAAGACACATCCAGAAACTAACAGAAGCCAAAGCAGAGTCAACCACCCACAAATAATCCACGTTTCAGAAGACATCCTGCTCTACAGGGCCACACACTTCCAAATAAATTCCCTTCTTACAGCCCAGAAATCACCATTCCAGTAACTCACAGGAATGCACAGACTTGAACAGCTTTAATCCCAAAAAACCTTCACCAAAGTGCCCAATCAAAGGAGCCCACACCTCCCCTAGGATTTAAGACGAGGCACAGGGCATATCCAGGAATTACTATGCACAACTCCAGGCTATATCCCATTTTCCCCCCTGAAAAAGCCATGCAGTAAATTCACCTTCAACATCCACAGGCACAGTAAATGAATAAAAATCACACAGAGCTCCGAGTTGCTCCAAACTAGAAGGGAGCTGGGCTTTGAAAGGGAGTTAGTTATGAGTAATGACAGTATCTCTGGTCTCTAATGTAATTAAGGGATTTGACAGCTCAGCTGCCTATTCCCTCCCTTCTCTTCCAGTTTGTCAGAACACAACAATTGTCCTTTAAATCATTATACAACAACCATTTTCATGTTTAAACCTGTTGTAGGGGAAGACTCTGGCTAAGGTACCAGGGTATAATTTGTCAGCTTATGCAGCATTAATATGGCAACAACATTAATCCATTAAAAATACAATTTCATTTAAGGAGCTATTCAGCAATTCACAACCAGCAAAAACTTGGTAGACAGAAGCTTTACACATAAAATTTCAACTTTGTACTTCTTACTCCCTAAAGTTTAGCTTTGGCTTTCTGCTTTTCAGCACAAGGGATTCTTAACACAGCATTCTTCCAGCCATACTATTACTGAACAAATTATATCAATTGCTTCCACAACAAGAGAGGATTTAGGTGCCCAAACCAACCTACAGGGAAGAAAATGGAAAAGACAGTCACCTCTCTTCTGGGAGAAAACTAGGACAATTCTGTACTCCTCTAAACCGTGTTTTAAGAGATCATTTAGCAAATACTCACTGTCTCTACAGCAGTCACTGTGCTCCAGAACGCTTTGGTAACACAAGCAAGTTCTTCTAGATGTCTAGCACTGGATAGCAAAAGGAATTTTGTCCCAAGGAAATGTGCTGGCCCCAGCCTAGCAGCCATCAAGAGCCAACTAATCCCTGTGCATGTATCATACTGCAGCAGGAACAGCAGTTCCAGTGTTGCATAAGCTCCCCACTCAAGGCTACATCCTCTCCCAGGTCAGTGCAAGGCAGATGGAATGATCCTGCGCAAAGAAAGGTCTCCCTGACTAGCACAAATTCCTAGAAAGATGCATTTCCAAAATCCACCATCCTCCAAGGCTCCAGCTGGAGCCAGTGTTGATGCTGGCCAGCCAACCCCACAGATGAACGGGTGGGATTTTCAGGAGTCCTCAACAGTGACAGAACTGTCCTCACCGAGCAAATCCCACAAAGTAACTCCTCAAGTGCCAACACCTCATCAGTCTCAGTGTAAGCAAGAGGAAACGTGGATTTTTCCTTAAGAAAGGAACACTCAAACCCAGTACTGCTCCTAGCAAAGCCGGCACTTAATTCAGCATTACCCTCTCCAGGTTTAACAGCGAAGTTCTGGATGTTCTGAAGATTTCACACCCTTAACTGAACTTAAAACCAGGCTCCAGTCATTTATCACTTTGGCTGGGCTTTCTCTAAGAGGTCACCCTGTAAGAAATACTATGCAGGGCCCACTCATTTCTCTGCCCACCTCGAGAAGAATACTCAGCCACCGCTTCAGCAGCTTCTGTTCATTTCTAAGTGTGCACAGGCAAGTATTTTTTAATTTGGAGTTTAGCTTGTGCAAACAGTCTCCACATGCACTGAAAATTTCTGATGATCCAAGCTGAAGCAGCTCCTTAAGAATCCTGCACTACGTTTAAACAAGTGCAAAGAGATGAGCTGTAATTTGTGAGGGCTTCTTCTAAGTCCCTTTCTGAACAATCCTTTCAGCAGTGAAAAAGCAGGGCAGGAAGGGGCTGGGTGACTCTGGATGGGGTTGCACCACAGCACCTGCTGGAGTGGTGGGGTTTGAAGGCTTCAGCTGCCAAACACCCCTATCCACACAGCCACGGCAGTATGTCCCAGGATTTGGGGTTTTTCAGGTTGTGAGGAACAGTAAATGACCTAGCCCATGTCTAACTCCAGAAGAGAAAATGCAGGAACACATTTACAGCAATCACCACACCTTGCTTTCTCCACCTGGACAATTCAGAACCCTTATCCTGCTGAGTGCAGAAAGAGCAATTTTCCTGGGATCAAACACATCCTGTAACAAGCAGGGAACTGAAACTCTGGTGAGTCCCCAGCCAGCAGGGCTGCTGGAGTGCTGTCTATGCAAACAGACTTTCGAGATGAATTCAGAGCAAAACTGGCATTAATCTTGTCCAAAACCCAACATCATCCCAGGCTCCAGAAGCAAAATGAGTCTGTCAGGCTCTGAACACTGCTAAGTAACATGGTTTACTTCAGAACAAAGAAATACTTTCCCACCAATAAAATGCATTGCCAGTTGGTCTCCTCTCGTTTCTTCTACCCTGTGCTTGTGTGCAAGACAAACTTGTTACAAAACCTCTAACAAACTTCAATCTTAAAATGAGACCAAGTCTTTTAAACAAATGGCATTTCCAGCTCGGGCTCTATTTTTAAACACGGTATGGACCTCATGCCACTAATTCACTTTTTTTTTCCTGGCAGCTGAGCCATTTTGAGTCAAGTCCCATAATTTAAAATTTCATTAAAAATGCAAAGAGCTTTAGGACTGCAAATAGCATAAAGCAGCGAGAGATTCTAAGCAGCTTCCTCCCGCAATTTCAGCGTTCTCTGCCTTTCATTCCACGAGACAAACGACGTGTGAGACGTGTAAACTGCACCCAACATCTCATCTCGCCTGAATATTGCTGCAGTTTGTACTACTATGTAGGTCACGAGCTCCACATGCTTCAGTCAAGCCCTGGGCTCAGCCTAGCTGCCCATTTTCACCCCTACCAGAAGGCCTGGGGACACGAGACAGAGTTTAACCCAAGCTAGGACGGGCACAAGAAGCAGTTCCATGATTTTTTCCCACTTCAGTCCCAAACAGTCAAGCCACTTGCTGAACTCAGTTACACACAGAGCTCTTAAGACACAGGCAATGCAAGCACTGCTGCACAGAAGCATTTTCTCTCTGCTGTTCCCTGCGGTAAAGGGGGCATCACCAAGCTGCACAATTTCAGAAGCAACACACAGAGTGCCTCAGGAAACATTCTGGTGCTTGCAGCATCGAGAAATGCAACCACAGGAGAAGAAAGCCATTAATCCAAACTTTCCTTCTCACCCATGTGCACCAAAAAGTATCCAGGATTGCAGAAATTAATCAGAAACCCAAAAAAAACCCCAGAAATAAAATATCTGAAGTATTAAACACCTGATTTAATGTCTCCACCTTTAAAACCCTTTCTTCTTCTAAGTTCAAAATATTTTTTCCAATATGTGCATAAAGACTGCTCACAGAGAAGATCTGATTAGATGAAAAGTAGCATCACTGTGGTTTTTAAAGACACACAGGCCTATTTTCACACTCTGCACTGATTTTGGGAAGATGCTGTTGCCCTTTGCTGAAATCTCACATTACACACACAAGAATCCTTAACCAACTCCTCAGGAACTGAGAGTTCCAAGCACAGTGTCCTGTACTGTACCTACATCAAGATCACTTTTACAAGGACCTGACACAGCCCAGCCAAGGATTTTGGCACTCCAGCACCTCACCCAGCCTGCCTTAGGCACACAGGAGTTCCTGCAAGGCCTTGGGATAATATCCGTGACCAAAAGTCTCAGTCCACACGGGACTCCAGGACAGGAAGCCTCCCTCAGAGGAGGGCAGGAGAAAGGGCAGAGCACAGAACACAGGCACCTCACCTGGATTCACTGCAATTCCTTTCACTCTCCAGCTCCCAAAGCCCAGGGAAGCACCAGCTCCTGAGCGTTCTGGAGCTGCAGGAGGAGCCCAGACCTCCATTTCCCATATCCCGGCCAAATGCCCAAATCACTGGGCTGTCCAGCTCCTGGCTGCCTTTCCCTTTCAGCTGGACAGAGGCAGCTACCCTGCACTAACCTGGCATCGCTAACACCCGCTCCTCCGGCCGTGCCTTGCTGAACAGCTCACTTGGGCTCCAAGTTTTCTCTTTTTTCCCCTTAATATCACATGCCTGGAGAGCTAAACCCATGGCCATGTGTGTAAGGAATAAATAGGTTATTACCCAGCTACCAGGAATGGTGAGCAACAATTCCATCGGAGCCCTGCAAAAAGAAGCCTGCACAAAGTGATTAAAACAATTCAACTTTCCCTCCTGCAGAAACATCAGCCTTCAAGCAAAGCCATGGCACTGCACAGGCAGAAGTCTTCATTCATTAATTATCTGTTCAAAATGTGCAGCTACAAAAAAACCTGCTTCTTCCTATGATATTTTTTTCTATCATTAAAGAAACCAAACCATCTTTTCCATAAATTTCATGGCAGAGCTGCAGCCAGCTGCTCCTTTTAGAAAAGCCAGCCTAAGCCCAGCGTAATGCCCTGGTTTTTTAACACAAAATTCTAAGAATAAAAATTAAAAATAAGCAATTAATTCCATTTGATACATCACTAGGCAGTCTTGAGCAAGAAAGTCGAGGTTCAGCATTCACTAATTTTCTTGCTGGGAGCATATGACCAGTTAAAAAGATCTGTTCGGGTCAAAAATCTCTCTCCCTAGCAAGGGCACATCTGGGCAGATACCTGAAACACCAAACTCTTCAACTCTGCACTAAAAACCTTTTGGTTTTGTGACCACTTAACTCTTCCCATAGTCCCAACAGCCAACGAAATAAACGAGTGCAAACACTTAAAAATCCAGGCCTAAAGGTGTTTTTATCACAAACACAACACAGGAATAATGAACCAGAGCTGCTGGGTTTTTAACTAAAAGCTAAGCAGCCGCTTGCTAAAGCCCAGAACCTTTCAGGTTGTTTTAAAGCCACCAAAATTTTAGGCCAAGGCTCAATGCAAAAGCAAGAGCTCTGTACTAGCTACAGCTTTTATCAGCTTTGATCCTGCTCAAAAATTGGATTTATGTGGAGCACTTGCTCGGACATAAATGTAATTGCTCCAAAACCCAATACATTTCCATCTAATCCTGTTGCAGAACAGAAACATCTCTCCACAGGGAGAAGTCCGGCTCTAAGCACTACTGTCAATACTCATTTTTCCAACTTCTAGGCGAAGTTCTTGCCCCAAAATCTCTCCCACAGCACCAATCTCTCCCCACCACGGAGCAAGACCCTGCCCACAGCAGAGCCCCTACCCACCACGAACCCCGCAGGGTATTCCAAGCTAAATATCTGCCTGACGCCGCTCCAGCACATCTGTTCCAAAGGCCACCAAAACTACACACCGGGTTCTGCCTCATTAGCCGTAATTGCACGCTAATTACTTATTCCAGAATAAGAATTCTATACAATCCTCCTCGATGACACCCGATGCGCTCTCGTTTGTGACACATCCTCGTGCAGTTCACCGGGGAAAATGGTGGGTTTTGGGGTTTTTTTTTTTTAATTCGGAAGGAGCGATTGCCGCCTCTTGTCACGGAGAGCCTTGCTGCATCCTAAGGTACAGCTCTGCCTTAGCGGAGGGCTGGAAATCAGGGCAGAGGACATAGGCTTCGACTGAAGCAACCCTGGGAAAGCCACAGGCCCGGCATGATTATATTCGCAATTCAAGACGAGTTACTAAATTTTAAAAAAACATTAAAAAAAAAAAATAAATAAATAAAGCTCTGTGGACGCAAATCACGGCGGGTCGGGCGCATTTGCTGCGTGAGCCCCAAAACCAACACAGCCGGAGATAAGCGGCTGCTCCGGAGCGGGCAGGGGCTCCGGGGCCGGGGGTGGGGGGGCCCAGCCCCTGGGCGGCTCGGGGGGGCCGCGGGCCGGCCGGCAAGGAGCGCTGGCGTTAATCCTGGAGCTCCCGTTAATCTGCCGGGCCCGGACAAAAGGCGGCCGAGGCGGCGGCGGGGGAGGGCGCGGCGGCCCGGGCGAGCCCCGGCGGCGGAGCGGCCGGGGGCAGCGCGTTAGGTAACGCCGCGCGGGTCTGATGCAATCGCGGGACGTGCGGGAGCAGGAGCGGGAGGAGGATACAGGTCAGGTCCAGGTCGAAGCCATCCTCCTGGTATCGCCTTTTGTTCCTGCTGACGATCTCTTTGATGATGGCGGTCATGTCTGGCAGCCGGGGGCCGCTCCGGGGCAGCGCGCAGGGCCCGGGCGGCGGCCGCGAGGCACCACCGGGCGGCCCCGAGCGCTGATGCTCCGGCGGCTCAGCCCCGGGCGGGCCCGGCTCCCGGCGGCGGCACCGGCTGCTGCTCCCTCCTCCTCCTCCTTCTCCTCCGCCTCCTCCTAGCGCGTCGGGAGCCGCGCCGAGCCCCTGCGGGCGGTGCCGCCGCCGCCGCCGTGTTTGGGGCGAGCGCGGCGGCGGCGGGGGGAGCAGCTCTGCGGCGCTCCGGGCCCCGGCAATGGTGACAGCGGCGCGGGGCGCGCCCCCGGCCCGGCCCCGCTCCGCTCCCCGCCCCGGGGGCCGGGCGGTCGCTCCCTCGGCTCTTCCCAGCGGCGGCTCCTCAGGGCGGCACGACCGCGCTCATCCCCCGGCCCGCAGCGCTCGCCGGCGCGGGGCGCCCATCATGGCCGCGGCTTCCGAGAGGGACGGCGGGCGGCGCCGCCACGCCCACGCGACGCATCCGCCAACACGCAAAGTAGTCCCTCCCACCCCGCCACCAGAGACGCGGCGGAGCGGCGGAGCGGAGGGACCGGGGCACCGGATCTCGCTGCGCGCGCCGCCCGTAGCCCTTCTCCCGCCGGTCCCCCTGCTCCCCCGGGGGGGGCGGCGGGGGGTGGGGGGGGAACGGGCGGAGGGATACGGGCGGCAAAGTGAGGCGGCGGCGGTGCTGCGTCAGGTCACGTGGGCGCTGGCGGCGGCACCTCCCCCGCGGGCGGAAGTGGCCGTGAGGGGCCGTGAGGGGCCGGGGCCGTGGGGGCCCCTCAGAGTCCCCCGAGCCCCTCAGAGCCGCCCCAGCCGCCCAGAGCCCCCGGGACTGCCGCCCGCTCGCCTCTCCTCCTTCCTCAGCCGAGCTAGGCTGGAAGAAGGCAAGGGGAAGGACGGGCTCGGTGCGGCCCCGCGGGGAAAGGGAACGGGGGGGGGTCAGCCCGGCGTCTTCAGGGGCTTCGTCGTCCTCCCCTCACGCCCCCCGGGGCTGGCGTGGAGCGGAGAAGCCGCGGTGAGCGAGCGCCTGTCGCCCCCTGCAGCCACCGGGCACCGAGGGAAGGGGGGTTTGGGCCACCTGCTGCCCTCGGAATCACAGTTACTGAGGCTGGAAAATCCCTCCCAGCCCATGGAGCCCAAGCTGTGCCCGATGCCCACCTTGTCCCCAGCCCAGAGCACTGAGTGCCACCTCCAGCCCTTCCTTGGACACCTCCAGGCATGGGCACTCCAAAGCTCCCTGGGCAGCCCCTGCCAAGGCCTGAGCACCCTTTCCATGGAGAAATTCCTGCTGTCAGCTCGGAGACAGGGACACGACAGGCCCCCAGGTGCTCAGCAGCCCGGGGTGTTCCCATGGAGCGTTCTGTCCCACTCCGTTCTCCTTCCCACAGTGATCACAGTTATCCTGGCAGGGAGAAAGCGCTGTCTATAAATCTCTAAATCAGTCTTTACAACCCTTTAAAACGTTAGGGGATGAACCCCATTGTACAAGGCTCTTCACACACTAAGATGAGAGCTCCTGTAACTTTTTGGGAATTAGCAGTGGTGATGGTTTGCAGGAAAATGACCATCAGGTAGCTTGGTGCAGCCTGAGCTCCTGGATATGAGCCCTGGTATCAGTTTCCATCTTCCTCATGATTCGGTAAGTTTTTTTGGGATCTTTTTTGTGATTTTTTTTTCCCCCTTTCTGTGCAGAGAGGTGAGATATTAGGTTAGTGAGGGAACAAAAACTAGAATTTTAAGGCAGCTTGGAATGTAGGAGCTCTGTAGAGCTTCAGGAATCGACTCTGTTGGAGGTCACATCTGCTGTACAACTGGAAGAGAGACACCATGGAAAAGGGCACGAGGGGAATCCATGTGCCCCTTCTCCCCTTCGCTCCATGGAAAGCAGGTGATGTAAACCAGGCAGGTATCCCCCTAAAAATCAGATCCTGGGGTTCATCCATAAATCCTCCTCAAACGGTTTTGGGGCTGGCAGGGAAAGACATCTTGCTGAAGACACTTGGTGTACAAATAATGAATGTAAGTAATAAATCAATAAATATTCCAGTGTCCTGCTCCATCCTTAAACACTTCTGAGAGGTGCTGGAGTCTGGTGGAGGGATTTCCTGGGCTGCTGCAGCCTCCAGCCCTTGCAAGTGCTGTATTATATAACTCCTTTCAGAAACGTATCGGGTTGCACCTTGAGATGCTTTGCCACCATTCTTCCCACTGGGAAGCTGTTCCCAGAACCTTCTCCTGGTTTTCAGGGGGAATACATTTGGGACTGGTCTGCATCCACTTATCCTTGTGCCAGCACTGGCCCCAAGCAGCCCTTGGTGCTCTCCCAGGCACAAAGGTCCCTCTTGGCCCTGCCTGACTGTGCCCAGCTCCCCGCAATTTCCACACTCCCCCTTTCCTCCAGCTGCAAACCCAGAGCTGAGGAAGCTGTGGCTGCCCCTGGATCCCTGGCAGCGTCCAAGGCCAGGCTGGGCAGGGCTTGGAGCAGCCTGGGAAATAGTGGAAGGTGTCCCTGCCCCGGCAGGGGGTTGGAATGAGGTGGATTGAGGTTCCCGCCCATGCAGACTCATTCTGTGTCCAAGTTTTAACTTGGGTTCCCACCTCCTGGAGCTATCCCATGATCCAGGGCATGCCAAGTGTTTGGGGACAGAGCTGCCACAAACACCTTTTCCCCCTAGGACAACCCCATGATTCCCAGCACACTTTTCCAGCCATTTCACTGGAGCTGTGAATGGAAAGCCCACATGAGCTCTGGAAAAGAAGAGTCGGGTGTAATCCCGATCACATTCCCTGAATGTTTTGATAAACTGGAGCCCAGTCCACACCTTCTGCATCACCCCCACCCAGGCTGGCTTCTGAAAAATTGCACTTCTCCACATCTTTTAAAAGTATTTTTCAATGGTTTGGTTTTTTTTTTCAGAGGTTGCCACCCCAGCAGTGACAAAATGTAGGTTTCAATCTGCGTTTCCTCGTGTGTGTGTTTGCATTTCTCCTTAATTGCAGCAAAACAGATGTCACTTTTTTTTTTTTTCAGGAGTGGGAAGAAA
The DNA here is from genome assembly GCA_026261815.1 of Monarcha castaneiventris obscurior. NCBI lineage: Eukaryota > Metazoa > Chordata > Aves > Passeriformes > Monarchidae > Monarcha > Monarcha castaneiventris. Next base: position 930,957 of record JAMPIT010000104.1, on the reverse strand, counting down.
ACCAGAAGGGTCCTAAATGTGTTCCTCCAGGAATGAATGAACACAGTGGTCCACGTGAACTGAAAAACAAAAACCTCCAGAGGATTATAATGTTTTATAGACTTTTATAATCTTTTAAAGACTGGCGGAGCAGCATGAAAGGCAGGACTTGCCTGATCAAATCTAAATTGTTTCTTCCATGAAGAAATTCCTGCTGATGTCCCACCTGAACCTCCCCTGGCACAGCCTCCGGCCATTTCCTCTTGTCCTGTCGCTGGAAAACCTTGGCGCGAGAAGAGAAATGAAGAGGAATTGCCCAAACTTGGGGGGAATTGCGGCCATTCGAGAGACCCTGTCGTTTTAACCTTTTTGCTGGACGTTCTTCTTTCACTGTGGATCTGTGTTAAACGCGTTCGATATGTTTTAGGTGGGTGATGTACATATAAATTATATACCCACCTCTATAAAATGGGGGCACACGCGCATGTTTTGTGTGTTCTGTGTGTTATTTCATACTCAGTTAACACATTGCATTGTGTGTGTGCACATTACGTTATATGAACTGTGCGTGTTAGCGGGCAGAGAGCGGAGTTCCCGTTGTCAGGACACGCTGTAGGCGGGAGCCGTGCCCGCGGCGCGTCCCGAGCGGTTCCGTTCCATCCCGTTCCATGCCGTCCCGTTCCGCTGACGCCCGTTCCGGCCGATCCCGGCCCATCCCAGCCCTTTCCCGGCTGGCGCTGCCCATTATCCGGGGGCGGAACCTCCGCCGCCCGGAACCTTCGGGCGGGGCAGCGGGCGCCGCACGGACGGAGGGAGCGCCGGACGCGCCGCCGCCGGGCCCTGCGTGCTGCCGCCGGCTTTTCCTCCGCTTCTTCCTCCTGCTTCTCTTCCTCCTGCTCTCTCCCTCCTGCTGCTGCTGCTGCTGCGCGTCCCGCCCCGTGTCCCGGATCGCCGCCGCACGGTGAGTGCCCCGGCGGGGCAGCGGCACAGCGGCCGCGCCGCAGCTGCCGGGCGGCGGGAAGGTCACGGGCGGCGCGGCCCGGCCCGGCCCGGCCCGGGGCAGCCGTGACGGGGCTGCCCGGCACCGGGGGGATCCCCGCGCTGGGGCCGGCCCTGCGGGGCTCCCCGGGCTCGGGGCAGGCCTGGGCTTCCCGGCTGTGCCGCAGTTTCCCTCGGAGCGGAACAGAAAGCGGCGCCGCTGCCGCTTTTGGTTTCCCTTTTGCGCCTGTCCGGGCAGAGCGGAGCCGCAGCGGGCCGGAGTGAAGTGTCCTCGCCTCAGGGAAAGGCGCTGAGTTCCTACAGCATTTAGCGTTTGTGTGTTAGCGGGGACTGCTCAATGAGGTTACGCTTCAGTTTCTCTCCCGTTGAAGCTTTTCCTTACGGCTGGAGCTCAGGGCAGGGGTTGCATGAGAAGGAGGTTTCTGCACGGGGTTTTTGGGGAGGTTTGTTCCTTATTCAGTGACCATAGAGCCCTTTTGTTTTAATAAGTCAGGCTGGCGAGGCCACACAGAATCCTCCAGCTCTGGGCTACTTGCTTAGATCCCTAAACAGGTAAATGTCACTTGGTTTCCAGGCAGGTGGACACAGTGACAGGCCGGATTTTTACCTGCCTAAACAGAGAACGAGCAGTTAAAAAACCCCCAAACCCAGTGGTTCCAGCGATCCGAACTGGGGTGCACAGAGAGGTGTTGGTGGCTGCTGCTCAGCGGGAAGTGCTGCTTCTCCTGATCCCAGCCTCAGTGGGAGTGCACATTCCAGAGTCAGCGGTGTGCCAGGGCCTCGAGTTGGACATGGGCTTGGCATAACACAGGAAGGGGGATGCAGGGATAGTTTGGCTGTGGGTGCCCTGGGGAGGGGGATACAGGGATAATTTGGCTGTGGGTGCCCTGGGGAGGGGGATACAGGGATAATTTGGCTGTGGGTGCTCTGGCACTGCCCTGGGGAGGGGATGAAGGGATAATTTGGCCGTGGGTGCTCTGGCACTGCCCTGGCTGCCAGCTCGGTTTGGAGGGTGGCCAGGACATGTCAGGAACTGCCAAAGGAATTGCTGCTGGTTTTGCCCTTGCAGCAGGAAAGTGGGGCAGTGCACAAGGAGTCATTTGGGGATTCTCAAGCAGATCCCCCCCGCCAGCTGAGGGGGAAGTGGACCCTGATTTTACAAGTCATTTTTCCAGTGTTTTAGGAAAGTTCTTTCCTCTGTGCCTTTTGTTCCCAGGACTGAGGGTCCTGTGCTCTCTGGGCTTGGCTCATGCAGCAGTCAGGCTTTTCCCTGGATAGCTGCGTGCCACATCCAGCACTTTCAGGTTTCCAGGGATATTAATAACTCCCCATACATCCTGCCAGGTGCAGGCTCCAGCTCTTAACCTCGTTTTAATAAATTGCAAGCCGTTGATTGCTCCTTAATGTGGCAGTCGGGTGCCTTTCCTGTAAACTTCCTCTTAGGGAAAAGACCTCTCTGGGTAAAGAGAATGGGGTTCCCTGGCTCTGGGATTCAGCATTCTGGGGTCAGTAGCAGTCCCACAATGTCACTCTTAGTGGGAATGTCACCTTTGTGCCCGCTGTGAACACAGAATCCCAGGGGGGTTTGGGTTGGAAGGGACCTTAAAGTTCCCCCCACTGCCAGGGCAGGGACACTTTCCACTATCCCAGGCTGCTCCAGCCTGGCCTTGGGCACTGCCAGGGATCCAGGGGCAGCCACAGCTGCTCTGGGCACCCTGTGCCAGGGCCTGCCCACCCTCCCAGGGAGCAATTCCTTCCCAATCTCCCATCCATCCCTGCCCTCTGGCACTGGGAAGCCATTCCCTGGGTCCTGTCCCTCCAGCCTTTGTCCCCAGTCCCTGGGGAACAGCTTTTGTCAAGCAGCATTTAAACACAGGTCAGATGTTTTGTCAGCTCTGACTTTGTCCTTTGTGTCCCTCGAGCCCTCAGGGCTGGGAAGGAGGATGGTCCATGCCGAGGCCTTCTCGCGGCCCCTGAGCCGGAACGAGGTGGTGGGGCTGATCTTCCGCCTCACCATCTTCGGGGCCGTCACCTATTTCACCATCAAATGGATGGTGGATGCCATCGACCCCACCAGGAAGCAGAAAGTGGAAGCTCAGAAGCAGGTAGGATTCCATTCTGCCGTGTTTCCGGGGGTGTGGAGGAGCGGGCTGGTGGGAAGCTGGAGTTTTCTAGTCAATCTCAGGGTTTAGGCTGTTGGTCTTTTCAGGGTTTGTGTTTGATAACAAATTACAGTTCATAACAAATGTCAATTTTATGACAAATTACAGTTCATAACAAATGTCAATTTTATAACAAATGACAATTTCTAGCTTGAAGTGGTGGCAAAGCTGTTGGTCTGGAGGCCGCCCTTGGCTCTGATTTTCAGCAGGTCTGTGGGCCTGGTGCCTTTTCTGCTTCTGACAACTTTGCTGAGCAGCAGTGGCCTTAAATCATTTGTCTCTTGGCTGCCTTTGAAAACCTTGAGCAGAGAGAACTTAATTCTGAACTTAAAAGAGAATTTAAAAGCTCTGCACTTCTGGCAGCTTAGTGGCAGAGGCCTCCACCAGCAGTCAGAATGCCCTGCAAAGGGGAGGAAAAAGGTGAAAAGCCTTGTTCCTTATCTTGAACTAGAATGATTTGTGCCCTGGAAAAGCGTTAGAGGAGTCCAGAACAGAAAGCTAAAGGTTTGCTTTGGAAATGTGGCAGGTTTTTTTGTTTGGTTTCTGACTGACAAGAATTTCACAGGTTTTGAGCAACCTAAATCTGTGTTGGGTGGTTTTCCTCCTGTAACGAGCTTTTTAGTTGAAAACCAGCTTTCCCAATGGGTGCCAGTGCCAGCTGTTACCTAAGGGGCTGCACTATCCCAAAATCTTGCTGGATTTTCTGCAAGTTTGAGTAGAAACTGAACTGTGGAAGTGTGTTGACACAATGGATGAGTTTTCCTTGCAAATTAGGGAAAACCCACTGAATAGATATTAGAAATTGCCTGGCTTCTGGGAGTTTAAAAATACATTCATCTCTCCTTGATTCCTGTAGAAATACAGGAGTCTCTCCCAGTGCTGTGGAGGCTTGGGGGGCACACTCTGTGTTTTAGGGTTTGTTTTGGTTGGTTCCTAGGTCACAACAGAGGAGTTGTGGATTTGGGCACGTGAGGGCCCCAGCACGTGTTGGATGGGAACTGAGACATCTGACTTGGTTTCACTCAAGTGACACCAAAGTCATTAGGAAACAGCAGAACCTTGTGCTTGAAACAAGATTTAACCTCTTAGGGAGAAGCTTTTCAAGCCACAAAGAGCAGTTCTTTAAAACAGCTGGTTTTTGAGTGAAGCATTGCATTTCTTTCCCCTGATTTCCTTGGTGTCTGGTTTCCCCCAGGCTGAGAAGCTGATGAAGCAAATAGGAGTGAAGAATGTCAAGCTGACTGAGTACGAGATGAGCATTGCTGCCCACCTGGTGGACCCTCTCAGCATGCACGTAAGGACCCTGCTCCTGCTGCTCCTCAGACATGGAAAATTGCCCTTTCACTCTGGATCATGCTATTTACACATCTGTGGAAACACACAGCAAATAACTGCTGTGATTGAAAACTCAAACATGTCATTGAGAGCGGAGGCTTTTAACTCCTTCTCTCTTTATTTTCAAGGCACTGCTTTGAAGCTGGTGGACGTTTTTCCTCGGCAGGATCAATGCTGATTGTTCCCAACACTGTTTTCCCCTTTCAGGTCACCTGGAGTGATATTGCAGGCTTAGATGATGTCATCACAGATTTGAAGGACACTGTCATTTTGCCCATCAAGAAGAAATACTTGTTTGAGAATTCCAGGCTCTTGCAGCCCCCAAAAGGTAGGAAGGCAATGTGGTGGATTTATGTCTTGGCATTTAAAAACCAAAAGGTGCAGTTCCTCAGAAAGGGAAGAGGAAGTGGGTTGCTAGGCCAAAGTGCACCATTAGGATGTTGCCAGGGAAAACCCTCAGGTTTTCCCTCTTCTCCTGCTTTGGTGAAGAAGTTTCATCTTAATAATGAAGCAGTAACTGGGTTTTGGTTATTGATGGTCCATTTTGGTGCACTAATCACAGAATCATGGAATCATTTGGCTTGGAAGGGGCCTTAAAGCTGATGCTGTTCCACCCCTGCCATGGCAGGGACACCTCCCACTGTCCCAGGCTGCTCCAAGCCCCAGTGTCCAGCCTGGCCTTGGGCACTGCCAGGGATCCAGGGGCAGCCACAGCTTCTCTGGGCACCCTGTGCCAGGGCCTGCCCACCCTCCCAGGGAACAATTCCTGCCCAATATCCCATCCAAACCTCCTCTCTGTCAGCATGAAGCCATTTCCCCTCGTCCTGTCACTCCAGGCCATTGTAATCCACGTATCCTGCATTTTTAATTGTCATTTTTATTCTCTTTACACCCCGTGTTGACCTTTGGCAGAGTTGAGCTCTAACTCTGCTCTACAGCTTTGACACTCCTAGAAATTCCTATCATTCAGCAAGACAGACGTCCCACTTTTCCTCTGGAGATCCCTTGATTCTCCCTGGAGCTGGGTTACACAGCGTTGAGGCAGGGAGGAAACTGGCAGGTGGCGGATTAATTTTCCACAGTAAAGCAGAAGCTGGATCTGCTGAAATCTTCACAGCCATATTCGTTGTATGTTACTGCAAAAAAAAGAAAAAGAACAAGGGAAAACAGAATTTAAAATGTTGGACAAAATGCCCAAGTTCATCTTCACTGCTTTGTTCCCTGCAATATTGATTTCTGGAGCTCTTAATGACTGCCTGGATCTGTGACCACCTCAGTCCTGTGTCCCAAGGGATGGAAAATGCAGCACTTTGGTAGCTGGTTTAGTTTTTCCAGGCTTTCTGTGTAAATCACAAACAGAGGCTGTCTGGAAAATTACATGAGTGCCATGATCTAATAAGCTGAAGGAAAAAATGATATTTTTATTTATCTTCTTAAAGCAGACTTTCCAGCCAGGGCAGCTCCCCAGTTTTATGAGTGGCTTGTGCTGTGTGTTAATAGGAAGTCACTGCTTCAGAGTAATGATGTTTGTGGTCATCACTCACATAAACAGAGAGAAAAACCTTAATAATTCCCTGTGTTTTGGGCTCTTTTGACTGAATGTTGCTCTTTAAATTGTTTTCCTTACAGCTCTGTTAGAAAAACACTCCTGTCAATTCTTGCGCTGTGGCAACTTTAAAAATAATACAAGATGTCATGTTTAATTGTGGGTAATTTGTTTAAAATGTCTGTGGGGTCTGTTTTGGGATGGATTTTTCCTGTTCTCACTCCTCTGTGCTAAGTTTTGTTAGCAGGACTGAAGGTAGCTATAAACAAGGCCTGTCAGATGCTGACAGGAAACAAATAGGGGTTAATTTGATGTAACCTTTCTAGTCCTGGGAATGGAATAAAATGGAATCATGGGATGGTTTGGGGTGGAAGGGACCTTACAGATGATGTTCCACCCCCTGCCGTGGGCAGGGACAATAAACCACTCATCTTCCAAATGTCTCCTCTCAGTTCCACCATTCCTCTCTCTGGGTGTTCTGAGCCGTGATTTCATAGGGATTGTCTTAAAACCTCTCATTTGATGGGATTGTGTTTCCTTGGTTTGGTTTCTTACCATTTAAGACCTGGATCAAACACGAGCCTGGACACCCCCAGGCCTGTCCTACCGAAGGGTTAACACTGTGAATTTTCCAGGAGTCCTTCTCTACGGCCCCCCTGGATGTGGAAAAACCCTGATTGCCAAAGCCACGGCCAAGGAAGCCGGGTGTAGGTTCATCAACCTCCAGCCCTCCACGCTGACCGATAAATGGTATGGGGAATCCCAAAAACTGGCTGCTGCTGTCTTCTCCCTGGCCATAAAGCTCCAGCCATCCATCATTTTTATTGATGAAATAGGTAAAAATCTCTTTTTTTATCAGTAGCTGTAGCAGAGTGACATTAAACTGTAGGTTCGGTGATGTATGGAGCCGCTGTCATCTTCTTAAAAAGAGTGAAGGCTCAGTAAGAGAAATAGGATTGCAGAAAGGAGAAAAGTTATAGAAACAGGATTGTAAAGTAATGGTGGCACATTAGGAAGAACAATGTCTTTTTTCCTGGTGGCAGTGGAGGAATTTACAAGTAAAACAAGTTCCTACTTATGTTTGGTGCATGAGGAAACCCAGCAGCAAATACACTTCAGTGCTTCTGCTGTCAGGGCACATCCTGGGAGATGAAACACGGGTTTAGGAGAGCTCTGGAATAGTAGTTTCATAAGGCTGAAGAAGAGGAGGGGAGGCTGCTGTCCATGAATCCAGGAAGGTGAAAACTGGGAGCACAAGAAGTGGGGCAGTCTCCTGTGGTGGGTGCACTCTTGTGCAGTGTCCTTTAAAAGGGGGGCTTGGGAATGGGGGTGATTCCACTTTGCTGGAAACACTCCTTGTTTGCTGCCACGGTGATTAAAAATGCATTTATAAGATAAGAGAGCAGCCCAGGGGAGCCCACGAGGAGCTGGACTGGCAGTGACTCCTTCCCTCCTCTGGCTCAGATTCCTTCCTGCGGAACCGATCCAGCACCGACCACGAGGCCACAGCCATGATGAAAGCCCAGTTCATGAGCCTGTGGGATGGGCTGGACACCGACTACAACTGCCAGGTGAGTGCCCAGGGTGCTGGGAGCAGGGATGGGATTCCCTCTGCTGGGAGCAGGGTGCTGGGAGCAGGGATGGGATTCCCTGTGCTCAGTGCTCAGGGTGCTGGGAGCAGGGATGTGATTCCCTGTGCTGAGTGCTCGGGGTGCTGGGAGCAGGGATGTGATTCCCTGTGCTGAGTGCTCAGGGTGCTGGGAGCAGGGATGTGATTCCCTGTGCTGGGAGCAGGGTGCTGGGAGCAGGGATGTGATCCCCTGTGCTGGGAGCAGGGATGGGACTCCCTGTGCTGGGAGCAGGGATGTGATTCCCTGTGCTGGGAGCAGGGTGCTGGGAGCAGGGATGGGATCCCCTGTGCTGGGAGCAGGGATGGGACTCCCTGTGCTGGGAGCAGGGATGTGATCCCCTGTGCTGGGAGCAGGGATGTGATCCCCTGTGCTGGGAGCAGGGTGCTGGGAGCAGGGATGTGATCCCCTGTGCTGGGAGCAGGGATGGGATTCCCTGTGCTGGGAGCAGGGATGTGATCCCCTGTGCTGGGAGCAGGGATGTGATTCCCTGTGCTGGGAGCAGGGATGTGATTCCCTGTGCTGGGACATGATGCACGGAGCCACTCGGGAACAGTGACAGTCCGTGGAGCAGGGATTGCCCGAGGGTTTTACCTGTCAGCCATTGGCAGCACGTCATGGGAGTGAGGGGAGGTGTGTCCACAGAGCTCTGCTCTTCCTGAGGAGATTGGCTTTGTGCTTATTCTGGTTTCAATCACAAAGTGGCATTTTCAGATGAGATGGGATAGGCTTTAAGGTCCCTTCCATCCCAAACTTTTCTGGGATTCTGAATGACTTGAATGTAGCCAAAAGCCTGCATGGTGTGGTTCTGAACTGTCACCTGGGATGATCTTCTTAAAGCCTTTGGAAAGGAGGTTTATTCTCCAAGTTGGACATTTTCAGCCTTTTTAATGTGTATTTTTCCATTAATTTCCAATGCGCTGACATCCAGTAATTCTGGCTGTGTAAAATCCGCTTTTCCTCCTCTCCCAAGCTTGTGCTAAAGATGTTTTTCAGCTGATTTTTCCCGAAAATGTGTGGAAGACAGTGAATATATATAAACTGAGGAGGTTTAAAGCTTCCCGTTAATAAAAAGCCAGTGGTATGAGCCCTTCACTGGAAACCAGTATCCTCTTCCAAGCACAAAGGATTACCTTTTTTCCCAATACACTGAAAATTCCTTGGAGCAAATGAAATTATTCACTCCCTGCAGTGAGACAATTCAGGATCCCTCGAGTTCAGCAGAATTTGGCTTTTGTAAGAAATACAAGAATCCCAAATGCTTGGAGGGAGTTGTAAGTGTTGAGGTGGGTGTGTTGATTCCACCCGGAGGCCACGCTCAGCTGTGGGCTAAAGCTGCTGAGGATGGATCCGGAGTGTGCCAGGAGCTCGGGGCAGGTGGAAAATGTTCCTTTTGGCTGGAAATGCTGCCCAGAGAAGTGAGGCCGATCCCCGAGCCAGCCATGGCGGTGCCTCTAGGTGGCAGGGCGGCTCTGCCGGGCCAGCAGCCCCGCTGGCCAGCGCTGCTGGAGCGGCTGTGCCCGGCCCAGAGGCCCAAAGGAGCACGGCAGGAAAGCCCCGAGCCCGGATTAATCACCCTGACGTTCTTCGCTCTCCCGGCCGCGTGTTTGCCGTGTACACAGCTCAGAGTAACAAATGGGAAACCAGGCTGCTGTGAATGGGGAGTAAATTTGTTCTGGAATTAAGAACTGGAGTGCTGCAGCCAGGTAAACACTGCTGGTGTTGGGCTTGGCTTGGACACCTTTAACCCACTGCTGCCCAGGGGGCCTGTAGGTCACAGAATGCTTTCTTTAATGCTTAAAACAATAAAGACACCATTTGAGTGCACCTGAAAGCTGCCAGGTGAACCCATGGCCTTGCTGGTCTCCTGGAAGGTGTCCCTGCCCATGGAGGGATTGGAACAAGATGACCTTTAAGGTCTTTTCCGACCCAAACCTTCTGTGATTCTTTTTCCAGCACAGCACAAAATCACCACACTTTTAAATACCTTCCCGAAACATCTCCTTTCAAAGTCCACCAGGAACTAAAAGTAACACTACAAGCAGAAGTTTTAAGTTCCTCCTTAGGGTTTGAACTTTCAAGTTGGGCTTGTGTAGAAATCTCCCCCCAGGTGGTATTTATGGCACCAGGGCTCTCTCCAGCTGCTCTTGCTGAGATCACTGCCAGGAAACCTTTATGGAACTTCTTTAAACGTCGATGCTGTTGATAAAGTGGGGGAGATCCCGTGGCTGGTGCTGGAATTCCCAGTCTGTGGATGTTTCCCAGCCCTGGTTTCAGTGGTGTCTGTTGGTGTCTCGCAGGTGATTGTGATGGGAGCCACCAACCGGCCCCAGGACCTGGACTCGGCCATCATGAGGAGGATGCCCACCCGCTTCCACATCAACCAGCCTGTAAGTGCTGCCTGCCCTGCCCTGCCCTGCCCCACCAGCCAGGAAATCCACAGCTCTGGGGGCTTTCTTCCAGGAAATGCTGCATTCTGCTGGGCTCCTTTTAGGGATTTTTGAAGCACGTCCATAACTCAGCTTTTTAAGGTGAAGTTTTGATCTCTTGGGTCTTTTATCTGAAACAACACCGTGACATTCCCAGGCCTGCCCTTCTCCTCTGGGAATGGAGCTGTTAGGATGCTGCACACTGGGAAGGGCTTGTTTGTAACTGTGTTCTGCTCAGGCCTTTCCACAGCAGACAGTGTGGAAAGCCAGGTTTGTTCTGCCTGGGATGGGCTTGGAATGAGATGGTTTTAAGGACCCAAACCATTCCGCGATTCTGTGATTTATGCCCCAGTTATTAAGTTCTTCATCAGGTAGGCAGCTGTCACAAGGTTGTCCTCACTCCAGATGTTGCTCTTGCCGTCCTTTTCCAGGTATTTAAGTGTTTGCCATCCTTTTCCAGGTATTCAAGTCGCCTTTGAACACTTGGTGATGTCACCAGACATTTTTGTATCGGTGTTCTCAGAGGCTGTTGGAATTCCCTGTGGCTACAGAAATCATTATCCATTTTTTGCTGAAACTCGGAGACCAAAGTGGAGGAGTAAAACTCTCACTGATTGTGAAAGAGAGGAGTTGTACTCCCAGGCCTGTGTTGTTGGAGCTGCCTTTCACTCCATGGGGGTGGATCCCTTTGGAAACAGCATTTACAACCTAGGAACTGCTGTGCTTCCATACCTGTTCCACGCACTCCATCTCCAACTATTCCTTGAGTTAGCAGGGGGCAAGGATGTGGATTTGAGTTCTTTGTTGTGTCTTTCTATCCAGCCCCATCGTTAGAAGGATGAGTTATGTGCCTTGGGATGTCACAGGGACTGGCTCCCTCTCCCAGGATCAGAGTTACCACAGGAGGTGTCATTTAGGGAGCAGATTTTCCTTACCCCACTACAGCCCTGCCATGAACTTCCTGCTTTGCTCTTGTTTCTGTGTTTTGTGATCAGCCCAGATTGGCCCTGGCTCTTGCTGAAGGTGCAATAATTGGTGTTCTGTGCATTGGGAACAGGCACGGACAGGAGTGAAAGCCTTTCAGATTTTATACCTGAGTTTGAGATGAAAAGGCCCCAAATTACTCATAAAAAATTACCTGCAAAGCAGGGGGAAATGGAAGAAGTGGGGTTTGGGACAGAGTAGGAGCTCTTCAGCTGCCAGGTTATCTGTGGGGGAATTTTCCCCCTTTCTAATGATGTCAGTGAGGTTTGGCAGGCACAAAACCCAGTCTTTGTTGCCTGTGTTTGACCTGCCTAGGAAGGATCTGCTCAGGACTCAGCTGATCCTCCAGGAACCTCCTCACACATAGTGGGTGATTTATCTGGTTCAGAGTTTCCCAAGCATCACCTGTGGAACTGTGCTGGCCACCAGAGAGGTTTTCTCGGCATGTGTCACGTGTCCTGGGCGAGGGAGCAGCTCGTGTGGCTGCACTGAAGGCACTGAGAGCCCTGGGATGTCACAAGTGTTCGTTTTTGTCCTCCAGTAACTCCAGTCTCTTCTGTTCCAGGCTCTGAAGCAAAGAGAGGCGATCTTGAAGCTGATTTTGAAGAATGAAAATGTGAGTAGCCCCCCGTGAGTGGCACAGGGCTGCATTGCTGCCCCCAGAGCAGCTCTGGCCTTGCAGAACGTGAGCTTTAGAACTGCCTGCCTTGCAGGGAGATCTGCCAGGGCATTTCTGGTGAGAACCTGGGGATCTTTTGTGGGTTTAGGTGTGGCCTCACATGAAAAGCCCTGCACTTGGCTCCTTTGTAAGCAGGAGCCTCGTCAGAGCAGCAGCCTTGGCTTGTGTGGTGAATCACCCCCTCTGAGCAGAGTGACTCCATTTCTCTGTCTCCATTTGCTTGTTCTGTTAGAAGAGAAGAGATTTCTCTCTCTAAAAAAAGTGGAGGTGAATCACGTTCAGATCAGGGAAGGAAGTTTCAAGCCCTCATGAAGCAGGGAGAAGATGCTGCTCTTTAACTCTTCCTTAGCACAAGTCAAGAAAGGAGGAATGACTTCTTCTGACAGTGCTGCTTTGGATTCATAATTCAAACTTCCTTCAGAGGAGAGGGGAAGGAGTTAGGTGTGAGCACACCTGGAAGTGTCTGTGGCAGGATATGGGATCCCTGTCATCAGAACTTCTTCCCAAATTTAGTCAGCAGCACTAATTGCCTTCAAGTTCATGTTGCAAAGTGTCTCTAGGCTGAGCTCTAACCTAATCAATATTATTTATTAGTAAAACCAACTTAAACTTTTTGAAGAGGCCTAAAAATGGCAGCTCACCAGCAACTGGCAGGGAACCACAGCCACACAAATAAGTTTTTCAGGGAGATAAAAAAACAGCCTATATTGGTTATCCCACAGCAGAAGGAATTGGATCTCTCAAGCCCAGACCTCACGTGGCAGGGGGAGTCCTTGCCTGCCTTAAACCATGGAATAGTTTCCCTCTTGGAAGAAGTCACCCCAGCCTTTTATTAGACTGGCTTGCCTTTAACTTTTTGAGAAGGAAATACTGATGCACATGGTGGGAAAGGAATCAGAAATTCCATAGAGAGATGGAATAAATGCAGGGTCTTGGCTAGCAAGGGTTCAGCCCGACCCAGTGCACTGAGTTAGACACATTATTTTGCCTCTAAATCCCCCAGTTTGGGGCTGGTAAAGCAGCAACAGGTGCCCAGACAACAGAGTTCTGAGAAACTTGTGTGGGCTCCTGGGAAAGCAGGTCACTGTTCCTGGGCTCCAGTTTTTGCCAGCAGATCGGTGTGGGAGCGTGGTTAGTACAGGATATACCAGTGGGATGCCTGGGGTTTGTGTGGGGTTTTGGTGGGGTTTTGAACCAATGGCAGAGTTTGATGAGCTGAAACATCGGTTTCCTGTGATGGTGTGAGCCACTTGGAGGTTCAAAGAGTAAGGGAATAGTTCAGCTCCCCAAAACTGCCCAAGGAAGGTGCTCTCAGAGCGGGTAAGAACTCTTGGAGGTGGCTGTTGCTTGTCGTGGTGACCGAAGGCAGTGGCTCTGGAGTGTCCCTGGCCTGAGCTGGAGGTTTGCCCTGCAGGTGGACAGCCACGTGGACCTGCTGCAGGTGGCCAAGGAGACCGACGGCTTCTCGGGCAGCGACCTGAAGGAGATGTGCCGGGACGCGGCGCTGCTCTGCGTGCGGGAGTACGTCAACAGCGCCTGCGAGGAGGACGTGTACGTGGGGCCTGCTGCACTCACTGCCCTGCTGCTGCTCCGGGGGGCTGGCAGTGGCCACAGGGTCACACACGGGGTCACACACGGGGTCTCACACAGGGTCACACACAGCAGGAGCGCCCCATTCTCCTGCCCCACTGCCCCTATACACAGAACCCCCCACAACTCAGTTACTGTTAACTCCTTTTGGCTCTGAAAATAAGGGTGGTTGTTCCAAGGGGCCCAAGCTGGAGGTGGCCTGAGCCAGCAAGTCCTGCTGCTGCTCTGGTTAGTGCCAGGCTGCAGTGCTGCTGACACGGTGCTGTGACATCCCTGGGGTGTCTGCCACGCCTGCAGCTATCCCTGGGTGCATTGAGGGGCTGGAGCGTGCCCAGGGCAGGGAACGGAGCTGGGAAGGGGCTGGAGCCCCAGGAGTGGCTGAGGGAGCTGGGAAAGGGGCTCAGGCTGGAGAAAAGGAGGCTCAGGGGGGACCTTGTGGCTCTGCACAAGTCCCTGACAGGAGGGGGCAGCCGGGGGGGGTCGGGCTCTGCTCCCAGGGAACAGGGACAGGACAAGGGGAAACAGCCTCAGGCTGGGCCAGGGGAGGCTCAGCTTGGACAGCAGCAGGAATTTCTCCATGGAAAGGGTGCTCAGGCCTTGGCAGGGGCTGCCCAGGGAGCTTTGGAGTGCCCATCCCTGGAGGTGGCCAAGGAAGGGCTGGAGGTGGCACTCAGTGCTCTGGGCTGGGGACAAGGTGGGCATTGGGCACAGCTTGGACTCCATGGGCTGGGAGGGCTTTTCCAGCCTCAAGGATCCTGGGATTGTGTGTGATGCTGGCTCCATGTCAGAGCTGCTGTTTCCAGGGATAGCTGCTGACTGGTGGCACAGCCCTCACACAGCCCACAGCCCCTCACCTGCTGCTCCTCTCTCTTCCCCAGCCACGACGAGGATGAGATCCGGCCCGTGCAGCAGCAGGATCTCCACAGGGCCATCGAGAAGATGAGGAAATCCAAGGACGTCTCCATGCAGAACCTGGCCATGGAGATCGTGTTTGATTAAGACAAAAGAGTGTGTTTGCAGTTCCTGATGTGACTTAGTTTGACTTCTGTAATCAGTTAGCAAAACCAGTGTCAGGGGGCGGGAGCGGGGGTGGCAGAGGGAGTTCTGTTCTGGAATCGTTTTTATACAACAACCTCTAAGTTATTGCAACTCCGAGTGGAAGTGGAAGCACAGATCATGAGTGCAACAGTTGAGCCCAGACCAAGAGCCAGTGCCTGAGTGCTGTCCCCAGGGATCCCTCGGAGCCCTCCAGTGGGAGCGGGGGGTCCTGGGCAGGGGCAGGACCCGGCACGGGCTGGGTGTGTACAGTGGGTGTGTGAGTGCAGGACCTGTACATAGCCACACTTTTTTTTATATGTAGACATAATCTGTAGATAACTTGAGTATGGAAAATCTTTTCTACTTCCTGAAGCAAACCAAATCAGAAGCTGTAGAGGTGAAAGATTCCTCGATACTCAGTTCACTTCTACCTTTTAGCAGCAAATGCCAGGATAGAAACTGCTTCTAGAACACAGCAACATTTGAAATGCTACTGATTTTTCTTCCACATGACCACTGGAAATCTGGTGCCATTTAGTCAGGATAGTAAACTACTCTGTAAAAATGTTTGAATACTTTTAATTTTTTTATGAATTCTGCTTTTGGAGGCTTTTTAAATGAAGGCTGGTTTTATTTTTGGTTTTCCCTTGCTGTGAGCAGTTAGAGTAGAATCCCACCTGCTCTTTTCTAAAGCCCCACATCCTCTGAGCTCTCTGAAGCCGTGGCTTTCTGAGCTCCTGTGCACTGTCCCGAGGACTTGCTGCTCCCTGAGTCTCTGGATGCCCCACTGTGGCACCGTCCCCTGAAGTGTCACAGCCCTGGGACATTGTGTGATGTTTGACTCTGTCCCATGCTCAGATCTGTGAATTTAAAGAGAAGGGAATGGGTTTTAGGCTTATTAATGTGGTTTAGCAATGTGCTGTCCTTGCTGGTACCAGTTCTGGTGAATTCTTGTAACGTTCTGTTGTGATAAAGGCCAAGGGTTACAAATGTGAGTGGCAAAAATGGGTTTTTGTGGTGAAGTTATTGTCAGAGATAGTCAAGAACTTGAGTTTTTTTCATACAATGCTATGAATTGTGCACTAATTGACCCCAAATCTGTAAAGGGAATTGTTCAAAGCCCAGGGGTGGGACGCTGTTCACAGCTCTGCTGCCTGTGAGGGGAGGGAAGCACTGGAGGCAGAGAATGATGTAAAACCAAATGCACTGCAAAGGAAAATAAAGTGAAATAAGGAGGGCTGGAGCCCTGCCACGACATGGTGTCAGGGGCTGGTGACAGCGTCCCTCAAGCTCGGCCAGCTCCCTGCTGTCCTGCCCTCTGGAATGCTGGCTGGGTGCTCCACAGGGCTGAGTTTGTCCCAGTTTAATCTTAAAACCAAATGGGAGGGGGAGGTTAAAAACAATTGAATAACTGCTTCAACTTCTTCCCTGTATCGCAAAGCAGCAGGAACAGTGGTCTGACATAAGGGTGCAGGGATTTGGGCACAGCAGAAATGCTGGGCTGTGGAAAGGGGAAAAGTCTGGGATATGGGACGTTAATTCCACAAGGCACTTCAGTGCTGGGGCTGAGGGCAGTGCTGAGTGCCCAGTTCTGGCTCTGGGTGAGCCTGGGGTCCAGGAATGAGTCTGGAGGAGGCTTCAGGATGAGCAGAGGGATGGAGCAGCTCTGCTGGGAGGAAAGGCTGGGAGAGCTGGGATTGTCCAGCCTGGAGAGGAGAAGCTCTGGGGTGACCTCACTGGGGCCTTCCAGGGCCTGAAGGAGCTGCAGGAAAGATGGAGAGAGACTCTTGACAAGGGCTGGAGGGACAGGACCCAGGGAATGGCTTCCCAGTGCCAGAGGGCAGGGCTGGGTGGGATATTGGGAAGGAATTGTTCCCTGGGAGGGTGGGCAGGCCCTGGCACAGGGTGCCCAGAGAAGCTGTGGCTGCCCCTGGATCCCTGGCAGTGTCCAAGGCCAGGCTGGACATTGGGGCTTGGAGCAGCCTGGGACAGTGGGAGGTGTCCCTGCCGTGGCAGGGGTGGCACTGGATGGGCTTTGAGGTCCCTTCCCACCCAACCCATTCTGGAATTCCATGAGTAACTTTTAACCTGCCATTGGCGCTGCCTCCTGGATCCCCTGGGAAGGCTGTGCCGGGGAAGTTCTCCCGCTGCTCCGTGGGCTCAGCGCCTGCTCTCCCCCTGCTGCTCTCCCCGCCCCTCTCTGGGGTTGTTACACCTCAGAAATCCCAGGCTGGGAGCTCCTCCTGCCTCTTTCGAGGCTGCTTCCTGCTTGGTAAAGCCCCAGCGCAGGCAGCTCTTAATTGGCTTTAATTGAGTGTGAAGTGTGGCCTCAGGGGGTTTTACTGTCACAGCGAGAGGGAGCGGGAGCACAGCCGCAGGCAGCCTCTGGTCACTGCCTCAGCTCTGATCCTGCCTGCGTTCCCAAAATCCCGGCCCTGGGCACTGCCGGCCGGAGCCGCCTTTCCCTGCTGCCCGTAACCATCAGGGGCTGATGGAAGAGGCTCAAGGAGTTATTCCTGACTGCTCCTGGGGCAGTGACTGCAGCTGCAGCGCAATTTCCACTTCTCCAACAACTCTTCCCAACTTGCCTACTCTTGCTGCTGCTGCGGAGCCCTTGTCAAAGCACGAACCCTCTGGCAGCTTCCTCGAGAGCCTGGGGAAGCGGCGTGCTTTGGAAGGTGGCTGCTTTAATTCCATGGCTCCAGCGGCTTGGTCCAACCCTCGGCATCTGATCCTGCCTCTCCGAAGGGGGGAAGAGCCTGATCCCTCTCCCACAGCTCCAGGGCCAGCTGCTCCAGCCCGGCATTACCGAGGCTGAGCGAGTCTCCAGCAAAGTTCCACCCAAAAATCACAAAGTGAGAGCTCCTTCCACGTATAAATATTTATTTGTACTAAAGGTGAGTGTTTCGTAGCAGAGGCTCGAGCTCAGAATATATTAAATCATGAGATGCATCCGTTGAGGTACAAATTCCAGTCTCATGTCTTTAATAAATAGACTATAAAACCCCCAGGTCCACGTGTCTTAATCAGAGGTAATCAGGACCCTACGCTGGTTTAGAAGGATAATCCAACATCTGTGCTTTGCTGTGACCACCTGGATTTACTGGGGGGGAGGGAGGGGGTTCAACACTGGAGTAGTTTATGATGAGCAGCAACAGGGCTGTTTCACTCCTTAAAAATCCTAAATGGGAATGTTGCCTTTGGCTGCCAGGTCCCTTCCGGAGGGTCTGGGGTGGCTGAGGCTGGTGCTGGTGCTCTGTCAGCTCCCACGGAGGCTGCAGCGCTTGCCTAGGGGTAAAACACAGCTTTGCTCCAAATACTTTAAGAAAACGACTTTAAAAACCACCCGAAAAGACTTTTTGCAAGGATATTTTCCAGTCACGGATGAAGGCTTGGACGCTGGGCCACAGCAGAGCAGGATGTGGCTCACGGCCTCCAGCTGGTTGGTTTTGCTGAGCGTGGAGCCAGCTGGAAGTCAGACTGGAGCACAGGAGAGAGGAAGGCTGATCCCTGGGCGTTGGGAGCACATCCCGACGGGTCCCGGGGCAGCTGCTGAGGAAGGGCAGGTGCGGAATTCCTGGCGTGAGGCCACCGCTGTCATTAACAAGTGCTGGGCTGCTCTCCTGTGCCGACACCGCCCAGCTCGGGGCCGAGGCGAGACCCCGTCCGTGCAGCCTCCGCTGGCCACGGGCACAGCCCAGGCACGGCCCGGTGGCCCCGGGCTCCTGCAGTGCCCGGGGGAGCTCCGCGGTTGTGCCACTGCTCCGTCCCCTCGGAGGCCACCGCAGGAGCCGCGAGTCAGCGGAAAAGCCTCGGGCACGGCGGCAAAGTCCGTGTGAGGATGAGGAGGGGGAAGGAGATGAAGTCTGGGGTAACTTTCCACAGCCAGAGCGGGGAGCAGCACCGCACAGGGCTGGGGGGCCCCGGGGCTTTCCTGCCATCCTCTGGCTGTCCCCAGCGGCCCCGGCCCGCAGATAGGGAGTAAATCAGGTCACCTGTAGTACCCACACTGGGGTGGGTGAGGGCAGGAGCTCCAGCCTCCTCCCAGCTGCTTCTCCAGACCCACCTCGCGCCGTGTCTTTGCTGTTCTGCCTTGGATTTGCCTTTGGGATGGGAGGAGTGTGGGCAGAGGGAAAGGGGATCCCATCCTGCCAGGTGGGAGGACACCTGATAGCACGGTGACAGCATCCCTGACTTTTCCTTGCTGTCCAGACCTTTCTCAGGGATCTCAGGGCTTTCTGGTGTCTCTCAGGGATCACCACGGCATAGTTCCCAAGGAGAGCTGGACTTGGAGCACCAGGAATGCTCAGCCTGGGATTTGTTTGACCAGAGAGGAGGAAGCAAGGAAGCAGCAAGGAACTGGCTCAGCCATGGGGAACTGGCAGTGGTCACAGCTGATTTTAAAAAATCCTTTTAAAAAAGGGCATTAAAAAGATTCTGCTGTTTATTAGCAAGAACTGTCTAAGGCACAGCGTGGAAAGGCACTTCTTCATTTCTGCTCCAGGCAGGATTTATCCTGGTCCGAGGTCCCCCCTCTGCACTGGGAGCTGCTGCATGGCCCTGGCAGCACCACAACGGTCCCGGTGCCCATCCCGGCACCAGCCAGGAATGAAGGGCCCACTCCCATCCCTTCGAGCTCCATGGGGACACTCCCAGCAGCTTTAGGGGGAGAAGGATCAGGCTCAAAGTATTTCTGATTGGTAAAATCCACTCTGACCCAGGTAGGAAAATCCCAGGGTCAGAGCACTGGAAATGCCAAGTGATCTGTGTCATAGGGAATCAATCAATCATTGCTCACTCTTAATTCAGCTATTTCTAGGGAGGAGGAGAGGAGTTAATTCTTTTTTTCCAGTGACTGGTAGTACGTGGTGAGGACTTTCCAGGCCTTGGGGGCCATGAAGCCGTCTGGGGGGTTCTCCCCTTCCCGAGCAAGCTTCCTCATGCGTGTTCCTGAGATGAAGTCAAAATCGTCGTGCCTGTGCAGAACAGAGACGGGTGACATGAGCACAGCTGGCCCGAGCCAGCCCTGAGGACTCCTCATGCCAGAGGAGCCGCAGTGTCCATAACACACTTCCCAGCTGTGGGAGGCTGTGTTTCCACTGCCACTCAGTCCCCAGCCCGTGCTGCTTTTCCTCCCTGGTGGCATCTTTAGTTTCACGTGACCCCTGGGGACAGCTCTCAGAGGGGAACACGGGTGGCTTTCCCAGGTTCTCCCCCATTCCTCTCCTTAGGAGGAACACGGCTTTTCCCCCTCCCCTGGAAAGCTGCAAGCCTGAGGCGCCCGCAAACCCTGAGTTCTGGAGAAACCACGTTACCTCGTGTGGTCATAGAAATCCATGGCTCTTTTGAGCTTGTTGTAGGCAGCCACCCGGAAGGGGATGATCTCCACGGAGGTGAGGCCGGGGGCCATGCTCAGCACCTTCCCGCCGTGCGTGGGCTCGTACAGGTCCTGCTTGGTGTCAGGGTGCGGCATTCCCGCGGGATCGCGCCCCACGATGTAGAAGTTGGCCCCCGCCACCATCCGGGCTCGGCAGTGCCACTGCACCTGCAGGGAGGGACGCAGGCACTGAGGGTGGGGGAAAGGGGTGCCCCGGGAGCCACAGGCAGGGCCAATTCCCGGTTGGAATTCTGAACGTGCGAAGGCCGTGCTCCCCAGGACACGCACGGGGAGGTTCAGCACCTGCCCCTCTCACCCCACTGCTTTAGGGACAGAAGGGAAACCCCTGGGGGGAACACGTGAACGTCCCTGCCCGGCAGAAGAAGGTGAAGCCTGTTTCCATCCCTTCTCCCCAGCCCTCCCCAGCCCATGGGAGGATGGGAGCCCACGGAGCCCAGCTCTGTGGGGAGACGCTGCAGCAGCAAGCGCAGGCAAACCGTGCAGGGGAGCTGAGAGCACGGACACGGCTCCAGCCCCCTTCCTGGGGTTTTCCAGAGCTGCACAGGCAGGCTGGAGCACAACCCCCGGGGCCAGGCTCCCCGCCTTGCCCTGCTGAGCAGCCACGGGCTGCGTTACCTCCGTGGGGCCGGCGTAGAGCATGGGAGAGGGGAAGATGGCCACGATGGTGGACTTGGGGTCCAGGACTTGCTCCTCCAGCACGGCTGCGTGCTGCTTCATGCGCCACTCCAGAGGGACGTCGTCGTCCTTGGTCCAGCCCCCCAGGGGGTGCAGCAGGAGCACGGGGTTCTTGTAGCCCCTCTCCAGGAGCTGGCGCCGCGTGTCCTGCATGAGCAGGGCGTGCCCGTTGTGCACGGGGTTGCGCAGCTGGAACGCGAAGACTGCATCTGGAAGGGAACGATCGGGGGGTCACAGGCCTCATATCCACACTCTGAGCTTCCACATGGCCATGAGAGACCTGTGTGTGCCCTGGCTGTCATGAGAGGCCTGTGCATGCTCTGTCTCTGTCATGAGAGACCCATGTGTGCCCTGTCTCCACATGAGAGACCCATGTGTGCCCTGTCTCCACGTGAGTGAGGCCCTGAACACCTCAGGTGAGCGTTTCACACATGTCCATCACCCTGCCAAGGTTGTTTTCATTGCACATCCTTCCTTTGGGGCTGATTTCAGCCCTGTCAGCTCTCCTACGATGTTTGTGCACAGCACTGGACACCTTCACTGAGTTCCTCGATGTTTTGAGTGATCTGTCACCTCTCCAAGCTCAGTGACACCTTCAGCAGGGCCAATGCTCTTTCCCCAAAGCAAGGGTGGGTGTCTGACCCTTGCCAGCCTGCTGGGGCCAGGTTGGACACTGGGGCCTGGAGCAGCCTGGGACAGTGGGAGGTGTCCCTGCCCATGGCACAGGATGGCACTGGATGGGCTTTGAGGTCCTTCCAACCCAAACCATTCTGGAATTCTATGGGACAGAGAACTGGGAGAAGACACCTGAGCTGTCCCCCAGGTGTGAAGGCCAAGAATGTCAGTGCAGAGAGGCTCTGACCTGCCAGGGGGGACAGGAGCAGGATGCTCAGCCCTCCCCAGCCCTCAGAGCAGCTCACTGCAGACACAGCCCATCACAGGCACTGTCCTAACCAAGGAGACCCTGCACCACTTTTTGTGCCGTGCCCTGGGTCCCCCTTACTGCTCACAGCCCCGTTTTGGGAGCATCCAGAGGCGACCTGGAAGTGCTGTGAGCTTGAGGGAGAGTCATGGATCACAGCGAGCTCCTGGTGCCAGGTGGGGCAGGAAGGGCCCTGCCACTGGTGTGACCCAGGCACTCACCAGCGTTCATTTCCCTGAACTTCTGCTTGAGGGCCAGCGGGGTCAGGCGGTACTGATCCAGCCCGTCGTTCCATTTGATCCTCTCCAGGACCTCGAGGTCTCCACCAACCAGCCAGTCTCCACTCTCCATCACCATCTGGGAATTACACGCACCTTCAGTGCAAAGGGGACAGCGAGCTCCTCCTCCTCCCTCTCCCAGTCTCCTCTGAAAAGCCTGAGGCTCGGCCCCATTGTAGGACAGCCTTTCCTTCTCGCAGGTGGAAAACATCATTGCAGTGGCCACGTGAACTGGATGTGCTGGGCAGCAAAACCTCGCCAAGTGGGGCAGCAGCCACGCAGTCCCCCCACCCCAGCTGGGTGCTGGGCTCCCCTCTGGCAGCCGGGAGCCCACAGGAAGGCACGAGACCTTCCTCCACCTCCCGCCCTGCTCTTTCCTCCTGGGAATACGCAGGAGGAATGAGCCCTTTGCGAGGTGCCCACCTGCTGCTGGTTAAAAACGAGGCATTTCAAGGGAGGGAAAGAACTAACACAGCTGTAGCCTTTTTAAGCAGCAAGCTCAAGTCGCTGCGCGGAACCCGGAGCTCTCCCTTTCCGAAGGATGACGCTCCTTGTGCTGCCACAGACTAAGTGGGAAGAGAGGAGCTGTACAAATCTAACAACCCTGTTGGCTGCCTGGAAGGAAGAGCCAAAAACTCCAGCCCTGCCCGCTGGGGATGGGACAGCTCCCAGCAAGCAGCTGGGCTGGAAGCGCAGACAGGAAACCCATCGCCCTCAAAACCTTGGAAAAGCTCGCTTCTCCGGCGTTTCCCGGCCCGTGCAGAGAGGGGCCGAACCCACCTGGATGTGCGGGTGGCGGGGGCAGGCGGTGCCCCAGACGCGGGCGCAGCGCTCCTCCTTCCTGTGCGCGAAGAACTCGGGGCTGCGCAGCACCGCGACCCGGCGGCCCTGGAAGCGCAGCGCCAGCGCCGCGCTGCCCTCCAGCCGCTGCTTGTCCTCCGCCGACACCGGCAGCACGATCGGGATGCTCAGGTTCACCACGCCGTCTGCCGGGACACACAGAGAGCGGCTCAGCACCCTCCGGCGCCGACAGGGGTGTTTTAACCAGCACCGGGAGCGCAGCAAACTTAGGTTTCCGTGGAAATCCCGTCATTGCAGCAGTTTGCTTTCCGCTGCTAATAAATGTTAGCGGGACGTAAAAGCTGCTTCTCTTAGGGTCAGAGATGTCTCCAAGACACCTGGAGCATCTCAGTTCCTGCACTCTCCCTGGTTCTTCTCCGTTAGCTGCTTGTGAAGTTGAAAAATTTATATGTGCTTGGAAAGCAGCCCTGGATAACTGAAAAATTTAAACGTGCTTGGAAAACGCAGCCCTGGATAACTGGAAATTTTAAATGTGCTTGGAAAATGCCTTCTCCACCAGGAGAACCACCTCTGTGGAGATGGCTCCAGTGTGGTATTCCCTGAAGCACCCATTCCCTCCTGGGCTGCCTCCTCCAGCAGGGAGAACACCACCACAGTTTTTGTTTGGGTTTTTTTCTCTGGCTATTGCTACGCTGCGACTCCTCCTCCTTTACATCTCTGTACTGCCCATGTTTAATTTGTTTTCTGTGCCAGTCTGTAAGTGCACACGCAGTTTCTAATTTCAGTGTTGTCCCTAAACAGCTTGAAATCCTGTTGGTTTTATCCCCACTCTCCCAATTTCCCAGTATTCCACTAAGGTCCTCCTATTACTCCTTGGATATCCCGATGTTAATACAGAAGAACTGGTCTCTCCCATGGGTTTCCAGTCACAAACAAATCACTGATTCAATTTGTTCTGATCTGACCGAAATCAGTTTGGACCCCTGAGAGTCTTAATTTGAGGGTTTTCACTATGATATAGATTTTTACCTTCATTTTTATTAAAATATTTGCATTAACTTTAAATTCACAACTGGGTATCATTTGTCTGCCAGGCAGAAATTTTCATGAATTATCATAATTATATTCACATGGGATCCAATCAATATCAACTTGGTACATTTAAATCATATTGATAAAGATCAGTCAATGAAGCCAGCACAGGGGAAAAAAAAAGCAGCTGGATTATGAAACCAACAAATGCTGCTGAAAGTGAGGATCTTCAGGCTCCATTTCCAAATGCAGGATGGAGAGGTAAAAAAAGATCACTCCAGTGCAGGTAATTATGAAATTACACAACTGGGATTTTTGTGCAGACTGGTCCATAGGACACAGGGTGTGTCAGGCCACGTCATGACTGCCTGGATCATAAACAGGCCATGGCTGTAATAATTCCCCTTTTTTGGCTTTATTTTTTTTTTAATCTCAAAAAATTATACCCCAAAAGAATTACTGAATTGCAGTAATTTGTGTAGAGCCTGAGAACAGTTCCATACGTACCAGCTACTGCGCGCCTCTTTCCTGGGAGAACACAAACACAATTAAGATAATTAACACTCCGGGGGCACGCTACAGAAACCATTTCAAGACTCAGAGCATTTAAAAGCTCGGCCAAGCCCTGCCTGACCACGGGAGGGCTCCTGCTGGCGTGGCCGGGGTCCCCCACAGTGCCCCCACAGCCTCACACCGAGCGTGGTGCGACACTGTCACCGTCACTGCCACCCCTCTGGACAGAGCCCCGCTCCCTGGTGCATTCCTGCAGACCCACCCCGTTCCTGGTGGCTCCACACAAAGCTCTTCACCCACCTGCTGGGCCTCCTGAGGGGTTTACTGCAGAGCCCTGGCCCAAGCCAGGCCCAGCCCCCCTCTGGGAAGAGCCGGCTCCAGCCTCTCCTTGGCAGTGCCACACCCCAGCCTCACCACCAGGGCCTGGAACCCTCCACCACTCCCCGGAGCTCATCCAAGAGCACCTGGTGTTCTCTTTCCCCCTCGGATGTCACCCTGAGGGCCTGACCCAGATGCTGAGTGTGGAGACCCCCGGGAGACAGGGAGCACCAGGGACTGAGGCTGCTGCCCTCTGCTACACAGACCTCGCTCCAGAGAGCTCAGCCCCCTGCAAAGCTGCTCTCCTTCCTGGCCTTTATCCCTGCTCCCCAGAGAGCTCTGCAAACCCTGAACGCCTGCCCACAGAGCTCAGGGGAGCTGTGCTCAGGGATGTCGGCAGGTTTGGGAGGGCACCCCAAAACCAGATACTCTCTGGAACGAGCCTCTGGCGCAAAGTACGGGGCTCTGGAGCAACGTGGCCACCCCAGGGTGCTCTGCGACCTCGGCAGGCACTACAGGCAGCTCAAAGACCGCAGAGGAAGCTCTGATAACAGGGACATGTGCTTCTGAACACTGTTTGCACACTGGGCAGGAGGTGAAAGGCTGCGATGTGTCTGGGAGCAGAGCCCCCCCACAGACGTGCCCGCAGTGCAAAGTGAGCAGTCCTGAGCTTTGCCTCTGCTGCACAGTGCCCAAATCTGGGCAGCAGCAGCAAATCACTGCCCTGTGTGACCACGGGATCTTCTAGAAGGCAGGCAAGGCTCAAAGGGACTTGCTCACCCTGAGGGCAGAGATCACTGCCAGGTCTACAGACCCCAATGTGAGCACCCCATGTGCGGGTGAAGTCACAACAACAGCATCCACAACTGAGAAACAGGGTGGAAACATCTGTGCCCTGGTCTCAGCTGTGAATGGTCATCACCTGAGACCTTTTTGCCTTTTCCAGGGATGAAGCACCTCTACCACCCTGCTAGTGCACAGAGAAATCTGATTTACTTCAAGTTACCATGTTGGATAAGCAGGGAATGGGGTGGGGGGGCAAAACCAGGCTCCTGTTTCCAAGGAGCAGCTGCCTTCTCCTCCCACCTCCAGCTCAGCCTGGCAGCCTCCCTGTTTCCCTGGCTTTGGGTTGGCATCTCTGTTCACCCTGGTACAACCAAGCATGGAATGAGCCACACAACGAGCACCGTAAGGTTTGAGCAGCCCCACGTGAGGTGTCAGAGCTGTGAGCCAGGGCTGTGCCCACAGCACGGTGGCCTGGGCCCCCTCCAGGAGCCCTGGGGTGTGGCAGGGAGGGCAGGAGGACACAGGGGATCCCTACCATTGAGCAGGGTGCCGAAGTGCAGCACTTGCAGGTACTCTGCCTCCCGCATGAATCCCGTCAGAGGGGTGGCCCAGCCTTCGCTCAGCACCTGCACCCACTGCAGATCCAGCTGCAAAACAAACCCAGAGGGGTCACACTCCTGTCACACTCCTGTCACCACGTCACGCTCAGAGGTTGCTTCTCCTTCCCTTCTGCTGCAACAGCATTTTCATTCTGTTTTGCTTCAAATACAGCACATTCATGAGGGGGAGAAAGACATGGGGGATGTAGCTTGGGGCTTTTTAAGCCAGACTCTCATGGCACAAATTAGAATCCCAGAATGGTCTGGGCTAGAAGGCACCTCAAAGCCCATCCAGTGCCACCCCTGCCATGGGCATGGACACCTCCCACTGTCCCAGGCTGCTCCAAGCCCCAGTGTCCAAGCTGGCCTTGGGCACTGCCAGGGATCCAGGGGCAGCCACAGCTTCTCTGGGCACCCTGTGCCAGGGCCCTCCCAGGGAACAATTCCTTCCCAATATCCCATCCAGCCCTGCCCTCTGGCAGTTTGAACTTGTGGGGCTGTATGAACACAGCAGAGACTGGCAGCCCTGGCCTCCCACAGCACAGCGTGGAGGCGTGGCAGAAAATGGCTGAGGATCAGGATCCCACCTCAGCTCACCACAAACCACAGCCACAAAAGGTCAGGGCCATCAGAGGAACACAGGCGCCGCTGGCAACATCCTCCTGGGAGCTTCTACCCTTGGAGCAGGTAAGTAATGCCAGAACCTGTGTGTGGCAATACCTTAGTGATCTCCACTGCTGGCAGCGTCTCTGCCTCAGCCCGGACACTGCTGAGTTTATCCTCAGGCACAAACAGCTCCAGAACATCCTTGATGGAGCCTTGGGGCACGATGTTCTGAAAGGCAGAGCCAGGCAGCACTCATCACACGCTGGTTTTTACAGGCACACCAAAAAGGCAATGTCCCCAAGCAGGGTTCCAAAGCTGCCAGTGGTGGGGACACAAAAGTGACCTACCTGTGCCTGGAGGAGCTCCACGACCTGCTGGATACACTCAGACACCGAGGCAATGTTTGTTTTCAGCACCAGTTCAGGAGCTTCGGGTTTCTCATACTCTGAGTCGATCCCCGTGAATCCTACGGACAATTAACCCCCAAATTAAATGTATTTAATAGAGTAATCAGGGCCTTGGAGCCAGCAACGCTGTACAAACAACCAGGGGGCATTCAAGCGTGCTGGGTACAGCAAGTGACACTTGTGACAGTAAGATTAGGGCAACAGGATCCTCTTGTGCACTACAAAGGGCCTTTAGAAACCCACCCCTACGTGTGGCACTGCCAGGACAAGGCATCCAAAGCTTGGGAAAGCAAAAGGC
The DNA here is from genome assembly GCA_026261815.1 of Monarcha castaneiventris obscurior. Lineage (NCBI taxonomy): Eukaryota > Metazoa > Chordata > Aves > Passeriformes > Monarchidae > Monarcha > Monarcha castaneiventris. The sequence continues at coordinate 903,955 of JAMPIT010000104.1, read as the reverse complement.
AAAATAAGATCTCGCTCCTCCATACCTTTGATCTCTCCAGCTCTTGCCTTTTTGTACAGGCCCTTCACATCTCTGCTTTCACAAATATTTAGAGGGGCATCTACAAAGATTTCAAAGAAAGGAAGTCCAGCTGCCTCGTGAATTTTCCGTGCGTTTCGACGATCCTGGTAGAAGAAAGATGGAAAAAATCTTAATTGCAGCAAAAAAACCACCCCTGGATTTTGACACAGTTAAATTAATTTCTCTTATAGATTTATTAAATGTACACTAGTTCTACTAAGGGCTTTTCATCTCACTTCCCTCCTTTTCTTTAAAGACATTTTTTAAAAAATGGTACAAATCTACAACTTCGATCTGTTATCAGCTTTTCCCATGCAAAACCTCAAGATCTTTTCATTAGGCAGGACAGCAGAACTTTAGATTGTGGGTAATTATCTGCCCTGTGTCGAAACAGTCGGACTCAATGATCTTAGAGGTCTTTTCCAACCTTAATGATTCTGTGATTCTATGAGAAAAGGAACTGCTTGCATCAGCCTGATAACAGCAGCTATGGAAAATTGCAGTCAAATCTTCCAAAAGAGCTCTAGGACAGGCTGCTGCTTCTGTGACTCTTTTCTGCCTCTGAGGAGTCAATAGCAGGGAGACCTTAAACTCCCCTTAGCTTTTCATCAGTTTGCAACACTGAATTTATTCAGCGAGGTCACTGCCCTCCAAGCACTGATGGGGTGCGGGTGCGTGTCAGCGGTGTTCTACCGTTCTACCCGACGGCGGATTTAGGAAACCCTCTCTGTAAACCACCTTCACCATGTGAGCTGAAGCTGAGGAGAGGGCAGGCTGTGGGGAGGGGGCTTTACCTTGGTGAAGGGGGAGATGAAGCTGGTGATGCAGACGAGCCCCGCGTCGGCGAAGAGCCGCGCCACCTCGGCGATGCGCCGGATGTTCTCCTCGCGGTCCTGCGCCGAGAAGCCCAGGTTCTTGTTCAGGCCGTGCCGGACGTTGTCGCCGTCCAGGGAGTAGCACGGGATGCCATGAGCCACCAGGTACTCTTCCAGTGCAAAGCCAATGGTTGTCTTGCCAGCTCCAGAGAGGCCTGGCAGAGGCAGGAAAGTGAGGGGTCAGGTGTGAGGTCAAGAGAGTGAAAACGAGAGCGCAACTGGGACACCGGCTGCAAAACTCCTGTCTGAAGTTCCCTACCTCATTCCTTCCTAAAGGAGGTTGGATTCATCTTTCACAGGGCCCTTTTCAACCCTTCTTATTGGAGGGGTGGCATTAATGCCATAAGAAAAGCATCTACAGCCCAGCATCTGGAGAGGTCCAACCCAGCAGTGCCTCTCACTGGGCCGTGCTGGGACACACAGGTACCAGGAAGCAGGGGAGGTTTGAAAGGATGCTTCAAGTCTCTCAGCATCTTCCTCTTCCTCCCCCTGCTCCCACTGTGCAGAGCCAACTGCTCTGCCATTCTGAACCAAGAAGAGGCTCCTGCTGCAACCACGTGAGGTGGGACAGGCTCCAGCAGCAACAGCCCCTCATTGCCTCCTTCTCTAGGCGCGTATTTCAAAGAATAATCAGCAGCCAGGCAAGCTCAAACCTTTCAGACACAAGATTCTTGAGTAATATTCAAAAAAGGAAGGAAATTGCCTTGGGTAGGGCTTTTGGCTTCAGAAATTGCATAAAAGCAGATTGGGGACTTCAAAATTGAGGAGGAGAACAGAACCCTAATGTGCTTTAATCCAGCATCTACCACTTAAGGTGACAGGAAGGCAAATCAGAATGGCTTTGCAAATCTTTCCAAGCACATCCTTCACCATCCTCCAGCAGCCAAAGAAAATGCCAATATTTAACAAGCAAAGGAACAACTGGGCAGCTGGCAAAAGACAGAGTTGTCTAAATATTAGAAATGAGAAATGCAACTGTCATTTCTGGCAGCCCCTAATCCCCAAACAATGAGTTTATATTCCCAAGGCAGAAGAGAAGGGCAACAAAACAAGTGCAAGGGATTGCTTCCAGCCTGACTCTGTGGCTGGGAGTGTTTATTCTCCACACAAGGTGACAGCCTCGTGCTGCCTCAAACAGGGCAGACCTACGTGTCCCAGTAAACTTCCCACCGCTCCTGAATGAAAACATCCGTGCTTTGGACAGCCCTGGGTACGTTCCACTGCCAAAGACCGGCTGGATTTGAGCCAAGGCTTCCTCAGCTACACACTTGGGAACAACAAGTGCTACCCCCGAGGGCCTCTGACATATTCAAAGGAGCCTGATAGCAGCTGGGAAATCCATAAAAACATTAGTTATGGGCAGCAGCTGCCAGGGAGAACATCTTGCTGCGCCAGCACCGCGTGTCTGCGTTTCCCACGTGGGGAGGTTTTGCAATTCCCAGCTCCCAGGGAACACTGAGGTTTCCTGCAGATCCCAAATCCCCACCTCCCAGCCATCCTCATGGAGTTTCACAGGTGAGGCCACGCTTTCACACCCAGACAAAAATACCTGTGAGCCAAACCGTGCAGCCTCGGAATCCTCCCCTGGTGCCGACAACTTGGCCTCTCTTACTCCTGCTGACATGATGGGCTTGGTAAACCACGTTGGTGGATCCCTGAGAAAACAAAGCAGAACAAAGCACTTCTGTTACCTTTGCTGCTCTCAGTGCAAAGGGAAATCTCTGCTGGGACAAACAAATGGCAGAGAAATGCAAATGCATTAACGAGCCAGCGTGGTGAGCTCTGGTGCTTTGGTGTGAGGTGGATTCCTGTCTCAGCAGCACAGACTGGTTTTTGGGGGCTCTTTGCCCCTGCACAGGGTGTTTCTGGTGGCAATGCCTTCGTGCCAGCAGGGAGCAGGGAGAAGGTGACTGGCTTTGCTGCAGGAGCCCTGCCAGGTGACTGATCCCCCCGCGGGCGGGCAGGACACGGAGGCTGGGCAGAGACACCCTCCCTGCCTTCTCGACAGTTTCAAAGGCAGACAGACTCACCTATTATTTTAATCAGGCTTGCAAAACAAGAGCCACTCCAGGTGCTAATTTACTGGCTGTGTAACGTGAGAGCTGCAGCTGGGGCAGGAGCAGCGCTGAGCTGGGCACGAGGTGGGATGGGAGGCACAGGAGACAGCCCCTGACCTGTCCATGTGCATTCCCAAGCAAACAAGGCACCAGCACAATGCTGGGCCAGAGGCCTGAATTTGAGTGCTTCCTAATTCTGGTGGTTCCTAACTTTGCTGACCCCAGAGTCTGCGCAGGGCTGCAGGTGAAACAGCCTGGATGTGCCCTGCAGCTCCAGCAAGGGCACCTCCACAAGGAATTCTCCACATGGAATACCTACAGGACTCTGTTAATTGCGAGGATCATGTTCCCAACTGAGGCATCCAAAGCAAAGAACAAGGAGGGAACAAGGATAGAAATATATCCTGCGTATGCATGTAGAGAGAGAGAAGAGAGAGAAGAGAGAGAAGAGAGAGAAGAGAGAGAAGAGAAGCTTGCGTGGAGACCTCACAGAACCTTCCAAGGTCTGAAGGGGCCTATGAGGAAGCTGGAGAGGGATTGTTCATCAGAGTGACAGGACAAGGGGAATGGGTTCAGGCTGAGAGAGGGGAAATTTAGGTCCCTTATACAGAAGGAATTGTTCCCTGGCAGGGTGGGCAGGCCCTGGCACAGGGTGCCCAGAGAAGCTGTGGCTGCCCCTGGATCCCTGGCAGTGTCCAAGGCCAGGCTGGACATTGGGGCTTGGAGCAGCCTGGGACAGTGGAAGGTGTCCCTGCCCATGGCAGGGGTGGGACTGGATGGGCTTTGAGGTCCCTTCCAACCCAAACCAGTTTGTGCTTCTATAAAAAACCCAAAACATCTCTTGACCTGACCCTGAAAGGGTGAGTGAACACTACGTATCCTGTGACTCAGAGAATGAAAGATAAATAGCTCAAGACTTGGTTTCTGTGGTTTGCCCCATTTTGTTGCTTTTTGTGGGCTTTTTTTGCAGGGGGTTGTCAAAAGTTTGAACGTTTTGAGCTCGCAAAGGTGTGACAGCACCACCACAGATTAATCTTCTCTCATCCCCAGAAGTTCAGGCTGTGTCCTGCCGGAGATGAGCCATGATAACATCCGTGCCTGGGGAAGATGCAGGATCTGGCACATTCCTGCGTGGCTGATGTAAGGAGATTGTTCTAAGTACAGGTTGCTGTGCCATAAATCTGAGCTGTGTGAGCATCCCAGAGCTGTTAGTTTGCATGCTGGCACCTTTGGGAGCTTGGGAAAGCACTACTGAGGGCATTTTTGCAATTCAGCAACGCTGTCACACCTCTCCCACCTGCCGGGAGCTTCAGATGGTACCAAATCCCTCAGATTTTTCTGCTCTGTTAATAAACTTCCCGGGAAACTCTTCCCAACTCCAAGCTGGGCTGGGAGCTTGCTTGGCTGGGAATGGGCTCTTCAGTGGGAAAGACCAACTTCCCACCTCATCATCCACCAGCTGGGACACGGCTTGGGAAGCCAGAGCTGAAGTGTGGCAGGAGGCACCAGGAAATCTGATCACTAATGGCCTGAGAGCAAATCCTGGAGGGATTTTTGCCTAGGGAGAGCATGTCCCTGCAGGGTGGTTGGGAGGCAGAAGGAGGCAGTGGATGGGGTTGAATCAGATGCAGGACTGTCCTACTGCTTTGGTTCTCGGGGTTTTAACCCTGTCACTGCAAATCAAACATGCTGAAGTAGGGAATCCAATCATCATCACAACATCTACACCTGGGCATCAGGCCCTAGGCAGGGACAATTTAGGACACTGGTAAGCACATCTTGGAATAGCCTGGGTCAAGGAAATGAGGTTTGGGACAGGAACTTCCCAGTTATAATTCAGCCCCAAACAAGGCTCCAAACAAGGCAATAAACATCCCAGCAGCATCTCTGAAGAAGGGCCGTGCACCCCCTGCCAGACAGATGGTTAAAGATGACGCTGCCACGCTCTCCCCGTTCCTCGGAAATCTGCTGTTTGGCCCTGTCTGGATGAGCTCAGTGCTCAGCCCACCCTGCCTTACCTCATCCAGGAAATGAGAAATAAACAAACACACTGCTCCCAACCTTGGACTGAGGCTGCAGCGGACCAAGAAACCCAATCCTAACTCTGCTTTTGGTCTTTCCTACTGAAGGCATCCATGAGGTTGGCAAACGGGGAGACACCAAGACCTCGGCTGTCTGGAGGATCAGGCTCGACTGAGCTGCCTGTCAAGGGTCTGCTGGCTTGGTTTCCAAAGGGAACATGCTTTCCACCAACCACGCTGGTGGGACAGGGTGCTGCCCTCTGTGTGAAAGCAGGCTGCAGCCAGAGGCAGGAGGCTTTCCCTGAGTGATCCTCCTGAATAAAGGGATGGGGCCTCTGAGATAGGAGAGTCTTTGCCAGAAATCAGGAACCATCAGTGTCCTCTGCTCCGAGAGCCACTGCTGTTCATTCAATTCACTGCATCCAAAAAAGTGACCTCAGCTCCTCTGAAGTAATTGGCCCGGGAAGGGAGTAGCTGTGCTTGCCCACATAAATTATGTGTGACTACTCAAGGAGATCTTATCAGGGAGCATCTTCTCCTCTCATCTGACAGTTAAAAGCACGAGGTCTGTGGGGCCTCTCCCAGACCTCCCTGACGTTTGTTGGGAGCAGAACCACTGCACATCTAATAGAAAATGCACCAGACAGAAACCATTTATAATCATAGAATTATAGAGGTGTTAAGGTTGGAAAATACCTTTAAGATCAAGTCCAGCCATCAAACCAGCACCCCCACTAAACCCAGCGTTCACCACTAAACCATGTCCTCAGGGGCCACATCCACATGGTTTTTGAACACTTCCAGGGATGGTGATTTCCCCACTTTCTTGAGCAGCCCACTCCAATGTTCTACAACCCTTTCCATGAAAAAAATTTCCCAATACCCAGTTCTAAGCCTTCCCTGGTACAACTTGAGGATGTTTCCTCTCATCCTGTTCCTGTTCCTTGGGAGCAGAGCCCGACCCCCCCCCCCGGCTGCCCCTCCTGTCAGGGACTTGTGCAGAGCCACAAGGTCCCCCCTGAGCCTCCTTTGCTCCAGGCTGAGCCCCTTTCCCAGCTTCCTCAGTCGCTCCTGGGGCTCCAGCCCCTTTCCCAGCTCCCTGAGCTGCTCCTCATCAGAACCCCTCCCCAGCTCAGTTGCCCTTCTGGGTTTAGGGTTCTCCCAACAAATTGCATGAATGTTTTGCCATCTTCCACCAGGAATTCAAGTATAAACTCTGGCCCTTAGGGCAGCAGCTCCTCCTGCCTCCACATCCCCAGTTCTCTAACCAGCACCTCCATGGCAGCATCACGAATGGGAGCGTGGCAAGAACCAGCTGCGAGTGCCACATCCCACTGCTGAGGGGTGGAAATGAAGGACAGATGGGAGCTGAGCAGGACATCCAGGAGATCTCCTGAGCGCACACGAGACCCTCAGGCCAGCCCTTGCTCAGCCCCCCGGAGCAGGCAGAGCTCTGTGACGCTGCAGGAGGAGATGTGGCACCAGAAAGCCGCGCTGGCCGCTCGGGCCCAAGCCCGTGTCCTTATCGTGCCCTCAGCTCACCCCTGCCTGCTGCAGCTGGCACAGGCACGGAGCTGGAGGCTGTCCAGGAGCCGCAGCACACGGCAGGCTGCAGCAGCATCCCGCTCTGGCTCAGGGACTGGCTCCTGGAGACGGATGCCGGCAGCAGAGCCCGGCTGTGCAGCACGGAGCTGCCGAGGGCACAGCGCTCGCACGTCCGGCTCACTCAGCACCGGCACCAGCATCCAGCTGGCAGCGCTCAGGGCCCGGGGAAACCCTGACCCAACAGCCAGGGCAGGGTCAGGACTCCCCCAGCTGCCTCTTTATTTATAGGGCAGGCTCACAGCACCAGGAATATGATTCATTTTTTTCCAGTCAAGCGTTTCACACACACCCTATTTCGGTACCGCAGCCTGGACATGTCTCAGGAAGGAAAAATTAGACTGAAATAAAAATAGAGGCTTTTGAAATGTTTTCAGCTGATCCTATTTACAAATGGTAGAATGGGCTTTTAAAATGATAGAATGATCACAAAAGCCTTCGTTTGCACAGGCAAGCAGTGGGATAGAGCACATGGAGGGATTATTGGAGTGTCTGTGCAGGGTCAGGAGTTGGACCTGATGATCCTTGTGGGTCCCTTCGAGCTCAGGAGATTCTGTGATTCTGAGTTTGAAGTCAAACACTTGCCTAAGCCTTGGGAGAGTGAGCTAACCTATCATTAAAAAACCCTTCCCAACTCCTGCCAGCGTACTGAAAAAAAAATATTAAAAATATTTGTTCCTACCAGCTGCATTTGACGTATAAAAATTATATTTATCAAATTTTTCTGTAAAAAATTATTTTCTTCTACCAGGGCTGCTCTGGCGAAAGAGTGATACTGTCTCCATGAGCAACCAGGGGAAAAAACCTCTTGTGAAAGAGTCATTTGCTAAAGAAGAGCAAACCTGATACTCCAAAGAAAAGGAGGAAGAAAGCAGAAAAGGGGGGTTTTGTCTGTGGAAGCAAAGACTTGATTACAATCATATTGAAGTACAATGGAGAAACCGTAGCATCTCTTACATCCCAACTTAGCTCTTGTAACCCAAACCTTGTGGACTTTCCCCAAATAATCATTTTAATGGACTAAGGCAGAAAATCCTCAAAACCAGCCCCATTCTTTCCCAAGGGAAAACCCCAGCAAGGCGGAGTTTCCCCGGGAATTTTGCCTGCTCAACCTCTCAGGATGCAGGCCCACATGGGGAAGTGGGAGCTTGCGAGCACCTCTTGTACTGCGCATCTTCCTTCTCCCGTGCTGCTGTCCCTGCTGTGCCACCACCTCCCTGCTGTCCCTGCTGTGCCACCACCTTCCTGCTGTCCCTGCTGTGCCACCACCTCCCTGCTGTCCCTGCTGTGCCACCACCTCCCTGCTGTCCCTGCTGTGCCACCACCTCCCTGGTATCCCCACTGTGCCACCACCTCCCTGGTGTCCTTGCTGAGCCACCACCTTCCTGCTGTCCCTGCTGTGCCACCACCACCCTGCTGTCCCTGCTGTGCCACCACCTCCCTGCTGTCCCTGCTGTGCCACCACCTTCCTGCTGTCCCTGCTGTGCCACCACCACCCTGCTGTCCTTGCTGTGCCACCACCTCCCTGGTGTCCTTGCTGAGCCACCACCTCCCTGCTGTCCTTGCTGAGCCACCACCTCCCTGGTGTCCCTGCTGTGCCACCACCTCCCTGGTGTCCTTGCTGAGCCACCACCACCCTGCTGTCCTTGCTGTGCCACCACCTCCCTGGTGTCCCTGCTGAGCCACCACCTCCCTGGTGTCCTTGCTGAGCCACCACCTCCCTGGTGTCCCTGCTGTGCCACCACCTCCCTGGTATCCCCACTGTGCCACCACCTCTCTGGTGTCCCCCCTGTGCCACCACCTCCCTGGTGTCCCCCCTGTGCCAACACCTCCCTGCTATCCCTGCTGTGCCACCGCCTCCCTGGTGTCCCTGCTGTGCCATGACCTCCCTGGTGTCCCCACTGTGCCATGACCTCCCAGCTCCCATGCTGTGCCACCACTACCTCCCTGGTGTCCCTGCTGTGCCAACACCTCCCTGGTGTCCCTGCTGTGCCAACACCTCCCTGCTATCCCTGCTGTGCCACCACCTCCCTGCTATCCCTGCTGTGCCACCACCTCCCTGGTGTCCCTGCTGTGCCATGACCTCCCTGCTCCCATGCTGGTGTCCCTGCTGTGCCACCACCTCCCTGCTCCCATGTCCCTGCTGTGCCAACACCTCCCTGGTGTCCCTGCTGTGCCAACACCACCTCCCTACTGTCCCTGCTGTGCCACCACCTTCCTGCTATCCCTGCTGTGCCACCACCTTCCCGCTCCCGTGCTGCTGTCCCCCTGTTCCCTGCCCAGGGATGTCTCCCAGCACCCCGAGGTGCAGGAACAGCGCTGTGTTTTCTGTGCAGACTGAGCAGAGCCGTGACAGTGCCGTGTCCCCAGGCCCCTGCCGAGGCAGAGGGGCTGCCAGCATTCCCTGTGCCGGACAGGATGCTGGGCTGGGACCCCTTCCTGCGCCCCGTGCTCTGAATAAACCCCAGCAGACTCAGTCTCTCCTTGGCACCCGCCGCCTGTTCTTTTTGGCATTGCCCCTGGGGCCCTGCCAGGAACGTAACACAGAAAACCTTAAGGTTTTCTGAGCCATCCCAGTGCCCCGAAACAAGCAGCTTTTCAGCCCGCAGACAGACAGTTGGAGATGCCAAACCCCGCGAACACACGGGATTTTCAAGCTGCTGGTAAGCTGAAGTGGTGTTTTCTTAAGCTACAAGAATTTCTGAGCTCTTAGCAAGACCTTATTTGCTGATGGCAGCTCAGATATTTTCCTCTTGGCATAAATTCGCATGGCTTGGGTTGTCACAATCAAGTTTTATACAACACTGGCACAAAAAAAATGAGAAGAAAATCATCAAAATCAGGCTCACGTTCCAGTAACTTCACAAATCAGATGCTGATTTCTACACTGTGAGTCCAAATCAGCAGTTGGGGACTGAAATCTGCCTCTCTGAGGGCTTCCAGCTCAGGCGTTTCCTTATCTCGGAATGAGATGATGTCACTACTCTCATTTCCTCGATGCAGAAAAGCCAGTGACTCATCCTGCGCTCCTACATTTTTGGGATAAACTTGCAAGGCCAGGACAGATGTTATAAAAACAATCTCCCCATCTTCATTCCTGAAATCTCAAGGGACAGCTGCAGGGGCAACAAATATTTAACAAACAAAGCATTTTGTCAGGCACTGACAAAAATAACAATTTAAACACGAAACCCCTCCGTGGTTGCCCAGTTTTTAATATTCAGAGCAGCTCTGCTAAATGATCTCCCCCAGATGAAGCCGCCTGAGCTGTTGGGCCCCTGCTCCTTTTGCAAACAATGGGTTTGCAATGTCAGTTTCCGAAGAACTGCCTTGGTTTGATGCCTGCCAGGAAAACCACCCAGAACACACGGCCCTGCTTCTCTACCTTCTTCTGGAGAAAAAGATCCGGTTACGGAAATGGGAAACCGAGTATCAGTCCCTCAGATTGCGGAGACAAGAGGAAAAGGGGGCAAAGGTACAGATTCTGACTACACATTAACCTCAGTATCAAAAAAGGTTTCCAGGCAGGAATTGTATCCACATGTAAATAATTTTCCTCCCCCCTGAACATGAGATTTAGGAATTTAATCAGTGGGCTGTGGTTCTCTATGGTACATTTGGCACTGGACGTGCCCCGCCTCCCGCCGTGGCAGGACAGGCGCCCTATCCCTGAAAACCTGCCAGGATTCCTGCTCCAAGCACCCCGCAAAGGAGAACCCGGAGCGCGGTGCCAGGACACGGCCGGCGGAGCTGAGCTGTGGGGCACAGCCACACACAGAGGCTGTGCTGGGCACAGACACCTCCTGAGGCCAGCTGAGCCACAGGGCCCTCCAGCCACGGCCAGAGCCACGTCCCACTCCAGCAACGCCATCCCTGCCACAGCTCCGAAAACTGGCTCTGCAAACTGAGCCCAGCCCAGCTCTCGATGGTGTGGGGATAAGATACCCCCTCTGAACACGCCCAGGGTATCCCTTGCAGGTAAGAAATCCGCTGCCTTTAGAGCAGCTCCTGTGGTTTCATGAGCAGTGGGAGCTACAGAGGATCTGTGTTTCAAGCTACTTCATCAGCTGCATGAAATACATCTATTTCTGAGCTCAGGGCAGGGAACGGAGCTGGGAAGGGGCTGGAGCCCCAGGAGCGACTGAGGGAGCTGGGAAAGGGGCTCAGCCTGGAGAAAAGGAGGCTCAGGGGGACCTTGTGGCTCTGCACAAGTCCCTGACAGGAGGGGGCAGCCGGGGGGGGTCGGGCTCTGCTCCCAGGGAACAGGGACAGACCAAGGGGAAACGGCCTCAGGCTGGGCCGGGGGAGGCTCAGCTTGGACAGCAGCAGGAATTTCTCCATGGAAAGGCTGCTCAGGCCTTGCCAGGGGCTGCCCAGGGAGCTTTGGAGTGCCCATGCCTGGAGGTGTCCAAGGAAGGGCTGGAGGTGGCACTCAGTGCTCTGGGCTGGGGACAAGGTGGGCATCAGGCATAGCTTGGACTCCATGGGCTGGGAGGGATTTTCCAGCCTCAATGGTTCTGGGATTCTGTAAAAGAACTCATCCTCCTGTGAGGCTTCTGCTCTCCAGGACCTGGTGGCAGCCTGATGAAAGGGAAAAGCTGGACTGCAGCCCAGGCTCGTGGGGTCTCAGTGCCGTGGCCACAGGGTGTCCCTCCCTGCCTCAGGTTGGATGCCCAGCCTTGAACCCGGTGTCTTGCACCCCATGTGCCTGACTTTGCAGTGGTCAGTGGTCACCAGCAGGCCACAGGACACCCCTCTCCACCTCAGCATCCTTTTCAGGGTTTTCAAACTGCAAAAGCAGCAGCAGGAAGGAACGTAGGGGAACTTGGCCAGGAGCACCACGCAGGACACAGTTAAGTGGGGGAACTTTGCCTGGAGGGCCAAAAGTTCACTTGGCTGGAAAAAATCATTACGATGAATTCATGGAAGGAAAGTTCATGAGGGACTATCAGGAGGAAAGGCACAGCCTCTGGTATCTCAGGTCATAAATCAGTGGAAAGGGGGACAATGCACTGGTGTCCCATAAACTCTTTCCTGGCTCCCACTCTCGGTGGCTGCTGGAAGCGACAGATGGGGCCGAACAGACCTTCCCCTCTCTCAGCACCTCCTCAGTGCCCTCAGAATTTCTGCTGCATGTAGACAGGGCTGTCTTCACTGCTGTACCCCTGACTGTGCCACCCTACAAAACCAGCTGCAGGAGGCAAGGCCGAGTTGAGGACTAAAGGAGGATGAAATTTTCCTGCCCCATCTCCCTGTGCATGTGAGCCCCACAAGCTGCAAGATGCGCTTTTAATGTGTGAGTGCACCCAGGGTTACCTAGAGCCTGGCCTAAGTCAGCACCAGGGATGTTGTGCTCTTCCTGAATGAGTGGCTGCTCAGCATTTCCCCTCCCTAAAGCAGGCGGAGGCACAGCTCTGTCATTCCACACTGCTCAAAGGCTGGTCCGAGGGCAGTTCAACATTTTTCTCAGAGATTATTGTTAACTGATCCCTCAAAAGTTCATGCAAACTCCCAGCATCTCTCAGAGGGTGGCATCGCCCCCAGTTTTACAGCCACAGAAGGGTAGTGGAGAATAAGACCAACAGCAGATGAAGACTTCAGCTCCCACAGATTTTAAGACATAAAAATGACCTAAGTTTGAAGAGCAGCTCCCCTGGACCTCAGGCTGCACCTCTGAGAGCTTGACACTCCTCACATCCATCCCCAGGTGCTCAGATCAGCTTCCCAGAGATGCAATGAGCTACCCCAGCCATGGCTGGGGGGACTCATCATGCCCAGGGGCAGGTGTCCAGCTCAGACCCCCACAGCACCTGCCAAAAAAAAAAACAACCCTCTAAAATGACTTTTTCCCCCTCTTCCCACGCTCACTGGCAACACAACCTAATGATCTTCCCATCAGAAGGGCTGGGCAGGCCTGAAAAATGACCTCCCGCCCAACCACACTTTTTGACCACAATGGGAAGCTAAAAAACAGTTTGATATTGAAGAAAACATTTTGTTCTGCCAGAGAGGCCGTGAAGACCTGCAGGTCAGAAAGCCTTGGAAATGTAGGTGCAGATGGTTGTTTTCCAGCAATGCATGGATAAAGCTCATCTTAACAACCCACAAAGTGCTGCAGCTAACAGAAAATCAAATCTACATAAACCAACTCCTTCCTCAAGCTCTGCTCTCCAACACATTTTGGCACCCACTCAGCAGACAAAGCTTTTGACACATGGAGCTGTAACTGAGCCAAGCTGTGAGCAAAGGAGCAAAGACCACTCTGGGAGGGATGTGAGGCAGTGCTAGCAAGGAACTACCAGCCCCACAGGCAAATCCCAACTTCCCAGCATCCCACGGCATGACGCACACCCAGGGCTTTTTTGCATCCCTCCTTTTGTTAATGATACACTCCGTGTACATTTTCACTTGGAAATGATTAAGCTGTGAAGCCATTAAGGAGCTATTTCTCACTCCCGTCAGCTGTGACACCCTGCTCACGATAACAGCAAATTCATAAATGGCAGCCTGAATTACACAGCCTTTCTCTTAATGGATTTTTGAGAAGCAAAGGGTACGAGCAGCGTGACCAAAGTACAGGTTCAGGCATTCACACAGGCCCTGCACGCCACTCACCTTTTGGGGGCACGTACAGCTGTAAGTTTATCTAAAACACATTTTCATTTCTAAAGGCACCCTCCAGGATCAACATCAGCCCAGTTAAAATTAAAAAAATAAAATAAAATGCAAATATGCCAGTGTTTGTCTTGAAAACCCTCCAGAAAAACAAAATCTCTGTGGCCTAAGCCTAAGCTGCAGCTGCAGTGCATATGTCTGGGTAGCGTGGGGTCTTCAGCATCAGTTGCTGATTGACTAAAAACTCCTGCAGGGGCTGCCCAAGGAGGGCACGGATGGAAACCCATGCCTGTGTTACAGGTTTTGGCATGGATTTGTAAGTGGCTGGGACATGATCTGTGCAGAGAAAGCAGAGGAGGCTGGAGTCTGTATTTATCCCGGAGTCCAGCAGCGGGACAGGAAGGAACACTCTGACTCAAAGCACTTCCACTCAGAGCTGCAGGAGCTACAGGTGGGTTTCAAGGCCTTGGCCACCCCCGGATGGCAGCACCACACCAACCACCTCCTGCAGCAGCCGAGGTGCTCAGCTGGTGACCCCTGGGAGATGGAGAGATCCCAAAGAGCCACTGCTCCCGTTGGGAAAGCAAAAGATGAACCTCCGAGCTCAGCTGCAGGGGTCAGGCCTGCCCTACCTGCTCTCTCCTCACAGGGAAGGGCTGTTCAGGCAGGAAATACCCATCCCAGCAGAAAAACCCTTCCCTTTTTCCATGTGCACATTCTCCTACAGTCCTGGCAGGTGCTCTGTCCACACATCCCCCTGGAACACACCCCCTCCCTGGCTGCTCCTGCTGCCACGGCACTGCCAGGGGACACCGGCCAAGGGGACACCAGCCAAGGGGACACCAGCCAAGGGGACACCAGCCAAACCCTCCTGCACTCGGGGAAGGTTCCCCACGCAGCTTCTGGGGCTGCACCACACCAAGATGGTTATTTAATTCCCCAGCCCCTGGAGGGCTCAAGCATAGAAAGGAGAAGGCATTCATATTTAGGAACCTGCCACGTTTCCTGGCTTTTCTTCCCTGAAATTCCCCAAACTGAACCTGCCTGCTCTTACAGGGCAGAGTGTGGTTATTAAACACTGGCCTGGCACACTGGCAGCCCCAGTGAGTGAAACAGCAAGGTGGGGGCAAGAGACTGGAAAGGGAACTTTCTAATAGCAAAGGGCTTCAGAAAACTGGGAGAAAATGGGAGAGAGTTATAATTAACAAAGCAACTAAAGTTAATCACCTCACGTTTCCATGGTCTTTGAAGAAAAGAGATACAAAGCAAACAAAGCAATAGAAAATAAACCAAGAAATCCCAAGCATGTGATGAGCAGCTGGAATACAATCACCTTTGGATGTCACGGTGCAATGAGTTGGGCACTGTGTTCCACAAAATCAATCATGCTGTAAGAACAAGGCTTGGGACTCGCTGGATAAAACATGAGTTTTATAAAACTCACTTTCTTGAGTGACTCAGCCCAGAGGAAGCCACGCTAGTTCCCTGAAATCAGGGCCCTGCTGCCCTGTCCCCTGGGCAGTGTCACTGAGATGAGCTACTCAGAACTGCTTTGAAAATAAACAGCTTTCAAGATGTTTTGCTCTTTACATTCAAGGCAACAATTGAGAGTAAGTGTGAGAGGAGATGAATGCACGGTTTGGGTGTTTTAATGAGCTTTTTCTTTCATGTTGCTTTGCAATTTAATTGATGGAGATGTACATATGTTCCTGCTCTGCCTGGGACATCACTCAGTCCATCTGAACTCTGCCCCGCAGCTCTGGTTTTCTTCAACATGAGAGTAGTTTTTAGGCAAAGAAATTAAGCCTCTTTCCTCAGGGTTGACATCTGATCTTGCGGGTTTGTTGCTCCTCTTCGCATAAATGTAAATAAGCCCACATCATTTGCACCCAAGCCCTACACAAACACACGTGAGCCAGCAGCAGTTCCAGCTCCGTGCCCCGCCGGGCTTTGGGAGCGCATCCCGCTGCAGGCCGGGGGTGCCACGGCACTCGGATTCCTGGAGACGCTGCTGCGAGACCAGGCAGGGGACCAAGCTGAAACACTCGCCCTGAGAAAGGCAGTTTCGGCTCTCGTTCTCCCTCAGCACCTGCGAGGGCAGCCGGAGAGAAGCCCCACTGGCCGAGGCCAGGGCTCCCGACGCCTCCATCCCCCGGGATGCGCTGAGCTGCGCTTTCCCCGCGGCCCTGCGGACACAACGCCACGCAGGCAGTGCCCCTGCCAGGGCAGGGCAGGGCCGTGCCCGTGGCCCCGGGCTCCGTGCAGGCTGCCCTGGAGCACAGTGCACCGTCTGTGTCCTCCTGGGCGCCGGGAGAGCGGCGCTGGGCCGGCAGCGCTGCGGAAATCCCGGCGGCGCCCGGAGCGAGCCGCTCTCTGCACAGAGCTCAAAGAGCCCCTCAGCCCTGAAAGCCGCGCTGTGCCAGAGCCCACACAGTCAACAAGGGCAGGCCCCCAGCTCCACCTCGCTCACTGCAAGCCCTTCATGCTGTGCTTGCTCCTGAGAGCCGGGCTTGCCGCTGAGGCACACAGGAGGGCTGTGTGAGGAGCACGAAAGGCTTTGAGGTCATCATTACAGACCGTGCTTCTGCCCGAAAAGGCAGTCCCGAAACTGGCCACAAATAAATGCTTTCTGTCAGAGAGGGCTGGGAACAGGAGGACACTGCCTGGCACGTAGAGGACTTCATAACTCTTGCAGTGTCAGGAGCAGATATGAAGAGAGCACAAAGCATTTCCACATTAACCAGCCAAAGAGAGATTCCTGCACACCAAGACTCTGGTCTTTACACAAGGCAGAATTAAGGTGCTATGTTCATTTTTAAGGACAACACGTGCAGAAGCAAAAAAAAAAAAAAATTAAGTTCTCCTTTGTACTTTACCATAAGCTTCAAGTAATAAATGGGTGTGCAATTAAAGCATCCTCAAACCAGCCTCAAACTCCAGAGAGCACTCGGGCTGAATTTAGGATTTAAATTCTGGGCTTCTAGTTATTCAAATTTCCAAAATGAGGAGCACTGTCAAATAATACAGTGGTCCATCTCACAACTTTCCAAAACTGTGCCTTTCCAAAACGGACAGCTGACCAACATCACCTACAAAACGCATCTCTGACATCCCCTCAGCCAGTGAGGTAAGCTGGTAACACTCAGCCTGTCAAAACCACGCCTGTGGGACAAAGATTAACACACCACCCACGTGATGAAACTGTGGTAAAACTGAGGTTTTATGAGCAACAAGGATTTTTAGGAGTAATAAGGATTCGTGTTACTGGGAGAAGGAAGAATGGGGATTAAGAAGGGGGCAACAGAAGGATGATCCTACTGCTGTATCAATAGGGATCTCAACAGGATAAATTACTGTGTCTTCATTTTAAAACGGAACACCTTTGGCTGTTGCAGCTACTAAAGGTGTCACAAAAAATCGTCTATGTGCACAAAAAAAAAAAAAAAAGAAGACAAAGGATCCTGAACAAAGTGAAATTCCTTATCCCGTGCCTTTGATATAAACTGGAGATGGCTGAAACCAAGAGGCTGCTGAGGTTGCAGTTCGGAGAGAGAACTTCCTTTACACTCTGTGCAACCATATCTTCCTGGCAAGGGACAGGAAGATCACAAACGGGACATCACCATTTCACCATCACTCCCCAGACCTCTTGTAATTAGCGAAATCACGCCTTTTCTCACTCCATCAGCTACCTGGCAGATAAGCACACAAAAATCCGCCTACAGCTGTCAAGCTGATAGCATCTGTTTTGACAGCCACGGCACAAAGGTCAGCCACAAACTTGCTTATAAAGGTCATTTTTCCAGCCCAGGGTGGAGGCAAAGGAGAGGGATTATTCTGGAAGTTCAGTAATGCCTCTCTCCTGTCACAGCAATAAACAGAACTCCCATACACAGCTCACGGCTCGCACCTCCCCTGCCTGAAATAATCCCTAAACCACAGGTTTTCGCGTTTCCAAGAGCACCCTGCCGCACAGGCGCGCTTTGTTCCGCGTGGTTTTGGGCGCATTCCTCCCCGGACAGATTACCACTGTGTCCAAAATGCATCAAATCCATCGGAAAACTTTATGGCAAACTAAAAAAGAAATCAAACCAACCAGCAAAAAGCAGCCCCCAAGACTTACGTCAAGATTTCTTCTGGTTCTGATTTAAACCCTGGAAAACGTACGCGCAGCCAGAGGGACCCAGCGCTCCCATCCCAGATCCAAGGAGTGAGGGAGGGCGGCTGGCAAGCGGAACGCGATGTCTGGCTGCGGCTGGGATTTGCAATTTTAATTTCTAACTGAACTGTGTCCTGGCTATGATTACTTCTCTTTGCCGTGCGCGTTCTAAAGCGCTGGCTGCGCAGCGGCGCTGAGAGCCTGGCGGAGGCGGTGACCGGCTCCCCAACTCCTTCCCCGGGTGGCACCGGGGCAGAGGACACCCAAAAAGCCCCGACCTCCGGCCCCGCTGATCGGAGGGGACCGGCGGGGCCCGGAGTCGGCACAGCGGGACAGGTGCGGGCTGCGGCCGAACGCCCGCGGAGGATGCGCGGAGCTCCCGGCCGGCGCGTCCGTCTGTCCATCCATCCCCATCGCCCCGAGCGATGGACGGGCTGCCGAGCTCCCGAGCGCGCCCACGGAACGCCCCGCTGCCGCTGCCGCTGCCCGGGGATCCCAGCGCGGGGCCGGGGCTCGCAGAGGGACCCGCGGGGACCGCCCGCCCCCCGCCCCGTCCCGTCCCGTCCCGTCCCGTCCCTACCGTGTGCTCGCGGCTCGACATGGTGCTGCGGCGGCGGGCCCGCGGGCCGGGGCTATAAGGGCTGCGGGACACGTAGCGCGGCCCTGGGCCGGCCCCTCTCGCCCTGCGCCCGCCCCCGCCGCCGCCTCCTTCGGCCCGGCCCCCGGGGGAACCGGGCACGGCGCTCCGGGCCGGGGGCGCGGCCCCCAGCCCCGAGGGAGCGGCCCCCAGCCCCGAAGGGAGCGGCCCCCGGCCCCGAAGGGAGCGGCCCCCAGCCCCGAGGGAGCGGCCCCCAGTCCCGAAGGGAGCGGCCCCCAGTCCCGAGGGAGCGGCCCCCAGTCCCGAAGGGAGCGGCCCCCGGCCCCGAAGGGAGCGGCCCCCGGCCCCGAAGGAGCGGCTTCCCCGGCCCCGAAGGGAGCGGCCCCCAGTCCCGAGGGCAGCGGCCCCCAGTCCCGAGGGCAGCGGCCCCAAGCCCCGAAGGGAGCGGCCCCAAGCCCCGAAGGGAGCCGCCCCCCAGACCCGAAGGGGCGACCCCGGCCCCGAAGGGAGCGGCCCCCTCCTGAGGGAAGCGGCCCCCGGCCCGAAGGGAGCGGCCCCGGCCCCGAGGGAGCGGCCCCCCAGCCCCAAAGGAGCGGCCCAGCCCCGAAGGAGCGGCCCCCAGCCCCGAAGGAGCGGCCCCCAGCCCGAAGGGAGCGGCCCCCAGCCCGAAGGAGCGGCCCCCAGCCCCGAAGGGAGCGGCCCCAGCCCCGAAGGAGCGGCTTCCCCAGCCCCGAAGGAGCCGGTCCCAGCCCCGAAGGGAGCGGCCCCCAGTCCCGAGGGAGCGGCCCCAGCCCCGAAGGAGCGGCTTCCCCAGCCCCGAAGGGAGCGGCCCCCAGCCCCGAGGGGAGGCGCCCCCCAAGCCCCGAAGGGAGACCCCCCCAGCCCCGAGGGGAGCGGCCCCCGCGGCCCCAGGGAGCTGTCCCCAGCCCCGAGGGGAGCGGCCCCAAGCCCCGAAGGAGCGGCCCCCGGCCCCGAGGGCAGCGGCCCCAAGCCCCGAAGGAGCGGCCCCCGGCCCCGAGGGAGCGGCCCCCAGCCCCGAGGGAGCGGCCCCCGGCCCCGAGGGGAGCGGCCCCCAGCCCCGAGGGAGCGGCCCCCAGCCCCGAGGGAGCGGCCCCCGGCCCCGAGGGGAGCGGCCCCCAGTCCCGAGGCAGCGGCCCCCAGTCCCGAGGGGAGCGGCCCCCGGCACCGAAGGCAGCGACCCCCGGCCCCGACGGGAGCGGCCCCCGGCCCCGAAGGAGCGGGCAGCGCGGGCACGGCGTGCCCCGGCAGAGCCGCCCGCAGGAAAATGCCCCAAAATGAAGCGCTTGGGGCTTCTCCTGCCGCGGCCGGGCTCTAGAAGAGGGAGGAGGAACAGCAGCCCACACAACACCGCTGCGCGAAAAAGCACCTCCAGAGGGTGATGATGATAATAAAATTGTTTAAAACTAAGCAGTGCTGGAGGCTGATACCTGAGGGTTTGGCCAAAATACCAAAAAATTTGAAAAGAAAGACAGAGGAGCCTCCCAGCAAACAAAGCGCAGCAGGTGAGGGGAGGAAAAACCCCGTGACTGACAGCTTTGCCTCAAATCCTCAGTTGTCCACTGCTGGAAAAGCTCAGGTCCCAGAACGCTGCTGAAACAGCAGAAAGGACAGGCAATGACCTGGTGGAGGGAAGCCACAGTTCAGCCTTGGGATGGCTCGTGAGCCAGGGACGGAGGAAGGACGATCCTGGTGGGTGGGTGATTCTACACCTGAGGGTGCACGGTCCCACCCGGCACGGCACTCATCCTCCTGGCCCACGGCCTCCTGCTCCGTACCCACCCATGGATCCATCCCACGGCTACAAGGATGGCTGTGCCAGCTCCGCTGCCTCTCCTCTAGGAGGAGATACCTCACTTCTCATCGTGCCCACAAGAGAAAGTGCTCCCTCGAGGCCCAACATGCTGAGCTTACTGTGGGCAGCTCCTGGGACCTGTTCAGCACATCAGCACCAGCAGTCCGTAAGAATACTCCTGTTTCATCTCTGTCCTTCATTCCAGCAGAGTGTAAAATCATTGATGCCCTGACCGAGCCCTGAGCAAAGCCCCTCGATGGAAAAGGGAAAAGGTGTTGGGACTGTGCAAAGCTCCCCAAGGTTCATTCTCCTGATGAACTCTTAAAACAGAAAATGGGAAACCCCAAGGGAGCAGTGAAAGGATAAATGGGGTTCCTCAAATGAGGTCTTGCTGAAGGAAGAACAGGGCCCAAATGTGGGAAAACATGGAGGTGGGAATGGGGCTGGAAGGAGGCAGCAGCACCTGCTCAACCAACTCCTGAATCCAGGCAGCTATTAGAGTATGATCAGCTATCAGCTGAACTAATCCCCAGTGTAATTCCAGTTAAACCCATGGCATTACACTCGGGATTAACTCAGCTAAATAATACCAGGGTTGCCTTTTAGCATCGCTCATTCCGTGCTTTTCCTCATATTGTTTTCCTCATTTAAGAGCAGATTGAATTGCTACCACAGAAACAACCTGGCAAGGTTGGAAGAACAGGGAAAGAAGCCTGAACGCCATATCCACTGGAAAATTCCATCCTGGTACATTCAAATTTCCGTCTTTACACCCTGCCTTTTTGTACCTTCAGTAAAGAAAAAGGGTGGAAAAGGTGCCCAACAGAGCAAGGCAAGCAGGGAAATGCATTTACTGAAGAACAAGGAGCAGCACAAAGGGGTTTGTGAAGAAGAAAAGGCACAAAGAAGGCACAAACAACAGACCACTCTGAACCATCCTGGCCTGACACAACCAGTTCTAGAGGGGGCATTTTTGAAGGAAAGCAATTTTTTTTTTCACTAAAAGTGAGCTGTAGAAAGGAAAGGGGAAAGACATAAAACTAGTGTTACAATGTAACAAAAAAATTAGCATCCAGAGCATGTAACACCTCCATGTTTCCCCTAGATACCTATCAGTGAGACAGAAAATGAGTCAACATTATCTCCATTTGTTGCATCATTCTTCATTTCCAACTTCATCAAAGTTATTTCCCTTCTAGGAATTAAACTGAGTGCTCAAAACCTGCCTGAGAATTTGAGCAAATAATATTTTGTGTATAAGAGATCCAAGGGTTTTCCACCTGTTTTTCCCAAGCACAATGCAAAGAACGGTACAAACTTTTGTTACATTAAGCTACAATAACTAAATATATTTGGCTATTGCCATAAGGTTTAATCTGCGTGTGGCTTTTCAAGGAATAACTGATGAAACAGAATCAGAAACAAAGCAAGCAAGAAAAAAATCTAGTTCCTTACCTCAAGAAATTAGTGACACTCAATTTTCACTGAAGAACTTCTTGGGCTATTGAACAAGAGCTTCAGCCTCATGCAGCCAGGGAAAGCAGCAGCATCCCAGCAAAGCAGGCAGGGGCTGCTCCTGGATCCCTGGCAGTGCCCAAGGCCAGGTTGGACATTGAGGCTTGGAGCACCCTGGGACAGTGGAAGGTGTCCCTGCCATGGCAGGGGTGGCACTGGATGGGCTTTAAGATCCCGTTCAACTCAAACCATTCTGTGATTTTATGATTACAGGGAATATTTTTATTTGTGGGGATTGCAGTCTGCTTACAGGAGACTGTTGTTCCTCTCCTTACTGGGAAGGACAAAAGGAAGTTATGCCCCATGTCCTGCCCTTGTGCACTTGGATTCAGCATTTTCCTGCAAAGTCCACCCTGACACCCCAGTCTCAAAGAGACAATAATTCCCTAGAGGAAAAGCTCTCTTAGGAACCCATCGTGCAACCTGTCACACCAACAGAGTAAAATCGATATATAACTCCCCCAAACAGGCCCAGCAAGCAGCTGCTTGTGAGCCATTTACTACATCCATCTTCCCCATTCCAAATCACCTTCTTAGTCAAAATTCCTATCCCAGCATCACCCAAGGAATTACCCCAAAGCACCAACACCCACATCAATGTTCACAAGCTGGCCATGACCGGTGAGATAAGGTCACCGACACCTTCTGCCACCTACAAGGGGGCAGAGGTGGAAATGAAGAGGCCACATCCTTTCTGCTCTGGGACATCAGCCCCAGAGGTGCTGCAGCCTCAGGGCAAGTGCCATGGAAGGAGAGGGCTGTGCCTTGCAGGGTTCTCCCACGTGGAGGGTAAGGGGGGAGGTCACTGTCTGACCTTGCACAACTGTGCTCTTAAATCCTCACAGGAATTCCCTTATTTGATGACTGCTAGGTGGAAAAGCACTCCACTGCTCCCTGCACTCAAAACGATTCCACTGCTGCTGCCTCTGCTCTTGTTTATTTGCTTTCCTAGCACTGGAGAACGTGCAGATGAAAGTTCAGTGCTGTGCTTAGATTTTCAAGCAATGGAGACACAGCTGTTGTCTTTAGCACCATTTCTTCTCAGATTCTCTAGCTTTGTTTTTCCAGGGGAGGCCATCACCCCAGTTCATGGAGCATCCCCCAGTCACTGGGAGTGTGACAAACTGTGCTCGTCCTGTCCCCAATGTCCTGTCCCCAGCTGAACACACGTAACACCTCTGGCATCAGCCCGCAGAGATACAAGAGACACTGAACTGCCCCAACAAGCACTTCCAGCTTATCCACCTCACCTTTCACCCTCTGCACAAAGGGGGTTGAGTTCTGTGTTGTAAGTCAAGGGTGGGTCTGCAGCCCTAAAGCCTCACTTGTGAGATGTCAAATCAGAAATAAGCTGTGAAAGCGAAGCACAGGTTGCTGGAAGCACTAGAGATAGAGGGCAGGGCATTAGCTCCTGGAGTCGGCAATTAGGACTTTAATGAGAATAGGAAATGTTTCTTCCTTTCCTTTCTCTATAACTCGAACACACGGGATCATCCCCAACTTTCAGAAAGCTGTTTGAGAGAAGGAGAGCTCCAGAAGCCACAAGCAATCAGCCACTGAAGCCTCCAGCACTGGCAACACCCACTGCTGTTGGGGACTGCCACAGCCAGCCAGCAACCACGTTCAAAACCAGTTTGCCAGGATTTCACAGTGGGACAGAGGAGCCCAAGCCAGGAACAAGCTCTGCACCTACTTGGGTCTCCTCATGGTGCTGCAGAGCTCACTTTAAACAACCCTGAGCTGGGATTGCCAGGCCGGGTTTTTAATGCCCCCGTGACACAACCACTCCTGCTCCCCCATCGGGATTCCTGCTTTCCCACACCCCCTCCGGGCTGCACTGACAGTTCTGAAGGTTCCCAGTGCAACTGGCCCAGCCATGGGGATGGCATCCCACACAAGCAGCCCTTATGCAGCAAATCCCCATAATCATTGGGGAAATGGTAAAAATAATAAAAAAATTGTAATCCCACAACTGCTTCTGTCATTCTCTTTTTTAGAGTGAGTACAAACGTGTCCTGTCCTCTGAGCACTGCTCAACACAGGATCCCAGGATGGGTCAGGTTGGAAGGAACCACAGCGGGCACCCGGTGCCACCTCCCTCATCCCAGGGCACAGGATTGCGTGCACACAGCTCTGGAATTTCCCCAGGGAGGAGATTCCACAGCCTCCCTGGACAATCTGTTCAGGGCTGGGCACTGCCCAGGGAAGAAGTTCAGGTGCAACTTCCTGGGCATCAGCTTCTGCCCAGCAGATCTGTAAACTAACTTCCCACAGGGGTCCTTGGTTTTTCTCACTCATCTCTTTATTCTTATCTCTCTTTTTCTATATTCATATTTCTCTTTTTCCCTTTGCCTGTCTTTATAAACTTGCAGTTTCTTCCAGGTTGCCCTGCCAGCCCTGCAGAGCCCAGAGCAATCCCAGCTCCCACTTGCAGACAGACCTCATGCTCTCCTTCTGTTTGCACACCACAGCTGCAGGATATGAAATATATAACATATAAAATATATATCCCTACCAGGCCCTGGACAACACTCTCCAAGGAAGGGAATATTGACTTTACAAATATCTTTCTTTGGAAGCAAACCAAGGATTCTTATCCTTTTGTGGTGCGTCATATTGCAGTAAAGATATTTATTTATTGAGTGCAATTATCTACTACAGGTCTGTTGCCTTTGCCCTATGCAATTTCTTATCCCTATCACAGACTTTGGCCCATATCCCTACCTTGTTCCTTTTACAATCCCAGAATAAAGGTATTGTAAGGTATTTCAGCTCCTGAAATTATTTCAGACTCACTTTCCCTACAGTCATCTGGGAACTCAGGAAGTCAGATTAGAAGACACGTGTGTCTTCTTCCAAAAACAGGCGGCAGAAAAAAGGGCCAAAGATATCTACAAAGACACCAAGCTGGCTAAAACTGCCACCAGGGCAGTCATGATTGAAGAAGAATCAGTTAAGGAAAGGCCCACTTAAAATCCAGCCTCTTCAGGGCCAGGCAGTCTTACAGCTGGACAAGCACAGGCAGGTAGGGCAGTCAGCTCCTATCACATTTTGAAGTCTAATTTCATCCTAATCCTTTTACAAAGCAGCCAGCTGTGTGTGACAGCAGCTCCTACCTGTCACTCTCTCCATCTCCAGACTCCAGGCACTTGTGAGCCGGAGCAGCAAGCGCTTTTTCAGCCAGCACAGGGAAAACCCCACAGTCCCTAGCTGTTTTCACTCCTGTGCAGGAACAGATTTAGGATCTGCAATACACTACTGGATTTTAGCACTTTTTCCCCCTGTGCCATTCCCTAGTGGGATTTGTCGCACAGATTTCCAGACAAGCTGTTGACCATGACAGATGTGTGCTGCCACCAGCTAAGAAAAGTGACTGTTCTCCCAGCAAACCACATGAAGGGAAACTTTTTCTGGTTTGGTAAACTCAATCTCAATTTTGCTATTTTTAGAATAATCCAGAGAAGCCTTTTTACCACTCTCATGGAAAAGCCATTCTTAGGTAGAGGTGATAAGCTTTAAAAAAATCAGGGCGTCATTTCCTAGTTGTGACACGTGTCGGGTGCTTTATTCAAACACAGATTTTCATAGAATGGCCTGGGTTGGAAGGGACCCCAAAGTCCATCCAGTGCCACCCCTGCCATGGGCAGGGACACCTCCCACTGTCCCAGGCTGCTCCAAGCCCCAATGTCCAACCTGGCCTTGGGCACTGCCAGGGATCCAGGGGCAGCCACAGCTTCTCTGGGCAAAGTGGCCCAATAACCACGATGGAGTTCCAAACTCCTGAAAGCTTTCCATTGCTGTACAGGATGGAAACAATTCCTCATTTCCCAGCAGAGCTGTCTGCTCCAGCTCAGGTCTCTGCTCTGCAGGCTGCATGTGAGGGCTGAGAAGTAGGTCACATGAGCCTCTGCAATTCCCTGTCTTGCCTCACCCAGCTGGAAGCTCCAAGCACAACCCTGATTTGGCTTTGATGCCCAACTCCAGCCCCGTGCCCAAAGCTGGGTGGTCAACACATGCAGCACCTCCTGGAGGAAAAGAAAGAACCTGAACCTATCCAGAACCCCTTTGAGTCACCACCTGTTTTGTGCCTGAGCAGGGACACGGAGCACAGGGGCACAGGACAGTCAGGCCACGGCACACTGGGAGTGGCATTTGCTCCCAGTTCTGCCTGGGAAGGATGGAGATGGAGACAGGGGAGATCTGCTCCATGGCAACACTGGAGAATCCATCTCACCTGGCCTCAAACCCAGGAGAAGAAAGGCAAAGGGGGAACCTCCTGATTATCCCCAGGTATTATCAACCCCTGTAAACCCAAACATCCTCGCTGGTGGGTTCAGGGCAGAGCCTGCATTCCCTACAGAGGAAGGATGTGCTGTTCTTGGCCACAGCAAGGCCCACGAGGGCTGAACAACAGTCTGGTAATTCTGGGTTATGTGAGATGAAATCTGCACCCCAAAGGCTTTCCTGCAAAGCCAAGTCCCAGCAGGACTTTGCATATGCTTCATGCTTGAGAGGGCTGGGAGCACGAGGCCCTGAGGAAGCAGGTCCTGGATAATAAAAGCAGCAGGCATGCAGGCAAACAGAGAAGTGTGGGATATAGTTAGTAACACTCTATATTGCAAAACCCCAAATTTGTTCTATGCAAATCCACATTCAAGAACTGAGCTGCGGCACCCAGTGAGAAAGTCCTGTAGCAGAAGATGGGAACCAGAGCACAAAAAAGCCACAGGGCCAGAGAAAACAGCCCCTGCCCAACCCAATAAAAATGAAAACCTCGCTGGCCTAATGATTAACCTTCCCAAGAGAGAAGGTGGGGAGGTCTCCCTGCCAGCTGCGAGCTGTTTGTTAGACCTCGTCGGCAAAACCAAGTACAATTGTGGTCAGTTTAAGTTCAAAAGAACTGAAGTGAAACGAGCCAGCACACACCAGAAAGAAGTCAGCTGAGGAGGAGAGATGAAGAGGGACCAACTTATCAGATCTGGCAAAGCAAAGACTGCAATGAGATCCAAGTGGCATCTCCAGAGGGATCAGACAGGTCAATGACCATGCCAGGACACAGCGGGGAGACAAAGGGCGAGTATAACGTTACAAGCTGAAAGTCAAACCCCGGAGGACTTCAAATCTCTCTTCTGGCACATAAACCAGGAACTGGAGCTTAGGGGGTTGGGTTTTTTACTCTGATAGGTGGGTGAGAGGCTGGACACGACCTGGCTATGTGTGCTGGCAGCCCAAAAAGCCAGCTCTGTCCTGGCACAAAGGTGGGATCACAGAGGATTAAGAGCCACCTCCCTGTGCTTCAGGCAGAACTACCTGATTGCTTGAAAATATTCCCTCTGCCTCAACCCTGGTATATTTATTCTAACAAACCAATTACTCATTTCAAACTACCGTCATTAAAAAATACAGGATGTTGCACATTCATAAATATTAGGAAGAAAAGTTGTTCCAATTTTCAGAAGTATTTTTAGGCAACCAAAATCCTCAGAGAGCAGCAAATAGCATTAATAGCAAGAAGGAGCAGTACATCATACACAGAGGACATCTTTGGGATGCTATTTTGTGCGGGGGAAGTGTGAAACAAAAACCTAGAAAAGTTCACAAGAACTATCATTTCACTCCTTTTCAAGTCAACCACACAGCCTCACCTTGAACAGTGTGTGCGAGTGTGGCCCGGGAAATGTATTTATAGGCACGGGGTAAAACCAAGGCAAAAATCAAAGTAGCAATGAGAAGAACAGAGTTACTTCAGCACAAGGAATAAGTAAGTGAGATAAGCCCCTCCCATGTGGGGAAAAGAAAGTCACAAGTAGCACAAGTGGGACACAAAGAGGTCAATAATAAAAGTGCTCCAAGGAATGGGATGAATTGCTGGTGTTGAGGAAAACAACACTGAAACAAGATCTGTATCACAAGAACAGCTCCAGAACACATGCCAAGCCTCACCATTTGCATATGGTAACTAACTCTGCTAATTGAGAATGTTGGAAGCTCCCACTGTTTTCAAATCACAGCTCCTGGAAACGTGGCTGAAATTCCAGTCTGGCAGGCAACTCAAATGAGAGCAGCTGGATCTTCCCAAAGCTCCAGCTGAGCTCCAGCATCCACCACATCCCACTGGCCAAGCAAATCACAGAATCACAGAAGGGTCTGGGTTGGAAGGGAACTCAAAGATCATCCAATCCCACCCCTGCCATGGCAGGGACACCTCCCACTGTCCCAGGCTGCTCCAAGCCCCAATGTCCAACCTGGCCTTGGGCACTGCCAGGGATCCAGGGGCAGCCACAGCTTCTCTGGGCACCCTGTGCCAGGGCCTGCCCACCCTCCCAGGGAACAATTCCTTCCCAAGATCCCATCCAGCCCTGCCCTCTGGCACTGGGAAGCCATTCCCTGGGTCCTGGCCCTCCAGCCCTTGGCAAGAGTCTCTCTCCATCTTTCCTGTAGCTCCTTCAGGCACTGTAAGGCCACAGTGAGGTCACCCCAGAGCTTCTCCTCTCCAGGCTGGACAATCCCAGCTCTCCCAGCCTTTCCTCCCAGCAGAGCTGCTCCATCTCTCTGATCATCCTGGAGCCTCCTCTGGGCTCTCTGCAGCAGCTCCAGGTGCTCCCTGTGCTGGGCCCCAGGGCTGGGGCAGCTCTGCAGGTGGGGTCTCAGCTGAGCAGGGCAGAATCCTGCCTTTGGGTTAGGCAAGCACCAGGAGAGCCGTGTAGAAGCTCCTGAAGAAAAATATATAAAGCTAAACACAAATCCACATTCCTTAGCTCAAAAAAAACCCTGTAGCCACAATCAGGAGGGGATGGGGAATGTTTGCTCTGTCCCTATGCTCAAGGCACCATGTCCCACCAAAGGCCAGAGGGCACCAGGCTGCAGGACCTTCAGCCTGCTCCCACCTGGATCCTCTTTCTGGAGTGCTCCCCAGGATCACCTGGGCACCTTCTGCTTCTGCAAGAGGTTCAGGATTTGTTACCACAGCCAGGGAAGCATTTGAGAGCTACAGGTCACTAATGTGGACAAGCCTGTAGAGCTTTTCTGACTCCTAAATAAATAAATAATACAAAATTCACCTCGCTCCCTCCATACTACTCCTTCCATAATAATCCCTTCCCTGAAGACAAGGGATTTGCTTCTGTTAACTGAACACAGTAAGAAGTGTGCTCTAACCTTTCAGCAGAATGGCAGAAAAACAATGCTCCCTTTAAACCCTTTCTCAAAGGAATTGTTAAATAAGTAAGTGAATCCACCACCATAAACCCCACATGCTGTTAACCTGAATCTCCTCAGTCCTGATGTTACATATTGAAAGAAGCTGGAGGGAAAGAAAACATAGCTGTAAATGCAATTATCTATATATAATCTTCATTTTCCACTTCGGGAAGCAAACAAGGGAGGGAATAAAGTCACACGGCCTTTACAAACATCTCCCTGTATCAGATCTGGAAGCAGCACCAGCTCTGGCCTGGCATGTATTCCACAGCCAACGAAAACCCTCTTCAAAAACATTATGAGCATCAGAAACAGAACGATTTAGAAATCGTTTTCTACTTACCGGACCACAAATCCTGAGAAATCAAGCAGAAAACCAGCACTCAGCAGAGCTGAGCTGGATACAAAGGAGCTGCTGAGTCTTCACGAAGATGCATTTGAAGGTGGCAGCGTGTCAAAGCCAGAACGCACCCACACCCCCAGCAGGCAAAGCAGCACAGGAACACAGGCAGGGCTTTCAGACCCAGCAGGGCCCTGCACACGGGGCCAAGGGCAGCCTCCCCAAAAGGGATTATATGTAGTGTATTATATGTGTATTATATGTGTATTATATGTGTATTATATGTGTATTATATGTGTATTATATGTGTATTATATGTGTATTATATGTGTATTATATGTGTATTATATGTGTATTATATGTGTATTATATGTGTATTATATGTGTATTATATGTTATATATTGGTATTATATGTGTATTATATGTGTATTATATGTGTATGATATGTGTATTATATGTGTATTATATGTGTATTATATGTGTATTATATGTGATTATATGTGTATTATATGTGTATTATATGTGTATTATATTGTATTATATGTGTATTATATGTGTATTATATGTGGTAAATTATATGTGTATTTATATGTGTATTATATGTGGTATAGTGATGTATTATATGTGTATTATATGTGTATTATATGTGTATTATATGTGATTATATGTGTATTATATGTGTATTATATGGTTATTATATGTGTATTATATGTGTATTATATGTGATTATATGTGTATTATATGTGTATTATATGTGTATTATATGTGTATTATATGTGTATTATATGTGTATTATATGTGTATTATATGTGTATTATATGTGTATTATATGTGTATTATATGTGTATTATATGTGTATTATATGTGTATTATATGTGTATTATATGATAGACCCAAAAAACAGGGAGAGGGGGAGATGGATGGTGGATGATCATGTTCCTCCCCCAAAGGCTCTATGTGCTGTCTTAATTTCACTCCTTTGCCTGTGACTGTACAGTCTGGGGGGCTTTTCCCCATTTCAGACAAAACGTCCTCTATTGTTTTCCACTTCCAGCTGTCTTACAGACTAATACATCTTCAGAGAAAATGCAGAAACAGCCCTTAATCGAAGACGCCATCCCAGCCACCACACCCTTTCTGCATCTGCAAAAACCCTGTCAGAAAATTGCTGCTGCTTTTTATACCAGGGCTCCTGGAAACAAGAGTAAATCTTTA
The DNA here is from genome assembly GCA_026261815.1 of Monarcha castaneiventris obscurior. Lineage (NCBI taxonomy): Eukaryota > Metazoa > Chordata > Aves > Passeriformes > Monarchidae > Monarcha > Monarcha castaneiventris. Next base: position 873,884 of record JAMPIT010000104.1, on the reverse strand, counting down.
GTCCCCTCAAGATGAGAGAGCAAAAACCTAATTAAGGCATTTTCTACTAACCACCGAGAAATCTGAAGCCTTACAATAATCAGAGACACCAACACAAGTAACAGCAACCTCCCAAGTGTATTTTGAAGCAAAACACAACCATGATACCAAAGATCGTGTCCTTACTGCTGCTCAGGAAACAGAGATGAACAAAGTGTGCAGTTTTATTTCACAGCACTAAAAATCCACAAGTTATCCGAATTCATCCAGTTAGTACCAGATCGTTACAAATCTGCATTTGACAGCTCCACACTAACCAGAACAGCAGCTCTTACTAGGCAGAAAAACTTCACTTGCCAGAAAGATTAACCATTTAACAAATTAAAATGTACTTCACACGTATCGAAGGCCAGCATCCGAGAACACTGCTGGTATTTTCCATCAGCGAGAGCTTCCAGTTTCAGAAAGGTTGCAAAGAGAGTCCTTGACAGACGGCTGAGATGAGGCCTCCAGAGCCACAGGAAGGAGGAGAAAGCATTATTTATCTTGCAGGACTTCTGCAGGATGTGGGAATGTGTACTGCCAGGAGATGTGGCAGCCTGATCAAACACTGCACACTGAGCTAGTGCCCAACTTTGGAGAAGTATTTTGATCCATTTCAGTTTCCTTTTTTTTAAGTACCTAAACAAATGTCTATGTTCATTAGATAAAAGGATCAGAGTGAAGTCACCTCCCCAGTGCTAAGAACCAGAATAAGTGCCTGGAGTATTTACATGTCCCAACACTTCTATAGTGCTACAATGGTGCAAAGTTTCCACACTGAGCCTCTAATTTTGCCAAAGGAGTGAGTCAGAGCATCCTCTAAACACAGATCAGAGCCCCAACAGCACATTTTCCTTTCCAGTTAATTGCTGACAGCCACTGAAGAGAGATCTGTTACACAGAGGGCATGAGGAACCCGTGCTCCAAGGTGAAATTGGGAACAGCCCCTGAGGAATCCCCCACAGAATTTAAACACAATCAACCTAATGCACAAGCAAATGGTTCTCCACAACAGAAGGAACTTTTTGGTTCCTGCACCTCATCTGGCACACAATCAAAAAAGCAGTCAAGTGCAATGTGTTCATCCCTCCATAAGGAAGAAGGATGTATCTTTTAACAAATATGATGTCTTAAAATCAGTCTTGCTGAACTGACAACAGAATCCTCCATTCATCTCCCATAGTCAGGCTTTCATCCCTTCTGTTCATGAATCATCACTGACTCACAGAAAAAAATATTTGTTCAAAGGTGGATTTTCTCACCCTCGTATCTGCAATTTCCAAACTTAACTGCCTTTGAACAAAGGCTCATTTCTTTGTAGCCTGACTCAAATGTTGCAATAAAGTTCCTAACTGGGATCTGTCACAACCATCACCATCAGTTGACTTAGTCTCAAGGTAGGATCATGTGAAAAAGGAGACATGTAAAGGTGATTGAGCAGTAGTCATATGCAGGGGCTGACAATTATCCTGACCTATATTCCTCTGGTTATTGCAGCACTGAACTCCTCCCTAACCATTTCCCCAGCTTCGGAAAGAGCTGCAGATTTAACACAGGCAAGTGCTGAAATACTTGGATCAGCATGTTCAGTGATCTCTTGGTGTCTGCAGCAAGGGGTGCACTAATGAAACCACAGCTAGGGAAACAACCTTAACTCAGAGAGCAACAGCAAAAAGCACGTGTTCAGTTGCTCCTTAACTTACAGGTCTGTAAACCTCAAGTGCTTTGATACAAGGCATATTAAGAAGAAAAAAAACTGACAAAAGGCTGAGTCCTCAGGACATTTTTTTTTTTTAAAAAATCATACACTAAGTTTAACTCCTCAACTTGGGGTTTGGCTTGCTTTCTTCTGTTTTTGTAGCAGTGAAGTTCCCAGTTCTGGGGGTGAGCCTACAGAAAGGACTAATCAGGTGCACTATAGACATTTATACCCTCAACTGCTGCAGGCTATGCTGTGGTAATCACTTATTCCAACCCTTCACCTCCTGCCCAGGAAACACAGCAAATTAAACCCCACTTTACAGGGTGAGCTCTGAACACTTATTAGAGGGTGAGAGTGCACACTTCAAGAGCTACCAGCACCATAAATCCATACCCTCATCTGCTTTGAGGCAACTTGGTCAAACAGCCATTCTCGTGCAGGTGATGAAGGAATTTTTATCTCATTTAATTCAGGTATTTCTTGTCAGTTACCTGCAGTTTTCCTTCTCCTGCCACACTGCAGAGCTCTAAAATACTTTCCAGCTCTCAGGAATAAGGGAACCTACTTAAAGTGCAGTTGCTTTAAAAGATCACCAGTCCTTCTATGCCATTCACCTCTTTAAAACCAGCTGCATTTCAAAAGCAAGGTGGCACATCAAATGTGCAAGGCCTACATAAGGGGCAGCTTGCTTGGTGCCCTAAAGTTAGCAACAGTCAAGTCTCAGCCCAATATTCATACAGTTCAAAAACCCAGATTTAGAGTCAGCAACGATTCCATTTCAAGCAGGAGGCTGGAGAAATCAGAGGTGCTTTCCAGCCAGAGCTGGTAGGAAAACCATCAGCACCTGGCCAGGACCAGAGCTGCGGCACAGCCTAACTTGAATGGCCCGGCCCAAGTAACAGCAGAAATGGATGGTGTTAGTGAAAGGACACTCCAGAGCACCTAGAGAACAACTGCTGCATGTCCCAGAGCACCTTAAAGAAGAGTGGCTACTTTCCGCTCCCTCACTTTTTTCTTTTTTTCCTTCTTCTTTTGAAAGATAATTTACTTACCCTGGAGACTAACTTGCTACGCAGGATGGGTTGATGAAGACTGTAAGACTTTTAATTCCTTGCCCCTTTTCAAGCAGGTGATGCATGCAGGAACTCCTCCTGCTTTGAAATGCCCAAAATAGAAATGGTGCTATCCAGGCAGAAGTTGTGCAGCTGTAGAGAAGAGCTATGTACCTTCTCCCTTCTAGAAGCTTGGGAAAAGGATCAAAAAAAGGTTTGAAGTATTTCATGCGTGGCACAGGAAAACAGCAGCTAGAAACACAGGCAGCACAAAGCAATACTGAATCAGTCCAATCACCTTCAGATCCAATAAAATAGAAGTTGCCCCAGCTCTAAAATCCACCTATGGCCCATTCATAACAGCACTGACCAATGAAATCAGCTTATTTGTACATATAAACACACAGGTACTTGTGTCTTGCATCACACATTTGTTACAACTTCCCTGTGACAGCAGTTGTTTTTGCAGTTCTGCTTATGCAACAGAGAACCAGTGCACTGAGCTGAGACAACCCCCCAAATCCACAAGGTTAGAAAGTCAACACAGCAGCAGCAAATCATCCAAAGTGCTTGTTCCCAACGCCTGTGGAACTGAACCCAGACCAACGTGAAGAACTCTGTTTCATTCCCTCAAAGCTCATCGACAGCGGTGACGTTGACTTTGGGCAATTCGCACTCCTCTTTGAAGTGGCAGTTTTCCAGGATGTCCTTGTAGTAGTCCTTGAGGTCCGCGTAGGTGGAGATGGTCTCGTTGGAGTGATGGAAGGCCAGCAGCTTCTCATTGAGCAGCAGCTGCACCTGGTACTCCTGCTGGGAGGCGTTGACGTGGTCACAGTGGTAGAGCACGAACACCAGGTTGGCTGCGTAAGGCACGATGCGGCCGCTGCGGAACTTGCGCTGCGTGTGCCGGGCGTAGTTGCTGGCCAGCAGGGGCTCGTCATCTTTGAAGTACCCCATCAGGGCGAGCAGGGGCTGGAGGGTCTCTGCGTGCCCAACTTGGACAATCAAAGGTGAAGAAATGGGTTTGGAGCTATGAAAGAAAAGAAGAGGAAGGGATGAGCAAGAGCCTGTGCTTCAAAACAAAACAGCAACACATTGCACAGCAGCCACAGCCAAAGGACATCTTGAACTTGTGTTACTCCTGAGTAAAACCTGTTTGGGAGTTTCACTCTGTTACAGACATTTTAAATGCAGCTTCCTAAACTTTGTCCAAGCATTGATCCAAGGCCAATGCAGTGAGGTTCAGCAAGGCCAAGTGCCGGCTCCTGCCCTGGGCTCACCCCAAGCCCTGCAGCTCCAGGCTGGGGCACAGGGGCTGGAAAGGGCCTTTCGGGAAAGGCCCTGGGGGTGCTGTGCCAGCGGCTGGACAGGAGCCCAGGGGTGCCCAGGGGGCAGGAGGCCAATGGGCCCTGGGCTGTGGCAGCCATGGGGTGGCCACAGGCCCAGGGCAGGGCCCGTCCCCTGGGCTGGCCCTGCTGAGGGACCTCGAGGGCTGTGTCCAGTTCTGGGCCCTCCTGGCCAGAGAGCCCTGGAGGGGCTGGAGCGTGTCCAGGGCAGGGAATGGAGCTGGGAAGGGGCTGGAGCTCAAGCCCCTCACAGGATGCGAGAGAGTCTCCTTCAAATCGTCAGCAACAATTACCAAGTTTAGTCTGAAGACAGTGATCCAGTGATGCAGAACAGTTGTCCCTCCCCAGCTGACCAGTCCAAGTGACCACCAGGAATACTGCTATTGCTAATTCCTGAGGACACCAAGCAGTCCAGAAGGAGATGATGCTCCCTCAGTAAGAGGTCAGTAAATCAAGCCACTGACTCGTACCATGAATGAGGACAGTTTATGTAACAAAAGGTTTTATGTAACAAAAGGTTACACACTGCTCAGCCAAAGGGGAGATAAGGAGTTGGCTTGCTGCGCCAGGAAGCACCAGCCAAAAGGAAAATCTGACCCTTGCTCCAGAGAAGGATGATGGCTTTTGGGGACCATTTCCAAGTGGCCCAGGTCACTTGATCTAGCACAGGTAAATACAGGTTTAGCTTCCAGGAGACACATCTTGATTGGTCTGAAAAGGAGGCGTTTCCCCCACTCCAACCCAAAGCAATGGAAAAATGCTTAACTGGGAGACTTGCCTGTGCATTGGAACTTTGATCAGCTCTGCAGGAGTTCAGTGCTGGGCCAGGATGGGCCCTACCAGCTCAGTGTAGCCATGGTGTTTGTGCAGTCTGACACACCTTGTACCATGCTCCTGGTGAGCCTGGGCCCTTCTGACTCCACTCCTCAGATTCTCCCCTTAGGCAAAACATCCCTTGAAAAATATATCCAAACCCTGCCTCTGTTCTCTGTTCAAAAGAAGCAGCATTCAAACCACAGAAAGGCTCTCCATGGAGGACATGATATTTTTTTTCCACCTATGTCTCTGCTGCACCAAGAGCTTTACATTCACCACACTCCTTCCAGCTCCTCCAAAATCAGTGCTCCTGCCCATGTTCTCCCCTTTCTATTTATGACCCCTTCACTCATTTTAAAGTTGTAAAGCTTCTGGATCCTTGAATCCCTTTTACAATCTTCCTAGTAGAAACACTTCATCTTATTTATCTGGAATAAAACTGCCACATTTGCAATGACACTGAACTTGTCACCTCATTTTCCTGGGTCATTTATAACATTCCAAGCAAGTCAGATTGTTTCAGCTCTATCTCTGCTAGGAAAAATCGATCAGCTGTCCCTACCCTCCATTTCTCGTAATTTTATCAATTTTTTTCCCTGTGTAAGGACATTCCCCCTTAACCCCATCTGCTTGACTTCTTTAGATAAGGAAAGCTGTTGAGAAAGATGTTTGGAAATCATGACTGTGGCTACCAGATCACCTTATTTTATATTTGCTGACCCTTGCCAAGAGCTCCAAGAGGAATGTTTTCCATTTCAAGGGTCCTCCTAACACTTCTCAGGTGTATCAAGGTGCTCAGCAGTACTAGCCTGGAGCATTATTTCTACAAGACTGGCTTGGAATCCTGATTCTCTCCAGGAGTTCTTTTTAAATTTTTCCCTTATTTAATTATTTGTACTTCATGTCGGCCCAGCTGCATGGTGGTCTGTGTTTTGTCAACTAAGAAGGAAGCTGGGAATGTAAATATGCTGCCAGAATCTCCAAAACAACCCTACACAGGCATTACTGATGTCACAGGGAATGGATTTCACATCCCACCACTCAAAAAAAGGCTTCAGAAATGCTAAGACAAAAAAAAAAAAAAAAGGAAAAAAACCTCAAAACATTCTGGCTATCAATGCTGGCCTTAAGCAAAGTTTGGCTTTACTTTCCAGCTGATGCTAAGCAGGAATGTTGAAATGGAAGTAAATCACAAAGAAAATACATCAAAAACTAAATAATAAAAAAACCAGCAAGGCATATGTTTGCAAAGCAGGAAACAAATTATAGCACAGGAAAGTTTTTAAGAACAAAGGAAGAAGTGACAAAAGAAGGACTAAACAAGATGCTCATTCTCAGTCTGAATTGAGTTTTTCCCTCACCTGCTCTAGTCTCATGAAATCCTCATGCCAAGAGGCCAAACAGCCTTGGGAGGCAAAACAAACCTCTCCCACTCAGAGCTATCCCACTGGATTAGTTTAATGAGGATTAAAACAGTTTCCTGATACAACACAACCCTGAGTCCTCCACAGCCTTTGAACACAGCATGCCTGGTGATACTGGTGATTTCCCAGACTGCTCCAGAACTCCCTGTTCAGTCTCCAGGGTCAGGACTCCAGCTCAGATGTGGCTTCCTATCATCCAGCAATGACAATCAAAATGGCCATCAAGGTTCAACAGCAATATTTTTAATTGTGGGGAAAATTATGACAGATTAGCTCTTCAGAGAATACACACAGGCAAAGGTTACCACTGCCCCTGCACTTGTGATAAAGCCAAGCAACAAAACACTGATAAACAGTAGCACAGGCTAATAAAATGTTAAGTGGCAGACTTGATGTTTCCACACTCAATTTGCCTCACAGTGGATCAATGACTCAGCATCTTGTTGGAAGCATCAAAGTTCTCAACATCATACTCTGGCAATTGCTACTGATATTTTAATCCACTTTTCCCTTCCCTTTTATTTACTAATATATGGCTTGGGAAACCCCACTGAGTAAAGCTCATTCCCATCTTTGAAGGGAGATGAAGGGGCTGTGCATAAAACTCTGCCATAAAATATGAGGAGCTTGTTTGGAAGTGATTGGTTTCATATTCATCTCATGGGGCACTTCCAAATGAGCAGAAGGGGCTCTCAGTAGAGCAGAGCACAAGCAGGGGGTCCTTGGAGAGATGTGCCAGCTCCTGAACTGCCCACATTGGGGTTTTACAAATTCTCTACCTTTTAAATAATTCTTACTACGGATGAAAATGAAGAAAGCACTGATCAATTCAGCAGCACAAGCCAAAAGCCAAGTCTCACCAGGGTGAAAAAAAAAAGCATTGTGGAAAAGCACAGATGTGGGATTTATCATCCTGGCAAATTCTAGTTCTCCTGGATCTCCGCAGATTTGGGTTTAACTCTGAATCTTCTGCATCAGCTCACCCATCCTCAAGAGCAGATCATTCTTCCCAGGACTACTGATAGTTCATTTTCCATATGGAAAAAGCAAACTTTCTTTTAACCAAAATTTATTACCTAAGCACTGACTGGACTTCAAGTTAGAAATAACCCAAACCCCAGGAAATAGTGGGGTAAGAAGAAACATTTCCTGCTGCAAGGCTCAACAGGCCAACCTTCAAACCTCATGTAAAAATCCAACAACTGCAAAGAAGGTAAGTTCTAACACCCGTTTAACAAGCATGCTTAGACCACATGCTGTCCCTTTCCTCCCTAATAAAAAAGCCAGGTCACAGGACTCCAAAACCTGCTTTCAACTATGGGATGGATTCTTCATCCTTCTCACCTCCCCCTGTGATTTATTTCAGGGAAAAAAAAAGCTGGACAAACCCTAAACATATCAGGGAGCAGCAGAGATCAGGGAACGCAGTGCTGGGACTCAGAAATATTTAATAGTGGTGATGCTCAGAGGGTTATCACCAGTGGGAAGAAGAATAAAAGAAGTTAAAAAAAAAAAAACCTGTCAAATACTATTAAGTCCTTATAAGTCAAAACTTTCACCATAAATAGCAGAAGAGACGACAGCCAATCATTCCCAGAATCAGCACCAACACAACAAAATGCCACCACTAATATGACACGATACAATTTTTCTTCTGTTGCAACAAGGAACAAGCTCACTCATGACAAAAGCAGACTTGAAAAGCTGACTGGACTACGCAAAACTCATTAAAAACCCTGATTAAAAGGCTCTTATCTAGTCCTGCAACACGTAATCACTCGGAGCTAATTAGGCTTCCTTGTGTTTCACTGCAGAGCTGCTGCACTTTCAAAGGCTCAGTCCTGGCTGATCCCACCTCTCCCATTGTTCCAAACCTCAGAGATCTGCAGCAGCACCACAATGATGCTCGATGTTGATCCACCACAACGAGCCAAAACCAAACCAAGAGGGCCATGCCACTTGCCAAACCTTTCCTGCCCACGGCGGACACTGGTCAGACCAGTTCTTTTGCCTGTTACTTGCCTAGGTACTGTTTCATTTGGGTTTTTCATCCTCACATAAAAGGGCATGACTATAAAAGTTGCTGAGATACTTTTTCAGATCACTCCTGAGCAAGCATGTATTAAGTAATTAATGTGAGATTAAGGACATGCTGGGGAGTCTGAAAGGCACAAGAAACTTTAAATCTCTAGTTCTGGGCAGACAGATGAACACCCACATTCCCAGGGGAGACCCCCTGGGCTGCCCAGCTCTCTGAGAGGAGTCAGCAAATACACACACTCCAGAAAAGCAGACACACGGGTGCTGCTGGATGTGCCACAAGAATCTGTAGAGAATTTCACACCTCTGGCTTCCCTAGAAGCTCCCTTTTTAGTCATGTCAGAAGTCCCACCTTTGAAAGATGGAGCAATCAAAGCCAACCACACACTGATATAGAGCTGCTGAGACATCAGCTGTTTATTAATGAAAGTCATCCCAGCAGCAGTGAAGGGGTTTCAATAAACAACCTGACTGAACGTTTTGAACCTGAGCAAAAGGGGATTTTCAATCTAATTATTTCATTGCTACTGCATGCATAGAAGCTTTTTACTCACTTCCCTTTGTACATAAGATAAAAAGAGTTCTGAACTGTGGAGTGGTTTTAGATCACCCATTATATTCCTCTGTACTGAGTCATAGGTTTGGAAGGAGCAATTAGGGCACAGCAGTAAAAGACTCCTGAAAGGTTACCAATTGTGTTGGGAAGTGACCTGCAAAGAGGCAGGCAAATTACATGGAATGATAAAAACTACCAATAAATCAGTATTGGTCACTGCCAAATTAGTCTGTTTACCGTACAGCTTTGTGGTGTAACTCAAAGATCACCATCACTTGATCTTGAACCACATTCAAATTCAAATAAGTGGTTTGTTTTTTTTTTTGAATACCTTGGACCCATTTACCCTCTCAGAGGAAACCACCACCAAATACTTTGCAATGCATATGTGCAGCTAGGCTGCTATTATCAATGCACGCTGTAAATACTGAGATGGCTGCACAAAGCATCCTCCCAGTGTCCAGAGCCTTATGGTAACCCATTTGGACAGTACAAACAGTAACAGGCATTAAATATTCTTTCACCAGCAGGAAATATTAATGTTAAATATTTGAGGCTAGAAGGAAAAAAAAGGAAAGTCTAAAACAGCTTTAGTGAATATGCTTGCAACTGATTTGCAAATCCACCTCTGCCCAAGTGTGCAGCTGCAAAGGTTTTTAAAAAAATCAGATGAGCAGCTTCATATTGCATTAAGTTCCAAAAGACCTGGATTTCTCATCAACACCCTGAGTTTCTGTGGGCAGAATACTGTTCATTAAACTGCTGGGAAAATCAGCAGGGAGAAGTAATTCTACACTAGCTTCTCTGGCTATTTTCTATCCGTAGCAGGCAGACTTGGAAAAAACACAATTCTTAGTCCATAAAGCACTTTATAACAGTGAAGACATAAGACAACTGCCCAACCATGCCATTTCAGCACAGCAAATCATATGGGTTTGATATGGAACCAGTGAAACTTTTAATCAAAGTTTATTTCCTAAGTGAAAATGGTTTAATTTCATATACATCTCTTGTGATATGTTTCATTGTATTTTTGTAACTAAGAAAATTTGTATGGAAGAAAGAGCATTCCAGCCCCCAACTTCTCCCTAGAAATGTGATCATGACACTTCCTTCCAGACTGGGAAGGAGGCATGGAGGAATGTGGTGGTCCTGGAAGGTCCACTGGGCTGCTTTCTACTAAAGAATTAACCTTTATTAGACATTGATACTTCACTGCTACTGGGGTGCAGAAGAACAGGGCCCACGCACTGGGCTAACAGGGGGTGGTCATTAGTACAACTACTGACAAATCCTACATCAGGCCCAAGTTCCTGAATAGAAATTCCACCCTTCCACCAGCTCTCTGGATGGGGGCACCTGCCAAAAGCAATCACAGAGTGAAAATCCCTTTCACAGCTTTTAACACTCTCTTGCTGTACAGCAAGACCTACCCAGAAGAGACTATTGCTGGTTTAAACCCCAGAGTTACACTGGCATTCACATGATGGAAGATCCTAAGACATCTGAAATTTTGCATTGCAAATTGAAGGTGGGACTAATTAGCAAGAGGTATTTATTACCACCATCATATTCTTAACGATAGATTAATCAGCGGGAGGGGTTTTCCAACAGAGAAATAAAAGCAAGCTTTGATAAGGCAACTAAGTTTGGTGAGCAGGTTGCAAGGGCAACAATCACTTCATGGAAGAAACAGGTTTTCTCTTTTTAATTTCACTGTAACTGGAATGAAAACAGAACAAAGCTATTGAACATAAACGCATAAAGTGTGCTACAAAAACACAGCTTTGCCAACACTGCTCTCCACTGCCAAGTCTGGAGCAGAACAGACAATCCAGATCCCTCAGCTTCTTCCCAGAACAGAAATGCTTCCCTTTCTACTTCTGGATAGCCCAGTCTAAGCTTTCCAAAAAGAAAAGATCTTCGACAAAGATAATGCCCTGGAAGTAAATTTCTTGCTCTTAAATTTTTAGAACAAGCAGTCAGTTATAAATCAATGCTAAACACCATTAAATTGAAACAACATTCCCCTGAAAGACATTTCATCAACAAAAAAGTTCATTTCCTGAAAATACTGCAAAAAATATTTAACCTGTTGACTTGAAGCTGACCATCACCATAAAAAGAAAGAAGAGACTGGCGTATCTTTTTATTTGTATGTTTTCTTCTTTTCATTTGTCTCTCCCCATAGATGAAAGATAAATCTCTCTGCCTAGACGAAATAGGATTAGCTGCACCTCCACTCCCTAGATTCCAAGAGAGACAAGCTGTTCCAAGACAGTGGCCCTGGCAGATTCCCACATCCTCTCCACGTTACCCAACCCCGGTTATTCCCAGGTCTCCAGCGCTTTACGACTGCCACCTTCCGTTGTGGAAGGGAGTAACACATTCCTGTGGCACTCGGCTACCTCAGCTCTCCAGCTCCTGCTTAGCATGATGCTCATCCTCAACACTGCTCGCATCCAGCTTGGAATTCTGCAAGATTTGGGGTCCTGATCCTTTACACGCACTGCCTGCTTCCCTCTGTGATGGCAAAACAGCACGAGAGCCCCAGGGATTGCAAGTGAATTTCCACAGCCAATACTGAAAGACATGAAGTTACCATGGTCCTTGGGAGCTCTGCCTCAGACACCTGCTCTTCCCACCTCTCAGTTTAGCAACTGCTGATTCAGCTCCAAAGAAATCAGAAACCTCCATCTGTACCTCTTTCTTCCAACTACAGCTTTTGGGGATTTTTAAACGGTTATTATTAAACTTACAGGGATGTTTTACATGCAGTTGTGACACACAGCTGCAACTAGTGTGTGTAATGTAAGGACTGAAAGGCTGCCGCTGCTCAAGGAGGAAATGACACTAAAAGGGAACAAAATTGGTCACTCTCCTTCCATTATATAATCTTGTGGCCCTATCCTTGATGTCCTGTACTTTTATAAAATTTCCATACTAATCTGCTAAGGTATTAACTCATGCGACTGATTATTAACTATGAATTTGTAACTGTTCAGCTTGCATACAGAAAATGCACACAGGTTGCAAATTAACATTTAAGCAAAAAACGTTTAACAAGGACATTTTAAACAAAAAAAGCTCATTGTTTTAACTCAATGTCTCCTCTCTAACTGTGCAGGAAGAGAACACCACGATCAAAGAGCAGTTGGCTATCCCCTGAAGGCCTGTGTGGATCAGCAAGTTGAAAGGTGGAAATACTTTAGCTGAGCACAAAAGCATCAATGCAAGTAACAAAATACACTCTTTAAAGTAATACTGCTCCAGTAAAAACTGTATTTTCCCCATCAAAATTCTCCTAGCTCCAGCTCTCCTAATGTTGCCAGCTTTGAAGTACTGAACCCCTATTCACATGAAATCCAGTTCAGGATTGATCACAGAAAGCTCATACCAAAGCACTGAAGCCTTCTGATTTACCTTTTGCTCTCTTCCACTGCTTTGTCCAAGTGCTGGAAGATATCTTGGAATAAAATGCAGCTGGAGCGACTGTTGATGTCATAGCCATATCCTCTCTTCCAGTATTGCTTCAGGTCATTCAGGTATTCCAGCACCTAAAGTCAGAGCTCACAGGTTTCTATTGTTGCACCAAGGGAAAACAAAAAGCCCACAGCCTGGAGCAATGACACAAAGACAACTCCAAACATCAAGGCTCCAGTTGAAACCACTTCAGCATAAAACCAAACAACAGATCAGACCAAAGAGCTGCCAAATTCAGCATCTGGCTACACTCACAGTCAGGTGAGGTGCTGCACATCACAGGACAACCATTATCCATTGCTTTTTTCGCACTTCTGATTTTGCCTCTGGCTCATCATTCTTCCCATAGAACCCATCCCACACCTTTAGCTCAGCTTGTCTGTTTTCACATTCCAGAGACATGCACACATCTCAGACAGAACCGTGCCTCAGAAATATTCAAGAGTACACGGTGCTCTCCTTGTTCTTTGTTCCTTTCCTGACAATTCCTGGCATCAAAGTCTTTTCCCTCCTCCCTGCTGAGTTATTTATAACGACACTGAACAGGGCACTTCTCAGCAGAAGCCCATGGTGATCCTGATTCTCTTAGAGAGGGCACCACTCATTCCTAACTGCCCACCCTTTAGCCAGGCACCTGCCTATGCAAAGGTCTCCTCTTTTCCCAGGGGTGCAAATTTCCTTGCGAGCCTTGGAGGAGCCTTACTGAACATCAAAAGTTACATCAAACAATTCTGAAAGAAGAGGAACAAACATTTGTCTCATTTATCTGGGTTCTACTGGGTTTTATTAACAGGCATTTATCTGATTTAGAGATCTGATAGTCCCTAAAATCAATCAGAGAGTCTCAGAGGCCCTAGAAGACCTCATTTGTACCCTAGAGTAAATTTTATCATGGGATTCCATCATGTGAAAAACACACATTATAGAATGGTTTGGGTTGGAAGGCCACTTAAGATCACCTCATTCCAAACCCCCTGCCACAGGCAGGGGCACTTTTCACCAGAGCAGGCTGCTCCAAGTCCCACGTACCTTGGCATCTTCTTCACTGAAGAGTGAACACCATGGGGAGGTCACATTTTTTATAGCCAGCTCGTATGAGCAGGTGAGAAAAGCCACTTGAACGAGATCTGCAATAAATCCAACAAACAAGCAAGAGATAAACCACTGCTACACAAGTAGCGACTTCCCCTCAGCTTACCTCTAAAATGAACTGCAATTACTGTTTGGCAATGCAAACAATGAAATCCAATAGATAACTGGCAGGACAAAGGCCAAGCACCAAAAATATGCAGTTTAACAGAAATATTGTGCAAAATCCAGGTTTTGGGCTGCAAGCTCTTCATGTTACATCATAATAAGGGGAAAACAAGAGCATTTCATATTAAATGCTGCCCATCTCATGTGTTATAGGGGTCAGCTGCTGGTGCAGCCACACAGGACAGAAGAGTCAACACAGGGAAGGTGTGAGGTCTTTGAAAACTCTCCCTTCACATCAGCAGCTGAGTATGAGCAGCACCACAGGGAACTTTGTTTCCAGCACGTCCCTAAAGCTGCAATCCCAACAGCAACACTTATTTTGGGGGGGGTTTCCCCACCACTTGGCCACAGAGGGAAACCCAGCACTTCTGTTCTGGACAAGTGAGTTACAACACAGACACGCAGGGCTGCTTTTGCTTAGGCCATTTACGTGCTTGAGTTGTAACAGGTTCCACAAAAGCTACACCTGCTCCAGCAGAAAGCAAAATTAAAGCGCTCAAATCCCTCCAAAACCAGGCAAAGCTGATTTCATCTACAGGAAAGGTGTTTTCAAACATCTTTTTCTTCTGGCCACTAACCATTCATTACTGCAACACCAACACAGACTTACAGTCCCATGCACTTAATTAGAGACTGCATCTCCAATTCACAGCCACTTTAAATTACCTACTCTGCATAACTACATGTCTTGGAAGTCATTCTTGGCCAGGCCTGGAGCCGAAGCCACCTGTAACAGGAATTCCTTACCTGCATTTAGCTCCTCCACCGGCAAACACAAGGCACTGGCGACCTTCTCCAGGACCTTCTTCATCTCGGGCCCCTCTTTGAAGGCGCTCACCTGGCACATGGCCGCATCATTCTCCTCCACCAGGGCCACAAACTTGGCGCAGTGATCAAAGAACCGCATCAGGGAGTCGTTCACTTCAACCTCCACCTCTGAAAGCAAATGTGGGCATCAGGGGGAGCACCATCATCCCCAGGGGTACCAGCACATGGCCACCGTGACACCCCCCAAGGGACAGTCTGCCCAGACACCACCGTGTCCCCACAGAGGGGATGCAGGGTTTAGGGTCCCCCTCAACCTGGGCATGGGGAATGTGGCACTGGTCTCATGGCTTCTCTCAGCCACAGCGAGGGCAGCGGACACCCCCAAACCCTCTGGGAGCATCAGGAGGTGCGGGGAGGGTGTGGGACTCCCCCAGCCACTCATGAAGGGCACAGGAGTCCCCCCAGCCCCTCGGGAACATCATGGGGCTCCCTCAGGGATGGAGCGAGGCTCCCCCAGCCCCTCAGGGAGGGCACAGGAGTCCTTCAGGGGAGGAACAGAGCTCCCTCAGAGCGGGCACAGGACTCTGACAACCCCTCTTTGAGAGCACAGGAATCCCTCCGAGAGAGTGTGGGACTGCATCAGCCTCCCAAAGAGCACTGGGCGCTCCCTCACGGAGGGCACGGGAATTCCCCATCATCCTGGGAGAGCTGGGACTCCCCTGGCCCCTCAGGCACAGCCGGGAGGTCCCCAGGGAAGGGGCGGGTGTCGCGCACTCACCGTCGCCGCCGAAGTCGAGGGTCGGCCCGAGCCCGCGGCGGAAGGCGGCCCCGCTCTGCAGGCAGCGGTGCTTGGAGCTGCTGGCCAGCGCCAGGCGGCGGCGGGCGGCGAAGAGCGCGGGGAAGCGGGCGGCCATGCGCCGGGCCAGCTGCTCCATGTCGCGCCGGCCCTGCGGCGCCAGCCGCCCGTCCAGGCTCTCCTCGTACCACATGGGCCAGGCGGCCAGGGCGGCGGCGGCGGGGCAGGCGGCGGCGTCCGCGGGCCGGCGGAGCAGCCGGGCATGCAGCTCGCCCAGCCGGCGAACCTGCCCGGCCGTGGGGTAGCGGGTGCCGTGCCGGAGCACGGCGCGGAGCTGCAGCGGGGCGCAGGAGGCGGGCAGCGACCCGCCCGCCCCGGGACCCAGCGACAGCGGGTCGCGCACCAGGTGCGGGTTCACCTCCTCGTAGCGGGACTTGGTGCCGAAGTAGCCGCTGAGCCCCGCACTCGCCGGCGGCAGGACGAGAAGCAGCAAGAGGAGAGCGGCTTCCCTGCGAGGCGCCATGGCTGCAACTGCGCGGCTGCCGCAGGAAGAGGCGGAGCGTGGCCGCCTCTTCACGGCTTCAGCCGCCCCAGGAACCGCCCCAGCCCGGCTCCGCCCGGCCCCTCAGGGCTTCGCCCGCCCCTTCACAGCTTCGAGCCCCTCAGCGCGGTTCTCACGGCTTTTCCAGTCCCCTCACGGCTTCACCCGCTTCATCACAGCTTCACCCGACCCCTCTCGGCTTCTCCAGTCCCCTCACGGCTTCACCTCCTCCATCACAGCTTCACTCGACCCCTCTCGGCTTCTCCAGTCCCCTCACGGCTTCACCTCCTCCATCACAGCTTCACCCGACCCCTCTCGGCTTCTCCAGTCCCCTCACGGCTTCACCACCTCCATCACAGCTTCACCCGACCCCTCACGGCTTCTCCAGTCCCCTCACGGCTTCACCTGCTCCGTGACAGCTTCACCCGACCCCTCTCGGCTTCTCCACTCCCCTCACGGCTCCACCCGCTCCATCACAGCTTCACCCGCTCCATCACAGCTTCTCCAGTCCCCTCACGGCTTCACCTGCTCCGTGACAGCTTCCCCCGACCCCTCTCGGCTCCACCCGCCCCAGCCCGGGATACTCGTATGCAGGCGAGGCGCTGGCGGGAACCCTGAGGGGAGCCATGAGCTGTCTGACCTATTTTTGCATCTGCTTTGCCTCTGTGGAGCCTCACTGGCTTCACGGAGCTCAGTAAAAAAAGTCAATACACTGTCAGACAGGAGGGGAATGGTTTAATTCTTCCGTACAGGTAGAACAACTGGATGGACTGCAGTAGGGAAAGAGAGGCAGAGACAAGGTACGTTGTCTTTCTCTGTATATAAAACTCAGAGCAAACCCCGCGAAGCAGATGGCCTCAGGACAACCTAACCTTCTTCTTGGTGGTCAGTGTCCAAGATGTGCTAGATCTGAAAATTTTTAAATTGCTCTTCTTTTTTCTCTGCAGCTGTGCAATTTATTATCAGCTCTAAGGTTTACTATTACCAAAAGTGCACTGTGTTCAACTGGAAACAGAATGTGCTGCTGTCCCTTGGAGTTGTGTTGTAGAAAATCTATATCTGTTGACATAAAGCAATAGCAGAAGCTAACAAATCCCTACCATGTTTTATTCATCAAATTAGCACTTACATTAGCTAGATGTTAAGGCCACTTCAGCCAAAACCCTGGACCTAGGCCGTGCTGGGAAAGGGGCAAGTGGGATGTGGAAGTAAACTTTATCTGTTTCGCAGAGCTCTGTGAAAACATCACCTATGATGTGCATATCTCCATCATTAGAGAAGCTCTGTCTTAGTTAGAATTTTTAAAAAGTCAGTACACTTTCTTCCTTGCTGCTTCTTCATGGCAGAAATTCATCCCCAACCAAGAACGCTGCTGAGGGCTGCAGCTCCCCTCAGAACTTGCTTTGTCCTCCAACATGGGTGACCAAAGCCAAGAAGGGTCTTCCACAGCTGTCTTGGCTCTTTTTTTTGCTAAAAGCAGTTGGATTGCACTCAAAGTAAGGTAGTGATGTTGAGAAGGTGGCTGCTGCTGGCGTTTGCAGTGTGGGCATGTGGGTTTTTCCATAGAATCATAGAATCTCGTGAGTTGGAAGGGACACACATAGATCATTAAACCACGGAATCCCAGGATCCCTGAGGCTGGAAAAGCCCTCCCAGCCCATGGAGTCCAAGCTGTGCCCGATGCCCACCTTGTCCCCAGCCCAGAGCACTGAGTGCCACCTCCAGCCCTTCCTTGGACACCTCCAGGCATGGGCACTCCAAAGCTCCCTGGGCAGCCCCTGCCAAGGCCTGAGCACCCTTTCCATGGAGAAATTCCTGCTGCTGTCCAAGCTGAGCCTCCCCTGGCCCAGCCTGAGGCCGCTTCCCCTTGTCCTGTCCCTGTTCCCTGGGAGCAGAGCCCGACCCCCCCCGGCTGCCCCCTCCTGTCAGGGACTTGTGGAGTGATAAGGACACCCTGAGCCTCCTCAGAGTCAAACTGCTTTTAACACTCTACCAGCAAGACCAGGTAGAAATAAGCAACTGTGTAAAAACAAGTGGGAGCACGAAGTTTGCAGCCAGGGATGTGTCCAGCTGGGAGCTGTGTCCAGAGAGCCACCAGTTCTGGTTATCATCACAGAATCCCAGGGTCAGGGCTGAGGCTGCAGGGAGCACAGAGGGCACCCGGTGGCACCTCCCTGCTCCAGCAGGGCCATCCCAGAGCACAGGGCACAGCACTGTGTGCGCACAGCTCTGCAACAGCCCCAGGGAGGAGAGCCCAGAGCCTCTGTGGACAATGTGCTCAGGGCTGGGCACTGCCCAGGGCACAAGTTGTGCCTCCTGTGCAGGGGAATTGCTGGGCTCAGGCCCTGCCCGTGGCTCTGGTGCCATTGCTGGGCCCCCGGAGCAGAGCCCGGGCTCTGCTCGGAGCCCTCCCTGTAGACACTCAATCACATCCCACTGGCACCGCAGGCATGGAATGATGGCATTGTAATGACCGATCCAGAAAAGCTTAGAGAGGCTTAGAAAAGCAAAGAATAAAAAGAGGCATCCTGTGGAAAAGCCTGAGCAGCACAGCGGTGACACATCGGGTTATAAAACAGTTTGGGCAAAAGCATAAGCAAAACATCCCCGTGCTGATTATACCCATTTTCAGTTAAACCCTCACTACTGAATAGATACGAGCTTGTAGCTAAGGAAACAGAGTTATCTGTAGGAGAAGCAAGGCTTGTGGTTAACAGAAACATCTCCAGTCTCAGCAGAAAGGCTGAGCTTTTGGCCCACAGCACATCCTGGGGAGACCTGTGTTTTATACAGTCAGGCTTTACTCCCTGCCTCCACAGCCAGGCTATTGCTTCTGGAGCTGAGAATTTCCAGTGAATAAATACATTTTCATTATCTATTTAGTCCACTATTGAAATTCTGTTAGGAAGTGGGTACCTCACCTGTCTCCTACCTCCTCAATATCCAAAAGAAAGTGTTAATGCAAGAGTGTGCTAAGGCTCAAACAGGGTAGGCTGTTCAGCCTGTAATGCTGAAAGAGAAAAGGGAAAGAACATAAGGGGATAAGTAAGTGGTTTAAAGCTTCTGGGCAAAGTTATGGGCTCTGTGTTAGAGCTAGGCAGTGTGACTCAGCTGTCTCCCAGGGACTCTGTCCAGGGCTACTTGGCCCATTTCCGTGGCTCATTTAGTTTACATTAGACATATCTACCACAAATCACTTGTAGCATATCATCTTTTATAGCAAACCAGCATGAGACTACCCGCAGTGTTGCTTTGAAACCTATTGAGGGTATTTTGAAAATACCAACAAAAGTACCCATTCCATCAGCTGTGTAACTGTTCCCTGTGAGGAATCTCTGTAGCTGGTTTTAGTAGGAAAAGGATTTTACATATTACAGCAGCGTGCACGTCAGCGGCTGTGCGTGAGGGAGAAAAAGAGAACTCAAAAGAGTTTTTTGTTAGAGATTGTAAATGTGAAATTAAAAGGTAATTAACAACTGGTTTGTCATCCCAGTTTCCATTCCAGAAAGGGATTTCTATGTTCTGAGTTGTCAAGGGCAGACAGTTATCCCACACTGGATCCTTCCTTGCTCCTACCACGTCACATTAAATCATCACATCCTATTGCACCCCATGAAATTGTTCAGATATGTATTTTGAGTGGTTTCACAGGATATTTTCTATTATGACAGGGAAAATCTTATCAATAAGATATCATTCTATGACGAGGTAAAACCCCTCCAGTTCATATCCCAAAACTCTGGACAAACCATTTACACAACAGCCACATTGCCATTTTCACCCTCCACAAGTATTCTGATGTTATTTTTTTTTTTGGTCCTTGTGTCTTCTTTATATCTAAATTAGAAGCCAAAACCATTTCCAAACATGCCTGTTCCAGATGCAACGATATCAGATTGTTCTTTCTTCTGTTCTCCTTTATTGCTTTTGTTTCTTGACATCGTCAGGTCTGGCAATGCTCAGGGTGGTTAGTTCATGACTCACATTTCCATTCAGCAGCGCTTATTTGTTCACTTGCAGTGCAAATAGTCCTGTCCTGAATAATTTCCTTGTTTCTGCTTCATCTATGGATTTTCCGTAGAGGTGCATCAATTTCCAAACCAAGCTATATTCAAAATGCAACTGAGATGGTGAATGCACCAACCTCTTCTGAAAACACCTTTTTCCTTGTAAACCCTTCCTGCTCCTCAGAGCTTTGGTGGCCTGTAATTGCCACCAAATTAATGGCAGTATATTTCTTCAGCAGCAAAAGGGCAGAGAAAACAAATTTTCCTCTGTCCCCAGCTGAGTGTATGCCATTAGCTGGTCTTTCTGAGAATGAAGAAAATGCTCCCATTGCCACACTGAGCACTGGGGTGATTCCCATAGTACAGAACTCACTGCCTGCAGCTGTACAAGTGAGGGGTGGATTCAGCTCTCTCTGTCAAGCTTTTAAACCCAATGATATGAATTACATGGTCCAGGGAGGAAAGGTGTCAGCCCCTAATTTTGTGTTCTGCTTTCCTTCTCATGCAACCTCATTCCTTCACTGTCAAGGAACAGATCTCAAAGCAAGGATCTCTTCCTGCTGGCTGGCAGCCATTCCTTATTACCCGATGAGCAGCCATGATTTTAGGAGAGGAAATAATCATTGAATTACAGAAAGGTTTGGGTTGGAAGGGACCTTAAAGATAATCCAGTTCCAAACCCCTGCCATGGGCAGGGACACCTTCCACTATCCCAGGCTGCTCCAAGCCCCAATGTCCAACCTGGCCTTGGGCACTGCCAGGGATCCAGGGGCAGCCACAGCTTCTCTGGGCACCCTGTGCCAGGGCCTGCCCACCCTCCCAGGGAACAATTCCTGCCCAATATCCCACCCAGCCCTGCCCTCTGGCACTGGGAAGCCATTCCCTGGGTCCTGTCCCTCCAGCCCTTGTAAAGAGTCTCTCTCCATGTTTCCTGCAGCTCCTTCAGGTCCTGGAAGGCCACAATGAGGTCACCCCAGAGCTTCTCCTCTCCAGGTGAACAATCCCAGCTCTCCCAGCCTTTCCTCCCAGCAGAGCTGCTCCATCCCTCTGCTCATCCTGGAGCCTCCTCTGGGCTCTCTGCAGCAGCTCCAGGTGCTCCCTGTGCTGGGCCCCAGGGCTGGGGCAGCTCTGCAGGTGGGGTCTCAGCTGAGCACAGGGGCACAGGGGCAGAATCCCCCCTCCCCTGCTGCCCACGCTGGGGGCTCAGCCCAGGGCACAGGGGGGTTCTGGGTCCCAGCTCTCACCCACAGCACCCCCAGGTCCTTCTCCAGGGCTGCTCCAGCTGCTCATCCCCTGGATTGATGCCGGGAGTTGCCCTGATCCGGGTGCAGCCCCAGCACGTGGCCTGGTTAGCTGCTGTCAGCCTTTGAGCCCCACAGACCCGAAGCAGCAGGGAAGTCAGGCACATGGGAGTGCTGCCGTGGGGACAGCCTGGCCTCACACTGGTGTCACCTCCCAACCAAGGTCTGCACTGATCCCGGTGGCCCAGAGCTCAGTGTTCTCAATTCCTTTGGTTTTAGTTATTCTCCCTAAACAAGTGAATTCCAGCATGAGGGCAGAAAGCAAACCCTACAAGATCCCAAGGCGCTGCCTCCTCCAGACACCCCAACTTTATTGTTCCCAAGCGGACGAGCCCCGCAGACAAAAACAATCTGGCAGTGGCTCAGCTCAGCCAAGGCACACACAGCAGCCCAGGTGAGCAGATCTCCCTGAGTGTGTCCCTGTCCTGGCCCTGGGCACGAGGAGTGGGGCTGGGGAGACACGAGCTGATGGGAGTCTGATCTGGCATAAAGAGAGGCAGGAAGGTGAAGGGGTGTGGTGGAGACTCAGAAGAGGTGTAGGGTGTGGGCTTGAAGCAGCTCAGGCTGCTTTTGGGTCACACCTTCACACTGGGAGGTGATGTGCCAGCACCTTACCTCTGGGAGTTCCTTGTGCACCTTGCCTCCCACGAGGAGGGTGACCTTCTTCCCCCTGAACTGCCCTGGCTCCCATGCAGCAGCTGGTGCTTGTGCTGAGCAGGCAAAGCTGTGGTGTTGCTGCTGCTGGGTGGGATGGAGGCATCCAGAACCCCAGGCTCTTGATCCTCTGTCAGCTGGCATCACATCTCATCTCACCAGTGCAAAGCCATGTCAGCAGCACGATGCTTGATTTGGGGACACACTTTTGTACCCTGGGTGCCAAACCTCTTTCATCTGGGGGCACTGCCACATTCCTGCTGCTCCTTTTGAAGGGCTCTTCACAGGCACTTTCTGCTCTTCTGGGCAGTCCTTTGCCTTCTGTGCATGTGAGCAGGGAGCAGTTTATTGTCACAAGGAAAGGGATGGGTTTTTCCATAGCTGTTGCCACATTTTGCTTAGCAATTGGAGAACTGGAAAAGGAATGACACATATAACTATTGCTTTCTGCAGGAAGGGCTGAATTCAGATCTCATCCATGCTGTCCTAATGGAGAGAGAGGGACCATCTCCTAATATTTTTGGTTCCTATCTGACTTGCAGGTCATTCCAATTTGGGACAGGCCAACAGTTGTCACTGGGAGGTCTGTGGTGGCTTCTTGGTGTGGAGATCACCCCGCTGGTCCCTCCCTCCCACTGTGAAAGGGGGCTCTTTGGAGCTGCTCAGTGTGACCCCCTTGAGGCTGGGGTCAAAGTCTGTCCCAGGCCTGCTTTCCTACCTGGCTTGTTGGTTTAAATGGCCTGTAATTAGGGTAGAGCCTCTGCCTGATTGCTGATGGGAAAGCCTGATCTCAATTAACCCTAAGCACAACTCCATCTCCAAAGCTCTGCTCACACCTCTGTACCTGTGGCTTTCACCACTCAGCTTTCCCCGTTAGCACTTGGGATATCAGTCCTGTTTGCTCACATGTGGGGGACACGGTGCTCACGGGACCCCTGAGTGCTCCACATGCTCCCCTTTGGCACGTCAACGTTTAAACATGTGTGACACGGCCTGTTCTGCCAGAAAACACAGGGACCTCTGGGGATCCTAAGTGGTTTGACCTCTTTGCAAGCAGAGTTTCTGGTCTTGCAGTACGGCTTCAGCCTGTGTGGGCACCGTCGTCAGCGTGGCCACCCCATAATTATGTGGTTGCCTTTCTGGGACATGGCAGGCCCTTCCAGTTCTGGAGCAGCATGACCCCATACAGCAAAACAGGCTGTGGAATGGCTTGGAGATTCAAAAACCCCAGAGATAAATTCAGAAAGCCTCGAAATCCGGCCAAACTGGATTTTCCAAGGGTAAAAGTAAATTTAAATAAGAGTTTCTTTTTCCACATAAGTAAGAGGAGGACAGAAGCTACAGAAACTATGTGGACCTGTGCTCTATATATGGAAAGGTAAATTTCTGGGTTGTATTTTCACCAAAATACTGGCACAAAGAAAGCTCAAAGATTCAAGCATGCTAAAGGCAAGGGCCTATTCAGAATAGTGAATCATGAAAGAACGGGACAGACCAAGGGGAAACGGCCTCAGGCTGGGCCAGGGGAGGCTCAGCTTGGACAGCAGCAGGAATTTCTCCATGGAAAGGGTGCTCAGGCCTTGGCAGGGGCTGCCCAGGGAGCTTTGGAGTGCCCATGCCTGGAGGTGTCCAAGGAAGGGCTGGAGGTGGCACTCAGTGCTCTGGGCTGGGGACAAGGTGGGCATCGGGCACGGCTTGGACTCCATGGGCTGGGAGGGCTTTTCCAGCCTCAGTGATCCTGGGATTCTATGAACTGGCAATAGCAATTAATTAATTAATCCAGTGCCATTCTTTTCAGTATGGTTCTGTCAGATGGGGTTTGGGCTTGGATGGTCAAAAGAAGCCCATGGTAAGGAAGTTTGCTGACAGCACAAAGCTTGACAGTGCCCCAGTACAGAGAACAAGTCAGAAATAGGATGAAGTTTAACAGTGAGCAATTCTTGCAACAAGCAGGGTTTTCTGCTGCAAACTCATCAGCTCAGAAAGACAGAGGAAGAGAAAGGCTTGAACAGAGCAGCAGATCTGCAGGCAGCTGTGAGCCCTTGGTGTGGCACGGCCACGTAACGGCAAACAGGAGTCTGAGGCAGGTCAGAAGTGAGACATTATCAAGAGATAGGGAGAGATTAACACTCCCCACTGTGGGTGGCCACAGCCACAGCCACCCGCGGGCAGGAGTGCAGGGGAGCACTGCTGGGTGGTGCACAGCTTCTGAGAGGGCACTCAGAGAGCTGCAAACCTGACAGGGGTGAACATGGACCGGACATCAGGAGGATTCTCAGCTGGAAAGGGCTGGCCTCAAGATGAATTTAGCAACCTCGGTGAGAGGAAGGAGGTGCTTTGCCGGCCTCTGATGGCAGACACTGGGCTTGGTGAGATGGGATGTTTCCATCCTGTCCCCTGTTCCTACTCTGCTTCCAGCCACAGGGTCCAGCGTGCAGCACTTTTTTACAACACAGCTCTTGCCCAAGACAACAGGGATGTTACAGGAACACCACCAGTGTGACTTCCCCTGACCAGTGCCATCCATCCCCACAGGAAAGCAGGGGCGGGAAAGCTCTGAAAGAGCTTCAGAAAAATTCAGTGTCAGGAGTTGGCATGAAACGAATCCAGCTGGATCACGCTGCATTCAAAGCCACATCTTGTTAAATCATTCAGACGGAGGACTGGAAATAGGGGCAGTTTGCCAAGTTATTCAGCAGATGTACAGTCATGGCTGGTCAGCAGCTTTCTAAAATTACCACAGTCATCTAAGACAGATTTTCTTCATGACCGAGGCAGCTTTTTAATAGATTCAGTAAACAAAATGTTGTCTGGTAGCATTTCTCCTAATTCTAAGGCAGTAAATTATCCTTGTGATACTGCTTTTTAAGTCCTTCTACGTTTTCTATTCCTATTCAGAATTTGGATTTTCTTAAAAAAAATGTTGATCACCCTTGTTTACCTTTAGAAAAGCCAAGGCCACGTTAATGTCTATCTAGTTGTAAAAGGCTTGTTTTTAGGGAGTTATTTCAAGAAGTTTGGAGGCAATTTAAGTACTATTCAAAATTTCCTTCTTATCTGGACCAGTTAACTTTTGTCACTTTTTTTTTCCCACAGGAATTAACAACTCACTGCTGCTCACTTTGCTCCTCTGCATGCTCTACACTGCCCTGTTTTGTTAAGCTTAGCTTTGATCTCCTCTAGACTTGAGAGATGGTGAGGCATTAGGAAGCCAAGGAAATTACTGTATTTGCCAATACACTCACACAAGAGGAGAAGCAAATACTGAGAGTGAACTACCAAGCCCTTTAGTGCTAAAATGAAGACAGGTGCTTGTTCTGTCTTCCCTAAAGTCTGCAGCCATGCCAAAGGTACCTCATGGTTATGGAAGCAAGGGCAGTCATAGAATCCCAGGATCCCAGGATCCCTGAGGCTGGAAAATCCCTCCCAGCCCATGGAGTCCAAGCTGTGCCCAATGCCCACCTTGTCCCCAGCCCAGAGCACTGAGTGCCACCTCCAGCCCTTCCTTGGACACCTCCAGGGATGGGGACTCCATCACCTCCCTGGGCAGCCCCTGCCAAGGCCTGAGCACCCTTTGCATGGAGAAATTCCTGCTGCTGTCCAAGCTGAGCCTCCCCTGGCCCAGCCTGAGGCCGTTTCCCCTTGTCCTGTCCCTGTTCCCTGGGAGCAGAGCCCGACCCCCCCCGGCTGCCCCCTCCTGTCAGGGACTTGTACAGAGCCACAAGGTCCCCCCTGAGCCTCCTTTGCTCCAGGCTGAGCCCCTTTCCCAGCTCCCTCAGCCGCTCCTGGGGCTCCAGCCCCTTCCCAGCTCCATTCCCTGCCCTGGGCACGCTCCAGCCCCTCCAGGGCTCTCTGGCCGGGAGGGCCCAGAACTGGACACAGCCCTCGAGGTCCCTCAGCAGGGCCAGCCCAGGGGACGGGCCCTGCCCTGGGGCTGTGGCCACCCCATGGCTGCCACAGCCCAGGGCCCATTGGCCTCCTGCCCCCCTGGGCTCCTGTTTTTATGTTGCCCAGGCAGTGTGGGTTGCTAACAAAGCTTATTTATATTTTTGGAAAGGTTTTGCCCTACCCAAAGCCAGGCTGAGGCTGGTGGCAAAGAGAGCTTTGCAGAGGAAAGATGTTGTTTTGCTGCCAGCTCTGCCCAGGGCTCAGCTGATCCTGTGTTTCAGAGCACAGATCCCACTAACGGGAATGAAGCCGCACGTCAGTCATCGGGCTCTTTCTTTTAGCACGGTTAGCAGTTACAGACAAAAGGCAAATGAACAGAAAGAGGCATTCAGCTGGGGCTAGCTGAGTCTTAGTCTTTTGTCTGGAAAATCCTTCACTTCCCCATTGAGGAGTGGGGTAACAAATTAAAAACTTTTGTCTGCTTGCCCTTCCGAATCAGCACGTGTCAGTAACGCTGTGAGCGTGGATGAAGGAAAAGGGAGTTGTAGGCCGGGTTTACCATTCATTAAGCGAAAGTAATTTACTCTTCTTTGCACAGGGTTGAAAAGTGCTGCCCAGTGCAACAGTGCTTGGGGCACGGACCTGGGGACAGGGAGGGTGGAATGGCACTGCCATGTCCTGCTTTGGGAATGACTTTGAGTCCTGTGCTGAAAGCAGAAAGCTATGAAAATCATCTTATTTTCTTTATGCGTGTATGGAGAATCCACTCAAACTCAAAATTAAACAGTGAATGGGATGTTTTACTCCTCTTCAGGATCCTCGGCGTTTGCAGGGTCAGTTTGGTTACAGAGAGGTCAAAGCCAAACCTTTCCTGGTAGTGAGAAGGATGGAGCCCCTGACCCCAGACTGCAGCCAGGGGGCTCAGGGTGGATGTGGGGAAGCACACCTTGCATGGAATCACACAATCACAGAATCATTAGGGCTGGAAAAGGCCTCCAGGGTGTCCAGCCTTTGATGGAACACCACCATGCTCACTAAGGCAGCAGCCCCGGGGACAGACACTGGGAGGGTTTAGGAACCTCCTTGAAACAGCCCATGAATGAGGGACCAGTGCAACACTGCATGGAAGAGATGGGAAAGCTTCCTTTGAAGCAAAACAGGGGAAGATATTACTCAAATTCCTGTTTGACAGGAAAAATAGTAACCCAGGCAAGTTTTCTGTGCTGTTGTGGCTGAGGAAACAAACCTCTGTGCACAGAAACAAGCTCCACGTGGGAAGTGCTGCCTGATAACATGGTCAGACCACAGCAGTTTTCTTCTTGCTCTCTGTGGGAGGTTACAGGGGCTGTGGTGGTTTTGTTGAAGGCACTGGGCTGGTCCATTCAGGAGGCTTCAGAATTTCATAAGCAGCAGGGTCTCTTTTTTTAATCACTGTTTTTATGTCTGGGGCAACACTGCTGTATAAAATGGAGTTCTTATTTCTCTTGGCTTTCCTGACATCTACCCTGATTGAATGTCTGTTTGTTTCACTCCTGTCAGGATAAAATCTCTTCTTTCTGGCAGATTTCCCGTGCTGGAATTCACTTCTGCAGTTGATACGTTAATGGCGCATGGCTGCAGATCGATTTTGTAAAACCTTTTACTTAAAATGCCAGGATAATAATTTACTGTGCTTGTCACTGGATCTCTTTTTGCTGGGGCACTCCCTGCACTCCTTGAGCTGTGGATGTGAAATAAGGCTCAGTGAAATTTGGCAGGACGTGAGCTGCAGCATTAGTTGTACCAGGTGTCAGTACCCAAACCCATCATTTGGGAAGTTTCAGTGCCTCTCCTCCATAAGGTGCTGTTACACATGTTCACTACATTAACACAGGCACCTTTGTGGAAAATGTTCTTCAGCAGACCCACAACCCGTGGCTGTTGAATAAATTCACTTGTGAACTGATTCTGTGTAAAAAGGGAGTCTTGTACCCATTTATCATAATGAAAGGAATTCCTTAAGCACTATGGAAAACAGCCACCTACAATTATCAGTCAGTAATTTAAAATGCTAGTTGCTTTCCTTTCTGACACAGAAAATATATGTCTGTGCGTGCGGTAAAGGTATTTAATGATCACATGCTGCATTAACAGGATAGGAAAATTAATCCCATCCAATATAAAAGTATAAATATCATTAGCTGAACCAAGATGAATGTGACGTTCCTGGTGAGTGAGTCTATTTTTGGGAAATCACGGGGTTGGAATAAGATTAAAATAAAAAAGAGGTGACACTTGGCTCTTCTAACTAACTGTAAAATATTCCCTTTTCCACTAAGAGGTTGCAGCTTATTCCTTTCATAAAGCCTCTGGTTTAGCCCCTCTATAATTTCAGCCTGAGAGAAACTTCAGGGTTGAAGCAGACCCTCTGACTACAAACAGTGAAGTGACAGGACAGGGGGAGTAGGTTTGGATCAGGTATTGGGAAGGAATTGTTCCCTGGGAGGGTGGGCAGGCCCTGGCACAGGGTGCCCAGAGAAGCTGTGGCTGCCCCTGGATCCCTGGCAGTGTCCAAGGCCAGGTTGGACATTGGGGCTTGGAGCAGCCTGGGACAGTGGGAGGTGTCCCTGCCCATGGCAGGGGTGGGATGGGATGAACTTTGAGGTCCCTTCCAACCCAGAACATTCCAGGCTTCTATGGAACTGATGTTGCTTATCTTTGCAGAGCAAGTTTACAAAGCAGCTCAGTTTGTGGCACCCTTAGCATTTCCCCTGACCTCCAGGACTACTTAAACTTCTCATAAGGTAAAATTCATTCGGTTGGACTTAGCCAAAGCTGTTGTTTATCTCATGGAATATTTTAAAAGCCAATCTGTTCCCTCTGTTGTCAGGGTATTTTTACTCCGATTTAAATAGACACAGAACAAAACACTTGTGGTCTGTGTGTTTAATGGGCTGTGTGTTTAAAGATCCTGCCCTGCCTTTTCTGGTCCTACCAAAGCTGCTGATGGCAGCCCGAATATCCTTTTGCAGCTTCTGTAGCCATTATAAATCTTCTTGCTAATGAACAAGGGTGTTCCTCAGAGTTTATTTAACCAGGAGAAATGCTATCACACATTTGAATTTGAATGCTTCAATCGCATTTGAAGTTATCACACCATTATGGTTTTAAGCCCCTAGGTATTTTGCAGCAGGAAAACACACTTTGCAAAAGCTGGATCCCACCAGCCAGGGACAGAGGTGTCCTCCTGGAGGCTTTCTGACTCCTGATGCAGGTTGGCTTTGGCTGCCGAGGCAGCAGCAGAGTCAGGGAGCCCATTCCAGCCATGTGGTTGGAACAATGGCTAATTCATTCCCGGGAGTAACTTTGAACTGACACAGAAAGTCAGCACTTCTCCCAGCTCAGGGAAGCCAGCTAATTCTTCCAAGGCCTCAGAGCACGTTATTTTTAGCTGGAGATAACCACGGGCTGTTAAACACCCAGAGAAGCGGTGAGAAGCCCTGTGGCACCGGGAGAGTCCTGCTGCAGCAGCTCTATGCTCCATATGGGCCTCCACACACATCTGACTCCTCATGCCCATTCCTACAGGAACACTTGCACAACAGCCCCCAGGGCATGGAGGTAATAAAGCTGTCACCTCAGGATCAGCGGGGTTTGAAATAAGCCAGAGAAGAACCTTTCTAAGGAATCAGACACCATATTTATAGACATATATATATATGGCTTTGCTTGCTGCTGCCAAGCAGATCAGGGCAGGAGGCAAACCCACCTGTGCTCCCCTTGGCTTCGGGAGAAGGGTTCAGCAAATCAAAGGCCACTGATGTGTCTGGATACAGTAGGTGGCAGATCTCAGGTGGAGAAAAATGTTCTTTAATCGGTATCTTTTACTTTATCACCATTAACTCTGTTATGCTAATACAGTGTTACTGATTAAAGACCCCGAGCTTCCCTGTAATAGTCCTGAATTACTGTCAGGATAATGAGATTTCTAAACGTCCTGTTCGTGCCATCCAAATCACATCTGCATTCATATACATACCCAACAGGAATTATTCTCCCTTCCTGCATCAAAAATACCACGCCACACTCAGCTGGAACCAGCTTTCCCCTGGTTTAGTGCTCGGCTCAGGACTATTATTATCAGCCCTGGGTTATTACTGCTGTGTATTTAAACAGGCATTGAAGGACATTTGCAACTCTTGGTGCACAAGGCTGAGCTCTGAGGGACATGGGACACTGGGTGACACTGGATTAACTATTTGCGCTTATTAATCGTGTCTAATAAAT
This sequence comes from Monarcha castaneiventris obscurior, assembly GCA_026261815.1. Lineage (NCBI taxonomy): Eukaryota > Metazoa > Chordata > Aves > Passeriformes > Monarchidae > Monarcha > Monarcha castaneiventris. The sequence continues at coordinate 843,966 of JAMPIT010000104.1, read as the reverse complement.
CCTCCTTGCACCAAGGGTGCTCCTACAGTGGTGATACCACACCCAGTGACATTGAGCATGGAAATCGAATTGCTGCTGCAGAAAGAATTGTTTCCAGGCAGGACAGAGGCTACAGACAACAGCAATGTCACCAGAAAAGCAAGAGCAACAAAGGGAATGATGGCCAGGAGGTCTGACTGTGAAGCCACCACACTGGCAGTGGCATTTGGTACAGCCCTGGGACAATCCCCAGCTCCAAATCTGGACCCCAGCACAGCCCATCTAACGAGAGACATTTACAGCTCATGTTAGGGTGAGGCTGCTGTGTTAACCTGAGCTTTGGGTGACCTCTCACAATGCCATCTCCACAACCTGCATTTTTATCCAAAAAGCTCAGCTCAGCCTCTCCCTTTGCTGGCTGCCAGGTCACCTGGGTGTCACAGCACGCTCCAGGACAAAGCCCATAGCTCAGCCAACTCGAGGGGCTTCAGATTTCATTTTGTTCCAGCTGTCTCATTGCAAACCAAGAGCAAAATTATTTTGCTCTGATTTCTGATGTATTAAACATTAAAAAGATGGTGGTTGTTATTAATGACATGGAAGCCTTTCCTAGCTGTAAGTTACCCTAAAACTGGATCCAAGCTAATACAATTTCAAGGAAACATTCTCTGCTGTGATCTCGGATACCAGCAAGAGGCCAAACACACGTTACACATCCTCTTTTATGCTCCTCACAATATTAGCCCAATTTGCAGAACAAACACATTCAACCCTCGGCCCTCGGGCCGTGACCCGTGAATAACACTGCTAATGGGATTGTGCTCCACACAAAACTCCCGCTGGATTTGATGGGAGCAGCTCCACCTCCTGCCTTCTTCCCACACACCCTCTGCCATCCTCTCCTCTGAAAGGAACCCGCGGCCAGGGGCGGGGGGAGGTCTGAGCCCCAGCAATGCCTGAGCCACCAAGGTGCTTTGAGCTGCCTTTTCTTCCTTTAGCAGAAGTCGAAATGACATTTTTTTACACTTACAAATTGTGTGGCCACGCTGAAGGGGTCCAGGCTCGGCAGGAGTGAGGAGGTTGTACCATTCCAAGTTTTCTATGGTTTATACTATTTTGCAATCCCACTCAAGTAATGTACTCTAGCTCCACTTGGACGTTAGTGTTAAATCTTCCAGTTACCAACATTTGCCATCAAAATGAGAACCTTATCATTAGCTCCTCCCCCTGTTTCCTTTCTTCCTAAAAGCAGCATCCGATTATTGTATCCAGAGGCTGTTACAGGGAAAGCTGTGAAAGCCCTGAAGCTGGGAAAATGTTTGATGCTCGTCCTCACACGGAGAACATGAAGCCCTAAAAATTTATTTGATTCTATATATTTATCAAGGTGGTAAGAGGATATACACCTGTTTTACCTGATGGTTCCCTGAAAGGATGAGGGGATCCAGACAGAGATTTATTCTATTTTAAGGACAGAATCAGAATAGTCAGAGTTGGAAGGGACCCACGGGGATCATCAAATCCAGCTTCTGTCCCTGCACAGACACCCCTACAATTCCACCCTGTACCTGAGAGTGTTGTCCACATGCTCCTGGAGCTCTGGCAGCCTTGGGGCTGTGACCATTCCCTGGGGAGCCTGGGCAGGGCCCAGCACCCTCTGGGAGGAGAACTTTTCCCTAATAACCTATCCTTAATTTCCCTCACCTGCTGCATAACAGCAACAGTGTTGGGAAGGGAGCGCTGGAGATCTCCAGTCCAGGACAAGACTACTGCCTGCACTCCATCAGGACAACCATAACATCTTTATTACTATTATTATTGCTGTTATTATTATTGCTGTTATTATTATTATTTATTATTATAATTACTATCATAAAAAGAAGCTTGATTTATAGACTTTGTGCTAACTTGAGGAATGGAGCTGGCTTGGTCACAAATCACTTAGGCAGCTTTAGGCACTGAGGTCAACATGGTAACTGCTAAACCCACTTAGCAGAGGTTGATGCTAGCGTTATTCCTGTTATCACAGCTGCAGTCACTAGAACAGGAGTTCATTTTTAAAATACAGATCTTTTTCTTCCTTTAGGCTGGCTTGAAAGGCAGCTGCTGCCCCTACAGGGAAAACCGAGAAAATCCAGCTTGGGAATGAAACCCGTGCCCTCCCCGGGTGCCAGCACGACAGGAGCACAGAATCCCCAAACCGGTTTTTTTTGGCAATGGCAGCTCCTAAAATCAAGCGATGTGAAGGACAAATAGAGGGCGTGATATGAAAAAACCTCCAGGATGGCATCCCGGGACTGAGCGGGAAGGAGAGCTGCCACTGGTGACTGGAACATCTCCGGGCTCAGCAGAAAACCACACAGAGCTCCACTGGGAGCCTCCAGGTCTCCTTTTGCTCCTGCCCCTTGGGCACCGTGGAGGTGACACGGTCTGGAGCTCAGCGGCCTGGCACAGGGGGAGAGCCAGGTTTTCCTGGGTCTCCAAAGGAGGTGACTTGAAGATGATCTGGAGGCATCATCCTGTTTGTCAACTTGACATCAGGTTAAGGGGGGGCATTTCCTCCTGCTCTGCACTGGGGAGGCCATGGCTGGGCACTGGGACCAGTTTGGGGCTCCAAGGCATCTCCAAAGCAAAGCGAGCCTGGGGACACCCTGGCATGGGTGGGTGGCAGCCCGGGAAAGCAGGGGCTGTGGGAGCTGGGCTTCCACAGCCAGAGAGGAGGCAGTGGGGGCTCCATTGGATTCTCCTTCTGCTCAGAGACATCTTGGAGACATTTGGGATGGACTCGGCTCGGAGGGCACAGCAGCACCACGGGAAGCCCCAGTCAGTCCCAAGGAAACAATCCTTATTCTTACAAATTCACTATTAATGCCCCAAGAAATCTGCCTCTTCCCAGCCTCTGCCGTGCTGCAGGCTCAGCCCTGAGCACTAGCAAAGCCATTCCCTCCTGTTCTCCCAGGATTTCAGCATGTTGCTTGCAGCATAAACCTGCTGGCAAAGTGAATACAGGGAGCATCCGCAAGGTAATCTTCTCTCTCGAAAGCCTGGAGCTAATCAGGGCTCCCTGAGTCACTGCAGAGACACAGCACGGCTAAAATCCCACCTTGCTGCTGCTGATTTCCCAGAGCAAGCTCTTCTTCTGCTACCTCCTGCCTGGAGAGGTAACTAGTTTTAATGACTGCGTAATTAATGTCTTTTGGGCGGCTGGACCTGCCCGAGCACGCAGGCTCCGTCTGCAGGGGGGATGCAGCAGTGCCGGCTGCGGTCCAGGCTCAGCTGAGCCCTGCTGGTGTGTCTGGAAAGCCCTTTTGGGGATAAGCACAGGTTTTACACGGAAGCAGGCACGCCGGGACACGCAGCACAGCAGCGATCCGCATCCACTTCGACGTTCATTTATTCTCACTTCATGTCGGGGGGCGGGGGGGGAATAAAAGCTTTTGGAACGAGCGGCGCTGGCATCGTGGGGAAAAGCCAAGGGCTGCAGCACGTGAGGCGCAGTTTCGGGAGGAATTCAGAGCAGATCTGATCCAGAGCCCTGCCACAGCAGGAGCACAGAGGCAGTGGCCCCGCGGAGCCGCTGCTGTAGCCTGCTGTCCGTGTCTCCCCGTCCCACGCCACGGAGCGGGTGGCACCGTGCCCTCCTCGGCCGGGCCCCTCCGTGCGGGCTCAGCCCCAGGGCCGCAGGGCTCCTGCCGGTGTTCACGGGGGTGTCCAGCACACCCTGCTCCGGGAGCGGCTGCTGAGGAGCGGCGCCAGCCCCGGAGCGCCCGGCGGCTTTTGACAAGCCCGGTCGGGAGCAGGCGCTCGCTCCTTGGCAGAGGAGGCAGCGCCGGAGCCAGAGGTGGAGGAGCAAAGTGGGCGAGGGATTTGGAGAGCCTGGGAGCCGCCATTCTCAGGAAATGCAGCACTTTCTGGGAACAGCTTGTTTTCCCTACGAGGAGCAGCAGACCCCGTTAGCAGCAAGGGAAAGAGGGAGGAGAAGGACTTGCCGGGATGCTGGAGAAGCGTGTCGCTTGCCGAAGGGGCCGGGAGCGGGGATATCTGCAGCGGGGACCTTCAGCCCCATCCCGCTCCCTGCCCCACGGCTACTCATCGCCTCCAGCCAGTCTGAGCTGCAGCTTCTATCCCACAGGCGTTTTTCGGGATCCTCTGTCACCCCTTTCATTGTCCCATGGGAAATGCCTGGCGTGGCGCTAAAGGGGATGCTGGATGGATCCACTGAAGGCACGGAATGGTGGTGCCCTGGGCTGTCCTGTTCCGGGTCCTGAAGCCCGAGGACACGTCCAGTCCCCAGGACGCTGGGGACAGCAGTGCCCAGCCCAGCCAGGACACTCCGCTTCCAGAGGGACGCTCCAGCAAGGCAGTGACAGCCTGTGCCTCTGGAAAACCCACCAGTCCCATCTGCAGAACTGCTGCCTTGTTTTCTCCTTGGAATGGTCTTGTCTTCCTTCGTTTACCATCTTCCACACTTCGTTGTCATTCTTCTCTCTTCTTCTCCTTAAGTAGGGAAATGTTTTTTGCCCTCCTTCCATTAAGAGCTTCTCCTTTTACTTCCAGTTTTGACGCATTTTCCCCAAAGACACGTGCTATTTTAATCAGAAGCAATCAGCCATTAAAACAAGATTAATTAAAGAAATGAGTTTACGTATTTTCGTAATGATCTGAAACAATCTTGCATTTATAATGCTGTTTGTCTGCAACACATCACTGCTTCATATCACTGATCAGAGAGGATGACGCCACCACACCATTAATCACTGCTTGAATAACAAAGTAGCTGAATCGGAATCTCCTGCAGCCTTTGGAAACAGGGATTTTGGTCTCTTTTCCCATTTATACTGCAGCTAACAGCCCTGCCCTGCAGTTCCGTAAAGCCACAGCATGTGGATTCCCTGTGCTCTTTGCTCAACTCCATTCACCGTGTATTTAATTCTGATTTTTTGCTCTGCTGCCTTGCTCTTAACAGCCCTTGCCACCATCGGGGAAGGGGACAAAACCCTGTGGGACTCTGCACATTTGGAGCAATGACCCCTCTGGCTGTTTCTATTTCTAATGCTTTTAAAACCATCACAGTCAGTACAACCCCATCAAACATCAGGGTTTGGTGTAGACACTGAATTAATGATGTCATATGGGGTCAAAATGGTACCGAAATGACATCACAAAGACACTGAGCTGATGATGCTGTTTGGTGTAAATGGCATCGTCGATAAAGGCACTAAATTAATGATGCAACCCACAGAAATGATGTCATAAATACCATCAGTGAGGAAATGATGTCATCAAGTGATGGCATAAATGATGGGTACAGGGTCGTTGCTGCACTGAAAGAAGGACCCACGGTGAGTGAGGTAAGATGAAGGTAATTGAAACTTTACTGAATTTAGTTTAATATTAGTTCATTAATAAAGTATCAGCATGCTAATAGTCAACATACCTTTCTAAACAAATATCTCTTCAAGTGGAACATCATTAATTTATGGATTACTGATCAATGCCTAATGATTGTGACCTATTAGCAATTCACTGTCGATCCATTCACATTGATTCTGATTAATCAATTTAATCAAAGCTCCAGCAGGAGAAACTCCCAGCTGAGCTCATCCCATTCCACCCCTGCCACGGGCAGGGACACCTTCCGCTGTCCCACGTTGCTCCAAGCCCCGTCCAGCCCAGCCCTGGTGCCGGCACACCCTTGGAATCTCCCCCACACTTGGGGATTGGTTGTATCCAGGCAGGAAAGGCTGTTTTCAGGAACAGAAGTGGCTCAGCAGGATTAAGCCCAGGCAGCAGCCCGGGACAGCTATTCCTAAGCCTCTTGGATGGCCCTTTGTCATTCCCAACAGGGAGGTCAGGCTCCCAGGGAACCAATTTGCACAGGCTTCAGGTTCATATTATCTGCCAGAAAATGCCCATCCTGGGGGAACAACCCCGGACAGGGGGGATTTATTGTACAGCTACCCCGAGGGAAGTGTCAACAACATTAATCCTATTAGAGCATTAGTGGGATGGGATGGCAAGAAACGACAGTCAGGAAGGAAACAGCCCCCTGCTGAAAAGTAGGAACCCCATAAGGAATGTCCCTGTCTTGATGGCAGCACACAAGGGGAGCAAATGGAAAGATAAATTGGGATTGGGGATTGCCAAACCCTCCAAAGGCTCCACTGCCCCAAGGGAGATGCACCAGCACACCCACAAGCCTTCACTGTTCCTAAACTCTTCCTGGGGCAACCCAGCTCATGCAAGCCAGCCTGGTCAGCCTGGGAAGAGCCAGAACTGAGCTGCAGTATTAGATCTACTCACAAATAAATTCCTCTTAAGGGATGAGAGAATCAAAACTGTCAGTGTCTGGGCTGTCCCCAGCACCCCTCCCCTGGATTTCTCCAGAACCCTTCTCCAAAGCCATCCTCTTCCATCTGCATTTCCCTTCCTAACTACTGAACAGTCTGCACAGGGTGGAAGCTGTTGCCTGGATCCTGAGGTCAAACAAAACTCGTCCTTTCTTCACCAGCGCTGATGAAAATCTGTGAGGAGCTGCAGGTCACAGCAGACCTTTAAATAACTTCCAAGCTGGCTCTGAATTCGAGTTTTATTATACAGAGAATTTTCTCTCAGAATGGCTCAATTCCATTTTTAGAAAGTGCAAGATTTGATAGCTTTTTACAGAGGCCCAGGACACCATTGTGTTTCACCTGTCCCCGTGCATAAATTACTGTTTATTCAAGCTTAATTCTTAATTTTGCTTGGGTAATGTTTGCAATCACTTGTTGATTGGGATAAGTCACGAGGGTTTTTTCAGATTTTGTTTTGTTTATGTGCCAGGATTAGCAAAACATGTCTCTTGCTCAGTGTTCCTGAGACACACCGGTACATCCAGTCCCTCCCATGAGTGTTGTCATCCTCCCATGCCTGGGAGAGGGGGAGCTGGAGTTGTGGCTCTGCTATCTCCACAATCTCCTGGCTGGCAACCACCCTGGCGAGATAACAAATGCCTGAAATACAGGAAAAGTTTTAATCAGACCTTGCGGATCTTCCCACGCTGGGGAACAGTCCTGCAGGGAACCAGGCTCAGCACATGCAGGAACTCCTCTGTGGGCACCACGAAATGATTTTGACCTTTTGCCATGGAAAAAACCCCAGTTTTGTATTAGAAGTCACAATTTGTGAAGTGCAAGGTTTGAAATAGGTGTTAGCTGTCACAGAACAAAATTTGAGGCTCTTTCTACCTGGATGGAGATGGTGACACCCAAGCTAAATTGCCCTGTGACTTTATTTTAACTGAGATTTTATTAATAACGACTGACATCTCCCATCTCCAGAGCTGCCAGAGAACTGAAGCCCAGCGGCCAGCAGAGCTCCTGCAGAGTGAAATAAAGGCAGGTATCAGAGTTTGCTCCAACACTGGACACTCTGGTTTTGGGGATCTTGGGACAGGACGTGTTCATCCCCGTCCAGGATCACAAGGAAATTCTCCCCAATATCCCGTCTAACCCTGCCCTCTGGCAGTGGGAAGCCATTCCCCCTTGTCCTGTCGCTATGTGCTCTTCTAAAATGTCCCTCGCCGTCTTTCTTGTAGATTTCCTTTAGGTACTGGAAAGCTGCCAGGTGGATTTAGGAGAACTCACACCCTGCTATGCCTCAGCTGCTCCGAGCAAGCCACGCTGACACCAGAATTTAATGTTTTTGGGGCACTACATACGCTCAGAAGGGTTCAGGGTGGCTTCTTTGAGGCTGTGTCCAGTTCTGGGCCCTCCCGGCCAGAGAGCCCTGGAGGGGCTGGAGCGTGCCCAGGGCAGGGAACGGAGCTGGGAAGGTTCTGGAGCCCCAGGAGCGGCTGAGGGAGCTGGGAAAGGGGCTCAGCCTGGAGCAAAGGAGGCTCAGGGGGGACCTTGTGGCTCTGCACAAGTCCCTGACAGGAGGGGGCAGCCGGGGGGGGTCGGGCTCTGCTCCCAGGGAACAGGGACAGGACAAGGGGAAACGGCCTCAGGCTGGGCCAGGGGAGGCTCAGCTTGGACAGCAGCAGGAATTTCTCCATGCAAAGGGTGCTCAGGCCTTGGCAGGGGCTGCCCAGGGAGCTTTGGAGTCCCCATCCCTGGAGGTGTCCAAGGAAGGGCTGGAGGTGGCACTCAGTGCTCTGGGCTGGGGACAAGGTGGGCATCGGGCACAGCTTGGACTCCATGGGCTGGGAGGGCTTTTCCAGCCCCAGGGATCCTGGGATTCTGTACAACACAGAGAGCGCAGCGGGCTGTGCTGGGCAGCCGGGGGCTGCGGATCCCTCTGGGAACGGGAGCGGGAATGGGGATGGGAGCGGGGATGGGGATAGAGATGGGAACGGGGATGGGGATGGGAACGGGGATGGGGATGGGAATGGGAACGGGAACGGGAACGGGGATGGGAATGGGAACGGGGACGGGGACGGGGACGGGGACGGGGACGGGGACGGGGACGGGGACGGGGACGGGGATGGGGATGGGGATGGGGATGGGGATAGGGATGGGAAGGTCGGAGCGCAGCGCTGCCCGGCAGGAGGGCCGGGCACAAGATGGCGGCCGGGATGACACGGCGGTCACGTGGCGCGCGGTGCCCCCGCCCCGCCCGCGGCCGCCGCACGGGACTCGGGACTCGGGACACGGGACACGGGAACGGGGCACTGGCAACGGGACACGGCAACGGGGCACGGGGAACGGGACACGGCGAGCGGGCTGGAGCCGCCGCAGCGCCCGGGGACCCGCCCGGCGGCCGCACCCACCCGCCCGCACCGAGCCGCGGCTCCGCACGGTGAGTGAGCGGCGACCCAGCGGCCTCCGGCTCGGCGCAGGCCCGGGGGCGGCGGCGGGACGGGACAGCGGCGGTGACAGCGGGGAACGTGTCCCGGGGGGCTCCGGCTCCTCATCCCGGCGGCGGCCCCCGCAGCCACGGGGGATGCGAGCAGAGCTCCGGCCCCCGCAGCACCGGAGGCTCGGGGGGGCTCCGGGCTGCTCAGCCCGGGGAGCTTCGGTCCCGCAGCACGGCGGGATCCGGGCCCCACGGCCCCGGGGGCACCGGGAAGCTGCGGTCTGCTCAGCCCGGGGCAGCTCCGGCACCCCCGGCTCGGGGGCTGCGGCCGCGGGACCCACGGGAGCCCACGGGAGCCCACGGGAGCCCACAGGAGCTCCGTGCTCTGCCAGGAGCAGCTCTGGGACCCCCAGCTCGGGGGCTGCAGGTGGTCCTGGGGAGCTCTGGACCCCCAGATCAGGGGGCTGCAGGTGGTCCTGGGGAACTGTGGGACCCCCAGCTCGGGGGCTGTAGGTGGTACTAGGGTAGCTCAGGGACCCCCCGCGCAGGGGGCTGCAGGTGGTACCAGGGTAGCTGTGGGACCCCCAGATCAGGGGCTGCAGGTGGTCCCAGCAAGCTCAGGGAGCCCCAGATCGGAGGCTGCAGCCCCAGGACCCAGGAGAGGCTCTGTTCTCCTCAGCCTGGTCGGGTCTGTCCCCTCCTCCCCAGGGTGTTGGAGTGGCCGGTCTGGTCCTCCCTGCCCCAGAGGCTCTGGGGGGAGATCTGGTCTCCTCAGCTCAGGTGGGAGCATGGGGGTGAGCCCAGTCTCCTCACCTTGGGGGTTCCTATCCATCTGCTCGCTGGGGTGTGAAGGCAGGATGCTCCCTGCTCCAATGGAAGCTGGAGGCATCTGCTGTGAGTGGGAGCAGATCCATCCCATCCCATCCCATCCCATCCCATCCCATCCCATCCCATCCCATCCCATCCCATCCCATCCCATCCCATCCCATCCCATCCCATCCCATCCCATCCCAGGCTGTAGCAGTGGCGTTGGGGCTGTGCTGCCTCCCTGGTGCTGAGGTTTGTGGGGTAGCAAGAGGGTGATGGCTTTGTCCCCCTCTTGGGGACGAATGTGCTGGGGGTCAGAACAGGGATGAGGAGGGGAGATCTTGCCATCACGGGTTCCCTGGCAGGAGGGTGTGCTCCCTGTTTGCTCGAGGAATGGCTTGCTGATTGCCCGGCTGCAGTATTTGGATTTTTCAGGGTGTATAAGGCATGTGGCTGTCTTTGTACTGTGTTCCTCCTGGAGGCCCTGTTTTGATCAGGGTTTCTAATTTATTCTGTCTTGTGTGAAAACCTCATTAAAGAGTGCCTTGGTGCCTTCAGGCACCATAAATACACGCAGAGAAGATGGGAAGAGAGAGAAAAAGATTATTATTTGTAACAAATGGGAGCTCTGCCATATTGACATGGTGCTGCTGAAGCTTGCTGATGCAGGCAGTCTCTCTTAGCAGAGCAGCACCGGGATGTCGATGAACGTCCTCGTGTCACTTTGGCTGATGGTGCAGCCTGGTGTGACAGCAGGTTTTGTAGTGATGCCTTCAGACTCCCTTCTCCCAGGTCCACGTGGCTGAAAACACTTTCTTGTTGGCTGCCATGCCCAGCTGTGGACCAGTACAAAACACAGAACCCGTACAAACACCTGGCAGCTGAAGGCAGCGGAAGCTGCTGTGGATCTTGGTGGATTTGGGCTTGGCTGTGTGTTTTTTGGGGAGCAGACGTTGCATTGGAGTTGCATTCTGGTTTGCTTTGCGTAGTATTTAGCGGGTGTTAAAATTGCTCCAGCTTTGTGAAGCTGTTTGGAGTTTGTAAAGAGAGGGCAGTCTCCCTGTTGGTGGCAGACAACAGGTAAAGGCTGCTTTTGCAACATGGGTGATAAACCCCTCTAAATCCAGAGAGGTTGCTGTGATTTTTCTGAGTTTTCGGGCACGTGGAGCAGAGCCAAATTCAGCTCAGATGCCTTTAAACTGTGCTGGGGATCTGTGCACCAAATGGTGATTCCCAAATGACCACGCTTCTTTCTCCTTGCACATTATCAACCTGGGGACAGCATCTCACATGTTAACTAGCTTTTAATGTGACACTTATAAATTTAATAAATCCAAGTCGGTGGATCATTTTCAGGACTTGGAGGTATTATGGATATTATTTGACTGCTCAGAGGTAATGGTTACAAGGCAGTGATTTGTTGTTTTCCAAGGATCTCATTGCTTCTCTCAACACTCGTCAAGCTTGAACAGGTTCTGCTTTTAATTGGATAATTCTTGAGTTCTCTTGAACTGAACATGTGGAGGGAGAACCCATGCACTGTGGGTGATGGTGACTTAAAAATTCTTCCTTCTTCTGGTTGCTCCCTCTCTGCATTGCTCAGCGTTGGTTAATTGGTGCACTAAATATGGGTGGCCTGGGACTTACTCAGATTTAAAAGCAATTTCAGCCTGGCCGCAAGGAACGGTTGCGGAATTAAAGCTTTTTTAATTGGGGCAGCAGGACATCCTGTGGAAAAAAAAAAAAATAATGAATTGCTCAAAAATAATCCAGACCCTGCTTTGGGAAAGGGCCTGCTTGAGGAACAGAATAAATCTGTAGAGAACCATCAAAAAGCAAAGGAGGGTTGCACACAGGGCTGAAGGCCGCTTCTGTGGGCCATGGCACGAGGTCCCTGTTTGCCAGGGTGGTTTGCAGGGACGGGTGTAGGGCAGGAAGGATTTCTGAGGCTGCCCAGCCAGGCAGGGCCAGGCTGTTCTTTGCTGAAGTGGAGCAGAGCACCCCAATGCTATTTCAGTCGTGATTCAAGTGCAGCACATCAAACCCAACTGTACGGGCAGGAAGCGCTCTGAAGCCGAGGTGAGCCTAAAATGAGCTCGAAAACCTGAGTTTTGTAGAGGTTTCTTGGATCTCATGGTCACGAACTGAGTTCCCATGTACTGTCAGTGCTTTCCAAAGGGTTTTGGTGTCATTGGAGGCTTTTTGGGCCCAGGGCACCAACGCACAGAGAGGGGCAGGAGCCCTTGGGAGGGCTGGTGTTCTGCATGGAAACTCCAGCTTGTAGTACAGCTAGAATTCCCCAAGTGTGTGGTGTGACATCATTCAGTTAATAATTAAAGTCCTGTCCCCCTCCTTCCCCAAAATTCTGGGGGAAATGCAGAAGACTGTAGAAACCTACTGGCTTTTTGGGATGCTTTCATCCCAGCCATAATTTATTATTTTGAAAATCTGCTTAGCAGAGGCAGAGTTTGGTGCAGGTTACTTGGGCTTTTCAGGGATCAGAAGAACACCCATCCTAATAAGGTGCCAGGTGTAACTGTGCAGTGGGGCTTGGGGGGAGGCATCCCTGCCCATGGCAGTGGGGTGGAAAGAGATGGTCTTTGAGGTGTCTTCCTCAAAGGAAATTCTGGGATTCTGTGATTTAAACATCTCTGAGATATTTGTCTGTATTGTTTCTGGTCTCATCAAACATGGTGAAGTTGAGGGGAGAAAAAAACTCCCCCAAATTCTTGAAAGTACCACACGAGCTTTGTTCTGATAGTCCTCGATTGAGAGCTGGAAAGAGAAAAGAAGGTTTAATTTTGGAGACTGTAATACGTTTCTTAAAGAGATGAAGTTACTGCTGTTGCTGGGCTTCACAGTTCACTCATCCAAATCAGGGGAGCAAATCTAGAGGGGACAGGAGATGTCCTGCTGATGTTTCCTTTGTGTGCTGCTGCAGTCCTGCTCTGCTGTCCAATTACACATCCATAATCAAAGAAAACCACTAATAAATCTTTATTGGGAAGGCATCTTCCGTAGGTTTTGCCTCTGCTAATTTGCTTAGATTTAAATGCACAATGAAATAAATCTCCCTCTGCTTAGCCATGACTCTAAAAGCTATTTTTTTGTCCCTGACTTCCCAGCCTGGTCTGCCTTCTGTCTCCCTGATTTTGAAGCTGCTCGGAGGTAGCTTTTTCTCTTTAAATGGAATTAAGGCAAAGCATATTGCCACTTGGAAAAAAAAGAAAAGGACTTCAAGGAGTCTCTGAAGTCCGGCAGCTTTGGGTTTTTCTAGTGCAGGAAAACTGGCAGCTTCTGTACCAACAGGTGTGGTAGCAGAATTCCTCAGGTGGGTTTGCTGCACTGGCTTTTTGGGGTGCTGTGGGCACTGTCACATCCTTATTAGCTGGGGCAAGGCTTGGGAATTTCATCCCTGCTCTCCATGTCTGGGGGACAGCACACAGTGGGGCTGCGTTGTCTAAGCCTTCACCAGAAAAAGAAGTAGGAAGGAACAGGAGTAAACCCAGCAGAAAAGCCTGTAAATCCTGTCTGAAGGACTGAAACAGCCTTAAAACTGCCCCTTTCTGAACAGGTGGATCTGGAGAGGAGAGCTTTTGCAGCCTTGGCTTAAGAAGGATTTTTAATAGCTGTCATCTCCTCCTGTCCACTGCAGCCTGCTCCTTTAATTTCCTGGACTAAAAAGGAGCATTGCAATTGGGAGTGTTTTACAATTTCCCTTGCTGGTCCATTAGTGTATTAGCTTAGCTCCGTGTGTGTTGAATGCCACTAAATGTCACTTGCAAATTTAATGGTGGGAGCACTGAGATTTGTGCTAATTGAATTTAAAGTCTTATACTTGAATTTGTTAAAATGGCAGAGTCAGACAACCGAAATGCTTTAATGGGAGAGTGGAGGAGCACTTGCAGATCTGCATTTGTGTAGATGGAAGGGGGGCCCTGAGCACACAGATCAGGGTTTGATGGGGTTTTGCTGCCCCTTTTTGCATTACAGCGTGGTCACAGCTGGCAAAATCCACTGCATTGAAAGTCTTAATGCTTGACATCTGCTCAGGGTCGTTGCTGACACCAACTTAACCTTAAATACTTCTGTAAAAAGTGGTAAAGATTGTAGAGCCTTTCGGTTCCATTGAAATTTCTGCTTCTCCAGCCGTAGTTTTAGGCACTGCTGGGGAAAGGTTAATTGTTTGGGCTGTTGATCTTTAATCTCAGTTGTATGTGTCTGTCTGCTGGGGTTTTTATTCGGGACATTAGCAACTTTTGCACCTGAGGGTTTGTTGTTTTGGGAGGGGTTGGGGGATGTGCTTGTTCAGGGTGTTTTTTCTTTGGTTGATGTTTTCTGTGGGCTTTTTTTTTTTTGTTTTTTTTCATTTCGTTTTTTGTTTTTTTCTGGCATGAAACACTTTTTTATTCTTAACTTCAGCCAAATACCCAAGGATCGAATAGACACAGAAAAGGAGATCCTACTGCTGCGCTTTTTGTGAGGTAAAGTGTTAAAGAAATTACCCTTGATGGGAAAAGAGTCATAGAGGTTGGTCCTTGGCTTTCCAAGTGCTGTAAATCTGTGCCTCCCTAGATGGCACAGTGCTTTTAAGAAGTTTGCCTTGAAACGCTTCCATTAAATCTCCTGATACCAGGCTTTGACCTCCTGCCACCGAGCTGGCATTCCATACGGGCTCCTGGCATGAGCTCTCCTGCCACTTTCAAGTAAAATCTTACCAGGCATTGAAAAGTTTGACTCTGCAGTCGAGCACCGTGCCAAAGCTGTAAAAGCCCTATTTGTACACAAAATGGATTTTTGCTTGCTGGGAGGGCTGGGGTAGCGCTTCAGTAACTGCAGGAATGGCTTTGAATCTACACAGTAATGAAAGGGCTCCATCTACATCGAGCGTCTCCTGGGCTCTCAGGTCTGCACTTTGTCTTCCGTGTGTCCCTGCGTGGAGTTTTACATCATAGGTTGCATCGCTCTGGAAAACTTTGTCAGGGAAGTTTATGTAAAGCTATTGGAAAGGCTTAAAAATGGCTCTGCTGTTAGGATGGGGAAAAAGACCTTGGAAGTGCCTTGAGAGCGATTGCTGCTGGAATACCTGGAAATGCCAGCGGGTGAGCTGCTTCCAGAGCCCTTCTCTGAGGGAGCACTCCTGGGTGTCCTCCTTCGGTGCTGCTCCATCCCTGGAAGCACCCAAGGCCAGGTTGGATGGAGCTTGGAGCAGCCTGGGACAGTGGGAGGTGTCCCTGCCCATGGCAGGGGTGGCACTGGGTGGGCTTTGAGGTCCCTTCCAGCCCAAACCCTCCTGGGATTCTGTGGTGCATCAGGGCTCAGAGCCCACTTGCTTTAACCGGGAGGGGAAATCCAGCACTTGTGGGTGGTTGGGGAGCTCAGGGTGAGCTTTGCCCCGTGCAGGGGGTGCCGGTGGCCTGTGGATGGTGAGTGTCTGGGGAACACGTTTTTAATGGAATAATTAAGTGACCTGGACTCGGAGGAAGGGAGAGGAACACAAATGTTCCAAAGCGCTGAAGTTTGGGGGTGCTCGGCAGAGGCAGTGCAGGGGAGGTGATGCCCAAAGCAGAGCTCTGCACAAGGCAAGAGTGAACAGGAGAGGGGAAGTGCAAGCATGTGAGGATCCCTGCTAAATGACTCGACAGAACACGTTGTTCCCTTCCCACCGGTACTTTTGGGATCCACATTTAATGGAATGATGGTTTTATGGAGGCTCTCCACCCTGGGAGAAACTCGCCTTTGCCAAAAGCAACACTCAGTAATGGGCTGGGGGCGCTTATCTACTCTCCATGAAACACTGCAAAAACCTTATTTTGCAGTAATGAGCAATTACCCACAAATTAACAAAACTCCTTGTCAGATATTGCCTTTGTTTTTGTGCCTGTGCAATTTCCTAATTCAGTTTTTCTCCCTTTCAAAACATAAATAGATGGGTTATCAAAGGACATTTTAGAAACAAAAACAGGGCCCTAAGCACATTTATCAGAAGGGGATTATTTGAGTTCTGACGGTTTGTTCAGAATTTCTTTGCTTGCAAGAAAAGGAGTGTCTGTGCTGAGAAGACACAGACCCATCCAGCCACGTGTCTTGTATCCAAAAATTGTAATGTTTTTGAGAGGGAATGCCAGAGTTCAGCCACGGGTTCAGGAAGGGTAAGTGGCTGGGAGAATACTCGTGGGGATGACAATCACAGGCAAATCTTTGTTACCTCCTCCTCTGAGCAAGACTAACCCCAAAGAAATGTCAGGTTTCTCAGGGTCCTGGAGGGGTTTGGAGACAGCCAAGGAAGGAGATGAGCTCAATGGGGTGAAGGGTTCCTACCTCACGTGGAGAGAGATCCTGCAAGCTTGATTTGGTGCCAAGGGCTGAGAGGGAGGAACCTGAGCCCCAGCTGACACTGGATACAGGTGCACCAGATTGATGCAGTAAAGGCCATTAGCTGCTTTCTTTTCTGTGCCTGGCCCGCTGAGTTGATGTCCTTAACGAACTACTCCTTAAATATCTTAACTTCTGACTGCTGCTCCTTAACTCGTGGTCCATCAGGGCACGAGTGAATTGAGCAGCGTCATTTTTAACTGTCTACAGGGAACTTTCCTTGGCCACTTTATTGAGCAGCTGCCAGTCTAAAATCCTTTTATGATTCTTCCTGTTAGACTTCTCCTTGGCCAATATTGTGCTTAATGCAAACAATCTCCTTTAACCTCTTAACTTCGTAATCCCCCCTCGCACTGTAATTGTGCTTTAATGCTGCCCATTTGTAGTTGGATATGAGCAAATATTTAAAATACTTTTCCACTCTACAGAATGTTGGTCGACTTCATAGATCGTTTTGTCTTTTGTTTGTTAACTCCGTGGGGATCTCGTTTCCATGTCCAGGACATCCATTTAGCTCTTTCCAAGGTAAAAGGTTGGAAAGCAGACTAGAAATCCTGGGGAATGAGTGCTGTATTTGTTCACGTGGTTCCACGGTTATGGCTGTGTGTTGAAACTCAGCCTGCAGGATGTGATGTCATGCTAATAAATTAATGACTTGTGTTTATTTGAAGATTGGATAATAACCCAGGGAGCACTTGGCCCTTCTGCTCTGAGCTTCCCAGAAATTGTGACGTGGATAAAGCTTTGCCTGCCTCTGCCTTGCCGCCCTTTTCAGCACGTGTGTTATGGGGTGGGAGCTTTGCACTCAGGCAGAGACACCCTGACTCCTTGGGCAGGGGGCTTGGATGTGTGTTCCTAACACAGGAGCTGTGGGGACGCTGAGCTCCCAACCTTTGCAAGCTGCAGGTTCCGGACACTGGGCTCACTGCACTTGCAGAACTCATCAGAGACGAGCTTTAAGGTCCCTTCCAACCCAGGATGGAGCCATTCCATGACTGTGTGTTCACTGGAGAAGAGCTTGTTGGATTTCCTGGCCTGGTTGTCACTGGTGTGTTCCTCTCGAGCGAGGCTGTGGTGGCAGAGTGGCTTGTGGCTGGCAGAGGCTTCCCACCCTGGCACCCAGGGGAGGAGTGAACACCTCAGAGCTGTAACCTCTGATCCCTATCACTGAATCCCTGCTTTCAGGTTCGGGTTTCATTCCCAGAGAAACCCAAGGCTAGGGTACATCTGATCAAAGTGAGCCTTCTGAGCTGATTTGTTTCATTCATGGCTGTCAAAGAGCTGTTTTTTCTTCCCTCACCTTCTCTTTGTATTCCCAGTTTCCAGTGTTAAAGGGTGCTCCATGAGGTTTGGGAGACATGCTTGGTGGTTTGCCTCCAGGGTAGGGCCTTATCAAGAGGGAAGTAACAACACTGAGGGAGACAGCAGCACAGGGAACATCAGTAACAGGTTTCCTCCAGGTCAGTGTCATGCAAAGCATTAATGACATTTTCTGCACCCCTGAAGTGGAATAACTTCTGCAGTGACTCTGTCAGCTGTGTCAACAAACACTGTGCTTGGGACTGATGTGTTGGTGACTTTATTTTTATTTAAAAATGAGAGGCAGCTGAGGGTCTGCAGGAGACGGAACTGAAGTGGGTTTTGCTCTTGGAAATAGCTGGAGGAGCCTTGCTGCTAGTGAACAGCCAGTGCAGGGACAGGATGTGTGCACACAGCTGGGAGTGCTCAAACTTGCTTGCTTCCAGTACTGTCCTGAGTTAGAATAGCTGGGACAGAGCCCAGTGCAGCTTGTGGGGTGTATTCAGTGTAACCCTTGCACACCAGACTGTTCCCTGGTCACTTGGTGCTGCTCGCTGTTGGGCAGAAGTACTCAGGCTCTGTGGAGTCTCTTTGCCTGGGATGGCTGGATTTGGGGGTGCTGGAGCAATGCTTGAGTGCAGAATGGTGGTGTAGAGTTCTTGCATCCTTTCGTCTTCATGTTGCTGATGGCCATGAAAGAGGCCCCGCAAACCTCGGCTGGAAGGGAGGGAAAGTCCGTTTGTTTCCACAGTCACTGCAAGGTGAAACATGGAGAGTCTGGAGAGCTGAACATGCTGATCCTGCTGTCTTTATAGCCTTAAAAATGGGTGAGGAATTAAAACAAATAAAATGAGGAATGGTTTCTGTAGCGGCTTCTCTAGAGGCAGTATTATCTTCTTCTGCTTCTGAGGATTTGTTTCCTTTCCCAGTCTGCTTTAAAACCATTTTCTTTTTCATAAAAGCAGTGAATTACTCCATGGACATTTATGTGAAGGGACTGCTAGGTGCTTAATAACCTACTTGTTTTATTTGGGCTGTACTTTTTAAAAATGAAGTGTTCAAGTCAGGCCCTTAGAAGACAGATTGTCCTGCACGATTGTCTGGAGCAAAGTACCTTTCTGGTTTTAATTGGGGTTTTTATTGCTATGATTTACAGTGGCAGGGTGAGGGCAGCACCGTTCCTCCAGTGCCTCAGACAAGTGGGAAGAGAAGGAGCAGAGCTATTCCTTATCTGGACACTTCCTTAGGTGCTTACAGAGCTGTGTACTTAAATAATTCCTCCGTGTAAGTGTTGATGTGCAGCAGAGCGACACGGTTTTAAGCACAGCATTTACTAGAAGTATTCTCAGCGTGACTTTGCAAATATTCCCAAGCTCAGCTTGCCACCTCTGGTGCTGCCTCCTGCCATCGGAGTGAGGGACGACTGTGCAAGGCTCAGAAATCCAGCAAAAATCAGACACTTTGAAATCACCTCTTGGCACGGTCCTCGTGTCCTTCCTGCACTGGTCTGCTCGCTGTTCCTCTGAGTGTCCTCTCCCACCTCCGAGTGTCCATTCCCACCTCCTCAGGTCTGTTCCCACCTCCGAGTGTCCTCTCTCACCTCCGAGTGTCCATTCCCACCTCCGAGTGTCCACTCCTGCCTCTTCATGTCTGTTCCCACCTCCGAGTGTCCATTCCCAGCTCCTCATGTCCATTCCCACCTCCTTGTGTCCACTCCTGCCTCCTCCTGTCCATTCCCACCTCCTCGTGTCCTTTCCCACCTCCTCGTGTCCACTCCTGCCTCTTCATGTCCGTTCCCACCTCCTTGTGTCCATTCCCAGCTCCTCATGTCCATTCCCACCTCCTCGTGTCCATTCCCACCTCCTCGTGTCCTTTCCCACCTCCTCGTGTCCACTCCCAGCTCCTCAGGGCCCTGTCCTGTCCTGTGAGCCCCAAGTCCTGCCCAGCTTTGGGAACCCTGCGCTGCTTTTAGGGTTTTTGGTAAGGCCAGAGGGGAGGGGAATTTGACATTTGAGCACCAGCTGCCTTTGCTAGGTCAGCCACCCTGTTTGTGTGTGCTGTCCCTGTGCTCAAAATCCGGGAATGTTGTTCTGGCAAGGTTGTCAGACTTGGATTCTCTTGTCATGTGCAGATGCAGTGAATTTCCTAGAAACTTTGAGGAGGGGATGAAAGTGATGGAGATAGTTTTTAACAACTGGTGATTCAGTCGTTGAAGCATGAACTGGATTTTTAATGTGCTGAAGAAGGAAACAAAGCCTGGCTTGATAAGGTCAGCATCAGAAGTTTAGGGGCTATGCTGATTTTTCTTTTGTATTACAGTCTATGAAGAATATTTTACTTTTTCCTCAATTAAACTGCTTTTGCAAAGTGTGTCAGTCCACCTTAAATCCTGTGTGGGAAGACCCGTGGCTGCGTCTGATGAGGGCAGAACCTTCTCCTGCTTTTGGGACTTCAGATCCCCTTTTTGCAGCTGGCTTGTGCCATCCAGGTTGTTTTTGATCCTTTCCCCAGTCAGGCTGTTGAGCAAACTTCCAACTGTGGGGTTGTGGGGACTGGGACACCCCTCCAGGTGTGGGGTTACAGGGATTGGGACACCCCTCCAAGTGTGGGTTACAGGGATTGGGACAGCCCTCCAAGTGTGGGTTACAGGGATTGGGACAGCCCTCCAAGTGTGGGTTACAGGGATTGGGACAGCCCTCCAAGTGTGGGGTTGTGGGGATTGGGACAGCCCTCCAAGTGTGGGTTGTGGGGATTGGGACAGCCCTCCAAGTGTGGGTTGTGGGGATTGGGACACCCCTCCAAGTGTGGGGTTGTGGGGATTGGGACAGCCCTCCAAGTGTGGGTTGTAGGGGTTGGGACACCCCTCCAAGTGTGGGGTTATGGGGACTGGGACACCATTCCAAGTGTGGGCTTACAGGGATTGGGACACCCCTCCAAGTGTGGGTTACAGGGATTGGGACACCCCTCCATGTGTGGGCTTACAGGGATTGGGACACCCCTCCAAGTGTGGGTTACAGGGATTGGGACACCCCTCCAAGTGTGGGGTTGTAGGGGTTGGGACACCCCTCCAAGTGTGGGGTTGTAGGGGTTGGGACACCCCTCCATGTGTGGGGTTGTGGGGATTGGGACACCCCTCCAAGTGTGGGTTGTGGGGATTGGGACACCCCTCCAAGTGTGGGGTTGTAGGGGTTGGGACAGCCCTCCAAGTGTGGGCTTACAGGGATTGGGACACCATTCCAAGTGTGGGTTGTGGGGATTGGGACACCCCTCCAAGTGTGGGGTTGTAGGGGTTGGGACACCCCTCCATGTGTGGGGTTATGGGGATTGGGACAGCCCTCCAAGTGTGGGGTTATGGGGATTGGGACACCCCTCCAAGTGTGGGCTTACAGGGATTGGGACACCCCTCCAAGTGTGGGGTTGTGGGGATTGGGACACCCCTCCAAGTGTGGGCTTACAGGGATTGGGACACCCCTCCAAGTGTGGGTTGTGGGGATTGGGACACCCCTCCTAGAGTGGGTTGTGGGGATTGGGAGGATGCCTTGCCACACTTCCTTCCCCTTCCTTTAAGACCCAAAACACGGAGCAGAGCTGCAGGGGCGGGGAGGGAGGATCCCCATCCTGCTGGTTGTCAGGGGACGAGTCTGGCTTCTCCCCAGGTTGGCTGCAAGGAGCCAGGATCAGACTGGGGCCGTCCCAGTGCCCGGTCCCAGGTGTCACTGTGCCGGCTCGGTGTGCCCTGCCTGCCCTGCAGCACATCCCCCTGCATCTTTACACCCAGCAGTGCCGCCGGCATCCCAGTTCCAAGGTCTGCTTTTTCCCAGCAGGAATGTGAGGCTGGAGTCAGGCATCAGCATCCCCCAAGGGCAGGGCAGGGCAGGGCAGGGCAGGGCAGGGAGGGAGGGCTGGCTGCAATTCCGACTGGGGGTGGTCCCATTCCAGCAATTAGGAGGAATTAATTGCTTGGCCGGAGCCCCAAGACGTTGCAGATGGCTCTTAGAGGGATGGAACGGATTCCTGACCCTGAGGTGTGTCCAGTTTTGGGGCCTGTGGCTGGGGGGAGGTGGATCCAGAAAGCACATTTTTGGCAGATCCGAGGCCAACTGGCTCATCAAATCTGCAATAGAAAAGTTTCATTTCCTAAGGAGTGGAATATCTTACACTGCTGGTATTTCTAAAGACGAAGGAGCTTAAACTTCTTGCCTGCATTGGGAACTGGAAGCAGACAATGCCTGTTCTGGGCTGTTCCACAGAAACGGGCACAACCAACCATTTTCAGATGGGTTTGTTTATTGTCATGACTTTGCTGTTTTTATGCAGCGCTCCTCTTGGTATTATGTTCCCGTTATCCCTTTTGAACAAGGCGTCTGTGCACTCCAGGGAAGGTCTTTTCCACTGATAGTGGCTCCTTGCTTCTGAGTACAGGATTCCTCTGCAGCCCCAGCAGCACTTTCCCATTTTATGGAAGATTTAGCTCAATTTTCCACCCTATTTTCTGCTAATTTTTAGAGAAAATACGTTGCTTTGTTCAGGTCAAATTTGCAAATATATCGGTGGAGCTCAGTTCTTCTCTTTCCTGCCAAATTAGTGCTTTTGCACCTTTCATGGATCGTTTGATGAGCTGGTGAAGCTGGAAGAGGCTGTTTGGCATTTACAAAGCTAATGGAAACCTTGAGTAAGGGATGCTGTACAGGAAATGGCCTCTCAAAAGGGGAAGCAGTGCAAAAGCCAGGGATGTTTTCCTTGTTCACAGACCGGTTTGGAAGAGATTATTAATCCCTCACATGTGCCCAGGTGCAGCCTGCAGGCTCCCAGCCCAGTGCTTTTAACAGGAGCAGACCACAGCAGGGAATCCCCCCCTCCCTCTCCAATCCAGTATTTTGGTTTCTTCAGGGAACTCGTGTGTCTTTCAAAAACCACAGTTTGGTAACCGGGTGTCAAAGCTTGCCACAGAAACTGTCAGGAGTGAAAGGGGAAGGCAGCTGAAATACCAAATTTTCCAGTACTTTGCAAAAACAAAGCTGTGAGAGCGTTGAGGCGGGGCAGCGGGGATGGGGGGATGCTGGAGGGGTCAGAGTGGAATCACAGTCTGACTCTGTTCCGAGTGAAAGTGTGTGTGCCCCAGCTGCAGTTCACAGGACTGAGTGAGCTGTTGCTCCCGGGCTGGGGGAAAGCCCTGGCATTCCGGGAAGGCTGTGGCATTGCAGGAAAGCCCTGGAATTCCGGGAAAGCTGTGGCATTCCGGGAAGGCTGTGGAATTGCAGGAAAGCCCTGGAATTCCGGGGAAGTGCCCTCTGCAGCATAGCCAAGAGCACTTTGCCAGGTGCCAGATCTCAGGTGGAGCATGCACCTCACAGCTGCCGTGGCCAGGTTTCCCTGTCCCAAGGGGCTTTTCCCGTGAAAAAGGCAAAGACTTGGCTAACAGAGCTCTGTCCCAAGCTGACTCTGAAAGGATATCTTGTTCTACGTGGAATTTTTACGTGTATACCCATCAAAGCCTGGGAAATTACCATCCCTTACCATTTGTTTGCCTGTGCAGGAAGATTGTTGCAGCAATGCCTGGAAGAAGCAAAGTTAAAATGCAATTACTGTAGCCTGGCCAGGGGTGTGTTGTCCAGAAACCTTCTCCAAGTTAAATTCCTTTTTCAAGTTGATGGCTTTTAGGCCAAGACAGAGGGTAGAAAACTTCCAGCACGTGAAACAAATTTCTGCTGCGAACTGTGGGAACCTCTGAAAGTTGAAATAACTTTTGTAGCTGGAAGTTTCAATTCATTTAATTTATTTTGCTTCCTTAGGGCTCGGCTGTACTTGTTTTGTTGCGTTAGTTTATTTATGGACACATTGTGCTGTTCTGCCACAGGGATGACCCCTCAACTCCAGCAAGTCATCTGCCACTTGTTAATGTTGTTAAGCCTGTTTTAAATCTTTTAGTGAGATTTCGAGGTCATTGCATCAGACTGGGGGTGTCTGGGTGGTTAACACAGAGCAATTGCCACTCTTGTAGCTGGTTTCTAGACTAATTAAACACACACCTGATTGTCCCAGGTGTCATCCTGTAACTTTAGGTGCATCAAATGAGTCAAGTGCAAGCCCAGCTTGAACTCCTTGCCCTCAGTGCCTTTGTGTGCAGGTGGCTTGTTCATTCTTTCCTTGCAGTGGCCAGAAGAATCTGTTTTCCCAGGAGATCCGAGTCAGTGTCAGGAGAGGAATGTTCCTGCTGAATTTGGTGTGTGAGGCAGCTGAGGGCAAAGCCCCACTGGGAGTTTGAGGTCTGGGGTCCCTCCCTGAGCACGATGTCCTGGCAGGAATTTTGCTGCTCACCCCCCATGTTTTACAGCCATGAGGGAACAAAACACTCCCAGCATGCGGAGAGCAGATCCTCTGCCTCTGGAGACCCCGGGCACAGGCTCTGTGTGTGGAATTTGGGAGCAGGCTCCTCTGCAGACCCACCCTGGAATTCGGTGCTCCCAGAGGGTGAGCATGGATTGATTCCTGTGCCATTCCTGCCTTCCCTCTGATGGCTGTGGCACCAACAGAATGGGAAAAAGCAACACGTAAGACAATTTTAGTGTGATTGGAGAAATGCTGCCTCACTTCAGCTGCACTTAACCCCTGGCTTTAAGTGGCTACGAGAGATTTGTGAGATGTGCTTGATACGTTCAAGGAGTGAAAAGCCTCGCTGTGAGAGGGGAGGAAGGAGCTGCAGCAGAGCTTCAGGCTGGTGAAGGCACTTCGAGGTGTGCATCCCTTCCTTGCATGCTGTCTGAGATGCAAAATGGGCTCTTCAGCAAGAGGAGCTGCTTCAGGAGGAGGTGTGCTTGGTAATGGCCAGTTTGCTGATTTTTCCTTGGCTTCGCTTTCCTGCCTTGTGCAGGACTTGCTGCCCAGGTCTGACTACAGAACTCTTGCTGTGATGCACCTGTGGTGCACTGAGTTTGGTTGCTTGTCTTGGGGTGACTCTATGATGTGGATCCCCTATCATGGCTCTATGCCAAAAAATTAATTTTGTGCCTTTAAACTGAGCTTGAGAGGGGAAAAAAAAAAACAAAACCAAAGGAACTTTTCAAAGCAGTTCCCAAGGACATGGAGACAGAGACTCCTCTGCCTTCTCCAGCTGCAGGAGCACGGAGGGAGCACCCTTCCTTTTGCTTCTTCAGCCAGCTCTTTGGGACTTTTTTTCCCTCTGGCGTGAGATGGAGAGCTGACTTTTGTTTTCTTGGCACTTTGGTTTCTCCATTCTTCTCTTCTGGACTGTTCCAACAACATCAGAACACATCGGGAGAATTCCCCACTGAGGGAGGGAGCACCCCCATGCCAGTTCCAAGGAGGGACCACACCTACAGATGGACTCTGAAATCTTCCCAGGTTCCTCTCCACAGTGAGGGATTTTATTTAGCATTATTATTCTTCTCCCATGTGTTTGTTAAATAAATAGGTTTTATCTCTTTCCTTCAAGGAAAATTTCTTTTCCCCAAACCTGGTGGGGGGAAGGGTGGTTGTAACCTGGTTTTCTCTCAGATGATATATTGCTAGATTTTCGCCAAACCAGCACATTGCTGCCTTTGGTTCCCATAACATGTAAAGGAGTTCCACTGACTTCTGGGTTCTCATACCAGAGGTTTCCTTGCTGAGCCACGTCTCAGAAGTCACCTGCTCAATATTCCTCCTCCATACCTGACCCAGCTTGTTCAATCCTGTTCTTTCCCTATGAAGCAAGAGGCAAAAAAGTAGCATCTGCTCGAGTTCAAAAGCCCTCCCAGCCCATGGAGTCCAAGCTGTGCCTGATGCCCACCTTGTCCCCAGCGCAGAGCACTGAGTGACCTCCCTGGGCAGCCCCTGCCCACCTTTTCCAGGAAGAAATTCCTGCTGATGACCAACCTGACCCTCCCCTGGCACAGCTTTCAGGATGGTGACAGGCTCTGTAAGCAGCTTGTGCCCACGGGGAAGCCAAGTGAGAAGGTGACATGCATGTGCCAGTACAAATCTTGGCTCCAGAAATACTCAGTGTGAGGTGAAGGTGTAGCTGTTTTAACAAAATGTTTAGTGGAAATGTCTCATTCTTGGTGTTTCCAAGTTTGCTTGCAGCTCTTGCGCCTGTGCCCGTCCTTTCTTTCCGTCCTGCATCAGGAGTTACGACCTAAAAATAAACTGTGTTGTGCAGAGGAGTGGGAAATGAGACGGCAGCACTGATTCCAGGTTTCAGTGCTGTGTCTGTGCCCTGTGCTCAGAGGGTTCTGCTGGTCAGGGAGCTCCAGCTGGGGCTGAGCAGTGCAGGCTGGCATCACCCAGCTGGGACTGAGCTAATGCTCCCCTGCTCTCTGGCCTGCTGTTCAGCCAGACCCCAAATTAAAAAAACCCAGGGATCTGAAGAAGGCAAAAAGGGTTGTTAGGGTTTCTCTGAGGTGAGGATAACCCCTGTAAATCTCCAAAAAGGAGGGGAACAGATGTATTTGCTGTGCTGCCATGCTCTGCAGTGGCTTGGAAAGGTCTCTGGTGAGGTGGACATGAACTGCTGTGTCACTAGTTGAAACCAGTCAAAGGGCACTGCAGTGGGGTTTGCTCTGCCTGGGGGAGACTGGTCGCTTCACTGGGCTAACTGGGACAGCTGTGTCATCTCACTGGTGTTGGGAGAAGAAATGAAGTGCACAGTGAGGCTGAAGGTCACTTTTGTATTCCAACCTCTTTGTCTACTTCAGTGTTGACATTAAATCCATCGGTCCCGGGAAGCTTTGCCTGTTGCTCTTTGTACTTTGGCAGCAAGGACTGAAATCTCTGTTTAAGCTGGAAACTGGCCCCAGCTCTGGCACCTCTTGCAGGATGACTTCTGTGTGTTTCAGAATCAGGCACAGGTTTGGAAAGTGTGCCTTTGGACAAAAAGGGAGAGGGAGCTCCTTTTTAAAGGCGCAGGGGCCCTGTGAAAGCTGGCAGTGCTGTGTGAGCCTTTTGGTGTATGACAAGCCTGCCTTTCTGCCCCTCCAGTGCTTTCAGAGGTGCAGGGCAGTTCTTTCTCCTGTTTTTTTTTTTAAATTTCTCTTAAACTAAGCCTTGAGGATCTTATGTGACCTGCTGGTTTTGTAGTCTGTACCTCAGGAAGTGCTGCGGTTGGGTTGGCGTGCTGCATTTAGGCAAACCAGATAATTTTAGCACTTGGTGTGCCTGGTGTAACTACTTTTCTCCCAAGTGTAAGTAAAAACCAGAAAATAAAGTCTGTTTGGTTTAAAATCACACCAGGCAAATCCCAGCTTGGAAGGCAGTAGGAATAAGTGAAGGTCCATGTAGGGTTTTTTTCTGTTTGTACTTGGTCAATTCTGCTTTTGCAGTAGGAAGAGGTAAGTCCATTGATTAATTGGGCAGTTTATGGATGTGAGGAACTGGTGCGGAACCAGCTTGTGGTTGGGAATGCCCTGGCAGGGGGAAAACGACAAAGCCATATCCCAAGAAAATCATGGGCGTGGAGCTCTGGGGTGGCAAGCCTGCAGAGACAGATGAGGAGACAGCACAGCAAAATGCTCCAGAAGAGTAGAGTGGGAGATTCTGTCCCCTGCCCTCTCCAGGAGCATTCCCCAGGCTCAGTAGCCTGGCCTTGGCAACAGGGTCCAGCACATTTTTTTTTTCCTTTTATTTCCTCAGCTCAAACAGGGATCGTGTCTGCAGCAGCCTTTAAATGAGAAGAGCTTTGGGCTGGAAAACGAGCGGCTGCTTTGCTGCTTTGAGGCAATAACATTGTTAATATTCCTGTCTTCCAGTCCTGTGCCCCTGGGATAACTGGGATGAGCTGAACTGTGATTGTTGTGTGACTGTCGTGCTTCTGTCTCTGGTGTGATTGATTCCTCCTGTCCTGAACAACAGCCCCGCTGAGTGCTTGGGGCAAAGTTGTATTTTAAGGTGGGCACGACTGTTTTGAGACTGGAGGACAGCAGGTGATCTGCAGGCCAGCTGGGTTTCACTCCTGCAAGGGAAGTTGTGGGCCAGGCTGCAGGGAAATTCCCTTTATTTTGGTAATGGTTTTCTGGAGCCTGCTTACCGGGGAAGACCCCATAAGTTTTGGGTTTCCCTGCTGCACTGTCAGGTTTTTCCTGCTGCTTAATCAATGATCTGCTCTGAAAAAAGCAGCAAGACAGAAATGACACCCTTGCTTCATCCCCAGCCTTGCTGTAACAACCCTTTGCAGCCCATTACTAAGAGATTACACTTTTTGTTCGTAGCTTTGCTTTAGCAAAACAGTCTTTCATAGCTGGAAAGCCTTAAGGAAAAAAACTTTCTGGCAATATCTGTAGGAGTTGCAGCTCTTTGCTGTGCAAATGCTGAAATCTACATCTTGCTTTAATGTTTCTCAGAGCTGAAATATTTTTGGATAAACAAAGCATTTCACATACTGTTTAAAGTGCTTACAGGCAACCTTTACCCCCGGAGTGGAATGCAGTCATTGGGAAAAGTGCAGTGGGAACAAGGACCTCTAACAGAGTTGATGGCCAGGAGTGGGATGGAGTGGGGCAACGTGTCGTATCTAAATGTTAATTTTGATTGGCATATCACATTCCAAGCCATTTATTGTACGAGAAATTGCTGGCATGCGTAACCAGATAATTTTTGTTTTATGGAACAGTCTGCAGTAGGTTTTTCTCCCCCAAATTTCCACTGGATGTTGCTGGGTGAGTAAGTAGGAGCAGCTAGAAATGTGCTGGAAAATTGTGGTGTGGCATCTTAGGAATCATGGAGGAACCTTCTGAGATAAAGCCTGCTTTGCTTCCAGAGGAGAAACACATTTCTGGTATTTGTTACTTTACGGTAAAGAATTTCTAAAGTCTCTCCCACATGTTCTTGCGGAGGGGAAGAGTTTTTCCCAGCCTGGTGTCTGTGAGAGAGCAAAGCCTCCCAGCTCGTTAGGCAAACATACCTGCACGGCCTGGGAGCCAGCAGCAAGGATTTCACTGCATCCCCTCTGACTGGAAAGGTGGGATGCAGCAGGAACTGGGATCCCAAGGAGTGGGCAGTGGCACATAGGCTCCTCTCTGTGGGGACGTGTCCAAATCCTTCCCAGATAATGTTGTGGATCCAAAGAGTTTCAGTGGGATCGAGTTGCAGGGAGGGGGGGGAAGCGGAGCAGCTACTGGGTGGGATGAGAGATTCCCAAAGGGTTACTAAATCCGTGCTCAGGGAGCTCCTGGAGCTGGAAGTAGCCAAAACCTTAGGCAGAGCCTTGTCTGGTACAGGGCAGTTTAGCTGCTCTTAAACGTTGATTTAACTGGTACAGCTGAGCAGCTTTGAGGGTTGGGCTCTGGGCAGTGGGTTTTTTTGCTTGTTTTCTG
The DNA here is from genome assembly GCA_026261815.1 of Monarcha castaneiventris obscurior. Classification (NCBI taxonomy): domain Eukaryota; kingdom Metazoa; phylum Chordata; class Aves; order Passeriformes; family Monarchidae; genus Monarcha; species Monarcha castaneiventris. The sequence goes on along the minus strand of JAMPIT010000104.1, from coordinate 815,425 downwards.
TATTTTTGCTTGTTTGGGTTTTTTTTTTTATTGTATGAGGCTATAATGGAAATAAAAACCCTAAAGCTTGGGGTGACTGACTTTGAGGGTTGTAATAGTGAAGGCAAACACCCGACTTTTCGCTGAGTGTTGGCAGCACCAAAAGGAACCTGCAAAAAGTAGGCCCTGGTCTTGAGTGTGCTGACACCTGCCCAGAGGTGCCGTGGGGGTGATACTTTCCCTTTTCCCATTGTTCAGCCTTTCTTTGATGGAGTTCCCCTGGGCAGGAAGGTGAATTGCAGAGGTTGGAATGGGATAGCTGCCTACACACTGCGTGCCTGGAAGTTTGCTGGTCTGCTACCAGTACAATTACCATGCAAATCTTCAGTTCAGATGAGACCCGCATATGGATGGAATGATATTTTAAGAGCTCAGAGAAGCCTCCTTTATAAATTTAAGTGCCAGCAGCACATTTTTTTATACTTGGAAGATCTTTTAACTTCTGCAGTAACTTGGGGAGAGCTGCTTGGGCGCATCGTGAGGTGTGGCTTTTTTCACTTCAGTGGAGCTCTTGGGGTGCTTCACGGAGCAGGCTGTTTTTAGCTGTCCTGAGTAGTGCTCCCTGCCCAGGAGAACCAGGGCATCCTGGTGGAATTGGCCGTGCTCCACGTGTCCTTGGAGCGAGCTCCGTGCCTGTGGTGACGCAGGGCGGCCGACAAAGGAGACATTCAGTCACCAGCGCAGGATCGTGTTCCCCCTGAGCCTGGACTAATGCTCTTAACCCTGCTGGGGCTGCAAGAACAGCCAGCAGGCCTGGGCTGGTGCCCTGCTCGTTTCCTGTAATCTCTGCAGGCTGGAAATGGCTCTGGCTCTCCGCTCTGCCCGTTCTCCCTTTGGGATCTGCAGGGCTCTCTTTGGGATCTGCAGGGAAGCGCCAGCAGCCATCCTGGTCTCTCTCCTCCTTCCCAGGCCATCACACCACTGCTCTGCAGCAATCATGTTCCACTTAGCCAAGTCTCATCCTTGTAGGAATTGTTCTGATGTTAAAAACTTAGAAATCTTACAGTTTCTCAGCTCTCTGATCCACAAAGACCTTTTTTCCAAAGCGATTATTGCGATTTCTGTCTTTGCAGCGGCTGAGTCTCAGGTATTACCTGTGAAAAGGTGAGATATGCCCGAGGTCCTGTTGTTTCAAGGCACTTGCAAAACGGGAAGAGCTAAGTTTGAACTGCTGTGGCTCATTTCTGAATCAGTGGGTAACTTGACAGGGAAGCTTTTGGCTGTGAAGTTGTGGATTTAGACATACTGGGAACTCTGATGTTATCTACAGGTCAAGGTGAACCATTTCTGTCTCCATCCCTTTAGCAGAAGCATGTAGACCATGCCTGTAGTGGAGTCCTCAGCTTCCATCCCATTCTCCTGCAAAACCAGAATAGGTCCCAGTCACTGGAAAATGGTTCATGAGATGTCAAACACCAGTTTGATTGGTAAAATTAAGCAGTGTAATAAGCAATTTGAAGTGGTTCCTGTTGGTGATGGACAACAGAAAACTTCCCTGGTGTCACTGCAGGTCTTTCCCTGAATTCCTTATCCCCAACATATCTGAATGATTAGACCCTGGATTTTTATCTAGGTGGGTCTGGCTGTGAGCACCCTGACAAGGCCCCAGCTGTGAGCAGTTGCAGTGTGTTTCATGTTATTAATGTTTTCTAACCTAGTCATAACTTGCTTTCTTAGAATTAACCAGTCTTAGCTTTTTCTCTTCAAAGTATTTTCGGGTGAGTCTGGGGAATTCTGAGCATCTCACGCTCTGGGGACAGTTGAAAATACCAGTGTGTGCCAAGTCACTTCCCAGGGCCAAGGTTTCCACGTGTCTCTGGGGCACTTGGCTCCCTGAGGGGTGAGGAGACTCACAGCAACACTGGGGCCAGATTAGTGAAGAGGAGTGTGCCCTGGAAGGTGTTCTTTGGGAGGAGGAGCAGCAACGAGGTGGGGAGGAGGTCTGAAAACGGGACTGATTGTTTTGGAAACAGGGAACAGGGAAAGAGTCTCCTGCTGCAGAGGTCGGGTGTATTCAGGTCACCATGATGCTGCAAGAACTGAATAGAAGAAATCCTGTGAACAAATCCTGCTAATTCACATAATTATGTTGCTGTTGATCGTGGTAGCAACCATTTTTTTCACTTTTGGGGACACTAGGAATGAGTTTGCAGTGTGCTGGCAGGTCTCTTACCAGCTTTCTGAGCTTTCCATGCCCAAAAGATGGAAGGGATGTTTCTGGGCTGCCTCCCTGAGTTCATCACTGCGCTATTTAGTGGTTCCCTAGTGCAGATCTGTCTACTTAAACCAAATGAGGCTCATTCCTTCCCCTTCACATTGCCATTAGCTGGATGATTTTATTGTCTCTGCAGGAAGAGAGCAGAGACAAGCAACTGTAGATTAGGAACAATTTGCAAAATAGTTCAGTGATTAGCACGCCTGTGGAGATGTTTTTCTGTGTAAGGACTGCACCACAAATTTTACTGGCTCCCTATGCTCGAAGAATTAACTGTGAGGAGGATTAAAATGACATCTTACACATCAGCTAAACGTCTTCTCAAAATCCCTTACGTTGTCTTTAAATCAATTAACTTGATTTCTTTAATCCACAAGCAAACTGGGTTGGTGAACTCATGTGGGTGATCTATTTAGGCTGAATTTCTCCAGAGTATTTTAAGGAGAGCTTCAGTACTGGTGAGATGGAGTGAAATGTGGAAATACCCTCTGCTAGGGTGTGAAATGAAGATGCTGCTCTAGTCGTGGCAGTGCCTTCTCCAAGAAGCAGTCTTCACCTGCTTAATCCAGCTTTCACAGACATTCCTGATCCTTGCTGGTTATATGGAATAAGAAAATAAGACAAGAGCCTGCTCTTGCTCCTTTTGCCACGGTGCTGCTTGTGTGGATGTGGGAAGTAGGAAGGAAAAGACAGAGGAGAACCCTCAACTCCAAAGCTTTGCTGGTGAACAGCACAAGGAGTTCTGTGAAGTCTCCAAAAGTGGCCCTTGGCACTCAGGTGTGGCCACTTAACTCTCCTAAATCCTGGTTTGCTGTAATTCCCCATGGGTGATAAGGACAGTAGCATTCACCTGGAAAACATCTGAATATTAATAAGAGGAATCCCGTGCTGTCTCTGGGAACCCTGCAGGTCTCCACTGGCTGTAACATCTCCAGATGCATTAGTCAGAGATGCAGCTCCCGCTCTGAGCCTGCTGCAGGCTGTGCTGGGGCCAGTGTGAGCTCAGGTGCTGGAAAATGGGGAATATTCTGGGCAGGAGCCGGCAGAGCTCTGGAGGTGTTTGGGGTCCCGTTGCCTGGCGGTTCTCAGCCGTGTTGTGACACGGAGAGCAAGGCTGGCAGTAACTCTGCTCATTAATCTTCACAGCATCAGAACCTCCCTCGTTTCTTCTCAGCTGGTGCTCCTGCACGAAGGGAGCCCTGTGGCTGTCAGAGCAAGGGGTGGCACAGCCAGAGCTGAGCGTTGGCACGTTAGGTGCCAAAAGAGCAGCGGGCTGGTCCCGTGCCACCCTGGCTCGGCATCACTTAGCAACTCCAGGAGCTGAGCTGTTTCCACAGGGATGCTGGGTCCAGGGAAACAGGGCCCTGAGCCGGCAGCTCGTCCCCAGGACAGCAGCTCTGCAAACATGAGGGTCTTCTGAGGGGAAGGAGCAGGGCAGGGAGGGGTTTGGCACACAGGCTCGTTGATTCGGGGCAGGTGGACCTTCTGTTTTCTGAAAAGTGCATCACCAGTGCTGGAGTTTGGCAAATAACACAAGGAGTGCTGCGTGTGCCACAGGACACACAGGAAAGAGCTCTGACCAAACCTTGCCACGCAGTCCTGCTGCCAGCAGAGCTGCTGGTACCCAGACTGTCGCTGCGAGTTGCTCCTCCTGCCTTTGCAGCAGCCCAGAGATAACTGTGGCTGTGGCAGGAGGCGCGTCCCTGCGGGCTCTGCGTGCTCCGTGCTGGGGAGGGAGAGGCTGCAGCTGCGAGGGAGCTCCTCGGGCTTCTCGTGGTGCTCACAGCAAACGCTGCTGATTCACAGCTCGCTCATCCAAACGTGTGTGTACGTCTCAGTTTGTGCTCCGGGATCCATGGGGTCTATCCTTCCTGGAAGCGGGAGCACACAGGGCGTGGAGCTCTCCCTGGCTGGCTTCCTCCTGTGGGTCAGGCTGTCAGCACACGGGCGGCTTTTGGGGGCTCAGGAAGCTGCAGATAAGCGAGAGTGGTGAGTTTGGAAGGGCTGCTCTTCCGAGATAAGGGCCAGTAACTCGTGCAAACGGGCCCTTCCTGGGGTGGGTGGCACCTCTCATAATCCTACAGCAGGCAGGGCAGGAGGCTGGCAAGGCTTTCCCTGGCTTTTCTGCGGCTCCGTCCACATGGACAAAAGCTGTTTGACTTCCAGCCTGTGGCACAGAGGAATCTTCTGACCTGGAGGTGGAGGTGCCTGGTGGCCCCTCCCCGCAGCACTCAGGTGGGTTACTCCTGAAGGTGAGGCAGTGTGAAAGCCCAAAAGCGAATTTCCAAGCAATCCTGAATGCAGCTAAAAAGGAGTCCCAAGAAAGCAGAATTCCCAGGCTTCCAGCTGCTTGCTTCCTGGGAGACAGCTCCTTGGGTTTGGTGCTGCTTCAACAAGCAGAACTGGATTTATTTATCCCCACTTCCTCCCTGGCTTGTATTTGAGTGCCAGTGTATGAATTGCAGTTTTTCAACTAATGGGAATGGAGCAGGGAGACCTCTGGTTTTCCTTTATCTGTGAGTGAAAGCTGAGTTGGAAGAGCCCTACAGAGCACAGGGCTGGTTCTATTCCGAATCTCCACCCTGGTTTTGTCTCCCTTGGAGGCTGGAGGGGTTGGATGAAGAGTGGGTTTGCTTCCCTGGCTGGGCTGAGTGGTCTGTGTGCTGCTGCTGGCTCTGTTTGGCTGTGCAAGACTTGGGAACAGGGATGAGGAGTAACCTGGTCCCTGGGTGCTGCCACCTGAGGATTTTGGCCACAAGCATTTTGGGTTTGCTTCTGTGCAAGTGCTTCCTCTCTCCTAAATGGTCCTGGTTATCTTGGAGACAATGAGGAAAGGCTTCCAGCCTTCCTCCTTTGCTCCCCCTCATCACACCTTGTGTGATGCCAGGTTCAGAGCCAGGGTCTTGTGTATCCCAGGAGTTTTCTGGATTGCTCTTGTAGTTAAGAAAAGGTGCTCTGGGTGTAGGAGGGTGGTCCCATCTCTGCCAGTTCTGTTTCCCATATTGTTCTGGGGTTGGTTGTCCCAGTCTAGGGACACAAGGGTATTCGCTCTTCCTGAGTCCTTTGGGAAATACTCTTTTTAAGATGCAGCTGCCCCTGGATCCCTGGCAGTGCCCAAGGCCAGGGTGGATGGGGCTTGGAGCAGCCTGGGATAGTGGAAGATGTCCCTGCCATGGCAGGGGGTGGAATGAGGTGGCCTTTGAGACCCCTTCCAACCCAAACCATTCTATCATTCCGTGTTATCGTGGCCTTTCCTGTATATCCCAACTCCTGTTAGACCTTGAGGTCATCTTCGCACTGTACCAACTCCTGGTGCTTTAACGAAGGCTTGCTGTTGCCTCTGCTTCTTTAATGTCCTTATTTTTATTTGTTTGGTGCTTTGTTAACAGTGCCTCTCCTGCCTGCGTGAGAAGCTGCCAGCCACAGGTCTGAGCTTCAACCCTCCTGTTCCAAATGAGCTCCTAAGCTGATGCATCGAGTGGTCTGGCAAGAAAAGCAGTTTCAGGTAGGCCAGTGCATCTTGCATTTTGCATTTTCAAGCACATGTGTTTTGGAGTGGTGTGTTCATTCGGTGCCTTGTTTATTGTGATTCAGGCAAGTTCTTGTTTTGGACACTTTGGATATTTCACAAACTGTCTAACTCTGGTATTAAATTGTAAAATCTTGGGGAAAGAAAGCTGAAAGATCCCTTAGATCAGTTCCTTCTGCCTGCTTCCAGGGAAGGATGGCTAAGAGCAAAGCTTGAAGATGTAGATTGTGGATAAATGCTCCCAAAACCCTGCTTGTAAGGAAACCTTTGCCCTTCTGGCTGTGGAAACTGGAGTGATAGATTGGGAAGGCAGCCAGAATGGGGGCTGGAATACTTGTGTTCTGTTCCCAGCTCTGGCTTTGACATAGATAAATGGCCTGCACGGAGAGAATAAATGGGGTGTATGGCCTTTCTTGCTGCTTGTAGTTGTGTTTTTGTCTTTCTGTAATGCTTTGAAGCTCCGTGAGGATTTGCTGAAAGGCATCTCATAAGATTTGTCGTGGTTTTGTTGGGTTTGATCCGTGCTGGAAAGCTCCGTGACTGATTGAAGAGCTAGAGGGGAGGTGTAGTAAGAATCAGGACATAAAAGTGGAGCTTTGGGGTGTAAAGATTTTGAGAAAGAGCATGTTCTAAAAGCTGTTACTTGTTTGTGTGCAGCCCCGGTGTCCAGCACTGGGAGGGAACCAAGTCCTTAGTGCTTCCCATTCCTAGCTGGGAAACATTTTGCCTTTTCCCCCAAATGTTCTGGAACATTAGTGAGCCTTAACTGGCTGATTTTGAGTGGCTGTGGTGGGACACAGAGCAGAAAAGCGGCCTTCAGTTGTGATTCTTCCTAATCCAGTTGAACTCTCCCTGCAGGTGCCCTGAGCACATTTGTCTTTGGAAAATTTGGGTTTAGCCCCTCTCCTGTGGCTGCCCCAGTACTGCATCTCTCTGGAGCTCAAAGGCTGTATAATTAAGATGTTCAAGGGCTTTTCCACAGAATCTGTAAGAAATACCACCAGAAATCATGAGAGAAGTGCTGTGACTAAACATCAAGGCTCCTGAAATTGAGAGAACTGATTTTTTTTTTTTTTTGCATGTCACAGGTCAGGTGAATTATGAGCAGGTTTATGCAGTTGTTGCTCTCTGAGAGCTGCCTCTGTGTCACAGCTGTTCTGGACAAACTGTAATATCAAGGCTTGCTTACAGCAGCCAGGAAAAATTCCTACTTTGCCCGCCCTTCTTCAACTACATGAATGCTGGGAGCAGGAGACTCCTTGAGCAGACACCCGAAGCTCCTGGCACCGTATTGATTCAGCTCCTGTTTGCTCTGCACCCAACACGCAGCCCTGATGAATAATGCAGGAATCTATTACTTAAAGTTTAATGCAGCTTTAATCGGGGTTGAACATCAACAGGTGCAGTGCAAGAGGCTGCTCTGCTCTGTGCTAAGTGGAAAAGATTCAAAGCAGGTGTTGTTGGGGCTGTGTTGTTGGGTTGTTCCCTTTGCCCAGGGCAGGGCCCGTCCCCTGGGCTGGCCCTGCTGAGGGACCTCGAGGGCTGTGTCCAGTTCTGGGCCCTCCTGGCCAGAGAGCCCTGGAGGGGCTGGAGCGTGCCCAGGGCAGGGAACGGAGCTGGGAAGGGGCTGGAGCCCCAGGAGCGGCTGAGGGAGCTGGGAAAGGGGCTCAGCCTGGAGAAAAGGAGGCTCAGGGGGGACCTTGTGGCTCTGCACAAGCCCCTGACAGGAGGGGGCAGCCGGGGGGGGTCGGGCTCTGCTCCCAGGGAACAGGGACAGGACAAGGGGAAACGGCCTCAGGCTGGGCCAGGGGAGGCTCAGCTTGGACAGCAGCAGGAATTTCTCCATGGAAAGGGTGCTCAGGCCTTGGCAGGGGCTGCCCAGGGAGCTTTGGAGTGCCCATCCCTGGAGGTGTCCAAGGAAGGGCTGGAGGTGGCACTCAGTGCTCTGGGCTGAGGACAAGGTGGGCATCAGGCACAGGGTGGACTCCGTGGGCTGGGAGGGCTTTTCCAACCCAAATAATTCTGTGATTCCACGGTTCTGTGGCACAGCTTGTCCTTTATGTGCAGGTATTCACTTGCAGGTGCCTTGGTGTCTGGGACCTCTGTGGATTTTCCTGTATTTATCTCAGTCTATGACAAGACACGTTCTGTACCTGTGGGGTCCCAGAGCACATGGATGACTCTGCTGACATCCAGGGATCTCACATCGTGGAATATCAAGGCACTGCTCTCTCTTCAATGGCTTTTTTTTTCTTCTTGGTACGAGTGTTATTTTTTTAAACAAAGGAAAAACATCCCTTTCGTCAATTGTTCTCTTTGCAGAACTTGAGCCTTAAAATAATCCAGGAAGCCTTTTGTTATATAAATATACTCATCCTCCGGCTTGGCACGGAATGTGCTTGACAGAGCTGCTTGCTGAATTCTGTTTTAAACTTGAGTTTCAGTGGCTATGAAGGAGAAACTCTGGGCTCAGAGAGGAAACCAAGCATTGATTGCTGTGTAATCACAGTGTAAAAGGGACTATTTAAAGCACTGGAAAGCAGGGGTTTATGCCTGGAACTCAGTTTCTGTGTCTCGGTGATTTTTGTTTCAGCTTGTTACAGCCAGGTGTGCTCAAACCTACCAAATTTAGCTCCATGGGAACAGAGCATATGTGCAGTCTTCTGAAAATATTCATGCTCGAGTTGTTTGCTCAGGAATGGAATTGTGTATGAATTCAGCAAGGGCTTGGAATGGTTAACAGTGAATTCCAGTGCACAACACTCAGCAGTGACATCTCCCAGTTAAGCGGGCAACAGTTGGCTAGAGCAGGTGTTCAAATAGGAAATGAACAAAAAATCACCACCAGAAAACAACCCCCACAAACTCAAAAACCCACCAACCACAAAACCCCACCACTCTGTGCATGTCAAATAACCTTTGGTAAAAGTGGTGACTGGATTCTGGGTGTTGTCTTGTGCATGTAAAAGCACCTGGGGAGGAATTTATGAATCACATACAGGACTGGATGTGACTGTAGAGCTTTTCTGTGTCCTCTGTAGCCACACATTCATTGTGACTTTGGCTTTTTAAGTGATGCCTTTGGTTTATTTTGCTGCAAGCCTGGGCTTGAAGCTGCTGCTGAGCGAGGAGGTTGGACTCAGTGGTCTTGGAGGTCTTTTCCAACCTAAATGGTTTTATGATTCCTCCCAGCTTTTTCCAGATGTGTGCATCGAAACCTTAGAAGTGGGAATGTTAAGTGGGTGCTGCAGGATGTGCCTGGGTGGTTTTGGTGCAAACGCTGAGCCCACAGGCTGTGTTTTAAAAGCAAGGAGAGTGAAGAGTGGATCCATGCAATCCCCCAAGAGAGCCTGAATCCAGTCTCATGTGCTGCTGCCTCCTCCCATGGTAATGGAGTGATAGTGCACTGAGAGAAGGGGGAAGAGTCCAAGGAGACTAACGTAGAATCATGGAATGGTTTGGGTTGGAAGGGACCTCAAAGCCCATCTCATCCCACCCCGTGCCATGGGCAGGGACACCTTCACTATCCCAGGCTGCTCCAAGCCCCGTCCAGCCTGGCCTTGGACACTTCCAGGAGCCCACAACCTCTCTGGGCAATGACTTCTTTGGCACTTACCCAAAACTAATGGAATCTTGGAGCAGAAATTTTATGTTCCCTGTATTCAGTTTGTTGGATCAATCAAATTGGGTTTTGGTAGATTTTCTAGCTGCTTATTCAGTGGCTTGGCTTGTTCTGGGCGCTGTGGATAATTTCCTTCTTGTCTCCTAATTTATTTGCCTTCAGACATGTAGCTTCTCCCGTGTTTCCTGGAAAATGGAAAGGATGTGCTGGCGGGAAATGGCTGCAGTTAATGAAAATAGGCTGTACCTGCAGATGATTAATCCTTAATCCAAAAAGGGAAGTTCCTTCTGCACCTTTGTGGCCTGAATTAGCATCTGACTGTTCCTTTGTCCTGAGGCTGGCTGTGAATGACTCCGGGATTGATTCATGGCTTAGGGGCCCCAGTAATAGGATTTCCTGTGAGGGTGTGTCACCAGTCCTTGCACAGGTTCAAAGGGAAAATGGGTTTTCCCTCCTGTGTCGCATCCTCTGGACTTGTGCCCCTTGGCTTTGGCTCCTTTTTCTCCCTGACTCTGGTACCCACGAGGTTCCAGCTGGGATTTGATGGCTGCTGCCATCCCAGCTCCTTTCAAGGGTCTCGTCATCCACCCAAGGCATCTGGGGATGGGGCAGGCTGTGTTCTCCTCGGGTTCAGGAGTGAGCATAAATACATTTAGTGCTTCTCTGGAAGGCTTTCGAGTGCAGCACTGCTCTTCTGCAGCTCTGGTTGCTTCCTCTGAAGGCTGAGCAGCCGCTGCTGAACTCGGGGCTGCGGTGCGTGACTGCTCCCTTAGCAAGCAGTTAAAACATCAGCTATTACACTGACGAGCAAATGTTATTTTGTGCTGAAGTCATGCTGGAAATAGTTCAAAACGTCTTGTTTGTTTGGATTCACGAGGGGCACGCTGTCTCGCTGAGCTCTAATCTTGTTTTGCTCTCTGCTTTCTTTGCAATCAGCAGAGCTGTATTCAAACCATGCTGAGAGATTTAAGGTACCTCTTGGTCTGCACCTCAGGAGCCACAGGCTGAGGGCAGCAGCCCTGGGTTTGTGCCTTTTGGGAAGCTGGGTTATTAATCAATTGTTTTCCCCCAGCCTCAGTGCTTAGGTGGATGGAACAGGCTCTGTTCCCGTGTTGAATTAAACCCTCTGCCCCTGTGCTCAGCTGAGACCCCACCTGCAGAGCTGCCCCAGCCCTGGGGCCCAGCACAGGGAGCACCTGGAGCTGCTGCAGAGAGCCCAGAGGAGGCTCCAGGATGAGCAGAGGGATGGAGCAGCTCTGCTGGGAGGAAAGGCTGGGAGAGCTGGGATTGTTCAGCCTGGAGAGGAGAAGCTCTGGGGTGACCTCACTGTGGCCTTACAGTGCCTGAAGGAGCTGCAGGAAACATGGAGAGAGGCTCTTGACAAGGGCTGGAGGGACAGGACACAGGGAATGGATTCCCAGTGCCAGAGGGCAGGGCTGGATGGGATATTGGGCAGGAATTGTTCCCTGGGAGGGTGGGCAGGCCCTGGCACAGGGTGCCCAGAGAAGCTGTGGCTGCCCCTGGATCCCTGGCAGTGCCCAAGGCCAGGCTGGACACTGGGGCTTGGAGCAGCCTGGGACAGTGGGAGGTGTCCCTGCCATGGCAGGGGTGGCACTGGGTGGGCTTTGAGGTCCCTTCCAACCCAAACCAGTCGGGGATTTTATTAAATATTTCGTGCTGGCTGGGTACTGACTCATTCGTTCATTATTTTAATGACAGATGCACTTGTTTAAAATGACTCCATGGTTTTGCAGTTTTATTGTTCAGCAGATAATACGGTTGTTGGGATTCTTGCACAAAATGTTTTGTTTTAGTTCACTCCTTAAATGTTTCTCTCTGTGTTTGCAAGAGGCATAAAAACAAAGAGGGTTTTTTTCCTGGCCTGTGCTGCCCTTCCTCTGCTGTCCCATTCCCAGTGAGCAGCTGAAAGGCTGTCAGCAACTGTTTTGACAGATTTTCCTGTACTACTTAGGAAGACAAAAAGTTACATCTCACATACTTCACTGTGCAGGGATAAATACACAGCAGAGGGTGGGTGAAATATTTGGTACTAACATGCTGGGGGATTTTGTAGTCCCAGCACAGGATGTCTGCTCTGTCACCAGAGCCCTGTGTGACAGTCTCAGCTGCTCAAATCATGTGTGCATCGCAGCTACATCCAGGCAGGCTTAAATATCCTCCTGGCCAGAGCATGCTCCCACCTCCAGGTTCCCCCCTGCCCTTCCCTGCATTGTGGAGCATCCTCACAGCCATCTCCAGACACTGACACATCACCAAATTCCCCCAGTTTTGCTGAGAGTTTCTTGGACAGCTGATGCAAAGGCAGCCTGAGGAGCTCCCTGAGCCGTGTGTGGCATGTGCAGAAAGGCAGAAAGGTGAGGGACAGGCTGTGCACCAAGGCTGTGTCATTTTTGGGATATGTTAACGAGGTGGCTTCAGGTGTTCTGTCAGTGCTGGTGCTGATCCAGAGTTGCTGGGGGTACTGGTGGTCTGTGCCAGCAGGAGTGCCCTGCCTGGGTGCCGGTTCCCAAATTCAGGGGCAGCACTCAGCTTACTCTTGTTGTTTTGATTTCCCTGCCCGTGTTGGGTCTCTGTGCAGCTTCTCAGGGAAGGCAGCTGAATACCAAGGCTCTGTCTCCAGCTCTGCAGTTTTGCTGATCTGTTTGAAGTCCCCAGATAGTTGATCAGGCAAACTTGCTGCTAAATGGATGATCTAATTCCCACTGAATGCTGTGATCATAAACATTACCCTACATCACAGAAACTATTTGAAAACCAGTGCGTACTCCTCAAGCTGACAGTTGTCTTTCAGCACCCTTGTTGTGCTTTTTCATCTTTAAATGCTTGTGCTGAAGCTCAGATAAACTTACCTGTCAGCAGTTGCAGGGATGTCTCTTCTGTCTCCAGCTCCTTTGTAGCTGTAGCTGGGACTTTAAAAGCTGTTTACAAGGGAGGTATAGCAAGAAGCTCTCTTGTAGCTGCTGTCTCTCTAAATGATTTTTCTCATACTCCAGTAATATCCAGCACGAGGTTGGTGCTTTGTGAGGATTGCTCAGAGCCAGCAGGTGAGCTCTCTGCTCAGAGCCCCTGAGGGCATGGGCAGGGCAGGAGGGTGTCCCTGTACACTGGGAAGAGAAATGGTCTAGAGAGAGGTGACCTCCTGGAAAAAGAACAGGACAGAGCACCCAACAACCCGAGTGCCTGAAGGGTGGCCCCCAGCAGAGGAATGCTGTTTCACAGCCCACGGACGTGTGGTTTGAATTTTACAAGGGAGAACTCCTTTGACACCTGAAATTCACAGACTCATAAAATCATTAGGGTTGGAAAGGCCTCTGGGACCGCCCAGTCCAAGCTGTGCCCGATGCCCACCTTGTCCCCAGCCCTGAGTGCCACCTCCAGCCCTTCCTTGGACACCTCCAGGGATGGGGACTCCAAACTCCCTGGGCAGCCCCTGCCAAGGCCTGAGCACCCTTTCCATGGAGAAATTCCTCCAGAAATCCCATGTGGAATATCCAAGAAAGTCTGGTTTTTGTGGACCTGTTCATTCTCTCTCTCCTCAAGGTAGGGTTCTAGATGCTCATTTCAGTGAAAGCCCAGCTCTCATCACAAGTCCTTCCCGTCTGTTCCATCCAGCATCCAAAACGGTGCAGTAGGAGTTCCTGACAAATGGCCCCAAGGAACAGCTTCATTTTCACACCACGGCCTTCCAAAAAGCAAGTCTGAAAACTTGGATCATCTCTGTAAGTGAGCTGAATAAAACAGCAAGTTTTTGTTTGCCTCCTTCTGCTTCTTGCTTGTGCAAGAGGCATCATCCTTGCAAAGGTCACCCTAAATCTGAAGCTCGTTCTCTGTTTGTCTGGAAAATGACAAAAACCCACCCATTTTTTCCATGTTGATGCACTGATAGTTTAATCAGGAGAATTCTGACACTCAGCCAGGATCTGCTTCTCTGGTAATTCGAGGTGGAGTGAAAATGGACACTTCAAAGCAATCCTGTGTTGTCATCCTGTGAGTTTGAGATGCTGAAAACAGGAAAAAAACCCCAAACCTGTGTCTCAGCAGGAGTTGGAGGCTGCAGCTCTGCCCCTGGGAGTACTGTGAATTGTAATGACACAGCCCTGTGGGGACTGTTTGTTTGGGGACTTCGGGAAAAGAGGAAACTCAGGTGTGTTGAGCAGGAATCAGATGTGTGCTACAAGGTCAGTGAGGCTGGAGAGCAGCAGCTGGTTACTAATAAAAAACTGGGTTATTTTCTGTGCGCCTCCGTAGGGGTCCCTTTGCTGGTGCTGCATGAAGAAATAATAAATACAGGTGAGTGTATACGTATGTATATGTAAGTGTGTGTATATGTATTAATTTGATGTTTTTTACCAAAAAGCAGCTTGAGATGCGTGGAGGAAGGCACATGTACAGCCAGGGATGTGGTTAATTCCTCGCTCTGCTGCTCTGGTTTAAGAAAAGCTTTGGAAGCAGCTGTTTTGAGATATTGAGAGGTTACTGCATTTTCCAGGCTCTTTGTTGTCTCTGAAGCCTAATGCTTGTTCCTGCAACACTGGCAGAATGCAAAAACTTCATTAGTTTTAGGTTTTATTCTGCTCTAGGGAGGCTTTTCTCTGAATTTGGAGGTCCTTTCCCTGCAAATAGCTGCGAAGACAAAGTAGTAAACGAATAAATATTGTTAGTGAAGGAGTAGAGAACAGAACAAGCTACTGTAAAACAGTAATAGTTTAAAAAATTACCTTTTTCTCCATGATTCTCCGTGTCCTGAATCCTCCATCTCCAAAAAGAAAGAGGTTCAGCAAAGGATGATGAAGGTGGTCTAAGGCATGGAACAGCTGTTGTATAAAAGGAGATAAATAAACTTTGGCTCTTTAGTGTGGAGCAGAAATAATGGTGAGGGGGAGAAGCGAGGAGAGGAATGTTGTGCAGATTGGGTGCTTTGCATCCTCCAAAGAGGATGACTGTACCCAGGCCTTCCTCACTCAGAAAAAACAAGGAAGTAGGAGCTTATAACAAGAGACAGTTTTTCTCTTGGTGGTGCACAGTTATGCTGTGGTATTCCTGGCGGCCAGGATGTTGCCGGAAGGTGAGAGGTTCAAAGGAGGCTGGATAAAACCCAGCCTATTAAAAGCTATTAAAGACAGCATCTCCTGGCTCAGGGAAGAGTTATTAAAGCAGTGTTTGGAGGAATCCCAGGGTGGCTGAGGCTGCAGGGAGCACAGAGGGCACCCGGTGGCACCTCCCTGCTCCAGCAGGGCCATCCCAGAGCACAGGGCACAGCACTGTGTGCACACAGCTCTGCAACAGCCCCAGGGAGGAGAGCCCAGAGCCTCTGTGGACAATGTGCTCAGGGCTGGGCACTGCCCAGGGCACAAGTTGTGCCTCCTGTGCAGGGGAATTGCTGGGCTCAGGCCCTGCCCGTGGCTCTGGTGCCATTGCTGGGCCCCCGGAGCAGAGCCCGGGCCCTGCTCGGAGCCCTCCCTGCAGCCAGGGCCAGCCAGGGCTGAGGGCCCCTCTCAGCTGGGGCTCCTCTCGAGGCTGAGCAGCCCCAGCTCCCTCAGCCTTTCCTGGGCACGGAGATGCTCCAGGCCCTTCCTCAGCTGCGCAGCCTCCGCCGGCCCCGCTCCGGGAGCTCCCTGGCCCTGCTGTGCTGAGGCTGCAGAGCTGGACACGGCACTCCAGAGGTGCCTGCAGGGCTGCCCAGAGGGGCAGGATCCCTCCCTGCCCTGCTGGCAATGCTCTTCCTGCTGCCCCGGGATCCCATTGGCCTCCTTGGCCCCAGGACACTCTGCTGCCTCAGGGACAGCTCGGTGTCCCCCAGGACCCCCAGGACACTCTGCTGCCTCAGGGACAGCTCGGTGTCCCCCAGGACCCCCAGGACACTCTGCTGCCTCAGGGACAGCTCGGTGTCCCCCAGGTCCTTCCCCTCAGAGCTGCTCCAGCAGGGGTTCCCCAGCCTGTGCTGGTGCCCGGGGTTGTTCCTGCCTGGGTGCAGGACCTGCGTTCCCCTTGTTGAAGGAGGTAACACTGTCTGTGTTAAATTTTGTGTAGAAACGTGAAACTTCCTTCTGTAAGCAGGTCCTAAATAACACCCAGCTGTTGTGTAGCTGTGTAACACAGGAGCTACAACCTGGAGTAGCAGATGAAATGTGGGATTTCTTGGCTTCCATGCTATTTCCGCCTTTTGGTAGGTAATGGGAAACAGGCAAGGAATAGCAAGTGATTCAGGTGATAAAAAGCTGGTGTTTAGGAGCAGATGACAGCAGCAGTTGTCATGGCTGATTGGGCTGTGTTCCTTTCCCAAAATTCTGCAGTCTGGAGCGTGCTGGGAGCCGGGTGGGTTGGGGTGGCCATGTGCCAGCTGGTGCTGGGGTAATGATCAGGTTACCCTGGTGCTCTGCAGACAGATGGGCCCCAGCATTTCCCTGCACATTCAGTTTCCAGCCTGACACAATGTTTGGGTAGAGCTGGAACGCTGGGATTGCACCTTCACCCAGGGAGGGCGAAGGTTCCTTATGCTCCACGGTACTTTTTACTACACGGGAGGGGGGGTTGCTTGGCTGCCATATGGAAGGACTGAATTTCCCTGGAGATTTTGACGTTCAGCAGCGTGTGGGTGTTAGGAGGCTTTGGGAGGTGGAGGAGGATGGAGCTGGAATAATGTCCTTTGAATCAGAGCTGTTCTGATCTGCTAGAAAGGAACTGGCTGCTGTAAAAGGAGGAGAGAAATCCTCAAACACTGGACTATTCTAGGATTTTGTGTAGAGAAGGAAGACTTGGGGCAGGAGCTGTTTAAGAATTGATCCTGGTCTGAGTGGGGTGGAAGCCCAAGTGTGAGTGAGAACATGTGGGGTTAGTGACATGCTGCACGCACATGCCCAGCAGCCAGACCTTGAAAATGGAAAGAGACTCTTGGTTCAGCGGGCTCCAGCCCAAGGCATGGGTTTGGTGACCTGTGTGATAACTTGGAGAGTAAATTCCGAGTGATTTATCCCTCTTCTGATGTCTTTTGAACTCCGACTGCTCGTGTCTGTTGCTGTCAAGTGGCTGCTTCTGTATTTATGAGCAAGGTGGAAACTACTGACCTGCTTTGCCTCCTCTGAAAGGCAAGTGATAGCTCTCTCTGAGATGGCACGGGCAGTATTTCTGCATGTGCTTGGACTAAATTTACCGTAGGGAACTGGAAAGTGTAGATGGTGACGACTGCTGGAAGGGAAAGCGTGTATTTACTGCTCGGTGGCAATAGATTTATAGACAGCTAGCTTGGTTTATGGATAAATATTGTTGCCTCTATTTCTGTAGCCATAAGCAGTAGATGTTAAAGCCTAAACTTTGCTATAATCTAGGGACCTTTTTACGTTTTTTTTCCCTATCCCATCTGCCGAGTCCTTCAGTGGCGGCTGAGGCGTCACGTGGCGCCAGGAGAGCCAAGAGAAGTGACGCATCCCGGTATCCCATGGTAACTCTCCCTTTCCTTCGTTTTTAGCTCGTTTGCTTTGCTCCCAGATAGAATAACCCGCCTGTGGGATTACATCGGCTCCGCTCACACACGGGGGAAGCTGAGGTTGCAGGGTTTGCACTCCTGAAAACTGTTTGACCTCGGTGAACCAAATTGCCCTTTGAAAGGGAACCAAAGAGCACAACAAAACGCAAGGCAGCAGCCCCCGCTCCAAACCAGCACCAGCCCCCACCAAGCCCAGAAATCTCCGAGTTCCCCACCCAAACTTCTCAACACGCAGGAACCATCTCTGGGAGTTTACTCTTTGTTTGCCATTCAGGGTATTGAAGCTCATCCGAGAAGTTTCTGCAAACCACAGGTAGAAACCCCACGAGTGGAGGTACAATTCTCACCAAAGCTAAATTTGCAATTCAGGTCTTGCAGTTCACACAGGTTTTGCTGCTGGAAACTTGTTAGGTGAGGCTTGCTTTTTTTTTTCCTCCCCCCTTTCTTCACCACCCCCATCAGTTGTTTTTAACCTCTGGTTGCTGTATGCAGTTACTGCCTGCATTTTCATTAGAAATATCCTACTTGTTCCCCAAGAAAAGCTCGTGGTTTTGCATTCAGATAAGCTGATATTTTTTAGAATTCTGATTATTTTTTGAAAAACAGATCATTTAATCATAGAATCATAAAATGACTTGGGCTGGAAGGGACCTCAAAGCCCATCCAGTGCCACCCCTGCCATGGGCAGGGAGGGACACCTCCCACTGTCCCAGGCTGCTCCAAGCCCCAGTGTCCAACCTGGCCTTGGGCACTGCCAGGGATCCAGGGGCAGCCACGGCTTCTCTGGGCACCCTGTGCCAGGGCCTGCCCACCCTCCCAGGGAACAATTAATTGAAACCCATTTTCTCCTCTATGTTTGTTTCTCCTCTGTATTTTCTCCTCTACATCCACTGTGACTTTATTGTATTAAACCAGCCATGGTATGACTCGCTGAGCCTGAAACTCGAGGCTGCAAATGGAGTAGCTCCTCACCAGGTGTAAACAGTGAGTAGAGCCTGCAGTGAGAGACCTCAAACCTGTTCTTGCATCCTGTTTCCAAACTCTTCCGTGCCCGTTTCCTGTGTGTGCTGAAGCACAGCTAAAGCACTGTGTGTCTGGTTTAACTCTGCCCTGCCGTCTCGATTTTTGCTTTAGGGCAGAGTTTTCACAAACGCAATTTATCCTCAGGGAGGAAGAAAAAAAAATGGGTTTTGCTCACACATAGTCCCCGTGTACTGGAGGAGTCTGCGGTGAAGTTTTTCAGCGTGGCAGGATTTGCATTCGCTGTTGCCACAGCTACGAGTGAGCTCACAGCATTTCGGTCCCTCGCCCAGGGACGAGCAGGAGTTTCCAGAGTGAAGGCACCAGTGCACCGAGGTGACTCATCCTGGTGTGTCCGAGGGCTGGGGAATCACTGCTTGAATGGGAGAGGATGCCGTGGTGTGCGGGGGAGGAGGCAGGAGATGCAGCCTGAGCGGTTTGGGGCTGCCTGGATTTGGGCTGCCTGATGTGTGCTGGGAACAGGCTGCTGAGCTGTCACCCGATGCACGACGTCCCTGCGGGCACCTGGATGTTGGGAAGTATCCCAGGACTCCTCTGATGTGCTGCCTCTGGCTTTGCTCCAAGCAGGTATTTAGTACAAATCTCTGTTCTCGTTCTAAAGGGACTGAATTCCCTTTCTGTTCCGTTTCAGTTCCGGGCAGTCCATCGTGCTGCCCTGGGCTTGCATGGGGAGTGCTGCTGCCCGGGTAAATCCAAACAATAGCCTGCTTGTGGCAGCTGAAAGTGGTGCTGGAGAAAAATCCCTCTTCTGTAATTGCAGGAAAAAAAACAAGCCTGTGTGCAGCAGGAAGCAGCAAGACTCTATTAAGGCATACTTTTAATTTTTTTTCCCCTGCGTCTTCTGCACAGTCTGTGATGATTTAAGCATAAATTGCTTAGGAAAAGTCCTTGGTGTGTCTTTTAGTTACCGATTGCCTGCATGGCACGGGGTTGGAAGGTGGTCTTTAAGGTCCCTTCCAACCCAAACCATTCCATGGTTCTGCAGTTTGGATGGATGTCAGAGGATGGTTACCTGTAACCAGAGGTTTGCCATTGTAACCACTGTAAGTAAGTGTGGAATGTTTAATAAGGAGATAATTGGATGCTTGCCTTCATCTAGATAAGATTTAAAAACTTTGAGCTGCCTTGCTGTCAGGTTTCTGCCTTCTCCCAACGAAAGCCTGGCTGGCCTCTCACCTCCAGGATTCCTTGCTGCTCTTGTTACCAGTGTTTCATAAGCTGCCTGCAATGGCCTTTTCCAGCTGATTCTTACCCTTGGAATGGTTAACAAGAAGGTACTTCCTCTATGTTATCATGTGCAAAATGCTACTGTGACACTGCTGAAGTCCTAGACCTATTGTCTGAGACGGAGGTTGCAGGGACAGAAAAGCTGGAGATGGGAGAGAACTGTGATACGTGGCCAGCTCAGTTAATCCAGGGGTCTGAAATGAAAGAGAGGAGCTGAATCTGAAGTGTTGTGACTGAAGTGTGAAGGGTGTGACACTTTTTCCCCCAACAAACAGCTGTAACTTGTCGTGCAGGTCCCTTCACTGGCGTCGTGTCTATCGACCTGGGCTCATTTAAAGATTTCATTATTGCACTTGGTTGGTACTGTTGAGGTTTTGAATTTCTGTGTTTGAAAGTGCTTTTGTGTTGATGATGTGCTTAAGGGTTTTTTTTTTCTGTGTTGGAGGCCTTTTTCTGCTGTGACTTCTTATGTTTGGAGCTATGGGTGTGTAGGTTTATGGATTAAAAAAACAAGGGGGATGAGAACCCTCCAAACAAAGCCCAACTGTGACCTCAGTGATCAGACTGCAGCTCTGACCCAGAGGGAGGACAAGGGTTTAGGGCAGCACAGGTAGGAAGTGAGGTTTCCAGAGGATGTCTTTGGAAAGGCAGGAGGGGATGATATCCCCAGAGAACAATGTCTTTTCTGAGCTGTAGGCCAAGGGCAGGGGCATCTCCAGGCTCCACTTTGCCTTCGTGTGCACCCTGGAATAGACTTGGACTGGGGGAATTCAGCTTTTATTTGACAAGGAAATGCCAGGTCCTGTGGCAGGTGGAGCAAAACAATCAGCAGATGAACTGAAGGGCCACTGACCACAGAAGGTGCATTGTTCACCTTGTGGGAGTCCCATCAGAGTGCCGTGAGCTTGTAGGGTGGACAGGGAAGCTAAACACCTAAATTATGGATTTGTTATTTGGATTGATGATAAGCTGGAAGGAGACTGTAGGCTGCTGATACAGCCAAGAGTACCAGAATTGTGAGACACAGGAATACTGCTGCTCACTGCTTTTTTTGGACCAGGCTGGCCAAGGAATAAAGGTCAGAATTACTGGGGAAGGCCTTTCGGCACCAGCACGGTGCTGTCTGCAAGTGAAGTTTATCCCTGCAGGCAGCTGCTCACCCCAGGGAGTGGCCAATTTTGGCTTTTGTTGTTTGGTTGTTTGGTTTTTTTCTTCTCTTAGTAACTCTCCAAAACTCTCTGCAGGGTGTCTGGTTGCACCTAAGGGATTACCTCTGTGGGCAGGAGAATAGAGAAGAGCACAGCTGCTGTCCTGGAGATCTGCATTTGTGCTTCTGCCTGGAGGTTTTGGGCTGGCTGTGGTCCCTGTGCCGCTGTGGTGGTCATCTGCAGGTGACACGAGCTGCACAGAGTCTGGCCTGAGCTGCTGCTCTGACTCTTGGCCACGAGGATTTTCTGGTCTGTTCCCCTGGTGGAAGCCAAAGGAGTGGGTCTGGGCACGAAAATTGTTGTGGAACCACGATAACGGATCTGGTTTGGATGCGTAAAGGTGCAATCAAGGCTTGAGAGAAGTGTTGTGAGCACTTCTGGAGAGTGTGGATGGATGGAAGAGCTCTGCAGGATCCAACAGAGCCTGGGGAAGCGCTGACACAGAGTGCATTGGCACGAGGTATTCCTGTGTTCCTTGAGTTCCTTTCACCATGAAAAGGCAAATTAAAAAGGGATTTCTGCTGCCCAGTGGGTACTGGGGAGGTGTTTGTATTGGGCACTGTTGCTTCCCATGGGAATCCATGTCCCTTCCTTTCTAAGAGGCTTGTTTTCATCCCACATCGTGGTGGGATTTAATGCTTCCAGTACAAGAAGTTAAATAGAGGTTTAAAAATAAAAATACCCCCTCACCCCCAAATCTCAGAACGACTTTTGAACCAGCACGGGCAGAAGAGAATCCCTGTGTGGATTATTTGCTCTCTTGGGTTTTGATCTTGTTTTTTTACTGGCCCTAAAAATGTCCAGAGGTTAAAATTAGAATAATAAACATTTACAAGGGAATTTTCTACAGTCAGCTTTCATTTAGCACTGAAAGCCCTGGAAAGCCTGGTCCATTTTGGGATGCTGGAGACAAAGTGAGTTTTTTCCTGTTTTATTTTAGAGCTGCATGATGGATGTGGAAGCTTGAATTTTCCTTTATTTAGTGGTGTAGCAAAAGCAGTCTTTTGCTGTATTAACAAAGAGTCACATTCATAACAGCAAGAGCAACTAAGCAAGGGCAGTGACTTAGAGGGGGAATATCTTGGAATTGCAAGCATTTAATGACTAATGTAGGTCTTTTGTGCCAAAATCTTCCTGAATTTGTAACATACTGATCACACCAAGTCCTGCAGCCTTTCTTAGGCAGGAGAAAGAGCTGCTGTGTCCATCTCTGCCACCCTGTGTGTTACACGGTGTATTTGGGGAAGGAACACTGTTCCTTTTTTCACCAGATGAACGATCCTAAATTCTCTTGGGGTTCCTGTTGGGTGAGTCTGTAATAAGAAGCCTGGCTGTGCTGTGCTGGTTTTATAACTGGTCATCATTCACACCCTCAGTGTGGGTGTGGGGATATTCCCTGTGCCTCAGTTCCTGCTTTTTTGGTTCAGGACCACTCCGGAAATGCATCTTGGGCACCAGTTGCAGCTGCCTCAGGTGGTAGGCAGGCTCCAGATGTGCTTCTTTGGGGCAGGATGGAGTCCTGGCTGCCTCTGGGCTGATGTGCTGTTCCCATATAGAATTATTTCTCTTCATGTATGTGCGCCTGTGTTTTTATTTCTCCAGTTCCCTGAAACTCGAGCCAGTTGTTCCTTGTTCTGCCAGCAGCATCCCAGGCTCCTTGGGCAGGATCTCACAGCAGTGTGCTGGACGTGCAGCATCCCTGCTTCCCCGTTTGTTTGGTTTGTTCTGGGTTTCAATGCCAGGTACACCGTGCTGGCACCTCCCAGCTGTGACTCTCGTAGAGGATCCACTCTCCTCCAGCAGGGTAACACGGAGGGAGACAGGGCTGGTGGTGCTTTGCTGGCAGTGAGGAGCTGAGCTGGGCTGTGATTAGCAGCCTCTTTTCCCCTGCGAGTCCAGAGAGGATTCTGCAGTCCTTTCTGTGTTCAGTTGGTTCTGCTTTGTGGGGTTTAGTTCAGGATGAAACAGTAACTTCTGCTGCCCAGAAGTCCCGTGTACATGGGTTTGTTGTGTGCTGGGCATGCTGCAGGCGTAGGGCGAGTGCTCAGCCTCCCCAGGAGCAGCTGCTTTGATGTGTGGAGATGCTGCTCTAACCTTCGTGCTCACAGCTGCAGGAACTTTAAAGGCAGAACTGTGAGCTGAGAATCTGAGCCCCTGTGTGGATCTCTGCAGGGAATGTCTGTTGGTTTGGGGCTGCCTCTTTGTGCACCTTCTCATGGAGTCCCAGAACAGCTGGGGTTGGAAGGGACCTTAAATCCCATCCAGTGCCACCCCTGCCATGGCAGGGACACCTCCCACTGTCCCAGGCTGCTCCAAGCCCCGGTGTCCAGCCTGGCCTTGGGCACTGCCAGGGATCCAGGGGCAGCCACAGCTTCTCTGGGCACCCTGTGCCAGGGCCTGCCCACCCTCCCAGGGAACAATTCCTGCCCAATATCCCATCCATCCCTGCCTTCTGTCACTCTTAACAACCTTCTCTTCTCCTGAGCAGCCCCAGCTCTCCCAGCCTGGCTCCACAGGGGAGGTGCTCCAGTCCCCTCAGCGCCTCCGTGGCCTCCTCTGGACCTGCTCCAACAGTTCCATGTCCTTCTTATGTTGGAGGCACCAGAGCTGTGCACAGAATTCCAGGTGGGGTCTCACCTCAGCACAGGGGCAGAATCCCCCCTCCCCTGCTGCCCACACTGGGGGCTCAGCCCAGGGCACGGGGGGGTTCTGGGTCCCAGCTCTCACCCACAGCACCCCCAGGTCCTTCTCCAGGGCTGCTCTCAGACACTTCCCTGTCCAACCTTTTGCTTTACACTAAAATCCAGCTTGGTAGCTACAAGTGGAACAGTCCCTAAAACCCTTCCCAGGCTCCAGGATGGAATGTGGTACAGCTTAGAGCAATAGATCCTGCAGGAAATGCACCTGCCTGGGGCAGGGACTGGGCCAGCTGACCCCAGCAGTCACCTGGGGCATCCACACTTGGTGACACCAGGCTGACTTTGGGAAAACACCCATGGCAAGAAGTCAGGACCATGGATGGCCTTAAATCCCTGTGAACCAACACTTGCTGGGAATCAGATTAAAACTGTGGTGGTGCCCTTTTTTTGCTTTGTGAAGAGACCTCGAGTGCCCTGGCCCCAGCTGTGCCAGCTGCCACCACAGCAGAGCCCAGCTGGGCTCTCCCTGTGCCTGCTCAGCCCTCAGTGTGCTCAGCGTATTTGCAAAGAGAGGAGAAGGAGGAGGAGGTGTGCTAAACTGAGAACCAGGCAAGGCAGATGTGCTGACAGTTACACAGAAACGTGTTTTATCAGGAGCTTTTGGACACAAACCTGAATTTTGCAGAGAGTTTTCCCTGTCCCTCCTTTTTAGGGTGAAATATTGACAGATTGGATCAGTTTTGTGCTTCCCTCTGTTGCTGATGACTCTCACTTGACCTCTTTTGCCGGACTGTCTCCAACTGTGGGAACAAGAAATGTTGGAGATTTAAAGAATTTACAACCTTAATTTATCTCTTGGCCTTAAAATAAAAAATTTTAGTGTTTCTGTTGTTTTACACCTGCAAGAAGTAGTTACCTGCTGAGTTAATGAAGATTTTAGCTTGTAAATCTAAATTATATCCATGTCTGACTCTTCTTGCTTTGTTACAGGAGAGGATAATCATCCTCTGGTTTTTAGAGGTGTAACAGAGCATTTGTGGGGCTGAGGGCTTTTTTAAAGCATTCGTCCCAAAGGTGATGTTTGAGGAAAAACAAAGGCAAAAGGACAGCAAAACTCGAGGGAGATGGAGACTGTGGGGGAGCTTTATGGAATGTGGGTGATGAAACTCCTGACTGGTCTGGTCACATTGCCTGTCTCTGACCCCTGTGTCACATTGGGAAAGCAGAATTGGAGCCAAACCACAGCCAGGGCGAGTTAGCGAGGGCTGGGAGCTGAATCTCGACCTGAGGAGTGAGACAGGGCACGTGTGAGTTGTTCCTGCTGAGCTGGGTGTGACCTGTCAGCGCTGCGACATCGTGGGACTGCGCCTTAGACAGGGCCCAGGT
Source organism: Monarcha castaneiventris obscurior (assembly GCA_026261815.1). Lineage (NCBI taxonomy): Eukaryota > Metazoa > Chordata > Aves > Passeriformes > Monarchidae > Monarcha > Monarcha castaneiventris. The sequence goes on along the minus strand of JAMPIT010000104.1, from coordinate 791,015 downwards.
GCCGCTTCGGAATTCCTGTGGGTATCAGAAATGATATCCGGTGTGTGAGAGTGAACTGGCAGAAGGATGCCAGGATCACAGCCTGGCTGAGCTTGGCAGGGACCTCTGCAAGGTCACCTTGTCACACAGGGGTCACCCAGAGCTGCTTGTCCAGGACCATTTGCCAGACTCTCGGGTGTGTCCGTGTCTCTTTCCCACCGAGGAGTGCAGAACTGGACCCGGCACTTCAGGAATGGTCTCACCAGTGCTCAGGAGAGTGGAAGGGTCACTCTCGTGATGCAGCCCAGGATGCTGGTGGCCTTCTTGGCTGGAAGGGTGTGTTGCTGGCTCCTGGGAGCTGGTTATCATCCAGAGCCACAGGTCCTGATTGCAGAGCTGTTCCCAGTCCGTCAGCTGCCTCCTGGGGTCCCTGTCCCCCAGGTGAAGGAAGGACTCTGCCTTTCCTTTCTTAGAACACTGTGAGGCTCCTGCCGGCCCTTTGCTCCAGCCTGTCCGAGTTCATCCGGGTGGCAGTGTGACCCTCTGGTGTACTGGCCACTCCCCCCGGGTTTGTGTCGCCAGCAAGGTGTTGAGGGCACCCTCTGTGCATCCTCCAGGTCATCAACGAAGATGTTAAACGATTTTGGCTCTCATACCAAACCCTGGGAAGTGTCTGTCCTCCAACCAGGCTTTGTGCCACTGACCAGTACCCGCTGGGCCTGGCCATTTGGCCAGTTTTCTGCCCACCTCCCTGCCCTCCTGGCTGCTCCATCATTTGCCAGCTCATCTGAGGGTGTGAGAAGAGCCAGAGTTGAAAGTCTTGCCAAAGCCAAGACAGACAACATCCTCTGCACTCCTTCCATCCACCGAGATTGTTTCATCCTAGGAGGAGGTCAGGCTGGTGAAGCAGCATTTTTCCTTTCATGAATCCATGCTGACTACTCCTGATCACCCTCTGGTCCTTCAGGTGACTGGAAATGGTTTCCAAAGTTCATCAAGTGTGGCCTCACAGTGACAGCAGCCAGCTCCCTCAGCACTTGTGAGTCCATCCCGTCCGGTCCCATGGGACAAAGTGTGTCCAGCCTACTGTCCCCTAACCTGATCCTCTTCTACTAAGGATAACTCTTCCTTGTCTGGATCTGCCCTGTGGCCTCAGGGGGTGCAGTTCCCGAGGGCTGGCCTCGCTGGCACCCTTCACATCCCTTGCCAGACTCGATTCCAGATATGTTTTGGCTCTCTTAGCCCCATCCCTGCACCATCAGTGCCCCCAGATTCCTCCTGGATCACCTGCCCCTGCAGGATCAGCGTTCCCAGATTCCTCCTGGATCACCTGCCCCTGCAGGATCAGTGCCCCCAGATTCCTCCTGGATCACCTGCCCCTGCAGGATCAGTGCCCCCAGATTCCTCCTGGATCACCTGCCCCTGCAGGATCAGTGTTCCCAGATTCCTCCTGGATCACCTGCCCCTGCAGGATCAGCGTTCCCAGATTCCTCCTGGATCACCTACCCCTGCAGGATCAGTGTTCCCAGATTCCTCCTGGATCACCTGCCCCTGCCCTGCGCTTTGCACTTGGCTCTGAGCAGGAGCTCTGTGCTCCTCCATGGAGGCCTCCTGCCCCCTCAGCTTGATCGGCCGCTTGTTGGGATGGGCTGTCCTTCAGCCTGGAGGAGGTGATCCTTTCTATCAACCAGCTTTTGGGTCCCTTTTCTCTCCAAGCCCATGAGATTCTGCAGGCACACCCCTGAAGACGATGCCAAAGTCTGTCCTCCTCAGGTCCATGGCTGTTGTGCAGCTTTTTCCCTCAGCTCCTTCCTTCGAGGGTTCTGAGCTCCATGGTCAGCGCAGCCAGAGGTGCCCAGACCTTCACATCCCTGACCAGTTCTTGCCTGTCTGTGAGGATGAGATCCACTCCCACGGGCAGGGACACCTCCCACTGTCCCAGGCTGCTCCAAGCCCCAGTGTCCATCCTGGTCTGGAACAGTGCCAGGGATCCAGGGGCAGCCACAGCTGCTCTGGGCAGTGGCCGTGGGGCCCTTGCAGGCCCCTCCATGCCTGTTCCCACCTCGGTGTGTGGGTGCAGGTGGCTTTCCTGGCCTTCCTTGGGACGTGCAGCCGTGTGCGAGAGCTGCCAGCAGGGCAGCAGAAATAGCACAGCTCCTGGCAGAACCCCGGCATGTGGGAGAGCCTCCCTCTTAGTGGATGGATGCAATATTTCTCTTGGCTCCTTCAGCCTGGCTGTGATGTCCGAGTCGAGGCTGTGCGTGTAGCTTTAGGAAAATAAAGGCTTCATTTCTGTCTGATATTCTCCCCTAGCTTCGTGTTTCCAAATGTACCCGGCCTCTCCAGAAGGGCTGTGCTTCTCCCTCCTTCTCCTCTGCCTATTTATATCCGCGGTGACGTTGCAGGAGTGTTTGCTTTGGAAGAAATCTCTCCGTCTGAGCCAAACCGAAAGCAAACCTGCAGGAGAAAGCATTCCTTTCTTCTGCTCCTGGGGAGAAGGGAGGCCTGGAGAGCCATAGGAAATGCTCACCTGGGAAGGACGGCAAGCTAGGGAAGGTAAAGGCCTTTTTCTGTTTGACTAATCCGGTGACAAACACCCCCAAAACCCGTGAACTTCTCATTCCGGGGGGCGGAGGCGTGAAACTCCGGGGTGGTTTTTAGAGAGGAGCTGTGAAATGAGTTGCTGAAAGCCTCCGGGCTGAGGACAATGGCTCTTTAATAATCCAGCAAGACTGGTCTCATCAGCTGCTTGCATGCACAGCATCACAGCTCAGGGATTGCTGTCCTTCCTCATCAGGTAATGCACAGGGGCTTTTCCTTCTCCCCCCGCTCCCCAAATATTGTGATTGCACCGTGGAAGTGATTTCATTACAGTAAAACTGAATTTCGGCTCATCTGTAGCTTTCTAAGCCCTTCAGAGCCTTGGCTCTGAAACTCCCCAAGCCTTTCTATTTTTATTGTGCTCGGTCTGAATCTGAAATAAGGAATTTGGATGATAGTTTTGTAAAGGTGTAAACTGAATAGTCTGTATTATGTTTCTAGGGTAGTTTGCAAAATAAGGGCATTTACTTTTGCTTAAGGCCAGGTTTTCTGGCATCTGAAGCTGCATTTGCTACTTTTTGCTGCTTGCGAGCTGCAGAAGACACAGAAAGTAACACTTGAAGGTTTTGAAGTGCTCAGCATGAAGCTGAGCATGTTTGAGCCCTGGGTTTTTGCAGAACTGCCAATCCCTGAGCAAACATAGCAGTCCAGCATAAATAAACAGCCAAGAAAACAAGTCTACCTCTCTAGAAAGTTTAAGTATTTACCTTCACCGTTTTACCGCCTATTAGATATTTTTAACTCCTAACCAAACTGCATTTTTGTGACCTGTAATTGCAGGGGTAGAACCTCTGACAGTGATTTTTAGGAAACACAACAGACAGTGGAAGTTCCGTGGAGATGTTCTGGATTGGAGCTCTTTGGTGTGGATGGGGAAGAAATGGAGCTATTCTTGCTTGAGGAAATCGTGGGTGCAGCACAATGGTACCCAAGTAAGGTCAACATTTGGGAGCAGTTACAAGTCCTTAAAAAGTAACAGGGGTTTCTTTGATTGAGAACATGGAGGGGATGTCCACTTAACTCCCATGGAATCAGCTCTGTGATGGCCTCGGGTGATCCACTGGGAATAACCAGGAGGCAGCAGGGTATCACAGAATCATGGAATCATGGAGTGGTTTGGGTGGGAAGGGACCTCAAAGCCCACCCAGTGCCACCCCTGCCATGGGCAGGGACACCTCCCACTGTCCCAGGCTGCTCCAAGCCCCAATGTCCAACCTGGCCTTGGGCACTGCCAGGGATCCAGGGGCAGCCACAGCTTCTCTGGGCACCCTGTGCCAGGGCCTGCCCACCCTCCCAGGGAACAATTCCTGCCCAATATCCCACCCAGCCCTGCCCTCTGGCACTGGGAAGCCATTCCCTGGGTCCTGTCCCTCCAGCCCTTGTCCCCAGTCCCTCTCCAGCTCTCCTGGAGCCCCTTTAGGCCCTGCAAAGGGCTCTGAGCTCTCCCTGGAGCCTTCTCCTCTCCCAGCTCTCCCAGCCTGGCTCCAGAGTAGAGGGGCTCCAGCCCTGGGAGCAGCTCCAGGGCCTCTTCTGGACTCTGCAGCAGCTCCACATCCTTTTGATGTCAGTATCAAGCAGAGTGACTCCCCTTGTCTGTGCTCCTGGAGAGGGGTGTCTTACATGTTGGGGTTTGAAACCACGAATGTGGTCTGTGTGTTGTGACTGGTGTCAAGAACAGAAATGCAGGTGCCAGCACAGTAAATGCCAGCCAGAATATGTGTGATGAATGCCAGGGGAAAGGTGTTTGGCCATGGCTGGAGCCAGCTGCTCTGTGCATGCTACAGCATAATATGTTTGTGTTGTAAATACAAGTTCAGTTTATTAGTGCGTGATGAAGCCCAGACAGAGCAGGGTGCCCAGAGCAGCTGTGGCTGCCCCTGGATCCCTGGCAGTGCCCAAGGCCAGGCTGGACATTGGGGCTTGGAGCAGCCTGGGACAGTGGGAGGTGTCCCTGCCCATGGCAGGGGTGGAGGGAGATGATCTTTTAAAGTCCCTTCCAATCCAAACCATTCCATGATTTTATACCTTTTGTGGTCAAAGCTGCTGAGGCTTGGCTTTGGTGGGAGCAGGATGAAGTTCCTTCAGGTCCCTGTTTGAGTTCCTGCTTGGAATTGTAGTGAGAGACACATAATTCAGGTGCTTGTAGAAAAGCGTCCCTGTGAGAGATACAAGTTGGTATTTCATTGAATGCTGATTTTTTTAGGGGATATGTGAACCAGAAAGCAGAATTTTAATGGTCCTGGTGGAAGGACCAGGCTATTATTTTTCATGCTTACACAGGGCTTATGCTTGAACATCTTTTAAGTATAAACTGGACTGGAGGTCAAGGTTATAAAAACAAGGTCTAGCAGGCCAAGTTTTTATTGCACTTTGATCATTGGTAGAGATAAAAGTGCAGTTAGATTTTATCTGAGTGACACCAAAAGCAGCCTTTGCTTGTGGTGGCATTGCTGCCTGTTGCCTGTTTTGGAGGATGAGATAAGGGGACAAATGAACACACTTCCCCAGTAAACCCTTTAAGCCTTTGGGATTAATGGCTTCCTGAGCATAATTTCTTCTTTCCAGCTCTTAATGAAGGTCACCCTTAGAACCCAGGTGAACTTGTGGCCGGGGAGGTCACAAGAAGGAGGATGAGAGTTGGAATGACGGAATTGCACTGCTCACCCGTGTGTAAAGCCCCGACACAGGACACTGGGAACACAACACCCTGCAGCCCTCACCAGCAGCTCCTTATCGCTCCTATCGCCTTGTTCCCTTTGGCCTTGGGGCAGAGGAAGTGGATATTTGAGTATTAATCCACATCATGCTTATTAATGAGAAAGGTATTGGATGGATGGGGATGTCAGGGCCGTTTAACCTGTGGGTATTGACTGCCAGCTCCACAGGGAAAAACGGGGAGTTGGAGGCCGGGATGAATTGATAACTGGTGTTTTATCTTCAGACGCTTTTGGGTGGAGTGTCTGTGGTTCTGGGTCTGCTGCCTGGCTATGAGGGAGATGCTCCTGGCAGGAGCAGCCGGTGTCAGTGGGGTGTTTGGGACAACAAATAAACCTCCTGCTGAGGAGCCCCAAGGAGTGGATTTCTCACTGCTCTGTGCTCGGTGTGGCTGTGGCATGCAAACAAATAACTCAGGATGTGGAGACAAGGTTGGTTTATCTTTAACAGGAAAAAGCCCCCTCCACACCCAGGAGCCCTGCTGTTGACCTCTAGCACCAAACATCAATCTGTATTAACTCTTGCTTTGGTTTTGGGGTTGTGGCTGGGTTTATTTTTGGTTTGTTGGGATTTGTTGTTTTGAAATGTTTATTTTGCTCGATGTCTCTAAGGCCTTAAAGAAGCCACAGCACCTGGTAGTGCCAAACTGCTGGTGTACAAAGCCAGCAGCCTTGTCCCAAGGTGTGGGGCAAACAGCAAAGGAATTAACTATTCTGATGGAAAAATCAGTGGGACAGCAGTCTGTGTCCCCTTACAGGATTTGGTGAGAATACAATCTGTAACAGATGCCTTTGGGTCGGAATTTTGGGTTTGGAAGAGATAGAAGCAAACTGGAGTTTTGAGGCGGTGACTTTTTGAAGCAGAGGCTTTTAACACACCTGGGTGATGAGACTTCTGGGAGGGCAGAATAAGTGGATCAGGGAATAGGAGTGGCACTTCCCAAGCTGGGAATGCTGTAGCTGCATGTGGGATGCAGTCATGTGGGAATGATATCCTGCCCTGTGAAAAAGGTCTTATTCTTGAGTGGGGGAGTTTGAAAAGGGTGTCTTGTTTCTGTTTTTTCTCTTCTATGGAAAGCTTCACTCTTCCAGGCCCAAAAGGGACCTCGGTGGTATTAAACTCTTGCTTTGACCTGGGTATGTGATTGCACATGCCCTGGGTGGAATTGCCACTCCAGAGTGTTTTCCCTGGAGAGGTGCTGGGCGTTCAGCTCTGCAGAGCCACCCCGGGAAGATCCATGTGTTTCTCCAAGGATGTAAAGGTCAGCCACGGCCTTGAACCAGGAAGACCAGAAGGCCAGGCACACCCTGCAGCCCAGGGAAGCACACGTAATGAGCAGAGGGAGGATTTTATCCATTTAGATTAGATGAGAACTCGAGGAGCTGCTTGGATTATGCACAACATGGATTGAAGACGCTTCGCCGTGAGGTCCCGTATCCTGGTGGAGCTCCAGGGGTTTGGGATCCCAGTGCTGCTCCTGCCATCCCTTTCAGAGGTCCCAGCTACAGTGTGTGCACAAGGAATGTGTGTGATCCCTCAGAGCTGTCCCAGCGGGTGCAGCCCCGTGTCTGGGGGTTTGCAGGGGACGGGAGTGGGCTGGGAGTGCCCGGGATGAGCTCAGCCAGGCAGAGCATCCCGGATTGCAAAACTGCTGCGAGGGCAAAGGCCAGCCACGTGTCCAAACACAGCGACACGAGGTGTTTCTTAACTCCCTGCTGAACGAGGAGCAGGGCGAGCTTCCAGCTGATTTTCCAGAGGATTCCGGTTTGCTGCCAGGCTTTAAAATACTCCTTCGCTCTTGCACACGTGCTCGAGCACATGATGCTGAAACTGGAGGAATTCTGCTCAGGGAACTCAGTTCAACTTGCAGGCAGGCTGAGCTTTTTATAGGGAGAGAGGGAGAAGAAGAGTGGTTTCCTGCGGACGTTGCTCTGTGAGTCACACGTTACATGACACAGCATTCCTCCCGGGAAACTTAATTGCTGGAACCGATGAGCACATCAGCGCTCCGGAATCTCCCCTTGTGGTAGCAAACACACCTGAACACTTGCCTGGCGCTTCTGGAAGTTGTTCTCATAGTCCTTGAGAGATTCTAAACTCGGCCGTTTCATGTTTCTTAGTTTCTGTCAGAAACCCATTAATGTAAGTATTTTTAGTTTCAAAAGCAACTGGCCATTAACAGCCCTGCACAGAAGACATTGTAATGGCTGTTAATGCTGTAACACAGATGAAATAATAATTATTATTTTATTACATGTGTAATAATAAAGTTTCACATTACTTCTCTAAGTGTTTTAATGCAAACAAAGGTCAGAATAGCTTTATAATGCTCCTGTAGCACATTTTTTCCGCTGTATCAGTGACCAGGACAGGTTACTTGAATGGACAGACCAAAAACATGATTTGAAGGTTTTTTGGTGTACATGGGGTGGATGTATAGATTTATATTGCTCGTGTGAAGCCATATGAACACAGCCCACAGTCACAGTGCTGGGCTGGCCCTGCTGAGGGACCTCGAGGGCTGTGCCCAGTTCTGGGCCCTCCCGGCCAGAGAGCCCTGGAGGGGCTGGAGCGTGCCCAGGGCAGGGAACGGAGCTGGGAAGAGGCTGGAGCCCCAGGAGCAGCTGAGGGAGCTGGGAAAGGGGCTCAGCCTGGAGAAAAGGAGGCTCAGGGGGGACCTTGTGGCTCTGCACAAGTCCCTGACAGGAGGGGGCAGCCGGGGGGGGTCGGGCTCTGCTCCCAGGGAACAGGGACAGGACAAGGGGAAACGGCCTCAGGCTGGGCCAGGGGAGGCTCAGCTTGGACAGCAGCAGGAATTTCTCCATGGAAAGGGTGCTCAGGCCTTGGCAGGGGCTGCCCAGGGAGCTTTGGAGTGCCCATCCCTGGAGGTGTCCAAGGAAGGGCTGGAGGTGGCACTCAGTGCTCTGGGCTGGGGACAAGGTGGGCATCGGGCACAGCTGGGACTCCATGGGCTGGGAGGGCTTTTCCAGCCTCAGGGATCCTGGGATTCTGAGCAGCTTTTTTCTTACTTGGACTAGACTTTAGTTCTCACCTTCAGTGCTGGATTTCATCTGCCATTACATAGCTCTTTTCTGATGAGTGGGGAAAAAGGGACTCAACATAACCTGACTGTTCTTGATGTTGAGGCAGATTTAAGCTGTCAAGGCAAGGAAGGCCTTTCCCCAGGCCTTTGGAAGGACATTCCAAATGCACGTGGTTCTTGAATGATCAAGACACATCAGCACTAGAGTTTGGTAGCAGCTCTTTCTGTTCAGTACCAGCAGGCAACCTCAAATCTAGTTTTTGTGTCACATTGCTCATGTTCTGGTGGGGAAAGAAGCAACATCTCTGTGGCCACCTCTGTTCTTCAGGCGTTTTTTGGGTCATTGTCACTCTTCCTGTTGAAGCAGGATGGAGGTGAAACAGCAACAGGCACTGAACTGAGAGCAGTACTCCCAGATATTCAGTCCTATAGAAAGAAAATGATGTCATCAGCTCAGGCTGTCCTCTCTCGCAGCCCTTAGGCTAAATATGTCCTGGCTGGATTGTGTAGGAGAAAAAAAAACCCTCCTTTGCACGTCCTGTGGAAGAGTTCACTGTGTTTCTTTTTATTTGTTTAGGGCTTTGGAGGGTGTTATGTCGTATCTGTCTGGACACATGCAGTATTTAAATGCACGACTGTTGAAAAGGTGTTCCCAAAGCTCCCTTTTAATTACCTGTAATACTTGTCAAACTGTCTTCTCTTCTCCCTTCTGGCCCCACCTGACTCGTGGGAGAACAGGGCTGGCTTTGTTATGTGCCTTGAGGTCACTGAACTTCACACAGGCCTGGATCATGGGGGGAAAAAAATATTGCCAAGATAAGATCTGCTGGAGTAACACAAGAGCATTTCTGTCAGATATGAACCCACTTCTTGTCAGGAGGGAGTTCCTGAGTTGGTCTCTGGCCTCACCAGGTGACTTCTTCTGCCCTGAGAGGTTTGTGAGGGCCCAGAGTAGACGCGAGTGTTGTCAGCATAACAAGGAGTCCTTGGCCTGTGGCGTCTCTTCTAATTAAGCTGTATATTCCTTATATATTCTCAGTGGGAGGGATTTACAGGGTTGGTACCGATTGAATAATGTCTCAGAAATCTTTACGTAAGGAGCCAGTTTCACTCCAGAATGTCCCTGGAAAGCGGGGCCAGCTTGGGCAGATGACATCTGTTGAGTGTTACAGAGCCCAGTTACTAAAAGACTGCTGGGAAAAAAAAAAAAAAGGGAGCTCGCTGGTGGCTCATCCACAGTTCCTGTCTCTCCTCAGATTTTAAATTAAATGGGCTGAGTTGAACTTGACCGTGCGCCATTTTTAGGTGTCTAAACTTTGTGGAGGAGCTGATGGTGAGCACATTGTTCCACTGGATACTTGGCTGTCTCCGTGTGTTAGGAACAAGCACTGCTGGGCTGTGTCCAGGGGCATGGATCTATTAAAAAACCCCAAAGCAGCTACTCCTTTAAAATACTCGTTTTCTGTCTGACAGGATGAGTGTGGAAGGATTTCTGTGTGCAGCTTCTGAAAATACTTTTTTCCACCCTGTGCTGCTTCGTTGTGGCTCTGCAGATTCCTCGGTATTCCTGGCAACAGGCTCCCTCTCTCGGGATGGAGCTCAGAAAACCTGATGCTGCTATTCGTCAATGCTGCTGCCTAGTTTTTAATTTCCACATTATTTCATCTGTGGAGTGGAAGCAGTCTTGCTTCCTACCCCTCTGACTTCACTCCTGGACAGTGTCTCTGTTGGATCCAGCAGCCAGCGGACTCGGGAGAGTCCGTGCTCTGCTGGAAAACACTGCCAGCGCTGCTCATCCCATCAGTCTTCCCAACATGTGACTCAGCCTGCTTTGTGTTGTGGTTTTGTACTGAATTACAGCAGCTCCCCGCTGTCCCAAGGCGGCGGCCAGCAGACATCCTCTGCTCCCTCTCACCTGGGATGCTTTCACCAGCCTTTCCCGCTGGGTCTGTGTGCCAGGAGGTCCTGTGTGCTTCCAGTCCTTGCTGTGACTTTCGGGAGAGAGGCTGGATGCCAGCCCTCGGGGACGGGTGATGCTGCCCGGCCGGGGACTCTGCTGCTGGTGGCAGCAGTGGGTTGGAGCCAAAAATTCATGGAAAGCTTGGGGAATTGGTTGTTTTGCTTTGTGTTAGTGTGGTGGAACACGACTTTTCGGTGGAGGTTGGGGTAGCACTTAACATCTGGTACTCATATATGTTGGGAAGATGAATCTTTCCTCCCTGCAGTGACTTTTTCGGCTTTCAAAAGTGACACTTAAATGAAAGCGTTACATGCGTACAGTAAGTTCAGCAGACTGAACTTGGGTGACAAACCCATTTCCCCGTGTTTTAGGCGCTGTTTGCCGGCAGAGCGGCACTGCCGGGAGCTGTTGCACCACCCGCGGCCGGGCTGGCACTCCCGGCCTCCTCCTCCTCCTCCTCCTGCTGCTGCTGCCGCTGCTGCCGCCGCTGTTCCTCCTGCCGCGGGCGCTCCGTCCCCTCCTCTCCCGGTGCTGACGCACTGGCGCGCCCGGGGAAGGAGCGGCGGGAGCGCGGTCGCTCCATCCCCGCTGGATCTCTCCGCTCACCTCTCCCCATTTCCCTCCGCAGGCGCTTCCCGCGGGGCTGGCGAGCGGCCGGGCGAGGAGCGCTGACGAAGCCCAGCCCGGGGGAAGTTGAAAGGCAACTTTGAAGGCGAAGGAAGTCGGGGCTGGCGAAGGAGGCGCGGGGCCGGGAGTGGCCGCGCCGCCGCCGCCGTGTCCCCGTCCTGCTGCCGGGAGCGGCGCGTCTGCCTGCGGCTGGAACGGGAAAAGCCGCGTTGCCTGCTGCTGTCTGCCGCCTGACTTCCAGGGGTGAGTAGCTCTCCCCTCCGGATGGTCCCGTTTGAGTGTAAAGGCGTGTTTGGCTGCTGCTGGAGGGCCGAGGGCTGCGTTTGGCAAGCGGCAGAGGGACTTGGATGCAGTCAGATCTACAGCACAGCTCTGGGGAGTTGGTTGTCTTTTTGCTCGGGTGACTTTTTTTTAAAGTGGCGCTAAAGCTTGTGGTTGCTTTCTTGTTTGCTGCTTGGTTTTAATCTTAGTTTTTAGTTTAGCTTGGGGTCTTTTTTCCTAGAAGCCAGCCAGGCTGCCAGCACATGGGGCAGCAGTGACGTGCCCGTGAGTCCCCCTGGCTTGTCCCCCAGGTTGTGTCAGGGGTGTGTTTCCATCAGGCAGCTTCGTCTCCTGCTGGGGCACGGGATCTCCCTGTGGTTTCTGGGTTCGGAGGTTTGTATGCAATACACCTGTGGGAGATAACCAGAATTACACAGCGTGGCAGCGGCGTTGCCTGCGCAGACTAAAAGCCACTAAGGGACAATCTGCTGTCCCTTTTGCCACCTCGGGCAGCTCTCCCCACGCCTGACCTCACCCTTGAGTGCTGCCGGATATCCCCAGGGCGGTCGCGGTGTCTGTATGAAGCAGCAGGAGCAAGAAGGTGCTTTAGGCTTTGTGTGAGGCTGCGGAGTGCCCGTGCCTGCTCCGTGCGTGTCACGGTGTCAGCGCTGCCCCACAGCGCCAGTGCTGCCGTGTACAGCAGGGTGGCCCTGGGTGTGGAGCGCAGCCCGTGAGTCACAGCAGAGCACAGAAATCCTCTCGGAGAGCTGCAGGCGCTGCAGCAGCAGCAGGGAACAGAACTTTATCGGCGAGCTGCGCCCTGGATCCGCTGCCGAGTCTTGCCAGGGGCTGTGATCCTATTTGTGCGTTTCGGGCACAGCCGCCTTTTCTTCTCATCCTAAACCTCTTTGGAACTCAATGCTTTAATCTGGAAGCTTTCTAATAGATTTAGAGCGATGAGTCAAGGGGTTTTTTTTTTACTTCACTTCTGGGGAAGAAACTAAACCGAACTGCCTCCAGTAGCTCATCCATGTGTATTCTTTATACATTAATTGTGTATGTGCACACACAAGTGTGCACACACAGAACAGCTACTCCAGGCGTTGGTTTTTAGGCTGTGTGTGTACAGATGGGCATGTGTGTCTGTATAAAAAATGTTTTTTTAAAGCAGGAAGGTGTGAGCAAGCTTAGAGGAGCATGGATTTCTTCCTGCTCTGTCAAGTAACACCCTGCCTCCTTCATTTGCCAGTTGATTTGGTTATGCAGACAAAGGCAGGAAAACAGACCATAACAAAACCACTCTTACCTAAGCTAATCTGCTTCCAGCACTGTCAGGTAAATCATTAACCCACGGGCCCAGGGCTTGTAAAAGCTGCTAAAGAGGTTTCCTGCTCCTGAAACTCCCGTTTTCCAGAAGGTAGGAAGTGAAATTACTTGCAGATCTTGGTTTCACGTGTGGGTGTTTGCTGCTGCCGTGGTTTCTGTGCCTGTTAACAAAGTGCTGTAGTCCAGTGGATTAATGAGGGGAGAGGACCTGCTCCCTGCGGTCTTTTTCCCAAGAGAGCGGCTCCAGCTAGGGCAGAGGGGAAACACAGCATTTACTTACCTGTAAACACTGTCATTCATTAATGAAATGTAAATTCACATGGGTTCACGGCTGATGGCGTGTTTTGCTCAGCAGCTTCATTTCCTGGCATCCTGGGATTCGAATCTGTTTGAGCTGGGAAGATTTGCTGTGGGTCTTGCTGCACTTAATTGCACACCAGACTTCTGTTTCGGTTGGCTTTTGTTTCTGTAGGCATGTAGGAGATGGGTTTCTCTAGGGCATTTCATACACAGAGTCTGTGCAGTCCTGTCTGCATTTGCTTTACATTTTGGTCGATCGTGTTGGCGACGAGTCTGTTTGGTGTGAGTTACTTAAAGCATGGCAAATCTGTAGCACATGCACAACAGCAGAAGTAGCTTCATTTGTGACGTTTGCAGCCATTGCCTGAACAAAAGAAAACAGGCTCAAGAAGGGCTCAAGCTATTCTAGTTGCCCATGTCCAAGAGCATGACTCAAAACTTCCAGCTAAACTCCTCTAAGCTCCCTGAGTCGGTGTTGGAGTTGTGCCTTCACCCCCTAAGCTGGGTCTGTTTTGGGTGCCAAACTCTCAGCCTGGCTGTCTTCTGCCAAAGGTCTGCCTGGTCCTACAAGGGGATTTTCAGGCATCCCTGGGGAGAAAACGGGTCCAAACAATTCCTTGGAGGGCACAGCTCAGAAACCTGGAGCTCACTTTCAGTGAGAGCCCGTGCCCGAAGTGCTGTGTGCCTCTCGGCACGGCTCAGCGCCCTGCACAGCCTGTGCTCTGCCTGCCCGGCTTTCCAGCCACCTCTGAAAGCTCCAGACTGCTCCTGCTGCTCAGGAAAGTGCCCTTTTTGCTTGGTTAACTTTACAGCCCGGCTGCACATTAGCTTTTTAAAGCTGAGCTTTTTAAAGCTGCTCTCCCTGTGAGGAGGGAGTTCGGGGGTTGCTGTGCGACTGGGTTACACCCGAGACCGAGTGCCTGAGGGGGGAGATACCCAAACCTGGAGGAGAAGGTGACTCCAGCCCTTTCCCCAGGAGGTGAGAGCTTGTGGAAGGAGGTCTCTGTACTGGGGACACCCCGGCCAGTGCTCCCAAGTGCTGTATCAGGTGGTGGCACTGGATTGCAGAGGGCAGGGCAGTCCCTCCTCCCTGTCCTGGGCAGCCCAGTACAGGAGCAGATCCACGCTCTGGATCCTTGCTTAAGGATCCTTTGAGTTTGTAGGGACTCACAGAGGTGCTGACTGGGATCTCAGCCAGTTCAGGTGAGCCACGGTCCCTTGGGCAATCAGGTTGCCACACTCTGTGTGCAGTCAGAGCTGTTGTGGCCACAAGGGACAAGGAGAAGAACACACCTTGGGAGTGCCTCTGCTGCCCCTTGTGCACTCGCCTCTGGCCTGAGGATGGTTTTTCGCCTGGAAAATTGCCCTGATGGAGCACTCTGTTGTCTCCAGCTGCTTTCTGCAGCTGTCTGCATGGCAAAGGAGGTGGGGGAAATGACTGGTTAAAAATAGAAAGGCGGATTAGGAAATGTGAGGTATGGTTTCAGCATCCAGCCAGGCTGCTCTCACAACTCGCTGCTGCCACCGAAAGGGGAAGGACTTGCTCGTGCTTGTGTGCCTGCAGAAAACCGGGAAAAGAGCAGGTTTTCCACCGTGGAATCACCCAGGCACAGAAGAGGAGGAGGGGGATGCCTCTGAGAAAAGCTTGTTGAGCTCTGCTGGCACAGGTGACACAAGTCCAGGTGTGCAGGGACTGGAATTCAGTCCTTTGGAAAGGTTGGGTTTAAGCTTCCAGCTGCAGCCGAGCTCATCTGGGTTAGTCTGCCCAAGTTAAGGACAAAGATTTAAGGAGATTTACTCTGCCGTTTGAATTGTTCTTGCTCTGCTGTTTTATGGGGTGACTTCTGCTTGGAAAAAAAAACCAAAACCCAAAAGTGCTGGGGGCGTGGTTTCCCTGAATGTGAATGTGTAATACGAGACTCTCAGAAGAGACTTTATTTTGCAATAAGTGTGTGAAGTGTCAGGAAAAAGAGTCAGCTGACAAGCCAAGGGTAAATAACTTGTGCTTTGGAAACTGTGGGCTTTTGGAGTGTTGCTTTTAGGAAGTAGGCACTGTACAGTGTTTTGTCACCAACCTTCAGTGTTTGTCACTGTTCCTTGTGGTTAACACTGATCCTTTTGATATATTTTCTGTTGCCTTTCCTGAATCAACTGAATTTCTAAAATCCACTTAGGAAAACCATTATTTCCTTTGCTGAAAAGTTTGTTTCCTGCTGCTTTTTTTTGAGTTTATTTTTACTTGCTTTCTTTAATGTTCTTTAACTCTTTATCAGCCTTGAGAACAATTTGAGTTCTCCTGCTGCTCCCTGGTACAGCTCCTGTTGTTGTAGCACTCCCAGCCACGCGCTGATAAACAGTGACCCATCGTGTTCAGTGTTCAGAAAGAAATATCCAGGGGCATTTCAGATATCCTGGAAATCCATCCTAGATGGATCCTAAAACCCAGGATTCATCCTGTACCAAGCATTCCCTGCACAGGACGTGGTGAAGGGACTACAGCAGTTATTCATCATAGCTAAAGAAGGTTTCTCTAATACTTAGTTCAGAAAACCTGTCACATAACACATTTCCTGGGCAAATAATTGGAAGACAGACAGCATTTATTCTTTCCAAGGAGCTGTGGATACACCGTGGAATTCAGTATCAAGTTGGAATTTACCTTTACCTGGAATTATTCTACCTTTTAAAAGTGAATTTAAGAATTGAAGTTATACTTCAACCTCTGAAAAAGGATCCTGAAGACAAGCAGGTATTTTTACTCAGTTATGTTTCAAAACGTTTCAGCATGATTTCTCAGGAATTACTGGGCTGCTTTTCATAACCAGGTGTAAAAATCCATTGGTCCCAGTGATAGATATAACACTGTTTTCTTGTAAATTTAAAAAATCAGCAGTCAGGCAGATTTTTCACCACTAAGAATATGGATATTGTAATACTTGATTTATTTTTTTAAACAATGAAGGTGAACACATTTAAGTCCAATTTATTTGTATTGGAGAAGCTGATGTTTTGGGATTGTTGGATATTAAGCATCAAGGACGAGAAGGATTTATTTGGAAGACCACCAGCTAGTGAGTTCTGGTGCAACTTTGGTTTCAGTTTCTTCTTCTTCCCAGCTCTCTGGGTTTTTTCCATATTATTTCTGACCCCTTTGGTGTTTTGAAATTTTCTCTTTTAATCTCAGCCACCTGCTTTGCTCTGGGGACATTGGTGTGTCTGTTCTAAACCGGTCACACCCCACCTAAATCCTGACATTGTTCAGCTCTCTCAGTGTGTTTGGATGTTCTACTTA
Organism: Monarcha castaneiventris obscurior; assembly: GCA_026261815.1. Classification (NCBI taxonomy): domain Eukaryota; kingdom Metazoa; phylum Chordata; class Aves; order Passeriformes; family Monarchidae; genus Monarcha; species Monarcha castaneiventris. Next base: position 774,911 of record JAMPIT010000104.1, on the reverse strand, counting down.
GGTTAAAGCAACAAAGAATAACCCCGGGCACCAGCACAGGCTGGGGAACCCCTGCTGGAGCAGCTCTGAGGGGAAGGACCTGGGGGACACCGAGCTGTCCCTGAGGCAGCAGAGTGTCCTGGGGGTCCTGGGGGAACCGAGCTGTCCCTGAGGCAGCAGAGTGTCCTGGGGGTCCTGGGGGACACCGAGCTGTCCCTGAGGCAGCAGAGTGTCCTGGGGGACACCGAGCTGTCCCTGAGGCAGCAGAGTGTCCTGGGGGTCCTGGGGGACACCGAGCTGTCCCTGAGGCAGCAGAGTGTCCTGGGGGTCCTGGGGGACACCGAGCTGTCCCTGAGGCAGCAGAGTGTCCTGGGGCCAAGGAGGCCAATGGGATCCCGGGGGCAGCAGGAAGAGCATTGCCAGCAGGGCAGGGAGGGATCCTGCCCCTCTGGGCAGCCCTGCAGGCACCTCTGGAGTGCCGTGTCCAGCTCTGCAGCCTCAGCACAGCAGGGCCAGGGAGCTCCCGGAGCGGGGCCGGCGGAGGCTGCGCAGCTGAGGAAGGGCCTGGAGCATCTCCGTGCCCAGGAAAGGCTGAGGGAGCTGGGGCTGCTCAGCCTCGAGAGGAGCCCCAGCTGAGAGGGGCCCTCAGCCCTGGCTGGCCCTGGCTGCAGGGAGGGCTCCGAGCAGGGCCCGGGCTCTGCTCCGGGGGCCCAGCAATGGCACCAGAGCCACGGGCAGGGCCTGAGCCCAGCAATTCCCCTGCACAGGAGGCACAACTTGTGCCCTGGGCAGTGCCCAGCCCTGAGCACATTGTCCACAGAGGCTCTGGGCTCTCCTCCCTGGGGCTGTTGCAGAGCTGTGTGCACACAGTGCTGTGCCCTGTGCTCTGGGATGGCCCTGCTGGAGCAGGGAGGTGCCACCGGGTGCCCTCTGTGCTCCCTGCAGCCTCAGCCCTGACCCTGGGATCCTGTGATCTGACCTGGGCAAACCTTGAGAAACTTTAGTTTGTGTTAATACAGTCGCAGAGAGGGAGTGGACAGATGTTTCCGGTGGTGAGGGGATCTCTAGTCCTGGTGAAGTTACGAAAAATGATATTGCAAAAGCTGAATGAGAAATGAAAGCAACTTTGTGCTGTGTTTGCCTTCACGGATCTCCTTGCAGCTTCAGGAAACAGAAGTGTTGCAGCTGTTAGCTGGGAACAGGATTTCAGAGTGAAGAAGGGGAGGTGACAGTGAACTCTCATAGCCTGGAGCAGTTTGCCCCTGGTTTGATTTCTGAGCTACTAAATTTACATCACAGTCCTCTCCCAAACCGTATGTATTTTAAATGATAACAGTACAAATGTGCAGCAAAGGGACTATTTGCAAACATTTTTCCCCGTCTGTGGTGGCCTGGCTCTTACCAGATGTGAAGGGAGAGGTGGGAAAGGAATTGATCTGGTAATTCGGGGTTACTTAAGCTAAGAGCACCGGGTTACTGCTTTGGATTTATGTGGGAGAAAAGTGACCCAGGCTCAGACTTTTGTTAATGTTTAATGTTGTGTAACGTTCTGCCCAGGCATAATTGAGCCATCAGCACAGGAGTGATCCCGTTGGAGAGGTTTATTCTGAGTGATTACAGAGTCTGCTGTGGCTTTCATTTCACTGCAGCCTGAGCTCATTGATGACCAGGGTCATCATTTATTTACAGTTCTTGGGATCCTTTCACACTGATTCTCCTTCTTTTGGGCGGGGAGGAGGATGAGGAGACACCACAAAGTTATCGAAAATACTCTGCCCTCTCTTTCTGGTGATGATTTGGCACTTCCCTGGTTTTAGAGCCTCTCCACTTTCTCCTAATGCTGGTGACTTTTCATCTGGATTGTGCCGCTGGGCTGGGAAGGGTCTGACACGTAGGGCTGGGGGGGCCTCAAAGGATGGAGCAAAGGAGAGAGGGAAGAGCAGACTCCACCGAGATGGAAAGGAGAATCAGGAAAAAAAAATGCCGAAGAGCACAAACACTCCCGCTGGTTCTTGTCTAGGTCTCAGTTTCAGAGGAATGCTCCTTATTTTTCTTCCCAATTTCTTTATTTCTCCCTGATTTTGTGAGATTCCTGCAAAATACAGTTAATCTCCATGCTCTGCTGATGAATCACGGGGCTGCATCAATAAATCCAGTTTTATGCAGAGCTTTGAAGCAGGGAGGGAGTCCTGTCTAAAAGTACCTTTGAAAACTGGTGAGCAGAAGCTGCAAAGAGAAGCTGTGGCTGCTCCATCCGTGCAAGTGTCCAAGGCCAGGTTGGAACAGCCTGGGATAGTGGAACGTGTTCCTGCCCGTGGCAGGGAGTGAGACTGGTTGGGCTTTAAGGTCCCTCCCAACCCAAACCATCCTGAGAGTTTGTGAAGTGATTTTATACTCAGAAAGAAGATGACTTTCAGTTCTGTTGAACCTCTGACTAATCAGAGGAGGAGGCAGCCACAAGTTGTGTTAGGGCAGACGTGTCTATTTCTGGATCTTCAGTGGGGACCTGTTGAGCTTTGTTAGTCCTGTGAGGTAGGAAAGAGCAGTGTGAAGTCCCTGGAAGACCGGAGCACCACTGGCTTGGAGCTTTGCATGTCCTGTCCTAGAGAATTCACTTACACAGCTGAGCACAGGCTTCATCCTGAGATCACCCATCTGGCTGCAAGGTCACCTCAAGCCTACTTTGTAAACACAAAGTAGTAAAAAGGTGGTCCAGAAATACTTTGTGCCTAATTTTCAAGGTGGGAGGTGGTTTTCAATTAGATACAGAGTTGTCATGACTGAACTTGGGGGTTGTTGTCTGCCGCCAGTTTCTGAAAGCTGCTGTGCCTTTTGAAGCAAACTGTACAAACACAGAAAAGGCAAGATGTTGTGCATTGTAAACAGCAGTGTTATTTGTCAGTCAGCTGCCTGAAATAAAAAATCTCGAGACAAAGAGATGGCAGTGACTGGGGGCAAGTTTTCCATAAGTAGCTATTACTCTTCCCTAGAGAAATTTGCCAAAGCAACACTTGTAACTGTGAACACTTGAAATTGTGAAGATGTTGTGTTTGTGTGGCAAAGCTCTGGGAAACAGATACAGCAGCAAGTTTCAGCAGGGCACTTCAGAACTGCTGTCGTGGCCCCAGGCAGGGAAATCAGACAGAAAGGAGCATTTTGGTCTGAATTTCCAGTGAGTGTCCCCATGGACTACCCAGAGAAGCTGTGGCTGCCCCTGGATCCCTGGAAGTGTCCAAGGCCAGGCTGGACAGAGCTTGGAACAGCCTGGGACAGTGGAAGGTGTCCCTGCCCATGGCAGGGGTGGCACTGGAGGTAAGATCCCTTCCAGAACATTCTGGGATTCTGTGCATGCCATCCCATTCCAAGTGCTGTGTTTGGTGGAGACCCACACCAAAATGGTCTGATGTTTGTCTCGAGGCTTGGTTCTGCCTTTCACCCATCTGGCCTGACTAAATAATACATGTACTAAAGTGGTTTCTGCTATTTTTAGGCAGTGTAGATCACAAAGGCGAATATAAATGCAACACTTGTTAATATCAGACTCCCTTGCCTGCTGACTGACCCCAGATGCTGTGCCCTCCGTTAGGGGACACAAGTCCCCTTGTCCTCAATGATTTATGCAGCATCTACAATAGCAGGGCCTGTTGCTTTCGGATGTGTGTGCATTCATATTTTATTTCTCTGCCTGCCCTTCATGTTTTATTTAATGGAGAGTGTAAGGAAATTGGTTACTTGGCAAAAACTGGCTTTTAGTGGGCTAAGGAGCTCCAGGTTTCCTGATTTTTGGGCTGGCGCTGTGTCCGCTCCATACCCCAGGGGATGTTCCACTGCTTCTCAAGAGCTTTCTGAATATTGTTCCTTCCTCCTTGCTCCTCCAGAAAGGGAGGAGAGCCTGCAGTCCTGCTGCTGGCAGCCTGTCTTCTGCAGATGATGTTTGGGGAGGGCAAGAAATCCCAAAACCAGATGGGAATGTGGTCTCCTTGTGCTGTCCAGGACATGCTGGCTTTTCTGGGCTGAGCTCAACTGTGTCCCCATCAAATCTGAATTTACGTGGTGCCATATGTGGCATGTCTTACATTTCAGACCGACCCAGACCAGCACAAGTTTGTCTCAGGATCAGATAAATTCCAGTCCCCACATTGTTTCACTGCTGTTGTGAAATCAAACCTAGAATTAGACCCTTGTTGTCAGTGCTGTTGTGGTGCCACGCAGGGTGAGCTGCATATTTCATCAGGATATTTGCCACAGTACTTTTATCCCCTCACCTCACCCACATGAAATATTTGTGAATTTGGGTTATTTTCAGACCCAGTGAAAAGCTTTTGCAATGCCTGAGGACAGATAATAATATATTTACTTTTAAAAGAGAATCTCATGTGTATTTATATCCTGTGCTATCTCTGGTAGCCCCACCCTTATCTCTAAAAACCACACAAACAAAACAAAAAGACCTAATCAAACCTCGAACTTCTGTGACTGTTTAATATCTTTTGGTGTGAACATTCATAGCACTTGATCTTGTTTCCAGAACACCACTTTTGTTTTTCCCACCAGCAGTCATTTCAGCAGCTCTGTGTTGCTTGCTGGAGGAGCTCTGGCGTTCCTGGAGGACTCAAAATGAATTTTCATGATCTTTCTACACAGAAGATTTTATATTTTTTTAATAGCCTCTTACTGAAATGTCGTATTTTATCAGGTTTAGGAGATCTTGGAGATTTATCTAAAAGTTGCATGTCAGAGCACAGCTCAAGAGCAGCCCTGCAGAGCAAGTCTGGCCGTGGGCTGGGTGGGGAAGGCAGCAGCTGTGGCAAGCTGGCCCTTATTTGTTTTGTACTAAAATATTCTGGTTGCTGATGTGTTCAGGAGGCCCATCCACATTTCCCAGGCCTGGAGGGAACGCTGGGGAGCCATGGAGCCTGTCACGAGGTGCCTGCATGGGCTTTTCCCCGTGTCCTGCCTCAAGGGCTCCTTGTCAGATCACACAATCCCAGCATGGTTCGGGTTGGAAGGGACCTTAAAGATCATTCCAAGCCCTGCCATGGTCAGGGACACCTTCCACTATCCCAGCTTGCTGCAACCTGTGAGGGCCTCCCCACCCTCACAGGGAGCAATTCCTTCCCCATATCCAGTCCGAACCCCCAGATGAATTCCTGCAGTACCAGAACATCCTACCTCACCCCTCCTGCTCAGAGGAGTCCCTGCACATCAGAAGCACCAGCACAATTGTCATTCCCCTTTTTTGTTTGCTTACTCAGGCACACAGCAGGGCTATTGGATCCTGCTGGACATCCCTAGGGAATGTGTCTCCTGAGTATTTACCTACGGGAAGTGCTTGTTCCCAGCTAGCTCTTGCGTGGCTCTGCTGCAGGGAGATGGAAAGGAGCATCACACTCCCCTGCATAGCTGCTGCTTCGTTATCTACTTGGCCATTCCCCTTTTATCTTCAACCTCAGCAGCTTTTTCCAGTACTCTTGCCATCCCCCATCCCTCCCCAGCAGTCACAGAGCCATGGCTCGGTGGCCATGGATCTCCTGATCCATCTGGGAGAGGAGGTAGGTCAGAGTGGGGCTATTTTCAGGCAGCACCTCATCGGTGTCCCTGCCTTGCTCTCCTTAATGCCTTGCTAATCTGAGCCTCACCCATCTGCTCGCAGGGAGCTACGGCGTGCGCGTGACTGCAGATTGCAATCCTTCCTCCTCTCCCTCCCTCTCCTCTGCTGACACTTAACAACAACAAATAATTGAAGATCCTTAAGCCAGATGCCTCTGGAGCTGGCCGGCCATGCGATACTTTGCCGCAGAAGGGACGGAGGTGGATTTGTTTGGGTTCCTCTTTCTGGAAGGAGAACAGAGCCACTGGGTTCCTGCAGCTCTGGCTGCTGTAGGAGGCAGGGCTGGTCCCTGTTGCGCATTAACTGTTTGTGTAACAGCAGCTGTGAAACCCACGCTTGGTTCCGCAGTCACCCTTCCGAAACGACGGGCGTCCCTTCGTCCATTAAATGGTTACTCCCGTGGCTACTTCCCAGGACAGAATGCTGACTTTTATTAATTGTTTTTCCAAGGCTGGACATGGCTTTTGAGTGCCTGAACCAGCGGAGATTATCTCAGCAGTTGGCTGTGTTTGCTGGGAGCAGCGTGTGGCGGGTGCCCTGCGGGGAGCCGCGCTCGTGACGCGCTCATAAAGCGGGCGCTCGTGCTGGGGTGGATGGAGGGAATGGGATCAGCTCAACCCCTCCTGCCTAAAGCACTGCCTCATGAGAGGAAACGCATCTGCAGGAGGGCATCTTGCAGTTTGGAGTGCAAGGTTTGGGTTGCCTTCTTTTAGTTAAAAGGAAATGTTTAGACTGTTAAGGAAAGTTTGCTCAGGGCTGTGCCTCGTGCTGGCAGCTGGACACCCCTTGGTCCCTTCTGTGGCAGGACAAGAGGGATCACAGGCCCACCCATCTCAGGAGGCATCTGATTGAAGTATTTTTAGTTATTTCTAGCTGTGAAGGGTGGACAAAGTGCTGGCTGAGCTTTGCACTCTGTTTTGGGTTGCTTTGCAACCGTTTTATGGGCTGCGGGTGAGTGGTGGACGACAGCATTCCCCATGTAGGGGGGTTTGGAAGGTGAGATATTGTTCCATTTGAAACTGACAGAGAGTAGGCTTAGATTGGATATTAGGAAAAATTCTTCTCTGTGAGGGTGGGCAGGCCCTGGCACAGGGTGCCCAGAGCAGCTGTGGCTGCCCCTGGATCCTGGCAGTGCCCAAGGCCAGGTTGGACATTGGGGCTTGGAGCAGCCTGGGACAGTGGGAGGTGTCCCTGCCCATGGCAGGGGTGGCACTGGGTGGACTTAAAGATCCCTTCCACCCCAAACCATTCTGGGATTCTATTTTTAAATGTAGCTTAATTTCCATGGCATGAACAGCGGCTGGTCGCACTTCTCCAGCACCTCCGGCTGAGATTCCCTTGTTTGGCTGGAATTACAGGTTGCTTTTGGAACTGATTTAATTGATGTGTTCAAATCCTACCAGTTGAGCCTGTGGATCTGTTACCCAGCCCTCCAGTGGTTCCTGTTCAGTGTGCCAGATAGTGGAGTGACTGCCTGCAGGAGAAAGGATGGCTGAGAGCCACTGTTTCAGAGATATTCCCTGGGATTGTGTGTAACAGGCAGCTGATGGACACCTCCATAAAGATGTTAGAACAACGTGGCACAGGCGCATCTCCTGTGCCTCAAGTGTGCCACTAGAAAAGGAATTTAGAGGTAATTGGATGTGTCTGCGGGAGGAACTCACTTCCCAGGCTTTCAGGTGGTTGTTGAAATATTCATAATTTCCAGAACAGTTAGATGGCGAGATCTGAGTTTTTACCTTTCCTTATTTCTCCTCCTTTGTGAACCTAATTGATCATAACTTTTGAGCTGAGGGGAACATGTAAAACATATTTTGCAGCCTTTGAACACACCTTAATGACTTGAAGTGACTCTGCTTGTGGTCTGGGAAGTTGTTTGACGTGTACCTGGTGGTACACACACTGTCACCATCACTCAGTGTGGAAGGAAGGGTGTTTTCAGTGTTGTTTTGTGATCTTAAATCATCTATCGGTTCAAATTGTAAGGAATGCTTCATGTTTCAGGCAGGATGTTTGTGTGTTCCTGCCCTTTGGGTTCAGTGCCCACTTGTTGTCAGCAGCAAGATTTAAGCAGGATTTGCTGGTGTCACAGGATCATCGATGGGAGCAGTGTCACATCTGACATGGATTGGGAGCAGCTGAGTAGGAACAGTCGATGGAATGAGTAGGAATAGTCTGACACACAGATAAAGCTACTTTGCAGCACTGAGGGAGGAATGGTTTGGGTTTCTGGAGACCAAATTCTGAAATTTGAAGTTTGTTGAAGCATCAAAGTGTTGAGTTCAGTGCCAGAAACACTGAGCATTAATGGTGAAATCACCTGTAAAATACAAAAACAGGACCCTTGGAGCAGGGACCAGAGCTGCTCTGAAGCTGTTTGGCACCCTCCTTGTGGCTGCTGCAGGAGGAGGTGCTGATGGCTGGACTGGGAAGGGGAGGATTTGTGTCCCCAGCCACACTGGGTTTGCTGGAGCGTGTTTTTGTCATCAAGGCCAAGGCCAGCAGTGGCAGATCTCCACTGCAAACAGAGGGATTTGGCTTCCTGTGATGGAGAGTAAAGAAAGGGACTGGAATTTGGCAAATAAACCGAGAGGGCTTTTCCTGCTTGTAGCATACCCACAAGAAGGAAGATGCCAGGACAGTTCATCTGCATTGTCAGGAGACCTGGCTCTAGCCAGACACGTTCCCACCATGCAGGCTGTACACCCATAACTTGTTGGCAATCAAGATGGTTTGGGATTTTTCCCTTTTTCTTCCCTTTCCTGTGTTTCTGAGTTTTCTAGACCAGCTACGCAGTAAGAGCCTTCCTCTCCTTCCTGCAGATACATGTCTTGAAGAGACTTACTTGATTTGTGGTGCAACTCTGAGCAGGTATTGCTGGAAAGAGGAGGACTCTGTGTTCAAAAAGCCAGGCTATTTATGCCAGAAATAATCTTGAATATCTGTGGTGTTTTGTCTTTCAGACCAAGGAACACTCTGTGTCACATGAAACTAAATTAATAACGGCAGACCCAGGGATTGTTTTGTTTTCCAGGAGGAATGGCAATGAAAATGAATGTTGGTGGTGTGTCTTTTGGGTGGGTTTATGAAAAGTAACAGCTGAAATGCAGAGAACAGCACTGTGCATGAAGATCTATAGATATTTACATTTCAGCTCTGGAGGCTCGGAGTCTTTTTGATGTGGCTCTGATGTGTTGGGACTTCAAAAGCAGGATATTTGAAATAAAATATTTATATTGCTAATGAAATATGGAAATATTATTCTAGGCTGGGAATCCTAGCATGTAAACTTAGTTTTCTTTTGCTTTAGTTACAACCCTGGCAAAGGCAGTTGGGAGGAAGCAACGGCTGTGGTCTGGCTACTGTCTCATACATGGCCAGTAACAAAGTCTAATATTAAAAAAATATGTCAAATAACTGATTTAAGTCTTCAGTGAGGATCTGTTTTCTCTGTGATTTCTGCCAGGCTTCCTTTTCCTAATCTGCACGGCTGGTTTGGCAGATGATGCTGGAGTCTGCATTTCAGAGCTGTCTTACCATCAGTCACAAGACTGCTCTCAGTTTCCTTGGGCACAACTTCCCTTTCTGTTCCCATTATTTTTTAAATTTTAAATTCGTGCTGCCACTTAGATTCCCAGAAGTTGCCCACAAATCTGACTTTCTAATAACAAATGGCTTTTAGGTAGTCACTGGAGGTAAAAAAAACCTCCCAAAACCCCCAAAACACCTGCACTGAGTTAAAATATGGAGCATGTCACAAACGCTTAGTCTCCCTTTATTTTCCTGCTTCCATCCTTCTGCCCGGCCTTGTAGGGAAAAAAACCCACACTTTTTCTGCCTTTTCAGTGTTTCATCTGCTTTCCTTTGAAGGTCCTTTGTTGCTTGTGTATCAGTCTGGGGAGGTTTGGGTGGTCTCAGGAGGACGGCGAGCATCGCTCCGCGCTCTCCAGTACCGGAGTTGTCTGCGGGGTTGCACGGGGACACAGGGCTCTATTTCCAGCCCTTCCCTATCTCTGGCTGACCCAGATCCCGAGGCAGCACAGGGATGTGTTCAGCTGTGCTGGGGACAGCAGCCAGAGCTTGCTGCTGCCTGAGCACAGAGCCCACAGACACTCAGGGCTGCTCCTGTCCAGATCCCACGCGGGCAAGGTTTGAGTGCGGCGCGATGCCCGAGGGGGCTGGGTTGGTTTGGGGGTGCTGGGTGGGTTGGTTCTGCTCTAGGAAGCTGCTGAAGCATTGAAGATCCTGGTGTCTAAGCAGGTTATTCATAAAATCACAGAATGGTTTGGGTTGGAAGGATCTTAAAGCTCATCTTGTTCCACCTCCTGCCATGGGCAGGGACTTCCACAGGTGCTCCAACTCCAACCTGGCTTGGACACTTCAGGGATCCAGGGGCAGCCACAGCTTCACTGGGCACCCTGTGCCAGGGCCTCCTCACCCTCACAGGGGAGAATTTTTCCCAATATCCAATCTAAACCCATGTTTAAAGATTTGTGATGTTCTGTTAATATTTTCACACCCCGCTCTGCATTTGGGGTGGGGAGCTGAAACATGGATGTTCAATAATAAGCCAGTATTAGTCCTACTTTTGTTGCAGGTGTTGAATTACTTCAGGATTGAGACGTTAGGATTGTGGAATGGAGTACAAAATGGGATAGGTGCTTGGGTTACCCCTGGAATGGGCAGAAAGGCTCTGGGCCTGGTGCCTGGCTCTGCCTCCCTGACTTGGAGTGACTTCCCAGCCTGAAATAATTGCAACTTAAACCTGCCCTGCCTCCTCCCCACTCCATCCTTCCCACCCCCAGATCGCCGGAAGCAGGATTTCAGTCCTGGGAAAACAAAAGCCCTGCTTAGCAACTGCTCCCGTGGTGCCCAGTGACTACCTGGGCAGGTGAGGCCTCCTTGTGAGGGTTCGCAGGTTTCCGTAACTACTGCCAAGCACCAGGAAGATGGGACAGGAGGAAAGCTGAGGTGCAGGGCTTTGAATCACAGAAGTATGGAATGGTTTGGGTTGGAAGGGGCCTTAAAGACCATCCAGTTTCAGCTTCTGCCATGGGCAGGGACACCTTCCAGTAGACCAGGGTGTTCCAAGCCCTGGTGGAGTCTCATGGAGGGAAATACTCACCGGTGGTGTTCCCATCTGGAGGTGGGATCTGTTTGGTTATCCAAATGTGCTGCAAGTACTTTGGGTTTTAAATCCTCCCCACTCAGCTCTGGGCTTGTGTTCTGAGCTGTTGCACCCAGATCTAAGCCCGTGAGTGGATTTTCATTTCTGGGTGGTTTACTTTTTTTTTTTATTCAGTTAGGATAGAAAATATATGGTAAGGGTTTTTTTTTCTTCGCGGCATCAAGTAATTTAGAAAAAAACAGGCTGCTCAGGGGTTTATGTAGTGTTCAGGCAGGGCTTTTCCTCTCTCTGAAGCTGTGTGAGTAGCTGTTCAGGGGATGTGGGTGTTGCTTTGCATTTTCATCCCCTCTCACTTTTTGTGGCAGTAGCTCCACTTGCTCTTTCTGTCCACAGGCCAGCGTTTTCCATCTGGGGCTCACCTTGGAAACCTGTCTTGGAGCTCTGTGCAGCTTGTGAGCCCACCTGTGCCTCACAGTTATACTTACAGCTATTTTATATTTGCGTGTATTTGTATTTCCAGCACAAACCCAGCTTTACTGGCCTGTTTTATGCTGCCAGCAGCTTCTTGCTTGTTAGTGGTGCAGAAGGGGTGATGCTGGTTTGGAGGCAGGGCTGTCCTGGAGGGAGGGAAACACTGCTTGAGAGCTTGCTAGGGCTATCCAGCACATAATTTGTGGCAGGCAGCGCCCTTTCCTTGCAAATTGGTGTGCAGAGGTGCTTGTCAAGTACAGGATGTCCAGTTATTGAGGTGTCAGAGCGTTATTGTTAGCCGTGATAAAATGCCTGGAGAGGAGGTGACTGTAGCCGTGACTCAGGCTGTGAACAGTTTTGTTTTGTGCTCTAAAAACACAGGACGAGAGCTCCCAGCTTTTATCCGGAGCACTCGGTCTCTGTGTGAGTCCTGCTCGTCAGGGGGGCTGGGGAATTCACTGCTGGGCTGGGTTATAAAGCATTAAATCTTCAGTCCTGGCAGCAGCTGGGTTTCTCCTGCTTATTTGCGTGCACACATTATCAGTGTGAAGCTCGGAGTTTTGTTTTCCAAGTGACAAAATGCCATGACTGTACCTCACAGCTGTGCTTACAAACCTCTCTCGTTTAAACTCTTACTTTTCACGAAGGGGTCATCTCAACTTTTCTGGGCTGTTTGGGAAGGATGCCGAAGGCTGCAAGTGGAACACACCCACTGCCTCTGAGAGGATTTCCTGGCTCTTGGTGAGGAGTTGCTGAAATGGCTGATTATTTGACTGATTTCTATAGTGACTGTTGCCTTGGCAGCAAAGCTGAGAGAGTAAAAGCACAAACATGAGGAGGGCAATGATGCGATTTGGGAATGCTTGGGTTTGCTTTGCTTTGGTTGGGTTTCAAAGTGCTTTAGGAGGAGTTTGGAGATGAACAAACTGGTTTGGGAGGTGGTTTTTTGCTGGTTTAGGTGGATGTGGTTTTGTCACATCAGTGTTAATTGTGACTCTTAGCAGTTTCTGCTTGCAAGGAGCCCCCAGACCTGGGCCTTGTCCTCAGCACAGGAAACACATGGAGCTCTTAGAGAGATCCAGAGGAGGCCATGGAGCTGCTCCCAGGGCTGGAGCCCCTCTGCTATGGAGCCAGGCTGGGAGAGCTGGGGGTGCTCACCTGGAGAAGAGAAGGCTCCAGGGAGAGCTCAGAGCCCCTTGCAGGGCCTAAAGGGGCTCCAGGAGAGCTGGAGAGGGACTGGGGACAAGGGCTGGAGGGACAGGACCCAAGGAATGGCTTCCCAGTGCCAGAGGGCAGGGCTGGGTGGGGTATTGGGCAGGAATTGTTCCCTGGGAGGATGGGCAGGCCCTGGCACAGGGTGCCCAGAGAAGCTGTGGCTGCCCCTGGATCCCTGGCAGTGCCCAAGGCCAGGCTGGACATTGGGGCTTGGAGCAGCCTGGGACAGTGGGAGGTGTCCCTGCCACGGCAGGGGTGGCACTGGGTGGGCTTTGATATCCCTCCCAAGCCAGATCATTCCATGATTCTGTGATTCTAAGTGTGGAGGAGTAACCAGCTGATGATTTCATAGCTGATTATCTTATCCTTTAACCAAAGCCGTGGATGCTCCTTGTGCTCCTTGTGCCCAGCTGCACCTCAGGAGAAGAGAACAGGCCTTGACAGGCAGGGTTGTAACAGTGCACCCCCAAATACTCGTTTAACCCTCTGGGGTGGCCGTGGCCGAGGTGTAGGTGGAAGTGGTGGTGGGAATTACTCCCCATGTTTTGAGTTAGCACTTCAGTGTTTGCTGGGAACGGGGGAAGAAAGGTCCTGTAAACACAAGGAGGTGTGACCTGGAGCCCATGATGAGGTTGTTTCATCCTGCTCGCTCTCCTGTGGGTATTTTGAGGTACTGGTTTTCCACAGCATTATTATCATGGTGCAGCTGGCATTGTTATGATAATCACATTGTTATTTATAATTCCTTGTTGGGTTCAGGCTCCTCAATGAGGCAGCTCTGCTGCGGATAGAGGGAATTTTTAGTCACCCAGCCTAAAGAACCTGTGTCAGAGCTGGGGAGCTTTGTGTGTGCCCCATCTTGGTGGGACCACGCTGAGCCTGGGGATGTGGCCTGGCTGCAGCTCACACTGGTGCCCACCTTCTGTCTTCAGCTTGTGTGGAGAGGAGAAGACCTTTTGTGGAAGGGAGGGGGTCAGTGAGGGCTGTTAGTCCCCTGGAGTTTCTGCAAAGCTCACCCCATCAAGCTTTCATGGATACACCATAGGGAGTGAGGAATTTTTAATGTGACAAGCTGGAAGGTGTGAGTAAAGAAGCTTTTTTGCCTATTCCTCCCCCATTAGGCTGTGAAAAACAGGCTTGGATGATAAGTGGCGTAAAAAATTTTAGTTAGTTTTCCCCATTTTAACTCTCAGTGAAAACAACTCGTCTCCATGGCCCATGTCCTTGGCAGAGGTTTACCTTTCCTCTGAGCCTTGCTCCTATGAGTATTGCTTACTCTGCTTTTACAAAAGGTGCTTGATAGTGGTTTACTCTGGTGGTGTGAGGGCAGCGGGCTGGAGCTGCACATTTTGGAACTGATTGTGGTTTTCAGCAGCATTGCCCAAACATGCAGTTTTACTGGGAGACACACATTTGTTGTTGTTTGTCAGGCTGCCAGGCCAGGTATCCTGGGGTCACACCAGCATTTTGGGACTCTGGTGCCAGTATCCGAGTGCTATTTGCAGCTGGCAGCAGATTTTTCCATCTGGAGCTCATCTTAGAACCTGCTGCCAGCTTTGCATGGAATGTAATCAGGGAATGGTTTAGGTTGGAAAAGCCCTCTAAGCTCATCGAGCCCAGCCATTCCCCAGCACTGCCCAGGCCACCACTAACCCATGTCCCCAAATGCCACATCCACAAATGTTTCAAATCCCTCCCGGCAGGGATCAGGACTCTGCCACTGCCCTGGGCAGCTTGTTCCAGGGATGGACAACCTTTTCCATGGAGAAATTTTTCTCAGTGTCCAATCTAAACCTTCCCTGGCAGCAGACATGCAATTTGAAGGTTGGCTGCAGGCTCCTGAACTCTGTGTCTTTGGGATCCTGAATCCTTAAAAATGTTGTCAGGGATGGACAGGAAGCTGCTCTGTCAGGAGGATAAGGGTTCAGGGATTTGGGAAACTGGGATTCAGGCACTCCAGTGTTGAGAACTGACAAGGTTTAATATTGCCCCACCTCGTGGTGCCCACAGAGTGCTCTGAGAGCCCCAAGGCCAGGCTGGGAAACAGCTCGGGGAGCTGGGCCCTGCTGCAGGCCCAGAGGCCGGCTGCAGGAACTGCATTAAAAATAAATAACTTCGGCTTTATCAACATCATGAGGCACCATCCTGGGAAGCAACAAGCCCACAGAGAAGTCTGTTAGCGTTGTCTGTTGGGAATTTGTGCTGCCAGAGCCGGGGTTTGAGATGAGCACATGGAGACAGGCGAGTGGAGCTGAGCTGCTCCTCAGTCCCGGCCTTGTTGGAGCTTCTAATGTGGGTTACCATGCATAATTCAGGACATCCCTGTTCCATGTTCAGAGCTCTGTAACTAAATACTGATTTGCTAAACATGGCTTGAATAATGAAGCAATCTGTGGCTTGAAAGCCTTCCTCAGTACTGAAAGAAAAGGGAGCAAACGGAGCTGTATCCTCACTCCTGCTTTAAAACAACACAGATATTCACAAGGTGGAAGAGTCACCTTCATCCCAGCTTGCTCCATGGATTTAAGTATATGCACATTCCTGGTGTGCCCAGTAAGTGAGAGGTGGCCTGTCCAAAGTACTCCCAGTCCTTCCATCCAAAGCTTTTTCTTTCCTCAGCCATCACGGTTCATTCCATGGAAAAACAGATTAAAAACCGCACCTTGTGTTTCTTGCTGAGCTTAGAGGTAACAGGTCAAAAAACAAATGGATGTGTAGTGTGGTCATGTTTGCATAGGAGTAAAGCTCTGTATCTGTTCTGAGCCACTTCAACTCGAATTGTGCCAGTAGGGTAAATTATTTTAGTTTTTCTCAGTCACAACTTTGCTCCCTTCGATGGAACACAAACACTTGGGAGCCTGTAAGAGGCTAAAAATATTCTTACAGCTGATAAAGGCTTGATCTGACATTTGAAAATAGGAAGTGGTTTTTTTCCCTGTGCTGTTACCTTCTCACTTTGTGTTTATGATGTTGCAGCAGAGCACGTGGGCTGTGGAATGGTGGGGCTTCCAGTGCTTTCCTCTCCTTGCTCTGGGTAGGAGCAGTTTTTGTTGGTTAGTTGAATAAATACCTCAGACCTGGGCATTTGCTGGTGGTGGTCACTGCCATCGCTGCCTTCTTTGCTGCTTGTGTCTCAAAAGATTAGGAAGAGATTCCAAGCAAGTAACTTCTGTGTTCTTGTAAATTTTGTGCTGGAAGTGATCAGCTTTTCTGAGCTATTTTTGTAATTCGTTGGGTAGAGAAGTTTCTTACCTAGTTCCTCTTTTTTTTAAAAAAAATACATATTTTTCTTCTGGTTCCTTTTTTTTTTTGAGCTGGTAGAAAACATTTCTTTGAATTGGAGCAGTATACCCTGGAAAGAGTCAAATATACCTCACAGAGCTGCTGAATACCTGCAAGCCTAAATGCTTTGGTTTATTTTCAGGCTAATCTGTTTGATAATTGATTTTCCTGGTGGTGTTTTGGCCCAGAGAGTAGATCCTTGCATATCTACACCCATTTCTTGGTGTTGATGACTATATATGGCACCTGGAGGAGTTCTAGGGTGGGTTGGATGGGGCTTGGAGCAACCTGGGCTAATGGAAGGTGTCCCTGCCCATGGCACGGGGTGGACTGGGATGAGCCGTAAGGTCCTTCCAACCCAAATCACTCTGGGATTTTGTGATTTTATGATTTTTGCCTTCCAGAATGAGAAACAGGCTTCCTATTCAATCACTAGTGCTGCACATTGCATTAAGATGCCTGTCTGTAAGGGGCAGAAAAGGTTTCTGCCGCAAATAATACCAAGGATTTGCTCTGTAGCTCCTTAAATCCATGAGTGTGGTGATTATAAGAGGACTTTGGGTGCTGCTCATGGACTAGAGCATAGAAGTAGAAAATACAACAAATACAGAGCAAGAAGGAGGCTTCCCACAGCTGCAAAGTGGTGTTAAATCTTCTAGGAAATCAGCAGCGGGCTCGGGAAGGACAGTGCCGTGTGTACGAGGCTGGAGCTCAGATCTGCTGCTCTTGTCCCTCCAGAGTCTGTTGTCCATCCCGGGCACAGCTGGTTTTGTGGGGAATTTTGGCTTTGGCCGTGAACTGCAGGCTAAACACCATCCTAATGCCTGGTTTTGGGTTTTTGTCCCCCTCCCCAGGAAGAAGAATGCCAGCACGAAGATGAAGTAGAGCGCTGCCTATGCTGGCCGCGGCGCCCGCACGCTGGTGTCGGCTGGGTAGGGACGGGCTCTCGCCTCTGGCCAAACCCATTCCTGGGACAAGATGAAGCCGAGGAGGAGCTTCCCGCCACGCTGGAGCCGCAGTGACTGCTGCCCGCTTTAAAGCCCATGTGCCACCGTCCCTGGCGACATGAAAGAAGTGGTGCTGTGGTCACCCGAGGAGGTGGCCAGCTGGCTGATGGACAATGCCGTGCCGGAGTACTGTGAGCCCCTGAAGAGCTTCACCGGGCGGGACCTCATCAACCTGACGGAGGAGGATTTCAAGAAATCCCCTCTGTCGCGGGTGTCTTCCGACAGCGGCCAGCGGCTGTTGAACATGATCGAGGGGCTGAAGATGGCTCACCACATGGAGGCTCACAAGAACGGCCACGCCAATGGGCACATCCGCGCCGGCGACCCCGCGCGCCAGAACGGCTTCGGCGCCGCGCTCAAGCTCAATGGGATCCCCAACGGGTTCAAGAAGGAGATGATCAAGATCCCCATGCCGGAGCCGGAGCGCTCGCAGTATCCCATGGAGTGGGGCAAGACTTTCCTGGCTTTTATTTATGCACTTCTTTGTTTTGTCTTCACCACGGTGACTATCTCGGTGGTTCATGAACGAGTGCCTCCCAAGGAGGTGCAGCCTCCCCTCCCAGATGCATTTTTTGATCGCTTTGATCGGGTGCAATGGGCTTTTTCTATTTGTGAAATCAACGGCATGATCCTTGTAGGACTGTGGTTTGTTCAGTGGCTGCTCTTAAAATACAAGTAAGTAAAACCTCTTCAAAACTTGAGTGCTTCTGACAGCTTTGGGAGGGCAGCTTTTGGACACAGTCTTAAGCTGTGCCAAGGGAAATTTAGGTTGGATGTGAGGAAGAAGTTTTTTACTGAAAGAGTGATAAAGTTCTGGAATTGTCTGCCTGGGGAGGTGGTGGAGTCACCATCCCTGGATGTGTCTAAGAAAAGACTGGCTGTGGCACTCAGTGTCATGGTTTAGTTGAGGTGGTGTTAGGGCATGGGTTGGACTCGGTGATCTTGGAGACCTCTTCCAACCTGGTGATTCTGTGATTCTGTGGTGCTGGTTTGCATCCAAACAAAATGAAGCTCCTTGTGATCATCTTATCTCAGTTTTCAAAGCTGAAATAGATATCACACAATGTGAGCTGCTGTAGGGAAGGCAGAAATCCAGGTGTTCCCTAAGAAACTAAGCAATGCCCCTGCTTGTGTTTGCCTGCACGGTTAAACTTGAAACTTTTTCATGTGTGAAAAGCCATGGATCAGATGAAATGATGTTCTGAACTCACTGTTTGTTCAGAGGGAGCCCAGCTCACACTCTTGAGAGGGCAGCTGTGAATCAGGATCCAAGGGAGCGGCTGGAGCTAGGCCAGGGAGGGTCAGGCTGGAGAGCAGGGAAAGGTTCTTCCCCCAGAGGGTGCTGGGCACTGCCCAGGCTCCCCAGGGAATGGGCACGGCCCCGAGGCTGCCAGAGCTCCAGGAGCGTTTGGGCAGCGCTGCCAGGGATGCCCAGGGTGGGGTTGTTGGGGGGTCTGGGCAGGGCCAGGAGCTGGGCTGGATGGTCCTTGGGGGTCCCTTCCAACTCAGCACATTCCATGATTTTAAACTCAAGGGAAACAGCTAGAGGAGGTGGTGTGGGATTGCCCTCAAGAAGGAGATGCAGGTTAACAGGACCATGACAGGGATCAAACACCCCGTGGTGGAGCTGAGCAGAGCCTGTAGGTGAAGAGCAGCAGAACCTTTGGGGATGTGGGAGCAGTGAGATGTGGGATGAGTTGATGATGACGTTGGTGTCACTGGCAGATGTGAAGGCCCCCCCCACCCCCACCCTGTCCCCGTTTGCTTTGGTGTGTTTGTTTTTATTTATGTTATAGAATCACAGAACGTTTGGGGTTGGAAGGGACCCTAAAGATCATCCCATTCCAACCCCCTGCCATGGGAAGTCACCTTTAGAAGGGCCTTTTCTGGTGTTAGGGGAAGATGTCACGAATCTTGGTCGGTGTATGCACTGATCAAGGAATATTTTGAAGACTAAAATTGCTCTTTTCTATCCATGAGCAGAGGGATCAAAATCCGTGAGGCCCAAGCTGTGGCTGAGCAGCAGAAAGGGAAGAGCAGGAGAGGGGCTGGCAGGAGCAGGAGCCCAGCCAGGTGGCTTTATCTGGAAGAGCTCGTTCTTGTGGCTTTGGATGGTCCCACCAAAGGGGTGGTGACTGCTACAGAGAGAGCTGCATCTCTTTTGTGGTGTGCTGTGGGTTATCCCCTCCCTTTGAAACTTCATTCAGGAATAAAGGGAGGGCATTGGGCCGGGTGGACCTTCCTCACTTCTGCTTCCTCATCCCTGGCAGTGCCCAAGGGCAGGTTGGGCACTGGGGCTTGGAGCAGCCTGGGACAGTGGAAGGTGTCCCTGCCCATGGCACTGGATGGGCTTTGAGGCCCCTTCCAATCCAAACATTCTGTGATTCCATAATTCTAACGCTGTCCATGGCACGGGGCTGGGCTGGTGTCTCTCCAGAAGGCAGGAGCAGGTCTGGGCTAGGCACTGGAGTCTCCACAGGGAGCTGGAGGAAGCTGCTGAGGCAGATTAACTTCTCTGGGAACCATTCCCAGATGCTGTGGGAGAAGTGCAATGCCGGGATTGGCCCTGAGGTTCCCTCATGGAGCTGAAGGAGCAGCGTGCTCCCTGCTGAGGTCTGCAGAGCTGGGATGGAGTTCCCTGTGCCAGGAATAAGGGTGGAGGTTGTACTCGCAGGCTGGCTCTGAGTCTCACATGCACACAGCTCCTCTGGAGGAGGGAAAATATTTAAAAAAATATTTTTTCTTTATATTACAGTGCAGAGCTCTCTCAGACTTTTCCTAAGGTAAAATATGCCAAATCCAGCTAAATCAAGTGGTGATTTTAATTAAAAAAAGAAGTTCAGTGCTCCGTAAAATGCTGCTGCTTCTTTGGTCTCTCAAAATACCATGCTGCTCAGTCTTTAATCCCTACTCCTCCTTTTGCCTTTATATTATAAGGAAAAAAGCAGGTTCATGTCTGGTTCTAAAAACCACAAGGATGAGATCTGAGAGGAAAAACTCTGCACAGGAAAACCCCTGCCCCACTGGAATGGTGCCCTCCACACTTAAATTTCAGTCCACGGAGCAACATTAATAATTGTAATTCTTAACTGGCAGCTTTGTCCATGTTTACACCAGGAGAGGGAAGAAAAAAGTCTGGAATACTGTGTTACAGCAGCGAGCACTCCAGTGCAAAATGTGTTTACCCTGCAAGAGTTGAAGCTTTCCTGATAAATCAAGGCACTCGAAGTGCTACTGGCCTGGCACTCCTCCGAGAGCAGAGCACTCCACTTTAATAACTCTGCCAAAAGCACTGAAAAATTTAAAAGATGGCCAGTTTTGAGTTTCAAATGAGCTCAGCTTGATAGGAATATTATTTTTTTAAAAGTGAGCAGAATAGTAACAAATGAATTCCAGTGCCTGAAAGGGGAACCTCCAAGAAAGAAGGAGAGAGACTCTTTAGAAGGGCCTGGAGGGACAGGACCCAGGGAATGGATTCCCAGTGCCAGAGGGCAGGGCTGGATGGGATATTGGGAAGGAATTGTTCCTTGGGAGGATGGGCAGGCCCTGGCACAGGGTGCCCAGAGAAGCTGTGGCTGCCCCTGGATCCCTGGCAGTGCCCAAGGCCAGGCTGGACATTGGGGCTTGGAGCAGCCTGGGATGGTGGGAGGTGTCCCTGCCATGGCAGGGGTGGCACTGGGTGGGCTTTGAGGTCCCTTCCAATCCAGTTTGTTCTTGGATTCTGTGAATGTCAGAACCTGCAGCTTGAAATGGCCATAACTGCAAATAACGATGATTTAAAATGAACCCAAACACACAGGGTCTGTAACCAGTGGAACACAGTGGGTGATGAACTGCTGTAATTGGATTTACCCCTGATTTTTGTAACCCTGACAGTGATCTCTCCTCAGGATCTCTCCAGAGGTTGCTCCTGTCCTGGTGGATGTGCCAGGAGGGGTTTCATTGTCTTTCTTTGAGGCGTTTTTAGCTGTTACCCCAGTGGGGCAGTTTTGGGGCTGGCTGTCCCTCCTGAGCCCATCCTATACCCTGGGTGCTCTTGCTGGTTTTGCAGAAGCACCTCACAGTACCCAGAATCTGCATCTGCCCTCTCTGTGGACATCAGCCCTCACTAATAAATATCTCTGCAGCTGTGGCTGCTGAGTGGCTTCCCTGCAAACAGCCTGCCCTGCAGCCAGAGCAGCTCTGTGTTTTTATTTCGGAGCGTTCCTTGCCGATGTGAATTGCTTCCTTTATAATGCTGCTCAGGAAAGATGTGCTCTCTCACTCCTCTGGGTTATACAGGAGACCCTTTGTAATCGCTGAATTGTGTGTCAGCTGAAATAAACCTACTCCTTTTCATCTTAGAATGAAAATGCTGTAACTTTATCCCCTGCCTCGAGTAGGAAATTAGTGACGGCCACAGCTAACAGAGGGGTGTGGGGCATAAATCCCCTTTAATGTCCTCAGCACCCAATCTGCACAGGCTTTTGCATCCTAATCGTCAGATTTCCTGTAATCACCTCCGTGGGCAGTGTGAGTTGAGTTGCTCCTGTGTTCCTGGCCTGGAAGGCGTGGGAATATTTGTGGCGTAGTTCAGCATTCCCAGGTGTAAGCCAATAGTGTCACGAGTTTCCAAAGCATCGGGAGAAAACAGCTGGTGGTTTGTTTTATTTACCTTTGTGGATTCTGTTTGCCTTGAGTGACCTCCTTATTTTTGCCTGTTTTTTCTCGCTGCCAGGTCTATAATTAGCAGAAGATTTTTCTGTATAGTTGGCACACTATACCTGTACCGGTGTATTACCATGTATGTGACTACACTCCCAGTACCTGGAATGCATTTCAAGTGCTCTCCAAAGGTAAACTCCTTCTGGCTGCCTTGCTGTGCTCTAACCCGTGTGTTTCCCCTCACCCTGCTGTTCCCAAAACTGCTTTCTCAAGAAGTGTTTCTGAGGGAGGGGATTCTGCCCCTCTACTCTGCTCAGCTGAGACCCCACCTGGAATTCTGTGCACAGTTCTGGTGCCTCCAATGTAAGAAGGCCATGGAACTGTTGGAGCAGGTCCAGAGGAGGCCACGGAGGCACTGAGGGGACTGGAGCACCTCCCCTGTGGAGCCAGGCTGGGAGAGCTGGGGCTGCTCAGCCTGGAGAGGAGAAGGTTGTGTGGAGACCTCACAGCTCCTTCCAGGGTCTGAGGGGATACAGGGAAGCTGGAGAGGGACCCTGCAGCAGGAATTGGAGGGACAGGACACAGGGTTCATAGTGCCAGAGGGCAGGGCTGGATGGGATATTGGGAAGGAATTGTTCCCGGGGAGGGTGGGCAGGCCCTGGCACAGGGTGCCCAGAGAAGCTGTGGCTGCCCCTGGATCCCTGGCAGTGCCCAAGGCCAGCTTGGACACTGGGGCTTGGAGCAGCCTGGGACAGTGGAAAGTGTCCCTGCCCATGGCAGGGGTGGGATGGGATGAACTTTAAGCCCAAACCAGCCCAAACCATTTGATGATTTGAATTTGAATTTGAGAGTGCTGGTTTGGTGTGACAGGAACATCCTTCTGCAGCTCTCTGGCTGCCCTCTCAGTGGAGGTGTTGACAGGTGCTGTGGGGCAGTGCAGGAATTCCCACCCTTTTCAAAGCACTGAGCTACCCAGTTTCTGTGGCATTTTCAACTCCTTTGCACGATCAGCGTGTTCTGTCCCCACTGAAGCAGCTGAAGGTGTGCAACCTGTGCCACGTGTGAGTCACTGATGTCTAAAGAAACACACACCTCTGTGTGTCAAATGCAGATGTGATTCGTGCTTGAAGAGGGCCCAAAGAGACTTTCCTAGGGCTGTCTCCTGCCCGTATTTTTGCAGTTCTGTTAGCACAGGGACTTCTCACCTCCTCCCCAGTCTAGCACTGCCTCTGAGAGATAAATTGGGCTTGTGAAAGCAGTGGCTGAAACCAGGCTACCGGGACATAGGTGCTTGGGCAGGACCCTTGTGGTCAGTCTGGAAGGGTAATTCACGTGCTCAGGGTGGCGATGGGACAGGGCTGGCGCTGTCAAATCCATCTCTGGTCACCCCAGCATTGCTGGAACCTCACTGCAGTTCCTGGGGCTGGCTGTGCTGTGACTCAGCTGAAGCAGGAGAAGGGGCAGAAGAACAGCCATAAATCAGGCAGCAGGTTGTAAACCCCTCATGTACAGGCAGTAAAATCCTGCTCGGGCTTGCTCCACGTGCTGTCACTGTGTAGGTGAGGACTTGCACACCCAAACGAAGCCAAAATGCTTTGGTTCCTCGGGGAAGTCCAGCCAGGGTTTGCCAAGGCAAAGCCTTTGTGGCTTTTGGAGGGATTTTGGAAAGGGAGGTGAGTGGGAGAGGAGTCAGCACCGTGTTTGAGCAGTCTGCTGCTAGGAAATTAAAGCAGAAAGAACACAGGTATTTATGGGCTGAAGTGAATAAATCTGCTGGTTTTGGGAAATGACGGCGTTGGCAAATCCTTCTCATTACTCAAGCAGAGACAAGCTGAGGGCCTTGATGAGATTAAGGATAAAGCTGGGTTTTCTTGAAAGCTCTAAATGTGCTGGTGGGAAAAGAATAACCTCTCAACACCTTATTGAGTTCTGTGTGATTGTGAAAAGTGGGCTTTGGGGAGCAGTTTAGTGTTTGTGAGCAACTGTTAGCAGGAAATGTTTAATTCCTGCAAAGAACTTGCTCAGGTCTGTCAGAAATTATTAATTTCCGCTTCTTAAAGCAAGGCCAAGCTTTAAAATCAAAGCATAATGGCCAGCCTGGGGGATCTGTATTTCCTTCTGACAGTTCAGTGGTTTCCATGGATTTTCAAACATCATAAAATGAGGTGGGGATGCAGCACACACGTGCGTTGATCCATTAGTCCTGCACTGCTTCCCGATGGCTCCCAGAGGTTCCCCACACATCCTGCTTGTCCCGTGCCATACATTTTTGGGGGATTTATTTAATATTTGGGCTTGGCTTAGAGCTGGGATCCCGCAGCAAAAGTCCTGGGCAGTGCCAGCTGCCCTCGGTCACTCAGGAGAGGGAGCAGAGTGTCCTCACAGGAGGGACTTGGTTTGCTCGGATTTGGCTTTCCTTGGGCAAACTGCAGTTTTTCCAGGAATGCTCCATGAGTCAGTGCCATGGGTTGGGGGTGGGTCAGAGCAGATCCAGTGGGTGTGGAGGGAGATCCCTGTTTGGGCTGCCATGGATTCACAGCACAAGTCTGGCACCGTGCTCTGACAGACACCACAGATGTTTCTGTTGGAATGGGAATTGGAAAGAAATAATCTTGCAGACTTTTCCAAGGCCTTAGGGTTTGGAGTGAGATGCTGTTCTGTTCATCAGATCCTGTTTTGGCAGCTGGCTGTAGAGCCCAGGCAGTTCCTCCTGGTTTCTGTTGGACGATCACCAGGAGGGCCTGCGCCGTTACCAACAACGTGAACCAAATTAAACCTCGTTTATTTTAGAGTGTGCTGCCTCTTGAACAGAAGGAAAATCTCACCTGAGCACCATCCACAAGAGGTGCAAAGCATCAAAACACTGGTGTCTCATTTCCAGTCTTTATCCTGCTAGAAATGTGCTGCCAGCTCTTGGGAAAGGCTATGGATTTATCTAGTGATTGATCTTGTGGATCAAAGCAGAAAGGGAGAAGAACTGAAAGGCCAAATTGCTGCTTGAAACCATTGCTCTGAGCTGTGATGTTTTACTGTGCTTTTGTGTTTTGCTCTTTCACCAGCTCTTTGGAGACTGGGAATCTCACCTGCGAAGGATAATGAAGTTGATTGCTGGCGGAGGCTTGTCCATCACAGGCTCCCACAACATGTGTGGGGACTACCTGTACAGCGGCCACACCGTCATCCTCACCCTCACCTACCTGTTCATCAAAGAGTGTGAGTGCCCTGCTCTTCTCCTGCTGTGTAATTCCTTCCTGACCGAGGAGTTTGTGTTTGCTCACTGGGGAACGCAGTTCGAGTTAAAACACCTGCGTTTTCCACCTCGAGGGGAAATGGCCGCAGGCTGCACCAAAAGTTGGATACCAGGGAAAGATTCTTCACCAGAGGGGTTGTAATGGTTTGGGCTGGAAGGACCTTAAGGCCCACCCAGTGCCACCCCTGCCATGGCAGGGACACCTTCCACTGTCCCAGGCTGCTCCAAGCCCCAATGTCCAACCTGGCCTTGGGCACTGCCAGGGATCCAGGGGCAGCCCCAGCTTCTCTGGGCACCCTGTGCCAGGGCCTGCCCACCCTCCCAGGGAACAATTCCTTCCCAATATCCCATCTAAACACAAACAGGTTCATCTGACTGGCCAGGGTATATCTTTCTCAAAGATTTCATAACCTTTCTAATTTCCAAGGATCTCATTACCCTGAGTACAATTCCAAGTTACACCTTAAGAGAGAGATACTTGTTTTGTGATCTCAGCATTCCTGCCCTTTATCTCAGCACAGGCATCTCTGTGTCAGCCAGGGCTGCAGTCTGTGACCTGTGCTAATCAGAGCAGCAGTGCTGATAAGGTTGCACTTTGCAGTAACCCCTCCTGTGCTTCTCTGCAGATTCCCCGCGGCGACTCTGGTGGTACCACTGGCTCTGCTGGGCGCTCAGCATGGTGGGCATGTTCTGCATCCTCCTTGCTCATGACCACTACACTGTGGACGTGGTGGTGGCTTACTACATCACTACAAGGCTATTCTGGTGGTACCACACAATGGCCAACCAGCAAGTGAGTGCCTCCCACTCCTTGGACGCTCCTGCTGCAGTCTGGTTTGGGGGGGTGGAATATCCAGGCTCACCCATGTCCTGTGGAGAGTCCCTCTCTGCCCCCCGCTGTTGGGTTTGTAGGGGACAAAGAGGCATCATTAATTGGGTTCTTCTCGTGTCTTGACCACAAAAATATGGGAAGGTCTTCCCAAAGGCAGGCAGGGCTCTGCTTCCCCTGGGTAACCTCAGTCTTTGAAGTCCTTCTGAACTGGGGCCAGGTGGCCACGTTTGTGGTAGGACAACAAACCACTGAGATTCTTTTGCCTTGGGTTTTTATTGTTTGATTGTTGAGGCCAGCTGGGGTTTTCTTGTGTTCTGTGGCTTGTGCCACAGGTCTCTCGAGGAATAGTAGGAGGTCTTGCTAAAAATGAACTGGTTTTTGAAAGTGTTTCCGAGGGGTGGCGAGTTCTCCTGGCTGGTGAACTAGAGCAGTCAGGGAGCAGCTGACAGTGCTCAGGAAGTGAAACCTCCCCTGCTGGGCCAGGGAGGGTCAGGCTGGAGATCAGGAAAGGCTCTTCCCCCAGAGGGTGCTGGGCACTGCCCAGGCTCCCCAGGGAATGGGCACGGCCCCGAGGCTGCCAGAGCTCCAGGAGCGTTTGGGCAGCGCTGCCAGGGATGCCCAGGGTGGGGTTGTTGGGGTGTCTGGGCAGGGCCAGGAGCTGGATCCATGATCCTCGGGAATCCCTTCCAGCTATGGGTGTTCCATGATTCTGTGAGACAACATGCACAAGTCTTTCCCATGGATAGTGGACAAGGGAGTTAAGAGGCATTTTTAGGTCTGTAACAGCATATTGGTGTCCAGATATTTTCTGTGCTCGTGGTCAAAGATCTTTTGCTCATCTGTGGCATATGCTGTTAATTATGTTTAACAAAGACCCGGTGTGATGGTAGGAAATGAGTTAATACTGTGACAGTGCAGATTTTTAGCTCCTGTCACAGAACCACGGAATGGCCTGGGCAGGAAGGGGCCTTAAAGATCATCAGGCTCCAGCCCCCTGAAGGCCCTGGAGCTGCCAGCTCATTACTGCACTGGTGTGGTGCTGCTTGAAGCAATAGGGCACAGCCAAGCCCCGTGGTGCATTTCCAGCCCGAATGCCCCGTTGCAAATGAGGTGCCCTTTGGTGGTCAGTCAGTTTGGGAGGCACTGTGCCCCCAGGAGTCTGTGCCCACACTCTGCAGCTCCTGTCACACAGCCCCAGAGGGTTCCTGGGCGCTCAGAACAGCTCTGCTGAGTGGCTGTGCTTCCAGGCTGCAAGTGCTGGAGTCAGGACGGCCCTGAGGACTTGCTTCAGCAGAGCCCTTGGTGTGGAAACGTTCCTGTTCTGCTGCCTGGTGTGACTCAGGAGGTGGCTCAACACTGCTTCCCTGAGCTGCCAGCATGTTGGGAAAGGCCAGTCCCTGGATCCTTCCCTGAGCACACATTGCTGTGCTGCTTTCTCCTTCCTCGTGCTGGGGCTTGTGCCTGGCCTTAAAATTAAAAGCAACAGTGGATTTATGTGACACGTGAGCTTGACATGGAGATTAAGCTCAGTGTACAAGCCCTGTGCTTGTATATTCCCTTTGGGTGGGTGGATGCAGGGATCCCTGGTTCTGGCATGGAAAATGGCAGCAGGGTTGTTGGATAATTCCTTGGGGCCTGCCCACTCCTTGTGTCTGAGCTGGGACTTGCTCATGGCTGAGAGAAGCAGAGGGTGGGTGGGAGCAGTCTGGGAGCGTGTGGAGAGCAGGGCAGGGTTCTGACCTCCTCCAGAAGGGTTGGGATGTGCCCTGCTCATGGCTCCACAGGCACAGAGCCAGGCTCCAAAGTGATTCCCGAGCTACATGGAATTTCAGAGGTGCTTACGGAACAGCCGTACTTTGGGATGGTGTTTTCATTCCCAAGGGAGAGGAGACACTCAGGCCACTCATTCCTTTCCTGTGGGCCCATCAAACAACTGAGGTCCTGTAGACAGGGCTGAGCAACGTTTGGTGCGTGCAGGGAGGCTGGGAGCTGTTTGGGAGGTGATTTAGGGAGCAGCAGGACGCAGGACACGAGCGAAGTCGTGTGAATAAACGAGCTGCCCTTGGGTAACGCTCTTTCCTGTGCTTGTCTCCCTGCAGGTGCTAAAAGAAGCTTCCCAAACTAACCTCCTTGCAAGGGTCTGGTGGTACAAGCCCTTCCAGTACTTCGAGAAGAATGTCCAAGGAATTGTACCTCGCTCCTACCACTGGCCCCTGCGGTGTCCGGCGCTGGCGCGGGGCCGGCAGGTCAAGTACAGCCGCCTGGTGAGTGACACGTAACAGCGTCACCCTGCCCCAAGGGACCTGCACCAAGTGCTCACAACCCCCAGAGAAGATGCCATAAACAAAATCCCACCGCTCCCTGACCCTTTCTTTAGCAGCTCCCTGGACCTGACCTGTTCAGTTACCTGGTAAGCACTGTGATCTTTTTTTCTCTCCAAAGGATCTGCGTTGGACAACAATAAAGAGAAATTTAACTTATCATGCACTGTTATACATTTCTTGTCGATAGAGTTGGGATTTGCATTTGCCCATCACCATGTTCCTTTGTATATGATGCGACAACATAAATGAAAAGCTTTTATATCATAAGTTCTGGTCTTTCCAGTCACGTCTGGGAACAAAGCATATTATTTTCTTGGGAAAACATACTTTTCATATCTCTTGCCCCAAAGATTGGGCTGTAAGCCATTTTCTAGCAAATGACTATATGAAGGTTTCTAAATACCTGCCTTGGGTGAAATCAAGAAATCTTTCTACCTGTTGCACCGCGCTACGAATAAGATGATAGACACAGAAAGGTTTGGTAAATCCTGATTTTGTAGAATCTGCAGTGACTGACTGTGTCAAAAAAGTGCAAAAAAAAGAAAACAAACAAACAAAAAAAAAACCACAAAAAAAGGAGAAAAAAATGTAAAGTGATTTTCTAAGTATTTCCTAACTTTATTTTTCAAAATGTGTATGAAAAAAAATTAAATTTAAAAGAGATTTTTACATGTCAGAGAATAGAGAGTTAAAAAAAATTTAAAGAAAATGCTTCTTGGGAGAGAGAGAGATTTGTCTATGTTTCTAGTGCCTTTCTTGTCTTGATTGTATGGTCAGTAGGCAGTCTTAAATGTTTTTATTTAAAATAAAGTATTCCATGAAAGCAGAATTATATATACTGTATAATTACTAATTTTTGCATTTATAGCTAAATTAAACTGGAAATTTGCTTATAATGTTGAAATTGCCACGTGTAGGGAAAATCCTCCCACCCCACCAAATAAAAAGGGTCCGACCTTGCTCACACATTGCGGGCAGGTCAAGCTAAAAAAGTATCTCTTTATTGTCTACTTCGTAGCTGGATTTTAAAAAGCAAAACAGCCATGAATTCCTGTTTTTTAAGAATTTTACAAATGATCACTGAGTGAACTACGAATGGTTTCTCCATCCCCTATCGAAGTGTTGTTGAAAAACAACAAAGATAATCTATTTCTTTAAAATATTTGTGCAGAAACTGCATGTATATCTAAGTTTTCACTCCTACCATACATACTGTATGTTTGGGGAAGTCTCCTATCCTAAACTTGCCAATGTGCAGAACAAAAAAAAATAGTTTTTTTAAAAAAGAATGAAGAAGAGAAAAATATATATATAAATATATATATATCCATTCTGTATTTTACGTGAAGCAGAGTTATCTTCTGTAGGTTTTTTGTGTATTCACAAGGTGATATTTGTATTGTAAAACAACAATGGTGAAGGAAAATAAAAAAGGCTTTTGAAAAATGTAGTTTCCTTTATCTTCTTAATGTTCAGTTGAAATTTAAAGCTGGGTTTATTCTTGCAAACCTTGCCTTTAAGTCGATGTTATTGCACTGTAGGCCATCCGATGTGGACTGTATGGAAACTGCATTGATGTGGAATTGCTGTTGGGCAAAACAGTGCCTTATCTGAAATAAATGCTATGCAATCGATGAGCGCGGGCGGGTGGGAGGAGCCTTCCTGGGAGCCATCTCCAGGCCTTGAAAAATCTACCCCGAACTGCTGGGAGGCAGCACAGGGCAGGGTGGGCATCCCTTCCCCCGGGAGCTGCCAGGCCCGGCCCCTGCACTGCAGAAAAAAGAAAAGAGAAGCCAATGTCTGTGCGTCCGTGGTGGTCAAAGTGTCATTTCTTCCTTCTTTTCTGTTTTTTGGGGATGCTTTATCTCCACTTCTCTTCCCTGTTCCTCAGCCTGGGCCAAAACCTGCCCCGGAGAGCTGGTGGGGTGTTGCTTGGGATGCTGAACGGAGAGCAGCCCGTTCCTTATCAGTTCTCTGTCTCCCGGGAGGGAGGGAGGGAGGGACACGAGGAGGGAAGGGGTTCCTGGCCAAACCCTTTGTGAGAGCATCTGCAGAGCCGGGTGGGAATTCAGGGCTCAGCTCTGCCTGCTCTGCCTACAGTTCCCGGCTTTGCCTTGGCGACTTTGGGGTTAAAAGTTGGTTTTTAAGCAGCCCAACCCCACCCCAAGCTGATTTTTGAGGTGATTTTTGAGAGAGTTCACGCTCCCAGCGGAAGCCGAGGAGTAGATTTTTCAAGACCTGGCATCACGCACATCCGAACCATTGACATAAGTAAATGTATGGATATATATGCACATGACATTAAATGGAATCTGCTGAACCCTGCCTTGTGGTCTCTGACTTCTGCACGGCTCTGGCTCCTCACGGCCCCACCTGTGCCTCAGCAAGGGAGCCTGGCAATGGGGGACGGCTCCGGAGGAGGGGCCCGGGGATGGATTTGGGACAGAACTGCTGTGCACTGGCTCCATCCAGGCCGTGGAGTTTGTGCTGCCTTGTTCTCCTCCTTCCCAGGGAGCCGGCAGCTCCGGCTGACTGGGGTGGGACATGGCCCGGGGTCAGGGTGACCTTCAGCATTGTGCTGACAGCCAGAATCCCACATTTCCCCCTGCATTCCCCCCAGACCTCAGGCAGGATCCATCTACGGCTGTCCCTCAGCCTCTGCTGTCCGGAGAGTGCAGCCAGGGGTGGTGGGGCTCCTCTGCCATCGCTGGACACCACACTTGGCCTGGGAGCTCTGTGCCCCTGGGCTGAACTCCTCAGGTCACTTCCAGGGACAATCCTGCCCCAGTTCGAGGCGGAACCACCACCAAAGTGATTCCCTTGCCCTGGGCACTGGTGCTTTGTTGCCTCTCCCTTGGGTAGGGAAGCTCCTGCTGCTCCTGCTTTGCTTGGTGCCCGTCAGAGAGGTGAGCACAGAGCAGGAGCCTGGAAAAGCTGGAATCCGGTGTTGTGCTGCCTCAGTCCAGCAGAACTCATGGATCTCCCCACACTGTGCCAGTGAAACCATCCTCTGTGGCCTCCAGCTGAGCGTTGGGGGTGTCTGTGGAGGACAGGCAGGAGCCTGGTTTGTGTGTGGAGGGACAAACCTGGACATGCCAGAGCAGGTGCCAGGAAGCTGAAATTGGCAACAGGGGTCTCCACCAGAAGAGGCTGGAAAAGGACAGTTCAAGGTGGAGAAAGACCTTGGCAGACCAGGATCTTGCCGGGAGGGTGGGCACTGATGCTGCCGAGATCCCTCTGGATTTAGCCCTTGGCGCTGCCACATGGGGAAGGTTTAAACCTGTAAAATACAGGGATGGGAGGTGTTGGAGGAGCATGAGCCAAGCAAGGGCAGCGATCCCTTTGCTGTCCTGTACTGTGGAAGGAGCAATCCCATCACCTTCCCCCCTCCTGCTTTTCCTCAGGACACAGCTCAGTGCTCGGCCTCATTCTGTCCCTGGTGCCAGCGGATCACAGCACTGCCCGAAGAGCAGCCACAAGTTCCTGCTTTGGCAACTTTCCCCATCCAACTCGGCAGATGTTGGCCACAAATATTTGCCAGAAGGATCTGTGGTTTCTTTCTGCATCCTCTCAGTGCCTCTCCTGCCCCTGGCTGTCCATGGGATTTAGGCACGACACCCTTTGCACATCCCTTGTTTAAATAAAACATTTGGACACCACTCTCAGGCACATGATGGGATTATTGGGAGTGTCCTGTGCAGGCCCAAGCGTTGGATTTTGATGGGTCCCTGTGGGTCAGGATATTCTGCGATTCCAAGATGATGGAAGAAGCAGGTCTTGCAAGGTTTGGGAGCAGGCAGGGCTCCTATAGCTTGGCTGCAGTTGGTTTTCAGCAGCAGCAGCAGCAGCAGCAGCAGCAGCAGCAGCAGCAGCAGCAGCAGCTTGGCCCCTGCTGGCACAGGGGGGCACAGAGCAGCCCATCTTGTTCCTTTTCTGACCATTTTCCCCCCCAAAAAACCCCAGTGGGATTTAATTTGGCTCTGCCCAATTCTGCGTTGCTGTTTTTGGGTCTTGAGAAGGTTTTCCCGGTTTTGTGGCAGAGCTCTTGAGCTTTGCATGTGCTGCTTGGCTCTTCCTGGGAGCGATGCTTCCCTGGGCTCTGCCACATCCCAGGGAAGTGCCCTGGCCCTGGGGCTGGGGCTGCTGCTGCTTCAGATGAGGGGATGTCAAAATACTCTCCATTTGTGGTGAAGCTTTAACCCATTTGCCTTTAACCTCTGGGTCGGTTTAAGGCACATCACCTGGGGACTTCTGGGGTGTGCACGTGTCTGGACATCAATTATTAGCAGCAAAAAGTCACTGTGACTTGGTTGTCCAGAAGGGCAGGAGGGTTCTTGCTCGTGAGGCAAGGCAAGGGAGGGTGGGGAAGGAAAGGCCAGGCACCCCAGGACAATTATATTTTAATTATATTTTCTGGGTGTCACTTCAGTTCAGCTGCCACTCAGTGATCTGTGCAGGACTTTGGAGCTCAGGAATTGGCAATTGCTCCCATTTTCTTACCTTTCCATTCAACCTGCCCTTCCTAAACTCTCCGTGCATGCTCCCAGCTGTGTTTTCCAGCAGGAAAAGTCACCGTGTGCCACCACAGGTAAGTCTGCTCCCACTTCCAGCTGCTGCTTGGAGCAGGGGTGTGTGTTTTGACCAGGAAAGGTGGGGAAGAAAGTCCACATGGTGCTGCCTGCAGCAGCCCTGGTGTGCCCTTGTGAAGGCTGGCAGGGTTCTTGCTGACAGCTCTGTGCAAACACTTTATCTCCTGCCACCCCGAGCCCAGCTGGAAGGACTTTGGCCGTTCTTTGGTAAATAAACAACCTTATGTAAGAGGCCTCTTAATTGCTGTGCAGGCTCTGGGGGCTCTGAGGCCCCTCTTGCCCAGGCTGTGGGGAGCATCGTGGCTCTGCACCAGCCACCTGCTCATGCTGAGGTGATGGTTATCCCAATTTTCTGCTCAGGGCTTGGCAAACAGGCTGGAATCGAGGTTTCTGTCCTGCAGGGATGAGAAGGCTGGGGCACTGGGGAATTGCCCATCATCCCAGGTGATCCACAGTGGCTTCTCAGGAATAAAGGGATTTTTGCCCCCCCAGAACACTGAAGGGTTGATGCAGGCAGATCAGATTCAGGCATCCTCCCAGGATTCATTTAAAAAAACAAAAAGGGATTTTCAGTCTCTTCACTGCCCATCAGAAAAGTTTTTCTTTCAGAAGGTTTACACAGAAGCTCATGACCTCCTGTGTGTTTTTAGGAGAAGAGTTTAGTTTTACCCAGCCTTAGCTTGGAGGGTTTGCAGAAAGAGAGCTCTCCAGGGGGCCCGGAAATGCTGGTTTTGAAGTGGAATTTGGATGCTGTAGGGAAGGGCTGCTTCTCTGAAATGATCTTGTCTTGCTCGGGAGGGATGAGGAACTGAAAAATGAGGAGAGGAAAGGGTAGCAAATGCTTCGTGGGTTTGTATTTCAAAGCCCATTTTCTTAATTTATTTCTTTTTTCCTGTGCAGAAGTGGTTTGAATCCCCTTTCTCAATGATTTGGAAGCACCCTGTTCACTGAATAATGAAATGCACGTTTGGCCATCTGTGTGGGGTGGTTTCCCTCCTGTCAGCTGTGCCCTGATTCCTTCTGTGGATCCATCAATCCCGAGAGGGTTGGAGCACTTTTCCTGCTGAGGATGAAATCCCCGTGCTGTTTGCAGCCTCTGGATGTGCCCAGGGAGGTCACAGAGTGCAGCCTCGGGGTGGCAGTAATGGGGAGGAGCCTTTTTTTGGGAGGATAAAGACTGTAAAGAAAGCATCACTGTCTGCAGTGTCATTGGGCACAAGATGGCACTGGGAAGAAGTTGGAGGACTCCTGGTCTTGGGAAGGAGGGTGGTCTGTGGGCACCTTTCACCTTCCTCCCATTTCCACAGGCAGGAAGGCATTCACAGGGTTTTACCAAGCCCTTAGCACTCCAGCTGAGGTCTCTGCAGCCCAGAAAGTGCCTTTTCTGCACTAAAAAGCTCCTTGCTTCTGCAGTCCTGGGCCTGGACATGGTCACTGCACCTGGGGAGCGTGGGGAGCTGTGGGACCCCAAAACCTCAACAGGAAAACAATTTAAAATATCCCCCAAAGTACGTTTTGAGCTGTCACCCATCTCCCTTTTCCTCCTCCAACCCCAGCAACAGGTGGGTTGTCCTTTCTGGAGTTCCAGAGCCACTTTTCCTCAGCTCTTTCCATTTTGTGGGGTGAGGCTGGCAGGACACTCCAGTGCTGTAACAACTCCTTAAAACCCAATTTCTTCACTTTTACTGTATTTGCTCCAGCAAATGCATCCCCTGCAGGAAGAGCTCTTGCTCTTGCACAGCCCCTTCCTGGCTCAGCCCTGTGCCAGCACCTCTCCCATGCCAGCAGAGCAGCTGCTCCGTGGTTTTGTCTCCTCCAAGGCCATTGCACCCTCTGGAACCCGGCCGTGGCCAGGAGCACGGCGGTGCCCGGGGGGGAGATGCCAGCCTAGAGCAGGCTGTGTCCAGGCCCAGCAGGTTCCTTGGGAGCTGCAGGAGATAAGCTATCAGGAAATCTTGCTTCTCCCCACCAGCCAGTCCAAAAAGCACGGAGCCAAAGGGTGAGGCTGAACGTGACCTTGGAGCGCTGACGCTGCCGCTGCCTGGAATGCTCACCCTTGGACCAGGGATGCGTCGGGGAAACGGGGATGGAGAACTGAACCTCCCGAGAGGGGAGGGAAAGTGCCAGACCTGCTCCCAGCTTTTAACTCCCACCACAGTGCTGCGGGGAGAAAGGGCTGTGGCTGCTGGGATCTTCCCTCCCCGCTGCACCAACATCTGAGGGTGTGACAGGTCCTGGTGTTTTGGGGAGGAGCAAACTGCCAAAACCCTTTGGATAAAGGGGAATTTATCCAGACCTGTCTGGGGCTTGAAAGGCAAACAGATGGGGAAAAAAAGCTGGGGTTTAACAAACAAAGCTTAAAATAAATAGAAATACATTAATAAAAAGTGTTTTACACTCAAAATACAATCCTGCCCTTAAGTTCTTCTAGTAGAGCGTGGAAACCCTGAGGACTGAAATTCCATGAGAATTAGGAATCACATCCAGATGGGGAGCAGCCACCATGCCACAGGCTAGTCAAGCTGGGATGAGGCAAAGAAGAGGAAAAAAAGTCCCGTTCCTGAATTCCTGGAGCACCAGAGCTGAGCAGGGCAGTCCTGGCAAGGTTATTTTGGGAGAGGGAGATGCTGTCTGCAGCTTAACATAAACACACCGGGGAAAAGCTTCCATCACTTCCCTGAGGGATTAAAACTATTGATTGGTTTCTCCTTATCTTGTGCCACGCTTGACTCACGGGGTTACTCAGCAAGAATTTTCCAGCTGAACTTTCCAGCCTGGAGCAGGTCTCGAGCTGGGAGCCGCTGGGACAGGCGAGGGAACTCAGGTAAGCCCACTGGAGCTCCCCCTGGGATCCCATAGGATCAGTGTTTGTATCCTCCCGTGTTATTGGGGCAGTTTCATCAGCTGGAGGATGAGAAGTGCGAGTGTGTGTGGTGCTGATGTGTTTCAGGCTGCTGCTGGGGTCACCTGGACAGCTCCGGGTGCCTGGCAGTCAGTGCCACGCTCAGGGGAAAAAGGGGCAGCAAGGATTTGCTGCCACTAAAATACTTGCTCTGTGAAATTCAGCCCTGACCACGAGTGCTGTAGCAAAAGGAGCTGATAAAAGAGGTCACCTAGAGCAAGTCTAAGTGACCACGGGGCTCTCTGCTGCTCTTGTTTCTCACTGCCACCTTTCCAGGACCATAAGTGCTCCCTCCCTGCAGCAATTGTTTCCTGCAGGTTCATTGTTTCCAGGGCACATTCCCTGAGAGGAATAGCCTGGAGCCAGGAGCTTCACCAGAGCTGGCCAATGTTACCACCAGGAAAACCAGAGGCTCTGCCTCATTCTTCGCTTTCTATCCCAGAATAATCCCAGAATAATCCCAGAATAATCCCAGATTCACAGAGTGGGGGGGTTGGGAGGGACCTTGAAGCTGAGTTTCCTGAATTGATGTTTATTCTGGTGACAGCCTTCTCTTCTGGTGTGCTCTGAGCTTCAGCGTCTCCTTCAGCCGCGCAGAGAGCACAGCATCTGGTGGAATATTGTGGGGTTTGTTCCAGGATCTCTCCAGAAGGGTGAGCAAAGTGCCCTGGGAAGCACGGGGTCGGGAATTTGGGCGCTCTCCTTTTCCTGTCAGGCCTGGTGATGGGGAGTGGTTGCTGCCAGTAGGAGACACATTTTTGCTGTCCTAAAATGAAAAATAAATCTCAGCTTCCCGTCCTTCTCCATGCTGCTGCCGTCTCTGCCACCGGGGTGGGCACACAAGCAGCTCTCTGAGGGTGGGGTGTGCTACTGGGATGTACCACGGGCTCCTTCCTGCACCCACAGAGCCCCCACCATGCCTGGAAAGAGGTCCAGGTGCTCCTTCTCCCGGCTGGAGGTGATCCTGATCGTGTGCCTGGTGCTGATGATCGCCCTGACCGTGGTGCTGCTGGTCCTGCACTTCCTCACCGAGGACACCGACGGCAAGTGGAGCCACCCCAGCCTCCCTCCCGCTGCCCCAGGGGGTGCCCAGGGCAGCATGGAGATTCAGGGGGACAGGCCGAGGGCCCCAGGCCCCTGCTGAGCTGTCAGCACCACTCTGTGAGTGGTCCTCTGCCCAGCCACAGCAGCAGGAGCAGGAGGTGCCCCCAGCAGCTCTCGGGCTGGGGATGGGGGGAGAGGTTGGCTGCAGGGCTCCATCCCCTCCTGCCATCCTCCCTTCCCTCTCTCTGCCTGCTGCAGAGGGCCCTGGCAGCCCCTCGCTCCCGGGGTTTTACCCAGGGGCTGTACAGCCCCATCACAGCCCCCTGATGCCTCCAAGCCCATCCCCAGGCACAGGGCGGGAGGGTGTCGGGAGCTGGAGCCAGCATCTCAGCAGTGGGACCTTCCAGCTTCTAAAGTTTGGTCTCAGATTGGAGGTAGTTGACATTTGGGACTGAAAACTTCATGCCTTCAGGCTATAACACGTCAGGGTTTTGCACAAGTGATTCTTTCTTGTGTTGGAGCTCTTGGGGGAAGAAAAGGAGGAGGAGGAGGAGGAGGAGGAGGAGGAGGTGGAGAGGAAGGGTAGTTCTGAGGGTGGCTCGGTTGGCAGGTGCCATTTTAAATAATGTCAGTGTGTGTCCCTTCTCCTCTGCTTCAATGAGAGCCCAGGAAAGGCCAGGCTGGGAAGATGGAGCATCCCCAGATCCCAAAGCCCTGCCCTGGGGGGCAGCAGCTGCCTGGGGAGGGCTGTGGGAACTCAGCGAGCACACAGAAATAGTCAAGATTTTCCCACAGTGTTATCTCAGCCCCCAGTGATTTGTGGCTGGGATTTCCTGAGATGCAGACAACCTTTCTGATTTATTATGATTTGGTAGCCCTTGATGGCTTTTCTTCCACGGCTTTGTCCATCCTGGAAGGATTTCTGCACCTTCCTGGTGGCTGGGGTGAGACGTGACCTCGTTTGGGAGAACTTTTCCTCACCATTTCCCTGGAAATCACTGCCCAGAGCTGCTTTTCCCTCCTCTGAGCTTCAGCTGGCTCTGCTGGGATTTTTCTGGGGAGGAGCAGGGCACCAGCACTGGACACAGGATGTACTGGGTGTGCCCTTCTCTCTTCCCCAGTCCCTCCCCAGTAGCTCCTGACACGCCATCCCCTCGTTCTTACCCCTGCTGAGCTGAATTGCCTGTGTGAAGCAGCACTTGGAGCTGGTTCCTGCGTGGTGCTGGTGGTCTGGGAGAGTCTAACTGGGAACACTGGGCTGGTCTCCCCCTCACCCCTCGTTCGGCACAGCCCAGAGACCCCTCCGGAGAGCTCCCTGCCTGGTTCCTCATGCCTGCTCCCCCCTTGGCCACCCCAGAGGCCTCCACAGCGTGTTGAGAGCCCTCTGGAGATGCACACAGAGCGCTCAGGCAGAGCCCCCCGGCCTCTCTCGTCCCCGATGCTGCTCGCTGCTGTGCCCGCTGATGTGCCCTTCGCTGTTCCTGCAGGCTCCACCGACGTGGCAGAAGCTGCACGGTACCTGGTGGGTGTTGGCAGAGCTGACTGCACGGGCCCTGTGGCACAAGTCCCTCTGGTGAGTTGGGGGAATTCCTCCTGGGGTTGGGGAAATACTGATTTTTCCTCCTCCGTGAGTATTTCTTTGCAGGATTTCTGGTTCAGAGCCTCTGCCTTGCCAAACGCATGAAGTTTCTTCGAGGTCTGGAGCAGCCTGGGACAGTGGGAGGTGTCCCTGCCCATGGCAGGGGGTTGGAACGAGATGGGTTTAAGGTCCCTCTGACCCCAACCATTCCGTGACTGTCGGAATCGCGGGGTAATACAGAGCTGCAGTTTGGAGTCACTGAATGAATCCTCTGGCCCCCGGGCAAACCTACTCAGGAAAACACATGCAGGGGGATAAATGGCTCAGTATTTATGGTGGAGCTCCTCTCTTGCAGATGGGATACGCCAACCCCGACCAGGTGGGTGGGGGGCTCCTCTCACGCCTCTACAGCCGAGCCTTCATCGTGGCAGACCCCGAGGACTCCAAACGGGTCGTGTTCGTCAGCATCGACATCGGAATGGTGTCCCAGAGAGTGAGGCTGGAGGTACGGGGCTGGGAAGGAGGGGCTGGGTGCTTGCAGTCATCCCTACGGAGCATGGCAGCACGCTGGCTGCTTCCTTTGGGATTTCCTTGGGGAGATGCTGTGTCTCTGCCGGGGAAGAGCTTTGGACTCCTCAGCAGGTGAGGCTGGGCTTTGCTCACACTTCTCTTAGCAGGAAAATTACCAGGAGTTCATGGGAATCACGAATACCTTGTCACGGTGCCTCTAAAAATGCATCAGAGGAGGGAGGGATGTGCTGGAGACCTGGGGGCTCCTGGGATGGTCTGGGATTCACTTCAAGTTGGGTATAGAGATATATAGCTATTCCTATTTTGAGGCTCCTGGTGAGCCAACAGCTACAGCCTCCTTGCTGTGCCAGGCAGAGAGAGGAGCGTGAGGAGGGGGATGGGTGGCTGGGGTTTTTGCAAGGGCTGGCACAAATCTCCTCAGCCTTTGGGCAGGAGAAGGGGTTTTTCAGGAGCACCCCGTTCCTCCCAGGTGCTGAAGCAGCTGCAGAGCAAGTACGGGGAGCTGTACCGGCAGGACAACGTCATCCTCAGCGGCACCCACACGCACTCGGGGCCCGGGGGCTACTTCCAGTACACCCTGTTCTGGATCACCAGCAAGGGGCTCGTCAGGCCAGCCCTCAGCTCCATCGTCAATGGCATTGTGAAGGTCAGTGCCACCCAGCCCGGCGTGTGGGTGCCTAACACAGCTCTGGCTGGGGTGTTCAGGGTGGTACAGCACAGCACAGCCCGACACACTCTTGGAGGTGTCATTTGTTTGCCAGTGATGGCAGCTCTAACAGCAGGAGCTTTGGATCCTTTCCTCAGAGACAGCCGTGGGTACTTTAAAAACGTTATCACCGTTTTCCAGGGTTTTAGCAGGGTTAAGAAAAAATCCCAAGCAAACAAACAAGCACCCCCAAATTCCAAGAAAGGGTTGGGGATGGACAGCGAGGGAAAGAAAGGGTTTTTCTAGATAACCTCACGTGTGCCTGACAGCCTGCTGCTCGGTGTCGTGCTGCTTTGCAGAGCATAGAGATTGCCCACGAGAACATGAAGAAAGGAAGGCTCTTTATAAACAGAGGCACTGTAGAAAACAGCCAGATCAACCGCAGCCCCTTCTCCTACCTCGAGAACCCGGAGTCCGAGCGGAAAAGGTAAAAACTCCCCAGGCAGGGGGGAAACAGAGACCTGCAGAGATCCCCTCAGCTGGGAGCATGTCCCAGCCACCTCCCAGCTGCTGCTTCTGGTCGTCCCAGGAGTGCCAAAACTGTGGAGCCAGGACTGTGGCAGCATGAATGGTGCTGTGGCCATCGTGGGCACTCGGGTGTGCGCATCCCCAAAAATTAACTGCAAAGTGAGGCCTTCAAAGCTGTGGCTGCCCTCTCCAAGCATGAGGAAGTGGTCAAGGAAGTGACCTTGTGCTTTATTTAAAAAACCAAGAGTCAGAAGGCACCAAAGTGCCATCCTTGGGGCATGAATCTGTGCTATGTCCACTCCCTGGAGGAGCAGTGCCTGAGCACGGGGACAGCCACAGCTCTTCCCTCACCCTCCCAGCTGGTGTCAGGTGCTTCTCTAAGCCCTCGCTGTGCTCTGCTAGCACCTGGAATGACCTTTTCGTGTCCTTGCTCAGCCTAGTGGGGATTTAACCTGGCGGAGCAACGCAGAGCACGAGCACGGCCCTGGCTCTGATGGGATCTCCCTGCTTTGTTCCCGTGCAGGTATTCATCCAACACGGATAAAGAAATGGTGGTGCTGAAGATGGTAGATGAGGATGGACACGAGCTAGGCCTTATCAGGTACTGACCACCAGAGTAGCAGGTTTTCCTCCATACCCTCATTATTTTCTGTCAGAATTAAGGTGTTCCATTTTCTCCCCTTTTTCACCTCGCTGACTCCTCCTTGTTCCTTTGAATATAAAAATCCCTGCAAAATAGAATTCTCTGGGCCAGTGAAAGAGCCAGTCCAGGTCTGAAGGAGCTCTTGGCGGCCCTGGTAATGACAGTGACAAATTCTTGTGGCCTCAAGGCCTGGGCTGTTACAGCCATGAGCCCCCCTGGTTAGGAAGGGAGAGGACAAGAACACTGCCCTTGCTAATCCATCCCTCAGCACCACGAGTCTCCAGCTGCATTGTCCCAAAGGAAATTCCCACAAACACGTCAGATTGAACGAGTCAATTGCCAGTGTGCAGAGTGAGCAAAGCAATTCCTGTGTGTGCCTTGTGACCCCTCCTCAGCTGGTTTGCCGTGCACCCGGTGAGCATGAACAACTCCAACCACCTGGTGAACAGCGACAACGTGGGCTACGCCTCCTACCTGTTCGAGCAGGAGAAGAACAAGGGAATGCTCCCTGGAGAGGTGGGAGTGCTCCCAGGAACGGGTGAAGCAGGGCTGGGACAGGGAGGGGTGAGGTGGGACAGCAGGGCAAACACAGAAACACAAGCACTGAGGGGAATGCTTTGTTTTAGTTCCTCTACAGAAAGGAAATGGGAAGGTGCATTCTTGACTTTCCAAACTAGTAATCAGTGGCAGTTATCCAGATTTTAAGAATAACACAAATGCTTTTTATTCAACTGTTAAAAACTGTGGAGGTCGGGGTTGCCCCATTCCTGGAAGCGTTCAAGCCTTGAACAACCTGGAAAGTGTCCCTGCAGTCAGCTCCAGTAGCTCTCACCCTGTAAATCAGTCACAGTGAAAGCCTGGAAGGAAAACCAAATCCTGTGCAAGGCGCTGCAGTGACCCATTAACATCTGATCAGCAGTGTGAGAAGCTGGGGACACGCTGGGAAGGGCTGAGGTGGAAGAGGGGGAGGAGGAAACACCGTCTGCACGCCAAAGTGCTGTGAAGTTCTCCCTGAAATGGCATCATGTGCACCCAGCTCTCCCTTGCTCTTCCCGCCCCAGCCCTCGGGATGTGCCTAAAGCCCCGTTCCTGTGCTCCCTGTGACTCTGGGAATAAAGCAGCGTGGAGCAGGCCCCAGCCCCGTTCCCGTGCTCCCGGTGACTCTGGGAATAAAGCAGCGTGGAGCAGGCCCCAGCCCCGTTCCCGTGCTCCCGGTGACTATGGGAATAAAGCAGCGTGGCACAGGCCCCAGCCCTCGGGATGTGCCTAAAGCCCCGTTCCTGTGCTCCCGGTGACTCTGGGAATAAAGCAGCGTGGAGCAGGCCCCAGCCCCGTTCCCGTGCTCCCGGTGACTCTGGGAATAAAGCAGCGTGGCGCAGGCCCCAGCCCTCAGGATGTGCCTAAAGCCCCGTTCCTGTGCTCCCAGTGACTCTGGGAATAAAGCAGCGTGGCGCAGGCCCCACCCCAACCAAAGCCCCGTTCCCGTGCTCCCAGTGACTCTGCGAACAAAGCACCCACCCCACCCCCCCCCCCACCGCGTGCCGCAGGGTGACAGGAGCTGCAGGCAGAGCTGCACGGGGGCTTTGCAGCTGTCCCTGCAAGGCGCTGAAATGCTCCTCTGGCCTTGCAGGGCTCCTTCGTGGCCGCCTTTGCCTCGTCCAACCTGGGGGATGTGTCCCCCAACACGCGGGGCCCGTTCTGCATCAACACGGGCGACTCGTGTGACAACCCCCAGAGCAGCTGTCCCATCGGAGGGGTGAGTGTGACTGCCTGTCCTCCTTCCACAGGGCCCTGGGACTGACCACTGGGCATGGAGAGGGCATTAAAATTTAAAAATTGCCTTTTTTTTCGGACTGTTCTGGGTGCCAGTTCAGGAACTTGCTGCGCTTCTTCCCTAACACACCCAGTTTTCCGGTTATTCACCCCAAATTTATCTTGAGTGCAGTAACCCCCCTGTGCCCAGTTTTGATGTGGCCTGCAGGAAGCCCTCAGCTCCCACAGTTTGGCAACCACCTGGCAGTGCCACGTGCTCTCTGTGCTCGCTGATCACCACACGAATTTCCCCACAGGCAGCGATGTGCATGGCCAAGGGGCCCGGCAGTGACATGTTTGAGAGCACCAGGATCATAGGGCAGAATATCTTCCTGAAAGCAAAGGTAAGGGATGCTCTGCTCTCTGACTGTGTGGGGGTGCTGCTACGGCAGCAGTTTGTGCTCATCTCAGCAGCTTGGTGAGCCTTGTGGGTCCCTTCCCTCAGGATGTTCCATATTCTGTACTCTATAGTCTATACTCTATATTCTATAGTCTGTATTTCCTATTCTGCATTCTATATTCTATATTTTAGATTCTATACGCTCTAGTCTATATTCTACACTCTATATTCTATACTCTCTATTCTATATTTTATATTCTATATTCTGTATTCTATATTCTATATTCTACATTCTATATTATGTATTTTATATTCTCTATTCTATAGTCTATATTCTGTATCCTATATTCTACATTCTATATTCTATAGTCTATATTCCCTATTCTACATTCTATATTCTACACTCTATAGTCTATATTCTATATTTTATATTCTATATTCTATATTCTACATTCTATAGTCTATATTCTCTATTCTCTATTCTCTATTCTCTATTCTATATTCTGTACTCTATATTCTATACTTTATATTCTATATTCTCACTACCTTGTGTCTGTTTTGGTGAATGTCTGTAGATTTAAATTACTCCCAAGTTTCCTGGTTTTGTTTTTAATGGGTAAACGAGCTCTGCAAGCAGCTGTTGATGTCTCCATCTACTGCAGTCAAGAGGACCTCGGAGTCTGGAATTTGTTAGGCTCAGGACAGTGTAGGAAATCCTAACAGTAGTGAAAAAACTCCTCTGGTGTAACAGATGTGATCAGACACCTGAATTTAGGCTGGACAATACATACTTTTATTTAGATCCATCACTGCAGCTGTTGTGATATGGAAACGTTGGTTTGGGGTTTTAATCTCAATATTCCTCACCGGGATAGAATGAGGATGTCCCCCTTTACCTTCTCCCCCTCCCTCCCATTCATCCCAAAGGCATCATGATGGGAAAAATCCTCCTGGAAGAGCTCAGAGACACCACCACACACCACTTTTGGGCCCATTTGGCATCACATTCCCAAACTGACACAAATGGGAAGTGAAATGCGTGGCTGAAACCCCCCCAGGGGATGCTCCCCTTGCTCTGCTGGGCCCTGCATTTCCTGGACCCTGCATTTCCTGGGCCCTGCATTTCCTGGGCCCTGCATTTCCTTGGCCCTAGGGGCTCCCTTTTATCACCTGTGGGCTCTAAAGCCACCCTGGACTGGATTTGCTGGTTCCCCTCCAGTGCGATGTGAGAGCAGTGAGTGCAAGGAGAGCTTCTGGCAGCGCTTCAGGGGCAGCAGCTGGCAGGAACTGGAGCGTGTCCAGCAGAGGAGGAAGAGCAGGAGGCCTGGTGGTGGCATTTCCTTTCATCACCGTTTCAGAGGCTCTGCCCTCAAGTCACTCCAGGCTGATCGTGCCTCTGTCCCCAGTCCAAGTGTCCTGGTGTGTGCATCAAACACTGCTGTTGTCTCCAACACCTCAGACTCCTGGCCTCCAGAGGCTGTGCCCTCAGTTCCTTCCAGGAGTGTCATTAAACCTGCAAAACTTCTCGCAGCATTTCCCACGTACCAACCTGAGGCTGGAAAACCATTCCCTGAGGGGCTGAGTGTGTCTAGTAAATACCCTCAGCAGTCAGGGGTGGAGTAAATCCATGGTAGAGTCCCAGCACTTGCAGGCAGTGAGTACATCCGAGCACTCCTTTCTCACAGAAAACACTTTTTCTGCTTAGTCCAAGGTGTAAGAAATGCCAAGAGGTGGCCACCAGGAGAAGGAAGTTGCCATCCTGGTGAAATAAGGGCATGTTTCAGCTGTGAAAGAAAGGTGTCCTCCCTCCCTGGGACAGGGAGAGCTTGCAGGGCACAGGGTGACAGAAACAAAGGGACTTGGGAAATACAGATGTGCTTCAACACCTGGAAGAGGCCCCGGGAAGGTGGAATGAGGACGTGATCCATATGGCTGTTCCTCAGCACAGCTGGGTTCCTGATTGCTTGTCCCTCAAGGATTTTTTTCCCACCCGGTGTGTCCCTCAGGAGCTGTATGAAAAGGCCTCCCAGGAGGTGAGGGGACCCCTGAG
Source organism: Monarcha castaneiventris obscurior (assembly GCA_026261815.1). Lineage (NCBI taxonomy): Eukaryota > Metazoa > Chordata > Aves > Passeriformes > Monarchidae > Monarcha > Monarcha castaneiventris. The sequence continues at coordinate 730,504 of JAMPIT010000104.1, read as the reverse complement.
CTCAGCCCACCAGTGGGTGAACATGAGCAACGTGTCCGTGGAGCTCAACGCCACCCACACGGTGAGAGCGGGAGGAGGAAATGCCCTAATCCCACAGCAGCCCTGCCACACCCACGGGAACTGGGTTTTCTCTCTTTTTCCTTTTCTTCCCCCCTTCTGATCTAGGTTAAAACCTGTAAGCCAGCCTTGGGGCACAGCTTTGCTGCAGGGACTATTGACGGAGTGGGGGCTTTCAACTTCACCCAAGGTAATTTGGGGGCAGATCTCAATGTGGCTTTGTACGAACAGGGTGGGCACGGGGCATCCCCCAGACAGGCTGGAACCACACAGCATCCACAGGGATGGTTTTTAGGAAGGTGGAGGAAACCCCCTCACAGGTTTGTCTGTGTCCATCAGAAAGCTTTGGGAAAAGGATATGGCTGTGCCCTGGAGGAAGGACAGCAAGGGGATGGATGGGGAGTAGAGAGAAGGAAGAGGTGGTTTGGGACCCTCCTGCTCATTTATTCCCATTGCCCATGCCAGGATGGAGCTGAGCTGGGCTGAAGCTCAGCCCCTCAAACCACCCCAGGAAAGGGAGGTGGTCAGAGTCCACTAGGAAATATCCCACCCCTGGGAGCTGGGAGCAGGGAGTGTCTGTCTGAGAGCTGCTGGGGCAGCTGAGGAACAGGGTTTAAAGATGTTTCCCCCTCCAGGCTCAGTAGAAGGGGACCCGTTTTGGGATCAAATCCGGGACCAGCTGCTGGGAGAGCCATCGAACAAAACCAAAGCCTGCCACAAACCCAAGCCCATCCTCTTCAGCACGGGAGAGGTGAGGACAGCCCCGTGTGTGCCCTGGAGAGTGCAGGGATCACTGATCTGGGCTGGGATCAGCGATCCTCATGGACCCCATCCCTCACGGGGTTGTTGGGGAGCTACGGGCGGTGTCAGGTGATGAAAAGGAGGAAGCACAGGCTGCACGGGCTCTGAAGGCACGGAAAGAGAAAGGATAAAGGGTGTTGCTAGCTCATACCAGAACGAGAGGGGTGGGAGTTCTCCTCGTTCAGAGCATTTTTCCCGTGTGTCCCAGGAGGAGAAACCAGACCTGCTGCTCTCATTAGGGCCAAGAAAACCCCACTGAAATCCCTCCTGGCCTAAGTCTGTGCCTGTGAAGCAGCCCTGAGCTGGAGGCACAGGGAAAACGCAGGAGGTGAGGGATGGCCACCAGTGTGTGGAACTCAGCATTGCCTCTGATTCAGGACACGCTCTGCTGGTGCTCAGACCTTTATAGCTCTGCGTGCGTTTTCCATTTGGTTCCTACCTTAATCCATGAAAGGACCTTTCCTCTTTCCACGGGATGGACCGGTCCCACAAAATGCATCGTGGGGTCTTTTGGAAACTCCTCTTGTCACAACAGCCGGGATTTGCTGTGTGTGCCCTGGGGTGAGGGCCCCTCCAGCAGGAGCAGCAGCTGCTCAGGGCATGTCCCGAAGAGCTGGGGCAGCCAGCAGGGATGGGATGCCTCTGCCAGGGATCCTGCTCGTGCAGGGAAGGGCTGTTTGCCGGGGCTCTGCAGAGGGGCTGCCCCATCGATCCCAGCCCATCCCCATGCTCGGGCCGTGCCTTGGTGTTTGCTCTTCCCGAGCTGTCCCCAGCTCCGGATGGAAATGGCTGCCCCTTTCCCCACCGGAGGCTCCCTCGGCCCTGAGGCAAACGCGCCGCCGTGCAGAGGGATCATGTCCAGGGCTCTTTAGAGCACTCGGGCGAGGCCATCTGGAGAAGGAAATTCACCGTTACTCCTTTCACCAGCCTCCTTAAAAGCTTCCCTGCTGTCACTTGGTGTTCAATCAGCTCCTCGCCTCAGCTCCCCCCACAACAGGCCCCAGCTCCTCCCAGCCTCCTCCTCCGTGCGGGATGGTGTTACTGAGAAGAAATGACACTTTATTCTTATGCTTTTAGCACGTTTTAGGGATGCTCTGGCAGGCCTCCTGCTCCTGATGTGCTTCACGAGCTTTTGTCATTCATGTTTGGCCCCCAGGAAATTGCTCCTCAGAAAAAAAACACCCCTTTTTGGCTCACTGGAGTGGGGTTTTTCATCTCCCTATCAACCCCACTTCTATCCTTTTTCCATGCAGGTGAGGGGTTTCTAGGTGCTACCCTGACCTTCTTTACTCACTTTGCCTAAAGCTGCCCCTCTGGCCACTCCTTATTTGGGGGTTTTTTTTTTTTTTTTTTTGCCTTACCCATAGTATTTACATGTGCCTTATGTGACTCTTACAGTCAGACATCATACGAAGGTAAAACACCTTCTCACGTGTTTCACAAATCAATTCAATTCCATTTACAAAAAAACTCACAAAAAATGAATTTATTTGCCTGCTTGATGACTGTAAGAAGGAGAACACCTCAGCTATGTTTTTCGTACTAAACCAGAGTATTTATACGCATTTTTTCCTCCCCCTCAGATGACCTGGCCCCACCCCTGGCACCCGGACATCGTGGATGTGCAGATCGCTGCCATCGGATCCCTGGCAATCCTTGCTGTTCCTGGGGAGTTCACGTGTGTATTCCTTGGGTCTTGTTCTACTTACTGCAGCCAAATTTCATTCAAACCTACAGAAACAGTTCTGCCTGCAGGTAGAAAGGGGAGTAGGCTCAAAATTGCCCCCAAACTCACCCTGGGAATGATTGAGATGCACATAGCCTTCCTGAATCTTTTTCTTTGTTACAAAATGCAGTTTCGAGGAAACCAAAGGAATTTTTAAAACTTTGATTCTGGTTTTGGCACCACAAACACCATAAGAAAGAATTGCACTGGCTGCTGATGGTACAGTGATGCAAATTTAAATAGGATAATGATTTATCGCTATTACCTTTTATTTGCAACCCAGGGCTTCCAACCCAGCCCTGGGTGCCTCCAGCCCCTCCTTGGCTGTGGTGATGGCTGTGAAATGTTTTGAGGTGTTTTGGCTGAACTTGTACAGAAGCCTTAAGGGAGGTTGGGCAGTGCTGGAGGTGCTGTGGGAATTTCTGGTGGGTGCTGCAAGTCCAGCCAGCAATTCCTGCTTCAGATCCCTGCTCTCCACAACTCTGGGCCGGGGGAGTCAGGCTCTGCTCCCAGGGAACAGGGACAGGACAAAGGGAAATGGCCTCAGGCTGGGCCAGGGGAGGCTCAGCTTGGACAGCAGCAGGAATTTCTCCATGGAAAGGCTGCTCAGGCCTTGGCAGGGGCTGCCCAGGGAGCTTTGGAGTGCCCATCCCTGGAGGTGTCCAAGGAAGGGCTGGAGGTGGCACTCAGTGCTCTGGGCTGGGGACAAGGTGGGCATCGGGCACAGGGTGGACTCCATGGGCTGGGAGGGCTTTTCCAGCCTCAGGGATCCTGGGATTCCATGGTTTCTGGAGCCTGACGTTGTTCCCTCCATGCCCTAGGACCATGTCTGGACGCAGGCTGCGGGAAGCTGTTAAAAGTGTGAGTTGCTGAGGTTTCCCCAGCGTCCTTCACCTCTGGAACTTCTCCTTTCCTGAGCCTCCCGGGTTTCCCTCATCCCCTCCCAGCTGGGCTCACGGGGCTCGTGTCCCACAGATGATTCCTTCTCCCACTTGCCTCAGACAGATTTTCCACGTGCTTCCTGGCAGGCAGGAGAAATGAATATCCTCCCAAAACACCCACCTGATCAGGTTTCAATCCATTAAGCCAATTCCCCAGGGATCCAGGCACAACTGATGCCAGCAGGAGTTTGGCTCTGGGATAGAGGGGTTCAGCTCCTTAATCCCTACCAGGATTTTACACGAGAACAATTGCAAAAAAAAAAAAAAAAAAAAAAAGGCAAAAGTATTTTTTTCATTTGATTGACACGTCCTGGCTGCAGCCTGAATAAAATCCCATCCCAGATTCCATCTCAATTCACTGAGCCTTTCTCACACTTACATCCCTGAATTTTTAGGATCATACAGACATCAGCTTCCAAAAAACCCCCTAGATTTAATGGAATCTGAGGTCATCTGTCCTCGTTTTTCTTTGGGGAGCGAATATGAGACATTGAAAAAGGCAAATTGCACTTGTAGGTTTGCCTTCCTGAGCATCCCTTCCCACCATAACTTTGTATCCTGTCCTGGAAAATAATAAAACAAAAATAAAAATAAAGCAAACAACCATAACAATAATAACAATATTGCTATAATAGTAGTAATAATAATAATAATAATAATAATAATAATAATAATAATAACAACAGTATAGCTGTGCATTAAACAGTTGTTTCAAGGTAGGGGTTTTATTTCCTTCCTTAGGAATTTGATTCCCATGGGACATCAGGGATGAATGTTGTGATTGCAGGCCTATGCAATGTCTACACCCACTACATCACCACCTATGAGGAATACCAGGTAAATGTTAAAATTGTGGATTGAATCTGTCTAACTGAGTTCAGTTTTGGGCTACATGGGCTGATAATTCATGTGAAATTACGTGTTTAGAGTTCTTTGCCACAAAAATGGGCAGGGGGAACTCAGAGGGAAGGTTGGAAGAACTGGGGTTGGAAGAATCCCATCCGAGGAAGTTGGAGGGGGAGGCAAGCTGCATGATGAGCCTTTAAAAGAGGGTAGAAACTGTGGTAATTAGAAGAGAAAAGAAGGTAAAAACTGTGATAACTGGAAGAGAAACAGGCCCTCCCTGTTTGCAGCAGGCTGGAGAATGAGGAGTAACCTGAAATTGCAGCAGAAATACTTTGGCAAGTGGTTGGGACTGTTTCCTTATCCAAAAGGGCATAAATAACCCCACAGCTGATCTCAGCTGGGCAGGGTGGGATGCACAAACCCCTCAGGAGCCCTCCCAGCCCTCCTTTCCCGGATCTGTCCTTCCCAGGTTCAGCGGTACGAGGCTGCCTCCACTATTTACGGGCCGCACACGCTTTCTGCTTACATCCAGCTGTACAGGGGCCTGGCCAAGGCCATCGCTCTGGTAAGCAGCATTTCCTACGTGCCACAGGCTGCTGGGGACACCTCAGTCCTGTCAGTGGGGTGGCTGCTCCTCAGGGAGGCCACACGAGCGCTGTCCTCTCCGTTCTCTCCAGAAACCGCTCTGAGAAACGCTACATGGCATGAAAATAACTCCTGTAACGGGGCTCTGGCACCACTTGAGAAATTCTGGGCCTTTTGCAGCTCAAAGTGCAGGAAATCAGTACCTCCAGCCTGACACATTTTGTGCCATAAACCAGCCTCTCCTGGTGGGAGAGCATTTTAGAGTCCTTGTTAGAAGTTCAGTAGATGGATGGGACAGACCAGCACTCAGTCTCTTCTTCTTCTAAGAGTTGCTTATTACATTCTTATCAGCTACAAGGTTACAAGGAACGAAGGGAGAGTAGAGAGGTGCTGCGAGTGACCTGGTATCAAGATTTTGCAGCCCTTTTAAAGGCATTTTACCCAATAGAAGTTTGAAATTACAGATATTTTTTACTTTTCCACCAATGTCCAGTAAATCACCTTGTAACACAGACAGGAACTGTGGCAAATTCTATCCAATCATACTAAGCTATCTCTACTGCAGAAAATGGAGGTCTGGAAGAAGGAGCACGATGTCTAAAATGATGTAAACATCCACCATTTTGGAAACCTCACTATTTAACTATTTACCACATAAACAAACCCCAAACCTCTAAATTCTTTACCCTGTGACATTCTTACATAATATTCTACTGCCTAGTTCACATTGGTGTAGATTTTAATTCTTCCCAGAGTATAGGCAATTTTCTCCATGGACAAAGGTCAAAACCAGCATTGTTCATAGGGGTTAAATTCTTTAAAACAGGCAGAGGAATATTCTCTGCACTCTTGATTCCCACATCAACCTTTCAGCATGGCCCGAAGTTGCTGCTTTTCTACCAAAGGCAAAAAATAATATGCTACATTTTTGCAGTACCTGGCAGTGCCCATTGTCACTGTGGCCATGTGAATGGGCAGGAGAGGCGGGCAGGAATATTCTGGGATATTCTGGGGGCTGGATTTAGGAGAGCCCAGCAACAGGGCAGCAGATGTCCTGCAGGGATTGCTCCTGCGGGCAGAGCACAGATGGAGATCCCGTGCTTTGCTCTCCCTCTCACTTTACTATTCCTACAATCTGTGCAAGCAGGGGCTGGGAGGTGGAGCCAGAGCAGCGCTGTGTTTCCTCAGGGAATCCTGGTTATCCATGTGGATGTTTAAGGAGCACATCTTCCCTCCCCCAGAATGCCACTGAGGATCTGCCCCGCGGTCCAGAGCCCCCACTTTTCAACGTAACCAGCCTGACCCTGCTGCCTTCCCTCAGCGCCGAGAGCGCGCCGGCCGGCAAAACTTTTGGGGATGTGCTGGAAGAAGTGAGACCAGAGTATAAAGAGGTGAGAGCTCCAGGGAGTCACTAAAACCTGTTTGGGAAATCACCCTTAAATTCCCACCCCTCACCCCACAGGTCCGTGGGCCGTGGTGCCCTCAGGACTAACAGGTCTCGTCTCTCTGGTGGGCACGGCTGAGAAGGCAGGGACAGAGCATTCCCACGCCAATGCCACTGTGCTGAATGGCAATAAAATGGGGGAAGAAAGGGGAAAAGAAAACCCCTTCGTTCAGCACAAAGCAGATTTCCCCTTCTGCTTCAGAACGAAGTAGCAGTTGATTAAGTAGGCAAATATTGCACAGCGATTCTTTACGAGCAGCAATCAGGTCACCTTTGATGCCTCTGCTGTGGAATGTTAAGGAAATGAAATCAAAATGTCCGAAATGGTTCTGTTTTCAGCACTCAACACTTAGATAAGATGTTCAGAGCAAGTGCTTTCCTCTCATTGCTGTCTCCAGCAGTGAGGCATTCTGAAAAATCTCCCTTATTTCCTCCCTTTTCTATGTGCAGTGGTGGAGTTTACCCAGCAAGCAGGACCAGTTCAAAGCAGAAATGGTCCACTGCTCTTGCAACAAGTGAAATCATAAATAATTTAAAGCAACAACAACCACCCAAACACAACAAAACACCACAAAAACAACCCAGCCCCTAAAACCATCAAACAGCCTCTTCAAAGGATGCTCGTAATGTGCTGCTCAGCCTTTAATACAAATCTCAATTTCCACCCCCCAGAGAGAAGTTGCTGAAGTGACTTTTGTGGGTGCAAACCCCAGGAACTCTGCAGAGAATGCGGTAAACGTGATGGAATGATGCTGCAATTGGGGTGGTTGGGATGAAGGGATATTTGGGCAGGGTTTCCTTGCTTTGCTGGGAGACCAGAGGAAGATGTGTGGTTCGGGAATTCACACCACCAGAAAGGTTTTGGGGTAAAGAAGAGAATTTGGACCCTTTATGATCTGTTTATATTATTGAAGTTGAGCCATGTTGTGTGTTAGGCCAGGCACTCTTTGCTGGTGTCCAGGGCAAAGCTGGTCTTTAATTTCCATCCTATCAGCCTGATGCTTCATTTTAACAAAACAAAGGAAATTAGAAAAGCTCTTAATTCACCCCATCACTCACCTTGCACAGACATTGCCACTGCCCACTCTTTTTACAGATAAGTCCTTTGCATCATTTATCAGCCTAAATTTGGCAGGAAAACGTAACATTTTTGCCCGTAATTCCCACATTTGCCAGTAAAGCATGAGGCAGCACAGTCCCTTCCCCGGTTTGAAGTGCCACAGAAGGTGGGGACGTGCCTGTACCTTCAGGGTCTGCCCAACTCTGGTGTTTTTATTCCAGACTGAGCATAACTTCCTGACGGTGGAGAGATACTCCAACATTTCCAGCAGCTGGCGTGCGGTGCTGAACGACGCCTCCTGGGACACCAGGTGGGTGCCCTGAGCAATCTCCCCATCCCACAGACTCCAGGGAGTCATTCCAGTCTAACCTGAAGGGCTTCATTGCAGAGCTCCCAAGCCCAGGCTGGTCTTGGCCCTGCAGGTGATGCTCTCTAGGGGAGGATCAGCCTATGTATGGGGGGTTAATCTGGCAAAACTGGTGTTTTCCTTGGCTCGGGAAGAATCTGGAATGGAGGCTTGTAAATTTGGGAAAGGCAGGAATTACAGAAGGTTTGTGGTCCAGCTTGCTCCTAGCCTGTACCCACCCATCTGTCACACTGTGAGGATGAAGAGGAAGCCAAACAGAAACCAGGAGAGACTCCCAGGGAAAAAACTGGCCAGATTTATCATGCAGCATAAACAGACAACAATTTCAAACAGTTTGGAAGAAAGAAAAGTTAAGGGTACAGATGTCAGCCTTCAGGAAAAATATCCTTGGAGCAGCAAGGCTGGCTTCACCTCTCAGAGCTGTAGGTTAATCATCATCTCCACCAGAGCCAGCTGAAGAACCCCTCGTGCCCAGATGATGTGCGGAGTTGGGAGGCTCTCTGTGGAGATTTGGGGTTGAGCAGAAAGGCTTTTGCACAAGGAGTCTGTAAAAGGAAAAGGGCTTTTGATGTGGAAATGGGTGCCAGAAGTCCTGAGCTCAGTAATTAGAGACTTGGTGATTTTAGTGAATATTCACCCTCTTGGTTTAGCTCTGCCCCTGCACAGGGTGCCCTGAGCTGACAAATGTTGCTCTCAGGGGTGGTGCTCTAGGGAGCTGTAAATGTGAAAACACGTTGGTACAAACATTCTCCTTCTACAGACTGGACCAGCGACTTCTTTTTCCTGTGTTCCCAGATATTTTTCAGCCCTGCCTAGTTTGGTTTGGCTTGTTGGCTGCTGCTCTGATAGCCTAAACGTACGAGGGAAGGTTAAAAGAAAGGGAAGGTTAAAAGAAAGGAGAGGTTAAAAGAAAGGAGAGGTTAAAAGAAAGGGGAGGTTAAAAGAAAGGGGAGGTTAAAAGAAAGGGGAGGTTAAAAGAAGCTCTTAAACTACACGTACCTGGAGTGCCCTCATCTCATGGTGTAGCGAGTGCCAATGCAAAGTGGATTTGCCTGCTGACTGCAGTTTTGGGCCCGTTTTGCAGGTTTTACTGGAGCAAAGGATCCCGTGGCCGGAGCAACGTGACCATCGAGTGGCACATCCCGGCTGGCACGGAGCCGGGCACGTACCGGCTGCGCTACTTCGGGCACTACAAGAAGAGGGTGTCCCTCCTCCGCGTCATCACAGTGCCATTTGAAGGCTCATCCTCAGCGTTTCAAATCACAGCCCCGTAGGTGATGCTGTTCCCTAAAGGAATGGTCTCCTTGAGCAGCAGATTTGATAGCTGGGCTGTGCAGGGGGAGGGCTTGGATGGTTCTTGTGGGTCCCCTCCAACTCCAGGTGATTCCACGGTGTTCTGGGAGGGTTTTTTTGTGGCTCTGGACATCGCTGCTGCCCCTCGAGTGCTGCTGGTCATCCTTTGCCGTGCAAAGCTCAGCTTCCTGGAAAGCTTTGGCTTTTCCCTGCAATTCAGTCTCCTCGTGTCCTCCTCAGTGAAGTGGGTCCTGTCCTGGCCAGACCTGGTTGCAGCTGATTCTTATTGCAATAAAAGATGCAATTTCTTCTTTAGTCATTAAACCTGTGCCTATTGATGGTGAATAGGCTCTCCCAGAGGGAAATCAGTAAGAATTGAATTTATGAGTTAAAGCTATGGGTGAGGCAACTCTGAACAGGCCCCAGCCCACTTTGTTGGAGCATCAGGAAGGACCCAAGGCCAGCAGGCTCTGGCTGGATGAAGGGCAACCCAGAGTCACCTACAGGTGGGTCACCAGAAGGGTTTGTGATCCCTCTTCACCCCACACGCAAGTTCATCCAAGCACAGGATGAAGACACCATTACAGGGCCCAAGGATGGTGCCCAAACCTGTTGGCTGAAAGGGCTTCACCACAGAAGGGTCTCCAGGAATGTAGAGGATCTTCCCAGGAGGGTTTCAGAGCTGCCTGGACAAAACCATGACCACCCTGACCCAGTGCTGGTGGCAAATTCCTGAATCCTGAGCTGCCTCCCACCAGCACTGCTGCTGGCTGCCATAAGCAGGGACAGCTCCAGAGTCCCTAAATCTCTTCTGACCCCTGTAAGTGGTAGAACTGGGGGCCACGGGGAGAAGAAAACGTATTTCAGGTCTGGATTTAGGATTCTTGTAGGGCCTGACAGCTAAACAACTGTAAATGTTTAATAAGCTGCAATAATGTGTACCAATTTTGTATGCAATCTCCTTAATTCTTCAGAGAATCATCAATCAGATAATTTTGCCTCTCTTTAAAATCAGCAGGAGAGGATGAATTATTCATTTCCAACCAGCTGCAATCAGTCTCAGAGATCCCCATCCGGAGGAGCTCAAAGCAGTCGCAATACTGAGTCAGGAAAAAGAGAGCGCTTTGAAAGAGCATCCCTGGGAATCAACTCCCTGGAGATGCCCCTGATGTCCTGTCCTAGAAACTCCCCCAGCCACCTCACTGAAAGCAGGGGTTTTCAGCAGTACAGGACACCTTACAGCAAGCCAAGTGGGATTGCACAGTTAAAGATTTACCCTCTAAACCATGAACATCTGACCCCAAAAGAGAGTTTTAGGAAGCTGGGGGTTCCCATGGGAGAGGACGTGTGGAAAGCCAGAATTAGGGTATCTGGAGAGTCCCCTGTGCCTCAGAGCAGGTCCCCTTGTGAAGCACCTCGTGTTTATTTGGCTGTCACCAGTGAGAACAAGATTTTGAAGTTTTGGGGGCGGTTTTTTTGGGACTTTTCATAATATTTCGTGTCTAGAAAATTCTCTGGGAGACACGCCCTTGGTTTTCATCCCCCTTGAACAGCATCGTGGCCGTCGGCAGGCAGTGGCCAGCAGCCCTTCCCTGCTCCCTGCACGCTTTTTTGGGATGCTGTGCCTGGATCCAGCAGCCACTAGGTGCCAGTGCTGTTTTACACGAGAACGAGCTCGAGCCAAAGCCTAGGGAAACAAGAATTTTTCAGGAATTTGGGCACCTCGCCAGCTGTTAAATATAGCACTCACTACTCCCCACAGTTGCTCGTCCCTCTCCCGGGCTGCTCTGCCTCGACGTGGAGCCATTTGTGCCCTGCTACGTGCAGGGGAGAAGGGCAGAACTGCACCTTTGTTTTATTTTCGTTGTGGGATACAAACTGCTGCGAGCTCGGGACTCGCGTGTGCCCGGGCTGAGCTCCTGTGCAGGACTCGAGCACGGCACAGCCTCCCTCCTGCACATCCCGTCCCTTCCCGATTTACCAGCAGGATTCGGAGATGCTAATTTGGGATCTGACCCGACGCGCTGCGGGGAGAGGGGAGAATCCTCGGCTGTCTCCGGGCTTTGATGCAGGATTTGGGGTTTGCTGGGTCCTGTGGTCGTCTGGGCCTTTTTCCAGCATCCCACAGAGGGTATTTGTGTGCAGCCTATCTGCAGCTCTCTGGTTTTCAACCTCTCCACAGCCAGGGTCGTATATGGGTGGGGCTGGGGACCGAGGGATGGCACTCTTGCAATGTTTATTCCTTCAACAACCCCAAATCTGGACTGGCACAGTCCTGTGGATACCTGGAGCCAGGCCAGGGGGAGTTTCTGGGCACGGAAAGGAGTCTGAGGTGTCTGGGGAGAGAGCAGCCCACCCCAAGCACCCCCAAAGGACAGGGGTTGGGTTGTCTAAGCCCCCACCAGCACTTTAAAAGGGACAGCTGAGAACTGGAATTTTAGCCAAGACTGAGATTTTGGGGGACACAACAATTTCTAGCCCTTAGAAGGAAGGAACATCCCATCAGAGCACCATGACCAGGCTGACCCCCAGTCAGTGACCAGCAGGGACTGGTGACCTCTGACTGGGGTGTCACCTTCAAAGGTCCTTTGGTTTGGGTTTTTTTTTTCCCAAAAAGGGGAAATCCAGGTAGGTGTGTGATGGACAGATGGTCCCTGGGAGATTTAGCTGGGCAAAGGGAGCCATGCCAGCTCCAAGCTAAAGCAGATCCCTTGGAAAGTCACACTGTCCCATGGACTGACGGGGTTTCAGTGGGACCATGGGAGTTTCCCTGTGGGATGTTCCAGGGTCTGGCCAGCTCCAACCAGGGAGCTGTGTCACCCTCAGAGATGTTTCATTCTCGCTCTGCACCTCAGATGAGAGGCCCTGTGCTGAAGAGACCTCCAGGAAAGTGCTGGCTGGGAGGAGGGAGATGGAAAACACAGTTTTTGTACCTCTTGCCTTGCCAGCAGCCAAAGGTGAGGCCATCTGCTGATTTTTCTGGGCATTGATCTCATCACTTACACCTCAAACTCGTCTTAGACTCGCTGGTGGAGGGTGGATATGGTTTTTGGCTTTTTCTTGCTCTCCGCTAGGAGCCCACATTTACAAACAAGATTGTACAAATGTTTTCTTTGAGTTGGGCTGTGGGTTTGAGATTCCTTGGAAGATCATCCTTGCTCTCCAAAACTGACCAGCCAGCTGCTGCTGAGCAAAGAGGGAATCTTGGTTGTGTGAGGGGGGAAATGTTTCAGCACAAAAGCAAATTCTCCATTGGCCTGGTTTCGGAGGAAATGAAAGCAGGACAGCAGGAAGAGCTAATGAGGGAAAGTAATAGAGCTGGCAGAGCTGCTGGAGCCCAGAGTACAGCTGACCTCTTTGGAAGAACAATGTCAAGCTATTTTGGCAAAATCTCTTTTGGAGTGGCAGGGAGGCTTTGGGTTATGAGTAGCAAGGCACCAGAGCTTCCCCCCATTTCCTGGGCTCAGGATCTCTCTGGAAAGGTGCAAACCCAGACCCCCTCATCCCAGGAAATGCTGTTTCTCAGTCATTTAACTGGAACGGTCTTCCAAGGAGCAGGGCCTCATCTTAAAAAAGATTTACCTGTTGGTGACCTGGCAACAGGCTCTTCTCAAGGTGGGGCCAAAATCATGGATCTCTCCATTTACCCTTTATTTTTGCGTGGTGCCATCTCACTATCGATATAACCCCCAAAAAACCTCTCCTGGGATCAGGTAAGGAACCATTACCACTGTGAGAAATTCACAGCAAACCCAGCTCCTGCAGCACTGACAGGTGAAGAATTACTGACCAAAGAGGTGCTGGGGAAAGAGGCCAACCCCCTGATTTTTCGCTTAGAAGCACAGAAGTACAAAACTGCTGATTTTCTGCTGCGTGTGCTTGGCGAGGGTCACCAAAGTGCACGTGGAAAGCACTCCTGAACAGCTTGTGACCCTGCCTGGGTGACCTGGGATCGATCCCTCCGGAGCAAAGTGTGCTCCTGTTTACCACAGATGTATAAAAGGACTGAGGCTCGTGTTTAAAAAGGTTTAATGATATTTCAGAGTCCAGTGAATGTCCTCGGATTACTCTAAAATCACAGAGTTGCTTCACAGAATTTAGTCCCGGTTCTAATTTGTAACGGATGATTGAGATGCCATTTTTCCCTTCATTCCCTTTAAACACACGCGATTGTCCTCCAGTAAATGGAAATTGTGATTTTTCGCTACACTTCACAGTGTTAAAACTCTATACAAACCTTGTACTACTTGTACAAAAATAAGTGCTTCATGCACACATTTTTAATACTGCTTCTTGCCCTTTGCTTTGACATCTTTCTGAACTTTATATAAATAGCTGAAAAAGCAGACTAAACTTACTGAATGTGGAAAGTGAGAAACACTTCCTGCCAACGGCTTGAGAGACACTCCTGGCTACGTTCCTCGTTGGCAAACACCACTTAAAGACAGAGACAGAAGAGAGAGAAAAGAAAAAAGCCACGAAATCCGTAACACTCTCGGTTATTTGGCCCTCTGTGACCGCGTTTGTCCTTTGCTGCGAAGCCAAACGTGGCCAGCAGCAGCCACAGAGGGCTTGTAATACCTTTAGGGTCACCCTAACGAGCTACTTCATAAATAGGAGGGGTCTAACGGGACCTCAGACTGTACAGCTTATGGGGTTTGTTCCACTCCGGGGGAAATCGAGTCAGGAGAGGAAACACTGGGCTCCTGCAGCCACCACCTTGGCACAGACCCTCGTGCTTTGCACAGCTCGGGGGATGCACAGGAAAAGCTCCCCTGGGAATGGCTTTTGCTCTGCCACATCACAGCATCTAGAGCAGGTGAAAACTCTGGGGCTGACCCAGCTGCAAATTCTTCCTCCCAAAAGGGTTGTTTTGGTCCTAGACTGAAGAAGTTCAAGTTTCCTTAGTGTGCATCACTGCATAGGATTTATGACAGAGGATTAATGCTGTAGTTATCCAGCACTGGATTCCTCCTGTATCTCCATCATTACCCCTGCCTTGATCCCGTGGCAAAAATAAATGGATAATGCCCCCCCTGCTGTACACCAAAGGGTGCTCCCAGCATCCCCACAGGGTTCAAACACAACACCAACTCTGCTGCTCTCCAAAATAAGAGGTGCCTTTACTGCTGGCGTGAACCCTCTTCCACTAAATTAATTTTTACTGGAATCAGAGCAGCCTTGATTTAATGTGCAAAGCCAGGCAGGGCTCTTTCCAACCTGGGAGAATGTTCTTTGGATAGAATTTTATTCCTGTCGAGGTGCCTGCTATTACTGGGCCATGGCTGTGAGCTCTCGTGCTCTAATTAAGCAGAGAATTGGCCTTAATGAATAGCACTTTTTTGCTCCTCAGGCGTAAAAGTTTCCCTATTTTTCAGTGAATCTGCCATTCGATGGGAAGTGCACAAAAATACGCCGGGATTTGCTGATTTTTGGATATGGCTGGGAGGGAGCAAAGTAAGAGGGAAAACTCAGCTGAATTCTTGTGCCCTGCTTTAAAAATAAAATTAGCATGGAAACCTGTTAAAAATTAGCCTGTGAGGCTGAGCAGAAATGTTTAGGATAATTGATTTTTTGCCTTGGCTGTGCCAGGAGGAATTTCAAAGAGCCTTGAGATGCCCCATGCTGGTGGCACAGGGGGATCAGGGGCAGGGAGAGGCAAACCTCAGTGGCCAAGGGGCACCTCTGCTCTGCCTGGCCTGGGAAACTCTGGGATGGATGGATGGAGGAGAATTCCTGATGCATGGAGGGCTTTGCTGGGGCACCCCATCCTTCCCCAGCTCCGATCACAACAGCCACGGGACCAGCTGTTTTCAGCACAGGTTGTTGTTTGTAAACACACACACACACTAGGTGTATAAATATACATATATATACACATATATATCTAAATATACACCTGAGAACCTCTCATTTCCTGGGCTGAGCTTTTGCTTTCTAGCGTGAAAATCTGATTTTTGCATGATTTTTTCTAATTTCTCCTTCCTCCCCTGCTTAATACCCCATCACAAACCTAAAGACCTACAAGACTGAAACTCCGACTAAAATTAACCTTAGGCCACGGATCAGCTTAAAATCACGAGGGTGTAAAAATTACCCGACTGAGATTGGTTTGCTTTTCCTTCCTTCCTGTGCTGGGTTTTAGGGAATTTGGTTAAAAGGCTCCGTAGCCATCGCTCCGTGCGGCGACAGCGAAGGCAGGATAGGCTTCATAGGTGGCATAGGTGGCCAAATCTTGTCCCATTGTCACTGCCTGCTTGAGCTGAGTGGCTGTGACCGTGGCAGCTGCGTTAGCAATGGTGTATCCTGAAGGAAAAAAAGGCAAGGAAAACCCATGGATCAGTGAATTGTCCATTTGCAGTGAAAATCCCTTCCAAACTCACCATTGCCTTGAAGCGATCATCGCCTCCAACCATCACATCGAAGGTTTTGGTGGGACAACTTTCCATGGGAATGATTTGGGCAGCAGTGAGTTTGTTAGTGGGAGTAATGTAAATAAATTAAACCATTCATAGGAAAATGAGAGCATTTCCTCACCCGTGATTTGTTAAACGTGGTGCTGGAAAAAACGCCCCTCTCTGTTGAATATTTTTCCTCAGGTTTTGGTTATTTCTGAGTTAATGGTGCTCTGGACAGGTCCCACCTCTGTATGGCATGAGGAGGGCAAGGAAACAACCTCAAATAGGGGAGATTTGGGCAGGATTCATGGAGAAAATATAGCTCTGATCCCTTCACAGCCAAAATACAGGCAGTTCAGGGCAGCCATGGTAGGGAAACCCCCTCAGTGCAACAGCAGGGAGAAAATATTTAGTAGACGGGATTTTTTGGGTTTTTCCCATCGGTTTCTAATGGAAAATGTGGTTTCAACACTTCCAGATTTTCCATGGGAAGATGTAAGCGTTGCTATTTGAGAATGAATCACTGGGAAAACAGCATCATTTGGGGCTGGTTCCTCTGAAGGCAGGCCATAGCAGCTCGTCAACCAGACCACAGTGTTTTGTTGTAAAAGAATCAGGAGTCAAGACAAAGCCTCAGTTTGGGAAGAGCAGCTGGGTTATCCATGGGATCTGCTGGACCCGGCTCTGCTGCCAAACTGCATCTCCCAGGATCCTGTCTGACCAGGTGGGCAATGGGATCAACTCAAGGTCAGCCAGAGCCAAGGTCCTCTCAGTGGGGGAATGGAAATTCTGGGCAACAGGGAGCACACATTGCTTCGCTGGAGGTGTCATGTTGGGGAAAAACATGAGGAATTCCTTACAGTTTGAATATTGTGGCTGTCCAGAGTACTTTCTTTGCACCAGCAAAGCCAGGTGCAATGTTTCAAGCAGGAATTGAGAAATCTGGGACTTAAGGCACATCTGCCACCATCAGGAGAGAAATGAGCTGCGACCTGGGCATGGCCTGAGCCGAGCTTTAGCAAGCCCTGACCAAGGACCAGTGCGTGCTGCAAGCAGCAGCTTCAGTGCGTGTCCATTTGCCAAGCTCCCGAGACAAATAAATAAGGGTGGATGAAAGAAAAGGACAGATGCTAATTAAGCAGTAAGTGGGGGCTGGATTCAATAAAGAGCCCATTTGGATTCCACGCTGCGGAAGCTGCACAAGCCCAGACAAATTGATTTTTCTGTGGCTTTTGTGGACTCCTGTGGCAGGAAGCTCTAGCTTCTCGCTGGATAGATTTTTTTTTTTTTTAAATCCATCCTTGAGACACTCCAAACAGCTCAGTAGTACTGACTAATGCGTTCCTCATGTGCAGCTTGGCACATGGTGCTGCCTATCCATCACAGCTACCGTCATGCTGGAGAGCACAGCAAATGTAGTTCCTGTGTTTTCCATGGCTTCCCAAGCTGCTTCAGGCAGTTGCAAGAGCTAGTGAGTATGAACTCTCAAACTGGGAGAAAAACCTTCCATGGGGGTGTGAGAGCTGGGATCAGATCCAAGCTTTTATGGCTGCGTCATTTTTTTGGCGGATGGAACCGCAAACGTTGGTTCAGGAGGAGCTGGGGGTGCTGGGGGAGGACGGAGGGCCCGTGAATTCATCAGCCACGTGTCCCGGCAGGGAGGAGGAGGAGGATCTCCTCCATGCCGGTGGCAGCAGGGCCAGGGAGGGGACTCGCCCCACATGTGGCACTGGGGATGCCAGCTTTGCATCCTGCGCCGTTTCTGGGGCTCCCAGTTGAAGGAGGCATTCACAAACTGGGAGAAGTGCAGGGGAGGTGTGGAGCCGGGATGGGCCTCTGGATGCCAGGATTCCCTGCCCTTGGATGCTGCTCTAACTCCCCTGGACACAGTCCCACTTGGGGCATTGACCTGAGGGGTCAGGGTTGGAGCAGAGCCCCCACCCCAGTGCTCCCAGCCTGAGTTGCTCTGGGGTATGGACATAGAAATCTGGGCAGTCCTGGGAGAGAGATAAAATCCTTTAGGGGCAATAAACTGGCACAGAGTGCCCAGAGAACCTGTGGCTGCCCCTGGATCCCTGGCAGTGCCAGGGGCTTGGAGCACCCTGGGATGGTGGAAGCTGTCCCTGCCCATAGCAGGGGGTGGAATTATATGAGTTTTAGGGTCTCTTCCAACCCAAACCAGTCTGGAATTCTCTGATAAAGATGCCAGACACAACCCAAACCAGTCTGGAATTCTCTGATAAAGATGCCAGACACACAAATATCACGAGCCGCTGTGCGGGAGCACAACGAGGCCGGCCCTCGGTGGCCAAAACCTGCTTCATTCTTCACACCCACAAGGAAGCAGCAGGAAAAATGCCATTCCAGGAGCCCTTTGCTGTACAGACCTGCCATACCTGGAAAAGCTGGCGCTGCAGGAGGCACCTCTGCCCCCTCCACAGGGATGCCCAGGGTCTGCAGGGTGTACTCTGCTGCGTAGGTCTTGGCCTCATCGATGTAGGCGCTGAGCTTGGGCGGCGTGAAGGGGTGTCTGTGAGGACAGCACAAAGTGAGCTGGCTTTGCTTTCCCCAGGGCTTTCCTGCGAGATGCTGGGATCCACTTAGAGCTGGCAGCATCCCACTCAGCAAATGGAAGCATTGCATCCCTGTGCTGGTGCATTAACAGAGCTGCTCCTCTCCGAGTGCTCTGTTTCCTCGCTGAGGTTATCGACCCTGGCTCTCGGTTTGGACACCATGTCCTTGCAGAATTTGTTGTGCTTTTTCAATCAAAAAAACCCCCCTGCTGCGTTTTTTTCTTTACAATACCCAGTCTGGGTTTTTCTTTACAATACCCAGCAAACGGTGGTTTAGGTCAGAAATGTTTAGAATCATATTTGGAGCTGAAATATCAGCATGTTCCTTCATTCCCCCACAAGGGCTATCATTTGCTTTCGTTTTGTACGAAAAAAACCACCCTTCTGCCTGATTGTGTCTGGCTTTTCTGTAATGTTTGCACCAGCAGAGAGAGCACCAAGCACAGCAGTCAGCAGTTAATTATGGTTTGTGGAGGTTTTTCTCCCTCTATTTGTTTTTAAAAGTATTTTTATATATAATTATACAAACATATATAATATATAAATATACATTTAATCAACATTCTAAAATACATTTAATAAATATTTCTTAAAATAAAAGGAAATGGAGACCTGTGCGATTGTGACTTTGAGGACAGCTGTTAGCTAAAACAGAATTTTAAAAAATACAGCCTAAGCCTCAGAATGCTTCCAAAAACGACGTACATGGTGGGGTTCTGGCTGGCGAGGGCAGGGATGGTGATTTTGTAGAGGAAGAGCTGTCTTTGATCCTGGCCGATGGCAGAGTGCAGCTGGTACACAGGCTGGCCCCAGTTGTTTTTCTGGCAGATTTCTTCTAAGATCTAGAAGGGAAAAAATAAAAAAAAACCAAGGGATTTGTGCTGGGGTTAGTTGCTGTGCAGAAGCCTCCTCGCCCAGCTCCAGCTCCTGTGCTGAGCAGCTGCCTTCCCTCAAAGGGCTTTCAGGAAGTCCTGGCAGCTTCCTCAAAGCTTAGCAAAAAATACAGAATGAGTGGTGGACAGGATACTGCATCCACCTTGAAGTGGGAGATTCATCTAAATGCTTTACACTTCAAGATCTAATTCCTGAAATTATTCCCTGTTCAATTGGGCATCTGTGTCCTTTTGCTGACTGGATTGTTTCAGAGTGGTTTTCTTTGAATCCTCCTCAGAAGCTCTGTCTCACGGACTTCTGTTCCAGAGGACTAAAGAAACTCGGGTTGCATTCATCTCCTCTGCTCTGCTGCCTCCCTGGCTCGGTGGGTTACAGAGCACAAATCCAAATAGGCTTCTTTTTAAAAAGAAAAAAGGTTGTGTTTCCATCCAATTAATTCCATGGGCTTCAAGAGGCGATTGCAGCTTTTGAAATGCTGAGCCACGTTGCCCTTAGCCTTAGCACAGCCGATCCCCTGGTAATTGGGAATTGCTGTCCAGAAACACTCCCGCTTTGGCTTTGGATCCCAGGGTTTTTAACCCACTGCCTGTGTGCTGTCCCAGCTGGCTTTGGGCACCTTCCATTAAACCAGGTTGCTCCAGCCTGGCCTTGGGCACTGCCAGGGATCCAGGGGCAGCCACAGCTTCTCTGGGCACCCTGTGCCAGGGCCTGCCCACCCTCCCAGGGAAAAATTCCTTCCCAATATCCCATCCAGCCCTGCCCTCTGGCACTGGGAAGCCATTCCCTGGGTCCTGTCCTTATAAAGTCTCTCTCCATCCTTCTTGCAGCCCCCTCAGGCACTGGAAGGCCACAATGAGGTCACCCTGAAGTCTTGCTGTGGTCTACCTCATTTACAGCTTACAATGGACTTAAAATTAAAATGTAAAATTTAAAACCTCAGTGCTGCTTTTAATTTTGCCACCACAGCTCCAGCTGAAGCTCAGTGTCCTGCAGTGTGAAATGCTTCATTACGTAGTTCAGTTCTCAATTACAACAGTTCATTTTCTCACTGTGGCAACACTTGCTCCCTGCTGTCCCCACCCCTTTATATGTCCATTTCATAAATATGAATTTCAGCTGCCCTAAGGCCCTGCAGAACCATTCCAGGGATTTCACACCTCTAGTGGAAGGTGTCCCTGCCCACGGCATGAGTTGGCACTGGGGGAGCTTTAAGGTCCCTTCCAACCCAAACCATTCTGTGATTTGCTGACAAAATAGAGTAAGGGGACTTTTGCAGGAGGGAAAAAAATCCCACTATCCACTTTTCTGGGAGAAAACAAGGATGTTTTCATAAACTTTGGCACACTGGATGCTGTGGCAATTGAAGTGTTAAAAGGCAAAGACATACTTCAAAATTCAGGGTGAAGTTGGTTTCTCGTGTTGCTCTGGACAATGTTAAGGGGAAAAGAGCTACTGTCAGAGCTGAACATTCAGAAACTCAGGGAATTTATTCTGGATTTCAGCCCTCATCCATCTGCATCAACACGCACAACCAAATCCAAAGCCCCCCTGAGCCAGCAGAGTCTCTGTGCTAGGCTGGGCTACGTCAACACCTCTTTCCCCATAAATGACTTGAAAATGTGCATTATTTTTCTATACATGTGCACTGTCCCTTGATGAAGCCCCGGGTGATGCATTTTATGAATCAAACCCATCGTGGGTGGGAATTCCTTTACCCATGGTGCTTGTATGGCACGACAGCCAGAACTGGATTAAGGTGTTTATGACAACTCTCCTCTGTGGCCAATGATGATCTTAAAGGTCTCCCCCGACCCCAACCATTCCATGATTCCATGAGAGTGGGCAAGGCAGGTGGATAATGCAAGATGCAACCAGTCCTGCTCATTTTTGAATGTCTTTTGAGACACAAGGATGGATTTATTTACCAGGCCCGGCACAGATTCAACGAGGGGCCCATTTTCCCAACACAACCCTTGGGACACATACCTGAGGGGCGAGTTTGATCCCTTGGGGCTTTAGCGTGACGTGGTTCATGGGGGTGAGCTCCATCCCTGGCAGGAGGTCGTAGAGCTTTTCCTCTCCCCTCTTGTCTCCCTTGAGGTGGTATCCGCGGCCCAGCCCCGGGTACGCCAGGTAGCCGCGGCCTCCCAGGCCTCGGACGCCCGCAGCCCCTACAGGTACATTCATGTAAATTTCTAGGAATGTAAGAAGGCATTAAACTGAATCAAATCACAGGAAAAAGGACCCTGATTCTCGCTGAAATGGAAAAGTTAGCCCCGCTTGCTGGGATTGGGAAGCAGGCGGGCAGGAGGCCCCACAGCCTGGTGGTGGGGTAACACAGGCTCGACACTGACACCCGTTCTTGGATAGGTGAGGGGTTTGGGGGAGAAACTGCTTATTTCTGCCCATTTTCCATCTTCTCTGGTCAGTTTTGATTTCAGGACAGCTTTTTACCCAGCTTTGTAGCTGGAAGGCAGAGAGGGGACAGCTGGCATCTTTCGTTACCCACCAGTGTAATTTCACCTTCTTGAAAAATTCATGGCTTACACAATTTCATCCCTCCATGAACAAAAATCCTTTTTGGTTGTCCCCCATGACACTTCCATTTTTTCCTCAGGGAACCCTACTTGGGAGTCTGGGGAGAACATGAGGCAAGAGATGGGTGGGGGGTTATCACCTCTGCTCCTTTCCTAATACAACCTTCAGAGGAGCTGGTTCAGCTGTGTGGGGAAAAACTTGAGGAAAAAGGGATATTCCTGCTGCCCTGTCTCCTTCCTGGTGAAGGGAGAAAAATTGGCCACCATGATCCTTGCCAGGCCTACCAGGGTGCCACACAGGGTCCCAGCCTGCTTTGGGACTGGGCTTGGGGACACAAGGCATCACCTTTGGAAGGAGGATCATAGGACAGAGTTATTTCTTTGCTTGTCCCAAACTTATGTCTGCACTTAGCAAATGATGTCTGCATTGACATTTAATTTGGGGGTGCCTGAGTGTGGGGATTTGATTTGGCACAGTCACCTAGAGTTTTCAGAAATACTCTCTTTCATTCATAGATTGAATTAATTGAATTAATTATTATTAAGGTTAACAATCGCCCAAAACAGGCCTCCAGCTCCCAGAGCACACAATGGCTTGCTTGATTTCAGTGCTGCTTCCCTACACGGCAGCAGGTCAATGTGACCTCCTTGGGAAACTCCATGGCTTTGGGTCAGAAAACACCAGGACTGGTAAAATTTTCCCTGAAAGCTTCAAATCAAAGAGGAAACGTAGTGGTGGTGGTGGGGGTGGCTGGCTGTGGGAGCTGGCTCTGAAAGGGGGGAAAGGAAAAGTGTTTTATTTGGTCTTCCCTGCTGGGGCAAAACCAGGAGGATTCGTGGGTTATTTACACTGGACTGAGGGCAATCTGGCAGTTCTCTCCAGGAAAACGGTTATTTTTTTCAGCTGGAAAATCGCCTTTGGGAAAGACAGAGCCTAAACCCCGTGTTTTCCATCCCTTTCTAGAGGGACCCAGGCGCTGCGGCCAAGCCACGGTCGCCGACACGCGCCCGGGAGCAGCCGCTCGATCCCTGCAGGAGACGCGAGGCCGAGCGCCGGCGTGAGGGGAATTACCTCGGACGGAGGGGGGCCGGAGGACGCTCCTGGTGCCGAGCCCCTTGGCGGCGGGGAAGTGCAGGCTGGGGATGGCGGCGTAGGCCTGCGGCGCGTAGAACACCGGGGCGCCCAGGTAGGCGGCGGCGGGGTCGTACAGGTGGCCCAGGGTGTAGGTGTAGTCGCCCTGCAGCACCGGGGCCCTGCCGCCCGTGCCGCGCGTGTACCGCACGTAGCTGTCCTTGTCCACCGGCTTGGCCAGCGTCACCTCGATCGGGGACCCGTCCAGCACCTTCGCGGCGGGGAGAGAGCACGGCACAGGCACGGGGGTGAGTGGCCAAAGCGCTCGGTGGAAATCCCACCTGTGGAGCAACTGCCCCCCCGTCCCAATGGGATGGGAAGATGGAGGAAAGCACCCCAAAAAAGCCCCGAATCTCCCTCACGGGGGTGGAAGGCGGCACTGGCTGGGTGAAAGTTTAGCCTGAGAGCGCCCAGCCCTGGCCCCAGCTGGGAGAGGCTCCTTCAGCAAAGCCTTCACAAGGCCTCGCTTCCCTGCAAAGCAGCTCGTAAGCCGGCGAGATTCCACGTGCTCCCAACAACAGCAGCGGCACTAAAAATAGGAGCGGGGTTAACACCTCTTTGGGAGCAGCTCTGGCTCTACAGTGAATTACATGCAGTGCGAGAAGGGCTAAATTCAGCAGCCTCCTCGCAAATCCGCATCTCAGTTAGGAGCAGATGTTTGGGCTGACCTCGTTTCTCCCAGTTTGCCATTCACACGCTGCCCTGCCAGTGTTTTTGTTGGCAGTCTGGAACAAGGATGTGAGTGTGAGCCAGGGGGGATCGCAACCCCTCCTTTCCTAGTTCTTCTTGCAGCTTTTCCTGCTTTTTTTCTGTCTGAGCAGTGAGCTAGAGCGGGGCAGACACTTAGCACAAATACAGGGAGCCAAAATGAATCGCTTGTATACAACAGAGCTGCTGAAAACAAATTCAGGAGCAAAAAAGCAACCAGCAAAGAGAAAATGGGGATAACACCTCCGGGAGGGTATGGAGCTCATAAAGCAGGTGGCTTTGTATAAAATACTGCACCCAAGCCCCAGGAATTAACATTTACAGCAGCGTTACCTTCCCATTCAAGGCTTTCATGGCCTCCACTGCGTGTTCTCTTTTATTAAAATGCACAAAGGCGTAGTCTCTAATTTTCTTTACTCTCTCCACTGCACCTGTGGAAAACATTGGAGTATTAGTGGGAAATGGGGATTTGTCAGAAAACAGAGATCCGAAAGAGTGGCTCTGTCAGGTTATGAGCCCCTGGAGAGCAAAGGCTGAGCAAGGGTAGGAGAAAAAGAGGTCAGTGTCCCCTTACCTCTTTGGATGTATATTCCACAGGAAAATCAGTGTACAGAGGTTGTAGCATTTCAAGGCAAACTAGAAGGTTTTGGGACCAGACACCAGTAAACTTCCCATTAAACTAGAGAGGTTTTCTCCTGTCCATACCTTCCCGTTGGACACCACTTTTGGTTTTGTGTCTCCGTTCTGTGACAGACCACGCACCAGCTGTGGGAACATCCCCACGGGATCCCCATCTCCCTGCTTTTGTACATGCATTGGAGGCAGCTGCAGGGAAGCTGATGCTTCTGCCATACAACCAGAAGGCTTTTCTCTTAAACACCGGCTCAGGATGCTCAGGGAGAACAAACAGCCAGCCCTGCCCATGACACAGCAGCCCAGGACACTGGGATGGGCTGGGACTGATGGGGCAGCAGCTCTCTCCCCAAGAAAGCCTCTCCCTAGGAAACAGCCTCTCCCGTGTCAGTGGGGCTTCCCTGGATGCCCCAGTTACCCTGGAAATGGCCCCAGTCAGACTCTGCAGCTGAGGGTTGGCCCTGCTGGGAGCAGACTTGGGCTGGAGAATCTTTCTTCCAGCCTGACTCTTTCTTACACCCAATTGACCCGAAGTAATTCAAATGTAAATGGCTTCTTGTCCTTCTTTTCTAAGTCCATCCTCCACAGTCTTCCCTTTCTCTTGTCAGCTGCTCTGCTGCCAGGAACTCTGCACTGAGGAGTCTGTCCCTAGAATAACCCCGCCAGTCCTGCTCCCCATGGCCACAGCCTTCAGCCATTTCTTTAATTCCTCATCTTCTCTGCTGCTGTGGCTTGGGAAGCACAACATCAGCCAGCCCAGCCTCCTGCAAAACCCCCAAAATATCCTTTGGAAACACAGCTGAGGGATGCTGAACAACCCTTCTGTTGGCTTCTTACCTCCTAAAGCTGAACAGGTGCATAGGGAAATGTCATGTTGCCACAAAAAGCACTTACTTAGAAAAATGCAGGAGAAAATGAATTTCTTTGGTGCTCGGGGGGAGTGATTAGGAGCTGCAGAGGGCGAAATGAGCCTGTCCCAGCCTATAACCTGAGCAGGCTGCACGTCTTGGAACGACACAGGGATGGTAAAGCAGCACTTTGTGTCCTTCTGGGACAGAGGGTGATTTTCCAAGCCTGAAGTTCTGGGAGTTATATGCTGATGCTTTGTGGAAGCTTTAATGAACACGCTGCATTTTGAATATCCCCTTTCTGCCTCCTGGAGAGCATTCCAGGACACCAATCCTGAGCCAAAAATTCTGCTCCTCCCTGCTTCTGCCTCTGCTGGGCAAAGCAATGTGGCACCCACCCGGGGGTCAGCTCCAAGGAGAGCCCATCCATGGGCCATCACAGAGGGATGGTGTCCCTCCAGCACACCGGGAGAGCACAGTCTTCCTGCTGGGAGCTCTACCAGGCAGGAGGAATGTTCTTGGGATCCCCAGGGAGCAAGGGCAGGGCTTTCCAGTGAGGCAGCCCTACAGAAGTCATCAGGCTGTGAATTTGGCACAGATTTAAGGGCTGATACTCGTACTAGAGCCCAGCTCGAGGAGCCCAAGCAGCATTCCTGCTCCTGTCAGTGGAACCCTCAGGGACGTGGCAATTGCTGTGGCACAGAGAACTCTGGATCATTTTTTATTGGATGACTTGTTGATGTCAAAACAGCTTCTTAATGCCCTGGATCCAAGGTAATTTTGGGTAAGTGGTGCTGAAATGTGGCTCGATGAGTGAGGCAGAGAACCAAGGCAGGGCAATGAATCATTTCAGATCCTTGCTGCCTTTTTGGTCTCACTGGAACTTTAACTGCATTCCCTCTCCCCAAAGCTGAAAGTTTTGCTGCTCTAATGCACCCATTCCTGATTTCAGCCACCAAAATAAAAGCTGTCCATTAAAAAAAAAAAAAAATTCCAACATAAACACTGAAACAATAAAGGCAAAAGGAAAGATGATGCAGAACTTCTGTTGTTGTAGTGGAAAACTTCTCAGGAGCAAAGCAGATGACTGTTACCAAAGTGTCAAAAGGCCACAAACGTGTTTCTGGGGAGTGTGAGTTTGTTCTAAGCTCGGGAGCAAAACTGGGTAAATTAAAGAAGGAAACAGTTCAGA
This sequence comes from Monarcha castaneiventris obscurior, assembly GCA_026261815.1. Classification (NCBI taxonomy): domain Eukaryota; kingdom Metazoa; phylum Chordata; class Aves; order Passeriformes; family Monarchidae; genus Monarcha; species Monarcha castaneiventris. Next base: position 704,469 of record JAMPIT010000104.1, on the reverse strand, counting down.
GAGTGGGATAACATAAATTTAACTCAGGGTAAATTGGGGTTTGCAACAGCTCGACGGTGGCTAAAAATATGAGCCAGAAATGCTGGAAGGACACAAGGAAACCTCGTGAAGACCTTTGCATTGCAGCCTAGTCCAGGAAAAGGCACGTACAGGGCAGAAACAAGAAGTTAGTGGAAGAAAAATGAAGCTCTGCAGTGTATTTTAAAAAATTAATAGAAGGAAGTTAACAGGAATGAGATGAAAGGAGGTTTCACATTGCCAAGCATCAGCTCCTAATGCCTAATGGACTGCGTGGCTTGCAGAGCTGCAGAAATGGGTTATTTTTACTTTGTTGGTTTTGGGTGGAATTTCCTAAAGCTGGAGCAACTCAGAAGTAAAATCTCCTTTGAAAGCCAGCAGGATTTTTATTCCCAACTAATCCCCTTGCTTTTTTTGAAAAATCTCACCCTAAGTGCTTGTAAGATACGCCACAAAGGAATATTGAATGAAATGTAAAGCACTAATTATTCACCAATTTACACGAGGACTGGGGGGGATGTATGGAAACGCGTTCAGAATTCAGATAGCTCAGATAAAAAGGATTTGTGTTAAATCACTCCATTTTTATCACCATCCCCCGCCACAGAAGAATGCTGAAGTCACCCAGCTGCGTCACCAACTCTTTTTAAGAAAGACTGAATGATTCCAAAGCATTTGGATGGCACAGGGCATCCTCGTGCAGCATTTTGGGTCTCTTCCAGTTGCCAGCCGTCCTCCTTCGTGGTGGCTGTAGCTGGGAATTAAGCAGCCCTTAAGGGGCTGGCATTTTGGGTGGCAGCCTTCAGCCTCACGACAGTTTTTGTGGCATTTCACAGCAGACAAACAGCTATTTTTGTCTCTTTCGGCGTTCAGGAAGGCAGAAATATTTCCACTTGCAGCCCCTATTTGGGAGTCACGGCACCCGTGGGCTCCTACCTGGTTTGATGCTGTTGAACTCCTTCTCGATGGTCTCCTCGGTGGTGGAGAGCATGAGGTTCCTCACGTAGAGGATTTTCACTGAGGACATGGTGTCCTCATCCACCTCCACCTCCGGCTCTGCCCAGTCCACGGCGATGGGGTGTCCCCACAGCTGGATCCTTCCTGCAAGGGAGCGGGCAGGGTCAGTGCTGGGGGCTTTGCTTCCTCTCCTCCTGCTCAGGCTCTGTCTCACAGCACAACAGGCCAAATTCTACAAATGGGACCCAAAAAAAGCCTTCCTAGCCCAAAGCACTGCTGCTGCATCAGCTCCCTCCCAAAAGCAGATGGTCACACTCGCAATGTCCCCCTGTCAATACCATGGGAGCCTCCAGAACTGAAAGAAGTGAAAGTATGGAATAATTCACCTAAACCTGCATTCCCTGGAGCGCTCCCTAAAGGGAACAACTTTAATGCACTCATAAAAATCCCTTCTGGCTGCCAAAGTTTCATTCCCTCTGATGCCTTAAGAGGCCTCCTAGAAACAGAGACTAGACAGGAATAAGGGGATAAAGGTCAGTATTTATTTGAAGGGCCTTCAAAGGTCCTTTGTCTAAAGGGCTACTGCCAAGACGGACCCCAAGATGGACCCCAGGTCATGAGTTCTTCACACTTTTATAGGTTTGGTTCATTTGCATATCAGAGTTAATCCTCCAATTAAAGCTTCAGTTAATGATGTAATTTCCCCAAGCTTGGCCCCCTTTAGAGGCTTTTGGTTTACACATTGTGGGCCTAGGATGGTCTGGGTGTCCTTGGAGAGCAGGCCCAGAGAGGCTTTGTTATGTCTGCCCAGCACGAGAGAGCAGAAGCTAACAGGCTACAAGAAATCTCAGAGTTACACACTGGGCAGTGCAGGATTTGAAAAATATAAAAGTTAAAACCTAAGGCATCACCTCGATAGCAGGACAGGGATCCTGAAGTCCCAGTGGGATAAAATGAAGTAGCAAAAGCAAGGATGTCTCTGTGTGTGTTTGAAATCGTTTGGGTGAAGCTGCAGCAGGAGAAAGGAGGGACTCAAAAAGTCCCGGGGCATAAACCAGGGTGTGGGTGTGGAGGGAGAACCCAGGGGCTCTGTGTGCACCGGGCTGAGCTGCTGAGGGGCAGGGAAGGAAAAGAGCAAGTAAATCCCATTGCTGAATGCTGATGATGGAGTTGGGCTGGCGTCCCCACTCCTCGAGGCCCAGCTCCAGATTCAAAGGCACCTGATGGGAGACTTTCACTGAACTCGAGGGGAATTTTCACAGGTCTGTGTTTCCTTCTGTCTGCAGGTGTGTGTATTACTGAGGCTGCCATTTTAGATGTGTCATGAAGTTAAATTTTGGTTAAGTGGGATTTATGGTTCTGTTGTGCTTATAGAAAACTCTACTGAATCGCTTTGGAGGTGTTAAATCAGTCAGTTTATTAAGAGCTGCTAGCGTTGAGTTGATTAGATATTGTTATGAATGATAAACCATGATTAGATATTGTTATGAATAATAAACTATTTAGACCTAAACTGCTGAGCCAGTCTGAGGCTGAGTTTGGCAAGGGGGTTTATTCTGTCCCTTACTTTTTCCCTCCTCACCCTTTTGCCTCCATGTGAATCTTTCTAGGCTGCTTTAATCTGGTTTTTCTTTGTCTGCTTTATCTGTATTAGAGTGACCCTTGCCATCAAACCCTGTTGTGGCCTCACAAATTTATATTAAACCTGCTTTTGCTCAGGCCTTGCTGGTGATTCTTTAAGTGACCTAAACCACTCATTTGCAGCTGAGGGGACAAAGAAAATCCTGCAAAACACTCTTTGCCACATCTAAAAAGGCATCTCTGCTCAGACAACCCATTTAAGAAGGGGTCAAGCTCCAAAATGAGAGGGTGAGGATAGAATCTGGAGGCTTATTGGAAGTGTAAATGATCAAACTAAATGGAAAGGTGCTGTTCCCTGGGAATCCCTCGTGAATGAGCTGGGATTTGTGGAGTGAGGCTGAGCTGCTGCCCAGCTCTCAGCACAGATCTGAGCTGTCAGTGACAAAGGCAGGGCTGCTCACGGCTCTGGGCCCCCTTCTCAATTGCTGATTTCAGTCCAAGGGTGGAAATAACAACCCGTCTGACCTGCAGCAAGGAGCTGAGCTTGGTGCCTCTTGCTGAGACCCAGTCTATCTCCACCCTGTTGTTTAGCCAGGAGACAGGACAAAATTGGATTTTTTATAAAAATTCCCCAATTTTGAGCTCTCCCTCTACAGGGCTCCCTCGAAGAGCAGCAAGGTTCAGTTTAAAGGAAGCATCTTGATAATGATATTCAACCTCACATCAGCTGGAGACACATTTGGCTCTGGCTTGGAACTTTTTCCAGTTCCTGTCGTATGCTTGAGACATCAGAAGACCCTGGCTCGTGCTCATGCCTTTGGAATTCCCTAAATTGTTTACGGAGATGTCCCTAACTTGGAAATCCCTCATGCACTGCACATGTCTGCTCAGGGCTCTGAGTTCCTTCCATCTGTCTCGCTGTCTTTGCTCAGGATTTTAAGTGCTCTGCCTGCTCCCGCCTTCCTTTCCCTCGTAAAATCCGTGGAAAAGTCGTGCTGAAGCACAGAATGTGCTCCCACCACCAGGGAGATGCTTAAACTGAAGCAGAAAACGCAGAATAAAAGGAAAAAATGTCAGCATCAGATATCTCCCAATAGCAAAGTGAATTCCTTGCTCAAAATCATGTTTCCTTCTTTTCACCATAAGAAAAAAAGAAAAAAAGAGAATTTCAATTGTGCAGCATGTTTCATGGGCTGTTGTATAGAACAGGCCAAAGAAGGTTGGTGGTTATGAACAAATCTCAAACCCCGAGATTTGTTGGATGCTTTCACCAGCAAGTGAGCTGTGCTCAACAAGGCAGTGCAGGAGCATAAGAAAGCAAGAGAAAATTGGTGAGATCCCTGCAAATGCACTTCAGGTTAAGTGACTTCTTCACCTAATACCTGCTAAACCCCTCTCACCCTCACAACACTCTTTGGCTGTCCCCCAGAGCTGAATTTCAGAGATTTATTCTAAAGCAATTCCAAGGTTTTTTTGCCAAAATATCCATTTTCAGTGCACTCTTCTGCCTGAATCGGCTCTCGAGTGCCTTCCTGAGTGATTCTCCCCGAGAGGCCATAACTGAGGCTGTATTTTGTGTTTAACCCAAGACAGGCGCAGGACAAAGCACCTCCCACGGCAGAGCTGAGTGGATACACACAGCTAAATCCATCTGGCTGCATTTCCAACAAAGCCGAGCTCCCAAACATTGAGCACGGATCATCAGTGGTGCTGCAGCAGGAGCAGCAGCGAATCCCCCCCCTGCACCCCGTGCTGTGCTGGGGAACCTCCTGGCTCTGGGTGTCTCTGGCAGAAACTGCTCTCGGAGGGCAGAAAACGCGGCCACGTTCATTCCTTGGATCCCTGGCCCCCCTGGAGACGCTGTCACCACAGCACGAGGTGACCCCGGAGCTGAAGCCACCCCTCCCCACCCTGCTGACCTGGGAGCAGCTTCCTCCTGGCCATGGCTGCTGCCCGGTGGCTCTCGTACTCCACGAAAGCAAAGCCCCTGTTTTTGGTTTTGTCGGCTGCGCTGGGGTAGACGATGACGTCCACGACGCCGTCCGTGACCTTCTTCATCTCTGCCAGGATTTCCTCCCTCTTCTTGGTTTTGGGGATGCCCCCCACGAACAGGCGGCAGTTGTCCACGCTGGCACACACCCCCAGGAGCCTCCCGTTCCTGGAACAGCAGAGCTGCTTTGGCAGGGGCCAGGAGAGGGGAAGGCCAAAGCAAAGCCCCTCTTCTGTCCCAAAACACAAGGCCAAACACAAGGCTTTGGCATCAGCCACTCTTTGGGATATTCCAGTGGCCTTGCTCAGTGCAAAAGCTGCCACTCTGCTAAATCTGAGATCAAAGTCAGGCAGCACAGCTGAAATGAAGCATTTGAGGGAGAAACCAAAGCCACATTTTGCTGTTCCTTCCTGGGATTCTCCCTTTTGCTGCCACCAGACAACTGCACCCCCCACCCCAGGTCCCTGTGTTGTCACCAGGATAAGCCAGGACTTGCTCTGTTCACCAGTGCCTTGTGGCTTCCCACTCGCCTCCTGACTGAGCTTCTGGGGAAAGGAAATCCCTTGTCACCATCTGGGGACTCGCTGCTGCCAGCTGTTGTGAAGACCCCAAACTAAAAACTTGCTTTGTTCACCTCTTTGGGGTCAAAGTATCTCTCACAGGTCTGGAGAAGTGCAAAACTTCTTTAGAGGAGTCTTTGGAACCAGGGAAGGAAGTGGAGGAGGTGGAGGTGGATGAAGCCTGATCCCTAAGACCTTCCAACCTCTGCTACAAAGGACATCTCCAAGCCCTCCGTGTGCCTTGTGAGCTGCTCAGAGCAGTTCACCACCCCTCTATTTTTCTTAAAAGCAGAAACGAAAGCTGTGCAATTGACAGAATGGTTTATCCCAAAAGGTTTTTAAGCAAAGACATCAACTCATCCCACTTTGAACTGGCAAAAAAACATTTCATGTGGTTGAAATCCAACCAACACGTACTGATGGGCCCATCTGTTGTTGATTGCTGGGTGTTTTGTTCCCAATTTTTAGTCACAAACATGAGGGCTTTTTCTGTTCCTTTCTATTAGGAAATGGCTCTGTTTTGCCAATTGGTTTCCATCCTATTTCACCATCTTTTGCAATTGCTCCATCTCCCAGAACATATCTGCAGAATCTGTCATGAGGGAGACTGTGAATAGAATAAATCAACAACAAACAACCTGAGGGGAGCAGAATAAACAGCACTGGTTAGGGGAAAGTTAATTTGATCCAAAACAGAATATTTTTTCCAATGTTCGGATAGATTTTTTTTTGTTGTTTTCTTGTGAGGAACAAATTTCCCGTGAAAGATGTTGACTTTATTGAGCAGTGCCTGCACAGGGAGACAGGAGGAGATTTCCCCTCAAAACTCAGGGATCTAAATAACCTCGCTCTGGGCTGCCAGGAAAAATATCCCTTACATGCCAGAACAGAGAGATCCATGTGATTTAAAGCTGCTGTGAGGGTGTTTGCCACGCCTACCTGATTTCATAATTATTGAGTGTCTTTATTGCATTCTTGGCCTCCTGTTTATTGGAGAAGGTCACAAAGGCGTAGCCCCTGTTGTTGCCATTGAAGTCCATCATCATCCTCATCTCATAGATTTTGCCAATCTGCCAAGTGAGAGGGATTTGTCAGCAAGGTGGGAGTGGTTAGAGAGCCCTGGGATCCCAAAGCCCACCCAGTTCCAGTTCCAGGGGCAGGGACGCCTTCCACTGACCAGACTGCTCCAAGCCCTGCCCAGCCTGGCCTTGGAATCAGCTCAGGTCAGCCCTGAAACGCAGCTCTGACCGTCACGAACTCCGCAGCTGCCACCAAGTCCCACCTTTTCACAGAGAGGGATAAGCTCATCCTCAAAGAGGTCTCGGGGCAGTTTCCCGATGAAGATCTCGCAGCCCCTCTCCGGTGGAGGGCCATCCCAGCCCGGTGGTGGTCCCCCGTATTTCCTCTGCCCATTTTCCTACCATGGAGGAAAAGAAAAGAAAAGAAAGGTTCAGCTGTCGGTTTTCAAACACGGATCAAACCAACCCCTCCTTGGGAAGGACCCTTGAGGCAGACACCTTCCTTCCCTTCAGCTCCTCGGGGATTCATCGGGATAACGCAGCGTCCCGCTGCCAAGGCTGGCATTCTTCCGACGTCCACGTGCAGAGAGTCAGGTAACTCCCTGGAAAATGGAAATCCTCCTGCCTCTGGGAGGGGAATCTCCGTGGGCTGTGTGCTAGCCGTGGGCTGGCTAATGGAACGCTTGCCAAATTGATCATTTGTCTTGATTTTCATCCAATCCAAGGATGACACTGGCCCACGCAGGAGTTCCTTCTGGCACAGAGCAAATCTCAGCCCCAGATAGTAATCCAAAGTTGTGAAGACCAGTCAGGATTTCCTTTTTGTATGGCTTTGCTAGATGAGTGTGTCTCTGTTCTCCTCTCCCATTTTTAATCATATTTCCTGTATTTCTTGGTTTCCTTCCTTCCTTCCTTCCTTCCTTCCTTCCTTCCTTCCTTCCTTCCTTCCTTCCTTCCTTCCTTCCTTCCTTCCTTCCTTCCTTCCTTCCTTCCTTACTTCCTTCCTTCCTTCCTTCCTTCCTTCCTTCCTTCCTTCCTTCCTTCCTTCCTTCCTTCCTTCCTTCCTTCCTTCCTTCCTTCCTTCCTTCCCTCCTTCCCTCCCTCGCTCCCCTGTCTCTCCTTCCCTCTCCCTACAGTGATTCCCTGCTCCCAGAGGAGCTGTGGCTCCAGTGATTTTTCCACTTTTGGCTCCCTGACCATTTCTTTAGTCACTTCCCACTCCAGGATTATCCCAGGCAAGCGAATGCCTTGTACAGCTGATTTAAGAGGAACATAAACAAACAGGGATCCTAACAGGAAAATAGGAGTATACCACAAATCCTTTTAGTTTTCTTGAGCCTAGAACAGGCCCTGAATTATCCACGCTCATTCCTGGTTTTCCAGTGTTTTCAGCAGTGATGGAGTCCTGGGGACACTTGAGTTTATGTCTGAGCTGGTGTGTGAGGGGGCACAGGAAGAAATAAAGCCTTCCCTCAAGCTGCAGTGGCTTTGTTTGTGGCTGGAAGGCAGCACCCCAACCAACCCTTCTGGACAAGGTGCCCGGAGGGCAAGAGAACATCAGCCACTTCCCAAAGGTGAACGGGGCAGGCGTGCACTGAGGAAGATGATGTTTGGCTGCACCCACAGACAGGTTGGAAGAAAAATCCTTAAGATACAGGGAAATTCGGAGAGTGGGAGGGAAGAGAAAAAGATAAAATAGCAAGGCTGGAATGGAGAAGGAAAGAAGGAGAGGAGTTAAAGAAAAAGAGAAAGAAAGGAGAAAGATGTTGAAGCATGTGGGGCATTGGGGACTGAAATCTGTGGTTCAGGAGTGAGCTATAGCCAGATGTGATGGTAGGAAAAACGGAACACCAGGATAATTCCAAGGCCAGCTTGGACAGGGCTTGGATCAACCTAGTGGAAGGTGTCCCTGCCCATGGCAAGGGGCTGGAATGAGCAGGGCTTTAAGGAGCCTCCCAAGCCCTCTGACTCTAAGAAAGCCCCAGTAAATCCAAGCCACAGACAAGTCCCTTATGCTGTGGGTCAGGTACAGCAGAAAGGCTCCTCAAGGGCACCAAACGCAGCTGCTGGCCTGCTCCTGGAATGCGCCTTTTCCCAGGAATCTCAGGTTTTGCTTGGGGCTGTTGTGCCCTCTAGTGCTGTGCACAACAAGGCAAAGTTCACGGCCTGCCCCTGCCCAAAATCCGGAGTTTCCAGCTCCTTTCTGCAGGACACGAGGCCGCTCACGGCAGTGCCCTGTGCTCTCCACGGCTGAGCTCGTTTCGGTCGCGTTAGCCAAGAAAGGCTTTCTCAGGTGGGGGCTGAAGGTCATGCCCAGGCTCCACCTGCCCTAACCACGGGAGGTTTGGATCCTGGAGACCTTGGAGCCTAAACTGGGAGCAAACCTTGGAGCAGGTGAGGCTCCTGCCTCACACGTACCTGTGCGAGGCTCTGCACACAAGGTGACGTGCTGGACTTCCCACCTCGTCCCTCCTCTGAAACTTTGCTCAGTGAGTTCTCTTTGGCTTTGACACACCAATCCTGACCTCTCCCAACATTTAGCAGTGCTCAGGGTTGTTCTTCCCCCACTTTTATCATAGTTTCCCATCAAGCAACAAATTCCTGGAGGAATGAGATCCCGCTTGGTGAAAGACAACGCAGCAATGGTCAGCACGGATGTGAGAGACAAACAGAGGGAAAAGGAATGAGCAAGGAGTGATTCAGGAGCATGGATTCGCTGCTCACGCCCCTGGTGGAGCTTCAGGATGAAGCTGGACACTGCACAAAAGGATGGGACCGTGGATTCCTACCTGGATCAAATTATATCCCGTTCGCTGAATTAACGCACGGAGGGCGGCTTCTTTCTGTGTGCCGGTCAATCCATCCCCGGATTTGTGATTTGATTCCATTGGGAGTGATTATCAGCAAAAAATCAGGTTAATTAGGGGTGCTCACTGCAATCAAATTTAAGATAAATTAAATCAATTAATACGGCTGGGAGGAGAAAGTCCACCCTCCCGAGAAAGTTTACAGGGTCGCTCTTCCTAAATTAGGTATTTTGGAGATAAACCCAAAACAGAACAGCAGAGACCATGGAAAAAGCAGAAATATCCCCCTTGCTGAACGGAAATAAGCAGCATTTAAACCCACAGTCAGATCCTGGGGAGGTGCAGAGGGAATTTGTAGCCTTTTGGTGGTGTCTCAGGAGGAAAAAATACATAATTATTATTATGCTTAATCCTGCACTGAGTACACAACAACGAATCCTTCAGGCCTCGTGTGATGCTGACACTGGAACCTTGTACCAGCCATGTCCAGCACTCTGTGAGAAGCAGGACCTAGCTCCAAATCTGGCCTATTTTTACTTTTGGAAATAAAGAACATGGGAGAACTTCAGATCTTAGCTCAGCTCAGGGCTGAGCCTTGGGTTCAGACATTTTGAATCAGAGCTGCAGTCTCAGGTCATGGCTGATTCAAGATTCTTTGCTTTGGTTTGGGTTTGGGCTGAAAACATCATAAAACTGAGATCTGAATCTGACTTGGGCAACACACTGGGAAAGGGACATTTATAGGATGGATTCACTGCTGGTGATTCCCTGTTTTTGCTGAACGCCGCGCTCCGAGCTTGTCCAAAATCCGTTTGTGGGCTCTGGGCAGACAAACAGGGTCTGCAGGTGCAAGGCTGAGCTTGAAGCCTCAGGCTGATGCTGAACAAGCAGCCAGAGCAAACCCAGTCCCCTCCTCAGCTCCCTGCAGCCAGAGCTGGGGGCCAGTGGGACCAAGGACTTCATGCAGGACAACGCTGATTTGTGCCACCCAACACGGTTGTCATTGCCTAAAATCGCATTTTGTTGTGGAAAGGTGGAGGTAAGGAAAGGTGGGAACTCGCAGGCTTGCCTGGAGAGCAAACAGGGCCAAAAGGGGCTGGGAGGGGTGGCCTGGGGGTGAGGGGGATGGGGCGCCCTGGGAGCACACAGGGATGGACGCTGGCAGAAGGGAAATGCAGAGCAGTGGGAAGGTGCAAGGAAGGCGGATTGCTGTGCCTGCACCCGGAGCTAGTGCCGGATTTTGGGGAGGAGGCCCTGAACAATCCCCCCACACTAAAGGTGAGCACTGCATGTACAGAAATGCGGGCAGGGAAGTGCAATCCGTCTGCTTACGGCTAATTTTGTGAGCCAGCCACGATTCTGTGCAAATAACAGGAAAAGCCTTTTCCAGGACCCAGCTTTGAACAGCAACCCTTTCGGCAGCACATGCTGCTTTTGAGGTTTGCTGAGGGAGGAGCCAGGGCTCGGGGCAGCCCACTTTGCCCTGTGCTTCCCTGCCTTTGTGCCCTGGAAGACTTCAACAGCTGCTTTCCATTTAAAACGGATTATTCTCAGCCCCAAAAACGGGGCCCGAGCCCGGGTGTTTGGGGGATCTCAGCCTCGTGTCACTCGGGCTCTGCCACACCGAGATCCAGAGACTGTGACTCAAATACTTGATAACAGAGGCACCTCTGCAATGCCAGATTTTGGGGCTGTTTAATGCAGGGGATGGCACGGCTCTTCTGATTTTATTTTACTTTTTTCCCATACTCCCAACTTCTCCAGTGTTTTAATTACTACCAACGTGCAGGGGCTGGGACGTGGCTTATCCAATGCCACAGCTCCCTGCCGTCTCTAATTCCCAAATGAGTGTTTTCTGCCGCAGCTGGAGCCCAGTTATTGGTTTGTCTCGCCCTTCTGAGGGCAGCAACAAAAGCCTGTCGATGTTTGTGGTGTCTGCGCCTGCTGCCTCCTCCGGCGCTGGCGTTCAGCGGGCACGGGGCAGGATTAGCGCTCTGCTGTGCAGAAACCGCTTGGAGCCTTTCCCAGGCTGCTGCAGGAAGAGAAAGTGAGCGTTCAGAACAACCCCCGTTAAAATCCGGATTGGTTCTGCACCGTCCCCTGCCTGGGCAGAGACACGCTACACCCACCCTGTCGGGGAAAGCTCTGTCGCACTGCAAATGTGGCCCCTTATGTTCTACTTTTGGAGCATCCTGGTTTCGTCGGGGAACTGAGGGATCAAAGTGCAGCTCTCGGTGGGTCTCTGTGAGCCCTCAGAGCCGGACTTGAGCACTGCCAGGCTGGGTGCCTGCTCGGCTGCTGCTCTGCATGCATTTGCTGGATCCTTTAAGGCCGCGCATCCTCTCCTGCAGGGAGGAGGGATTTCCAGGAAGGTCTCCCTCCCTCTCTCCCTCCCGGGGATGCTTTCACGCCGAGCAGTGAGCACAAGCCCCGGGGCTGGCGGATGGAAGGGAACAGAGCATCTCCCTGGCTGGTGCCTTTCCAGCAGGAGCGATATCCCTCTCTGCCTTCTGCCTGATTAGATAAGACAGCCGAGCTCCTCTGGGCCCTTCTCGTAAGGCATCCCGCAAAGACTGCGAGCTCTGGACCAGCATGTCTAGACACTGGTGCGCTCCAGGATATGCTGAAGCGACCCGCTTGGAATTAGGGTGCATTCAAGGTTGCGATGAAGTGCTAAACACAGCCTGCTGCAAAACCCGGGCTCTGGGGGGGTTTGTTAACGAGGATCTGGCTTTCATCCGTGCCCGGAGCTTCCACACATCCCTGCCTCCGGAGAAAGCCCGGCCTGACCCAAGGAAACGGCCCTTCCCATGGAAGAGCCGCAGGATGCCCATCCTCACCTGGAGCTGTGGAGCTGCTCCTGCTGGAAGTGGGGTCCAGCTGCAGACCCCCACCCAGGGCAGCTCCAGCCCCTGCAAGCCCCCACTCCTGATTCCAGAGGCGGCCAGGACTGGACACACACGTGGACAGCCCCAGGTCTGGTAGCCCCACTCAGAGCAGTTAATTCCCACCTACTAATTACCAGCCCAGCGTCATTCCCAGCTCATTTATGAGCTACAGAGCTTTCCCCATCAGTGGGGCTTCTCCGGGCTGGAGACAGCAAACACCTCTCTTTTTTAAGAGGGAGGAATCCCCACACAACAAACCCCAAGCCCAGGAAAACAGGCTTTCCACCCCGCAATTTTCCAAGCACTTCTTCTCTCCCTCCTCCTCTCCTGCCTCCCTCGGCCCAGGGATATCTAAACACTTTTTCAGACAGGGCACTTTTTCCACCTCCACCACCCAAGGGTCCAGATCATGGAATCATGGAATCATTTAAGTTGGAAGAGCCCTCTCAGACCATGGAGCCCAAGGATTTAACCCAGCTCTGCTGGGCCCACCACCAAACCACGTCCCCGGGTGCCACATCCTGGTGTCCATCAGTGCACCCAGACTATTTCTAGGATACAAATCATGGGGGGATGTTTTATTTCTGGAACCGGTGCCATTCCAGCCCTTTCCCCTTTATTCCAGGCACCAGCCCTGGTCCTTGCAGCAGTGCTGGTGTGCTGGGAGATTTTTTTACCTTAAGGGAGGAGAATTCCTGTCACCCAGAGGAAACACGATTACTTTCTCTCCTTCTTTGTTCCCCGAGCCAGGAATCAATTAGCAAATCCGCCCTCTCAGGGGGAAAACCCCCCTTCCGTGGCTGCTGATGGAAAATGTGAATGACTGCAGCAAATTCAGGCAGTGTTTTCAGCCATGCTTTAAAAAAAAAGGATCAACCCAGCCACACTTCATAGAAATAATAGTTCTGGAATTCACCCAGTTTCGGGGATTTGCCCTTAAAATGGATTACCATTAACAAGGGCCACCATGCAAAAAAGAAAAGGAGGGGGGGAAGTTGCATTTTGTTCAGAAGCTTAAATTGAAATGAACACCTTTGGAAATGCAAACTATCCGTATTTCCTATTTCATCCCCATTTGTGATGAAATTTTGACAATACCGCCAAGTTATCATGATCACAACATGATGAAAAGGAAGGTTCTGTCTGCTTGTACCTGAAATCAGAGTATCCCTGGCTCTTCTTTTCCTCTCTCCACTCTCGTTTATTTCAGGTTTCTGCTAAAATTTGGAAGTGCCAAGGCAAGAAAAGGTCCTTTTATGCCTTGCAAGCCCACATCAGCAAGAAACAAACCAATTATGCCACCAGTTCACCTCTCCATGACCACTTCTACGTGGCTTCCTCACCCCTACTACAGCACATCCTCTGACTTTGCTCCATCCATCCGGGAGGGAGATGAATCCAGAAGCTTTTACCCACAAAAATGTGGAAAATTTTGTTTCACTTTGGGGTTATTTGGAAAAGGAAGTCTCTTTCCTCAGCCAAGGGATGTCTCCCATGGCAGGTTTTTGCTGAGGGGAGCACAGGCGGTGTTTGAGGGCAGAGCCTGCCCCTCTGCAGCCCTTTTGGGAAGAGCTGATTCCTGGTCCCACGAAGGAGATAACCAAACCCCGATTTATCCCACGGGATCAATGCACACCTGGCTGTGCTGAGCCACTTGCACACATCTAATTGAGGCTGTTTTGTGCCAGTGCCCCCTCAGATCAGCCGCTCCTCCTGAAGCATCCCCACCTCTGGAAAGCCCGGATAATGATACTCACTCTTTCCCTAATAACCCAAATCGGTCACTAGAGAAGCAATTTTCCTCTACCTTATCAATGTTTTGGGGATTTTTTTCCCCTCCCCCCAGGCTCCAGGCAATATATATTCTTTTCTATACATCCATAAGCACCAAGCATTCTTCATTCTCTTCCCCAAAACTGGGAGCCTTGAGGGCTGCCCCAGCTCCTTGCTGGGCCGACACGCTGAGGGACGGAGTCCGATTGAGCAACGCAGCACGAGGCTTTCGTCCCTGGGCTTCCCAGGCTTGGGGGTGGTTGTTCTCCAGCTCAGTGGCTCCACACGAAGTGGGAACTCACAGGCATTAGCAGCAAAGCAGGAGGAATTTGGAGCAGTGTGACAGTGCTGCAGCACATGAGCCTGGAGCAAACATTGCATGCCAAATCCGGCACATTTTTTGCTCAGCCCCTTTTGCTTGGGAATCAGCTTTGGAGTCCCTTTCCTCTTGGGCCCAGCTCTGTCACCAAATGCACACAAATGCCCCCAAAAAGCCCCTCTGTGATGCTGAGCCCAGCCTCCTTCCCTCCTTCTTAATTTGCATCCCCATGTGCCAGACACTTTAAACCATCCTTCCTCCCCTGCCTGCTGCCACCCAAAACTCCGATTGCACCGAGGGAAAGGGCCTGGGAGGAGCATTCTGTGCTGGGCAGAAACTGTCCCTGCTGGGTGGAAGAGATGAGGGAAAACGGAGAGGTTTTTAGGAGCAGCGATTGCCTTCGCTAGGGAGACCGGTCTCTGGCAAAGAGAAGGAGGGATCCCAAGTCGGCTGGAAAGATCTCTAATGATTAAGCCCCAGAAAGTTGCGCTTTAACAAATCCAGGGCAAATTATGGCAGGGAAAATCCCTCCTCCCCCGCCACCTTGTCTGGCCTGGCTTTCAAGGCAAGGAGGAAAAGCAGAAACCCCCCTCTTTCCATGGCTTTGCCAGGCAGAAACCACGCCGAGGCCCCCGAGGAGCCCTTCTGTGCCCACCGTGCTCATCCCAAATGCACCCCAGGGGTGTGGGGCTGTGTGGGGCCAGCCAGGGGGTCCCGGCCCCCCAGTCCAGCCCCGCTGGTGTGGGGCAGCTCCGGGGTGTGAGTCCGATGCTGGGGCGCTGCTGGGGTGGGAGCTCCCGATGGAGCTGCTCCTCCCCAGCCCCACCAGCAGCCCCATTTCACACCGCCAGTCCCACTCCCCCCGACCCCAGAGCCACGAGCAGCCACCTACCTGAGCGATTTTGGAGATCACCCCCGGGAAAGAGGTCTCCTTGATTGTGGGGAGTTTGCGACGTGTCACTGCGGTTATTCCCTAATCATCATATCAAACTCCAAAGGTTCAGCAGCCCCGGCTGCTTTACAGTCCCGTGGGTTAAACGTTAACCCGCCCTATCTGCTGCCTCCCCGCAGGCCTTTGACCAGATAGCTGCCTCAGACAGCACCCACCGGGCCCAGCTTCCCCCAAATAAGTGCAGGGCACCACAGGCAGATCCCAGCTGAAGGGCTGGGACCATCCCGACACCGGTTTGCTCCGTGCCGGGGCCTTTCCCACCTGATCCAGCCCCGGTGCTGCAGCTCTCCCCAGCAGAGATGTTGGGAGAAGGGACACAGCCTTGTGCCACTCCTGGGCTCCACAGGAGGTTTGGGTTTGCTGGAAGATGATGACACGAGTGAGAAATCCCTCCTGGTGGAGAAATCCCTCCTGGTGGCCTAAGCAAAGCTGTGGGTTTGCAGGAACTGCTCCAAAAACCTCATCCAAGCAAAGACTCCCAGTGAGGAGAGCCAGTGCGGGTTTTGGGAAGGGTTTGTTGCACCCAGGAAAGGCTGTGGATAAATCCAGCAGCCACGAATCTCTGTGAGGGGCGGCTTCCAGGTGGGGCAACCTCTGAGCAACCCGAGTCTGTGGTCCTTGTGCCACATCTGGTGATGCAACAGCTGAATTGAATGCTTGGCTCTTCCCAAAATCCTTCTGGATCCTCCCAGGAATGAAATGGGCACCACGGGACTGTAGCAGAGTGATTTCATGGAATTATAAAATCGTTAGGTTTGGAAAAGACCTTTATGATCATCAAGTCAAACCAGCACCATCACCGTGCTCGCCACTAAACCATTTTTCTTGTTTGATGTGCAAGTTTAAGATCTCGGCATCGGGATCCATCCCTGGAATTGCATCCTGCTGACCTCAGAGCTGGACCACAACCAGGCTGGGGCACGGTTTGCCAGCCCAGAGCTGACCCCCAGCACACTGATGCAGTCCCGGGCTTCGTTTGCAGCCCTGTGAAATGAAGCATTCGTAATTAGGTGTTGCTGATGCTTCAGCTTTGGAAAAGTGCCATCCCTGTGTTTGCTCAGCTTTAAAAGCCTGAGGTGTCCCTGAGGGGGGCAGGTGACAGGGCCTGGATCCCTCATGGGGAGCAGCATCCTGCTCCTTCCTCCCTGCATCCGCTGTCTCACCGGGGGCTGCTCCCACTGCCCGGCCCAAACATGGGATTGCTCCCAAGGAAATGCCTGCCCTCTGGCATCCTCCTTTCTGCAGAATTTAGGGGTTCAAATGCAGATCTGGGAGCATATTCAAAGGAGCTAAAACCCCCAAACAAGCCTTTCCCAGCCAATTATGAGCACAGGTTGGGATCTGCTGCTTCTCCTGATCTCCGGGCAGAGCTTGGGAGTGACGGGCAGATGTCACAAAGGATTTTTTCCCTGTCAAGGGGAATTTTCTGTCTTTGGCACGCCATCCCTTCCTGTCCTAAGGGGCTGGTGGGATTTGATCACTGGTGACACTGGATTTCAGCCTGAAGGCCCCAGTGTGCCACCGAGCACTTCAGACTGCACCAGAAAATGAGCTGAAATCATTCAGTGACCAATTAAAGGCCTCTGTCCTGGAACTGTGACAGTGGGAGGAGCAAACCAGGTCCCTAAAATCGAGTGTCACACACCTTCAGGGGCCCAGCACTAAAAAGAGCAGTGAGAAAGTCTCTGTGGGAGAAATGTGAGGTGTGGGCTGAGTGCAGGGAACAGGACTCTGATGGCCTGTGAGCAAGGCAGGGCTGAAGCACAGGTGGCCATGGCATGGAAATAGGGCAGTCTGGGATGGAAAGCCCTGTTTTGGGGTAGAAACCATCTGTGGATTGAGCCTCAGGTGTGAGGGAAGCATGACAACACACGTGGACATGGAAAGCCATTCCAAAGCCAGAGGGGTTGGAATTTCAGCGTAATTTTTTGAGGTTGTGCAAGAAAGGGCAGCTGTGGTGCCTTTCTTCCCTGTCTTCCTCTCTCTGCCACAGATTTTGCTCAGAAGAGGAAAAGTGATCAAGAGAGGAGATGTGATTTGTGCTCGTGTTTCCTTGAAAGCCTCTCGAGAGGCAGAGTGGAGCAGCCCCAAGAGCAGTAGGATGTAATTGTTTCCTTCTCCACAATCACAGCAGCAGTGGGCTGCCTCCTCCAGGGTCTGCCTCAGCCTGCCAGGTGGGATCAGGGAAAAGCACTTCCAGCTCAGGAAAAGCAACACTTGAGTGGCTGTCACCCCTAGGTGTTATTTATCTACTGCCACAAACCCCCTAAGTGGGGTCTGGTCCTCTGCCTTTCCCTGGAAGTGCTGCACAAAGTTTCCCAGGATGTCCAGCAAGGGGTTTTTGGCCAATCTCTGGCTGTGCCAAGCCCTGCTGGGGATCAGCAGCTGTCCTTTAACACGGCAATAAAGCCAATAAAAATATCCTTGGTGTCAGGAGGAGCAGGATCAAAGCCCGGCCTTGGAAAAACATGGAAATGGTGATGTTGAGAGCATCTCCTGAGTGTGGTGTTTGCTGTGCTTGGTGGAGACACCCTGGCCAGACAGACCCTGCTGTGTTCCAGCCATGGGGATGCTCTGGGTGGTGACATTCCCACTGCAGGCACTGCTGGAAATTGGGGAAGAAATGGGATCTTGCCAAAAAACTTTGAATTTTCCCGAGTCAGCTACAGATTTCGAGGGATGTGTATCAGTTTCTGGGAGGGTGCTAAAGATTGTTAAACACCACTGCAGCTCATTACAGCTCTCTAAACATTGTCCCTTTCCCCCAGATAAATCTGCCTGCTGCAGTGCCACTGTGCTCTGTAATTGGGAACAATTCAGCTGAAGTCTCCGTGCTTTCAAAACACGATCCTGTGCTTCAGCAGCCTGACTCACACCCTGCCAGAGAGCTGCTGCTAGGCTGGAAAGGAATTTATAGTGGAGCCAACAGCCTGCGTCTGTTTGTGTTTATAGATACGAAAACCGCTCGGTTCTAATTCCAAAACTGATATGAGGTGTGAAAAAAATAATTATTTTAAAAAATGGGCACAAATGAGGTTTCTGCCTGCCTTTCCCTCAGACTTTGGAGTCTCCAGACTCCTGTGGTGCCACTTTTTCCTTGTTGTGGCTGAGAGGTTTAGGTTTGTTTGTGCCATGGAGAAGCAGCAGTTGTGCCCAAAGGGGGCTGGATCGCGCTGCTGCCAAAGAAAATAGAATTAATTATAAAAGTTTTGTGTGCCTGTGGCTTCAAGATAAATCTGTGGCCACAAGTACTCCTGTGATTTAGGACAGTTTGATACGATCTGTGTTTGCAGAAGGCTGATGTTGGGATACGGATCAAATACTGACACTCTGCTGCTCCAGAAATGTTCTGCTGTTTGCCCAATGACTTCTGTAAAGCTGCAGTTACAACTTCTTCAGTGTCAGGTGTTTCTCCAGTGCCTCTGGATAACAAAAGGATAAACAGTGGGTGTGCAATTCCAGCCTTGTTCGTGGTGCAATGCCAGCCTGAATAACTAGGAACAGGCTCCTGCACCTGCCCACAGGAAACTGGGAGCCAGCGAGCTCAGGGAATGCCCTCGTTCCCCACTTCTCTGCTCAGGATCGGCCCCTAAAATCCATGTCCAAAATTGCAAAGAAGTGATTTCCAACTGGAGCTGGTGGCAACAGCGCTCCTGCAAATGTGTGTGACATGAGAAGTGTTTGAATGCTGTCCCTGCTGGCCCTGGGCAAAGAATCCTCCAAAGGGCGTCAGCAGACCCAAATGTTTGGGAAGTTCAGCTGGAAGTTACGTTCCACTGTTTCTAGTTCTGCTGACAATTTCCCACCCTGCTTCCCAGCTTCTGTCCAGGCAGTTTCTTGATGCTGAGAGTGTGACCTCCACCTGGTCTTAGGAGAAGGCAGGGGGATCCTGGGCCCGAAAATACCAGGTATTTTAGAAATGTTGTCAATTTATCAAACAAAGTCCTCCCATTAAGTATGAAGGCAAACCTTGAAGTCACAGGTGTTAAGATTTCTGTAATGCAGCTTAAAAAATAAAATCCTTTTTGCAAAATGTTACAGAACCCCAGACTGCTTTGGGTCGGAGAGAAACCCAAAGCTCATCTTGTTCCACAGGCAGGGACACCTTCCACTATCCCAGGCTGCTCCAAGCCCTGCCCAGCCTGGCCTTGGGCACTTCCAGCTCTTATTTCTCCCTTAAATGCATTCAAGAAAATAGGATGTTCTGGTAGAAATGGTTTACACTGAACAGAAGTGAAAAGCAGTAATTGGATTTACTGTACAAATCACTGACAGTAAGTCCTCTAATGCTGTTAGGACTCCTTAAAATAATAGACTTAAACCTCTCTCCCAGCTGAAACCAAAGCACCCAAGGCAAATAATTACACTTAAAGGCCAGATGTGGTTGTTTTACAGCACCTTTTTGTGGCTGCTGTGTGTTCAGGAGAAAAGCCTTGGGCTTTTTCCCCTTTTCCCTCTGTTTCAGGACAAATAAGTGGGATGGGAAAGACGAGGACTTGCACAGGTCTTTGTGTGCTTTGGAAGGACACCCTGCACAAGGTGCCATGAGCTCAGTGTGCCCCAGCCTGCCTGGGTGCCTGCAGCATAAATCCCAATATATCCTAACAGAGACGTTTAATATGTCCTACCTGCAAAGGGAAAGCTGCTGGGGAGAAGGAAACACCCCAGTGGTTGGGTGCAGGTGTAAAGAAAACGGGGTCAAGGCCACTGGTCCAGTTTGTTGGGTGAGGGCAAATGGGGGAGGTAGGAAAAGTGGTATTGATCTGGGGATATAAGGGCACTGATAAGAGAAATGGGAACAATTTGCATGAACAGCTGGGCAAGTCTGGGCAGGAGAGACAGAGAGGAAGGAGGCTTTAGCTTTACATATGAACGTGCTTTCAGAAAGTTTGAAAGGTGGTGTTGTACCTTGGAGATTTTTCCTCTGCTGGGAGAGCGGGGAGGGAAACAAGATTTTTCCAAGCAGCAGGTTGGCACTTGTAAGCCAGGCCTAACCACTAAGCTGAGCCTTTTACCTCCTCTGAGCTTTGGCTGCCTGGGCAGGCAAGAGCAAATAGTTTGTGAGTTGCTTCCTTCCGTGTGGCTTTTGCTTTTTTCCACTTGTGTCTTTCATCAAAGCCCGTCTCAGGACTCCTGTGTCAGCCTGGTGGATGCAGGCATTGGTGGAATATTTCCCACTTCACTCCTAAAGGGGTGGTTGTGTGCTCGTGACTCGCTGTGCCTTTCTAACCTGTAATAACTTTCTTCTGAGAAGTGGTTCTGCAGCACAATGAGTTCAGGTGGGTTTTATCATCTTGTGGGATGGCAGAAAAGCACTTGGGACATCCCAGTGTCGTTAAGGCATTGAGTATAGAAGTTTACAAAACTGGTCCAGAGCCTTTATGAGGGATGCAGGGATGAAATAATGGCTGGGATAGGCTTCGATATCCCGAGTGGGCTTTTTAAGTCCCTGGTTTATGAATTCATCGAGAAATTGGATCACAGAATGGGTTGGGTTGGGTTGGGTTGGGAGGGAGTTTAAAGCCCATCCAGTGCCACCCCCTGCCATGGGCAGGGACACCTCCCACTGTCCCAGGCTGCTCCAAGCCCCAATGTCCAACCTGGCCTTGGGCACTGCCAGGGATCCAGGGGCAGCCACAGCTTCTCTGGGCACCCTGTGCCAGGGCCTGCCCACCCTCCCAGGGAACAATCCCCAATATCTGATCTAAACCTGCCCTCTGGCACTTTAAAGCCATCTTTTGTCCTGTCCCTCCATCCCTTGTCAGAGGTCCCTGTCCCTGGCTTTCTCCGTGGCAGGAAAAGCAAGTCAGGGTTAACTTTGTTCTTACTCAGGCAGAGGTGCCATGGAGAGGATCAGGAATGTGTGGCCTGTCCCAAATCACCTTAGGGATGAAGTGTGGGAGGGTGGGTATGGGAAACAGCAACAGGAATTTAAAAAGGCTCCTGTGACCTGAAGAACCTGAGAAACAACCAGTGGGTGCTGAGCATTCCTGGGAAAGGAAAGTTCCATGCTGGAAATGGGTGCTCAGCTGCTCCAGCTCGTAGGTACAGGAAGAATCACTCACCTACACAAATTGCAGAGGTGCCAAAGTGGGTGTTAATGCCCCACTGCCCCCCTGCATACAGACATCTCATGGTGGAGACTTCCACACCTCTGCTCCAGCAGCCTCAAAGTGCTCAGAACCCAAAATAGTGCTGGCCAGGGGCTGGATTGCTTAAAATATTTCCCTAAGCCTCGTTCTCCTCCCTCTCTCCTTTCCCCAGCGGGTTGGTGGGTGGTCTGTTGGCTGGCTTTGGGTTTGGCCATGGGTGGCCTCGAGCTGAAGATTCTGGGCTAGGGGACCTTGCTGGAGCCTGGCTCAGAGGCAGGGGGGCTCGTTCCTCCTTCAGCCAACTGCAGAAAGTAGTTCAGGCTCGACTCGTGAGGCTTGGCCCCTCTGCCTGGGCTAAACGTGAACTTCCCTGAGGGTTTGGGTTTGGATCCAGCCAGCAAAGTCCCGCTGTTGGAGTTCAGGGGAGCTGCCAAGCTGTCCTAAATTCAGGTGGGTGGCGGGGCTGGATCTCCCCCCATGAGGCCAGCTGTGAACAAAAAAGGGTCTGTGATGGAGGGCAGCAGTGTTTAGCTTGGGATGTGTGACTCCTAACCACGAACAGAGTCAATATTTAATAGAAAAGAATGGAAAATTAGTAAAAATAGTAGTTTAAGCAGACCTGTGTCACTTCAGCATAGCTGTAAGGGGTATCTTTTGCCCTTTCAAGTGTTTATTTTATTTTTTTTTTTTAATGAATCTTGGACCCCGGCAGCTTTTGGGGTGTTGTGGTTTGCTGCTCCAAAGGAGCTCTACCAGCACCCTCCTCTGAGCTGCCCTGCAGAGGGAGGGATGGGAAATACACTCATTTTGCAGTCAATGTTTTTAAACAAACCCTTTTCAGCTGTGGCCAGACTTGAACCTTCAAATGTTTCCATGCCTGGTGAAAATGGGGTTTCTTTAAATAAAAACTGACACCACCACTCCAGAGCAGAATCCCAGACTGGTTTGGGTGGGAATGAACCTCAAAGCCCACCCAGTGCCACCCCTGCCATGGCAGGGACACCTCCCACTGTCCCAGGCTGCTCCAAGCCCCAGTGTCCAGCCTGGCCTTGGGCACTGCCAGGGATCCAGGGGCAGCCACAGCTGCTCTGGGCACCCTGTGCCAGGGCCTGCCCACCCTCCCAGGGAACAATTCCTTCTCAATCTCCTAGATCAGCTCTGGTGTGGGGGGTGTTGGAGGCACCTTCTCCTTTCTGAGTGATCCTCGCTCTTCCCATCACGTCAGATTCCTGCTGTGGATGGGGTGGCTTGGGATGGTCTTGCTGGAAAAACTAAAATACATAAAAATGCCATCCACCCTCCAAGATCTCCTCACCTCTCTTGCTGAGAGCAGTGCCACCATCCTGGACTCGACTTGCCCTGAAGTTCTGTCATTTCTTCGAGACAGTTTCAGCTCTGGCATTTTCCCACTGGGAAAACTGGCTTCTCAGGCAGCTCCAGCCCAGCTTTCTGCTGGAGCTGTTGGAAAAGACACGGCCACCCTTCCTGGCAAACCTTGCTAGCAACACTTGGGTCATACTCTGCTTTTATTTCCCCTGCTTTGAAAGCAGCCAGACTTCTCCCAAAACTTGGAAATTGCTGAAGCCTCTCCAGCACCCAGCAACAAATTACGGCTGTGAGATAACACACAGCCCTGGGCATTGGCTAGAAATGGCGCGTTCCAAATATTTTAATTCCTGATTTGTATGTTTGGGAGAAAAAAAGCCTTCAGATGCCGTGCAATGCATGTATAAATTCTGAACTGTAAATAAATATCCTCCCTGGGACCTCTGATTTTTTTGGCAGTTTATCAAGCAGTGAGGTTTAAATGGGAATACATTCAGCTGGACGAGAAACCATCAGAATATCTCTGGGATTTTGGAGCGGGATGGGGCTCCCTGAGCTGGGCAGGTGTTGGTGTCCATGAAAATTGAGACCTGAGAGCATCCAAAGGGACCTCTGGAGGGGACACGAGTCAAGGTTTTGTCCCATTTATGGCCTGCATGAGTCAATTCTGTTGTGAGAAGGTCGCAGATGAATCAGAGCCGCTTCTCCAGCCTTGCCAGAGAATTCCTGCTGCCCAGGCTCTGGGCCTCTGGACAGGGATGCTGTGCTCCCAAGGAGGACGGTTGGCACCTGTGGGATTGCTCAAATAACTCTTTAAAAACACTGGATGTGGATGCACCCAGTGTTGCTTCCCAGGCTTCAAGCTGAGATGTGGCAGAACTTCTCGTGCTGTAGGAAAATAAAAATATATATTTAAAACGGCAAGAATCCAGTTAGGATAGGAAAAATGCCTCCCACAGGCCCGAAGTCAGGTTGGAATCTGCTTTGTGCATCTTGGAAATTGCTTTTCACAGGTCCTGACTTCAGTGGAGAGGAGCACGGAGAGGTTTTGTCCCCAGCCTTGAGCAGTCATGCAAGGCTGGCTGTAAAACCCCTCCAGGTGAGCTGCCAGCAGCTTTTCCAGGAACACCAGGCTTGGGACCAGCTCTGCCTGCGGGAATGAGCTTGGGAAGGCAGGAAAACAAGGCTTTGGAAATAATCCAGCTGGCTCTGTCACCTCGGTGTTTCCTTTCTTCATCAACACAACTTTAC
The DNA here is from genome assembly GCA_026261815.1 of Monarcha castaneiventris obscurior. NCBI lineage: Eukaryota > Metazoa > Chordata > Aves > Passeriformes > Monarchidae > Monarcha > Monarcha castaneiventris. Next base: position 680,936 of record JAMPIT010000104.1, on the reverse strand, counting down.
CTGGGTGCAGTGACTCTGAAGTGACTCTGAGAGCGACTGTGAAGGGCAATCCTCCCTCCTTTCCCTTTCCAAAGTGGTTGGAATTGTCCCTTAGCTGCTGGACTAGGTGGTTCCTGGGAGCAGAGCGTGCTTACCTGGCTGTTCCCAGGCTCCAGTGTGGGGAGCAGGTGATGCAGAAAATGCTCAAACGCAGAACAAACCAAGCAGAGGAGAAATGTTAATTGAGATTTCTCCAAAAGGCAGCTGGTTTTGTTGGTTTTGCTCACTGGGTTATGCAGATGCTCCCTTGGGGTCAGGGATCTCTGACTGAGCTGGTGCTTTCAGCTGTGGCAGAAAGCATAAAAAAGGTCATAAATACAGCTTTGACTTCAGGTAAAAAGTAGTAAGATCTCCCCAAAAGACAGACAAAATTGCTTCTAAACCCAGCTTGCAGTAATTTCATACTCTATATATGCAAGAGGTTTCAGTAATAGTTGTGTAGCACCAAGAATTCATCGTTTTTCACTGTAAATATTTCCTAGAGTAAAGAAAAACCCAAACAATTCCCCAGCTGTCTGTATCCCTGATGGATTTGTACCTCCTGAGATGAATTTCAGTATTTTTCACCTGTTCCACCTGAAACAGATCAGGTTTTACTGCCACAGTCAGTGTTGACTGAACTTTTTCTGTAGTTTTTACGGTGTCTTTGAAGATCTGTGGGGTTTTCACTTAATTATCTCCCCCCTCCCCCAACAGTTACGAACAGGTGGTGAGCAGAACAGGGTGTCATTCCTTAGTAAAAAAGGATTTAATCTTGAAAATTCTATTTTTAAGGAACCTAAACCTGAACACCTGTGTTGGGAGAGTCTGCAGGAGCTGAGGATCATCTTGGAATGGTTTCTCTGCTCAGTCGCTTCCAAAGGAAAAAGTCACGGAAGCCAAATGTTGCTTGGGATTTTAAGCTGAAAATGTATTTAGAAAGCAGAGAGTCCTCGAGGGAATCGAGGTAAAAATAGCTGCCAAACAAGGCAAAACTGAGGAGGAAAAGAACATTGATATTCAGTATATTCATTTCTCACGGAGCCTGACGTTAACGGCTCTGCTGGGAAATTACATTATTATTGTTAAAATGCTGTGGAAATCCAAATAAAGGCTGGGAAGCTACAGGATGTTCTCGGAGGATGCAAGCTTGGCTGGATGAAAATGAAATAAACAGTTCAGCTCCAACACCTAAATATTGATAGAAAGATGTAAAAGTTGAGGAGGCTTCACAGACCAGCACGTGACAGGGATGTCCCAGGGCACTGGGCAGGCCTGGAAAGTCAAATATTCTCAGTGTCCCTGTGAAGCAGTCGGAGTTCATGCGGTGTCCTAGAAAAGCAGGATGTGAGCCAAGGAATAAAGGAATAACAACCAAAACAACAGAGTCAGTGACTGGGTTGTGCAGGAGTTGGGCTGCAGCAGCACAGGGAGGAGTGGGCTTTAAAAATAACCTTGCTGGTGGGTGAAAAGTCCCCTGGGAGAGCAGCCCCGAGCAGTGGGGGATCCCCATCCTAGGGGACAGACCTGGTGCTCCCAGACCGTGCCATGGCCCCTTTCCCAGCGCTTCCAGCGGGAGCCTGCTGGGATTGCTGGGAGATGCCAGAGCAGAGCAACTGCACGTGCTGCCACTTCAGGGCAGCGGCTCCTCAGGGGGCTTCTGGGTCAGAACAGAGCAGGGCAAGAGCCCCGAGTGGGAGAATCTCCCTGGAGTTCATGGCTGTGCTTTTCCTGCAGTCGGTCAGGGCTTCCAGGACATTTCCACACAGAGCCCATGGGCCCAGCTCACACTCGCAGTTACTCCTCACAGCAAAACAGAATGGGGGCCTTTTCCATGGTCCTTTTCCAACTGCTTTGTCACCCTCCTGATTTTCCAGAGCCGCTTTGGACATGTCAGAGTTTCTTCCTGATGGTGGTGTTGTCACCTCCAAGCTCTGCATCCAAAGGCAGGACACGAGCAGGCCTGAGGATGGAAAAGCTGGGCTGTACCTCAAACCCCGCTGCCCCAAACACCCCCAGCCACAGGCAGGCTGCTCTTGGAGCTGATCCAAAGGAAATGCAGGGGGTGCTGAGGAGGAGCAGCCTTCAGCAGCATCGCCTTCCCAAGATATCCATCAGTTGTCACCCAATTTTGGCACCGGCCACGACTGCGAGGAGCAGGAAGCTTTTTAGATGGGTCCCAGATGAGATGCTGAGCATTTTCCAGGAGCATTTCTGTCTGGGAATAGACAGTGGGAGGCTGAGTGGATTTGTGGCTGGCCAGGTGGCTGTCACAGCTGTGCTGTGCTGTGCTGTGCTGCTGGATGTCACTCCTGCCACTGCTGCCCTCAGGGCTTTGTTCCACGGCTGCAGAGGGGAAATGCTCTGGGACATCAGTTTTTCCTGAGAGGTGGAACCATTTTTATTATTGATTTACAGCTGCCTAAAAATTTTAGTATCTATTTTTTAAAATGTATAATAATGTCTACAGTAAAAGTGCCTATTTTACAAAATATATAGACAGTCCAGGAAAGTCTTTGCTTAAATTTGTAATAAGGTCAAGTGATGGGAGATGACAAAAAAGGAGGTTTTTACGTGGCAATCATCTGTTTAAAAGTCTGGCAGAAAGTGATTATTTTTTAATGGAGTTATGCCAAAACTCTCAGTTTTTGTTCACGTTCACCATTTTTCAAAAATCACCCCGTGCTGAGTGGGAGGGAGGATACAGCCTTAAGAACCACAAATGCAGAGTGGGAAATTCTTCTGGGATAGCAGAGAGGGGGAAAAAAAAAACCCAGCAGGAATTCAGGCGTAGATGTTGAGAGCATCTAAATTTGGCTGCTGGATTTTTGCAGCCCCAACAGGTCCCACTTGTGCAGTTTATTTTTTCCCCCCCTCTTTATTAAAAAGAAAACTCTTTGCAGTCCGTGGCTGGAGTGTCCAGTTGTGGAAGTGCCTCCATGGGGGAGTTAATAATATTTATCTAAAACATGCCAGAGCCCATGTGGAGTCTGGGGGATTGGGCTGGATAAAACCAGAATGAAATCCCTGCTATCCTGGGAGCCGCTGGAGGGGCTTTTATTTTTCTCCCACCAGCCTCTGATGCTGTGGAGCAGTTGTGGTGAGAGCATGGATGTGATGATACCCTGGTAGCCAAAGGAATATTTTTAGCTTCCTCGTTTTCCTTAAGGAAAATGACATCCTGCTTGTGACATTCGCAGGATTATTTTAATTTATATTAATAGGGGAAGAAGTTGAAGCTGTGGGACCATTTCCAGAGCAGTGTCATAAGCAGCAGTGAGAAAAAATGCCAGAAAGAAAGAGGATACAAGGGAATATTTCCAACTTAATGCTGCAAGAAAAATATTTAATGTGGGATATCACAATATTTTATATAATCCTAGAATGGTTTGGGTTGGAAAGAACCATAAAGCTCATCCCATGCCATGGCAGGGACACCTCCCACTGTCCCAGGCTGCTCCAAGCCCCAGTGTCCAACCTGGCCTTGGGCACTGCCAGGGATCCAGGGGCAGCCCCAGCTTCTCTGGGCACCCTGTGCCAGGGCCTGCCCACCCTCCCAGGGAACAATTCCTTCCCAATATCCCATCCAGCCCTGCCCTCTGGCACTGGGAAGCCATTCCCTGGGTCCTGTCCCTCCAGCCCTTGTCCCCAGTCCCTCTCCAGCTCTCCTGGAGCCCCTTTAGGCCCTGCAAGGGGCTCTGAGCTCTCCCTGGAGCCTTCTCCTCTCCAGGTGAGCACCCCCAGCTCTCCCAGCCTGGCTCCAGAGCAGAGGGGCTCTGTGAATTCATGAAATTTCACAAGAAAAAAATCCTAGATTTGGGTGACAGGAATAATTTCCCCTGACTTACAGCACGTGCAGTGTCATTGTGCTGGAAGGTTTGATGGGTTATAATTAACAGCAGAGAGTGAATTCAACCCAGTTTCCCCAGTGGCAGAGGGGTTAGAACCAGATGATCTTTAAGGTCTCCCTTCCAAGCCAAACCATCCTGGGATTCCATGGAAATGCCCGAGCAGCAGCGCCAGGAGCTTCCTGTGATCCAAAGGAGTGGTGGATTTCTTGCACACTTCAATAGCTGCAGGGCTGGGATGTTGTAGGAGTACATCCCCACACTGCTCGTGCCCCAAGCCAACTCCAAGGCACTTTTTGAAGGTGTCAGGCAGCAAGAAATCCTGTGACTAACTCAGAATTAACTCAGCACACCGGCTGCTCCATGGCATCATCTCCAAAGGGACTGGGAACGCTGATTTTTTAATATAAACATCTTTGTTCCCATTTAGGGAATTACTCCGTGGTGAAAAGGCTCATATCTGTCAGTAAATTAGACACTGAGGAGGTGACACAGTTTATTAAATTACCCAGTGAAATAAGGACTAAAATGATCACCAAAGAAGGAAACAGCACAAAATTAATCCTTCCTTTTTGTGGTCTTAAAATGCCCTCCCATTGAAATCTCCTGTGTCCATAAGGCAGCTCCATCCCTTAGGAAGCTGCCATGAAACTTCAGCCGATGTTAAGAGATGGGGGCGAAAAATAGGTTCAGACTTTTGCCACTATTTAAGCAAGTCATAAATAACGGAATATTTTCTTTTTTAACATGGTGGGGATTACTGCCTCCATCCAGCTCCTCCAAATCACACAGGGCTGTGACCTCGAGTCCACCCTGCTGCTGCTGCAGAGGCTCTTTGCTTGCAAAAGCCAGTTTGAAAGAGAGAATGGTGGGGGTTGCAGAGGTGGAGTAAAAGGCAGGGTATTGATTTTATAAAAACCCAGCATCACCTTTGATACTCTGTTAAAGTTACACCAAGGGAGAGCTGGCACGGCTTCCAGAGGGATAATTACGGCCCCAGCCTGAGTAATGTCTGCGTGCTTTGGGCTTGCGGAGCGAGCTGCCTTTATTAGAGCGAGCTGGGATGAGAAATGAAGGCGCTGAGCCTTCCTGGGTTCAAAAGCTGGCGTATTTTACATCTCTGCTGGCTGTAAACTGCTCTCTCTAGCGCCCCGTAACAGAGCAGCCGCGGGGAGCCGGGAGAGCGAGCTCTGGCAGCGCTGGCCGGAGCCGAGGGGTCACTTCCCAGCACTTCGTGTTTTGCCTCCTCTGAACGTGCGGATGTTCGCCCTCCGTTGGGAGCGAGCTGTGGGAAGGGAGGGCTCAATCCTTCAGGACATTCTGGGACCCCTTCCTTAGGGATGGGATGGTGCCCTTTCCTTGGATAAACTCACGGGGGTCTCACTGGGCAGGCTGAAAAGCTAAAATCGTGCTCTAATAAAAGGCACCAATGACAAGGGGGTTGGAAAGCTCTTCCCCAGCACTTGTAGGAGCTGCCCGGGCTACAACCATCGCATCCTCACCAATAACTGCGGCCGTCCCGAAATTAACAGCGCTCTGTTAATGCCGGGGAGGGCTGGGATGGGTTTATCCCTGAAAAACGGGGCTGTCCAGAGCTCAGCCCGGGCGGCGGTGCTGGCGCGGGGCGGAGTCGGGGCTGGGGCCGGCTCCAGGAGCTGCCTCTGCGCCTCTTGATCCAGGGAGAGTGGGACACAAAAATCCGCCTGCTCTCCGGCCCTGCTCTCATTCTGCATCTCCCGCTCCGTGCCCTGAGGAGCTGCGGAGTTTCCCTGCTCCTGGCCGGGCTCTCCGGGCATCCTGGTGGGCACAGGGAGGAGCGGGATGCCGCTGCTCCGGTGCCTCGGGGGTGCGCAGGTCCCTGTGCTTCCAGCCGCTCCTCCTGCTGGCCCTGGGCATCCCTGGGGCGCTGCCTGGGTGCCCGCTGTGCCAGCCCGGGAGGGCAGCGGGACCTGTGCAGGCTCCCAGCCGGGACAGGGACGCGGGACACAGTGGGGCTGCGGAACTCCATCCCCCTGTCCCGTGCCGCTCCAGGCTCTCTCAGTCTCCTCGCAAAGGCTCCTCAGTGCCGTGCTGGCGCTTCGCTGTTTTATCTCTGTGCTTATCGCAGTTGCTTCGGGCTGAGCCCAGCCCCTGCGCTGGGAGCGTCCCGGGAAGGGCCGAGGGATGCGGAGCGTGGCTTTGGCTCGGTGTAGGGCCACAGGGAGGCTGTGACCCCACAGGCTTCCAGGGCCTCCTGCTCTGTGATTTTGGCCTCCCGGGAGGCCTTCTGTGCATCCCAAGCAGCCCAAGCCAGCTGGGATATTAATAATGACCACGTGCTGGACTGCTCCCACTCTTCAACCCCACAGTGCCAGGGTGGGGAGGCAGCCTGGGGCCTGTTCCTGCTGTTCTCTGCTCCAGAGATGGGATTTTCTTTAAGTGGAAGCTCTCCCCAAAACAGTCACAGCCCAGTGTCTCCAGCTGGGGTCCAGTAATGTGATGAGGGCTGGAGAGACTCTCAGGGTATGGGGCTGAGGGCATGGGTGTAGCTGTTGGTTTAATTCACAAAAAATACATAATTATCTTTAACTCACTGCATCCTTGGAGTTTCCTCTCTGGCCCCTGGGGCTGTGAAACAACTGAAACCAGAAGTGTGGTGTTCCTGGGGTGAAAACATGGAATTACCCAGTCCCAATTCAAAGAGGTGTTCGGCCGGTTTTTAAAAACCTCTTTGGGGAAAGTTGCATCCTCCTTCTGATGCATGTGGGATTGTTGTAGGGCAAAAACTGCATTTTGGAGCAGTCAGGGGGCTGCTGCTGCTTGATGGAGATCCCTCTGCTTTCCTCATTCAGGACAGACAGAAGTTTGGGAATGGCAGCAGTATGAGTGTCCCATGGGATTTGAAACTGCCTCAGGTTTTGAGAAAAGGAAAAGAGGTTTTGATCCTCCTTTCCTGACTGGGTATCCTGGCAGAAAGACCACAAGTCTTTATACTTAAATAGACAGAGGACTCTCCCGTCCATAATTACAGCTATAAAAAGAAAACAGAGAATTTCATTGATAAGAGAACATAAAACTGCCTCAGGTGACCATGTTTTGAGAAAAGGGTTCCTCTGTCATTTAAAAAACCTGGATGAAAGTGATGGTTGTGCACCTGAAATTGTTAAATAAATAATACAAACTCATCCTGTCTCATTCCCAGGGGAGTATTTTTATCCCCAGATGAAGGTATTCTTCACCCTAATTTTGTTTCTACACAAGTTAATGTTCTCCTGAGAAAATCATAAAGTCTGTAAAATAAGTGATGAAGAACAACCAACCCACTGCCCTACACACACACAGAGGACCAAGAAAACCCTGAGAACTGCCCAATGAAAGTAAAAACCCCAAAATGAAGCTTCAAAACATTTCAGAAGTAATTAAAATACACCAGGAAGTGATCATTCTCCCTTTAAAATGAACAAACTACCTAAAGCTGCTCCTTTCTGTGGAGCAAAGAGTTCTCAAGTCCATAATTACATACACAAATAGAAAATAAGGAACTGTATTGATAAGATAATTTTTCTTACTTCCCTACCAAAGAGGTTAAAAAAAACCCCCCACCTCCAAAAACTTCATTTGCCTTAAAAAAAGAGATTAGGGAGTTGCCACTTTGCCATGAACTCTCCAGTGTGGAGAAAGTAGTTACATCTCCAGCTATTCTGTGACTCCAAAACCTGGTTGTCTTGCACTATCAGTATTTATTTAACTTAATTAAAAGCTTCATTAAAGCCTTAACTGCAAAACACGCTGAGATGAGTAACTGTGCCTGAGTGGAATGAAGGTTTCCCTTCCCCAAGGGATTTGCCCACCTTCATCTTCCTCAGAGACAGCTGAATCTGCTCTGCTTTATTCCCAGCCAGGTGTGAGGGGTCCTCGTTTTCCCCCTCCTGAGGCTGAGGGGAGGCACCAGAAGGCCCAGGTGAGGATCCAGAGTGGTTCCTGCATTTCCTGTCTCTACCCGAGGCCACACTTGCCCCATCCAGGTGTTTTCCACCCTGGGCCTTTCTCCTTCCACCCAGCTGCTTTGCCAGATGTTGATTTTCAGTACTGATGCTTTTCTCCTACTCATCCGAGGCACTTTGACAAGAGGAATCCAGGAATGTCCTCCCAGGCTGAGTTCCTGTCCTTGTGACAGGTTCCACGGTGCCAGGTTTAGAGGCGACAGGCAAAGATCCCTCCTCAGGACCCAGCTGTGCTTGCTCCTGAGGGGAATCACCCCCACATGATCTTTTCCTTCCTTGATGACTTTCTCCCTCCTTTGGCTGAAGGGAGATGTTATCCCGGTTTTGGGCTGGAATTTTCTCTGTTTTCCTGATGATTTTGGTTCTGGTCTTCTCCAGTTGTGACTGTCGGGGGTCAGTCACCACCATTCTGGTGTGACCCGAGGCTGACTAAGGCAGTGCCACCTAAGAGCTCACCCTGTTCCCCCACACACTTCCCAGCTGGTTGGTTGGAGCCAGCCAACCACTCCTACAGGAGTTTTCCTCCCGATGGAGCAGGCAGAGAGGAGCACCATTAGGGGGGGAATCCTTTATTTGGGCTCCGTGGCGAATCACAGACTGGTCTCAACGAGCCACGGCCAGGAGTACGGAGCCCATTCGATGCCCTGGGTGGATTCGTGGAGCACCATCAACCCCCCGAGCCGTGCCGCGCGTCCCTGTGCCGCTCCCTGGGGATGCCGTGCCCGTCTGGGGCCGCAGCTGTCCCCAGGGACCCGGCCGGGGCCGGTGCCGGTGCCGAGGGGCTCGGGCCGTGCCCCGGTGCAGGAGCCGCGGAGCGCCCGGAGCAGCCTGCGGAACAGCGAGAGCCGCTGCCGGCGGCCCGGGCGCTCCGGGGCTGCGCCTGGGGGCAGCACCGGGGGCTCTGTCTGCGTCTCCCGATCCACGAGCAGCAGGAAACGCGAGTTCCGCTGCTTTTGGGCCGGGGTCTCGGTCTGCGTGGCTCGATCCACGCGTTCAGCCGCACCCGAGCGCTCCGGTGCGGGGGTCTCAGTCTGGGTGAGCTGGTGGACGAAGGGCGGCTCTGTCTCGGCTGAGGCGGGGGTCGGGGGTGTGCGAGGCACTGCTGGGGAGTTCTCCGGAGTGGCCTTGCCCGAGCAGGCCACGCAGCTCCTCAGCCGCCGGCACTGCCCGCGGGCCGCCGTGTTGCCCGGCGGCGGCGGCACCGGGACGGGGATGGACACGCCGGAGCGCGGCCTCTGCGCCCGAGGCAGCCGGGCCGAGCTGGGATGGCTCCCGGCGCTCTGCTGGAGGCGGGAATGCCGTGAGGGCCGGTCCGCACGGAGGGATGGAGCCGAGCTCTGGGACTGCAGCACCTGGAGGCGGGAATGCCGTGAGGGCCGGTCCGCACGGAGGGATGGAGCCGAGCTGAGGGGCCGAACCACCTGGGGGTGGGAATGCCGTGAGGGCCTGTCCTGACAGAGGGATGGAGCCGAGCTGAGGGGCTGCAGCACCTGGGGGCGGGAATGGCTTGAGGGCCGGTCCCGACGGAGGGATGGAGCCGAGCTCTGGGACTGCCGCTCCTGGAGGCGGGAATGCCGTGAGGGCCGGTCCGCACGGATGGATGGAGCCGAGCTGAGGGGCTGCAGCACCTGAGGGCGGGAATGCCGTGAGGCCCTATCCTGACGGAGGGATGGAGCCGAGCTGAGGGGCTGCAGCACCTGAGGGCGGGAATGCCGTGAGGGCCTATCCTGACGGAGGGATGGAGCCGAGCTGAGGGGATGCAGCACCTGAGGGCGGGAATGCCGTGAGGGCCTGTCCTGACGGAGGGATGGAGCCGAGCTGAGGGGATGCAGCACCTGAGGGCGGGAATGCCGTGAGGGCCTGTCCTGACGGAGGGATGGAGCCGAGCTCTGGGACTTCAGCACCTGGAGGCGGGAATGGCTTGAGGGCCGGTCCCGACGGAGGGATGGAGCCGAGCTCGGGCAGCCCCGCGGCTGGGGCTGCTGCACCTGGATGTGAGAGGAGAAAGAGACGCGGGAGGTGTGGGATGGAGGCGGCTGCTTCGGGCCGGTGCCGGCCCCATCCCCGCCTCTCTCTGCAGCCCCATCCTTCAGCAGGTGCCTCTCGGAAGGCTGGGGGCTGAGCTCTCCCTTCTCCATGGGTATGCTCGGGTAGCTATCCCGGGGAGCTGCGGCCTCCGGAGCGCGGTGCTCTGCGCTGCTGGAGGGCACAGCCCGGCATGCTCCTGAAACACCCCGGGCCCCGCAGTGCCGCACGGGCCGTGGGGCTGTCAGGAGGCGTCTCTGTGTCACAATGGCCCCATGGCACTGAGACACCTCGGTGTCACAATGGGCCCTGGGCACCGTGAGCCCCCTTTGTGACACAGCCCCGTGCCCGAAGCGGCTGGGAATGGCAGGACCGGGCACGGGGCAGCCCCTGCCTTCCGCTCCTGGACACTTTGTCCTGACGGGAGCCTGTGGGGATCGCCCCGCAGCCCGGGCAGCGGAGCGGGGCGCTCCCACGCCTGTGGAACATCCCCCTTTTTCCCTTCCCGAGCTCCCGGGAAGGGCCGGGCTGTCCCGAAAGCTCGGCCCTGCTCTGCTCGATCGTGTCGCCCACGAGGTGGCGCTCTCTGCCTGCCAATGAAGTCCAATGCAATTATTATTATCAATAATTGTTAATTAGTTCCCCCCCCGCCCCGGACTGTCTGACCCCTTGGCCGCAGGGATGCTCCCAGTCTGAGGATGGGGCAGCTCCGAGCCTGGAGGTTTCCAACCACGCGTGAAAGGCTGGAGGCACAGACACAAGAGTGCAAAAACACCTCACCATCCCCACCTCCTTAAAGGAAAGAGAGGGTGCTAATTGATTTTTCCACCTTAATTTAATACTCCATCGGTACAGCCTTGTCCTCCAGCTCAGATGCTTTTCCCTCTCCTTGCCCTGCCCAGCAGACAAGGGAGTCTGTCCCTAAAGCTTCAGCACAAGATTCTATGGGTTGGGATGTGGACCCTGAGCGGTTCCTGGGTGCCCTGAGTGCGCAAGGCCTGGCTGTGGGGGCTGGGAAAAACCCTCTCCCCTTTTTTGCCTGCAGCAAGGGCCTCCTGAAATCCCTCCTCGGAAACAAGAGTGGTTTGGGAGGGAAATGTGATAAGGGGAGCTGATGGTGCCCTTTGCCAGCCGGCATTAAAAATTCATGTGCATGATGGGCTCTTCCAAATAAGTCCGGGAAGGATGAATTCCTCCCTCCCTGGACATGCTGGCAAAGCACTCCGGCTGCCTCCCCCCTCCGGTACCACCAGGGCCCCGGTGTCTGTGCCTGGGGACGGGCTCGGCTCCCTCAGGGCGTGCGGTGCAGGCTGTCCGTGCATGGTGGGATGAGGGACACGGGCTGTCTGGGAAGCTGCGTGTCCCACGGGGTGGTGGGGGCTGGCTGCCTGTGCTGGGGGGTGACCTGGAGGGCAGGGAGAGGGGGGCAGCCAGGGGGGCACCGGGAGGAGGGCAAGGAGCAAGGAAACCTGGTGGGGAGGGGTGTGGGGTCCTGGATGGGGGGGGATGCAGGTAAGCGGGAGCAGTGGGATGTGGGGAAGGATGGTGGCTGGGATGTGGGGTGCCCCAGCCGTGAGGTACACGGGATAATCTGCGCAGGGAAGGATGGAGGGAGGTGTGCAAGGTGCCCAGGTGCCCTGCCAAGGCGGGTACCCAGGAGGGACCAACGGGGGAGTGCTGAGGGTAACGCAGCCTGGAATGTGGGGTGAGGACCGGGGTGGGATGCTGAGCTCCTTGGGGGGCGGGATGGGATGCGGAGCTCCCGGGGTGCTGAGTTCCCGGGAGGGAAAGAATGGGATGCTGAGTTCCTGGAGGGGGAGGAATGGGATGCTGAGCTGCCGGGGGCCGGGCCGGGCGGGCCGGGGGGCGGCTCCACGTGGCTCATTAGCGGGAGGCAATTTAATATTTATGAAGTGTTCTTGTTTGAATCCCAAGTCTTCGGCTCCAGTTACAAGGAGCTGCGTCACCCTGCGATCACATGGTAATTGTTGCTATTTCCAGGATCCCAGCCTCGCAGAGTGGCACAAGAGCTCTTTTCCCTTTTCTTGTCCTCTCCCCGCCCGCCTTTTCCCTTGTTTGCCGCTGGTGTCGGGGCTGTTTTGGCTCGGCGCTGGCCGGCGGGCGCGGGGCGATGCCGGGGCCGCTGCCCTGAGCCGGGGCGGGCGCGCCGCACCCCCGCCCTGCCCCTGCCCCTGCCCCTGCCCGGGAGCCGCTCCATGCGAGCGGGACCGGCCCGGCGCCCCCAAAATGACCGAGCTGGAAGGGGACTTCACCAAGCTGCTGCTGCTGAAGGAGGAGCGGATCAAGGAGCTGGAGCGGCGCCTGGGGGAGAAGGACGAGGAGATCCAGGAGCTGCGGCGGCGGCTGCACAAATGCCAGTCCGTGCTGCCGGCCCCCAGCCCGCACATCGGGCCCCGCACCACCCGGGCGCAGGGCATCTCGGCCGAGCCGCAGACCTACCGCTCCTTCCACGACCTCCGCCAGGCTTTCCGCAAGTTCACCAAGGCCGAGAGGTAGGGACGGCACCCCCTTTTCCCGCCTCCCGCGAACCCCGTTCCCGAGCGGGGCGGCCGGGACACCGCGTCCCCCCGCCTGGGATCCCCGGCACGGACCGTGCCCGGGGCGTGGAGTGGCTCCGAGCCGCCGGGAAGGAGCCCTGCGGGGGATCGGACAGCCCCGACCTCCCTCCCTCCCTGGCTTCGCTCTTCCCTTCCCCGCCGCGGCTCCGCTGCGGCTCCCGGGGGATGCTCGGCCGGAGCGCGGGGGGGCGGCGGTGCCTCCCCGGCGCTGGGAAAAGTTTGCGGCGGGGCCGGGAAGTTGTTCGGTGGCTGCTCGGGAGCCGCCAGCACCCCCGGCAGCGCCGTTCCTGGGGCAGGTGCTGCCTCTCGCCCCGGCCCCCGTTTCCCGACCCCATGCTCCCCAGAAAGCAGAGCCCGCGCTGCTCCACCCGCGGGCTTTGCAGCGGTGCTTTGCCTCCTGTTGTCCCGGTGGGACTCGCTGATCCTGGAGGACTTTTTCCACGCTGAGGATTCTGTGATTCTGTTCCCCTGTGCCAGTGTCAGGCACCCACAGAGGGGTTTTTTTTGTGGGGAGCATAGGGTCTGCATCACTCAACCCCAGGGTCCCGGGTGTTTTCCTGCTTCCATACGTTTGGGAAAACTGGGGAGCGCGGTGCTGTGCCGGCTCCAGCGGGGGTTGACTGTGATGGAGAAGTTGTGAGGGTGTTGGGTGCGATGGAGAAGCTGTGTGTGAGCACAGTGGTGCCCCTGCTTTGGGCAGAAGCTGTGGCTGCCGCTCCTCGAGCGAGGCACGGTCTCGTGTCCTCTGTGCACAGCGATTTATTTCAGCAGAGCCGTTCCCGACGGGATTTGTGTGTGGGGGGGTGTGAATCCACAGCGCTCGCCTCAGTCCACTCCCAAACGTGCTCAGACCAAACTCCAGCCCTTTCTTCCTCACCTGCCCCTCGTTAACGAGACTATTGCTCAAACGAGGAGCACTTGGCTTTGGGCTTTCTTTAATTAATTATTATTCTTTTCCCTGCCTGTGGTGATTTAATGAGGCAAACTGCTGTGCCCAGGGAGGTGTGTGAGTGCGAGTAGAGTGTGTCCACTCGTCCTTCCCCGGGGCAGCACATCCCTTTGCACCCCCTGCCCAAGGCAGAGGCCAGGTCCTGTGCATGGAGAAGAAACCCACGGCCAACTTTTCCTTTTGCTGTTGGTGCAAAACAGGAGCCTCATCTACCACAGGGAAGGTGACAGTGACCTGGCACCTGTGGTGAGGGCAGGGCCCAGTGCCCCCACCCCGTGTAATCACTTATTTAGAAGTTGTTAAACCTGCTTGTGGCTCTGGTGAGGTTTAGTCCTGGCCTGAAGCTTTCCTGTGCTGTTCCCAGGTTGGGCAGCTCCAGGAAAAGCTGTGTCCATGTGATGCTGTGAAGGTCGTTTGTCCCATCCTGCACCATTCCCATCATCCACAGATGATGTTTCAGCAGGCAGGAAAAACTCCTGGTGGGGCCTGCGGGCAGTTCCAGGCTGGAACTCTGTCCCCTGGCATCTCCCATGCCTCAGCCTCGCTCGTGGTAGCCATGACAATGGTAACCAAGCCAGTCTGGGACCGCTTTTGGGTTTTAATTCTTAATTCTTAATTCTTCCTTTAATTCCGCTTAATTCTTCTCCCGTCTCGTTGCTGGGAGAGCAGCGGGCGGCTCCGTGGTGTGCTGAGCACGCTGCACCCACAAGCTCCCTTTTTCCCCTGTTTCCCCCCAAGTCCCTCCCCACCACGGGTTAGATCAAGGTGTGCTTTCCTAGCAGCGTGTGGGTCCTCGATGCGGTTCCGGGGTGCTGCCCTGGGATCGGGGAGCACAGGGCTGTGCCGCAGAGGCCTGTGCCAGGAGCACGGCGAGCTCTCCCCGCTGCTGATGCCGACCGGAGGCAGGAATGGCTCTGGCTGGTGCCAGCTCCCCTCAGCGTCCCCGCGGCTTTCTCTGGCTCTGGCATCTCAGAACTGCTGACAGCACTCGGCTGATTTATTTATGGGGCAGCTCATGTACCTCCAGCAGCCTCCTGCCTGCGCCCCAGCGACAGCAGCAGCAGCATCCCAGCTCTCTGTCCCACAGGTCCTCGGCTCCCTGCGAGGCTGAGCATGGGGAACACCTCTTTTCCAAAACCCACAGGCAACTTCCAGACCATAAAACCCCCAAGGGGATGTTCAGACCCATCCGTTTTCAACTGAATGCCAACAGAAACCTTTTTACCTGGGACCAACCTCCAAACACTTTCTCACCTCTGAAGATAAAGATGTAGCTGTTGACAATATAATTGGATTTATTTAGGGCACACTTGTGTGTAATATACACCGACACGGAAAACTTGCAAGGAGTTGAAAGCAGCAAACTATGGGATGACAGGAACTCAAACAGGGATAAATCCCAGCTGAAAGCAGAGAATGGAGTTTGTTTTAGATATGTTGTACCTCTTGTAATGCATCCCTGTCATGTGCAGCAAGGTCAGAGCTGCAAAGACTTGCAGGGATCCAAGGAAAGGGGATGTGAAAAGAGAAAGGTGTTGAAGGATGTGTTATCTTTGGTCTGGAAGTGTGTCTTTATGCTGCTGTTCCTCCTGATAACATGGAAATATAAATTTTAGTGGCAGAAAGCATTGCTGTGTTGATGGCCACGTGTATAGAGCTATCCATGTATCTACATTCAATCTGTAAATTAGATTTTCTTTCAAAATAGCCGCTTTCTGTGCCTGTTGTCAAAATAATTCCTCCCCGTTGTTCCCTGATCCGTTCCTTCCAGCAGAGATTTGAGCTGAGAGAGGAGCCGCACTTCTTGTAAATGATTCCTTAATTTATTTATGGTCAGTGAGTTTTTACTCGCTTTCACCCACAGCCAGGGAGTGTTTCAGATCACACCAGGCCTCGGGGCTGTCTGATCCAGCACCTGCCAGTCCTTTACGGCAATCCAAAGAAGGCAAACCAGCTTGTCCCTGTTTTTCCTGGCGGGGTGGGAGCCATCCGTGGATGATGCAGCAATCCAGGCACTTTGCTAAAGTGATCCCCAGTTGCTAAGCAAAGGCACCGCAGATGATCAATGATGCACAAAGTAAATGCTGAGGTGTGGCAGAGCCGGGCCTAAGAGCTGCATCAGCCCTGCCTGTCCCTGCACCCAGGGGTGCTCTGTGTCCCGGGAGTGATCGACCTGAGCCATAATCCCACCTCAAACCATCCTCCTGGGAAATTCCAGTGCCTGCCTGCCTTAATTCCGAGGCGCGATGTCTAATTCCAGCTAAATCCTGCTTATTTGGGGCGAGAAGCCGCCTTCAAACCAGGGCGGTGTGAAACGACTTTGGGAACTCCGGAGTGTTTCTGGAATAGCGACTGAATCTTCGCTGTGCCAGAGCTGTGCCTGAAGCCCTGGCCCTGCAGGCAATTCCACTTTTTGTGTGTGGTTACATCCTCCACTCCCCAAATGCAGCTTGGGCTGTGCCATCCCGGGGTTTTTCCACGCCACTTTGAGCCTGACACAGTGCTGTAGGCTCAGCCTCAGCAGCATTTAAGACAGATGAGTTTCCCCACGCTGCTCCCGGTAATTTACCCATCCTTCTTGGCTCCCTAACTTTCTCTGCAACTTTTTAACGGATTTTCCCCCCTTTTTTACTTTATTTCAGGAAGCATTTGCCACAAGATGGCAGTGGGGCCTAACGTTTAAGGCGAGGTATTGGGGTGTATTGTGGTTTCAGCCTCCCAGCCCTGGACCAGTCCTCCTGCAGGTGGTTTTCCAGAGAAAATCAGGCATGGAGCCTTGTTTCTCCTGCTTCCACCTTCCCTGAGGTGTTGGGGGACTCTTTGCTGAGGGAGCGTGATCACCCAAGGTGTTTAAACTCAGGGTTAAAGGCTTTGGGTGGTCTCTGTGCGACCGGGGATGGAGGATTGGAGCGGATGCCCTCGACTTTATGCAGCAAAACTTGGGCTAAGCTGGTGTTTGCTGATGGCTGTGGCAGGATCAGTCCATCTCTGGGGTTTGGGTCCTGCCCAGGCCAGGCCCAGCCATGCCCAGGGTAAAAACTGGGCAGCCTGGGAGGTCTCCAGTCCAAAACTCAAGGCAAAGTCACCTTCGGAGCTGGACTGGGGCTGCTCCAGGCTAAAGCAGAGATGTCCTGCACAGCCCTGTAATTCTCCATCGCTTTTTCCCCCGTAACACTTTCGTCTCACATCTCCACCACCCCTGGAGCTGCTCTGTTGATGGCCAGCACCCCCTGGGCACGGCAGGAGGGATGTTCCCCCTCCCTGGAGCCGTGTCCTTCCTCCCTCAGCCCCTTTCTGGGAACTGAGCTGCCTGCCCGTGTTAATTTAGCCATGATCTCATCAGCTGCCAGCCACTAAAGCGGTATCGATCCTGCGCTCAGCCTGCCCGTGAAAAACAACCCAGCTGCTTCCCCACTACCTGGAACCACCCTCCCTCGGGGCCCGGGCAGCCTGCAAAAGGAGCTTTTGCCTCATCTTTTCACTGGTGGGAGACCAGTGTGTGACACTTCAGCCTTCAAGCTAAAGAAGGACACTTTGGGACTGTCCTCATGCAGTATTTGACACCACTCAGCAGCTGTGTCTGAAATAGTTCAAACGGGGAGCTTTTGCTGGATCTGAGTCTGCTCTTTCTCTCTGTAAGGGTCAGCATCGCTTTGCAAAGCGCAGAGGAAGGATAGCAGTGATTTTGACATTAATTACGACTCTAAAAACGCCTCTCTTCCTCATTTACCCATCCCCAATCCAGTCCCAGCCGCTCCCGATGCGCTGCAACAGCAAATTCCTTGGATGCTTCAGCCCTGGGTGATCCCCACCAAAGATCAGAGGGATTTTATTAGCTGGAATTATATTGGCAGAGGAGGAATTAACGCTGCTCTCGTTGCTTGTTGTGAGGGGAGCGCGTGGCTGCTCCAAGGGAGGGAAATACAGGGGGGATTTGACAGGCTTAACTTTGGGGAGAGCTGGAAAATATTCCAGAGAGAGGGATGGAAATGGGAGATGGACTCTTTGTTGGGTCCTCGCTGCTCCTTTGGATGGAGCAACTTGTGGCACGAAGCAGTGGAGGGTATTGAGTGAAGCTGGGGGGGGACAAGGGGGTTGTCAGTGTAGGGAGAGGTGTGACATCAGCCCCTCGAGAAGCCCAAGGTCAGACAAATAAGCACGGAAGGGTTTTAGAAAGGGAGAGCAGCAAATGTTTATGGTTAATCAATGGAAATCATTTCCTGTCTTTTAATTTTTAATGGACTGAACTCACTGCTCCCCCCCCTTCCCTGGGCATCGCTTCCCTTTGGTTTACAGGAGACCTGAAAATCGAGCCAGGACGGGGGGAAATTTGGCTCCCAAAGGGCATCAAATGGTGCCTTTCCACTGGGTACTGCCTGGCGTCCGTCTGTCTGTCTGTCTGTCACCAGCAGCCCTGCTGACCTGATCCACCTTTTCCACTGTATCCCTCCGGTGCCTCCTCACGGGCACAGCGGCATCACTGCCAGGGCAGCACAGCTAAAGCACCTAAAGTCAGTTTGCTCTTCCACCTCCTGCAGAAATACTGCAAAACGGGTATTAATTTATATAGAAACATCTGAAATAATAAAAAATTGATTACTTTATATATAAACATGTGAAATTAAAGAAAAATCCAGTTATTGGACGTGGTCTCTGGTCCTGGTGAAGAAAGGAAGGGCAAGATGGCAGGATTATAATTTTTCTGGGTGGTTTGGGATGAAAAGTCGGACCCTTTGGCTGTGCTGCGTGTTTCTCAGCTGTGCCCCGAGGAAGGGCACCCACATGCCAAGGCTGCCCTCAGCAGGAGCGGGACAGGCCGGGCTGGGCAGGGAATGAGGCAGTGCCCATCCCTGGCTGACGCAGGCTCCGTCCCAGCGGCGTCATCCCAAATTCTTCCTTCGGCCTATTTTTAAACGCCTCAAGTCAGGAGGTTTTTGGAGCCTCCCTTGGGGCACCAAACCACAGGCCCAGAGATTCCCAGGCAGCTGCCAGATCTCCATGTCCCCCACCTTCCCTCTGCCCAGAGCTGTGCTTCCCAATCCCTGAAAACCTGCTTACATGTGGGCTCCAAACCTCAGCCGTGCTCCTGGGCAAGGCCGCCCTAAACTGCTGTTCTCTCCTGGATCTTTGATTGGACTGGATTTATAAAAATACAGGAAGTTTGGAGTTGGGATTGAGCTGTTTTTCTGCAGCAGCTCGTGGGTGTCACTTGGTTTGGAGGAGAAAAAGGGTCCTGTGTCCCTCTTGCCGCTGCGTTTTTAGAAGTGGCATGTGGATGTGGTGGTGTAAAACTGCTTGGCCTCACTCACTCTGGATTTGGCCTCTTATAATTTTTGTCAGATTTTTTTAAAAATCATTTTTGTCAGAATTTTGGTGTCCTTTTTGTCAGAATGTTTGCGTTGCTTTTGTCAGAATTGTTCTGTCACTTTTGTCAGAATCGTCCCACGGAAAAGGTGAAAATCCCCCCCGGGTGGTGAAGTCTTATCAGAGTAAAATGGCATAGAAAGGACTAAAATAAAACTCCGAGTGCCTCTTTCCTAATGAGAAACTTCAGGAAAAAGCCTTCCCAAGATTCCCACTTGGTTGTGGAGCTGAGGCAGGTCCTGGAAAATCTCTAACAGAGCTTGGCACCGGGCTTCCTGAAGAACTTTCCCCTCTGCCGTGACCTCCTGAGTGGAAAAGATGAGGGTTGGGGTTTTTCTTTAATAGACTTTTTTCTGTGTCTCGCTCAAGGGTGTTCTTGGAGCATTTTTGTTCCATTAGTAATAAAACCCTGTAGTCACAAAGGAGGAAGAGGAGGCTGAAAAAGGAGGGAGGGAGGCTGAGCTCAGGGCCGCGGGTGGTGGCAGGAGCTGGGATGATCCTGGGGACCCCCAAGGATAAATGTTTAAGGTAATTTTAAATTTAAATTTCAGGTTTTGGATTAAATTCGTGTTAGGGGCTGAGCCTTGGTGTTGTGCAAATTGCTGCAGGAGAGGGGGAGAAGCTCTCCAAGAATGGGATCAAATCTCTTCTGTTTGACTCAAAGGAGTGTAAATAGATTTGGCAGTAATTCTCTTGGTCATTCCTGGTTTTGAGACATTTTAAGGTGTCAAATGGGGTGAAAACATCCAGTTCATGGCAGTAAATTAACGACAGGCTGGTGGGGTGATGGAAAACTCAAACAGCAGCCACAGAGGGAGAAAACAAAGGATTATTTAATATAAAATACCCAGAAGGAAATTCTGCAGGTGGGAAGCAGGTTCAGGAGAAGTATCTTAATATTTGGGGCTTCTGGCCCCAAGTTTGCACTGAAGGAGGCTGTGATTGATTGATTGATTGATTGATTGATTGATTGCAGCAAGCACAGCTGGATGGGAATTCTGAGTTGTTTTCATTTGCATTTTACACTTTCTTGGGAGTTTCTATAAAATCATCCCAGGTAAAAAGCCATCACCAGTATTCTAAGTATAAAAATTCTGCTTAAAAAAAAAAACCAAACCCAAACAAACCAAAAAGTTCTATTGAGCTGTTTGCAATAAGGGATCAGATCCTGAATCTCAGAATTCCACTTTCTATTTATGTATCTGCCCTGTATTGCCAATATTTAACTTTTTTTAACTCTTTAATGCTTCAGTTTCTGAGGAGCCGTGCTCTGTATTGTTTTTCCTGTGGTGTGTGGAAGTGGGAAGGATAACTAGGAATAATTCCTTGAGACCCCAAAGAACTATACCCAAATCCTCTGAGGGGCTCAACACCAAATTTTGGTGCTTGTATTAAGCCAAAAATGCAACTTTAAGAACTGACATCGGTGGGAATAGCAGGAAGCGATTCCTTAAAATTGCATCCCAAAGGTGGCTTCCAGCTGGGCTGTTTTTAAGGAAGGTCAGCAGTGACTGTGGAGCAGGGAGAGACACTTGGGGAGTTGCTACACTTACTGAAATGTGTCTGTAAAGAAAATCGGGAAGCTGGAAGCAATAAATACATCCAATGTCAATGTCCCCCCGTGCTCCAGCTCATGGGTTTTTTGACTGTCAAGAGAAAATAAATATGTGCCTGTGGAAATAGGGAAAGGTTCTGAAGGTTTGGAGAAGTTTGGAAAGGCAGAATGGAGGAAAGCTGGGAAGGAGCTTCTGGGAAGGTGGGGAAAGCACCAGGAAGTTGCTTTATCTGGGAGAATTTGGCAGTGCCAGGGCCGTATTTCCAAGAGGGTTTTGCTTCCCATCTGCCAGCCCACCCAAACCGGTCTGGGATTCTGCTTTTTCTGCATTTTGTGTTCACCCTTCTCACAGAGCCTTGTGGGCATTTCTGATGCCATTTCAGCCTGCATGGAGGCAGGAAAAAAAAAAAAACCAACCCAAAATCAGCTCTTAGAGGGAAAATTTTCATGGAATGACACTGAGAGTGTGTTTTATCAACAGACAGCCGCCACCTCCTTGGCTACTTTATTGCTGTCTTCTCTGAAGTTCAGAAAAGAACTGTTCAATATTTAAAAAAATAAAATACTAACATGAAAGCAGCATAAAAGGTGGTGATTGTGGGATTTCTTTGCCCCCCCCCCCCTTGATTTTCATGCTACTTTATGAAATCCATGTCAAGTAAAGGGTGAAATCTCCGTGTTCCCTTTCATCCCATAATGCAAGGCTGGGCTCTGCCTGCCAGGAGCACGTTTCTCACTTTGATCTGCAGGTTTATATCACATGTCCAATCCAGGGAAAAGGCTGGATTGCCTTTTGGGAAGCACAGACCGGAGCAATCTCTCTCCCCTGCAGAAACCCTGACTTTTTAAATCTTCTTCCCCACATTTCTCAGCACTGCTGGGGCAGAGGGAGTTGAAGCTGAATTGAAATTTGTCCCTCTCCTCTGTGACATTAAAATAATCACTTTAAAAATGAAGAATTTCAAAGTGTTTTATCTTTTGATAGGAGAACACTCGTGGCAACTTCAACCAGAAACTTGCTCTTCTAGGGGGAAGATGTTGGAAAAATACAGGTTGAGCTGGTGTGGGTATTATGAATATGAAACTTTTTCACTCCATAAATCCATATGTTTGGAGGCAGAAAAGCAAAAAAGGAAGCTGAAATGGTGCTGTGGATCAACTGAAGGCCGGTTTTAGGGAAATTTTGGGGTCTGATTAATCTCTCCAGAGTCTGTGCAGCCAAATCCATCCTAAAGCATGAGTTGCCGGGACCATTTGATTTTGGGACAGTTGTGTCTCACACACCCAGCTCCTGCTGCTGCTGCTCATTGTCTCTTGTACTTTTTTGGCTGTAGTTTCTTCTCTGGGATTAAAAGCAGGTACAGCTGATTCCCATCTTTTATGTTGGGCTGGTTGATTTCTATTTTGGGGAGCCTCCTTCTCCTTCTCCCCTTCTCCTTCCCCTTCTCCTTCTCCCCTTCTCCTTCTCCTTCTCCTTCTCCTTCTCCTTCTCCTCCTTTGTTTTGTTGCCAAATACTCAGTAGCTAAAATCAACTCTCTTTTAAAAACTTTAAATCAAATGGAAAACATGGGGAAACTTCACATGGAATTGATGCCATGGATCTCCCCAGCCAGCGTTTCTTTGGTGGCTCCTGCCCAGGCAGCCCATAAAAAGTCCACTGGAGCTGGTTTCCCCCACAGTGACTCCTTTCCTGACCCTGCTCCGAGCCTGTGACTCCCTGGGAACTGGAAGCAGCAGCTCCCTGTGTGGGTGTTGTGCTCCTGGTGTTCACATGGTGAGAGGGAACACGGAGCTGATAATTCCCTCCATCCCCATTCCAGCCTGCAGGAAGTTGGGCTGGCGGTGTCTGTAAATCCCGAGTGTGACCCTGATTTGGGGAGAGAGATTTCAAATCACATTTGTGGCTGCTTTGGAGCCCCTCTGGTGGGGCTGGGAGATGCTGGGTGGCAGAGGATGAACAGGACATGCTTCAGCTCCATCAGTGGGAATGTCAGCTCCAAAGGGAGAATCTCAGCTCCATCAGTGGGAATCAGCTCCAAAGAGGGAGTTTCAGCTCCATCAGTGGGAATCAGCTCCAAAGAGGGAATCTCAGCTCCAAAGGGGGAATCTCAGGAGGTCACTGGGGCCGGCCGTGCTCATCCAGCCCCGTTTGCAGGAGCTGAGCCTGTGGCCTCTGTGCAGGTTTGGCTTCCACTGGTGCATTTCTGTCGTTAGTAAAATCACCCTCTTCCCACCCCGCTCCAAACCCTGCCGCTGACTGGGGCAGCCCCGTGCTCCCTGCGAGCTGCAGGGAGCATTAATGGCCCTAATTGCTCTGCCTTAAAGATTGGTTCCACATTTCCGGCCCAAATCTGTCCTAACTTCCCGGCCCAGCTGCTCAGCCTGCCCTGGCTGTTTGCTGGCCTTCCCACGCTTCTCCCGAGCGCTTTTCCCTCACTTTTAACCCCCCCTGCGCCAGGATGAAAACCCCTGGAGCTGGAGATGCTCTCAACGAGCTCGAGTTTGTGACTCAGCCACTTCCCAGCAGCCTTTTGATTGCATCACATGGCTGCAAATGCTTTTTTCAGCCCAACTTGCAGGTGATTTAATAAAACTTGCTAAGCTCATTCCATGAGATCTGTTTTCCATAGGGCCCTGTGGATTGGCATTTGTTGTCTCGCCTTAATTTTTGCAGCAATTAAATGGAGGCTCGCACATCCCAGAGGATGTGCAGGATTTGATGTCAGGCTGACACAGTTACCTGTGGGATTTCATTTACCTGCTAAAAATCCTGGTGGAGTGTTTGCTTTCCTCTGGCTCTCCAAAAGGGATTGTTTTGTATTCCAGAACTCAGAAAAGATCGAGAGCAGAGCAAACTCAGTGACCCTCTGGCCTGCCTTTTATTGGAAATTTAAAAACCCAGTGTGTAAAGACTCTGTTTTCCAGTATTTTGGCTGTCCATAATTCATATCCTGCTCTGTGTTTTATCTGTTAAGGTGCTGATCCAGGAGATCATTTTTATCCAGGGACTTGCCCAATATTTTCCTTCCTAAGGCAGCTGTGACCATGAATTTACTGCCCCATCTCATGACTCTTCCTGCCCCCTTCAATTAATGGGAATTCAGTGAGATTTGGGCAGTTTTACTGTGCTGCTGATGGGCAGGAGGTTTTTCTTTCCAGCCCATGCTGCCTGGCAAAACTGTGCTAACACTTCCATTTAATTATACAAAATCCCTCCTCATTTTATTTCATGTTATGTTATGTTATATTTATTTTCTTTTATGTTACGTTGTATTATGTTACATTATATTTTATTATTTTATTTTAGGTTATTTTAAGGTTTCTTATGTTATTTTATGTTATGTTATGGTATTTTATGTTATATTTTGTTTATTTTATTTTATTTTATTCTGTTTTATTTTATTCTATTTTATATTTTATACCTTTCCTCTTAGTCTGAGGTGCCTGGTCGTGGGAGCAGGGGGTGTCTTTGTCCTGGAGAACACCAGGATTGCCACAAGTCTCATGCTGAGGACATGAGGATGTTCTAGTGAGGTTTCTTCTGCCCTTCTCTCTCCGCTGGTCCCATCCCAAGTGCTTCTCTCCCCATTCCCCATCCTAGGGGGTAGATTTAAGGAGCAGGATTTGAGGGAAAAGCCGAGGTGCTCCTCCAGGCTGCTCCTGCTCGCAGCAAAAGCTGCCTGAGCCTGATACCCCCCTAATGAAACTACAGAGGGAATGGTTTCCCACTGTGGGGGAAGCATTTTCCGCTGGCATTTTCTCCCTTTAGCCTTCAGACCCAACACAGGGATAATGGGGTAATTACAGCCCGATGTGATGTGCTCAGGCATCGCTTTCATTCCAGACAAATGTTCCTGGAGAAGGGAAATGTCATCCCATTGCTGGCTGATCTTTAAAAGCTCGAGGCGGTCGCTCGCTTTTGCCTTCCTGAGCCTGGTTTCCCCTCGTGCACGTCCCCAGCCATATCCAGGGTAATGACTGTTTATCAGGGGGATAAAGCAGGCATGGGCCCTCAAAGAAATGAGAATTTACTGAGCTCCAACCAATAAAAGTGTCCAGGAGGTTAAACGCAGTTTTGTCATTTTAAGTGTGCTTCTCATTCGGGAGCACTGGAGGAAAAATCAGGCTGGAAATGAGGATTGGCACAGGTTTGTTTGGGACTTGGAGCTTTGGCATCTCCCAAAGAAGATCGAGCCTTGTGTGGAATTTTATTGCTCTGCACAAGTCCCTGACAGGAGGGGCAGCCAGGGGGGCTCGGGCTCTGCTCCCAGGGAACAGGGACAGGATGAGGAAATGGCCTCAAGTTGCTCCAGAGGGGGTTTAGATGGGATAGCAGGGAAAATTCCTTCAGCAAAAGGGTGGCCAGGCCTTGGAAGGGGCTGCCCAGGGAAGTGGTGGAGCCACACCCCAAAACCGTGGATGTGGCAGCTGGGAACATGGGTTAGACGTGGCCTTGGCAGTGCTGGGGAATGGCTGGACTCAGTCTCAGAGGGGTTTTCCGACCTTTGGGATTCTCTGTGGAGGATGAACCACCGAGCCCTAAAAACCCTGGCCTGTTGGTAAAAGAGCTGTGAAACCTGGGCTATTTCTCCTGGGGTTTTTTTGCACAGCCGACCTCTCCCTCATTTTTCAGTTCAGAAGAGCTTGGCAAAGAAGTGGTGCAAGAAAAGAAAGGGTTTGGTACCGTCTGGGAGAACCAGGGCTGGGACTGGACAGAATAATAATGTAAATCCAGTGTAAAGCTGAGCTGACAGATGGGTTTTATGCCACCTCCCTCCTGGCCTTGCCTTCTGGGAGGGAAAGGAGATCTGGGAGAAGAGTGCAGCTTTAACACTTGGATTATTTCAGCTTTACCTTCCACGTGGCTGGAAATGTTTGATGCTTAGGGCAGTGACAGACCCATGCCTTGGGGTAAAACCTTGACAGAATGCAGGGGACAACCCTCAGCTTAACGCTGGGAAGTGCTGGAAAAAAGCTCCCAGAACCCAATGCCTCAGTTGCCAGGGAGTAGAGGGAGGGAAACGCTGCGGGCCTGCGCAGCCCCCCGGCTTTCCTGGGAATGAAACAACGCTTTCAGCTCTGCCTCCCCACCCTCTGCCCTCGTAAAAGGCCTCACAGAGCAGAGATCTTGAAGCAGGAGGTTTGAATAAGGGCTGTTCGTGGCAGCGGTGCCCTGTGGGTAACCACAGCACCCTCAGGAGCTGCGGATGGAGCCGGAGGTGGCCCTGGCCCGGCGGCACCGGCGGAGCCTGAAAGGCCGCGCTGTTCCCGCTCCGGGATTTTTATCGCTGAAACGCCGGGAAGGATTCCTGGGGGGAGCTGCCAAAGCCCCGAACCCGGCGGGGAGCTGGGGAGGAGCAGCTCCTGTGTGCTGGCACGCAGGGCTTGGCCGTGGAAAATGCCTTGGCACAGCTCTTTGGGACTGGAGGGGATGTGGGGCGGCTGTGCCGGCAGCAGAGAGCCCGAAGGGGAAAGAGCTGGGGATAAACACACTTGGGCAGGAAAAAGCTGGGTGGTTTGGGGGTTTTAGAGCACAGATCTACTCAGCTGGGGTGGTTTGGAGGTTTTAGAGCATAGATCTACTCAGCTGGGGTGTTTGGGGGTGGTTTGGGGGTTTTCCAGCACAGATCTGCTCAGCTGGAGTGTTTGGGGGTGGTTTTGGGGTTTTAGAGCACACATCTGCTCAGCTGGGGTGTTTGGGGGTGGTTTGGGGGTTTTCCAGCACACATCTGCTCAGCTGGGGTGTTTTGGGGTGGTTTGGGGGTTTTCCAGCACACATCTGTTCAGCTGGGGTGTTTGGGGTTTTAGAGCACACATCTGCTCAGCTGGGGTGTTTTGGGGTGGTTTGGGGGTTTTCCAGCACACATCTGCTCAGCTGGGCTGGTGATGGGCACTGGAGGTGGCACTGCTGACCTGGAGCTGCAGGTGGAGATGGGGTGGCTCACCCTTTCCCAGGGATTTTGAGCACCTGGATGTTTGTCCTTGTGCAAAACAGGTGCCTCACTCTTCATACGGATTTACCCATCTTCCAGGTCTTGGAAAGCCTTTTGCTGCTCCTCCAAAAATGCCACTTAATACTGAGCACTTAGTCAACATTATAGCGTCAATACAATGCAAAATCAGATTCTTTTTCTACTTTTTTTCTCTTAAGCCCCTTCTGCCCTTGACAAGTACCAGCTCCAGGTATTTGTTTCCCTTCTTCAGCACCATCTCCAGCTGTGTCCTTTGCCACAGGGGGATTTCAGCACTGTGAAAAAGCAGTTCAGCCTCAGCCACCAGGAGTTACAGCTCCTTCTTGGCTGTCTCTTGTCCTTCGAGTTCCTGCTTTCCTACTCACACGCAGGGCAAACTTCACCCTCTGGGTTTGTGTGGGGCCATTTCTTCACCGAGGCCCCAACAAAGCAGAGGGTGGAGGTGGAGAGGCTCTTCCCAGCAGGAGGAGAGCTCCAGCCTGGCTTCTCTGGCAGCCTGCAGGTGGGGTGGGCACAGGTAACACCCCCGTTTTTTGGAGGTCCTGCTGCCCATTTTATGGCTGTAGGGTCCTTCCCTACCTAAAGCCAGCACTCTGATTGCCAGGAGAGCAAATCATGGCCGAGGTTATGGGGGAGGAATGGCTGAGTTGCACTGTTGTCCTTCCAACACATTCCATCAAGCAGCCCAAAGGAAAAGCTGATTTTTCTCCCCCACATTCCTTTGATGTCACTGGCATCCCCTATAAACCAGGTGCTGCACGTGGGGAGATTTAAACCACAATATTTTTGGTGGCTAAATGCAAGCCCTTCCCCTTTTCCCTGCTGCCACCCCTGGGATAAAGCAGAGCTGGGCCTGGTGGGGCAGGGCTTGGCTTTGCCTGCCAGGTCCAATCACTGGCACTGAGTGCCAACAACTCCTTTGAAAGAGCTACAGCCCATAAATAATTAATACCTGCTGAATTATTCAGCCTGGGAGTGCAGCAGATGAATGCAGGGAGCTGACCAGGCTAAGAATGAGTAATTATGTTAATTAACCCGTGCAGCTCACTGGAGGTGCAATTAAGTTCATCCTTCGGGCTGCTGTGATTTTTTAGGAACAGAAATGAGCTAACAACGAAACAAACTAAAGCTGCAGTTAGAAAAGAAGAGTTAAATCGTGTGGTCTGAATGATCAGCAGATGAGCTGTGCTCTAATTCAGCTGGATTTATGTTCCAACAGCCTTCCTTCAGTTCCTTGCCTTCAGGGGGGAAACAGGTACATTTTTTAAAGCTTTAATCAGTGCTCTCTGCAAGAGCTTGAAGATGTTTCTGCAGATTTAGTAGTGTGATGTGCCACTCTCTGCTTTTTATTTCCTGTGTGTTGCTGAAGAGGCAGAAAAATTAAAAAAAAAAATATATTAAAAACCCATTAGCATCATGAAATGAGTCCTAATAATGCTCTACAGATTGAAAGCTCAATTTTGCAAACACATCACTTGCCATTCGGTGGCCAGCAAAAACCTCAGTTCCTGTTAAAAGGCTTTTCTGGTGAAAAGAAAGAAAGACTTTAGGAGTTACAAGTGCAGAATATTCCCAGTATTTCCCCCTGCTCTTGTGTTGTTTGTAAGCATTGCTTTGCACTGGGAAGGACTGGATTGGGACAACGAGAGAGAAGTTTAAGGAATGCCTGAGATTTTTCCCAAGCTCGCATGGGAAGGATCTGCTCTGAGCTTTGCCTCTCATCAAGGAATTACCCAGGTGAGGTGAATTTGCCACTGAAGCGCTCAAAACCTGCTCCAGCTTTGAGGCCCTTGGTGAAACCCTTCAATAGGAGAAGTGAAGGTGGTAAAATCCATGGTTTCCTCTCCTTTTGGAAGAGCAGAGGTGGCAGAATTTGACTCATCCATGAGCTGTGTTTTGGATTCAGGGTTCCCACCTCCAATTTCACCTCCTGGTAGGGATTTTGTGCCATTTAATAATTGGGTGCTGGGTGAGTTCATCTCAGGATTGATTTATTTCCCTGAATCACTTCATCTGCTTGGGTTTGATTTGAGTTTTAAAACCTTTATTTACTCCCTGTCCTGAGCATCCCCTACAAAAATACAGAGAAGCTTGAGGGGTAACAAACATATTTACTTAAATCCTCATCCTAGTGGGGCTCCTAGATCGATTCTTCTCCCATAATTTACCCCTCTGTGCTCAGCATTTGCTGTTCTGCTGCCCAATCGATACCAATTCTTTCTGGAAATTGCATTCATGGCTTTTAAAATCGGAGTTTTTTTGCAAAGCGTGGCTTCATCTGTAGATCTGAGCAGTTTGGGAAGTCAGGGTTTGTTGTGGGTTTTTGGGGAGGTGATGGATTAACTGCAGTTGCAGTGATATATTTGTGGTATTAGTGTTAGCTGTTTAAATTTAATTGACTTTTCTGGGAGTTTACAAGGGGATATAAATGGGAGAGTAAAAAGAGCCAGACTCCTGAAAATGGAATAATTTAAAAGGTAGAGAAATGAGACACAATGTGCCGCGTTTAGACAAAGTAAAACCCCTTCATTTTTCAGAATGGTCGTTAATATCCAAAAACTAGTGATGTTTGTGTCTGTGTGGCCTGAATGTTGTGTGCACACTCAGAGTGGTTGGGAGTTGAGCCAGGAGCTGGTGCAAATCGATGCTTTAATGTCCATTACTGCGTCAAAGCATTGATTCAAACTCGAAACAGATCAATCTTTCGCGTCTTTTTAAGGGGGAGCTCAGTCAGGAATGGTAAAGGAAACCCACCCAAAATGTGGGGTCCTGCAGGCAGCACTGTTATGGCTCTGAAATAATTTGGTTACTGGGCAAACTGATTATTAAGCAGAAGCAGGCTGTGAGTCTGATTGCTGTAAGGGACCTGCAGACAGTGCTGTGGGTTCATAAATGCCTGTTTTTATATAAACAAGCACCTTAAGACACCACCTGTTCGCTTTTTGGGGAGTTGTGGGTAACTGGAGCAAACCTCGTGCTTAAAAAGTCGTGGTGGCCCCTTGCAGAGAAACAGAATAAATTCATGTATTAAAGCTGAGCTTGAGCAATAGCGTTGCTAATTCTTTTGATGCATGAACATTTCTGGTTTTATCTTGCCTTTTGGCTGTTTCGGCGTGGTTTTGCTGGGTAGTTTCTGTGTTCCGCTGGGGTTTTTGTGGCGCTGGTGGAAGCCCGAGTGGTCGGTGTGCGGCTGCAGCTCGAGCAGGGCGGCAGAGGGCGGCCTTGCTCCTTGTGCCGGTGCTCCGTCCTCCCGGGAGAAACGGGGGTGAAAAGCAGGGAAAAGGGAAGAAGGAACGCTGAGCCTGCCGGAGCGGCGGGCCGTGGAAAGGAGCAGGAGCCGCGGCACGGCCACAACAGCACTGCAAGCCCTGCCTTTGCTGATAGTCCCGGCTCTGAGGCGGAAACAGCGGGTGCAGAGCAAAAATAAAGCGATTTTTGTGCGTGTGGAAAGGAGCAGGGGGTGGTTTGGAAGCGGGCTGGGAGTTTGCACTCCCGTTCCAGCGCGCAGGAATCGGGAACGCGTTCCCTTCCTGCCGCACAGTGCGGGGTTTGTGCCTTGAACCCATATCGAGCCTTCCTGCTCTGCCACGAGGCCCTTCCACAGCGAGCCGGGTGCCCTCAGGATGGGTTTGGACACCGGGATTTGTGTGCTGGGATTGCAGAAAGTCGGGAAGGGGGAAATGGCCCCGTTGCCTGGGCCAGGCTGCTCAAGGAAAGCAGAGGGAGATAAAGCTGCAACACAAACAGGTCTTGCAGAGAAATCGCCTGGGCACAGTAAAGGGGGGACCTGGAGCTGCTGGAGAGAGACCAGGGGAGGCTCCAGGATGATCAGAGGGATGGAGCAGCTCTGCTGGGAGGAAAGGCTGGGAGAGCTGGGATTGTCCAGCCTGGAGAGGAGAAGCTTTGGGGTGACCTCACTGTGGCCTTCCAGTGCCTGAAGGAGCTACAGGAAAGAAGGAGAGAGACTGGGGACAAGGGCTGGAGGGACAGGACCCAGGGAATGGCTTCCCAGTGCCAGAGAGCAGGGATGGATGGGATATTGGGAAGGAATTGTTCCCTGGGAGGGTGGGCAGGCCCTGGCACAGGGTGCCCAGAGCAGCTGTGGCTGCCCCTGGATCCCTGGCAGTGTCCAAGGCCAGGCTGGACACTGGGGCTTGGAGCAGCCTGGGACAGTGGAAGGTGTCCCTGCCGTGGCAGGGGTGGGATGGGATGAGCTTTGAGGTCCCTTCCAACCCAAACCCCTCTGTGATTATATAACAGGTCAATACCAGCCTAGAAAGTTTTCTTTCCTGACCACAGAGAAGCAGACCCAAAACACACTTTGCCCTTGCAGTGGCATCACTTCCAAGGGATTTTTTCCCTTTAGGTTTGATGAAGCTCCCAGTAGTTGGTATCACAATTCCCCAGGAGGGACAACTGTGCTGTTTTCCACCCAAACCAAAGATCAGGAGCTGGTGGGGACGAGGAGCTGGGGCAAACCTTCCCGAGGTGTTTGTGGTGGGGATGAGGAGCTGGAGCAAACCTCCCTCAGGTGTTTGTGGTGGGCAGGAGGTGCACAGGTGAACCTTCCTTGCATGTTTGAATACTCTGCCATGGAGAGGGGTTAAGGCAGAGGAAAAGCAGCTTGGACTGGAACTGGAGTGAGGAGAACCAGGGCGGGTGAGGAGGTGGAGCAGTGGCAGCCAGGAGGGAGCCCTGCACCCCAGCTGGGGCTCTGGCTGCTGGTCTGCAGCAGAAATTAAAGAAGGGTGAGGATGAAAGCTCTGCCCATCCCCTGACTCACCCGGGGCACTCAGCTGAGAGATGTTGGCGGTGCTGAGGAAATCAGGCGAGTGCTGGTCTCTAATGCTCTGATGAGTAGAGCAATCAGTTCCTGCAAACACTGTCAGAGAAAACGGTGAATATAAACATTTTACACACTCTGAGAGCCCAACTTGATGGAGTTCCCCCAAGCATAAATAAGAAATCGCTGTAGAAGCCAGTGGAGCGCTGTAAAACCTTTGTGAAGCCTGATGTGAGCCCCTGTTTGCAGATTGTGCCTGGATGATTCATGGATATTTCCTTGGTACTGTAACAAACCAGCTCCTCTGTGGGGTGCAGCCATTGATTCTGAGCCTTAAATGAAAGGGCTCAGCTCCTGAGGACAGAGCTTTTTGGGAAATGTGCTCTGAGAGGAAGGGTTTGGCATTGCTGGAATGGTGGCCACAAACACCTGTAGCTCCCTAAATGGAAGCCTGCTGCTCCAGTGGAATATTTGCAGTTGCTCAAGACATGCAAATGTCAAAGAGTTCAGGACAAATTCTGGCACAAATCTGTTTTTAAAAAGGAAGGCAGCTCTCAGTGCAACTTAGAGAAACAGCAGCCTGTTCTTCAGGCATGCAAACCCCAGATGTAAAACCTGTGGTTTGTGTTTATTATTATAAATACCTGAAACAGCCAAATAATCATTTTTAATAAGCACAGGAATTAATCTGATTAAATAAAGAGACAGGGCACTTGTTCTCAATGCATCATGAAATAATGGTAACACACTGGTTATTCTCATATCGGGGGGAGCGGAATTTGTGTTTATTTCTAATCCAATTTCAAATACAAATGAATTGTTTTGAAGGCTGGATAAATCAACCCAACAGACCAAGGCAATTATGGGAGGTGAGTGGTGCATTACTGGCGAGGAGAGATAAGAAACACTGCGGGGTCTGACAGGGTGAGGAGAGGGAGCACCCGGAATTGCAAATGCCTGGGGCTGCTGAGAGGTTTGTCACTGTGGAACCCCTGAAGTGAAGGAATGGCATCAGACAGCCTCAGAATGAGGCAGGAGAAATGAGCTGCTATCAATTAATATAATTTGGTGGGGGTAGGGGAGGGGAAGGAGCCTCTTGTTGTTCTCACCTTCCTGAGGGTTTTGCTTTCCACCTCTTGCAGCCAGAGCGCCATGACTAAAACAATCAGCGAGGTGCAGAAGGCAGAGCAGGCCAGAGAGGGGGACAGCTGAAACTGAGGAGTTCAGCTGTGCTTGTGTCATGGTTTCAAAAGAAACAGCAAAGGATTGCAGCTGTCCCATGGAACAAACCTCACTTTTGGTGAGCCCAAGTTTTTCCCAGTCTCTGACAAGGACTAGTGCTCTGGGAGAGCTGGGATTGTCCAGCCTGGAGAGGAGAAGCTCTGGGATGACCTCACTGTGGCCTTGCAGTGCCTAAAGGGGCTCCAGGAGAGCTGGAGAGGACCTTGGGACAAAGGATGGAGGGGCAGGAGCCAGGGAATGGCTTCCCAGTGCCAGAGGGCAGGGCTGGATGGGATATTGGGCAGGAATTGTTCCCTGGGAGGGTGGGCAGGCCCTGGCACAGGGTGCCCAGAGAAGCTGTGGCTGCCCCTGGATCCCTGGCAGTGCCCAAGGCCAGGCTGGACACTGGGGCTTGGAGCAGCCTGGGACAGTGGAAGGTGTCCCTGCCATGGCAGGGGGTAAAATGAGCTGAGATTTAAGATCCCTTCCCCGCCCCCCCCCCCCCCGAACTGCTCTGGGATTCCAGGGGTGCCCTGGGAGGTGTTGTTGCTTGCTGGAGTCCCACATAAAGACAAGCCAAAGGGTGATTTCACATGGAGAAGGTGTAGGACAGATGCAATCCAGGGAGGAATGTGTGGGGGGCAGTGAAGGGAACAGGGTCACTGAGCACGAGCTGTCCCCAGTGGTCCAGCTCTGGCTGATGAGAAGTGGAAGGAAGCTGGCCTGGCCATCCCAGCCATCCATCCCCCTGTGGAAATCAGTCCCAGCGCATGGCTCCCACCTTCCTTCAACTGTTCCAGCTTCCCCCAGTCCCGCAGAGATGTGTGTGGGAGCAGAATGAACCTGTTTTCCCAGCAACATCAACAGAGCTGATGTTTTTTACAGACTTCACCTCCGTTGCATCCTGGATCTCGCAGCTCCACGACTCAATCTGCTTCCTTACATCTCGTTTAATTGGTCCCTGGGTTCATTTGCTCGTTGCTTATGGCTGAAAGCAAAAGGAAAACTGCATTTCCAGGGCCTGCCTTGTCTAAATGCTGTTTTTGCTCTGCCCAAGCAGTGCCCTGGGACTGTGAGAGAAGCAGGGCATGGGCAGTGTTTAATTGTGGTAACTGCAGAGAGCAGCGAGTGTTTATTCTGGTGCTTCAGAACAAGTTTCTGCTTAGTCCGAGCCCAAGGAGGCTTCCCAAGGCAGCTGAATTGTTTTGAAGCCGTTTCTGGCTCAATCCAGCCCAGAGGAAGAAGCGTTTAAGTTCTGATTGTGCTGGGCAGTCCAGCCTTTTCTGGAAAGTGGGAAATATGAACTGCTCACTTGAGGTGTGTCTGGACAGCAGGGATTGGGATCACGGTGCTGGTTCCCACAGCAGGGATTGGGATCACATGCTGGTTCCCACAGAGGGATTGGGATCACAGTGCTGGTTCCCACAGCAGGGATTGGGATCACAGTGCTGGTTCCCACAGGAGGGATTGGGATCACAGTGCTGGTTCCCACAGCAGGGATTGGGATCACAGTGCTGGTTCCCACAGGAGGGATTGGGATCACAGTGCTGGTTCCCACAGCAGGGATTGGGATCACAGTGCTGGCTCCCACAGGAGGGATTGGGATCACAGTGCTGGTTCCCACAGCAGGGATTGGGATCACAGTGCTGGTTCCCACAGGAGGGATTGGGATCACAGTGCTGGTTCCCACAGGAGGGATCGGGATCACGGCGCTGGCTCCCAGAGGAGGGATCAGGATCACAGTGCTAGCTCCTACAGGAGGGATTGGGATCACAGTGCTGGCTCCCACAGGAGGGATCAGGATCGTGGCACTGGCTCCCACAGGAGGGATCGGGATCACAGTGCTAGCTCCTACAGGAGGGATCGGGATCACAGCGCTGGCTCCCACAGCAGGGGTCGGGATTGTTGTGCTGGCTCCCACAGCAGGGATCGGGATCGTGGCGCTGGTTCCCGCAGCAGGGATCAGGATCACGGCGCTGGCTCCCACAGTAGGGATCGGGATCACAGTGCTGGCTCCCACAGCAGGGATCAGGATCACGGCACTGGCTCCCACAGCGGGGATCGGGATCATGGTGCTGGCTCCCACAGCAGGGATCGGGATCACAGCACTGGCTCCCACAGCAGGGATTGGGATCACAGCACTGGTTCCCACAGCAGGGATCGGGATCATGGTGCTGGCTCCCACAGCAGGGATCGGGATCACGGCGCTGGTTCCCACAGCAGGGATCGGGATCATGGTGCTGGCTCCCACAGCAGGGATCGGGATCATGTGTTTGGTCCTTCCTGGAGAAGGCCCGGCCCCAAGGGTGTCATTCAGGCTGAGGATGTGGGAAGTGCTCCCAGGAATCCCACAGCATTCCCTTAACCCTGAAGGGCTGTGGGGACCCACAGCCACCACGTGCAGCCAGCTGGTGGGGTGAGCTGCTGGAAATCCAACTTTCCATGTGATCATGGGAGAAAAAACCTCCTTTTTGGAGGGCAGAGCTTTCTGCAGACGTGTGGGCAGGGATGGTGGGAATAGAGTCTTGTTAGTGGGGAGAAGTCAGAGGGATGGTTGTAGTTGCTCTGATGGAAGGAACAAACTTTGAAGGATTTGTTGAACTTCTGGCTATTGAGAAGGACTTTTTGGGTGCCATTTTTCTGTAGAGCTCTCAATGAGATGGGTGACACTCATGTCGTTCCAGCTCTGCAGCCCAGCCAGCAGGAAGCACAGCCCAGGCTTTGCTCCAGCCTGGAAAAACAATGAGGGGAGGGGGATCTCTCACCATGTACTGACAGGAGGTGCTTTAGGCCATCTCTTCTTCCCAGGCAAAGAGCCCAGGAAGGAGAATTTAAATCTTCAGTGTGATGTGACATGTGCTGGAAACCATTGTGTTACCTGGAGAATCCTCTGCTATTCCATGCTCCCAATGTCTCCTCCTTCAGCTTTGCATGGTACGAACATTCATTTTTGTGTTCTGTGTGTCCCTAATGTGATATAAAAAGCTAAATGCATTACAACTGCAGAACAGCACATTGTTATTTTTTCCTTCAGCTTCTTCTGCAGCAAGTAATTTTTTGTTCCATTAATAAGCCTCGTGGTGTTTTTCTTTCCCTTCTCATGCACTCTAGCCCAGATTCATCCTGGGAGCATTTCCTAGGCAAGCTGAAATGGCTGCGTGATTTTCACACGTCTCAGTGTTCCTTACTGAGCATGGAAAGAACCGATGGACTAAAGGAAAATCATCGGGATAATCCAGTTTAGATGTGGATTTGACTTCCAGCACGCAGGGATCCATGGGGTTTAAATGGCAGTGCTCAGAGCTGGATATCTCCATCCCTTTGTGGGGAGGAACAAATGGCTTTCAGTTCTGTCTTAGAGGCTCTGGAAAGGACCAAGATAGAGAAGAGGAACATCCAGTGTCATGAGAAAATAGGTTTTCTTTTCCTGCAGAAAAGAGGCTGAAGCACTCCCCGGATATTGTCAATTCCTGCTCCTTGGTCTTGGCGAGGCTGCTTTGACACAGTAATTCCAGCTTCATCCCCATCCCTGGGGGCTGAATGAGTTCCCAGCTGCCCCCTGTAAATCTGGAGAGCCCTGTGGCCCCAGAAGGAGCTGCCAGAGGCGCTTTGGGACAAAAGGAATGGCCAGGTGTGCCCCTGTTTCAGTAGGTGGCACTCCTTGCTCTGCCTTGGGGGCTGCTGTGGATTTTGGGGACATGCTGGAATAGCAGGTGGCATCCCACGGGGAAGGTGTGGCAGCCCTCAGGTGTGACTGCACCTCGAGTTGGTTACAAGGTGCTTTTTGCAAGGGTTCAGCTGCTGTGCTGCCTTCCTTGAAATTTTCCTGTATTTTTGTCATTCCTTCTCATCATAAAGGTGTTGCTGTGACTGTGTGGGTAGGGAAGGAATTTGGGTGTGTGCCAGTGGTGGGCAGAGCCCTGCAGGTCACACACCTTCCCAAACCTGCACAAAGCCCCCCCAGCAGGATAATCCATCGCAAAATCCAGCCGGTTCAACTTTCTGCCACGGGCTGATCTGCTCCTGCAGATATTTTGGGAAAAGAGGAGAGTGGATTAGGCAGGGAAGAAACACCACATCCAGGAGGAGGAAAATGTTTATGTATGTGGTCAGTGATGCATGTCCAGCCTCTCTGTCCGTGCTGTCCTGGCCAGCTGGAGCAAGGTGACATTTGCCCGTCAGGGATCCTGCCGGCTCCCTGCGCCTTGTCTCGGGAATCCGGGGAGGCGTTTGCAGGATAGACAGTGCTCAAATACGATTTCAGCTTGGAAAATGGCAGCTGAGTGGGTGCATTTGGTGACAGATGATCCCTGAAAAGGTTCAGAAGCAGGAGCTATTAAAACCCCGGAGCTGTGCAGAGAGGAAATATTGTGAGTACAGCAGAGAGGAGAAACATCCCCGCTCCGTGTGATTCCCACCAGCCAGCCCTGGCGTGCTGTGCTTTGGGGCAGATGTCTGCAGATGCTCTTTTTTTGGCTTCCCACTCGACATCCAGCCACACTCTGGCAGTGGAGGGAGCAGGAAAAGGCTTTGGGAAGTTCATAGCCAAAGGTTTCCTTAAGCTGCGAGCAGCTTCAGCCCGTCTTCCCGACACCAAGCCAGTTGGTGCATTCCTGCCATTCTTCTCCCTAAAGCTGTTTCTTTCCATTCCCTGGATCAAGCAGACAAAGCAGCTGCTCTGTCGAGCCTGAGATTTATTTATTTATTTATTTATTTATTTATTTATTTTACTGGGAGCTTTAAGTTGAAAGGAATGGGATCATAGGATTTCTTTTTATTGGAGTGGGGCGGTACCCTGGGATCCCCGAGATCACACCCCAGGCTCCGTGCTCGCCTCATGGTTTCTTTGGGGGAGCAGGGAATGGCCAGAAATAGGCAACTGCCGGCTGCCTTCCCGTGGCAGAGCTCTGCTGTGGGGTTGTGAGGCCCTTTGGGCTGCTTTGGCTTCATCTCTAAACCAGGGAGCACCAGCCTTGGACATGACAGCTGCTGGTTATGGTCCCAAATCTAAACCTGTGCCATAAAAGTCCCTCTCGAGACCCCAAGGGTCTAATGAAAATCTGCTTCCCACCTGGAAATAAGTATATATTTGAGATACACTCACCTCAATTCCTTGACAGCTTTATGTGCCGTAATTTCTCCTGGTTTTCTGTGGATCCTTTCTGTTCTGGGGCACTGTTGTCTCAGTCCCAGGCTGTGCCCCTGTCATAGAAACAAAGTAATGTTATTTTACTGCCTGTCACTGAGAAATTATCCACTGGTTTCCCCCCAGGGCTGTGGTTCTTTTGAAACTTGGTGGGCTTCAGGTAACTGTATCACCTCTCCCTCCTGCAGGCTTCTCTTGTGCAGGGAGGAAAGCCATAAAACTTGAAGCGTGTTGGCTGAACGCTGTTAAAATATTTTATGTATCGCTGATTCCTAGTTTGTAGGCAGCAGGAATGCATCTGTTTAATGCGTGTTGTCTTTAAAATGGAAATGTTCAGCAGATACTTGGTACTTTTGTTCCCGGTGAGTTATGTGAGATGGAAGCGGAGGCAATAGACAGTTACAAATGCTGTCTGGGCTTAAACCCGTGGAAACAACTTGGGGTCCCTGTACCTGGCACAAATGGATCAAGGGGGGGACTGAAAACTGAAGCGTTTTGCATAACCCAAGTTTTTTTCCCCCGCTTTTCATGTGCACCTTGAGAAATTCAAGATCAAATGCATGAAGAACCTGTGAAGCCTCATGTCTGTGAGCAGAGGCCAGGCCCTTTCCAACAACAGCGTGGAGCAGGGAGCCATTCTGATTCCTCATCCGTTCTCTTTTCTAAATTTATTTTATAAAGACCAGCTGCAGGTTGAAAGCTGGAGCCTTGGACTCAGGCAAGTGCCGGTGTGTAACAGGGAGAAAAATACAAGGGCAAACCCAAAGGAGCTCAGTCCCATAAGCAGGGCTGGATGTCTGGCATTCCCAGCTTGTGCCTGGCATGTGAGGTCTAGACACAAACACATAGGTGCCACTCACCTCCAGAAAACATCTTCAGGGCTGCATCCTCCTCCTCCCCAAATCAAACTCCCTGAGAGGGAACACAAACAGCTGCTGAAAACCTCGGAGCGTGAAACTCTGCCGGTTCCCTGGCGCTGTGGAAGCTTTTGTGGGGCTGCTGCATCCAGCTGGGCTCTGGGGCTGTCATCCCTGGCTCCTCCAGGCTGGGTGGTTTTATCAGGAGCCCCCAACCCAGCTCACATCCCTGTTTCTTCCCCAGAGAGCTAAGGCTGGGGCTGTGCTGTCAGGGCGAGCATCGCTGGCCCTTCAGCGCCTGGCAAAGGGAAGAACCCAGAACCATTTGGCACCGAGGGCTCGGCCGCTGCGGCTCATTGATTTGATTTTGTTATTTCTGTGCTGCAGCCCCGTGGGCTGTATGGCAGAGGTAGGGCCACACAGAAAACCCGAGTGCAGGGAGGAAAACCCTGCACTCTGGGAAAGTCTGATCGGGTTTGGAACAGCAGAAACGTGTGCTTTCACGTGGGTATTTGGGGCAGGCAGAAAATCTCCCAGGTTTTAACTTAGAGGGTTTTTT
Organism: Monarcha castaneiventris obscurior; assembly: GCA_026261815.1. Taxonomy (NCBI): domain Eukaryota; kingdom Metazoa; phylum Chordata; class Aves; order Passeriformes; family Monarchidae; genus Monarcha; species Monarcha castaneiventris. The sequence continues at coordinate 642,076 of JAMPIT010000104.1, read as the reverse complement.
TTTAGTGCTCTGAAAGCCAGATGCCCTGCCTCCACGCTTCTCCAGTGCAGGCAGACTTGACCGATATTCCCATGAAAATCTGGGGTTTTGGAGCCCGGAGCTTGCTGAGACTTGAAGAGGAGCCATGCCAGGCGCTGGCTTGTGCTTCCAGGCAGAGAAGACAACAAAAATCGGCTCTTTAAAAGCAAAGTAAAGGGGGGATAAGTTCTTTAAGGAGAAGTGGCACCTTGAGTGGAGCAGAGGAGGGAGGGAGGGGAGCGCGGCCGCGCCGGCAGCGGGACGGGAGGGCAGGTCCGCGCCTCGGACCTGTGTGCCGGCCTCCAGCAGCAGGCCGGGCGGGCAGGCACCGGGAGCTGCTCCCGGCCGGCCCCCTCCCTCCTCGGCAGCCCGCGGGGCGTGGGCGGCGCGGGGCGCGGCGGGGCCGGCGGGAGGGAGCGGGGCGAGCATGTGCATCCTCCCCGCCGCCCCTGCCTCCCTCCCGCCGCCCGCCCGCCTCCCCTCCCTCCCGCTCGCCGCCGCGGGTGTGTGTGTGTGTGTGTGTCTCGGCTCCCTCGCCAGCCCGGCCTGACGCAGGCGGCTCCACATCGCCCCTGACAACACCCCGGCTCCGGAGCGCCGTGCCGGGGGTCCGGCTGCGGCGGCGGCCCCGCGGGGCCGGGCCGAGCCCAGGGGGGCGGCGGGGGCCGGGGTGGCCCGAGCGCGGGGAGGCGGCCCGGGAGGGGGAAAGTTGCCGGGAGCGGCGAGGGGCGAGCGCGGCGGCAGGACCATGGGCACTTTGCGGGATTTACAGTACGCGCTGCAGGAGAAGATCGAGGAGCTGCGGCAGCGGGATGCGCTCATCGACGAGCTGGAGCTGGAGTTGGACCAGAAGGACGAACTGATCCAGAAGCTGCAGAACGAGCTGGACAAGTACCGCTCGGTGATCCGGCCCGCCACGCAGCAGGCGCAGCAGCAGAGCGCCGGCACCTTGCAGGGCGAGCAGCGGACCAAGCGCCAGGCGATCTCGGCCGAGCCCACCGCCTTCGACATCCAGGATCTCAGCCACGTCACCCTGCCCTTCTACCCCAAGAGCCCGCAGTAAGCAGGGGGTCACCCCGCCGCTCAGCCTCCCCTCTCTCCCTCACCCCGCTCCATCCCCGGCCTCGCGGCCGCCCGCCGAGCAGGGACCGGAGCGGAGCCCGGAGCGCGGCATTCCCGCACCCCGCATCCTCCCCGGGCGGCCCCGCGGGGTGGGAAAGTTGCGAGCGCCGGGCTGGCGGGGGGGAAGAGCGGCAGGAGCGAGCGCCGAGGTGCCGGCAGAGGGGACCCGGGCATCCCCCGTCCCGGCTCCGGGGGCACCCGGCGGCCCCATCCCGCCGGGGGACGGCGGCATCGGCGGGCGCGGGGGGGACGCTGCTGCCGGCGGGTGGAACCGGATCGTGTCCTGGGCATGGGGGGGTCTATCGCTGTGGGAGAAACCGGGAGGTCGCTCCAGGACCCCGCAGGGAGACATTCCCAACTGGGAAACTTAGATCCCGGCGGGATGGGGTGCCCGGCTCTCCGGGCGGGGGCTGGTGTTTTTGGGAGGGGGGTTTGGCAGTAGCAGGAGCTCATTGCAGCGTCCCGGTGCGCCGGAGGGTGTGCGGGGGGCAGGGAAAGTTGCGGGGATCCGCAGGTGCCGGCGCGCCGGGGGATGCGCTGCCCCGGTTTCACACCTGCCGCAGATTAGGGAAATTAGAGCGCCTTAATGGGGAAACGGAGCCCTCGCGGGAGCGAGATCGCTTTCCCTCGCTCAGTGCCTTTTGCTGGCCAATAAATCGCCGTGCCTTTGGTTCAGCGCTCCTCATGGGATAAAAAAGGAGGAGGGAAGAGGGGATGAGTGGATGCTCGCCGCGCCGGGCAGCATGTGCGGGCACGGGGCGCGACTTCCCCGTCGATGGGCAAACCCGCCTCCCCTCCGCGGCCGGCATCTTCCTCGTGGAATTATAACCGGGAGCGCTGGAGGATCCCCGGAGCCATCCCGGTAGCGGGGTGCGTGTGTGCCGGGCGGGCTCCGGGATGCGGGCACCCTGCGGGGGACGGGGCGGGCGGCACGGGAACGCTGCCCGGGCGGGGGTGGCGGGGCTCGGGGACCCTGCCGGAGCGTCCCCTCAGAGACCCTGCCGGGGCACGGGAACCCTGCCGGGGCACGGGAACCCTGCTGGAGCGTCCCCTTAGGGAGCCTGCCTGGGCATGGGGACCCTGCCGCAGCATCCCCTCAGGGAACCCTGCCGGGGCACGGGGACCCTGCCGGAGCGTCCCCTGAGGGAGCCTGCCGGGGCACGGGGACCCTGCCGGAGCGTCCCCTGAGGGAGCCTGCCGGGGCCGGCCCCGCTCCCCGCGCAGCCTCAGCCCTTCCCGCCGCCATGGCGGGGCCCCGCCGTCTCCAGGCAACTGCCCGCCCTCAGGGCGGCCGCCATGGCGGGACCCCGCGCTGGGCCGGGCCCCTCATGCCGCCGTGCCCCTCACGCCGCCCCGCCGCTTCCCATTCCCGCTCTCTGCCGCCGCGCTTCCATTCCCACGTTCCCCTTCCCGCCCCCCCATTCCCACCGCCACAGATATTTTGTCCTTTTAAGGCGCCTGGCCGCGCGTTCTGATGGATGTCGGGGAGGGACGGCGGTGGCGCGGGAAGTGCCTCCGCACGGCCCCCAAAACCAACGAAACACCCCCAAAACGAACGAAACACCCCCAAAAGTGCGCGCCGGCTCTGTCGGGACAGGGGGGACAGAGGTGGCTGAGGCCGGCCGGGCTGGCGGTCTGTGAAATCCCTGGGGTGTGCAGTAGACATCCGAGGTGGGATGAGGCATCCCACGGTGCTCACTTCCTCTGGGAAAGCAAAAAATCCCGAACGTGTTGGTTTTCCTGTCAGTGTCGTTGTCCCTCGGTGCCCTCGAAGTGCGAATGGAGCCCCCAGAGCTCCGGGAAGCGCCACAGGTTTCGGCAGAGCGAGCCCGGAGCCTCCGCCGTGTCCAGAGCAATACACAGGAAGCCCGGCAAAGCCTTGGATTAACGTTCCCCAGCTGGAATTTTAATTGCTTCTTGTGTAAATGCAGCCCTGCAGTCTGGTGTGGAGTGTGAGGCGTGCCACTGCTGAGGGAGTGTTTCATATTGATCATCTCTGGCCAACACTACTGATATTATTGACAATACTGAAGTTTACAACCTGCAGCCACAAGTCATTGCTCAGGTGGAGCATTCCGGGGGTTTGGAGCACCCTGGGATACTGGAAGGTATCCCTGCCCATTGCAGGAGGTTGGAACGAGATAAGTTTTGAAGTTCCTTCCAACCCAAACCAGTCTGTGACTACAGGAAGAGATCCTTGTTAATGGTTTCAGGAGTGTAGGTGGCTCTGGGAAGTGCTGAGTCTCTGTGTCAGCCCTAAGAGTTTGTTGGTGGGGGTTAAGGTGGAGAGGACCTGGAAACAACAAACTATGCAAAGAAGGGTTGGCTTTTCCCCCGTGTTCACACCAAATCAGTAACTCTTGAGGTAATGGCACTCAGCCTTTGGTTTTGTCAAGCCACTAGGAGCTGTTCAGAAGGCACATGGATGTGGCACTTGGGGACAGTGGTTAGTGGTGGCCTTAGCAGTGCTGGAGGAATGGTTGGACTCGATTTTAGAGGGATTTTCCAACCAAAATGATTCTAAAGTAGCCTGTGGGTGTTTGGTGGTTTTTTTGGGGTTTTTGTATTTAGGTGATGCTGGATCTGCCCTCCTGATCTGGCAGAGGTGGCTGCAGATTGGTCGGGTCAGTAGTAGTGGAAAAATGTGTTGGAAGTGAATTATCATGAGCATTATGGTAGATACTTGAGGGTCTGTGGTGGTGGAAGCTGCTGTGATGCCACGTAGAAGGTTTCTGGGTTGTAGAGTCATGGAACTCTGAATGAGTTGTAAGAGAGCTGGAGAGGGGCTTTGGACAAGGGCTGGAGGGACAGGACCCAGGGAATGGCTTCCCAGTGCCAGAAGGCAGGGATGGATGGGATATTGGGCAGGAATTGTTCCCTGGGAGGGTGGGCAGGCCCTGGCACAGGGTGCCCAGAGAAGCTGTGGCTGCCCCTGGATCCCTGGCAGTGCCCAAGGCCAGGCTGGACACTGGGGCTTGGAGCAGCCTGGGACAGTGGGAGGTGTCCCTGCCCATGGCAGGGGTGGCACTGGGTGGGCTTTGAGGTCCTTCCCACCCAAACCATTCTGTGATTCCATGAATGGCTTTCAAAGTGTGAAAGTAAATTTAATTGCCTGGTGTGGAAAAATACCATTAAATCTGTAGGATCTTGCCTTACACACAACACCCCCATTTAAAATGCATATGGTTAAATAAAGTCACTTTTTCAGAGTTGTTGTAAGAGTTTTAGTTGCTGTTGCAGGGTTGGGCTTGTTTTGCCTCTAAAGTGTTTTTAAAAATGAAACAGGACTTTGTGGGCTCATGTGAGGAGCTGAAGTCTGTGGAGGGACAAGTCCAGCCATTTTCTTCCAAGTTACAAGGCTGGTGAGGGGAATTGGGCATTAGCATCTTTATTGGTCTCCCTGTTCAAGTAACTAGAAGCCAGTTATTTAAAATAAGTGGCTTTTTTCTTCCCTCTCCCACAGGAAATAACTTCCAAGAAGTGGCTGAGTTAGAGGGCACGGACTGGGGAGAAAGCTGCCCGGTTTTCCATGGCAGAAAAAAGGCTGTGCCAAATCTTTGTCCCCTCTTCATCTTCCCAAATTGCTGCTGGTGTTTGTTTTTCCACCCCTCTGCCCTCTTGCAGGGCATGTCCTGGCTGTGGAGAGCCTGTCAGCACGGAGAGGGGGTACAGGGAGGCCGAGTTAAAACTGCCCAGAGCAGCCAGGCAAAGAGAGAAGCCTTTTTAACCAGCAAGCTCCAACTCTTCCCTTTCCCTGCCTCCTACTTGCCATGGGAAAATACCCAGGACTTTAATTTTAACAGGCTGCTTTGTTCAGGGATCGGCAACAGCTGTTTGCCTTTTCGGAAGGCTGTGTAATCAGCGTGTTTTCTTCTCCAGAAGGGAGAAAAAAGAAATGTAGAAGTAGGATGTAGAACAAAGCACAGGGCTCGTGAGTGTGAAGGGCCTGATCTCTCGGCTGAGGTGGTACAAGCTCTGTTGTTAACAGAGACAACAGCAAAGTGCTGTGTCATTTGTGAGAAATGTTGAGTAAAACGAAAAATAACTTGCTTTTGGGAGTTAGCAGACTTTTGGGGAATCTGCCAAAATCCCGGAGATTCGTTTGTGAGGGGAGGAGCAGCCTGCGAGTTGTATTTAAGAGGTCTGGTTTAAGAAATATAAAATACTTGGTTGCATAGCCTTAGGGAAAGTACAACATCCATACAAGAGATTTAACAAAATCGCTGCAACGGCCAGATTGGCTCTTTGAAGGCAAATGTGCACGTCCTCTGGGGGCTAGAGGCGTATGTTAAGTGATCATAATAGTCATAAAAAGCCCCAGAAATCCTTGAAAAAGCACTTTGTATTTGGGGTGTTGGCACGAAATGCTTTTCTGGTGTTTATCAATGCTGTGTGTGCTGCGGTACCCAGGAGCCACTGATGTAAAAACCCCTCCCCAGACAGCCCAAACCCCTCCTCCCTCAACCCCCACGCTCTCCTCTTCCTGAAACAATTTGGGGGATGGTTGGTACATGATGAAACCGCTGGGAACTGGTGGTTGAGGTGATGGGGGAGGATCTGAGGCACACTCCCGCAGGGATGGTTTCCTGGAATGTGGGGCAGGAGCTGGGATGGTGGCGGGCGGCCTCTCGAGTCCCGTTGCTTTCTGGTGAAGCATCTTGCCCCGAGCACTCAGCAGAGATGGATGTAGTGGTGCAACCTTCGTTTTTTTGGGTGTCAATCCACTCTGACGTGTCCAGCGAGCAATTAATTGAAATGCATTTATTGTTTGTCTTGAGAGCTATTAAATGCTGTGGTTGCTTCCCTGTGCTCTAATGCCAAATCCATCTGAGTGCAGTTTAAGCTGATGCTCGGTGGAAAAAGATCCATTAATGTCAGCGGGGTTTTTCAGTGCATTTTAAGGGGTCAGGGTTTAGGGTCAGGATTTTATTGCAACGTGTTGAGTGGCGCTGGAGCAGCGCGGCCCCAGTGGTGGGGGAGGATCCCTGGAGCTCCGCAGGGATGAGGTTTTGCTGCGAGGGACGCTGCTCTCCCTGACAGAACTGTGAACACAGGAAGGGTAGTGCTGGAGCAAGGCAGCCGAGCGTGATTTTCCCGTGTTTTGACAGGTCTGGCTCGGCAGTGGTGCCGGTGATGGGGCTCCCCTCTGTGCACTCGTGTGACTCACGCTCCGAGTGCTTTCATGCCTCGGGAAGTGACAAGGGGACACTGTGACAGCTCAGCTCCTTGTGTAATACATAGCAACCCTCTGAGGTTTGGGTTACTCGCAGTAGTAAGGGCTGGCTGTGTGCTGTTGGGTTGTGAAGCAGAGAAGTACAATTTTTCTCCACCAAAGCAGTGTTTTGGGTCATCTCTCAACGCGCTTGTTCAGGCAGGTGATGTTTATGCTGGGTGTAAACTCCAGCGGGGTTTGACTCAAAGGGAAGGTGAAAAACAAATCTCCCAACAAAGCTATTAAAGCCACGTAGTTGTTTTGTCATTTTCAGTCTGGCTCTTGCTGAGATGAGTCTTAATTGCAAGATAAAACACTGCTGCAATGTCAGTTATCCTTGGTTCTGTTCCGCGAGCGACACAGACTTCCTGGGTTTTTCTGCTGCTTTTGGATGTTAATTTTAGCAGTGTGGTGTCAGTAAACTGTGTTTTAAAGCAAAGTAGTTCTGTTCAGAAACTACAGTGACATTTTCGTGGTGGTTATATGCAAAACAACACTATTCAGCAAGTACAGTAGCTCTGAGCACACTAACAGCTGGTAATTAACATAGAGACTTTTTAAAATTGTAGCACAGCTCCATAATTTCATTTTCTGCAGAATTAACTTTTTTCCTTTTATCTGTACTACTGGAATAATTACCTGTACTCCTTTGAGCTGGATTACATTCATCCTTAGCTGTACGAATGCTGTAGGTGGAGAGTTTTAAAGTGCTTCAACACAAAACGAGGTCCCCAGGCCACAGACACGAATTCCTTCTCTCCAGACTCTGTGAAAGCATTCCTGAGCTTCAGCATCCCGTGTTCCTAAACACAGGATGTGTCTTACATGTCTGAAATTAATAATAATAATAAAAAAGTCCAGAGTTCTGAAACTGAGCAGAATTGGACGTAGTAGCACTGAATTTAGCCCGGCCAGCTGCCTCTGGAAGGAGAGGGGACTCCGTGAATCCTGGACTTGCTGAGCGCCAGATGGAAAACAGGAGTCAAGGAGAAAATTTGTTTCTTTAGAGAGTTAAAAAGCAGACAGTGAGTTGTTCCATATCGGTTTCTGTGGTTATCCTGCTCGAGATAAATGCTGCAGGATGATAAGAGTTACTGAACACAAACATCTTCCTAAGGGAAGAGGTCCAGGAGAGCTGAGCTGGAGGTGGGGGTGGGTTAAATGCCATTCATTTGCTGCCATCAGCGATAATCCTTGCTGCCTGTGCTGCTGGGCTTTGCTTTTGGCTTTTCACGGGGCCCAAATCCTTGCATATGCACCAGGATGAAGTATAAATATTTCTGGAAACGTTTTTCATCTGCTGCTCTGCCATTTCTAGAGGGTACGTGCAGCAGAGAAGTCCCTGACATTTGCATTTTGTGTAGCCCATCTTTGTTTAGAAGGGCAGAGAGAACAGGAAAAAACAAAAGTATTTGTTGCTACACTGGAGCCTAAACCATGAAAATAATTCCTTTCTCCTCTCAGCATCTACAGAAAGTGCTTTGCTGTAAGTGTGCAATCAGTCGGGTGTGTTGTGTGTATCCTGACATCCTGAACGCCTGGAATTGCATCCAGGTGGTTTGGAAATGCTGCTAAAGCCCCTGCCTGGCAGGGTTTGTGTCGGGGAAGCTCCAGCACAGCGTGCTCCGAGCAGGAGCACAGGACTGGCGTTTTGCAAGGCTCTTGCAGCCACTGGTTTCCTTGGAAACCGGAGCCTGAGCAGGGAGAGCCAAACTTCAACACCCGTGCCTGCTTTCCAAGTCGAAATTGGGCTGTCAGACTTTCAGAACTCTGGGGTCTTTGGGCTGTGTTCGGGGCTTGTTCATTAGAAGCAAACTTGAAGTAGGGTATCAGTGGAAAAAAGCTCCCTGTCAGGCTGCAACACTTCCTGCCTGGAGCTTCTTTCCCCCGAATTCCCTTCTTTGTTTTGGTTTGTGAGCACGTTTATTGGAGGTGTTTCCTGTCACACACCCCAGCTGTGTCAGGAAAGCCGTGCAGCACCTCTGTGGCTTGGGCCTGGCGTGGATTTGGAAACTGCCCAGCCCAGGCCAGCTTGTTTTGTCCACTTATTTAATGTTCTGTGAGGTGGTGGCTGTGGGCGAGGCGAACAAAGAGGAGAAATCATAATGGAGCTGCCTGGGTTGATGGAACATTAAACTGGAGTCTTGTAAATGCACACACACTTAGTGCAATGTGAATGTGAAGAGAAATACACAGATAAAATGACATGCACGTGCACTTACGTACTTAGCACACGCAGGGGAGTATTGCATGCATGCAGATACACCGTGATTAGGAGGGAAAACAGTCAGGCTTTAATATCAGTGGAGCAAGGGGAGTTTTTTACTGAACCAGCAGGACTGTGGGAACCCTTCCTGGTCTAATGGAAGGTGTCACTGCCTGTGAGCGAGGTGATTTTTAAGGTCCCTTCAAATCGAGATGCGGAAATGCTGTTGGTTTCTGTGAGCACAGAGCATCACTGAGATTCGGGAGCAAAGGAGTAAATAAGCCGGGTGTGATGGAAATGGAGAGGCACTGTTCCCTGCCCCCAGTGTGAGGGGGTCCCTGGGATGTGCCAGTGCTCCTTAGGATTCAAACTGCCTATTTGATGTCGTTTGTGAGGGGAATTCATTACTGCTCTTGGAGTCCACAGGCTAAATGAGGAAAATAACCCTCTCGGTGGGTGATGCTTCTGGTGAATAGAGGAAATCAATGGCCCTGGGACTGCCAGCAGCACATTGGGGCAGTGGCCAAGCACTTCAGGAAGGTGTAGATAAAGCAAATGTGATGCAAACGGTGCCACTCAGCTACACCTCGAGGCTTGTTGGAAACGATACCTGGCTTCAGCTGTAGAGATGCTTTCAAAATCAGGCTCTTAAACTCCTGACAAATTCCTTTAGGTGAAATGGAAGGCCAGGCAGCCTGGAAATGCAGAGTTAGCCTCAGCTCTCTGCCTTGAAATTGCAGGATTGCCTAAGTTAGTAAAGACAGGGGGTTGTGTGAAGCTTTAGGGTGGACATGGTCAGCTGGAGGAGATGAACATCCTCTAGCAGCTCCTGTGTTTTGTGGTGTGGAGCACCATCCTCGTCTCCTTTTGCTTCTGAGCCCTTGGTTACTTCCCTGGGTGTCTTGTTCCTGCTGTTCCTTCTGCCCAAGATTTTTCTCTCTTCCCATGGGTGCTGCTTATTCTCTTCCCTCACAACCCCAAAGCTTTTCCTCCTACACAGCTTTCCCATCCAGCAGGGTCCAGACTTTACATCTGCCTAAAAAACCGCCTTGTTTCCTGTGTACAGCCGGAGGCAGAGAACCCCCAGTGACTGGAGCACAAGATACCGCTGGAGGCTGGATTTTCCTGCCAGGAAAAGTCCAGCTTTTCTGGTGTGCCAGGGCCTTTTCTGCTCCTCACCTGCCCCACCAGTGAGCAGGCACAGGGTACACAAGAAATTGGGAGGGGACAGAGCCGGGACAGCTGATCCCAGCTGCCCAAGGAGTGTCCCAAACCATGTGGAGTCGTGCTCAGCGTGTAAAGCTGGGGAAGGAGGATGGATGGTGTGGGAAATGTTTGGAGTAATGGCATTTGTCTTCCCAAGTCACTGTTGCACAGGATGGAGCCCTGTGTTCCTGGGAATGGCTGAACACCCACCCGCCCATGGAAAACACGGAATGAATTCCTTGTGGCTTTTGCTTTACCTGTTGACCTACCTTTATATCAACCCATGCGTTTTTTCCCTTTCACCCTTCTGATTGTCTTCTCCATCCCAGCTGGGGCGAGGGCTGTGAGCGAGTGGGGGTGCTGGGGTTACACCTCCAGCAGGAGCATCTCCAAGTGTCTGCACTCCAAAGGGACTGTGGCCCTGCTGGAGCAGGAACACCTTGAGGCATCAGTGGCTGTGCATGAGGCCAGTGGATAAGCTCATGGCACAGCAGGTTCATTCCTGCAGGGACTGGGGCTGTGGGTAAAACCCATATTGGAGCAGGTTCATTCCTGCTGGGCCTGTGGCTTTGGGTAAGGCCATGCTGGAGCAGGTTCACTCCTGGAGCAGGTTCATTGCTGCAGGGACTGGCTGTGGGTAAATCCATGCTGGAGCAGGTTCACTCCTGCAGGGACTGTGACTGTGGGTTAATCCATCCTGGAGCAGGTTCACTCCTGGAGCAGGTTCACTCCTGGAACAGGTTTGTTCCTGCAGGAACTGTGGCTCCTGGAGCAGGTTCACTCCTGGAGCAGGTTCATTCCTGCAGGGACTGTGGCTGTGGCTATGGCCATGCTGGAGCAGGTTCATTCCCAGAGCAGGTTCATTCCTGCAGGGACTGTGGCTGTGGCTATGGCCATGCTGGAGCAGGTTCATTCCCAGAGCAGGTTCATTCCTGCAGGGACTGTGGCTCCTGGAGAAGGCTGTGCTGGAGCAGGAGCACCTCAGAGTGAGTGTGGCTGTGGATAAACGCACTGCAGCAGGTAAACCTGGAGAGAGTGGCTGCTGGATGAGGCTCCAGCTAGAGCAGGTACATCCCTAAGGGACTGGGGTCCCTGGACAGGCCCGAGCCGGAGCAGGGGCAAGAAGAGTTCACTGCAGTGTTAAGCTTCACACTCTGGTGCAAAGGGACTGGGGTGGAGGCAGTAATGGATACACCTTTAAGTTGTTGTATCCGGGATCGGGGTTACACCTTGCGGGAATTACTGTAGCAGGAATCCCTTGCTGGGAGCAGGGGAAGGCTTCCCTGCAGCATCAGCCCCTTCAGTGGCAGTGACTTGGAGCTGTATTATCACAAGGTCCCTCTGCACGCCCTGCGCTGGCTCGGTGACATCCTGGGCACCTCCGTGCCCTGCCCCAGCTCCAGAGGCTCCATGTTAGTGTTTAGCATTACTTGTCGTTGTCACAGTCCTGCCTGTGGATCAAACAACAGCCAGGTCTCACTGGTGGGGAGGATCCGGACAAAGAGTGGGATAAATCCATTAGAAACGTGGGGGTGTGCGTGTGCCTTCGTACACAGCTCGTGTCTGAGCCCTGGAATGGGGCTGTGCATCCAAACTTAGATACTTAAACACTAACCAGGGTGTGTGTGTGTGTAATAACTATTGTTTCTCCTCACGCCTCCTTGCACATTTAAATCCTGTTCAGACAGGGACTGCACAAAGGAGAGAGCATCTCCTGCTCGTCAGATCCGTGATTGCTCTCTGTGCTCCCGGTGGAAGCCCGGCTCTGCGAGGCACGGGAGGGAAGTGAAGCGTGGAGAGGAGAAGGCTTCTCTCCATTAGCACTGTGCCCAAGCACTCGGGCTGGGATACTGGGATAATGAGAGTGCCCAAGGCAGGCAGATCCTCTGGTTTTCCCTGACCTTCCCTTATCCTGGGCATGGCTGGGAGGAAACCAGAGCTGCTTGAAGTTGGACTGCGACTGAAGTGTCCCCGCTCCTGCTCAGAGGAGGGACACAGCTGGGACAGCTGTGCTTTCACACATTCTGGTGATATTCTGCTGCTTTCTCAGTGACTCTGACAGGTATCTGAGAGTCACAGCCTGCCTTGGCAGGAAGGCTTCCATGGCCTTTTCCTGGATCAGTTCTGGAGGGATGCTGTAGTGCAGTCTGGATTCCCCAGGGAACGCTAACTATGCATGTAACCTCCCTCCACTCGTGTGCTGGGTTTGTCACTGTGCCTGCAGGAGGGTTTGCAGCAGGCACGGCAGGCTGGGATCCCTGAGCGCAGTGCCTCGTGTGCCACTGCTGTTTGTTGGGATTCAGCACTGGGAGAGTGGCTCTGGCCTCTGTGAGGTGACAGCCCCGACCTCTGCCCGCTTCACCTTCTGTTTTGCAAGTGCTGCTATTTCCTCATCAACCACCCTGGCAGGGGCTTTGTGTCTTGTCCATGACTGGGAACAAAATTATCCCATCCCTGATGAATCCCCAAGCTTTTCCCCTTTGGGCTTTGTGCAAGGATGAGTGCTAACGTGACCTAGGTAGGCAAAGCGACTCCAAAAGGGATATTGTCGATCAAACCTCGGCTCTTTGGGTTTGTGCTGTTACTCCTGCACAGACAAAACAGGTGTGAAGAGTTTTTTTTAAGTGGTTTTATAATTTGAAAGCCAAAAATAACTCTGATAGGAAACCACCAGCATGGTTCTAAGAGCATCACTTGGGATGTACAAATCTGGGTTAAGCATTTTCCCAGTGTTTGCAGGTACAAATGGAGAAGCTTCCACAGGGATTGAGGCTGCCCTGTCAGCGTGGTGAGGACAAACACGTGGGAGAGCAGCTGGAAACGGGGCAGAGCCAGGGACAAATGTCACTCACGTGTCACCCCTGGAGCACAGTGGCTCTTCATGCTCTCCTTGTTCTGACTGGAATTCCATCTGTGAGCTATAAAGGACATTTTCAATGGCAGGTTTACTCTATATCCACTTGTTTTCTCAACGTTTTCCACCACAAAAGGTTCTTGCTGTGGTCTATGATGGGCAAGTGTTATAAAATTGAGTCACTATTTGTTTAAGCTCGCTGGGCACAAAAATTTTGGCTGCAGGGCTTTGAAGAAGGCTCCTGCTTTATCAACACTGCTGAGCCATATTCAGGGTGTTGTGGCAGAGTTGTGGAATTGATGGAAAATTCATGAATATGTAGCAAACAAAAGGTAAAGCTTAGTGAAGCTGGGCTGGCAGGGTGCAGGATCAGGAAGGGGGACTTGGGACAGCTGCCTTGGGCACTGGTGCAAAGCAGAAGCTCAGGTTAAGCCTGGAAAATATGGATGCTTGTGTAATGTACCCAGAACAGGATCCTGACAGGGATTTGGAGTTTTAATATAGGCTGGAGGAGCCTTCTGAGGCTGAGGTGCTTGCTGGGAAGCCTTCAGCTCCATTACCTATCCTGATTTCCTTGGTCAGCAGCTGAAATATTTTGTGTCTTTGCTCATACTGAAGAAATTATATATCATGGGGAGATAATATTCCATGCTTATTCCAAGCTTCTTAATGGAATTTTTATCAGTTCCTCTGAAGAACAGGATGCACAAAAAAGCTGTCAGGCTGTTTGCTCTGTGGCTCCGTTAGAGCTGCCTTGGCTCTCTCTCTGTGACTTCCCAGTAAAACGATGAGAGGGACCATCCCACCCCAAATTCCAAGTGTCTGCAGCCACCAGGTGACATCAAATCCCTTGGACACCAGGGGACAGGCAGGGCAGGCCTGCAGGGTGCAGACCCTGAGCACCCCTTGCTGATGCTTCAGACCCATTGCTGGCACATCTCTCAGCTGTTTTCTTTTTCCTTCCATCAGTATCTGCTCGTTTTAAACCTTTCTTGTGCTCGGTGTTTTCAGAAGACCTAAAAGCTGGTTTTTTTAATCTGTTTGGGCAGCGGATCCTGAGCTTACTCAGCCACAGCCACTCGGTGCCCTGACACCATTTTCTCTGGGATTGCTTTGTCGACTCAAGTGCACTTTGCTGCAATGCAAACATCGAGGATAAAAGGCAGCCACCTCAGCAAATTAGTGTGAAAGCACTGCAGAACAACTGTAGATGTGTGTTTTGGTCTTCTTAGGAGTCAAAATCTCTCCTTCTGCCTGTGGCCTGTGCTTTTAAAAGGGTATTTGTTGTGCAGGGAGGGCTTTTGAAAAGTTAAATCAATTGTCTCTTTGTGGACTCATCTGAAGGGTAAATCAGATGCTGCATTGACAGGGATCTGCTTGCGTGGTAAAACTTCAGGCAAGGTTGGATTTAAGTGATTCTGGAAAAAAAATCAGTCATGGGTCATTTAAAACCTCTCTTGGGAGGAAAGGCTGGGAGAGTTGGGGGCTCAGCCTGGAAAAGAAGGCTCTGGGTAGACCTTAGAGCCCCCTTCCAGGGCCTAAAGGGTCCAAGAGAGCTGGAGAGGGACCTGGGACGAGGGATGGAGGGATGGGACACAGGGAATGGCCTTGAGCTGATGGGGGTGGGTTTGGATTAGAAATTAGGAATAAATTCTTCAAGAGTGGGCAGGCCCTGGCACAGGGTGCCCAGAGAAGCTGTGGCTGCCCCTGGATCCTTGGCAGTGTCCAAGGCTGGACAGGACTTGGAGCAGCCTGGGACAGTGGAAGGTGTCCCTGCCATGGCAGGGGTGGCACTGGATGGGCTTTGGGGTCCCTTCCAACCCAAACCATCCTGGGATTCTATGATTCTATTCTAATTTTCATAATGAAAAAAAGTTTTCCTCTACATGCTACAGGTGTCCAGGTGTGCAGTCCTATTACAAAAAAGAACAAGGAGGTAAAACCCCCCCTGAAAATACTCTGAAGGGTTGTAATGCTTTTTAAACAACAATCTCAAAATGCCCAATCTTATTTCTGGTTCCTGTCTGTGAAGGCTTTTCTGAGCAGCAACCTCCACTCTGAGTGCAGCTGGTTGAGAAACCTCCCTTTTAGCAGCAGCTGGGTGGTGTGGAATGAAAGAATTAATTAACCTGGTGTGGCATGAGAGAACTTAATAAACCTGGTGTGGAATGAAAGAATTAATCAGCCTGTGGCCAGCCTGACAGAGCAGCCACCTGATGTGTCCTGTTTGGTTATCAGGGGCTTGGTTCCCGGCCAGGCACGGCTGTGCTCAGCTCCTTTGTGTAAGGCTGAGGTGAAAAGCTCCTTCTTTCTGCTGGGGCTTCAGCAGGAAACAGAATTTTTTATATACCCAAGACTCAGGAGAGTGGTCACGGGCACGTAGTGGCAGAAATTTCTGCTGGGGAACAAAAGCAAATTCCTCATCAGAGAATGTAATCAAATGGTGATGCTGCAGCTGGTTCCTCGCAGCCTCTGCACGCAGACAAAATAGCAATGTAGTAGGGAGAAAATGTTTGCTGAGTTAACTGGGCTATATTTAGGTGCCAAATAAACACATTTCTGCTTTTGACCCTCCCCCTCACACCCTCAAAGCTGCTTTTTGGGCTGTCTGCAAATGTCCTGGCTGTTGGTGGCTTCTGTTCCCTGCAAGAGGAGTGATGGGGAGCGGCGGGGCAGGCACCTGTGGCCCAGCTGAACAGGGGAAAGGCGAGTGCTGGGCACTCAGTGCCCGTGTCCAGCCTTGTTCCCTCCTCAGCCCTTCCTGTCTGCACAGGCTGGCTGAGGTACAGAACCTGAAACCCTCAAACCCTTCCCCGTGTGGGCCCTTGTGAATCTCAGGGGGTTTAACCAGGTCAGGTGCTGGTGCTGCCCCTGGGTCAGGGCAACCCCTGGGATCAATCCAGGCTGGGATGAGCAGCTGGAGCAGCCCTGGAGAAGGACCTGGGGGTGCTGTGGGTGAGAGCTGGGACCCAAAACCCCCCCGTGCCCTGGGCTGAGCCCCCAGCGTGGGCAGCAGGGGAGGGGGGATTCTGCCCCTGTGCCCCTGTGCTCAGCTGAGACCCCACCTGCAGAGCTGCCCCAGCCCTGGGGCCCAGCACAGGGAGCACCTGGAGCTGCTGGAGAGAGCCCAGAGGAGGCTCCAGGATGAGCAGAGGGATGGAGCAGCTCTGCTGGGGGGAAAGGCTGGGAGAGCTGGGATTGTTCACCTGGAGAGGAGAAGCTCTGGGGTGACCTCATTGTGGCCT
This sequence comes from Monarcha castaneiventris obscurior, assembly GCA_026261815.1. Lineage (NCBI taxonomy): Eukaryota > Metazoa > Chordata > Aves > Passeriformes > Monarchidae > Monarcha > Monarcha castaneiventris. Next base: position 626,213 of record JAMPIT010000104.1, on the reverse strand, counting down.
TCCAGTGCCTGAAGGAGCTGCAGGAAAGATGGAGTGAGACTCTTGACAAGGGCTGGAGGGACAGGACCCAGGGAATGGCTTCCCAGTGCCAGAGGGCAGGGCTGGATGGGATATTGGGCAGGAATTGTTCCCTGGGAGGGTGGGCAGGCCCTGGCACAGGGTGCCCAGAGAAGCTGTGGCTGCCCCTGGATCCCTGGCAGTGCCCAAGGCCAGGCTGGACACTGGGGCTTGGAGCAGCCTGGGACAGTGGAAGGTGTCCTTGCCCATGGCAGGGGTGGCGCTGGATGGGCTTTAAGGTTCTTTCCAACCCAAACCCTTCTGGAATTCTGTGTCCCCTGTGGCCTTATTGATCCATATAAAAAGCAGGAGCGGAAAAATCAGCATCTTCCCTGCTGCATTTTGCATCCCATTTTCCCCTTGCAGCAGGCTTTTCCTGGCACTGCTGTTGGGACTGATTGTACAGTTAGCCCTTCATTCCTGTGTGCATAAATTTGACTTCTTTTAAAGGAAGCAGCTCCTGTAATCTCCTTGCCAGAACAGATTAGGAGAGGGAGTGTGCAGATCACAACACTCCTCTGCTGCCTTTGACGACGAGGATTTCATCAGCCTGCTTGAAGTGCTGCTTGCAGCCTCAGGGGTGGCCAGAGAGCAGCAGGAAGTTCATTTATTCCTTTATTTTTTCCTCTTCAGACATACTTTACACTGTTTGTATATTTTTGCCTCCTCATTCACAACAAGCTGGGCAGTTTGGGGCACCCAGTGTTGCAGCTGAGGAGGAGAGAATTGTGGTCAGCACAAGGTTTGCTCTGCCCATCACTGCAGGCTCTGATCCGGCTGTTTCAGTGCTGATGAGTTTTTCTATCCCAGAGAATGCCTGGATGATAATTGCTTCATGAGCACGGGCACTTGGTGATTAGAGATTACTTTTCATTCCTGATTAAATAGCAAGGCAAAGTCTTTAACAAAAACAGGACACTTAAAATTCTGGTGTTCACATTTAAGGAACGCTGATTTTCACAGGCAGAAAAGCTCTCCCCGAATTTCCACCTGAAGAACAAATGTTAATGCAGATACAGGTTAATGACAAGTTGATTTAAGGCTTTCTTTCCCTATTAACCCGAGAGGAAATCACACAGCAATCTTCAAAATTGGGTTTATGTCTGTTAGAAGCGTGCTAATGATGTGAAGAGTTTTGAATAGTTAAAATTTAGGTTAGAAACTTTATGTGGGTTGTTTTGTTTTGTTTTATTTTTCTTTTGTTAATCTAAAGCCTTTGTGGAGCCCAGCTTGATTGTTGGAGAGCTGCTCACGTGGTGTTTCTGCTGAGCTTCCAGCTGAGAGTGCAGGGCATATCTGTCCAGAAAAATGGAATTAGAGCACCTGTAATTCTGCCTTTACAGACTTCTCTGAGCTGCTCTGGGGGAGAATATGATAACCAAACTCGGGAGCTCCCTCGCTCAGCTGGTTTTGGTTGTGCCTGTGTTCTGTGACGTTGGCTCGGTGGCACAGGACAGCCCTCAGCTCCCAGACAGCCACCAGCCCACGGTGGAGATCACCAGACACAAAATGCCACCAGAATTCCGGTCCCTGCGCGGGTCCGGCTGAGGAATGGCTCCCGTGCTGCGGGTTCAGGGCAAGGCACAGCATCCAGCTGGGAATGGTGTGATTGGGGTGGGCTTAGATGGGATTTCCGCGTTTGCTCCTGCGTTTGTTGTGGCTCTGGATGGGCTTTGTGCAGTGCCAGCAGCTCCTCAGGAGCTGTACCTCAGATTTGAGCTGTCTCTGCCCCTTTTTGCTGTGGCCCTGGTTGGGTTTTTGCAGTGCCAGCAGCTCCACAGGTGCTGTACCTCGGATTTGAGCTGTCTCTGCCCCACTGTGCTGTGCCAGAGGGGATTTCTGTGTTTGCTTCTGGGTTTGCTGTGTTCCTTGGGGCCCTGGATGGGCTTTGTGCAGTGCCAGCAGCTCCTCAGGTGCTGCACCTCAGATTTGAGCTGTCTCTGCCCCCTTTTGCTGTGGCCCTGGACAGGTTTTGTGCAGTGCCAGCAGCTCCACAGGCACTGTAACTCAGATTTGAGCTGTCTCTGCCCCACTGTGCTGTGCCTAGATGGGATTTCCGTGTTTGCTCCTGGGTTTGCTGTGGCCTTGGCTGGATTTGTGCAGTGCCAGCAGCTCCACAGGTGCTGTACCTCGGATTTGAGCTGTCTCTGCCCCCTTTTGCTGTGCCTAGAGGGGATTTCTGTGTTTGCTCCTGGGTTTGCTGTGGCCTTGGCTGGATTTGTGCAGTGCCAGCAGCTGCTCAGGTGCTGTAACTCAGATTTGAGCTGTCTCTGCCCCACTGTGCTGTGCCAGAGGGGATTTCTGTGTTTGCTTCTGGGTTTGCTGTGTTCCTTGGGGCCCTGGTTGGGTTTGTGCAGTGCCAGCAGCTCCTCAGGTGCTGTATCTCGGATTTGAGCTGTCTCTGCCCCACTGTGCTGTGCCTAGAGGGGATTTCTGTGTTTGCTCCTGGGTTTGCTGTGTTCCTTTGGGCCCTGGATGGGTTTGTGCAGTTCCAGCAGCTCCACAGCTGCTGTAACTCAGATTTGAGCTGTCTCTGCCCCCTTTTGCTGTGCCTAGATGGGATTTCTGTGTTTGCTCCTGGGTTTGCTGTGGCCTTGGCTGGATTTGTGCAGTGCCAGCAGCTCCACAGGCACTGTAACTCAGATTTGAGCTGTCTCTGCCCCACTGTGCTGTGCCTAGATGGGATTTCTGTGTTTGCTCCTGGGTTTGCTGTGGCCCTGGTTGGGTTTGTGCAGTGCCAGCAGCTCCACAGCTGCTGCACCTCGGATTTGAGCTGTCTCTGCCCCCTTTTGCTGTGCCTAGAGGGGATTTCTGTGTTTGCTCCTGGGTTTGCTGTGTTCCTTGGGGCCCTGGTTGGGTTTGTGCAGTGCCAGCAGCTCCTTAGGTGCTGTACCTCGGATTTGAGCTGTCTGTGCCCCACTGTGCTGTGCCGTAATCACCACTCTGACCACAAAACCTGTTGATTTGCGGTTGCTGCTCAGTGGATAAAGATTAAACCAGTCTGCTGCTTCTCACAGAACTGAGGAAGGTTGGAGCACTGGCAGCTCTTGAATCCTTGTCTGACCTCATGTGAAATTCATGTGGAAGTATGGGTCCCTCAGGACATCATTCCAGTACAGGAAGATGGCAGAGATATGTCTGAAGGCAACGTTTTTGTCCAGGTTAAGCCTCTTAAACCTTGTTTAACCCCTCCTCAGCACCAACCCCCTGTGCTGTTCCTGGCAGCTTTTCTCCCTGCCCACAAGATAATGCCAGGCTTTTTCCTGCCGTGACAGCCGAGCAGGATTTATGGCTGGGGCTTATCCAAGCAACCTGTAAAAGTGTTACAGAGTGTTTAAAAAATAATCGTTGTTATAATTCAAGCGAAGAACAAACAAACACTTGCATTCTCCTCCTTGTGCACAGACCTTAACTCAGAATGGGGGAGGGAGAAAAGACATTATTGGGAGAAATTTCTGTTTTCTCTCTGAAAGGGGCTGTTGAAATGAAATACTCTGTTTTAATAACACCGAGGTGTTAAGGCTCCACAGACTGCACACGATTTACTTGACCTTTATAAATAGAACAGCCTTGTCTCTCTATTGGAAAACAAAAAACCACCCTGAAAGCAGCATGCAGATTTATTAACCAGCACAGAGAGGAACTGCTAGATTTTATTCAGTGAGCAGGAAGGCAGATTGTCCAAAGAGGGATTGGAGAGAATAGCACCACATGCAGCAGCTTTTTGGGATGGCTGCCCTCCCTCCCAAAAAAAAAAGGAGATCCATGAAAGTGGCAGGTGGGAAGTGTTGCATTCCTGAGGTCTCGTGCAAGAGTTGGGAGGAAGGAAATGCTGGGATGGGTGAGCACCTTGTGACACTGGCCTCAAACTGTGCCAGGGGAGGTTTGGATTGGATGTAGGAAAAACTCCATGGAAAGGGTGGTCAGGCATTGGAAGGGGCTGCTCAGGGAGGTGGTGGAGCCCCCATACCCCTGGGGGTGTCCAAGGAAGGCCTGGATGTGGCACTTGGGGACATGTGGTGAATGTGGTGGTGCTGGGCTGATGGTTGGACTCAATCTTAAAGGGCTTTTCCAACCTCAGTGGTTCTGTGAGGGGACGTGAGTGCTGCCAGCTGCTGGAATCACACTCTGGAGAGGGAAAAACTGTGGGAATTGAAATCTCAGTGTTGCCTTTAGCCCCCGTTTAGAACCACTGCACCTAAAGGACACCAGGGCTACAGATGGTTAAAGACCTGGTAATTTTATTCTTGGAATAGTTGGGGAAAATCATGGAATTGCTAAGGTTGGGAGGGACCTCAGAGCCCACATAGTGCCACCCCTGCCATGCCAGGGGCACCTTCCACTGTCCCAGGCTGCTCCAAGCCCCAGTGTCCAGCCTGGCCTTGGGCACTGCCAGGGATCCAGGGGCAGCCACAGCTTCTCTGGGCACCCTGTGCCAGGGCCTGCCCACCCTCCCAGGGAACAATTCCTGCCCAATATCCCATCCATCCCTGCCCTCTGGCACTGGGAAGCCATTCCCCCTCGTCCTGGCACTACAAAGGGGGTCCAAGCAAGCAGAATGTCACAGTTCCCTTAACTGGAGGAGGTGGATTCCTCTTCTTAGTGTTCTGTACTGGAGAATGCCAGGAGTTCTCATTCCTGGAGGGAAAGTGTCTCACAGGGACACAGTGCAAGTGCTTTTCCAAAATCTGCCTGTGCATCACAGCTGTCTGAAGTGCTTTGTGAGGTGAGCCAGAGGTGTTTCGTTTCAGCTGAGGTGGATCTTAGTGGGTGAAACAGGGGCAAATAAACTGAATTCCACTGGAAATAAAAGATTTTTCAACCCTGCTGCAAAAGGAGATGTGGAGTGCAGCCCCCAGGATGAACAACGGCCCGCACAGGGTTTGGCTGCTTTTTCTTGGGTCTGAGTTTTCCACTGAGCTCTGGCTGCTGTTGCTGTTTGGGAGAACAGGCTGAATTTAGATTTTTAAAAACGCTCAAAGTTGTGCTGTTTGCTTGCTGACTTGACAGGCTGGAATGTTTTTTTCCTTAAGCTCACTAAAGGGAGGTGTGTTTTCCAAGAATTCCACTGCCAGTTAATTCCACTGTTCAGTGTTTAACACAGGCTTGGGCTGGTCTTTCCAATCACTCGCACTCCTCAATATCTGGGATATATCTGGGATATTAGCATTTGTGCCAAGAGCTCATGTCTGCTTTTGACTTGAAAAAAGAATTGTTATCTTTAAAATGCACTTAAATTTCAAACAATGCTTTTTGGGCCTGTTGGGATGAAACTGGATCTGACTTGTTTCAGTTCCCTGAAGTAGTTCCTGTTTCCTCCACGGAAATAACTCTGCTCCTTGGCAGGCACGTTTTCTCCATCCCTTTTTAGCCATTTCTGTGTATTCCTTTGTGTAAATATTTCCCCAGCGCAGCCTGCGGAGCGTGGAACGGACTCAGAGCACGGGAGAGCTGCAGCAGGGCTTTGCAGAAAGGGACCAAGGTTTCTTTCCTAGTCCTGGGAAATATTTGGGACAGAGGAAAGGAGCTGTTTCCCTGGAAACCCGTGTGTGCTGTATTGGAGGAAACACCATTTCTGTCTCCGTGTGATGCCCTGATGTCCCGTTCTGCTGTTTGTTGTGGTTTTGTTTTGCTTCGTTTTCATGGAATTCCAGAAGGATTTGGGGTTGGGAAGGGCCTCAAAGCCCATCCAGTGCCACCCCTGCCATGGCAGGGACACCTTCCACTGTCCCAGGCTGCTCCAAGCCCCAGTGTCCAGCCTGGCCTTGGGCACTGCCAGGGATCTAGGGGCAGCCACAGCTTCTCTGGGCACCCTGTGCCAGGGCCTGCCCACCCTCCCAGGGAACAATTCCTGCCCAATATCCCACCAAATCTGATGCAAGGTCCCTCTACTATTTCCTTCTTCCTTTCCTCTTCTGCCACATTAAACCCTTGGGGTCCTTCTGGCTCCTTGCAGCCCCATTCCCAGCATGAACATTCCTCCTGGCCTGCTTTGTTCTGGCTGATGTTTGTTCCACTGCCCCACGGAAGCAGTGCAATAGCCAGGGGCTGGGACTTGCAGGGGCAGCAGGAGGGGAGAAGAAACCGTGGGAGGACGGTGGAAGGAAAGGCGAGAGAAATCCATGGTGCTCTCTGCACCAGGAATGGCAAATGAGGCACTCGGACGGAAAAGGAACAAGATCCAGAGCTGCTGCAGTGGGAGCCAGCGTTTTGGAGCTGGGAGATGGTGTGGGAAGGTGGTGAGACACGAGGGTGGTGGAAAAGGGGAGGGTTAAGTGCAGGGTAGTAATGCAAGGGAAAGCAAGCAATCCCACAAGTACATGATGGGAGCAAACCTCGTTTTCTGCTTGTGTGGTGCAGATAAAGGTAACTTAATTCTCTGCCCTCCTCTGGCTCATGTTCTTCTGTCACAGCTCTCAGCCTCGAGACCTGGTTCTTCTCTCCAGTGCCCTGTTCGGAGCTTTCCTCTGAGCCAAAGGTTTTTTGTTGAGGACCTGGGCAGCGGAGTGGCAGCACATTTGAGCTGTAAATTTTGGGGCTGTCCTTGCTTGCCGGGGGAGGCAGAAGAGCCACGTGCCTTAATGCCTGGTGCTGCCTGTCCTCCGGAAACGAGTGCTGCTCCTGCTTCCCCTTAAAGGGCCCTGCTGAGAAAGGGGATCCTTCCCTTGGGAACACCTCAGTGGATCCCACGCTGGGATTCTGGCTTGCCAGGCTGGAACACCAGGGGGTCACAGTTGCTCCTAAAGATCATGGAGTGATCTCCAAAACTTGCTCAGGGTCTGGAACGTGAGTCCTGTGAGGAGTGGCTGAGGGAGCTGGGAAAGGGGCTCAGCCTGGAGAAAAGGAGGCTCAGGGGGGACCTTGTGGCTCTGCACAAGTCCCTGACAGGAGGGGGCAGCCGGGGGGGGTCGGGCTCTGCTCCCAGGGAACAGGGACAGGACAAGGGGAAACGGCCTCAGGCTGGGCCAGGGGAGGCTCAGCTTGGACAGCAGCAGGAATTTCTCCATGGAAAGGGTGCTCAGGCCTTGGCAGGGGCTGCCCAGGGAGGTTGGGAGTGCCCATGCCTGGAGGTGTCCAAGGAAGGGCTGGAGGTGGCACTCAGTGCTCTGGGCTGGGGACAAGGTGGGCATTGACTGGGCACAGCTTGGACTCCGTGGGCTGGGAGGGCTTTTCCAGCCTCAGGGACTCTGTGATACTAAAACAGAATGGGGCTTTTGCTCAGAAATGCCCTTGGGCTCATCTTGTTTTAGGAATTCCACTAAGAACTGCACGTCTCCTGTTTGTGAGATATCCCCACGCTCGTGTCCCATGGCTGGGTTGTTGCCTTTGGCTGTAACTAAAGGAGGAACCAACACTGAAGCAGGAGGACACAGCCCTCAGCACTGTCCCCACGGAGGGGAGATCCCACAGCCACAGCAGGGATGAGAGCAGCACACAGCAAACACCTCCAGAGAAACCCTCTCACCAAAAACAAACCCCAACACAAAACCCACAACACAACCCCAGGCAGGGAGAGCTCCAGTCTCAGGGCAAAGTGTCCATAATAAAATCCTGGATTGTAAAGAAAAATCTGCTGGGGGCAGTTGGAGGTGGGCTGGGGATTCACAGAAATTCCTACAAACTCACTGTGTGAGAAACTCCAGGGATAGCTGCAATCTATCCCCCACATCCAGCCACATAAAAACACCAGACAGAGAGAACGTCAAGGAATTGTTTTGAAGAGTAATAGTGACAAACGTGCTTGGAGAAGGCGGGCTCCGAATTCTGATGGAAGGCAAGGAAAAGATGAAGAGCTTTGAATTTGAAGGGCTTTGGGAAACAGCCCTTTTCTTTGATCAAAAACTCTCCTCCAGAGGCACTGAATGCTTTCAGGAATTTCAGCCTGGAAGGATACTGAAGGGAAAGCATCCTATTTCTAGAAAATGGGAGGATATTTTTGAAAAAGTAGTAACCTCACATTCCATGGCATCCCTTGTCCTCAGGGAATGCTAACGGGAATGGACAGATGGAGGTAAAAGAAGGATGCAGCAAGACAAAAGGTGCTGCCCAGGGAAAGCTGAGGAGTGGCACAGAGACTGTGGAAATCATAGAACCAGTGAGGCTGGAAAAGCCCTCCAGGATCATCCAGCCCAACCTCTGCCCAATGCCCACCTTGTCCCCAGCCCAGAGCACTGAGTGCCACCTCCAGCCCTTCCTTGGACACCTCCAGGGATGGGGACTCCAAAGCTCCCTGGGCAGCCCCTGCCCAGGCCTGAGCACCCTTTCCATGGAGAAATTCCTGCTGCTGTCCAAGCTGAGCCTCCCCTGGCCCAGCCTGAGGCCGTTTCCCCTTGTCCTGTCCCTGTTCCCTGGGAGCAGAGCCCGACCCCCCCCGGCTGCCCCCTCCTGTCAGGGACTTGTGCAGAGCAGTTGGTGTTGGGATATTCCTCGAAACTCGGAGTGATTGTCACGGTCAGTGCTCCTGCAGCAGAAACAGGAATGAGAAAATAGCATTTGGAATGTGCCAGCCTCTCCCCCACCTGCCTCTGAGGGGAAGGAAAGCAGCAGCAGCACTGCCCTGCCCCCAGCCCCATCCTCCTGCCCTTCCACAGACACCTCCTGAGCTTCCTGCTGCTGCTCTTTCTCCAGCTGAACGTTATCAAGTTGTGTGGCTGCTCAGAGTTCATCCTGCCTGCCACAAGGTGCTTGCCCAGCTCTAATCTGCTTTATTGGCAGACTAGACAGAGCCTGCAGGATGTGCTGCCACGGCTGTATCCCGGAGTGACCCTTCTGGCAGGAGCCACGGCTTGCCCTTCCCTCCCCACCGGCTGCTCCTTGGCACTTGCTGGGGGGGTTTGTCTGGATAATGCCACACATCTTGCAAATATTTATGTCTGCAAGGCTGCCTGCACACGTCAGGCCTCCTGCTGACTCGGGAAGTAGGAGGAAAGAGTTCTCCCTAAAATCTCCCTGAGAATATTTATTGGAAGACTGAGGCTCCGAGTGCTGTCTGAATTCCACTGTCACACACCTTTGGCATTTCAACCAGGGACTTCTCCAGGCTGGAGAGAGCTGATGGAGCTTCCCCGGTGACAGTCCCATCCATCCCGAGTGCAGGGTGAATCAGAGTGAGGGATGTGAAATCTCTGTTGCTTTTCTCCCCTCCCCATCCATCACAATTCCCCTGAATCCCACCCCCTAAGCTTTCCCTGGAGCAGCTCTATATTTCCCTGGCTGTGACAGCATTCCCTGTGGATGTGCTGATGTCAGGGAGGAGCAAAGTGCTTTTGCAGAGCCCATCCATCTCTGCCGGCCCACAGTGCATTTGGAGGAGCTCCTGACATGCTCCCAGCCTCCGATCCAGGAGAGCAGAGTGAACTGTCTCTGCTCAGAGGATCTCTAATTGGATTTCTGCATCTATGTAAATTAGGTTATGCCCCCCTTGGCAGATTTCCTGCCTGTTGCACCAGGGTGAAGCCATCTCCGTGGTGCCATCAGTGGCTCCCTTCTCAGGGAGTCTGGGTGCAGCTCACTGTCCACACCTTCATTTATCCCAGGGAGCCACGCAGCCCTCCGAGGCACTAATAAACCTGGGGGAACTGACTGAGCTGCCATTTATCTCCACTCCTCATCCCTGCCTCCAGTCAGGGGTCACTGCTGGAGCTGCCAGGACTGGAAGCCTCCATGGATAATGGTTTGATGGATGGAGAAACCCCTGCCTTTCAGCTACACAGTTCTTTCCAAGATGGATCGTTGTGACCTTCAGGATGTGTTGTCTGGGTCTCCATGGCTCCATCTTGCTCGCTGAACTCCTTCTGGAGGAGTTTGGGTTGTTTCTGGGTCCCTGGGTGTGGAGACATATGGGGACGTGTGTTTTCTCTGCTATTTCTGTAGGTGCAGAAAGGCTCCAGCGCAGCTGTGCTGGGTGTGAGCGCTGAAACTGTGAAATGCACGGGGGTAACAGCCCTCCAAAGTCTGCCTGGTTTTGGCCTGGCATCCCTGAGAGGCACCCATCCCCCTTCATCATCACTCTGCTGCCTGTTCTGGAAGAATTTCCCCATGGAAAGGGTGCTCAGGCCTTGGCAGGGGCTGCCCAGGGAGCTTTGGAGTGCCCATGCCTGGAGGTGTCCAAGGAAGGGCTGGAGGTGGCACTCAGTGCTCTGGGCTGGGGACAAGGTGGGCATTGGGCACAGGGTGGACTCCATGGGCTGGGAGGGCTTTTCCAGCCCAAATGCTTCTCTGATTTTGTGCTTTCACCTGTAATTAGCTGCCCAGAGCTTCTGCTGTTTGCTTCGGGTAATCAAGGAGCTTCTAATCGCGCTCCAAGGGCTCAGTAGTGGTTTCTCAAAATGCAGCTCATGTGGGAGTTCCTCGGAGCTGTCAGGGATTGCAGGAGGAGGCAAATTGTGTTGGCAGGAGCCAACTTCTTCTCCTGCCTGAGCTTGCCAACATTTCTGGTATGTAAACTTGGGGCTTTGTAGGATGCAAAAGAGGAACCTAAAAAAGGGGTGGTAAATTAAGATCTCTGGGGTGAGACACATTAAAATGCAAGTTAACCAACTCTTGCCTACAGTATTTTTATACCAACAACAATTTTCAGCGTAGGTGAAAGGAGATTTGAATATTTCTTTTTGCTGAAATGGTTTTTCTTTTTAAATGTCGAATGCCAAAATGTGATATCATGAACAGCAGTGTACTGATATATTTAGAAATCCTAAGTGGAGCTGTCTGAGCGACATTCTCTGCAGAGAAACTCAATTCTGCAACTCTAAGTTGTATTTAAGTACAGGAAAAGAGGGAAATGTGGAAGTTATTTTCTTCATTTCCAGGTTTAGAGTTGCTTAACCTGTTGTTTGTCTCTTTTTAATTGGCATTTTGGTTAAAAATTTTAGCGGACTCCTGAGGAACAATTCTTCCAGCCCGCTGTGCAGGAGCAGCCTGGCTGAAGAGGCTTAAGATCCTGCTCAGAGATTTCCTCCTGAAACCTGGAGATGGGCTGTGGGCTGTGTGTTGTGGGAAAGGGAAGCACTGTGAAGAAAATCCACAAGTGTATTTCAAGGCCTTCGTGTTACTCGGTCCCAGACTTGAATCCTACTCTCATTCCCAGTTCCTGGGACAGGAATAGCTCCCCGGAGCTATATTTAAAATTCCCTTGAAGGAACATCCAAAGTGGGCTTTATCCAGAGCCAAAACAAACAGCTAATGCAGAGTTATCAGCTATTAATGGCACTGGAGTCCAAACAAGCCCCAGATCTTACCCAAAGGCCTGAGCTTTCCTCTCCTTCTCTGCTCCTTGCAGGGAGTTGTGCAAGGATCCGTTTGTCCCTTGCAGATTTCAGGATTTGGGGGCATTATCCAGTGTTCCAGCCTTCAGGAGTGCCCTGTGCTGGGGGATTGTCCCTGCTCTGGGAGCTTTGGCACTAAAGGCGCTCGGGGAGGGCCCTACACCTCGCCTTGGCACCAAGAATGGCACTTGGGTTGCCAGTGCAGCTTTGCTGAACGCTGTGGGCTTCAAGCTGCTGGTTGAGGGATTAAACAATCCTCCTGGAGGTCCTGGTTCTTAGATGGGAACCTGGGAGCTGCCAACAATCCATGACCCAGCCTGCTGGGAAGGGAGGCGTGCCAGGAATGGCTGGGACTGCTGTCTCTTGCTGATGCTCATTCTGGGGTCACTGAAGGCTTTGTGGCTCTCAGCTGCCAGTCTGGAACCTCTGCATGCGTGGCCAGGCCACGGGAGATGAGTTATGTAGGTACTTCAGTGTGAGGAGGACACGGAGCTGTTGGAGCAATTCCTGAAGTTGCTGAGGGGACTGGAGCACTTCCCCCATGGAGCCAGGTTGGGAGAGCTGGGGCTGCTCAGCCTGGAGAGGAGAAGGCTGTGTGGAGACCTCACAGCTCCTTCCAGGGTCTGAAGGGATACAGGGAAGCTGGAGAGGGACCCTGCAGCAGGAACTGCAGGGACAGGACACGGAATGGGTTCCCAGTGCCAGAGGGGAAATTCAGGTTCCATACACAGAATAAACTCTGCCCTGGGAGGGTGGGCAGGCCCTGGCACAGGGTGCCCAGAGAAGCTGTGGCTGCCCCTGGATCCCTGGCAGTGCCCAAGGCCAGGCTGGATGGGGCTTGGAGCAGCCTGGGACAGTGGAAGGTGTTTGGGACAGCCCAGAGAGGATGCAAAGAGGTGATTTTCGGGTCCCTTCCAACCCAAACCACTCTGGGATTCCATTCCAGAGCAGAGCTGAGTGTGTATTTTAGTCTTACTTCTCTTTGAACTACACAAGGGCTTAAAACAGAGTTAGAAGCTCTGCAAAGGTGAGCTTTGAGCAGAAAGCTTCCCTAACCCTGCTGGAAACTTGCAGCCTTTGCTTTTTGTGCCACTTGCAGTGGATGCCCCCTTTGGAAAGGGAGCGATGTCTGGGGACAGCTGAAAAAAAAAATATCTAACACTTGTTGCTGTGTACTGGTGTCCTGCAGGATAGTCTCTGGAAAGCTGGAGCAGGCAGAATCCTTGGCTCTGTGTTTTCCCTTTTTAAGGAAGGGTTGGTTTTTTTTCTCTTTTTCCATGGCCACATTTTATAGAAGTAAACACTTTTAAACATTTCACGGTGTGGATTTTAAACAGACGGTTGTTGTAGGGCCTGGCTGGATTCTTGCATTGCTCATCACGTTCGGGGGCAGAGGCTGCAGATTTATTTCTCCATGCTTCTTATCTCTGAAATCAGCGTAATTCCTTGTGCAGGGATGTGGAAGATCCCAAAAACCACTGCTTTTGGGTGTGAGTTTCTACAAATAATTTGGATTTTTACAGCAGTGATGACCCAGCCCAAGAAGGTGCCGCTGGCTGTAGTAGCTTTGAGCAGGGTTTATTGTGTGAGTAAATCAGGAGCTCTCATCTCCCAGGGCCCTGCACTTCTGCTGCTGTAAACTTGAGCTCCGTCTGTCTGCTCAGTCAAATTCCTGTGGATGCTTCCCTCCTAAATATGGGGATCGAGGTCCTATTTGTTAATTTCTGAGGGGGGAAACCCAGAAAAAATACTCCTTCACCCCATTAGTATGGGCACGTTGAAAAGTTTTGCTCAAAGTTTGGGGAGGGCAGCAGCTGAAGAAATGGCTTATTTTTGTCAACCCAAAGTGTGCTTTTTCTTCCCCTTCTTTGCAGGCAGCTTCCCCCCTGTCCAGCCAGTACATTGCCCTTCATTTTCCTCACTGCAAGTTTAAAACAGTTCTGCTGCAAAGCCGTGGTGGGGAACACCCTAAAATTCCCAACTGTGTCACCAATGTCTGCACTGAACTCTAAATTTCCTTTATTCTTCCTGGCCCACCTCTGTTCAATCAGCTCTTGCCCGCAGCAGATTCCTGGGGCTGGGAGTGACTCCTGTGCAGTTCCCTTCACCCTCGGGTTCCTGCAGGCCCCACTGCAAACTGGGGTTGCACCAGTATGGGCTGTGCTGGGAGGGCTTTGCTTCCCAAGAGCAAACCTGGGTGGGTCTTGGGGTGACTCTGTGATGTGGATCCCCTATCACGGCTCTATGCCAAAAAATTAATTTTGTGCCTTTTTCTGTGCCTTTAAACTGAGCTTGAGAGGGGAGGGGAAAAAAAAAACAACCCAAAACCAAAGGAACTTTTCAAAGCAGTTCCCAAGGACACAGAGACAGAGACTCCTCTGCCTTCTCCGGTGGGAGGAGCACGGAAGGAGCTCCCTGCCTGTCTCTTCAGCCAGCTCTTCGGGTTTTTTCTTCCCTTCCCTTTCTCTCCAGGGTGGTTCCTGGGACTTTGGTGGTTTTTTCTGGTTTTTTTCCCCTTCTGGACTGTTCCAACAACATCAGAACACATCAGGAGAACTTTTCTTCAGGCCCAGAGGGGGCCTAAGGCCACCCCCCACGGCAGCTCTGAGAAGGAGGGACCACACCTATGAGAGGACTCTAATTTCTTCCCAGGTTTTCTCTCTATAGCAAGTGGTTTTACTATTTAGCATTATTATCCTTTTCCTGTGTGTTTGTTAATAAATAGGTTTTATCTCTTTCACTTTCCTTTGAGGAATTTTTTTTTCCCAAACCTGGTGGGGGGAAGGGTGGTTGTAACCTGGTTTCTCCCACAGGATATATTGCTAGATTTTGGCCAAACTGGCACAGTGTGTCAGAAGTTTTTCCGTCTGCTCTTCAATTCTTCCCTTCCTTACACCCAGCACGTGGCTTTTCCGTGTTGGAATGAGCGCTTTTGGGATGAGCTCTGTGCTCTGGTGTTTCCTGTATGTGCCAGAAGGTACAGACCCGGTGAGGGAACGTGGCTTTTGTTGCTGCGAGGGAAGAGCCTGGGACAAGCGTTCCTTGTGTTCCTTGGAAAATGGGAATTCCTGTCGGGATAACAACAGCCTGTGCTGCGGGGTTGGGTGCAAAGCACTGCAGGTTAATTTAGATTTAGGCTGCAAAGCATCCCAGACTGGACTGGCATGAAAGGGACCTCAAATCCCATCCAGTGCCACCCCTGCCATGGCAGGGACACCTCCCACTGTCCCAGGCTGCTCCAAGCCCCAGTGTCCAGCCTGGCCTTGGGCACTGCCAGGGATCCAGGGGCAGCCACAGCTTCTCTGGGCACCCTGTGCCAGGGCCTGCCCATCCTCCCAGGGAACAATTCCTGCCCAATATCCCATCCATCCCTGCCCTCTGGCACTGGGAAGCCATTCCCTGGCTCCTGTCCCTCCAGCCCTTGTCCCCAGTCCCTCTCCAGCTCTCCTTTAGGCCCTGGAAGGGGCTCTGAGGTTTCCCTGGAGTCTTTCCCTGTCCAGGTGAACAATCCCAGCTCTCCCAGCCTTTCCTCCCAGCAGAGCTGCTCCATCCCTCTGCTCATCCTGGAGCCTCCTCTGGGCTCTCTGCAGCAGCTCCAGGTGCTCCCTGTGCTGGGCCCCAGGGCTGGGGCAGCTCTGCAGGTGGGGTCTCAGCTGAGCACAGGGGCAGAATCCCCTCTCTGGAGCTCCCCACGCTGCTGGGGATGCATCTCAGGGGTTTTATTCCCCATCTGCTACAAACCAGTATTTTTATTTATCTCCCGCCTCAGTGCCAGTGGATGTTCGCAGGAGGCTTTGAAATTCAGCCTTTTATGGCCACTGCAGACCTTTAACACAGGGCTTTCCACAGCTCAGCACGGCTTCTGTGCAGGGCCCCTGTGTGCTGGGATGAAAAACTGCCTCTTTTGTGGCTTGCTGGGGAGGTCAGGGGCTGGCTCTGGTCAGGCTGGGGAGCAGAGCACCCCCAGGACAGCGCTGGGAGCTGTGGGGGTGGCCAGCCCTGTGTGAGCTTTGCTGCTGAGAGGCAGCAGCAGGTTTGTGTGCATTAAGTGTATTTGCAGCCAGCTTGGTAAGGTTCCTTTTGCATGACTTCTGCAAATTGGAACGCAATTAGCTTCTTCCTCCTGTTGCCTTATTAATTACGGTGATGGGCCTAACCTGATTTGGGACAGGATGTATCGCAGAGGATTGTGACCTCTTTTTAAACTCTTCATCAAGAGTTTCATCGTCGCATCTGATCATTGATCTTTCAGGAAGGTAGGGGTGGCTTGGTGCTCTGGAGAGGGAAGATGGCAACAACTCCTTTCCACTCTGAGTGACCCTCTGAAGGCAGAGACATTCACTCCAGTGCTGAGGGAATATTCATGGAAATCCTCCTCCTTCACACAGGCTCCTTTGGAAACGCTCCTGCTCCCTTACAAATATCACAGTTTATTTTGTTTGTGCGTTGTTCCTGTTAGAAACCTGAACAGGAAAGTGCAGAATAAATCCTGCTGGAAAATAAGAGGGGATGGAACAGCTGCACCTTGCTTAAACCCCTTACTCGCTGTGGCAAGAGTGGGATTTTTCACCAATTTAAATAGTTTTTATTTTGTATGACTGGGTAGGTTTCTGTGTTCACATGTTTGGGGTAGCTGCTGTTTTGATTAAGGAATGGTGTGGCTTGGAGAACCATTTGCTATGGACCATTTGGGAACTATGAGTTAATTTTTGGGCTCTGAGTTTCATGTGTTTCAGGGCTGGTGACGAGGTGGGCATTGGGCACAGCTTGGACTCCACGGCCTCGGAGATCTTTTCCAACCCTAAAGATTCTGGGATTGTACGTAAAAATAAACACAGTAGAAGAAACCCCATTTATCTGAAATGGCACCTGTCAATTGCAGGGAAAGAAAAGCATATAAAATAATAATAATAATAATAATAATAATAATAATAATAATGATAATAATAATAATAACAATAATAAAGTAATGGGGAAGTTGCTGGAGGCCTGGCATATGTGAGCATGTGGGACTGGCAAGCTGCAGTGTGTGACTGATTTTTGTGAACTGTTAAGAGTGACGAATATTCTCTCACAGGGAACAACAGAGGAGCTCTGCTTGTGGCTCTAACGTCGTATTTTTAGTCCCAACTAATTTTCAAGGATGTCAAACTCAGCTTTTGTTCTCACTCGGTTCTAAAGGATGGATGGAATATTTCCTGCTGGAAGAGTTCAGAGCTCCCAAACTATGGAGGGTGCTTTAGTGTGTGATGGGAGGGGGGGAACGAGATGATTTCTAAGGTTTTTTCCGAACCAAAGCAGTCTGGGGTTCTGTGAAATACTCTCATAAATAAGCAGCTGGGTTGCAGGGTGATTTTGCTCCTCCAGCCAGCCCTGTCTGAGGGCAGCTGGAGGTGCTTTTCTCACAGGCTTTGTAGTCAAAGCCTCATCTTAACTAATTATCCCTAATAACAAAACCTATTCTGCTCACATTCAAGAATGACTGAGTTATTACCCCGCCCTTTCCGTGTGGGTATTTAATGTCAGGATGCTCAGATGTGGCAGAGGTGAAGCTGTGTCTCGTTGATGTCCCAGCCGAGGTAATTCCCTTCACAATGGCTGTGTTTTGTGGGGTGGCTAAAAGGGTTTGGGTCCAGCTTGCTCTGATACCCCAGTGCTGAGGACAGAGGCTGAATCAGGTGCTTCAGATGTGCTCTTACACACCTGATATTAATAATAATAATGTAATATTGATAATGGTATTAGGCTCTTGAATTCCCTAAATTTGTTCATGTTGGGTCTGGTTTGCTGCTTGTCCCCCAGCTGGAATCATAAAGGTTGAAAAAGACCCTTAAGCTCATTGAATCCAACTGAGTTTTCCTGCTCCCTTTGCTGTTGTTTGGACCTAATTTCCCAACTCCTCCTCAGATCCCTTCCCATGCTCAATTCCAGCAAGGAGAGCATTGTTTTGTGCTGAGGATCTCTACGTCCAGAGGGAAGTCTGACTTGGGCCAGGAATTCCCCACAGTCTTTGTGGGATTTCTTGCAACAACTCCACATGAAAGCCTGACTTTATCAAAGAGAAATGAAATAAATGCTGAGCCTTGGAATGAAACAAATGCCTGAAATTGGAATGCAGGCTGACATGATGAACACAAAAGCTTTAATTAGGCTTTCTTTGGTGGGCGGTTGAGCAACACTAATAACGAGCTCCTCATTATGAGGATTTGGGGTGCTGAGCCCAGAATAGCAGTGCTGAGTTAAGGCACGGCAGGGAAAGCTTTGTCTGGTGTGGCACAGGAGGTGGGGTGAGGAAATGGGGTCGTGCAGCACCTTACAGATGGCCAGCCTGGCTGAAAGGAAGGCATCCCACGGGACAGCTTTTCCTGGGGGTTATCTGCATGCAGGAGGGACGGGAGTGGCAGTCAGGAATTGGTGTGAAGTGATGCCTTAGGTTTTAACTTCGATATTTTCCACATCCTGCACTGCCTGCTGTGTCACTGAAGTTTCCTGTGCCCTGTCAGCTGCTGTTCTCTCACACTGCTCAGACATAACAAACCTCTCCAGGTTTGCTCTCCAGGGACACCCAGATTGTCCCAGGCCCCAAAATGTGTGAACTAAAACAGAGGGGGAGCAAACTTGGGGTAATGACATCATGAACTGAGGTTATAATTGGAGAATTAACCCTGATGTGCAAATGGACCAAACTTATAAAAGTGTGAAAAACCCGTGACCCGGGGTCCATCTTGGGAGGAGCCTGTGGCTGCCCAGGGTGTGCCTTTGAAGGCCCTTCAAATAAATACCTGCTTATATTCCCTTATTCTTGTCTAGTCTCTGTTTCAGGTGGCCACCTCAGGCCTCAAAGGCAGCCTCGGACTCTCAGGAGTGGTTCTGTGGTGCCCTGAGCCCGCCTGGTCCCACAGCCAGGCCTGGGGCAGCCTGGTCCTGTCCCCTCCTGCCCTTCAGCAGGGACAGTTCTGGTGGGCCCTGGTGCCCAGCTGAATGCTTTGTCGAAATAACCTCCAAACTATCAAAAATAATCTTAAACATCCCTGAGCTGGCTCTGTGGTGGGGGAAGCCCTGAGCTGGTTCTAACCCTGAGCAAGGACCGTGGTATCCCCAAGGCTGGGCTGGTTTGGGTCTCCTCAAATCTCAGTCTGGCTCTTTTTCAAGAAGACAGGATCCATGGAAGTGTTTTTCTTTGAAAACCTTGTTTCCTACTCATCTTTCCAATGGCTCCAGCTCTCCTGACCGCTCAGGCTCTGCAGGGAGCTGCTGCCTGGGAGCAGTTCAGCCCCAGAAGTGGAGCTGCAGGCTGAGGAGGGAAGGGCCGAGGAGCCGCTGTCCAGCCTGGAGGTGTTTTAGGGCCTTTAATTTTGGTCTAGATCAGAACTGAACATTCTCAGTCGTCCACCTGCACAAGCTGCTTTAGGAATTTCGTGCCAAATGCTCCTGTGATTATGACATAAACACTCTGAGAGCCGGTGCAGTGTCACCCTTTGGTGCACTCCAGTTTGTGTAACGAATAGAAAACATAATAAACCAAGTAATAAATCCTTTACCTTCTTGTTTGTGCTTCCTTTCAGCTGTGTGTGTGGAAGATATTCCAAGTAGCCGTGTTATTGTGGATATGAGACTTGGAGCTAAAAGAGGATTCTGCAACCCCGCGGAATCTATTTTTATTTTGGTGCTGGGCATATCTAGAGCTTATTTACAAAAAATAATTGCAGTTCACATCTCTGTGATTTTTTTTTCTTTGACTTCTCAGCACATTTTTAGGGAAACATTTTTTTAAATTAATTGTTATTTATTTATTAAATTTACTGATTTTTTTTTTTTTATTTATTTGTCCACCAGGTCCAAGGAGCTAATAAAGGAAGCAATCCTTGACAATGACTTCATGAAGAACCTGGAATTGTCCCAGATCCAGGAGATTGTGGATTGTATGTACCCCGTGGAGTATGGCAAGGACAGCTGCATCATCAAGGAGGGAGATGTGGGTTCCCTGGTCTATGTCATGGAAGGTAGGGTTGGGAAAGTTCTTATTTATTCCTTTTTTTTCAACACTTACAGACAGAATCTTTTGTGGGAAAAAATGGTTTTGGAGAAAGAGGTTGTCTAAATGTGGTTGCTGACAAATGGTGTGGAGTGCTTTCGCCTGGAAAATTCTGCCTGGATTTGTGTGCCTGCCTGGGTAGAGGAAGGAGCTGAAAGCTGTGAACCCTGCCCTGGAATAAACCTCCCCTAAGCAGAGCTCCTGGGCTTGGAGGTGCTGGTTTGCTGGAGAAAGGAGGAATTTCACAGAGGGATGGTGGTGTGGAAGTGGCTGTGGGACAGGGAGGACAGGTCATAGCCTCCTGCCAGGGGTAAATGTTGGTCCAGCACGCAGGGCTGTGCTTGGGCTGCTGGAAAATGGACTTGGTGCATCCCGGGCACAAGGGGAGTGCAGCAGCCGTGCTCGAGCACATTTTGGTTTTCTCAGGGAGCACCAGAGCAGGGGGGTTCAGCTTTGTAAAAATCTTCTAAGAGGCATTGCCAGTGCTCTGCCTCTCCAAATCCCAGCTCCTTGTGCTTGGTGTTGTCTCTTTCCAGGTTCTCTGACCCTCTGTGTGTCACACGGAGCACATTCTGTGTGTGTTTGTGCTGTTCACTTCTCAGGAAGTGCATGTCAGCTGTGGGAGTTGCTGAGCTGGACCAAACCTCGTGTGCATCCAGCACCCCTCTCCTCAGAGTGGCTGATCCTGAAATCTGTGGGAAATATCCCTTCTTTCCTTCCCGGTGTGATTTAGTACCACAATAGATAAATGTTTATCAAATTCTCCTTGCTCCTCACCAGAACTATCTGGTGGACTCAAAGCGTTTTGGCCAGATAACACCTAAGGGGAGTGGAGGTTTTTCACTTGCCCATCTATATTTTAATATCTGAAATGGTTCTTTTAAACAAAAATCTTTCCAAGGCAGCAAGCCATCCTTTAAACAAGCTTTCCTGCCAAATTCCTCGTGCTGTATAGTTGCAAATGCCCCTCGCTGCTTTCCCAAAACAACTTGAAGCTTCTGGCCTTTTAAGGTTAAGTCCTTTCTCAAGGCCCAGGTTTAATTCCTCTGACTTTTCAGAGTTTTAAGTTTTGCACGTTGAAATGGTTTTCCTGCAAAGTGGGGGGTGCCAGAGCGAATTCTGTGCTTCCACCCCCAGCACTGCATGGAAAGATTTGAGGTTTTCAGTCCCCCGAATACAGAGCCTACTCTGAGGTGCAGAATCTGTTCTGTTGATGCTAAAAAAACTGCTCTAAAATAATCCTTGAATAGTATTTTCTTCGGGGTGGAAATGTGGAGGATTTGACTGTGAAGTTCTGTGCTTGCTTCCCGAATTCCCCCCACACCACAGGTTTGCTCATGGGGGTTTTGCTGCCTTTTGGGATGTTGTGTTCAGTGTTGTCCCTTGAGAAAGCCCCAGAAGAGCAGGACATGTTGGAATCAGGGTGTTACTTACCTCCTGCTCAGTCTCTTCCCATTCCCTGGAGAGGATTTGGGGGAGGAATTAGGGGCAGGAGTGTTTCCAGCGTGGTTTGGGGTATTGAGCACAGCTTGGCACTCAGATAACCCTTTACTGCTGATAGATTTGATTGTATTTCTGGTTATTATTTATCAGATAAATGTGCTGATGAGTGTGCAACAAACGTGTGTCAAAGCCAAATGTTGTGGCTTTTGGGCACTTGAGGTTTTCCACGTTCTCCTGGCAGCCCTGTGTGTGTGAGGGCACGGCTTGGCTCTTCCCTTGGCTTGGTAACTTAATTTAAATTATTTAGATAGCTCCCTAAATATGCATAATGCTGTGCAAACCCAATTATGGCGAGTTTACAGCCTATGTTTAGCCATAATGCAATGAGTGATGATGAAGTCATGGAAATGGGAGAGGACATGATCAGATGGGTTGGGCTGTGGTTATGAGAGCTCATTTGGGTTTATCATTCTGCGTCCTCTCAATTATTAACACAATAAACCCAAATGAAAACTCTGTTCTTTACAAAACTCTCCTGGAGGGACCCGTCTTTGGGTATTCCTGAGAGGTGTTTTGTCAAAAATCAAATAAATGCTGTCCTGCTTCCATTAATTCCTTTTTCCTTGGGCTCTTGCTCGTCTTTGAGCTGGTGGTGAGAAAAACCAGAGCTCTGAGTCAGGAGCTGAAGCTGGAATTTCTCAGCAAGCAGAATCCTGAATTTAGAGCTTTTTTGCTTTTAATAAGTTTAGTAAGTTTTTTTTTTTCTGTATTTTGGGGTGACTTTAGCCACAGTCTGTGTCTTGCAGGCCGAATTCCCACCTCTAGGGATATGAGGGCCCCTGGCCCAGGCTTTCAGGTGCTGGCCCCACCACATCCCAGCCTTTAAAGCCCTTTATTTCTCTGCCTTCACCCTGCCCGTGCTGCTGCTTCAGCCCTCTGGGAACACCCCTTGATTCCCTCGTGTTCAAAAAGTAGCAAGAAACCCCCTGACCTCATCCTTATTGACTGAAATGGCTCAAGAGGTGCCCTAAGCCTCGAGCAACGCCAACAAATTTCCCTTACAGCTGTGCTTTGAAGGTGGGAGTGAATGTTTTTGTGATGTGCCAAGTGTCCATCAGGGGCTGAGACTACGGCACTGAACATCCCTGCCGTGCCCACCTCCAGCAGGAATATTCCTGCAGGCCCTGAGACTGGGAGTGAAAAAGGGGGATGAGCTTAAACAGCTCAACTGCTCCACACTGGCTCTGTAGGGAAAACAATCGTGAGAGGAAAAGAGACTTCTTTATGGGATATATTCCCTTTCCTGGGAGAAAGTTTGCTGCTCTCAGAGGGGTTCAACAGATTATTTGCTTTCAAATTGGAGGGTTTTTAGAGCCAAAAAAAGTTCTTGTAATCAATCATACTCTGTCTCTCAAATGAGTCTGCTCCTCCATTTTTTTTTCCTTTAAGGGAAAAACCCTAAACATTTTCCAAACGGTAGTTCTGCAGCTTTGCATTTGCTGACCGCACAACATTCCTACAATTCTTGTGAAAGCACTTAAAAATGTGGCAGCCCGGAGAGGTGTATTCAGAGGGATCCGCCTCGGATCTGGGCCGTGCTGGCAGGAGCTGAACTGAGGAGGATAAATGTGACACCCCACCTCCGACCCCAAAGGTCTCCTGTGGCTGAGCCTGTCAGCTGCAGGCTGTCAGGCTGGATTAGGGCAGGAAAATCCTGTGGAGAAATTCGGTGACGAGGTCCAGCTTTGAGGCTGCCCTGCGAATAAACAGATATTCTCAGGTTTTTTACACTCTGTTAATAGGTGTGAAGAGTCCTCCCTTTAGCGGTGGTGCCGTTCCCATAAAACCTGGAAGAATTAACTCAGTGACCCAGGGGGAGGAGGGAATTCTTCCTCGGGTGAACTTTCGTGGCTCGGGGTTTTGTACTGGCAGCGGGTGCTGCAGATGAATTCTGAAGCTGCCCCTCTCTCTGCACACACCTGGAGAACCTGAGGCGAGAAGAGTCCTCCGTGTGCTCCAGCTTTTCCAGGCATGGAAAGGGAGGAGGCAGCTTTTAAAGGAGCACGTTGGGAACCAGCCCACCCTTCCCCCAGCCCCTGCTTCAGTAGTTTTTCCTCTCCTCTTCAATTTCCTTTAATTTCTGCCTTCAGTCGTGGCGATTTGCCTTTTATTTTCAAAGGTGACTTTGTCTCTTGCTTCCTCCTCGGTAGCTCCTCCAAAGGAAGGATCTGACTGTGGTTTCCCATGGGAACGTGGGTTTCTGGGACTCTTGGGAAGCAGTGTACTCCTAGAAACGCGGGATGTCCAGCTGGGTGTTGATAAGGGAAGACAAACAAAGTCCCTGTGGCCATCTGAACTGCAGAGGCAAACGGGGGAGGCCCTGGCAGCCCTTCCATGGGGTCTCGGAGGAGGGAAATGCTCCTCTGGGAGGCTCGGGGGCTTTTTCCTGCTGAATCCAAAGCAAAGCAGGCTCATGGATGTTGTCTATGTTGTCCCAGGCATCGCCTCGCTCCTCCTGCCTGCACAGCCTCTGCCCTGAGGATTCATCCTCGGTGTGTGGGCACTGACACTTCCCACAGCTCCCTGTTCCCTCCTGTTGGCTTTTCCCACCTGGGCAGCCCCCTGCTTTCCTCTCAGGATCACTGCAGGCCCTTGGATGCTCCATCACCTTTGTGTCACCTCCCTCGGAGCCCTCTTTCCTCTCTTTTTATGGCTCTGATTTAACAGGGCTAATTCCCTTGGAGGGTCTGGTGAGTGAGAAGCTCCTCCTCTCAGGGAAAGGGCATGGTGGGAATGATACTTCAGAATGAAAAAAAAAATGTGGAGAACAGAGACCTGTCCTCTGAGGAGCCTGCCTTTCCCAGGACTTTCCGTGGGGTTTGGGACAATGTCCTGTGGCAGCAGTTTCTTCTCTGCTCTCCTGTTTCGTGCCGTTGCCTGCTTTTGTGCTGTTCAGTTTTGTTCCCTTCATCCAGGCATTGCAGGCTTGGGCAGGAGTCAGAGCAGGGTTTTTCCCTCAGCTCCCCTCTGGAATCCTGCGGGCTTTCTGGGCTTCCTGCTTTTTGGAGGAATGGGGTTGTCCTGCCACATCCAGGGCAGTGCAATGCAAATCTTCCACTGCTATCAGCTCGTTATTTTAATTTTACGGTGTCTTAATAATTAGCTCTTCCAAGAGTATTGTTTGCCCATATTAGTGATGGGGAATTAAACATTTCTTGCACTTATTTCATGAAATGTGCATGAGATGAAATGGGACATGAAAGGATGACTGGGCTCGTGATAGATGTGGTTTGATATTCTGTGTACAGCAGTTATTTTTAATGCTGCAGGACTAAACCTTAGCACTTCACATGCAGTAAAAAACAGTGGTGAAATCATTCCTTTGCAGCAAGAAAAGCCTAGCCTCGAGTTAATCTAAGCCAATATTTGGCAGGGAGGGGAAGAAAATGGAATGAAAGCTGGGACCTGGTGACTTCAGCCTTCCCAAGTTTGTGAAGGTGTTGCCGGACTGGCAGAGGAGAGGAGGGTTTGATGATTTACTCAGATATAAACCCCCCAAAGAGCTGAGTCTCTTGTCTCTGTCCTCAGCCAAGCCCTGCTGCCAGCACAAATTCCTGTTGGAATTGGGTGAGAGGGGCCTGCTGGTTCTCCTGTAAAAGTTTGAGTGTCAAGCTGACCTGATAATTCCTTTCATTTTCCCCGTGAATGCCCGGCTTTCTTTGGGATCTGGCTCATGTTCCCAGTGATTTACTCCTCTTGCCGTTCCTTTCATGGCTACCTGAGCCTCTCTGAGCCTCTCTGCAGTGTGGTACTGACACAAAACTGGGGCAGCCTCGGCAGAAGCTGAAAGAATTCATTGCTGGGGAGGAGCACTTGGAGTTTATCAAACAGATAAATTATTTCGTAAGTGCTTTCCTACAACCTGGTCCATCTGCAGACAGCCACGTATCCATCTTCCCCTCTCCAGGGAAAACAGAGGATAGGTGTAACCTCTCCCAAAACAATTCCTGCTGGATGACAAATGGAATTAATGTAGGTTTTTCCCCCGCACAGGATCCCAGCTGACGTGCTGTTTACTTCTGTGGTGCTCAGCAGTTATGCAGAGACTGCTTTGTGGTGAAGGGGCTTTTATTTACCAGAGAAATTGGGGAGATAAAGCCTCATTCAGTTTATTAATAATAGCAGCTGGAAATGGAGGCCCAAAGTGTCCTTCTTGTCCCCCCCACTGTTCCATGACTCCCTTTTGTTGTGACTCCCACAAGCGAAATGGGAAATAAAAGGACTTTTCAGTGAACATGAAGGAGCCTGGACTCTGCCCTTTGGCTGTGCCCCTTCGGCTCCAGGGCTCTGTCATTCCGGCTGTGTGCAGATAGAAAAATTCCTCTGCTGAAATCCAAGCTGTCATCAAAGGACCAGCAAGGGGAAGTGTTCCCTTTGGGTGGGCTCCACCGGCTTTGGGCTCCTCGTTTGCTTGGAAAACTCATCTACAAAAATAATCCCACCATGGGAGCTCCGTGCCCTTTGTTCCTGCTCCTGGTTGTGGGGAGAGAGCTCAAAATCACCAGTTTTGGGAAGGGGAAGGCGAGAGAGGCTGGGTCAGAATTGTGCAATCACAGGACAGCCTGAGCTGGAAGGGATCCCATCAGGATCAGCTCCTGGTTCACCCGGAGTCCTGCAGAATTTCCTGTAGGAGCTCATCCCAAAGAGCTGCTGAGCCAGGGGGAAACCATTCCCCTTGGTCCCAGGGAATTTTCCCATGTTCCCTAAACACTTCAGCTTGGGTGGACATCTCTTCGCCCCAAGGGAAGCTCATGTGAACATTTCCCACATTTTCTTCTCCACTGAGGTTTCTTCTCCTTGTGCTGGTGGGAAAAACCCCCATGGATTTGTGTGGCCAAGGCTCTGTGCAGCCCAGGGGTTGGACTGGGACAGGTCTGAGAATAAATCCAAACAAAAGGATAAAACCAGGAGAGGGGGAGATGTTTGCATTGCATTGTTTGGCAAAGTTTTCTGATTTTTCCTGGGCTTTGATGTGCGGGGTCCTGATCTGCAACTTCTCTGCAGCCCTGGCAGATGGGTTTGGGGGAAAAATGAGAATTCTGCTCCTAGGAAACAAATCAAAATGTCAGATCAGTGTTTGCACTGTATTTATCTACAATAATGGAAATTACAGTGTATCCCAGCAGCTGCTGCTCCTCGCACATCCAGGCACAGATGATAATTAAACGCAATCAGAACACGTTGGATTTAAGATGGAAAAACTAATAAAAATAAGATGTTTGCCATCCTCGTGCTAAATATTTTCATAACCTCTCGGTTCTGACTGCAAACAGCTATTTTGTGGAGCTACCAGCACATGAAATAACACCGGCTGAGCTTTCTCATGTTCCGAGTAACAGCAGCAGTGAGGCTGGAGCTGCTGCAGGTCTGGAAAAGCAATAATCCCAGGCAAGTTCTGCAGCCACATCCTTCCAGAGGAGCTCCACAAGGGCCTCTTTATCACTGCTGCAAACTCTTATCTTGGAGTAGGAGGTAACTCGAAGTCATTTTCTGCCTGGATTGTGGGGCCTTTTATTTTATTTCTCTGGTAGTGATGTGTGACTTCACAGGCTCCTTAATTGTATTAATTGTATTCTGTGGTGCCTGTTGTTCTTCTGCTCCCAGCTCTTTCCCCTCATTACTTTTTCTGGGGCATGGAGAGGTCCAGGAGCTTTTAAAAGGTTTTTGTTCATAACTATGTGAAATCTGACTTAAATGAGGGTTTTTTTCCCCCAGGGTTTTCAGCCCAAAACGTTGTGTTCTTTTGCCCAGTTCTCTCGTGACTGCTGTTCCCCTTGCAAAAGGGAAGTCCAGTTACAACATGGATTAAAGATGGGCTGTGGGGAGTGAGGAACTGGCCGTGGCAAAGCCCCACTGCCTTCAGGGTCATGGGACAAGTCAGGGTGGAAGGGACCTCTGGTGCCACCTCCCTGCTCCAGCAGGGTCATCCCAGAGCACCTGGCACAGGATTGTGTGCATTGAAAGCAGTGAATAATTTAGGAATTTACTGCACGTGTCCCTGCAAAAAATATTTCCAAGGATTATGGAGCAGTTTGTGCCCCTAAACCTGTAACCTATGGCAAAGGGTGGAACGAGATGAGCTTCAAAGTTCCTCCCAGCCCGGATTTTAGGGTTTATTTGGCAGAAGTAAGATGGAAAACTGACATTACTGTTGAAATTTAAGATCACTGGAGGTTTGTAGTAACCCATGGGGTAAAAACTCCATGGTGGCTGAGGAAAAGCCCCAAGTGTCAGGTCCCAGGAGAGAGTTTTGTTAGAGCTGAGTGGTCAGCGTGCCCTGAAATGAGAGCCAGCTCCAGAGAGCTCCGTTCAGCCCTGGGCTCCTGTGCTCAAACCTGGACTGAATAAAGCCACGGAAGATCATGTTTTCTGGGCAAGGAATGTTTTTGTTCCTGGTCGGAACAAGATGAGAGAAGGCGATGTCCTTGGGAATGTTCATCTGGAGGGAACAAGCGGACCTGCTGCATGATGAATGAAAAGAAAGGAAGTTTATTTTCTGCTTTCCACCAGCAGCCTCTGCTTATTATCATTTGTCAGCTCTCTCCAGGACAACAGGATTGTTTTCCTTCTTGGAAAAACCAGACCTTTTTCACAGCCCCCACTTGGCTGGACATACTTAACCCTGCAGAACATATTTAACCCTGCAGAACTTACTTTGCTCATCACTGCTGCTGGGAGGATCATTTATTTCCTGCTCCTGTGCTCTGTCGACTGGAACAAAAGCATTTGGGTTTCCTCAGGAGCTTTCCTCAGTGATGGTTATGAAGATCAAGGGGCTGGGGAGTGCTGAGAAGTCCCAACAGCTTCTTGTGCTGCTTTGCCTTTTAAATTTTAATGGTAATCTCAGTTTTCTCTCTTGCTTTGGCAAAATAAATCCCAGATCCCAGAATGGTTTGGGCTGGAAGGGGCCTTAAAACTCACCTCATTCCTTGCCACGGGCAGGGACACCTTCCACTATCCCAGGCTGCTCCAACCTACCCTCGAACACTTCCAGGGAAGCCTCTGATTTAGCTGACAAAAAACCCCAGGGCTGGAGCTTCTTGTTACTCTCCCTTGTGCCCAGCTTTGCTTCCCAGTCCCGCGGCCGGGCGATTTCCGTGTGTTAGCATTCCGGGCCAGGCGCTCGGGTGACACAAAGCAGCACAGCCCCGTCTGTCAGCGGGCTGCTGCCTCCATGCTCTGTTTGATGCTCTTATTTACCAGAGGAAGATGAGCAGTGAGTGAAACCTCTCCTTCGTGCTCTGGCCTCCAACGAGGCAGCTGAAAGAGAGAGCGAGAGCTGGGGCCAAAGCACAGCATAAAATCTCCCAGTAAATGAGAGCTGATGGGAGGCAGTGGAGTGTGGGATGGGATGTGGATGTGGGGACTTCCAGCGAGGATTGTTCAGTGCTGATCGGGCCGAGACAGGGCAGGGCACAAAGGGTTTGGTAAAGGGACACCTCCCACTGTCCCAGGCTGCTCCAAGCCCCAATGTCCAGCCTGGCCTTGGGCACTTCCAGGGATCCAGGGGCAGCCACAGCTGCTCTGGGCACCCTGTGCCAGGGCCTGCCCACCCTCCCAGGGAACAATTCCTGCCCAATATCCCATCCATCCCTGCTCTCTGGCACTGGGAAGCCATTCCCTGGGTCCTGTCCCTCCAGCCCCTGTCAAGAGCCTCTCTCCATCTTTCCTGCAGCTCCTTCAGGCACTGCAAGGCCACAGTGAGGTCACCCCAGAGCTTCTCCTCTCCAGGTGAACAATCCCAGCTCTCCCAGCCTTTCCTCCCAGCAGAGCTGCTCCATCCCTCTGCTCATCCTGGAGCCTCCTCTGGGCTCTCTGCAGCAGCTCCAGGTGCTCCCTGTGCTGGGCCCCAGGGCTGGAAAAAATCCCATTCCTTAGGGTCACCAATGTCTAAACAGGTTAAGGGTTAAAAACCCTCACTGGGCTTTTGTTCCCCCTGAGTTAGGGATGGAAATTATCTGTTTTATAACACAGTTTTTATCTTCTGAACCCAACAAGTCAGAACCGGCATCAGGAGGCATTTCCAGAACTGTGCATTGTGCTGCAGTGCACAGCAAAAAGAGGAGCTGAAGATTTATTTCCCTGTCTGGAGATGAGTTATAAGAACATTCACAACATTATGCAGATCAGCTGTCAGACTGTGGGATATCTACATCAGGAATCGCTCTGGTCCCAGAATAGAAATCAGGGAGCATTCACTCCAATATTACAAATTAGTGATTTTAAGAGCTCCATAAGGAGTAGAAAGAATCATTGTTTTTAGAAGCTCATCATGGACAAGTTAACGCAGTGACAGTGCTGTGGGTGTGATGAGCATCAGTGGGAAGGGTTTCTCAGGGTCCTGTCAGGCTCATTTGGACTGTCCTGTGTTTGTTCAGGAGGTCATTCCCCAGAATGGGGAGGCCCTGGCACAGGCTGCCGGAGAAGTTGTGGATTCCCAGTCCCTGGAAGTGTCCAAGGCCAGGCTGGACAGGGCTTTAAAGCCCACCCAGCTCCACCTCCTGCCATGGGCAGGGACAGCTTCTACCAGAGCAGGCTGGAGAAGGTGAATAGGGAATGGAAACGTGCCAGGGGTGAGGTGGGTTTCCAGCATGTGGGAATTAGGAGTCATCAGCAGACCCAAACAGGCAACAGACTCTAAGAGCAAAAAAAGCTTTGTTTTTTTCAGTGGTGAAAGACAGGATACAAATCCCACATAAACAATTCCTTAGGCAATGGAGAAACTTCTACATTTCGAGTATGATTCTGTTCCCAAGGGAATGTGTAATTTTATTAATTTGAGGTAGCGATTTCCTTCCACGGCATTTGTTCTGTCATCTTTGCTATGTGCAGGATATTTGGAATATATCCCTGGTGGCTTGTGAGAAAGAACCTTGTACTTGCTCATCCCTGGATGTCCTTCCTGATCCCTGGAAAGATTTGAAGCGTGGAAAAGGCACCCTTTAACCAACCAGAAGGGTTCACTGAATCTTGGAGCACATTACCATCTACCATGTTTCTCTGGAAAGAAATGCTTTACCAACATCCCTGCTCCTGTCCAGCCTGATGATTACCACAAAAACCTGGCCAGAACAGGTTGGGAGCAGCTGCAGACAGAACTGTTCAACATCACAGATTCCTATCAGGCTCTAATGAGGCAAAAATTAGCTCTCCCCATGGCAGATGATTGCTAATGTGCTGGAATATTGCTGCTGCTGCCGTCTCCAGCCTGCTTGGAATTCTAACATCATCCCTTCCCAGGGGCAGGATGGGGAGCTGGGAGAACGCCCTGCTTCTCCTTGTGGGGCTCAAGTTCTTCAGGACATCGGAGTCAGGCACAGAAAAGAGGACTGGCTTTGTTAAATGACTGAGTTTTTGTAAAATCAGGCGTTGCTCCCTCGTGCCCCAGCACCAGTGGCTCAGTCCAATTCCCTGGGTGCTTCAGCAGGGAATTGCACTTTCCCGGTTCCCGATGGTGAGGGGGCACAGAGGTTTGCTGGGATGCTCACTCACCCGGCCTGGCTTGGTGCTGCCCAGAGGAATGGACAACGCAGCTCCTCCTCAGGGCTTCCCATCACAAAAGCAGCCTGAAAACTGGTCTTTGCTGGGAGGAAACAACTCCTGAATTTATCATCTGGTGGAGAAATTAAGCTTTAACGATCGCTTTGTTAATGAAGGTGATTAAAGCAAAGTGCCTCAGCTTTTTCCATGCTTGTTCTGTGGTGGGAAGGGAGGTTCAGGTGGAACATCTGGCTAGGAAAGCCTCAAGTCATCCAGCAGGGAAGCTGAGTGATTTTTCCTCCAGTTCATATTGGATAGGGCAGAAAGTCCCAGTTGTAGGGATGCTGGAGAGCTGCTGATGGAGCATTGAGAACATTTCCACCCCTCGGGCCCCACACCCCCATGGCTGACTAATGGCATAACAAAAGAAACCAGAAGGAAACAACTGGGACACAAGAGATCTTCCTGGGAAACGGGAGTATAAACACCGTGCTTCTCATACACTCTTGGACAGAAGTGGTTCACTGTGTTCTTTTTTTTGGCAGGCTTTGTACCCTTCAGTGCGTGATTTAGGACTTGGGATTAATACTTTGTCCTTTGCAGAGCTAAGGGCCACTTCTTGAAGCCTAAGAAGTGCTTGCATCTTGTCTTTGCTGTGGGAAGTTCAGCTGGAGGGACCCTGCCAGTCAAAAATACTGATGTTGGAGCCACGGTCAAGGCTAAGTGAATTTGAAAATCCAAATGTGCGAGGCTGCTGTCCTGCAGAGTCCGGGTGGAAGCACCTCCAGCCCGACCATCCCTGGGCTCTCTCTTTGGCTCAGGGATCTCTCTGTGTCTTTGGAGAGATCTGTATTTTCCCCCTGCAGCCTTCCTGAACGACCTCCTGATCACGGTTTGCCGCACAGTCCTTACTGTGTGGTTTGTCTTCATCTCAGGATACATCCCAGATCTCTTGATGTGATCAGGGATTGCTTCGTTAAGGACCTTCCCCACACAATAACCCAAGTACTGTTGATGCCTTTTCCTGGTCTTAAAATCAAGAGGCAAACACGGTTAGAAGGGAAAAAGGGATTTTACTGTGGTATTTATTTTAAGGATCCTTAGGTGCACTACGTCCAGGTCGAATGCACTTCGATGCACACCGCAAATTCCCATCCCCAAACAAAATTATTTTAGCTGACAAAATGAGGGTTTTTTTGTGGTGTTTACCAAAGTTGGACCTAATTCTTGCAGGGGAAGAGCAGCCAGGTTCTGTTGTTGGCAAGTTTTAACAAAGGTCTTGCAGGAGGTGTTTTTTCCAATCCTTCCTATTTTCTCCCTTCTGTCATTGTTACAAGTCACCCCCTGAGCTCTTGTTGCTAAGCTGCCCTAAGAATTTGCATTCCCAGGCAGTCTGAAACTCTCTTAATTTCAAGAATAACCTCAGCAAGGAGCAATTCCATAACCTAAAACGTGGGCTGAAAACAGTCACTGGTGTGCTTGGTGCGTTATTCGTGCCAGGGAGCAACTCCTTGGGCTGCTGTGCAATCCAGAGGAATCCATTTTAGAGGATGTGTGGAATTCTCCCATCAGCTCCCCTGTGCAGGTTAATAACCTCAAAAACGGTTTTGTTTCACAGCCAACACCAGGCTCCCAGGGAGGGGAGGGGAAGGGAACGCTGGCCTCAGGAAAAGGCAGTTGAGGTTTGCCTTTCAAAAGGTATCGATCCCTGCGCTGTGGGAATGTGGGGAATGGAGTAACAGCGTGGGGTATTTGTGTCGGTGAGTGGGGAAAAACGATCAGCGAACAGATAAAGCCATCGAGGGAAAGCAGTACAGACAGAAAGGCTTTTATTCACTGCTGGGGTGGAATGGCACAACGGCCGTGCTAATGAAGTCATTTTACCTGCTGGGGGCTGACAGGAAAGCTTGGAGGAGGAGAAATTCCCTGCTAGAGGAATCATGGGGATGGAGTCTGTGCTCCGTGTGGACGCCCAGCCTTGGGATGAGCTGTAAACCTGCCCAAAGCATGGAGTAAACCCTGAGCAGGCTCAAAGAGGAACACTCGGTGCTGTGAACAAGCCAATACTACCTTGGCCAGCAGGTTGCGGCTGAGTCTCCAAGGCAGAGTCCAACAGGATCCAGCAGAGTGACCAAAGCTGTGGGATTGTATTTTTTTTGTGGGTCTCCCCAGCACTGTCAGGCTGGAAAAGCACAGCACATTCCCAAAGAGCCGGGTTTCACCTCCAAAGGAACAAAACAAACCCCAACTGTCCTGGCCGGGAGGATACATTTATTTTTAGAAGCCCCCAGGTTCCATGCAGACATTAATTATGAATTAATCTGCCCAGGTGATCAGTATTCAAAGCAGCTGTTCCCAGGGAGCTGCACACCAACGATTAGTCAGTGGCTCCCTTTGTTGAATATTCCTCAGTGCATGTACATTGGGCAATCCCACCCTTTTTTCATCAGGAATCCAGCGAAAAACCGCCCTGCTTGTTTTGGTGTGCTTTACTGACCGAGCCCTGTGGCAGGGACCAGTGGCTAAAGGTTTTATTGCACTTCCAAGTCTTATTTGCTTGGAAAGAAATCCCGTTTTCTGCTGTGGACTTGCACTCCATGACCTTGGCTTCCTTTTGTGTGGGACAGAGCGTGGGCCAGGTGGTGTTTGTAGGACATTTGGGTGCTGGAACACCCCTCTGACAGTGTCATGCTTTTCTCCTTCATCCTTCCTTCCCAAACCATTCCTGCCTCATGGAGCATGGTCTCACCTGGGCAGTAACTCCAGAGGAGATGCAGCTTCTGGTTTTCCCCAGCACACAAGCAGATGCCAACATCTGCCTCCCTTTTTGGGTTTCATATTTCACCTGATCGCTGTTCCAAGCTCGGTGAGATCGCTCGGCACCTCATTTATTTCGGATCCACTCTGCCATCCCCTCCTCAGATGAATTACATTTGCCCACAGGAGTCCTTCTTCCCTTAGTCTGGAAACATTTTCTGTCATTCTTGATCCGCTTCATAATTTTCAGCGGGTTAGGAAACAACCCTTTCATTCAAAGGGAGAACATACAGGTGCAGAAAGACATTTCCTCTTCTCCCAGCTATTTGGAGGCGATACAGGAGACTGGCTTTGAAAATATTGGCAGGCTTAAAAATGCCTCCATCTTTCATGTGTAGGAAAGAAAACCTGTCTCTGACCTTTTAAGTGCCTTTGTTTACTTTTTGGAAGGTACTTCAAAGAAAAAGCAAGATTTAAGAGGAATTTGCTACTTAATGGGTCGATAAAGTATCCGATAAGGTGAGACTGCTGCTTTCCCAGCCCGAAATAAATCACAGCACACACCAGCCTTGCACCTGAAAAGCTCTGGAGAGCAGCTACTAAAAAATATGTCTTGGTGGGTGATTGTTCTGGGCCGTCTGGTGACGTCCCCAAGTCATGACTGTGTCCTTTCAAGCACGGCAGCCACGTCACTGCTGTGATTCATCCCAGGGCCTCCAATGGTTCTGGCTAACATGGGCATGGTTTGTTTTCCTGACATCAGGGTAATTTGTAGAGGTGTTTAATAGCTGATTCAGTTCTGATTTGGCAGCAATTGCAGCCTTTCAGACGTTCAGGATTGCTGGGTTTGTGTCCTTTCAACAAAAACGCCCCGAACAAAACCAACCCCCAAAACTCGTGGTGAGAGCGTTTATGAGGTGTTGTTTTTTAAATGGGTTTGTGTATTGAATATGATCTAGCAGGAAATCTGTGCTCTGCCTGGGTGTGATGGAGATAAAGCAGTCAGGCATTATTGGGCTGTTTATTACGGGTTTGTTTTTCTGGAAGATGCTCATTTTCAGCTTCTCAGAAACCACGGCCTTCTCTCTTGCATATTAACTGAAGCTGAGTGGACTTGGCTGCCGGGGGAGAGGCTGCTGAGCTGCCTGCAGCTCTGGGGGAGAGAGAAGGCAAACATCTCATCCTTGTGGAGATCACTTTGGCTGCAGGTCCTTGAGGAGGGCAGCGGAAGCTGAGATCATGTTTGGACAGCGAAATCCTTATCTATCTTATTATCTCTATTGCTCTTAAATAGACATGATTTTGGGGGCATCATTTGGAGAAACACATGGCTGCTGACCTGGACACCAGGCAATAAGGTCATCACTCCTGCCAAAGAGCTTCCCAGCATCCCTCAGAAAGGGAGCAGCTGGAGTTTCCTGCCACACTTGGATGTGTGTCCTCCATGGGGAGCTTGATGGCATCTCCAGGCCATGCTGAGCGGCTCTGGGCTCTGGGGAGGGGCTGTGCCAGCCCAGCCACACATCCCAGACATGGAGAACTCACTGCCCCAGCCCTGGCAGTGCCCAAGGCCAGGCTGGACGGGGCTTGGAGCAACCTGGGACAGTGGAGGGTGTCCCTGCCTGTGGCAGAGCAGGGGACAGGATGGACTTTTAAGGTCCCTTCTAAATCCCTTCTGGGATTTCCTCCTGGTTGTATCCTTCTGTGCCAGGCTGGTAAAAAGTGACTGGAATTTGGCAGGAGTGGTGTCAGGAGTGCATTTGAGTACAGTCAGAAGTCACCAGAGTGGGTTCATCAGCAGCGCTGGGTGCCTGGAAAACCTTGGCTTTGCCAGGAATGAAATCCAGGAGCAGAGCAAGGAGCTCTCTGATCTTGCTGATTCTGCCAACTTTTATTGTAACCTCCTCCCACTTCCCTGCGTTATCCCGAGTCCTGACGGAGCCAGGCGTTACTCTGCCACCTGAAATGCTGGGACACTTGTGCCAGGTGGCTTTGCTGCACTCGGGGACAGGTGTGGGGTTTGGATCATCCTCACACCGCTGTCAGTAACACCTCCTGTGTGCAGTCATATTTCACACTGTACTTGTGAAACCTCAGCGTTTCCAAACTTGGAGGCCAACGCATCCAAGGAGCAATTTCTCCTTCCTCTCTGCCATTCCCAGCGGCTCTTTGGGACAGCAGCTGACACCCCCTGAGGCAGCCAGCCCTTAGCATGCAGGGCCAGCACTTGTGGCTGGAAGCTGGTGTGTTCTTCACTCCTTGGAGCACTCAAGACAATGATCTCATCAAGCCTTGGGAGGATGGATGAGGCAGAGGGAGAGAGGCCAGAATAGCATCTTCATCCCAAAGGACACTCAGGAATGGACTGATAACCCCGGAGCAGCTGGAGAGCTGCACTGCAGAGGCTCTGTGCTGATGGAAATTTCCCCCCTTCAGAGTTACTTGGAGAAAAATGAGAGCCTTGCTAACTGCCTGAAGTGTTCCCAGTGAGAGGTGCACGGAAGTTCCCTGTGTGGGGCACAGAAACGGTTTCAGAACTGGGATAAACCCCAGGAGAGGCAGGGCATGGCCCTAGCCTTACACTTCACCCTCACACAGGTGTCTGCTGAAGCTTTCCATTCAATATTTAGTTCCTGCTTATTTTGTAAAGCAGGTTTGTTGAAATTTCTGCCATCGTATTTTGAACCAGGTTACTCAGTTTTTTGTCTGGTCTGACACCTCTGCTAATGAATTTTTTGTTGTAACTTGGTGTCCATGTGTTGAGTTTCATTGTCTTTGCACCAAGCTGCTGGTATTTGCATTTGAATTGCTTTCCCAGGTCTGTCCAAACTTTCTAATTTTCAATTTCCCAGTTCTTCTGCAGTAAGAGCTAGTCAGATGAATAAAAGATGAAAAATTTGCCGTCTGTTTCATGCTCTTACAGAGACAGCATTTCTGAGCGCTCAAAGGAAGGTCACCAGTGCTTGTGCACCTTCATTTGTGCTCTTCAAGTAATTCCAGAGTTCAGAAATGACAGGACAAGGCACAAGGTAATGGCCAGTGCTGAGGACAGCTGGGAGTGCCTAAGGAAAGTTAGGAATCTGGGGGCAAGGATCACCCTTCTATCTGTGTATTAGCCTGGGGTGTTGTGTCACACACAAACCTGAGTCAAACAGCCTCTGCTCCTCTAAGTTCCAAGGGTTGGAATGACACAGCCCCCTTTGTTCCATTCCATGATGATCCCGTCAAACCTGGAGGAGCAAAGCCAAGGGAAGATACTGGTTGTGCTGAGTGAAAACATTTGTGTCAGACTGCTCCCGTGCTTGGAGCTCCAAGTGGGTATTTTGGTAATCTGTAGGAGAAGTGTTTGTTTGATTGGAGAAACGAGACTACAACACATCCTGGGGGATGAAAGAGGTTCTGCTGCCATCCACGTCTCCCAGGGAAAGGCTGAGGGAGCTGGGGCTGCTCAGCCTCGAGAGGAGCCCCAGCTGAGAGGGGCCCTCAGCCCTGGCTGGCCCTGGCTGCAGGGAGGGCTCCGAGCAGGGCCCGGGCTCTGCTCCGGGGGCCCAGCAATGGCACCAGAGCCACGGGCAGGGCCTGAGCCCAGCAATTCCCCTGCACAGGAGGCACAACTTGTGCCCTGGGCAGTGCCCAGCCCTGAGCACATTGTCCACAGAGGCTCTGGGCTCTCCTCCCTGGGGCTGTTGCAGAGCTGTGTGCACACAGTGCTGTGCCCTGTGCTCTGGGATGGCCCTGCTGGAGCAGGGAGGTGCCACCGGGTGCCCTCTGTGCTCCCTGCAGCCTCAGCCTCCCTGGGATCCTGTGACTGTGTTTGTGCCAGGCTTTGCCAGCTGAGCAGCAGGGGGAATTGGCAGGAAATGCAGCCAGCAGTCAGTAATGGCAGTGGTTAAGGAGCAGTAATGGGACCTCCAATGGCCACAGTGGCTGTTTGGTGGGGGAGCTTTATGGATATGTCTCCCTCAAAGCTCCCATTAGTTCTTGTATTGTTTTCCTTCATTCCAAATAACTTCTCATCTGACTTCCTTAAGTAAGTGTGGGTTGATTTAATCGCCTCCTCCCTGTGTCCACCTCCTGCACCGACTGGGGTTACCTGTTACAGTCCCATTAAGTTTGGCTTTTTAGAGCCTGTGTCTCCTCTCACTCAGTTCTGCTGAGGCAAAGCTCAGTCATTCACAACTTAGCAGCTCCCTTCCCTTCCACGGAAGATTTAGGGTGGGTGTCAGGGAAAGGCTCTTCCCCCAGAGGGTGCTGGGCACTGCCCAGGCTCCCCAGGGAATGGGCACGGCCCCGAGGCTGCCAGAGCTCCAGGAGCATTTGGGCAGCGCTGCCAGGGATGCCCAGGGTGGGGCTGTTGGGGTGTCTGGGCACCATCCCTGTGGGTCCCTTCCAGATCAGGATATTCTGTGATTCCATGACCAGAAGAAAGCACAGGAATGAGCAGGGAGAGACTCTGTATCCTCACCTGACTTTTTAAAAGAGCTTTTGGATCCTCCGGTTCTGGTTATCCTGTTATTGTGGCTGCAGGCTTTTTCCCCTTTAAAATTGGTTTCCTATCAGTGAATTTTATTTCCCCAGAGGATTTGCTTTTTCTAGGTTCTGGAGTTTTTGAAAGGTGTGATTCCATGCAATATGAATTTTTTTTTTTTACCTCCCCATCTGCTTTGTCCTGGAGAATTGGAGGGAACTTTGATGCACGTCAAACAGTGCCTGCGTTTTTGGATTTCATCGCTGGCATTTGGATTTTCCCCAGGAATAAACGGAATAACCTTTGGACTGAGAGTGGCTTTACTGTGTGAAATGAAAGCAGGCTCATTTTCCACAGGACCTAAAATCATTTCCCCACGAGTTCTAATTAAGCAGTGTTTGCACTTGAAATCAGGACTGTTGATAGGAAATTAATGTTTTCAAATGTGATTAAAAAGCAAATAGTTGAATATAATCTCTGCAAACTAATGAAAAAGAATAAAGCAGAATGGTTTAAAGCAGCTTTGTTTACACTCCAGAATCACTCTGTGTGCACATTCACTGCTGGCTACACTTTTCCAAATCTAATTGCTCCTTTTTTTCCTGCTGGAGTAGCCGATAATCAGATTTACATGTGAAGAAACGAAATGTTTTCTATTAAAAAAATCCGAATGTTTTATTTTAAAAAAGAATATCACCATGATATTGTGTCACTGAGTGTTTTAAGGGAAGCTGAGTGCTTCCCACTTCTCCTGAAGCTCAGCCAGCTGCCTGAGTCTCCATCCTGGGACTTGTCTTACTGGGGTTAACGTTCCAAGAGCTTGCAAAGAAACTCTGCTAATTTGCTCACGCATTTTTTCCCCATCCTGGAACAGAAGGAGCAACACTTTGGCCTCTTGCAGCGTGAAACCAGAGCCCTGCTGCTCTGCTGCTGTTGATATTTTTGTTTAGGGAAGGGGTCACAGACCTCCAGTGTTTGCTGCAGTTCCTCAGCCCTCTGGGTCTTCACCTCCCGGCAAAGCCCAGGCCTGAAATCCGAGGTGGATGGGGCCAATGAGCTCAGCAGCTCAGAGTTTTAGGGGAATTTGAGGCACATGGCTATGCATTTATTATCTTAGATTTATTTATTGGAGTGTGCAGCGTTCTCCGTCCTTGCGAGTGAGGGTTGTGGTTGCTGGAAGAGGCAGGAGCAATCCTTGAGTGATATTGGTTACAGCAGGGTTTCCTGGCTGCGAGTTCATTTTCCTCCACAAAAGGAGCTTTAATTCTCTCTCTCTGAAACCAATCTGCACTCGATGCCTGGTACTGGGAAAAGGGAAGCTCCAGTGGCAATACACAGAGAACGGACTTTTTTTGGGAATTGACACATAGTTCTGTTTTCTTCTGGAATGAAAGCAGAGGAGGCCCCAGCAAGATGCTGCAGGTCCCCTGCAATTCTAACAACAGCAGTGACCATCTGCGAGCTGTAAAGTTTCATACCAATAAATAATTAACTTCAGCACATTAGCTCCAATTCTCATTCATCAGAACAACGGGGAAGAGAAGGGTTATTGAATAATCCTGAAATCAATGTTTTCCAGCATCCTCCTTGCAGGGGCACATTGTGAATTTGTTGGCTTCTTTATTTTAAGCACAAAAAAACCCTTAAGTTTCCAAGCTCGGAAGGAAAAGTTGTTTTCTTCTCCTGCTTGCCCTGGGGTGTGTGTGCCAGCTCATCAGGCACTGCTCTTCTCGTCACCTCATTGAGTCAGGTCCTTTCTGAAAAGATTTCCTGGCATTAAAGTTTGTCTGGACTAATTCTCTCCTCCTCAGGATGTGTCTGCGCTGCCTCCTGACCACTGAGCACAAGAAATGGCACACGAGAGAGAGTCACTGACTGTGGGATGCAGCCAGAGAGCTCCGTCCTGTTGGGATGTGCAGATCACAGAGTTCCAGATTGGTTTGGGTGGGAAAGGACTTAAATCCCATCCAGTGCCACCCCCTACCATGGCAGGGACACCTTCCACTGTCCCAGGCTGCTCCAAGCCCCAGTGTCCAACCTGGCCTTGGGCAGTGCCAGGGATCCAGGGGCAGCCACAGCTTCTCTGGGCACCCTGTGCCAGGGCCTGCCCACCCTCCCAGGGAACAATTCCTGCCCAATATCCCATCCATCCCTGCCCTCTGGCACTGGGAAGCCATTCCCTGGGTCCTGTCCCTCCAGCCCTTGTCCCCAGTCCCTCTCCATCTTTCCTGTAGCTCCTTCAGGCACTGGAAGGCCACAATGAGCTGCTCCTCTCCAGGCTGAACAATCAGGACCATTGCAGGGCCACGTTGGATGGGGCTTGGAGCACCCTGGGACAGTGGAAATTGTCCCTGCCCATGGCAGGGATGAGATTTAAGATCCCTTGCCACCCAAACCCTTCTGGGATTCCCCCTTCATTCGGCAGTAACCTCAATGTCCAAGGGGGAAAAAGAAAAAGATAACTAAAAAATAGTTAAAGATAATAAAAACAAGCAAATATTATTTTTTCTTCTAGAATTACAGAAGGGTTGGGATGTGGGTGGCAGAGAGAGCAAGAGCCAGGACTGGGTTGGAGGAGCAGGGAAAACCTGGCTAAAGGCTGTGCAGGAAGGAGGGCTGCTGCCCACAGAGCAGAGGCAGTGCTGGGCAGGTTCCTTTTGGGCAGGCGATTCCCACTGGGATGGCTGCTCTGGAATTCCTGCAGCCTCCTGCACCGAGGCAGCCCCAGTGCCACAGGGATGTCTCCCTGAGACCTGTTTGAACAGAGCAGGACTATTTCCTGTGGGATTGATCTGGCAATGCCCAGGCAGGAAAAGGTTGGAGGTTTGCAGTGCTTCTGTTGCTTTAGAGGGCAAAAATGAGGAGGAGCTGGGCACAGTCAGGCTGTGCCTGTGCTTCTCCTTCCCGCTGCACCTGCCCAGCCCAGGCGTCATTTTTGCAGCACAACTTCTGATTACCTTCCTATTAATCCGAATAATTAATTGCTATCAGGTGAAATAATACTGGGAAAAACCGATTCCACTCTTCTGTTAAAAAACTCACAGGGCTTGCTCTGCCTGCAGCTCAGAAGAGCCAGAAACGCAGCAGGAATTGTGGCACTTCAGGTGATGGTTGTGGCTGGATTGCACCAAACTGCAGCTTTAATTTCCTTCCGTTTCTGCTTACCCCAAGTATTAAACAGCACAAGAATTAGGAGGTTTGCAAGTGGGTTTGACTTTGGGATTTCCTTCATGGTTTTTTTCTGTCTTGGAATTCTGTTAATCTTTTTTTTTTTTTGGTAGGGGCAAGGCTTGGAACACCAGGCCTGGCAGCTCTGTGTGGTTTGTGACTGGGGGCAAGGCAGCTGTGGAGAAGATTATGTGAGCATTGTGTGGTGCTTTTTCCTGCTCCTTTTCCTGGGTAAGGAGCGTTCTGCTGTGCTGTCAGGATAAGAGATGTCCTGTGTAGTTGGTGGAATTGTTTGCTCTTGGTTAGTGCAGCACTTCCAAGAATAAATACTAAAATTGTCATTTTTTTCCCCCTGCTGCTGTGTTACCAGGAAATCCATGAAGTTCATCTTTGCCAGTGTCATCTTCTAACTCGGAATTAAACTAATCCATAGCAGTAAGATGTTAACAAGGTTGCTAAGATGTTGTATGGTTGGGAATTCATGCTTATATCTTTCTGTGTGACAGGAGGGTGGCTGCTAACACCAGAAACGAAGAACCCAGCCCAGTGGTTTTATTTGCACTGGGAGAATAATGCCGATGCTTTGAGAGATGATCACTTTTTCCCAGGGAAACCATGGGAGCTCTTGGGAAGAAAGGAGCCCTATCCCAGTCGGAACCAGAGCAGTGGGAGCACCCTGAGAGCTCCTTGGGAGATGCTGATGTGTTTAGAACAGAGGCCCCACAGCAGCTGGGGAGCTGCAAACAGCAACCTCCTGCTGGCCCTGGCCAGCCCGGCCGGGAGAGCTCAGCAGGGCTGGGGGAACTGCGGCTCCCTTGGTGTCCGCAGCATCTTCCCAGGCCCAGAGCAGAGGCTGTTCCCAGTGTCCGCAGCATCTTCCCAGGCCCAGAGCAGAGGCTGTTCCCAGTGTCCGCAGCATCCTCCCAGGCCCAGAGCAGAGGCTGTTCCCAGTGTCCGCAGCATCCTCCCAGGCCCAGAGCAGAGGCTGTTCCCAGTGTCCGCAGCATCTTCCCAGGCCCAGAGCAGAGGCTGTTCCCAGCTGCCGCTGCCGCAGCGTCCCGGGAACGCTGGGCTGGCACTGGTGGCTCCAGGCCTGCTCCCGGTGTGCCCCTTGCTCCTGGGATCGCTGCACTGCCGTGGGCTGGGCTCCCATTTTCACTCGCAGGCTTTTCCTGGCCCTGAGCCCCCTGAGGGCTGAGGCGGCCGGGGCGGTGACGGCACCGAGGGGCCGAGCGCTGGCCGGAGGCCGGGCTGGGGTGTCCCTGTCTGAGCCGGGACAGCGGCGCTGGGCCACCGGGGGCCGTGAGCGACGGTGGCCTCCTGCTCGCTGCACTTGCCCTGCTGCTGCTGCTGCTGCTGCTGCTGCTGCTGGCCACCGTGGCTGTCTGGTGGGCTATGGGCCCCCGGGCACCGCGGGGGCGGCAGGCAGGGACTCGCAAGCTGCAACAGCGCCCCGGGGTCCGGGCCAGGGGCCCACGGAGGAGCCGAGCACCCACAACCACGCCCCTGTGGCTCCCAGGGGCCCACGGAGGAGCCGAGCAGCCCCTGTGGCTCCCAGGGGCCCACGGAGGAGCCGAGCGGCCCCTGTGGCTCCCAGGGGCCCACGGAGGAGCCGAGCAGCCCCTGTGGCTCCCAGGGGCCCACGGAGGAGCCGAGCGGCCCCTGTGGCTCCCAGGGGCCCACGGAGGAGCCGAGCTGCCCCTGTGGCTCCCAGGGCCTCCGGGCCTCGGGCGAGCCCTCGCAAGCGTCCCCACGGTCCCGCGAGCCCCCCGAGCGTCCCCTGCAGCTGCGGCCCCTGCGTGAGCGTGGCCAAGGAGCTGCAGGAGCTGCTGCTGCTGCTCTGGGCTCCGGGGGCGACACCGGCACCGCTCCACGCCGGGATGTGGCGGGTGCTGTGGGCACGGCTGGAGCAGCTGGGCAAGCGAGGCCACCTGCCCTGCTGTGCCTCGTCCCGCTGCTCCAGGCGCGCCCGGCCCTGCGAGAGGCTGCTCCCGCCAAAAATGGCCATCCCTGGGAGAGCCTCCAGCCCGTCAAGGACATTTCTTCAGAGAAATACCATCCCTCCAAGAAGCTCGGGCTGTCAGAGATCCGCCATCGTTCCAGGAGCCTCCTTGGCCTCTGATGGCCTCCAAGCCCCCTGGAGCTTCTGAGCACCTCCATCCTTCCGACAGCCTCCCTCCCTCTGAGAACCCCCATCCCTGAGAACCCCCATCCCTGAGAACCCCCATCCCTGCCAGTACCTGCCAACAGCCTCCATTCCCACAGAGAGCCCCCAGCCCCTCAAGGTCCTGTGCCTTCAAAGATGCCTCCTTCCCTCCAAGTGCCTTTCCCCCCTCTCAGAACGTCGCTTCTGGAAGCCTCCGTCCCTCTGAGAGTCTCAGGAAGCCCTGCTGGCCTGTGGAATGTGAGGAGCACATGGACAGCTCTCTCTGCTCCCTCAGAGATCAGCAGCATGGAGACCAACAGCTTCCCATGGAGATCAGCACCGCCAGGGAACCCCTGAGCACTGACGTGGCCAGGGAAAAGCTGGAAAGCAGAAATGGGAGCCCAGCCCCATCCCGGGAAGCATTCCCAGGAGCAGGTGGCAGAGCCACAAGTGTCTGCAGCCACCAGTGTCCACCCCAGGGTTTCCAGGACGCTGCGGCCGAGCCAGCCGGGAACAGCCCGAGCTTGGTGGAAGAGCTGAGCCCCAGGAGACCAAGGAGGTTCAGATGTCTCCAGGAGGCTGCCCCGAGATGGGCACTAGGCCTCAGGAAGATGTTTGTGGTGGCAGGAGAGACGTTCTGAAGGGGATTAGTGTTCACGAAATTAGGACTCCCCCCAAAGAGCTGTCTGAGTGTTCCCCCTGCTCTGGGTTTGACAGGGATAGGGTTCCTTTCTTCCCGGGAAGTGGCACAGTGCTGGGTTTGGATTCAGGCTGGGAATGCTGTGGGTAACAGGGGGAAGGTTTGGCTGTTGCTGGGCAGGGCTTGCCCTCCCCAGGGACTGTGTGTGGGACAGTCCATGTCCCCTGCTGTGCCAGTGAGGATGGCAAGGAGGCAGGGGGGCACAGGCAGGACAGCCTGTCCGGACTGGCCAGAGGGACATTCCAGAACATCCTGCTGAGCCTGGAAACTGGGCAAGCTGGGGACAGCAGAGGGTGACCACTGCTGGGATGGGCTGGGCAGGTGTGGATGGTCACCTCACAAACGGGGACAGAGACAAGGCTGAGGTGTTTGACGCATTCTTTGCCTCCCTCTTCCAACACTCATCCCTCCATTCCCAGTGGAAAACATGGATTGTCCCAGGGGACACTGCAGAGTCCTTGAGGAGGGCAAGCCCTGCTCAGCAAGAACCACACCGCTCCTGCGTGATCCACAGCACTGGGTGCACAGCACTGGCAGGTTATTCTGCAGTCACAGAATCCACTTCAGCCTGTCCCCACGATGTGCAGCTCCCAGGCAGAGGTTAGGAAAGCAGTGGGTAAAGGGCAGAGTGTTTGTGTTCCCTTGCTGTCCCCCCGGGCCCTACATGCAGGGATTTGCTGTGACAAGCCCAGCTAGTTTATTCAGTAAGTGTGTATTGCTGTTAGGATCAATTTTAGCTGCATTTTAGCCTTGGTTCCTGCCTGGCTCAGAGAACTCTCCTGTTCGGGGTGAGCTGGGAGTTACACAAAATGGTGAAGACGGAATGGGAAATGTTTAATAGTCTCCAAAGCAGTACAAGTTCCTGCTCTTCCTTGCCCTCTTCTTCCACCCACAAAGTGAGGTTTTGGTAAAAGCCTGCAAAGTAGCAGCTGCCAACAAATGGGTGAGGTCAGGAAGCTGGGAGGTCTGCAGACCTTGAGGGACCTGGGGCTGTGGA
Organism: Monarcha castaneiventris obscurior; assembly: GCA_026261815.1. NCBI lineage: Eukaryota > Metazoa > Chordata > Aves > Passeriformes > Monarchidae > Monarcha > Monarcha castaneiventris. Next base: position 581,638 of record JAMPIT010000104.1, on the reverse strand, counting down.
AGGGGCAGAGGCCTTCTGCAGGATCTGCAGCTGCTTCCAGGGCCAGGCAGGATGGATGTGGCTGTTCTGAAGTGCTGGGAGAGCTCTGGAGAGGAGCGGCTTCCAAAGGTTTCCATGTTTACCTGGACTGAGGTGGCTCCAGGGTCAGTGTTGCACCTCACTCCACAGGATCCCAGGGTCAGGGCTGAGGCTGCAGGGAGCACAGAGGGCACCCGGTGGCACCTCCCTGCTCCAGCAGGGCCATCCCAGAGCACAGGGCACAGCACTGTGTGCACACAGCTCTGCAACAGCCCCAGGGAGGAGAGCCCAGAGCCTCTGTGGACAATGTGCTCAGGGCTGGGCACTGCCCAGGGCACAAGTTGTGCCTCCTGTGCAGGGGAATTGCTGGGCTCAGGCCCTGCCCGTGGCTCTGGTGCCATTGCTGGGCCCCCGGAGCAGAGCCCGGGCCCTGCTCGGAGCCCTCCCTGCAGCCAGGGCCAGCCAGGGCTGAGGGCCCCTCTCAGCTGGGGCTCCTCTCGAGGCTGAGCAGCCCCAGCTCCCTCAGCCTTTCCTGGGCACGGAGATGCTCCAGGCCCTTCCTCAGCTGCGCAGCCTCCGCCGGCCCCGCTCCGGGAGCTCCCTGGCCCTGCTGTGCTGAGGAGCCCAGACTGTCTGGTTTGGGCTCAGCACAGGCACCCTGCTCCTAGTTCTAGCCCCAGAATTAACCTCCTCTCTGTAATCCTTTGAATTGCTGAGTTATTACCAGACTTCGGGAGCTGGACTTCCTTTTTATTGACCTGACTTAGCCTAAGCCAGGTCTGAATCCCCAGAGGACACAGCAAATATCAGGCTTGGAGTCGTTCAGAGTAAGCCTTGCTTTGCCTCATGGTTGGATGGGCTGGCTCAGCCTGTCCTAAATCTGTTCCAGTTTGTGTAAATATTTGCAGCCAGACCTCCCCTTCCACCCACTGCAGTCCCGTGTCTCACTAATATGTGTCACCTTCGACTCTGCTGCTGATCCCTATTGGTTTTTCTGATATTTAAAAGCTCAGCCGGGGCAGAGTGACCTTCAGCCAGCACCACTCGAGGATGACCTTCCTTACCCTTCCCTTTCTACTTGCAGTGAAGATAAGTTTAGAATTTGATTTTTTTTGTGTGCGTGTCAAGTGTTCCTTTCAGGAGGAATCCTGCAAATTACAATTCTGAGAAGGAGATGATGAGATTTTTTAACAGCAAAGAATTAACTTTAAACCTTAGAGCTGATAAAAGATAAGGTTCTGCTCTGGCCCTCACTTTCAGTAGCCCAGGGCAGTAGTGGAGTCGCCATCCCTGGAGTGGCTCAAAAACTGTCTGTATTCCCAGAGCCTGTGGCCCAGTACTGTTTACGAGATTGTAGGTTAGGAAAAAAAAGCCCCAAACCTTAACCATTATCGTGAAGTGTTTTCAGAAAGGTGGGAAAAGCTTAATTCGGGATAAACACACGTTGTACAATAAAGTTTTGTTGGAACCCAAGGCACCCCTCTGGCTGCCCTGGGAGCCCAGGAGCCCCAGCAAGGGGGTCCCAGCCCCTGGCAAGGAGCCCAGAATGGCACCGGCTTTGACCTCAGCCCATGGGAAAAGTTACCAACACTGCCAGAATCATTGCAAGCCACCAGAGTGTGAAAATGAGTAGTGGTTTAGTATTTTATGAGGTAAAAATGTAGATTTTAGGGTTTTTAATATGAGGATGAAGGGTTTAAGATGGAGGATTTTGGGCATTGCCCTGTTCTTCTTCTTCTTCTCCTTCTCCTCCATCTTCTCTGGTGGTGGTGGCACAAAATGATTGGTAGAATGAAAAAGAGGCAGAAATTCCGTGTCTAGAACAGGTGCAAATGAATTGGTACAGAACAGTAACTAATAAATGCGTTGTGAAGAATGGTTGGATGATGGAAAGGGCACAGAAAGGCCGGGACAGCCCAGGGCTGGGCAGTGCCCGCTCGGACTCGGCTGCATCAGATGTGCGGCTGGAGCTGAGAGCTGGCAGAGAGAAGGAGAAATAAACAACCTGAAACAACATCTGCAGCTGTTTCTCATCTGCTCGGGCTCGAGGTAAAACTTCCCAGAGGTGAAGATAAGAACCTGTATTTGTGTGGAGTGCCCAACTCCCACAAAGTTTCAGTGTTGAGTGATATAAAAATGCCTTTTGAACCTGTTAAAACGAGGAGTGGGGTTTCCCATCAGAAACGGCATTTGATTAAACATCTCTGCTCTGGTGCTGTGATGCTGCACTTGCCACGCTCAGTTATAAAAGGGGGAAAGAAAACTTCAAGACCAAAATTCTCATTTTTGCGCCCCTCTGTTGTAAGGAGAAGCTACTGTAAGTACAGTAGGCTATGGCACACAGCCAGTTTTAAATACCTTGTTCTTGTTTGGGTCTCGTTTCCAGCTAAATATATCTATCCCGAGACATGCGGTATTCCCCAAGTGACTCTTGTTCTTAAAATACGCTTCAGCAAAGGTCAGCTGGGCCCCTCGCAGCACCATTTCAGAGGAGAACATGACCATGCATTTTTCAGCTTGTCTTCTCCAATCCATCTGGAAGCCTCTCCGAGCAGATCATCGGCTGAACATGTGAAAATATGTCCCGAGGTTCCCTGAGGATTTTAACCGAGGCACTGAAACAGGGAAAAAATTCTGGCTTGGACCACGGCTGATAGAAATCAGCCTGAACTCTTCGGCTCCAGCCCAGCTCCTTGGATTTATCCTGGTGGGGATGCAGGGGATGTGGAGGAAGTTATTTCACTGAATTGACTGCTTTGTCAAAAAGATTAACCTGAAACATTTGCACCGTTTCCGAGCAAATCTCTCTTGCCAGCACTGCAAAGGGTTTCATTCATCAGGACATGATTAATGAGGGCTGGCAGCTCCACACAGGAATCGGGATTTTTTTTGGTTACAATTCTGATATGATTTAGGTTGGGCTGAGTTGTTTTATAAGCACATTTTGGGAGCTGGGAGCACTTTGAGTAACTAATTCCTTTGTTTGGAGATTGCTTCTTGGAATTTATGGTGGGGGAGGTTTAACCTGAGCGTTTTTATGGCTTGCACTGCAGAATAAATAAACACAGGGTAATAGATTTAAAAGCAGTGGAGCTGCAGGATTGGTGAGGGAATGTTGGGAATAGGAATAATGGCACTGGATGATCCTTAAGGTCCCTTCCCACCCAAACCCTTCTAGAATTCCACGATGAGTGAAATCAAAAACCTTACAGCAAAATAGAAATACATGATTTGAGTTAAACAAGCAAATTCTTCAATTTCCTTTTCAGTTTTCAGGGCCCTTTTTTTCCCACCCCTGTAATGTTTAATGGTTCTGCATGGTTTTCATTCAATAATAAGTGGAGGGAGAATTGATTTTGCCTTCATTTATGTAGCAGGAGCTGTTTGTTCATACGGTTCCTCCATGTGCTTTCTGGCGTGCCATATGTGCTGCTGCACTAAATGCAGGGTTCTCAGCAGTGTAAAACCAATCCGAAGATATCTCAGCTGCACCTCAGCCCTTGGAAAGGAGTTGTTTAAATGCACAGGTTAGAAATGAGTATTTGCAGTCTGTAATTGATTTCCTCTTGACCTGTGCCCATTTATCAGCTGAAAGGGAGCATTTTTATTCCTGTTAGCAGGAGTCAGGCCAGGCTTGGTGCTGTCTCTGTCGAGCACTGAGTGGGAGGGGAATGGGGACACAGTTTGTGAAATGTCACCGCTGTAAACACATCCTCCTGAGCCTCAGGCACAGGAGCAGCCAGCACATGGATTTTCCTCAGGCAGGGGGAGGCTGGCAGGTACTTCTGGTAGAATTCTCCAACCAGAAGAGTGTTTTCAATCCAGAGAGGCCGGAACGTGGCAATATTTTCTTTATTTTGTAGGCATGTCTGGTTTATCTTGACTGTTGGGCCACAGACTGTCCTCCTGAACATGATGCCGGTGACTTCTGACCCTTCATGAAGTGTTTAAAATTCAGGCTTTTGTTGGCTTCTTCAACCTTGGCTCGTTTGACTCTTTCCTTGCCTCTTACTTGAAACTTTTGAAGCCACCTCAAACTTTTGGGCCACTCCAGCTGTGGTGCAAGCCCAGGGGGTTCAGTGAGGCTCCTCAGGGTGGGTTGAGAAGGTGCTCACATTCTAAAGGGGAGAGCTTCTGGTTATTTGTTTTACCTATCAGCAAACAAAATGCAGGTGGAAGAGCTGAGTGGTCTCAGCCTCCGCTGAGAGCTGGAAAACACTCGGAATTTTCCAAGCAAAGAGCGGAGAAGCTGAGCTGGACTGGCTTCACTGCAGAATAAAATTGGAAAGCACAGAGGAAGAAGCAGCAGAAGTTGGAGGCTCACATCTCCAAAAGCCACCGAGCAGATTGCAGCACGAGAGTTTGGATTAGTTAAGGATTGTGTGAGGCTCTGGGAATTGTCCCTGCTTTAGACATTTGATATTTCTCTGGATGTCGTGTTAATGAAGCTGGGAAAGTGCCCGTTTCAAGGCTACTTTTCTTCAGAAGGGCTAAATAAAAGTCACCATCTGCTACCAAATCACTGCAGAAAAACAAGTCTCCCTCTAATCTCCATTCCTCTCCCAGCCTTGAGGTCATGCCGGTAATTGCTGACATTCCCTGAGCTCCTGTGTAAATTTTACCATCGTTTCAGCAGAAGTCCAGTATCCCTTGCCATGAGAAGCTGGGAAGGTGGCTGAGGAGTTTAGCAGTGGTGGCACAGAGTGCTTTTGCCTAAGGACTTCACTGTTAAAACCTGAGCAGAGGAACGAGCTGTTTATCTGGGAGCAGGGATTGTGTGGCAGTTGTAGAGCTGGGGCATCACAAGCATTCCAGGCGTTCCTGATGATGGAGTTTGTTACCATTTCCTGGAGCTCCTGTGCACTTGGGATTTTGGTGACGTTGCATCTCAGCCCCTGCCTTGGAGCACATTGAAACCCATCTTGGCCTGGCTTTTGACACGATTTTTCAGTATTTCCTGGTGTCTGCTGACCTTCTCAGGGCTGCTTGGAACGGGAAGTCAATCCTGTCCCTCTCTGCAAGAAAATTAAATGGTTGTTTGCCTTAACTGGCAGGGATTTGCAGCTGGCACCGGGAGCCTGCCCACCGCATGCAGATGATTTCTGCTGCTTCCCTGCTGGAAAGCAACTGGGAAGCTGTCATCTCCTTGAGCTCCTACATGCTCTGGAGAGCTGCAGTGCCAGCTGCCAAAGCCCGGCCGGTGGTTTTAATGGAATACTCTTCCCTTGGCATCCGGATGGATGCAGAAACAGGGCAGCAACCGCGCCTCAAAAACACAGCGGCGCGAAAGGAAAGCTTTGCCCACTGACGGGGCTTTGGAAGGTAAAACCACAGCGTTTCCACTGTACAAATCCCATTTTGGATGAGCCTTTCAGCTGTTTTCCGAGCCAGTTGCACACCCGTAGGTGAGAGCAGAGCAGCTGGGGTGAGGAGCCCGTCTGAAGGGAGCAGCAGGAATAATTGTGATGTGTCTGATAGCACTCAAACACCGTGGGAGGGCGGCAGGAGGGGTGCTGGAGCTCACGGAGATGACACATCCCATTGCTCTTTCAAAATGATGTTTAATAGTGCTGGAGAAAGGGAAGGGACAACCTCTGGCAAGCTCAGAGCAGGCCCTGCCCAGGGTGCAGACGGTTCTGTGGGATGTGGGAGGGGAAATCATCGGCACTTTGGGGTGGGGAGAGGGGCCCACTGAGCTCAGAGAAAATCCACGGCAGCCTGGAGGTTTTGCTTTTGTTAATTTTAGATTCCGTGTCTGTGTTTGCAGTCCTTCTTTCATGGTTTTAAGGTTTGTTTTTTTATGTTTCACTCGAACTGGGAGTGATTCAGTCGCTGGTGAGTGTAGAGTGAAGGAGGCTTTAGATAGAGACAAGAAATAACGAGGGATTTCCCCCTGTCCTTGCTAGGAGACATTTCTGTTGTGCAGAACTGCTGGGGTGGCCTGAGGCAAGGCTTGGACTCCCAATATCTTCAATGTCCAGCATCCATCCAGGATAAGGGAAGGAAAAACACCTTCCCCTTCATCCCTCCAACCCCAGCACTTCTCTGGTCCCCACGGCCACTAATTAGTGCAAAGCCAAACGAGGATCAGACAAGTGATGCAAGGTGAGGTGGATTTCCATCCCTTGCTCCCCAGGCTCTTCCTCCAGGCACAGCCAGAGCAGGGATGTTTGGAGAGGCTGTGGGCTCTCCATCCCATCCCAGTGGTTTTCCAGGATTTAAGCTGCTCAAAGCCAGCCAAAGCAAGGGTGTGAAAAGAAGGAGACTTTTGGAGAAAAGGTGGGGAAAAACCCCTGGAGCGCTGTTTTGGGAAGCACCTGGCAGCTGAAGGGCTCCATCTCCTGCTTCCTGCCCAGGGAAGGTCTCCCTTGGAAGTTGGGATCCAGGCACGGACTGGGATAAAGCACCACTGGTGATGCATCCCACGGGGAATGCTGCAGGAGCTGGATAGCCCCTACAAAAGGAAATCTGGCTGGATTGTATTTCAGGGTTTCTTGGGAACGTCTTATGTGAGACAGGAAAAAATTACGTTTGGCAGGGTGGGAATTTTTTCCACATCTCCTCTGTTGACATTTCTTCCAAAGTTTGGGTACTGCTAAGATCAGCAGTTTCCTATGGGAAAAAACGGGAACAGAACACGGCTCTTGCATAAGAAAGCAAAATAAAGCCCTTTTCCGAAGAGCTGCCTTTATTTGTTACTGAATGCCTATGGAAGTGATTAGTGAGCGAGAGCAGATCTCCAGAAAATAAATGTTCTGGAGCCTCCAGAACCTGACTTACTGCGGAATGATTTAGGAATTCAGCGTAGTAGTTTTCACGCCAGAAATCAAATATTCCACAGGAGTTCTGTCCCTGAGCACAATGCATTGAAAAGCTCTAGTCCAAGCATTATCTCACTCTCCGAGAAAAAAGCCTCCTATTCTCACTCCGTGCCTCCAAGGACCCCTTGCTTCAGTTCATTTTTAAGGTCACTGAGATTAATTCATTTGCATTCCCAGTCAGGAATGCCATAAATTGTTTGATCAAAACCCTGCTTGCTTTTTTTTTTTTTTTTCCTGTCAGTCTTCCCACTCGTTTTATGTAATCTCAATTTGGTATTTTTGGAAATCAGGCCTGCCTGGCTGTGTCTTGCACTGAAATTGTCTCACGGTGGAAGTCTCCAGGGATTCAGGGCCTCAGCAACCCGAACAGGCAGAGGCAGTGACCCTAAAGGAACGCTGATTTTTGTGTAGGGAGTGTCCCCATTTCCCTGAACGTTGTGGATTGTGATGCTAATTACCAGTCTTAGAGAAAGGCATTTAGGAATATTTCCTGTTGATCTCCCTGTGGCATCGATTTCCCAGCGAAATGTGTGTTTTCCTGCAAACCTCAGAGACTGGGATTGGAAAATAATTACTGTAATAATGCCTTTGGCCAGCACTGCCTGAAGTATTAGTGTAAATAATATTGGGGTAAAAGATTCTGGAAGGAGAAAAAAAATCTCCTCAGAGGTCTGCAGTTGGAACTGATGAGCTGCTGATAGTGAAGGTTATGGAATTATGGAATCGTGGAATGGTTTGGGTTGGGAGGGACCTTAAAAGCCCATCCAGTTCTGACCATGGGCTGGGACACCTTCCATGGACCAGGTTGTTCCTGGACACTTCCAGGGATCCAGGGGCAGCCACAGCTTCTCTGGGAAATCCATCCCAGGGCCTGCCCACCCTCCCAGGGAACAATTCCTTCCCAATATCCCATCCAGCCCTTCCCTCTGGCACTGGGAAGCCATTCCCTGTGTCCTGGCACTCCATGTCCTCATCCCAAGTCCCTCTTTATCTTCCTTATAGGCTCCTTTCAAGCACTCCTTTCTCCTCCTTGTTTGGTATCCTACAAACCTCATCCTGAGACGAATCAATGCCCAGGAATTCCAGCTCTGGGTAGCTGTGGAAATGCAATTGCAGAGGCAGAGACGAGCAGAACCGAGCTGCACAGCATGGCTGGCAGCTGCTGGATCCATGGAAAAGAATGGAAATCAGCCCAGGAAGTGAACCCCTCCTCCCCAGAAAGGCAGCAGGAGCACAGCGAGGTGCTGAATGAGGGCTGAACTCAGGTTTCTGCCTTACACAGGCTGGAGAGCTGGGTTCCAGACCCCAGGGACTGCGATATATTTAGGAATTGAGGCGTTGCTTTTCTCCATGCAGATCTGAAAAGTGTGCTTGTGGTGCTGCAGCCAGGAGACAATGGTTCATCCTCTCCTTTGTTTTGATGATGGAAGACTCTCCTGCAGCGGGAGCTGGCTGAGAGTGGGCTCTGCTCCTCCCCCGTGGCCTCTGGCTCTTGGCTATTTTCTTTTATTACTTGTGGAGAGAAAAATCGCCGTGGCCTTTTCAGTGGGAGTGAGGGCAGAACTCACTGCAGCCTTCCAGGGCCTGAAGAAGCAGCAGGGGCACTTCTTCCACGGGCACAGAGAGATAGGACAAGGTTTTCAACTAAAGAGGAGAGGTCTAGATGGGATATTGGGCAGGAATTGTTCCCTGGGAGGGTGGGCAGGCCCTGGCACAGGGTGCCCAGAGAAGCTGTAGCTGCCCCTGGATCCCTGGCAGTGTCCAAGGCCAGGTTGGACACTGGGGCTTGGAGCAGCCTGGGACAGTGGGAGGTGTCCCTGCCATGGCAGGGGTGGCACTGGGTGGGCTTTGAGGCCCTTTCATCACAAACCTGTGTGGGATGATGTGGCTGCAGATTCCAGAAGTGGCAGCAGAGCCCCACCCCAAAAGCTTACAGCCAAACCCGGTGTAGTTAGGAATTAAAGGGAATCTCCTGCTGGGCAAGCGAGTGACTCTGAGCCAGGGACTGCTGGATTTGCTCCCAAGATCCCAGGCTTGTTTTCCAACCTGTGAACAGAGCTCGGGTACCTTGGGCCATCCCATCCCATCCCATCCCATCCCATCCCATCCCATCCCATCCCATCCCATCCCACAGGGCTGCTCTCATTGCTGGGGCTCAGATACCTCTTGGTTCTCCATCAAAGTTTAATAATAGTGGGATTCAAGCAAGATTTCACCATGGATGTTTCAGCCCTCCTTCCCTCCTCTGCTTTTATATGGGATTTTTTCCTGACTTGTCCAGGGGAAGAACAGTTTGTCTGCAACGTGAATCCAGAGAAATTTTGGCTCTGTGAAAAGGGCATTTGAAAACCTGATCCACTGGAATTATGTCTTTAAAGTGATGGAATAGGCTGAGTAACAACCTCTGCTTGGTGGTTTCTTGGCTTAAAAATATATATTTTCAGCAAACTGGTTTGGAGACAGTGTTTTATTCTTGATTTTGCTCTTTTTTTTTTAAAGAAAGGGTAGAATTTGTTGTGCTTGTGCATTTATCTGTGTGAATTCTTTTGTCCTTAGCTGGTGTGTTTCTAAATCCTGCCTTCCTTCTTATATTACATATGGGAGCATTCTCAGTTTAGAAGGAGGGCTATATATGGAATATACTCACCAAAAGGAAAATAAACCCGAACTGAAAATCCTGCTGGCTCCACATGGGGTTTTTTAAACTGTCAGAAAAGTTGAAGGTCTGGATCCAAGAGAAACACAGCAGTTTCTGTGAGAAGTGACTGCTATAGTGCGAATAATTTAATAAATATAATCTAACGTACACATCTGGGGCCGCCTGGAGGATCTGTGCTGCAGAGGAACGCTGATGACAGACAGATGTTTTACCCCAAGTTCTTTCAGATCTGGTTCAAAAGCTCCGTTTCCATTGTTGCTTCTCCTTCCCTGAACCAACAGAAATGTGTTTTATAGTGGTGCCAAAACTGGTTTTAAAGGCTGCAGGCAGCTCCCAGCAGTCAGATCCCATTTTGCTCCTTGCCTTTGGCAGTGACCTGTACACTTGCCAGGGTATTTTGCACTGCCATGAAAGGATCTTCAGTGTTTCTGATATAATCCCCTCATAACCCCTCCTTTAAGGGTGTGTGAAATGGGATATTTTAAACAAATGTGTGGGGTTTTCATCCAGCAGAGGTGCAGCTGGCAGTGTCAGACTCCAGCTGAGGGTGTGAATAGAACCACAGAATACCCTGAGCTGGGAGGGACCCACAGGATCATGGATCCAACTCCTGATCCCAGCATCCCCACCCTGGGCATCCCTGGCAGCGCTGCCCAAACGCTCCTGGAGCTCTGGCAGCCTCGGGGCCGTGCCCATTCCCTGGGGAGCCTGGGCAGTGCCCAGCACCCTCTGGGGGAAGAACCTGATTCCCAACCTGACGTCCCTGGCCCAGCTCCACGGGCAGAGAGAACTCGGTTGTGAAGTCCTGGTGCTGGAGAAACAGAGCAGAAATGCAGTGGCTCATTACACCCAGCACTGGGATTGCTGGGTTTTATCAGGGCAGCGTTTCCCACCTGGGATTAACTCGCTGGGAGAAGATACAAGAGGAATAAAAGAAACTGGCAGTGCTCAGCGCGGTGATTTGGAGGCTGCTTATGCAATCTGAGACCTTCAGTGCAAAATCAATTACGGAGACAAGAAGCAGGCACCGACAAGGCAAACATTATTGCTGTAGAGCTGGTTCATTATGGATCGATGGCCCGACGTCTCTGCTGCCATCGTTCTCCTCCTCGTACCCTGCTCAGATGAGCACGGAGAAACCCAGGAAGATTCCTCGCTCCTGACTGCTCTGTGCCTGCTGGCAAGCTGGAATTTGCCAGGTTAAATCGGGTTTGTAATTAAAATACAGGATTTTCAGTGGAGTTTTGTGCCATATCACAGAATTTTGTTGTTAAACAACAAAAACACCGTTGTGCCTTCATGGAGCTCTTGCTCTGTTCATTATTTGGGAATAATTCCAGATCCTGGGCTGTTGTCTAAACCTGCAGGGAGGAGGACTCGGGGCAGAGTTTTGTGTCCCACATCTGGATGGCTGAAGTGAATTTGCTTTAATATTCCAGGACGATTTTAATTTTGACAGCAGGGGGAAGATTTCAGCCAGCAGAATTATTTCTGTCAAAGCTTCTCTGAGGGTCAGGGAATTTGTACCCAGGAGATTGTGTGGATTTTTTGGACTGGAGGTTCTCAGGGAATGGCCCAAACATTTTGGCTTGTTATTTCCAGGGGTTGGTTTTGAGGTAGCCCCCCTCACCTTTTGGGTTTGGCTTTTATTTCATTGTGAATCTCTTAATTTTAAGGGATTTTAATAAAGAAACTTCAAGCTGGGTTAACAGGCTCAGGTCTCTAGAAATGTCCATTGATCCTCCAGATGGCTGAAGAGGGAATTGATTGGGGAAGGCACCAGAGAGACCCTTTCATTATTGGAGGGCTCTAAGAAGTCTCCTGCTGGGTGTTTCCAGAGGGGCCATGCTGGAGATCAGGTGAATTTGGGAAGTCTTGGCACAAGCAGAGCGTGGGACAGCAGAGCACCTTGGGGCCTGGGGGGCTTTTCCTGCCACCTGATGCCTCCAAAGGCTTTCAGTGGTTTCTTCAGAATTCCAGCACAATCCCTCTCCTCCAAACCATTGTTTTTCACTCTCAGGGCACACTGGAATGTCTTGTTGCTTTAATAAATTGCCCAAGCACAAAAGCAAGCCCTGCTTGGATGTTTCTGTTCTCGTTTCTCCGTGCTTCAGCAACACTTGCTTCAGTCCCCAAAAATAGGAGGTAATTGGCAAATACACTGAGAAATGCTACAGAAAGTGTTTATTTCTGATAGATACGAGGGGTTTGGACAATTTTGTTCCTCGTCATGTTGGTAGGAAATGATATCCTTGCACCTTACTGAAATAATTAAAGACAGCGTGCCAAAGGAAGTGTGGATGAGCCTCCCCTATGAAGGTACTGACGTTTTTAACGTGCCTTTATGGTCCTAAGAATGAAGCAAACAGGGAGAAGAACCCTCTCTTTAGTGTCTTTTGCATTCCTTGGAGGTAATTGAAAGAGTTGGAGAACTCTGGTTTTCATTAGAAGGGAAAGAAATTCCAATTTATTGAATCATTTCTGTTTGCAGGTTTATGAAATAGCTTATTTGTTCAGGCAAATGCCAAGAGGCATCTGCAGCTCTGATAACCCGAGACATTAACTCTGCTCAGACATTATTTTTGCTTACAGTCAGGAGAATAGAAAGTTGACAGGGAAATAATGTGTTTTAATGAAGTATTCATCACTTCTCCCCATTTTTCATCATTAAAACATCCATTTCAATTTAGAAATGGACCTGGGAAGTCATGAAATCTCTCATGCAGAACAGATGGTTTGCAGTGCAGATGGAAAAAAAATTCAAGCTGTTCCTAAACATCAGTCTGTGTATTTTAAGCAATTAACTGCTTTTTCTGGAGCTAGAATGGGTCAATTCCTTTTTCCTTTTGGCATGGCAGAGGTGAGTTGCCCAGAGTGATTAAACTCATATTTTGTTTTTAACCAGCTAAATGAAGCTCATATTTAAAATACTACCGTGGATTAGACCCAAGGGGTATCATTTTGGGTAGGATTTTGGGGCATTTTTGTGGTTCTCTTCTCCTAAGCAATGAGGGCTTCTGGAGGTTCCTTTGTGTGCCACAGTCACGATGGAGTTTTCCATCCACGTGCTCTGTTTCTCGGGATGAGATCCTCCTCCTGCTTCCTCTGGAGGTGGGAGGACAGGGTGCGATTGCTCAGCGTTTCTGTGCTGGTGTTAATTAGCTCGTTAATTTGCCGTGATGCTCACTGTGGTTGTGTTTAACATATGGCTGTGATTGGCAGGGGCGTGACCTGCAGGAGCTGCTGCCTGTGTGTATCTGTATCCTGGATATTTGTATTTACTGCTTGTTTTATCGTCTCCTCTGACGGAGCACTTAAGGGTCACCAATGAGATTTCATGAGGTCAGTGGAGAGGGAATTTTAAATGAGCCAATAGTGCCAGGAGAAGGGGAATGGTTTTAAACAGAGGGCAGGGATAGGTGGGAATTCGGGAAGGAATTGTTCCCTGGGAGGGTGGGCAGGCCCTGGCACAGGGTGCCCAGAGAAGCTGTGGCTGCCCCTGGATCCCTGGCAGTGCCCAAGGCCCAAACCATAGATCCCAAAGCAAGGACTGCCTGCACAAAGTGGGATTTTCATGGGCTTGCAGCAGGTGCCAGCTGCTGGATTTGCTCCTGACTGGAGCTTTTGGGGGTGGAGATTCCCTTTTCTGTCTGTACTTGCTATGATCCGACACACCCTGGGAAACACTCAGCAGTGGGTTTTATTCTCCAAGATAATCCTTTCAGGAGCATTGCTAAACGTTCCTGTGAGGCTTCAGAGCTTCCTGATAACAGAGAATCATGGATTCATTGGAGGGTTTGGGCTGGAAGGGACCCCAAAGCCCATCCAGTGCCACCCCTGCCATGGCAGGGACACCTTCCACTGTCCCAGGCTGCTCCAAGCCCCAGTGTCCAGCCTGGCCTTGGGCACTGCCAGGGATCCAGGGGCAGCCACAGCTTCTCTGGGCACCCTGTGCCAGGGCCTGCCCACCCTCCCAGGGAACAATTCCTTCCCAATATCCCATCCAGCCCTGCCCTCTGGCACTGGGAAGCCATTCCCTAGGTCCTGTCACTTGTGAAAAATCCCTCTCCAGCCTTCTTGTAACCCCCTTTAGGTACTGGAGGGATCTGAGATGCCTGGGGTCTGCTTGGAATCTTTTACATTTGTGGGATCTGTGAGATCTTTGCGTCTTTGATCTGTTTGGAATCCTTTAAATGTGCCACACTGCAGGACTGCATTCACCTGATGTGTGGGTGAAACTCCCTCACCACATCCACGATGGGATGGATAAACTTTTATCCAAGATGGATAAAATCCCGTGTTTTGGGAGAGCTGGGGATCAGCTTCCAGCTTACAAAGGTTTGTGTGGTGGGTGCTGTGGCCTGAGCGATTTCGAAGCCTCCAGCTCTGCTGATTTTTGAACTGAAAACCTGCAGAGGTGCTTTATATTCCACATCCCTCAGCTCCCAGGAGATGAAATATGTCCTTGGAGTCCTGCAGCCAGTGTGGCCTCGCTGGGCTGCAGGATCCATCTCGGGTGCAGTATCCACGAGGGCCATGCCTTTGCTGTGGCTCAGGAGCATTTTCCTGTGGATAAACCACGGATAAACCATGGATAAATGCTGGTGCTGTGTTCTCCCCTTGTGTGGGCAGGACCAGCCCTGCTCCAGCCCCCTCCTGGAGCAGACACGGAGCTGTGGCTCCAAAAGGAAGTTGTCTTGACATCCAACTCTTCCCAAAAAACCCGACCAGCTTCCCTGTGAAATCCCAAATTTAGGCAGGCTGGCATCTTTTGCCCCTATAAAAGCTAACATTTCACATGGTTTATCAGCCTCGTGTCTTTTCCCAGCACTGCTTGTGTCTGACAGGCTCCAAATCCAAGAGATTCCACGGGATTTCTGCCAGCTCCTCCCTCAGCAGTGCCCCCCAGACAGGGTTAGGATGGGGGCTCCGAAGGGGGCTGCTCCCTGTGCTTCCCTTTTTTCTCTCAGGACCCCAGACACTTCCATTCCTGTTTATAAGGATAAGCAGCTGGATAGGTCAATAAATTTCAAAAAGCAGATTACATGAGGTTCTGGGTTTGGTCCAGAGCTGTGGGACCTGTTCTGAACGAAGTTAAAAACGATAAGGAGCTCTGACCACAACGGAATCATGGAATGGTTTGGGTTGGAAGGACCTTGCAGGTCCTCTCCTTCCATGCCCTGCAATGGGCAGGGATGGCACTCACTATTCCACGAGCCCCATCCAGCCTGGCCTTGGACACTTCCAGGGAAAGGGCATCCACAACCTTTCTGGACAGCATCTTAGAGCAGTACTTGGTGTCCCAGAGGAAAAACCAAGGCAATTTAAGGTGGTTTTCAGTTGTAGCCAGAGAAATGTGAGTATTGGGGAAGTGTCAGGTCCGACATTCCCGTTCTGCTGCTGGAGGGAAGGAGCCCTTAAATTCCTGCAGATTTCACCTGTAATAAGTGCCACAGTCAGAAATATCAGTGTGGACAGTGCCCACGGCTCAGAATGAAAATCAAATTCAGCCTCCCCTTGGATTTTCAGCTTCCTTTCTTCCTTTCCAGCAAGAAAATGATGGATCACTGGTGTAGTTGACACATTGCTGGGATTATTTCAGGTGATCTGCTGGGAAGGTGACATTTTTGATGGTTTTTTTTTCCTTGGCTTTGAGCATTTTGCTGCGTTCCTGGGCTGCAAGAAGAGGCCCAGCTGAAGAAGAGCTGAAAATACATCCCTGTACACAAAGATTGGACACGCTGGGGTGGCACCTCAGCAATTAGTCACGACCCAAATGAAATAAACACCTGATCGAAACCAGCCAGAAATAGGCACCAGGTAAAAGCCACATCCAGATTCAATTTCCATTCTTTAAATTGCTCCGAGGGGATTAAAAAAATCCTGGGAGCATTAGGCAGAAGGGCCAGAGAGAGGCAGGAATGTCACCTCATTTGTGCATCTTTCTGTGTGCTAATAAGCCAATAGCCTTGGTAGCTGAAATATTATCCCAGTGCATCAAATCTCCATTTCCCAGCTGAGGGAAAGAGGCATCTGCACATCTTGGCTGCTGTCACCTTGTAGGTTTTGATTAACAGCTGTAGAACAAACAGCATCAAACCTCCTTCTCAACTTCCTGCGCTCAGAATTTCCAAATGTATTTCACTCTTCTTAAAAAAAAAACCTGTATAAATTTTATTCATTCCCCTGGGAACTTCAAAGCGCGCAGGGAATTGGTGGGGTCACCATCCCTGGAGGTGTTGCAGAGCTGCAGGGATGTGGCCCTTGGGGACATGGTTTAGTGGTGCTGGTGCTGGTTGGACTTGATGATATTGGAGGTCTTTTCCAGTCTTAACAATTCTGGGGTTCTTTGCAGTTATTTTTTAATATTTTCACCTAGAAACCTAAAGCATTTCCACATTTTTCTTGGAAAATAAGCATGAATTCAGAAGTCACCGGAGTTGCAAAAACCACCTGCTTTTTGAAGCCCAAAGCTTACCTAAATTACTCCCCGAAGTGTATTTTGTGAGGGGCTGTACTGAACACCGAGACACTGAGCTGTCCTCCTCCACCCTTTCCCCTCCACGAGCTCCTGGGCTGGATGTTCCTCCAAGGCCCGGATTTTTGCCTCAGGATCTCAACCCTTAAAGCTAATATTTAATGGCTGAGTGGCCATGGGTGTAAAACCCCACAGTGTGAAACACAAGGTGCAGAACTCGTGGAGGGCTCAGACTGTGGGGTGGGAGGAGGCCCGTCCCCGCCAGGTCTCGGCTTCGTGGGCTCCTGCAGGTTCCCGCTGGGGTTTTCTGCTCCTTTCTGGTGAAACATTCCGGCTGGCCAAAGGTGTTTCTGCTTGGGATGCAGCGTTCCGGCCTCAGGGAAGGTGGGACAGCAGGAGCTCTGCTCTGTGGTGAGGAAGGTTGGAAATCAGAGCTTGGAATGGAGGGAGGGGGACGGCGCTTTCCCTCTGCTCCGTGCTCCGAGTGCCAACGCCAGCAGCAGCCCCTGACACACCCATGGGAGGGAAAATGAGGTGAATTTTAAGGATTTTTGGGCCTCCTGGCACAGGGTTCAGTCCCAGAGTTCAGCAAAGATGAGGCAAACCCAGCTGGCACAGCAGAGCCAAGAAGATTTCAGAGTGGTGAGGGGTTTATGAAATCATGAAGGAACAGTGTTTGCACACCCCAGTGGGATTATTTTGTTCAGATAAAAAAGGCAGTTTTAATGGTAACAATTATAGGAATAATTCCTTTTAATAGTGACCTTTCTGGGTTAAAAAGTCATTATTTGAGATGTGTTTAAAAATACTTGCTATAAACACTTCCCTAATTAAAGCCCAGCCCTGGGAAGCCGGAGACAAGGGCAGTGTGTTCTCACTAAGGAGAACTGACAGGCACAGGGCCAGTTTTGGGGTCAGTTCAGCAGCTTTGGGTACCTGGTGGCTGTCTCTGTTGCCCCCAGCTCCCAGTAACACCCCCTGGCTGAGGGTGTCTTTCATTCCCAATGTGTTAATCCACACCGAGCATGGAACAGTAGAAAATGATACATTTATTTTTTAATATCTTTGAAATCAGCCTTTGTGTTGCCATTTCCTGTTCCTGCAAGGCAGCTCTGAGAGGTGATTTTCTGCCAGGGTCAGGTTTGGCTTTCCTCACTCCAGATCCACCTGATGAGTTTTGTGTCTTCTGGAGCAAAGGGAAAAGCAGGACTGAGCCCCACACAACAAAATCACAGAATTCCAGTCTGGTTTGGGTGGGAAGGGACTTAAACCCATCTTGTCCCACCCCCTGCCATGGCAGGGACACCTCCCACTGTCCCAGGCTGCTCCAAGCCCCAGTGTCCAGCCTGGCCTTGGGCACTGCCAGGGATCCAGGGGCAGCCACAGCTTCTCTGGGCACCCTGTGCCAGGGCCTGCCCACCCTCCCAGGGAACAATTCCTTCCCAATATCCCACCCATCCCTGCCCTCTGGCACTGGGAAGCCATTCCCTGGGTCCTGTCCCTCCATCCCTTGTCCCCAGTCCCTCTCCAGCTCTCCTGGAGCCCCTTTAGGCCCTGCAAGGGGCTCTGAGCTCTCCCTGGAGCTTTCCCTTCTCCAGGTGAGCACCCCCCAGCTCTCCCAGGCTGTCAGACTCCCTCCCTTCCCTGTTCCTGGCCCCTGTGGATAAATCCCACGTTGGGATCCACGTGTGGGAAGTGCCTGGTGAGTGGAATGAGCAGGCCCCACGCCTGGCTGTGGTTTCAGACCCTGCTCTGGGCAGAGGGGCTGGAGCTCACCCCCAGCTCACCCCCTGCCTGCCCAGATCACTGCCCTGCCTTCCCTGCCCCTTCCTGGAGAACAGGGCTGGGACATGAATTTCCTCTGCGCTTTGGAATGGGTGCAGCCTCTGCATTGCTGAATCCTGCAGCTCCAAGCGTGTCTCCGGCCTCCTGAGCCCCTGGGTGAGGTTAATTCGTGTCACACTGGGCCCTGCTGTCCCCATCAGTGCTTTCAGGGGCTGGGTGCCTGCAGGGAGGGATCTTTCCTAAGTTCTCCTTGCTAGGAGCCTTCATTTTGGGAGCACACGTTGGGATAGGGGGTCGGCATCCTGGCGGCAGAAACTGTGTTGCAGAGGAAGATTTCTCTCGTTGCCAGGCCTTTTCTGCAAGTTTGGAAATGTTGATGCACAACACCTTGGCTTAACCCACTGTGGTGCTGCAGCAGCCGGGGTTGAAGTGATGCCTTAGGTTTTAACTTCGATATTTTCCACATCCTGCACTGCCTGCTGTGTCACTGAAGTTTCCTGTGCCCTGTCAGCTGCTGTTCTCTCACACTGCTCAGACATAACAAACCTCTCCAGGTTTGCTCTCCAGGGACACCCAGATTGTCCCAGGCCCCAAAATGTGTGAACTAAAGCCTAGAGGGGGAGCAAACTTGGGGTAATGACATCATGAACTGAGGTTATAATTGGAGAATTAACCCTGATGTGCAAATGAACCAAACTTATAAAAGTGTGAAAAACCTGTGACCCAGGGTCCATCTTGGGAGGAGCCTGTGGCTGCCCAGGGTGTGCCTTTGAAGGCCCTTCAAATAAATACCTGCTTATTCCCTTATTCTTGTCTAGCCTCTGTTTCAGGTGGCCACCTCAGGCATCAGAAGGGCCCGGAGGGTGGCTCTGGGCTTGGTATCAAATATTCACTTACCACTCCTGTTTGGTCTGAGGGTGTGAGCCTGTGCAAGGTCACCATCCTGTGACTGAGCAAATCCCCGTGCTCTTGGGTCCTTTAAGGAGGTTAAACCCTGTTTTTTGCCAGCTTTTCCTGCAAGATCAGTGTGGAAAGGAGTGTTTTTCCTGTGTGTTTTGTACATCCAGGCTGATCTCTGAGTTGAATTCCTCCCTTTAAATCGTTCCTGTGTCTCATTTGCAGCCGAGGTGGGAATAAAAAGCAATAAGCTGTTTACAGATTGGCAAAAAATTTAGGAGTAGAGGAAATCTTGCAGGAAAGCTTTTTCTCTTCGGGTTTCCAGTCTGGGGTGGAGATCAAAGGAGCCCTGGTACACAGCTGAGCTCTTGGATGCTCATCTGTATGAAACTGGACCTCTGAACCAGCTGGGATTTTCAGAACACTGCTTCACAGGAAATATTTATTGTTCTAAGGGGAAGAAAAAAATCCCCAGGAGTTTGCTCGTAAGTGACTATTTTCCAAAAGAAATGTTCCCCAGCTGAAAAAGTGGGGCATGAAAATGACTTCCACACTGAGGGATGAATTCTGTGGGTTTTCCCATCTTCTTCTTAACCCCACAGAGACCTCATGAGCCAGTTAGACACATATTTCTGCTCCCTTTAAAAGCTTTGCTGCAACCCAGAGTATTGCAGGGATGAGTGGGAGCTGGAGTTGGCTCTGGCAGTGAAAACGTGGCCACTTTTGTTTGTAATCTTCGAAAAGCACTGAGCAGCAAGTTGGCTCCTCCCCTGCTGTGTTCCCTGCAGGGACACCATGGTCCCAGCCAGAGAATCCCAGAATCCCAGGATGGTTTGGGTTGGAGGGACCTCAAAACCCACCCAGTGCCACCCCTGCCATGGCAGGGACACCTCCCACTGTCCCAGGCTGCTCCAAGCCCCAATGTCCAGCCTGGCCTTGGGCACTGCCAGGGATGGGAATCACCCACTTTGGCTGAGCTGGGGGTTCAGGGATGGCTCTTGGAAGGGTGGTGGGTTCTGGATGCTGACTGGGAGGGCAGAGCAGGTGCAATGCAGCTGGCAGCTGACCAGGATGTCCTTTGCTCTGGGTTATGAATGGATGCTGTGGGCTTAAATCAGTCCCTGTCTTTGCCCAGGCCTCTGGCAGCAGGCAGTAGCTCTATAGGGGTGGCCAGCACCCCAAAACCCCACACTCGTTTGCAAGTTCTTAAATAATGGCTCTATTATAGAGTGAATTATTTATTAACAGACACAAAACTAACAGCCATGAGACTTCAAACAGACTTGCTACACAGGAATAAGACAGAAGGGGTACTAGTATTACACGTGGGGTTAAAGGTACTGTGAAATTTACAGCTAAGAAATAGTGTAACTCAGGATCCAACGTTCCCTACCACCAAATTGTTGAAGGGGCACCCATCTAGATCCTTTCCCTCCATTTCCAGAAAAGTAACTGTGAAGTTGGGTCCAAGCTTCGGGGAGAAATCGTCTCACACATTCCCAAGGGGTGTGTAAGTGACTTCTGCCTCCATGATAGTCCATGGTACTTTCAGAGTGTAATCCAGGCCTTTTGGCCACCTCTGTTTATCCCTTCCCACACCTGTTAAGCAGGCAGAGCTTTTGGCACCAGGAGATGACACCCGCTGGGCCTTGCCCACCTGAGTTATCCCTCCTGGCTGCACCCCCTCCCGTGGTGGGGAGAGGGGTGATCTGCCCTGCCACACTCCGAGTCCCGGGATAAGAGAGCGAGTCCCTGCGGATCCCTCCCGTGGTGGGGAGAGGGGTGATCTGCCCTGCCACACTCTGAGTCCCGGGATAAGAGAGCGAGTCCCTGCGGATCCCTCCCAGGGCTGAGGGGTGATCTGCCCTGCCACACTCCGAGTCCCGGGATAAGAGAGCAAGTCCCTGCAGATCCCTCCCAGGGCTGATCGAGAGCTCGCTGCCGTCCCTCTGCTCTGAAACTCTGATTGAGTTATAACCTTGTGCAGGCAGGGAAGCTCAGGCAGGTGTTTGGATCCGACTGAGATTTCCCCTCGTGGCTTCCCTGCCCCGTGGCAATCCTGGCAGCCTTTCCCTGGCATCTGCACGGAGCAGAGCCTTTGATCCAAGCCGCTGGCGGGACCTGCGGGTGCGAAATTCTTCATTTCCCTTCTCCTCCCAAAAAAACAAGAACCAGCAGCAAAGAGCTGGCCTTGGACTGCGTAGGGATTTGAAGATATCAGACAGGATATGAATTTTCACGCAGGCAGTCTGCTGGAAGCGAGTGGAAGTGAGACAGGAGCATTAAATGCTGGAGCTCAGCCCCTCCTCTCTTTGGCAAACGTTGGAAACGAGTCCCTAGGAACACGTTTGTATTTTTGTCTGTCGGAGATGAGGAGTTGAGGCCACTCATTTGAAAGTGTACAAATGGTGTGGGAGCGTGGGGGACTTTTCGAAACCCGCTCTGTGTTTCAGGCACCCTGTGGGGGCAGGCAGCCGCTCCCAGGGTTTGTCACGGCTGCTGGCTCCCAGAAAATGTGGGAATCCTTCCTTGCTGGGGACTGCGGTTTGCTTCTCCTGTCAGTGCCGGCTGCCTGGGCTTTTTTGGGGGACGGAGCCTTCTCCGTGGCCAGCAAATGGAAGTTGATTTCTTTTTGAAGTGTTTGAGGTTGGGTTGATCTTGGATTGCAACCCTGGAACAACTCGAGGCTCGCAGGCTTTTGGTGCTCTGGCCTAACGTGTACAGTGAGGTTGGGTTTATCTTTCAAGACTCATCTCAAAGGACTAAACACTGTGAGGGCTTGGGGAAGCCTCTTCAAGCTCAAGCAAGCCTTACTTGGTCCGTCTGGAATTTTTTTCCATGCAGCTTGCAGTGTTTTATGCTCTCTGGCCCCTCCAGGCTGCGTGAGGGGACACCAGGCTGAGAGCTCGTGCAGGTGTTTTAGTGGAGAATTTGGGTTCTTGCACCAATCTCAGCTGCGTGGCATCTCCTAGGGATACTCCAGGCTGACCTGGACAGATCCATCCGAGGGAAGATGGAGAGGATCTCCCGGAAGGGTCTGTGGGAAATGCCTGGAAATGCTGCAGGAACGTGGGGCAGGAAGGGAGCAGCGAGCATGGGAACAATCTTTGGAACACCAAAGCGATGGCAAACAGCTCAGACATCAGGATGTCTAAGGGAATGAATGCCTGGCAGCTGCACAGGGAGCATCCCTTGGGGCAGACCCGGGTGTTTCATGGTAACTTTTGGCAGCTCGTTAATGCCCACGGGATAGGAGTGTCCCGGGAGGAGGCTGCTCCTGTGCATCCAGCTTTCCCTGCCATGAATGTGCATTGCCATGGAGCCAGCCCTGCCGGGAGGTCCTCCCTGGGCAGCTCCCCAGGGATCCCGGGCTGGAATTGCACCTTGTGCTGCGTGCGGGAGTGCCCAGTGCTGGGATTTTGGCAAGGGAGGGACACTGGGGCAGGTGGAGTGTCCGGCTGTGCTGCTGTGCCTTGGCTGCCCGTGTGTGCCATCATTTCCCGGGGCATTGCCTCTGCGCTGGTCCACGGCGGTGGGATGTGGGTGGGATTTTCCTTCCCACAGCGGGAGCAAGGCAAGGATTGCCGTGCTGCTCCTGCCTTCAGCTCAGCTGTCCCAGGCACTCTGAAGCTGTGCACACAAATGGCCCAGGTTCGCCTCGTGTCACTCCTTCCCCAGCTCGTTAAAGCAGCTCCCTTCTCTCAGCTGGAAATGTGCCCCAAAAGGTGCCCGAGGCTTTGTTCCTAGGCTTGGGGACATTCCCAGCGGTGTGAGGGGCACGTGTGGGATGAGGCTGGAGGTGTTGCTGAGCTGATAAAGGATCCGCCTGGGCGGGCGCAGCTGCCTGGGATGGTGCCGGCGGCTCCAGGGCTGCTCCAGCTCCTGCCCGGACACAGCCTCGCCCCTGCCAGCTCCCAGGGCTCCTGCAAAGGTGTAGCGATGGGGTTTTTGTACGATGGGCTTTTATTCTTGCGAGAGGTAGAGCCAGATGTCTCATGAGGCAAATGTGTGGGAGAACTGTGCCGGGTTTCTCCAGCAGCTCCGGGTCCCTGGCGAGCTGGATGTGGGTCAGCAGTGCCCTGCAGCCACAGGGACATCCCCGTCCTAGCTGGATGTGGGTCAGCAGTGCCCTGCAGCCACAGGGACATCCCCGTCCTGGGGGCGGCTTGGGCACCACAGGGCAGAGAAGATCTCAGGCTGTCAGAGAGTGACCAAAGGAGGGACACGGGGAAGGGGCAGGGGCTGGAGGGGCCACACGAGGAGCAGCTGGGGGCACTGGGATTGTTCAGCTGGAGCACTGAGGGCAGAGCTCCCGGGGCTGCAGCTCCCATCTCTGCTCCTGGGACAGGGACAGCACCCAGGGAATGGCTGGAGCTGGGCCAGGGAGGATCAGGCTGGAGATCAGGGAAAGGCTCTTCCCCCAGAGGGTGCTGGGCACTGCCCAGGCTCCCCAGGGAATGGGCACGGCCCCGAGGCTGCCAGAGCTCCAGGAGCGTTTGGACAGCGCTGCCAGGGATGCCCGGGGTGGGATTGTTGGGGTGTCTGGGCAGGGCCTGGGGCTGGATCCATGATCCCTGCGGGTCCCTTCCAGCTCAGGATATTCCATAATTCTACAATTCTCTCTCTGGTGTGTGACCCTCCAGAACTTCAGTGTCTGCCGAGCCTGTGCCCCCTCGTTGCCTGGAGAAGGGCACGATCCGTGGGGGCACGGCCTCCAGTCCTTTCCGTGGAGCTGTGCCACTTCTCAGCTCAGCAAAGCGAAATAATAATTCCATCTGGAGCTTTCGGGTGTCTCCAAAGGGGGTGGGACACCAGCGGTGCTCCCTGAGCATCCCACTGGATTCTGGTGTCCACTGCCTCGGGCTGCTTTGAGTAGAGCACAATACTCCTGAGATCCAACCCGTAGGAGATGGCAGCAGGGATGCTTACGGTGCCTCGGTGTGGGGATATGTCCCTGAGCACGGAGGCTCTGTCCTAGGGGTAGCAGGGAATTGCGTCTCGGATTTCACGGAGCTCTTCCCTTTTCTCCTCAGGAAACAGCGAATTGCAATGCAAATTGCCTGGCAATTGATTCTCAGCCAAACCAATTTCTGAAGGGAGTTCTGCTATTCTCACAGTCTCTAATGCATACCCGGTATTAAAGGTTAAGAACTTGAGGAAAGAAAACGGGGAAAATTGAGACCAGAACTCCATTACCGAGGTATTCACCTCCTCCCGTGCAGGAAAAGCACAAGTCCTAATGCTTTCACAAGAGGCTGTTGATGATTTCCAGTAGATCAGAGTGTAATTAAATCAATTTCCTATTAATGTGCTTTAATCGTTAAGAAAAGCTCATTAGGCAGCTTTTCATCCCGTGTCAGCAGCATCCTGTTTGGGGCAAGGACCTGAGGATCCCAGGCTTACAAGAGATGATTACAATCAGCTGTAATCCAGCTCGGAGCTGTGGTAAAGCATTGATTTGTTACAAAAACAACCCCAAAGCGTGTTCTGTGACACTGACACTATTGGCTGCAATCGCTGAAACAGAGCTCCTGTTGAACAAACCGAGCCCCCAGGCTGCTCCTGGGTCGTTCCTGCCGCAGCTCAGCTGCCTGCAGGAGCCTCTCCCAGACTTCTTGGCCCTGGCCCGACGCTGAGTGGCTCAGGATCAGTGACAGGGGAAGGTCTCGGGGCACTGGGGATGAAAACAGCCTTGTGCTAAGCATTCCCTTTCTCTGAAGGGTTGGTGTGCAGAAATTCAGTGTGAAAAAAGGTTTGTTTTGCCTGGGAATGGGCGATTTTCCACTCGGACTCGGGGCGGTTTGCTCTGTGCTTGGGGACTAAAGCTGACTTTTAAAGAGGTTTAAGAGTTAATCGCCCAGTCCCAAGGAGATTCGGGAGGGGAGATTTAGGCAAGTCCATGTGAATGTGGAATTGTGGAAAGAAATATTTAGAGCTTGATTCTGGGCCTGATTTAGTAGATTTTGGTAATGTTCCAGTGTAGACTTGCAGGTTGAAAGCAGCTGTTGTGTGGCTGAGGAGAGGCTTTGGGGCAGGGCAGGGAGGATGGAGCTGTTTCCCTGGAAAAGCTGGAGAGGGGTGGGATAAGCCACACGTGAAAGGGGAAAACAGATCAGATGGAGCTGCTGGAATGAGGATGAGGAGAAGCAGCAGCCTGGGAAGGCTGGGACACTGCTGGTGAATCAGGAACACACTCGGGGTTTCTGGTGGAGCAGCAGAACAGGGGGAAGTTTGGGCAGCACAGGACAGAAAGGATCTGGAGCTGTCAGAGAGTGAGCAAAGGAGGGACACGGGGATGGGGAAGGGTCTGGAGGGGTCACACGAGGAGCAGCTGAGGGCACTGGGATTGCAGGACTCACAGGGGGACACTTCGGGACCCGGTGACTGAAATTTGCTCTCAGCACCAAATGTTTTCCGTGGGGCAGAGCTGGACAGCTGAGCTTTGCCACAGAGAGGGGCTTTGGCACCAGTGCAGGTAATTCGTGGACAGCCATCAGTTTAATTGCTCAGTGACACCGCTGGAAGTGTTCTGTGACACAGGAGAGGTGCCCGGGTTCCCGTGTGTGGGACGGGCGCTGCCATGGTGTTTGGGCTTTTTGTGCAGCCCCTCGGGGCAGGATCAGCACTGCACAGGCTGGGCCGAGAGCTCTGCCACGGAAATGTGATTTATGACAGAGCCCCCGAGGCTCTGAGTGCCAGCCCTGAACCTGCCCAAAGCTTTGGCACAGCCCAGCAGCTGCAATCCAGGGCCTTCACAGGGAGGGCTCTGCTCAGGCTCTGGGCTCTGTCTCCCCTGCTTTGTGCTCCTGAACAAGCAGCACATCTTTTACGTGCCTACTGAAGCTCTTCCAGTGAATTCCCTGATTTATTTCTGTTTTGCCGAAGCCTCTTATTTACAACAGCACCTGTAAGGCCATTTTGTCAAACATCTCCTGAGGTCTAATGCAAAACTTGTTGGTTTTCCTTCAGATCAGAGCACTGCATGAGTTCAGTGTGGTATGGAAGCCTGAAAAGCTGTGCCCTGTCTCCCAAACTGGCTGGTTTGGAGCTGCCTTTTGTAAAAAACAGACTCTTGCGGGACCTAAAGCATCACCACATCCTTTTATCTGCCTTGCTGTGGATCTGTGGATCTTCTGCCTCTGCTGTGTCCAGTTCTGGCCAGAGAGCCCTGGAGGGGCTGGAGCGTGCCCAGGGCAGGGAACGGAGCTGGGAAGGGGCTGGAGCCCCAGGAGCGGCTGAGGGAGCTGGGAAAGGGGCTCAGCCTGGAGAAAAGGAGGCTCAGGGGGGACCTTGTGGCTCTGCACAAGTCCCTGACAGGAGGGGGCAGCCGGGGGGGGTCGGGCTCTGCTCCCAGGGAACAGGGACAGGACAAGGGGAAACGGCCTCAGGCTGGGCCAGGGGAGGCTCAGCTTGGACAGCAGCAGGAATTTCTGCATGGAAAGGGTGCTCAGGCCTTGGCAGGGGCTGCCCAGGGAGGTTTGGAGTCCCCAGCCCTGGAGGTGTTCAGAAAACAAGGAGATGTGGCACTTGGGGACAAGGTGGTTTAGTGGGCAAGTTGCCGTTCTGTCAGAGGCTGAACTCGGTCATCTTGGAGGTCTCTTCCACCCCTGATGGTTCCATGATTCTGGGTGGGAATAGCTGGTGATTCCACAGCGTGTTTTTCTCCCAGTGGTGGTACCTGAGCTCAGACCCCGAGTTTGCCGTTCTGGGCAGTGGCAATGGTTCCGTTTATTAGATTAAATTCCCTTTGCTGCTGCTGGCTCGGGTCCTGCATTCCCACAGACAGCACCGCGGGAAGCCAGCTCTGCAAACACCAATTAAGAGGACAGTGGAAGGCACAGTAATTATAGGAACACTGTAAAACCCCAATGTTTGGCTTGGCTGTTTGCTACTTGCTGCTGCCTCTTCCCTGCAGACAAATCCCGGGGTGGCTGCTGAGGAGCAGAGCAGAGGCAGGTTGGGATGCTGGGAGCTCATTAAATTGAAGCAGTGTGTGCCTGGGTCGCAGCTCCTGTGCTCCATCTGTCTGCGGGCTGCTTTCCCCCTCCACCTTCCCCCTGACCTCGCCGTGCCCCCCTGGGAAAGCTCACTCGAGAAACCAACTCACAGATCCCTCACAGAGAGCGTTTGGTGCCGTTTGACACCTTTGCCCACGCTGTTGGCAGAGTCAAACGTTTGTCTGCCATTGCTGGGAATGGGCTCAGTGCTGCAGCGCGGGATCCTGGAATGGTGTGGGCTGGAAAAGAGCTCAGAGCTCATCCCATCCCACGGGCAGGGACACCTCCCACTGTCCCAGGCTGCTCCAAGCCCCAATGTCCAGCCTGGCCTTGGGCACTGCCAGGGATCCAGGGGCAGCCACAGCTGCTCTGGGCACCCTGTGCCAGGGCCTGCCCACCCTCCCAGGGAACAATTCCTGCCCAATATGCCATCCAGCCCTGCCCTCTGGCACTGGGAAGCCATTCCCTGGGTCCTGTCCCTCCAGCCCTTGGCAAGAGCCTCTCTCCATCTTTCCTGTAGCTCCTTCAGGCACTGCAAGGCCACAGTGAGGTCACCCCAAAGCTTCTCCTCTCCAGGCTGAACAATCCCAGCTCTCCCAGCCTTTCCTCCCAGCAGAGCTGCTCCATCCCTCTGCTCGTCCTGGAGCCTCCTCTGGCCTCTCTCCAGCAGCTCTGGGTCCTTCCAGCACAGAGCTGAGGAGCAAAGCTCTGCAGGTTTTGATTTCTTTTTTCAGGAGGAGAGATTGGGATCTGTGGACAGCCTTAGATGAACCTTTGCTGTCGCTAAAGACATAACCAGAGGCTCACCCCTAAATCAGGGGTACAAACGTGTTTAGGATCGCAGATGGGTTTGGGTTGGAAGGGACCTTAAAGCCCATCCAGTCCCAGAAAAGGCTCCCACAACTTGTAGAACTCAGACTTCTCCCCCATGGACTGAAAGCATTTTATGGTATCTTAAATGATGCAATGAATGTGTTGTGGAGACCCAGCAGCCTTTTTTTTTTTTATTCCGGTGGTTTAAAAGAAAGGATCCCGTGAAGAAAACATCAGGATTTGTTAATTGCCAGGCCATAATGGCATTATGGCAGAGAAAAGAGATGTAACCCGCCCCTGAATTCCAGGCCGCCTTTTCTGATGCCTGTAACGCCTGGAATTATTTGAATTTACTGTAAAGTTTAGTTCAGCTTCTAAGAGCTCTCATTTTCAGAAAACTTTCTCTAGTGGGGAATGCAAGAGTGAGATATTTCCAGCTGAACCAGCGGAGCTGGGCATTTGTGTGCTGTTCAAGGACAGCTTTTTCACCGCAGTAAAAGTAGATAAGATCCAGCTGGTGCCACCAACAATAGCAATTTTTTAATTTCAGCAAGCCAGGCCTATCCCTCTGTTTCATTAACGATCTGTGCCGCTTAAATCCAGCCAGGGCAGTGAGCAAAAGGGGCACATTCTGTGTGTCTCTCCCACTTCTGGGTTTGGAGCTGCAGTTCCCCAGCTGCTGTCCTGAGAACCATGGAATATCCCTGCCAGGAAGGGACCCTGCATAAGCAAAGCCAAACTTTAATGCTGATTTGTGAAAGCACAGGTGAGTTGGAGGGCAAGGTTTGCTCTGTCCTGCCTGTGTGGGTAATGCAGATAAAGGGAAATCAAATTAGAGGCAGGTTTAAGGTGGTGGATACAGAGCTCAGAGGGTGAGGGGAGACGGCCTCAGGCTCAGGTTGGACAGCAGCAGGAATTTCTCCATGGAAAGGGTGCTCAGGCCTTGGCAGGGGCTGCCCAGGGAGTGGTGGAGTCACAGTCCCTGGAGATGTTAAAAAAAATGAGTAAATGTGGCACTCAGTGCTCTGGACATGGTGGGATTTGGTCAAAACTTGGACTTGGTGATCTTGGAGGCTTTTCCAGCCTCAGTGGTTCTGGGATTTTAGAATCTTTTCTTCACCCTGAATTTGTGAAGACCTGTGAGTGGATTGCAGCACTTACTGGAGCAACACCCAGAGCTTCTCTCCCAGGAATCTACCGGATAATTTCACTTCTGAGGAGCTTTCTTGGTGATCCTGAAAGCCCCAGCATCCTTTACTGGGATTTATTTCTATTGTTGAACACTTTGAATTGAAAGTGAGAGGATCCCGGGGTGGCTGAGGCTGCAGGGAGCACAGAGGGCACCCGGTGGCACCTCCCTGCTCCAGCAGGGCCATCCCAGAGCAAAGGGCACAGCACTGTGTGCACACAGCTCTGCAACAGCCCCAGGGAGGAGAGCCCAGAGCCTCTGTGGACAATGTGCTCAGGGCTGGGCACTGCCCAGGGCACAAGTTGTGCCTCCTGTGCAGGGGAATTGCTGGGCTCAGGCCCTGCCCGTGGCTCCGTGTTGGCCTGGCTGGTTAAAGTCACCAGACAGCGATGCCTGTTTGTATTTGAGTGTTTTATGAGCACGCTTCACCATCTGAGTGAATTCCAGGGACGTTTCAGTTCTGCAGCTTGGTTCAAGCTCTTACTGATGCGTGTGCCCTATTTTAATTTTGTTTTTCGTCACAAAACCAAGCCCTTCTGCTGCTCTGGGCCTGGCGCGCGGCGGGGAGACGGGAGCCCGTTGGAGCTCCGGCCGTGACTGTGCCGGAGTTGGACCAAGGAACCTCGCTCTGTTTAAGAATTCCCTCACGCTCCCCCGGCCTCGAATGCTAATCAGGAGCCGAGATGTGAGGAGATAACGTTCCTGCTGGGGCTCGGGAATTTGCTGTAGGGAAGGAGGGAAAGAGCGGCCTGGAAAGTGGCAGCGAGGGCTGAGCGCTCCTCACACTGCACCCAGCACATGCTGAACGCAGATTTTGGGGCTGTTCCACGCCCTCAGCCTCGGCTGCGGTGTGAGTACAAACCTGCCTCGGGAAATAAGCACTTCAGGGCATCTCCCCCCCTGCTTTGTGTTACAGAAGCCTTTTCGGAGTGCCAGGGAAAATAAGGATTCTGGAAGGAGATTGGGCAGGAAACGGGGAACAGAAACGCTGCAGGGATGGTCTGAGAGGGAAGGGAACCAACTCCTTTTTACAGAGTAAATCATGGAGTCACACAATCATTAAGGTTGGAAAAGACCTTTAAGGTCATCGAGTGCAATTATGAGCCAGCACCAGCAGCCTGTTCACCACTGACCCACGTC
The DNA here is from genome assembly GCA_026261815.1 of Monarcha castaneiventris obscurior. NCBI lineage: Eukaryota > Metazoa > Chordata > Aves > Passeriformes > Monarchidae > Monarcha > Monarcha castaneiventris. The sequence goes on along the minus strand of JAMPIT010000104.1, from coordinate 551,841 downwards.
CCCGAGTGCCACATCCACACGTTCCGTGAACACTTCAGCCATGGGGACTCCACCACTGCCCTGGGCACAAATATCCAGGTTTCCCTGTTGGCCAGGAAGAGCCTTTGGACAAGGCTTTACAGGTGGGGCTTGGAATGCTCCCTTCGAGCTTTGCTTCACTAAAGACTGAGCAGACTGAGTTTGATTTTCCTGTGCCGGTGTGTCTGTGCCCCCTGTATTTGTCCAGTTCGAGTTGTCCCAGGCCAGAGTGCATCCTGCAGCCTTGCTCCTCTCTTCTGTCCCTGTTTTGGTGAAGGAAGAGGTGCCTGGCACTGCATTTTATTCTTTCCTTTTCCCCAAGGGTTGGACATTGCTGATGTTCCTACTAAAACCATTTGGTTGGGGCAACGCCCCTTTTTTCCTCACCCTCCATCCACAGCGACATTCCTGGCCATGCTCCTGAGCTGGGACAGAGCTGAGGGGATGATTTTAAGCCCAGAGTGCAAAACCTTTGTGGGCTCAGCCACAGCTCCTGATGAGTCCAAACTGCAGAGGGTGATGCTAGAATTTCAGGGGATGAGCACACAAAGAGCTCTGTGACATCAGGCACGAGTCCCAGGTGGGAGTGGATCCCTGTGGGGCTGATCCCTGTGGAAGGAGGCTGAAGGATGAGGTAGAGCCCTGCAGGGGTGTTTGGGTCTGGGTTCAGAGTCTCCCTGGCTCGCTTCAGCATGACCTGCAGAGCGCAGAAAGCTGCTCTGTGCTGCAGGAGCCTGTGCAGCTGCCTGAGCTTAGAGAACCCTTCAATATTCATCTGGATTAATTTTCCCTGTAGCAAACCCGAGCTGAGGTTGAAATCCCCAGGTGTGTGTACTTGTGCAGTGTGATTAGGAGATAAGAGCGTGCAAGGGGAAAAGGCCTCGGCTGCATCACTGATAAGGGGCTTTTTGCCCTTTAACTTGTCCCGTTCAGCCAGAACTCACTTTGAGTTACCAAACAAAGCGTTTCAGGCTGGAATTGCTGTGTAGAGATCAGAGGGGGATGTTTCTTCTGGAGTCAGGGCAGTGGAGATGAGTGGAGGAGCTTTTGTATAACTGGAGAGGCTGCAGCTCCTGAGCTCCTCTGACATCACCTGTGGACTCGTGTTTGTGGGATTTTCTGCATGGCTCTGTCCCTCAAAGCTGAATCCCTGGAATGGGAGGGAGCAGGGTGTTCCCAGGGTGTTTTCTGCATGGCTCTGTCCCTCAGAGCTGAATCCCTGGGATAGGAGGGGTGAGGGTGTTCCCAGGGTGTTTTCCGCATGGCTCTGTGTCCCTCAAAGCTGAATCCCTGGGATGGGAGAGATGAGGGTGTTCTTAGGGTGTTTTCTGGATGTCCCTCAAAGCTGAATCCCTGGGATGGGAGGGAGCAGGGTGTTCCCAGGGTGTTTTCTCGATGTCCCTGAAAGCTGCATCCATGGAATGGGAGGGGACAGAGCATTCACAGGGTCCTTCCAAAGCAGGAAGATGATTTTTGCTTCTTGGCTGTGCTGCTCTGTGGAAGTTCTCCAGAGCGGCCCCCTGGCACAGGTGCTTTTTGATGGATTTTAGTGATACCAAGTTGGATTTAATCTGGAAAAGTGCTGGATGGAACCTGGAGATGAACCGGGGACACCTTGGCCTCCAGCCTTGGGAATATTTATATAGAAGTCCATAAACCCCTCTCAGAGGAATTCTCCCATGCTCTTCCCTGGGCTGGGTGGGTTTCCTTTGGATCTGGCTCCCTGCTAAAGGAGGGGGTGCCTTGGTTGCTCCATCAGGGGGATGGGGCTCCTGCTTCCAGCTGTGCCATGGCTGGTGGCACTGGGAGAGTGCTGCTTTCACTGCGGGCTGGTGAGGGGTGAGGGCGTGTGGGATGGTGGGGAATGCAGCCTGTGAGGGGTTTTAGGGTGTGGGATGAGGGGGAATGCAGCCTGTGAGGGGTTTTAGGGTGTGGGATGAGGGGGAATGCAGCCTGTGAGGGGTTTTAGGGTGAGGGATGAGGGGGAATGCAGCCTGTGAGGGGTGTGGGGGTAAGGGATGACAGGGAATGCAGCCTGTGAGGGGTTTTAGGGTGAGGGATGACAGGGAATGCAGCCTGTGAGGGGTTTTAGGGTGAGGGATGAGGGGGAATGCAGCCTGTGAGGGGTTTTAGGGTGAGGGATGAGGGGGAATGCAGCCTGTGAGGGATGAGGGGAATGCAGCCTGTGAGGGTTTTATGGTGGGGATGAGGGGGAATGCAGCCTGTGAGGGGTTTTAGGGTGAGGGATAGGGAATGCAGCCTGTGAGGGGTTTTAGGGTAGGGATGAAGGGGGAATGCAGCCTGTGAGGGGTGTAGGGGTGTGGGGGTGAGGAGAGGGTGAGATGCAGCCTGTGAGGGGTGTGGGATGAGGGATGGGGGAATGCCAGCCTGTAGTGTGGGGATGAGGGATGAGGGGGAATGCAGCCTGTGAGGGGTGTGGGATGAGGGATGAGGGATGAGGGGGAATGCAGCCTGTGAGGGGTGTGGGTGAGGGTTAGGGGGAATGCAGTGGTGTGAGGGATGAGGGGTGAGGGATGACAGGGAATGCAGCCTGTGAGGGGTTTTTGGGTGTGGGATGAGGGGGAATGCAGCCTGTGAGGGGTTTTAGGGTGTGGGATGAGGGGGAATGCAGCCTGTGAGGGGTTTTAGGGTGAGGGATGAGGGGGAATGCAGCCTGTGGGGGGTTTTAGGGTGAGGGATGAGGGGGAATGCAGCCTGTGAGGGGTTTTAGGGTGTGGGATGAGGGGGAATGCAGCCTGTGAGGGGTTTTAGGGTGTGGGATGAGGGGGAATGCAGCCTGTGAGGAGCAAACACCTTTCCTGTACTCTGGAGCAGCCACTCAGCACTAGGAGGAGAGAAAAGTTCATTTAAAAGATGGGTTGTTTTGTTTTTTTCCTGCTGTCCGGGAATTGCAATTTTTTTTTTGTGTGGGCTCCCAAAATAGGAGTTCATTACCACGGGCTCACAGAATAAAAATTCATTGGGTAGTGATGCTATCATAAAACATTTTATTTTCATCTTTTGCTTTGTTTGGCTTCACGCTTGGAGAGAAACGAGCGGGCGCTGCTCCTGTGGCCCCGCAGTCGCTGTGTGGTGCTGTGCTTTTCTGCCCCTTCCACACTGCTCTGCTGCCCACCCACTCTGGAAACAGGGAGTGGATTATTCCAACGTTTTGGATTCTGTGGAGGCTTAAAGGATCCAAGGGATCTGCTTCCAGTCTGAAGGGATCTGCAGGGAAGCTGGAGAAGGGCTCCGTGTCAGGAACTGGAGGGACAGGATAAAGGGAAATGGCTTCAAACTGAAGTGGGAAATTTAGGTCGGATATTGGGCAGGAATTGTTCCCTGGGAGGGTGGGCAGGCCCTGGCACAGGGTGCCCAGAGCAGCTGTGGCTGCCCCTGGATCCCTGGCAGTGCCCAAGGCCAGGCTGGACACTGGGGCTTGGAGCAGCCTGGGACAGTGGGAGGTGTCCCTGCCATGGCAGGGGTGGCACTGGGTGGGCTTTGAGGTCCCTTCCCAAACCACTCTGGGATTCCAGGTTTCTCCCTGCTGGATGTGAGGTGCTCACAGAGTGATTTCAGACACCAGAGAGGTTTAAGCTGTGCCCATGGAACATTTTATGGGGATTTGGAGGGAACACAACTTGGCATCTGGTGTGACTTTGCAGCCACCCACCTGCTTGGGCACAGACAGGCTGGGGGATGGCAGGGATCTCGTCTGGAGTCTCTGCCTCGCTTCTTCCAAAAATACTCACTTGCCTTGGCCTCTCCATGGTGCAGCGTTGCTTCTCTGCTGGTGGCTGCTTTCCTCACTCACGGTGGGGTTTGTGTGCTCCCGTTCCTCGGTGAGCTGGGAAATCTCTGTGTCTGTTCCTTTCCTGCAGGATTTCCCGTGTTGTTCATAAATCCTGTTCATGGATTTAATTTGGTGAGGCCACACCTCGAGGGCTGTGTCCAGTTCTGGGCCCTCCTGGCCAGAGAGCCCTGGAGGGGCTGGAGCGTGCCCAGGGCAGGGAACGGAGCTGGGAAGGGGCTGGAGCCCCAGGAGCGGCTGAGGGAGCTGGGAAAGGGGCTCAGCCTGGAGAAAAGGAGGCTCAGGGGGGACCTTGTGGCTCTGCACAGCTCCCTGACAGGAGGGGGCAGCCGGGGCGGGGGTCGGGCTCTGCTCCCAGGGAACAGGGACAGGACAAGGGGAAACGGCCTCAGGCTGGGCCAGGGGAGGCTCAGCTTGGACAGCAGCAGGAATTTCTCCATGGAAAGGGTGCTCAGGCCTTGGCAGGGGCTGCCCAGGGAGCTTTGGAGTGCCCATCCCTGGAGGTGCCCAAGGAAGGGCTGGAGGTGGCACTCAGTGCTCTGGGCTGGGGACAAGGTGGGCATCGGGCACAGCTTGGACTCCGTGGGCTGGGAGGGATTTTCAGGGATGCTGGGATTCTGTGATCCTGGGGCTGGGATGTGTGGGAGGTCTGCGGGGAGTCCCCTGTGCACATCCACCCACGCTGAGCTCAGCCCTGGCTCTGGGATGTTTTTCCACCTGTATTAAATCCATTTATTCCCCAAGGACATGAACTGAGGCTGCCCTTAGCCATGGAAAGGTGTCCAGACATGGAGACAGAAATCCCATCAGCTGCCGGTGCAGCGAGCAGGGGCTCACACAGCAATCCAGCACTCCTGGGGGCTCTTTGGCTGCCTGGTGCCAAGCAGCAGCAGCAGAACAGGAATGGATGTTTGGGGCAGATTACAGAGGGGAAAAAAAAAATTAAGCTCTTTATGTGGACTGGGGGGAAATATTTATTCCATGGAAATCTAGAACAAGGTTTCAGAAACGTGCATTTCTCAGGTTGGAACAGGAACTGGAGGTTTTTCATTATTTGAGAAAGCAAACCAAAGCCCTCCAGCCAAAAGCTGATTTTTTGGAATAACAGAAACCAGCGAGCATTCCTGCAGCTTTGTGCTTGTGTCATGTTGTGGCTTTTTTTTTAGACCCCCTAAATGAGGCAAGGTTTCCATAGCTCTGCAAACCCTTCAGTGGCTCAGGGATGAGCAGGTGCATCCACCCCAGCCCCGCGGGGAGAGGCAAACCTCGTGTTCCTCCTTACAATGCTCCTTTTTTTCCCATTGCAATGATTCACTGACACACACAAAAAGGCTGAGTTTTTCAAAAAGCTGCTCAAAAAGGAGCTGCTTTGTCTGAGTGGTGGCTGGGGCAGGAGTTTCGGTGGCTGATTTCTGTTTTCTCTGGGTGTGCAGTGAGCTCTGTGCTCTCCTGGTCAGGGGTGTGAAGTGCTTTGTGGCTGCATGAGGCTTCTCCTTGCACATCCCGGAGCCCTTTTCCCACCAGCACTGTTTAAACCACGTGGAATTCTGCTTTGGGATCATTTTGCAGCCTAAGGCATCTGCTCTGCTTGAGGAAGGTTAACCAACAAGGGATTAGAGACAAAGGTCAAATCTAGATTAATTTTCCCCAGATTCTGGAGGAAAAAAAAGTAATTTTCCTTCTCTTTTCTCCCTGGAGGAGAGTGGAGATCGAATTGCATCACAGAGGAGCCGTTTGCTTTTCTCTGGCTCCGAGGAGAGCGGGGTCCTGCTGAAGGGAGAGGCTTTTCCTCTGCTCTGAGCCCTGAGCTTGGGGCTGTGGGGACACTCTGGTCCCTCCTGGGGCCGTCCCCAGCATCCCTGCACTCGGTGCTGCCTCACCCTCCATCCTCCTCCTCCAGGGGTCACAGAATTCCAGCATGGTTTGGAAAGGGATCCTGAAGAGGATTTGTCTCTACCCCCTGCCATGGGCATGGACACCTTCCACTGTCCCAGGCTGCTCCAAGCCCCAGTGTCCAACCTGGCCTTGGGCACTGCCAGGGATCCAGGGGCAGCCACAGCTTCTCTGGGCACCCTGTGCCAGGGCCTGCCCACCCTCCCAGGGAACAATTCCTGCCCAATATCCCATCCAGCCCTGCCCTCTGGCACTGGGAAGCCATTCCCTGGGTCCTGTCCCTCCAGCCCTTGTTAAGAGTCCCTCTCCATCTTTCCTGCAGCTCCTTCAGGCACTGGAATGTCCCAATGAGGTCACCCCAGAGCTTCTCCTCTCCAGGTGAACAATCCCAGCTCTCCCAGCCTTTCCTCCCAGCAGAGCTGCTCCATCCCTCTCGTGTCCCTTGGTCAAAGGGGATCCCTTAAACCCCAGGCATCAGAGGCGAGAGGCTTTGCCCCGTCCCCGCTGTCCGGAGGAGACATTTCCCTGGGATGTGAAACCTGCAGGAATGTGCCTGTGTGTCACTGCTCTGTTCCGTGCCCAGCGATGAGTTCCTCGGGGAGCTGCTGCTGTCCCAGCGTGTGTCTGTGTCCGTGATCATCCCTCAGTCCTGGGCAGGAGCTGCCTCCACCCCCCGGACAGGGAGCACGAGGCACCGCGACAGCTGAAGGGACACGCTCTGTTTGCAGCTCAGATTTGCTGATCCCCCTTAAATCGTTTTCTAAACAGTTTCCGTGGCACTGTTTTGTGTTCGTCAGCAGAAGGGCACAGCGAGAAAAATCCTTCCCGTTGGCATTTCCCACTGGATTGTCCCTGCTCAGCTGGGCACAGAGCAGGGATTGGGAAAGGGCCTTTGGAGCACAGCAAGGCTCAGTTTTGGCTGCTGGGGAGGCCCTGGGAAGTTCTAACAGCAACCTGAGGAAGGTCAGCGTTGGTTTGGGGCCCTCAGCATGAGGAATATGTGGATCTGTTGGAGCAGACGCACAGGAGGCCACCAAGATTCCTGAGGGATGGAGCAGCTCTGCTGGGAGGAAAGGCTGGGAGAGCTGGGATTGTTCAGCCTGGAGAGGAGAAGCTCTGGGGTGACCTCACTGGGGCCTTGCAGTGCCTGAAGGAGCTGCAGGAAAGATGGAGAGAGGCTCTTGCCAAGGGCTGGAGGGACAGGACCCAGGGAATGGCTTCCCAGTGCCAGAGGGCAGGGCTGGATGGGATCTTGGGCAGGAATTGTTCCCTGGGAGGGTGGGCAGGCCCTGGCACAGGGTGCCCAGAGAAGCTGTGGCTGCCCCTGGATCCCTGGCAGTGCCCAAGGCCAGGCTGGACATTGGGGCTTGGAGCAGCCTGATGGTGGGAGGTGTCAGGGGTGAGGACTGGATGGGCTTTCAATGTCCCTCCCACCCCAGCCATTCCATGATTCCGTGTTTTTGTGGATGTGTGAGATGATGTGGAGACTGCCTGTACTTGCTAGGATCTCACAGTCCACTCCTTAGGACTCGGGGTGCCCTCCTGGCTATAAACTTCTCTCTTTATATCTTCTGTTCGTGACCTCCCCCTTCCCTAAACATTGGGAATGTCCTTGGTGACCCAAATGTCCCCTCCCGTCTCTCTCCACCCTCTGGCTCCTTTGAGGGGCTGCATAAATCCAGCCCAAAACGAGCTAGAAAAGGGCCAGATTTCTGATTTCCGTGGCATAAAGTGCAGTTTCTACAAGAAAATCCCATTTTTTCCTCTGATTCCCTTCGTTTTTCACATAGCCCCAAGCACATGGGCAAGAGCACAAGGAGCCTCTTGTCCCATCACTTTTCCACTGCTTATATCCAGGGGAAAAAAAAAGCCCACATTTTTCCAGCTCTGCTGCTTTGCCTTTATTTTTCCATATTTCCAGCCAGGAATGTTGCAGCCTTAGGCTGTGTGTGAAGGGGAGGGAAATAAACCTGGAGAGAAGCGTGAGGGAAATTCAGGATTTTGGGGCTGTAAAAGGTTTGTGGGGCTCTGCCGTTGCCCCTTGGAAGATGGAAGAAAATCCTGGAGCAATCCTGGCTTTTGTGCTGGGCACGGAGGATCTGCTGGAGGTGGGGGCAGTTCCTGAGGGCAGCTATCCACAGAAATCTATGGAATTATTCCCATTTTTATTGCTGCTTCCTGATGTTTGGGTGGTGCTTTTTCACGCACCTAAAATCAGTGCTTTTCCAAGCAAAATCCCAGAATCCCTGAGGGTGGAAAAGACCTCCCGGAGTCCAACGTGTGCCTGATCCCCAGGTTTTTTTTGGTGAGGTTTCCGGTGGGTTTCTCCAGGAATGAGCTGAATCCAGGCGGGAATTGCACACAAAGAAATGCCAGGCTGGACGAAAAATGACCCAGAAATATTTGTGTAATTTCTTAACGAGTTGCATCAGCAGCAGGAAGCTCTTGGAGGAATGTTTTGGCCGCAGGTTTGTGTAAATCCATATCCAGTCCCACGATTTCCGTGGGAAGAGCAGCTGTAATCCGGGATTGTTGCAGTTACTCCTGCACTCACACAGACAGGAGGGATTGTTCCATCCTTATGACAGAGGAAAATCTGCTTGGCAAAATGCTTTGGAGACAGAGCTACGCCGGCGTTTTTGATTTCACTGGAGACAAGTGGCTCATGCTCTGCTTTCCACCTCAGCTTTTGTTGGAGGTGCTGTGGAAGCTGGAGGAAAACAACCCCCAAATCCTTTCATTTCCCAGGGCTGATCTCCTCAAGTGTTGCTGCAAAGATTTTGGGTTTTTTTTTCCTCTTTTCATCTGTTCTCTAAAAGACCTGAGGTAGCCAAACCTTTGTCCTCTTCTCTGTTTGCCTGCAAATGAGAGCAGCTCTGGGGTTTGGTGTTTTTGTTTTTTGAAAGTGAATTTCTCTGTCTGCACTCGGAGACAAAGACCCGAGGAAAGGCCAGAATTCCGTCCGAGAAAAGAGCCACGATCAGTGCATTGTTCCAGGATCAAAAATTCCCCGTGCCTATAAATAATAAACCGCCAGAAAAGCAGCAGAGATTTCTATAGGACCTTTAAATATCTCCAGGAAAGTCCTGGCAAGTTTTCCAACGCATTTTTCTTTTTTCAATTGAAATGGACGCGTTTTCACTGGCGGGCTCTGTGCCAGAACGTCCGGAGACGTGAAGGAAAACACCAGCACAGCTCTCTGTTTGCTGGAGGTCCCTGATTCCTGTGGAATGAGGCAGCAGATCCCACGGAATGGGCGTTCCATGTAGCAGAGACTCCGCTGGTGACTCGTGCTTTTAATTCCATTCGTGTCCAATGGAGGCTGCTGGAGCCTTTTTGGGAGTTCAGTTGGAAAAGCCACACCAACGCTCTGAGCTGGGTGCTTGTAACGATGGGGAAGCTGAGGAATTGGAGAACATCCCTCTTTTCCATGAGCTGGATGAAACAGCCGCAGGCACAAGGCCGGGAATATTTCCTTGTGGATGCTGAAAAAGCCTCAGCAGAGAATTTCTTCAGCTCTCTGCAGTAGTTCATGAGAGCTCTGTCTTTCTCACGCTGAACTATGCAAACATGATAAGGTTTCTGCAAACCGAGTTTGCTATCTTGCACCTGCAGATATAATTGGAATTGTTATGATCTCGACCAGGACAATGAACGATGTGAGAACTGACCAATCACTCTGGTAGGGAGTTAGCAAGAGGTCCGATAACCTCTTGCCATTTAGGTAGACACTAAGAGAACTAAACACATAAAAACCCGTCCTTTGTTAATTAAATAATTCCCTCCATTCTCTTGACTGCATTCCTATCTCTGAGTCTTTCTTGCTCTCCAGCTGGCAGCTGCGACATTTCCTGAATCCTGTGGGAAGGAAGCTGATCCCAGCTGTGTCCAGAGGCAGGAGAACCCCTGGAAAGGCTGGAGCTGCTGTTCAGAGCTGGAGGTGCTCTCCCAGGATTCCCAGCTGCTCTCCCAGGGAGCCTTTTCGTTCTGGAATATCTCCATCCTAACAACTCCCGTGCCCTTATTCCAGCTGGAATGGGGAGCAGCTTCTGGAATCTGGGATCTCTCAGCTCCATTCCTTGGAGGGGATGCTGCTGCTCTGTAGAGATTTGGCTTAGTTTGGCCTGAATCAAGCAGAGCGTGCAACGTTCTGGGCATTACCTGAGGATAATTTGGGAAGAGCCTTGTTCTTCCCACCCATGGCTTTCCATCCTTTAGGGGTTTCCATCCCACAGCTCAGCGCCCTGGAGTGCAGCTGGTTCTTATAAAAGCACCTTCTGATAATTTTAAAATTCATTTTTAACATGACTTGGTATAATACGGTCAGGCCCTGCAGGGACTGGGCAAGGGAATGGCAGATGGGATCCTGGGAAGGAATCGTTCCCTGGAGGCTGGGGAGCCCTGGGATGGAATTCCCAGAGCAGCCGTGGCTGCCCCTGGATCCCTGGCAGTGTCCCAGGCCAGGCTGGAGCAGCCTGGGATAGCGGGAGGTGCCCCTGCCCTGGCACTGGATGAACCCCAAGGTCTCTTCCAGCCCAAACCATTCCCTGATTCCATAATTCAGGTCCAGTCTCGTTTTCCGAGCTCTCACAGACGTTACTGAGTGTGAACTTCCCAAATTTCCCTTCCTGTTGCACCGGGAGGTTCGGGAGTTTGATTTCTGGCTGTGCTTGAAGCGCCTTCCCTCGGACACCTTTGCTTTTCCTCTCCTTTCCTGACCAAGCCCCAGGCAAGGTGAGGTGGAGTTGCTTTCTTGGGACACATTTGGAGACTGTAAAATCCTGATTTTTTTTTCCCTGTGAGCCTTATTAGACACAGATGGGAAGTTTTCCTATTATTTGAGTTGAGTTTTCCTATTTATTTGAGTTTTCCTATTATTTTTTTGAGTTTCCTGTTATTTATTTGAGTTTTCCTATTTTTTGAGTTTTCCTATTTTTCGAGTCATTGCTGCGTTTGTTTCAAGACCACCAGCCTTGGATTTAATAAACAATTCCGAGCAATCAGTGCAGTTTTCTCCAGGAGAAGATATTTGGGATATCTACCTGTTGTAATGATTTTTGGGACAGGAAGAGTCCAGGATTTACAAATATTGTAATGATCTCTGTTGCTGGAATTCTCTGTTTAGGGAAGGGAAAGTGCAGCGAAATTTGGATTCTTCTTTTTGATTCCGTTTCCCTCAGTAAGAGCTGATATGGAAAAGCAAAGCTGAAACTTCCAGGGTAAAATCCCAATTGATGGGAATTAAGCAGGAATTGAAATCCTCAAATTAAAATGCTTTTCCTGGGAAAGCAGTGACCTGCTCGTGTTGCTGGAATAAAAGCTCCTGATTTATTTTCCTGACAGCAAATGCAGAGCTTTCACTTCAATCTTCAGATCTGCATGTCATTTTCCTGGAGATTTTTTTGTCATTTCATAACATTTCTTTCTCCCCACACTGCTTTAAAATGAAAAAAAAAAAAGAAACCAGGAAAAATTGTCCTGGGGGAGAAATCCTAAATTTTGGATCTTTCCATTTTTAATGGGATATTCCGGGGCCTGGGAGAGGGATGGAGCCAGAAGGAAAGCAAACGTGGAAGCATCTTTGGGTGAGAGTCATTGCAGGGAGGTTTGGGTGGATTAAACAAAATGAAGTTGCTGGGGAGCTGCCAGCACAGAGGGGAGGTTTTTTTTGGGGGGGGGGGGGGGGGGTTTAATTCTGTGTATTCTACAAGTTTCAGGGATTGGGGCTGTGTTTGGGAGAGCTCTTCCCTTGGAATGAAATGGCTAAGCACAGGAATGTGTCTCAGGAGGAGAAGTCTGCCCCTCGCTCGGATTTTCCTGTCAGCTGGGTTTTTTCCTCGTTCATTTGCTGAAGTGTCCAGTTGCCAAGTGGGAATGGGCACTGGGAATGCGTGGCTGGAACGGGGAGTGTGGGGAAGAGCTGGGGAGGTGGGATCTGGTGGGAAATAACAGGGTCGGGAGAGCTTTTGCTCTTCTACTTCGGGATTTCATGTGGAAGTTTCTGAGGGAAACTCATTCCAGTGTCCAGCTTTTCCAGGAGAAAATGGGGTTATTTATTTGTGCCCAATTATTTGGGAGCAATGGCTGCACGTGAGCGTGATGGAAGGCGGTTTTCTTTCACTTTTGTAAATAACAGCTTCTGAAACTTGAGTTTTCTGGGGTTTTCATGGCAGTGAATATTCCCAGGATTCCTTTTAGCTGGGCCGTGTGGGGAATATCCAGCAATATACAGGAATATTTCCAGCAGTGGAGTTGCTGTGTGATAGGAGAGGAAGGTGCTCCCTGGCAGGAGGGGTTGGCATCTCCCATTAATTAAAAACAACAAACAATAAATGCTTCCCATGAGGAATCCAAAAATGGAGAGTCCGAGTGTGCCCCGTTATCCCAACCCCACCACTGCTCACCAAAACTCAGCAAGAAGCCCAAATCCAAATCTCCCCTTCAGGCTCTCCCTCCCTGTGCTGCTCCAAGCTTGGTTTGGTGGGGATTAGGGGAAGTTGCCCATAAATCACCTGCCAGGATTAAACCAGCCATAAAACACTACAGGAAACCCTGAATTTGCCTCTCAGCCTGAGAGGTGAAATCTCATCTTGGCCCCAGTTTTGCTTGTTCCTTTCTCCCCTTTGCTCAAACGCGTAGGAATTCATTGGAAGTCGGAATTTTTGCTCAGAGCTGAAGCATGATTGGGTTGTTAATTATGGTTTTATTCTCCCCTCTCTCCGTTTTGCTGTTGGGCCCTCTCTGCTTCGGCACATCCCTGCTGAGTGCCTTGCAAAGACGCCTTTTCCTCCTTCCTTTGCCCAGGAATTGTCCTCCCCTGCTCCTGAGGTGCCTGGCATTGACTCTGAACAGCCTGGGATCCATGGGAACGTCTCAGGTTATTCCCACTGTGTTCTCCCAACGCTCCTCTTGCTCCTGTTGTGTCCAGTTGTGTGCTGGAAAACACGATTAACCCTGGATATTCTCCTTTTCCGTAAATCCCGTGAGGGCTGTGCCGAGATCCGCCTGGGGAGCTGGATACCCACTGGGATTCTTCCTTTAGCTGGGCCATCCAGGTGGGAACATCAGCTTGTGCCTGAGTTTTTTGGGAATTCTTAAATCCAGCAGCTGACAGAGATGGGAGCTGTGCAGGGAGGAGCACACAGCAACTGCTCCCAGAGTGTTTGACACCACCACGGCCCTGCTGGGAGTTCCAGTCCAAGCGTGTTCCCTGCCAAAATCCTCCTTTTTCTGCACCGAGGAGCACGGGGATGCTTGGTTTGCTGAAAAGTAAGAATGGAAAATAAGAATATAGGATTCCTTCTGGAAGGTGAAGCTGCAGAGCAAAACCCCACGCTGGTTTTACACTGCTCTGCTGTGATGGAAATAAATCAGGTTAAACCTTTGGTCTCAGTTCAGGGAGGGCATTGAAAATTGGGCTCAGCTCCTGCCCACTTTGTCCAGTTGGAGAGGAATTCCCAATCCCACCAAGTGCTGGGAATACAGTGGGAATACTTCAGGGCTTTTTGTTCATGGGAATAGCAGAGCACGTGAGAATTCATCTGATTTCTGCCTCCAAAGTGCCACTTGCCCGTCAGACCCTGGCATGTGCAGCCTGGGGAAGCTGAAGTTTGTTTTGTTTGCAGGGTGACAGCCCCTGTCACTGCAGCTCCATCAGTGCAGCTGGTTTGGCTGGCACAGCCTCCTCCTCCACAGGAGGAAGAATTTCTTCCCATGAGGGGGGCAGAGCCCAGGCACGGCTGCCCAGGGAGGCTGTGGAGTCTCCCTCTCTAGATTGGAACTGGTCTGGTTTTCTCTGCTGGGATGGAAATTAGGCCCAGACTTTGGTTTCAGTTCAGGGAGATAATAAATCAGGTTAAATTCAGGGGAAATAAATCAGGTTAAACCTTTGGTCTCAGTTCAGGGAGGGCACTGAAAATTGGGCTCAGCTCCTGCCCACTTTGTCCAGTTGGAGAGGAATTCCCAATCCCACTGAAAATACTGGGAATACTCTGGGAATTCTTCGGGGCTTTTTGTTCACGGGTACAATGGAGCTGTAAGAATTCATCTGATTTCTGCCTCCAAAGTGCCACTTGCCCGTCAGACCCTGGCATGTGCAGCCTGGGGAAGCTGAAGTTTGTTTTGTTTGCAGGGTGACAGCCACTGTCACTGCAGCTCCATCAGTGCAGCTGGTTTGGCTGGCACAGCCTCCTCCTCCACAGGAGGAACTTCTTTTCCATGAGCCCTGGCACAGCTGCCCAGGGAGGGTGTGGGGTCTCCCTCTCCGGATTCATCCCAAGCCCACCTGCAAGTGCTCCCTGCTCCAGGTGACCCTGCCTGGGCAGGGCTCGGGCTGATCATCTCCAGAGGTCCCTTCCAAGCCAGCTCTCCTGGAATTCTGGGAATTAAGCATAGATGAAATTCCTTTTGAAACCAGGGAAATCCAGCTCTCTAAGGTGACTGTTTCACAAGATCCAAGTCTTTAATCCTGGGATGATTCCCAGTGTTTCCAGTCCTGCAGCCTGGCCCCAGTTCAAGACTTTTGCCCTCAATTCCTGCTGATGAATTTCCTTATCACGGACTCAAGGAAAAGCAATCCCTCAGTTTCATTTCTTGCATCTTTAGCAAATGTTGATGCCAAGCATGGGGTTTTTTGCCATGAGCAGTTAGCAGAGCAGTTTTTTCCTTCCCTTGCCATGGAAATACTGATTTTCCCCCGAGATGTCTGGTGTGGTTGTCACTGCAGCAGCACCTGGGGATGTAAAAGAGGTTTTGGTTGCAGAATCCTACAATGACTGCACTGTTCAAAGCTGCTCTGGCTGCTGAGCCCAAGCCTTGCTCAGGAAAGGCTGCAGCAGCCTCCTGGAGAGCCTGAATAAAACCTTCTTTCCTTGACTGTGACAATAAGCAGAGCAAATTTCAGAAATGCCCTTTACTCCTATTTGGTTTTGTTCTAAAGTGGATTTGGGTGTGGCAGAGACCACATCATTCATTTGCTAATCAAAACCCCAGAAACCAGCCCTGCTGGAAACCTCTCCTGCCCGTGGGAGTGCCTCAGTGTGGGTGGGAAAAAGTCTGGGCTTAAATATGTCATTGGTTCCAGGAGAAGAGATGATTATTTCTGACAAGAGGGAAATGAGGGCCTCGATATTTCAAGGTGTCTTTCGTCGGAGGAAATAAAAACACTGGGTTTAGGTGCTTTGGGGTAACAGCAGTGAGGAGTTTTGTTGGAAATGTGTGGGTTTGTGACAGCAGCAATCCCACACTTTGGGATTTGGGTTGGGAGGGACCTTAAATCCCACCCAGTGCCACCCCTGCCATGGCAGGGACACCTTCCACTGTCCCAGGCTGCTCCAAGCCCCAGTGTCCAGCCTGGCCTTGGGCACTGCCAGGGATCCAGGGGCAGCCACAGCTTCTCTGGGCACCCTGTGCCAGGGCCTGCCCACCCTCCCAGGGAACAATTCCTGCCCAATATCCCATCCAGCCCTGCCCTCTGGCACTGGGAAGCCATTCCCTGGGTCCTGTCCCTCCAGCCCTTGTCAAGAGTCTCTCTCCATCTTTCCTGCAGCTCCTTCAGGCACTGGAAGGCCCCAGTTGGGTCACCCCAAGCCAGGAATGTCTTGTGTAAGGCGGGGGTGTCACAGAGAGACTTCTTTTCTCTTTTCCCTTTCTCTCAGAGGCCTCGGGGTGCCTGGGAACAGGTTGTGCTTGCTGGGAAGGAAAGTGAGGGTTCCAAAAATGTGTGTGGGCCTGGCCTGGGAGCCCTTGGGAGCTGCACTGCTGGTGAAAGGGAGTGTGAGGCAGCTCCTTCCCTGAATGTGAACTTAATTTACCTAAAGTGCTCTTTTTTTCTCTCTGTGCCAGAGCTGCTGCTGGAAATGTTCATTATCTGAGGCAGTGTGAGCCCTCAGAGGTGTTTGAAACTTGAGGGTCCCTGCTCTCTGGTGCCTGGATATATTTTAGGCCCCCTAAAAGGCTCCATTCCTGCGTGGACAGTTCTGCTGGGAGGTGTCTGCAGACCAGATATAGTTATGAACTATAGTCTGAACTGCTCATATTTTAAGCAGGATCAGCAGTTCTGAGGGCAGGAGATCCCTTCCCTGGCAGTGTTCCTGCTGTGTCCTGCTGCCCGTGCTCCTCAGGGATGGTGCTCTCCCTGCTCCTGGGAGCTGTGCAGGTCACTCACACCCAGCCCTGGGAAAGCGATGAGAGAAAGCAAGAAACATAAAAAAATCTTGGCTCCTCAGCTGCTCCAACATTTTTCCTGGAGGGTTTTAGGAACAAAAGGGTGCTGACACTTTGCACAGCTTTGATCCCCCTCTCCCCGCTCCCTGGTGGAGATGGGAACCCAAGAACTCGCAGGGATTGGCCCTGATCTGGGGCTCTGCAGAGCCCCAGACGTTTCAGAGCTGTGGGGTTGTTAATTTGGGGGTTTTCTGGGAGCTGTGTCAGTCTGGCACACGGGAAAATAAAGGCACAGAAGGACATCTCCAGGCAGTGTTTGCATCACTTCACAGCATCCCGGGATGTGGCGTTTGGAGGCAGCATCCCACGTGCTCAGGATCAGGAGGGTGCAGATCTGCTTTGTCTGGGAGATAACTGTTGCAAGGAAGAAAAACATTAACGCAAAATGTCAGCTCAAAGTACACTTTTCTCCATAAAATTAATCAACAGGATGGATGTTTTTCGGGGGTAATTTGGTCGTTCCAGCTCTCCTGGCTGTGGAGCAATGCAGAGTTCCTGAGCGTGGCTGTCCAGGAGTGGAGGCTGCAGATGAACTCCTCGGGCTGCAGTCAGCAGCGCTGCCCCAGGAGGGCTCCTCCTGCTCCGCAGATCTTGGCCGGGCGCCTGAGGGAGCTTCAGTTTCTCTTCCAAGCCTTCCCCCAGCTCCCGGGGCTGCCGTGCAGGACGTTCCCACAGGGAAATGTGGGAGCAGCTCTGAGCCCCAGCAGCAGCACCGGGGTAGGAAATGCTGGGCAGCTTTAGCAATTCCCAGTTCTGAACCAGCCAAGGAATGCGAGTTAACACCATCTATATTTCACAAACTGCCGAGGGACCCCTAATGAGCCATCAGATCCTGCAAACAGCTCTTCCCAGCGCTGCTGCCGCTTCCCAGCAGCTTCAAAGGCACAGATCCCATTTGCTGGGTTGCAGATGCCCTCCCCTGCGAAAACAGAGAGCCTTGGGAGGCAGCACCTCTGAAGGATTGGTGTCTGTGGAACTTTTGCTCTGCAGAGGCTGCTGTGGACAATAAATAAATCAGTAAATCAGGGGCAAAGACCAAGCAGCTGAATGTTGGGCTGCCTGGGTGGTTTGCTGTACTCCCAGACACTTTGGAGGTGCCGGCTGAACCTGCCGGCTTTGGAGATGTGCCTTTAATTCCCACCCAGCTTTGCAGCAACATCCAATTCCCATCTCCTGCTCCTCTTCCCACCCCTCCAGGCAGGGCTGGCTGTGATCCTGGGGCTCGTTCCCGCAGGCAGCAGCGCTGGCTGAGGGTTTTTATGGCACACGGGAGAGACTCTCCCAGGGCGCGAGTGCCATGAAGTTGCATCTCCCACTCCTGCTTGTCCTGCCCCTCACAGCAGGGCTGCAGAGGCCCCACTGGGTCCTGCTGGAGGCTGCAGAAGTCCAAATCCGCTCCCTGAGGATGTGTTTGGGTGCCATCATTCCTCTCTCCTTTCCTGTCGCGTTGCCTCCATGATAATCTCTTTTTGTTGGACAGAGCAGGTGGGAGCTTTTCCCTCCCCTCGTGCAGCTGGGGAGGCTCTGCCACACACCGAGGGCAGTTTTTGGTGCACTTGGCACCTGCCACAGGATCCAAGTGGCCTGGAGGGACTCCATGATTTAATAACACGACTCATCTTTTACATTGCCGCTCTTTTTCTGATTTGTTTTTTGCTGTTTGTGTGGTTTCTGGGAGTTGATCTCGTTGGTTCTTTGCTAAAATATCTCCTCCCTGGATGTGGGCTGGGACTGACATTTGATCACCAAACCCAGCAGGGCTGTAGGCAGGTTTTGTCCCTTAATCATAATTAATTTCATGTTCAGCCAGAATTAAAGTGGAATTGCATAAAGCCTTTGGATGAAGGCTGGAGTGTTTGCTTCCTCTCTAGCTGGCACTGTAATGAAATAATGATTGAAAACAGGTAATCCCCCTTGATAAATAGAATAAAACATGATCCATCCCCTTTGACTCACCTGCTCCTGCACACACGGGCTTCGAATCAAAATCCTTTGTATTTCCAATTGCTTCCAGCAGCGATATGGAAATTCTGGAAGAAACCCAGCAAATTATGGTTATTTCAGAGCAGGTTTCTGTATTTCTGCAGTGTTGTTCTCACAGGATCAATTCTGAAAACACCTCAAGCCTTAAAATCCGTGGATGAGGGTTTGCATGAACCTGTTTGATTCTTCCTTGGCTCAAGCCCCACGCATTGATGATCCTGGAAAAAGGAGGAGCACTCCAGGAACGAGGCCTGCTGATTTCTGGGAATGTTTTCCCCTTGAAGTATCTCAGAGACCCGAGGGGAATTGCCTAACCCCACCTCACCGAGAAGGGGGGAGCTGAAGGGCTCTTCACCAGCCCCTGGGACAAGCACGGGGCAAAATACTCGGAGTGTTGCAGAATTCACTGCACAAAGTTCAAGGGAAGAGCAAAATGTTCGTTCTGAGCCCTGGGGAAGGCTCTGGTGTCCCTGGGGAGGGCAGGGACAGCTCTGCCTGGCGAGGGCATGAAAGGGGAGAGGCCTGCAGAGATCTGCAAGGGGTGGTTGGGTGGTGCTGAGCTTCTGTGCCAGCATTTAATACAAAAAAAGGTATGAAAATAGTCGCCAGAGCTGAGTTCTCCACGCGCTTCATGAAGGCTTTTCCTTTCATTTCCCTGCTGAAAGCTTTTCCATGCGGGTTTTGGGTACTGCAGGATGACAGGTCCTGTTTGGATTTACTATTTAGTGCAGGCTGAAATTAACAGCAGCCTGGTGACACAAGTTAATTACATTTTAAACTATTATTAACATCCTCTAAAGAGAAACATCTCCTCTGCATTGAATTCTGCTGCTAAACTGCTCCTTGGCTGGTTGAGTTGGGCTCCTCCAGGAAGTCCAGCCGTGGGTTTGGGATGCTTTAAATTGGAATTTTGTTGTTTCCTGTTGCCTTTCCTCCATGAACATCCAGTGGGTGTTCTGACTGCTCGGCTTTTAGCAGCCAAGGAATTGCTGCCATGATTTACTGGGATGGGATTTTTTTCTTCCCCTTTCCACCCCGGGGTGGTTTTCTTTTAGAAACAGTTTGTTGCCATCAGCGTGTGATAAATAAGATAAGGAAGCACCTGCCAGGCTTTAGCATCTTCTATTTTCTGCACAGAGGTGACTGATACACTTCCCTCATTTCCCCCCTTCTCTCCTGCAGTAAATTACTGTAATCCAGTTTTGGGCTGGATTGAATCACAGCCTTGTGAGGAACTGGGGAAGGCAGGTGAGGACAGGAGCACTTTGGGTTCCGAAGCTTTTTAAATCCCTGGGGGAAAAAGATCCCTGAGCTCCGGTGAGGAATGGTTTTGTTGCTTTAACAGAGTGAAAACTGCCTGGAGAATCCCCCCGCAGAATGGCTCAGGGGAGGGGTTATTTTCAGGGAAATAGCCTGCTTGGGGTGCTTCCTCACCTGGCTTTTCCAGGAGCAGAGAGGGTTCCTCGGGGCTAAGGAAACCTCTGAACCTGTGTGCTCTCAGCAGCGAGCCTCGGGAATTCCCGTGCTGCTGCTGCCGAGCTGCTCCTCACCCGGAGGCTCAGCAGCTGCCAGCTCCGAGCTGCCCTAAGTGAGGAGGAAAAGGCGCTCGCCTCAGGGATCGGGGGCTTTTGGTGCCACTGATCCCATCTGGGGGAAACCAACACGGGAGCTGCGCTGGGCAGGGGCTGGTGGGAGAGCTGGCACCAGGGGAGCAGCGGGTGGGATGGGAATGCGGGAATGGGAGAGGGAATGTGGGAATGGGACAGGGAATGCGGGAATGGGAGAGGGGATGTGGGAATGTGGGACTGGGAGAGGGGATGTGGGAATGGGACAGGGAATGCGGGAATGGGAGAGGGGATGTGGGAATGGGAGAGGGAATACAGGACTGGGAGAGAGAATGTGGGACTGAGAGTGAATATGGGACAGAGGGGGAATGCAGGACTGACAGATGGAATATGGGACTAAGAGAGGGAATGTAGGACTGAGAGAGGCAATACGGGACTGAGAGAGGGAATGCGGGACTGGGAGAGAGAATGTGGGAATGGGAGAGGGAATATGGGACTGAGAGGGAATATGGGACTGAGAGAGGGAATGCAGGACTGAGAGAGGGAACAGAGGACTTTTTTTGTCACTTTGGCCATTGAGTGATGTGTGAAGGCTGCAGATTTTAGAGTTGGCCTGGCCTACTCTGCCAGGAGAAGGATGGTGCAAGGCAGGGAGTCGTCCCAGCTCTTGGAAGCACCCCAGGCCATGGTGTCCATCTCCCCACACGTGTTTGGGCACGCAGCAGTCTCTCAACATCCTGGCACATTGCGCAGAGTGAGGAGAGGGAATTTTAGATGCACTGCAAACTCTGGCCAGTGATCCGATGTAATTCCCCGCTCTGGCCGTTTCCCAGGCAACCAGCGCACGGTTCCAGCACTGAACAGCAGTGTACCTGCACCCTGTCCCTCGTGGAGAGGCTGAGAATCCTGGCAGACAGCCCGTGGGCCATGGGAGAAGTGGCGTGGCAGGAATAGTTTATTTTCAGCTGGGCTGCTCTGGCACAGCCGGCAGGAGGAGGAGCAGCGGTGTCCCTGTGCCCGGAGCATGAGGGCTGGGATGTCACCCGTGGGAGCCACAGGCCACCCAGCCCCGTCCTCATGGGCACGAGGCGTTCTGCTGAGTTGTTTTCATAGCCTGAGTGTGGTATTTATATATATTGGGATATATTTAAGGTAAAGAGAACCGTCTCAAGCAGTTGGAGGTAGAACAGATGGCGGCGGCTGCTTTCTCGGGTGGTGTTTCCTGGCACTTCCAAAATGGCCAATGCAGGCCTTTATCAGCAGCTTCTGCTCAGGGCATGGGCACGTGGGAGGGTTGTTGCTGTTCCCACAGCTTGGAATGGGACATTTCTCCATGGCCTCCTTCCTCTGGCACTTGGTGTCCTGCTGGCTGCGTGAGTTTGGGGTGCCAGGGGCAGGCCCAGCAGTGGCATCTCTTGTGGAGCCCCTGCAGGGAGCACAGAGGGCACCCGGTGGCACCTCCCTGCTCCAGCAGGGCCATCCCAGAGCACAGGGCACAGCACTGTGTGCACACAGCTCTGCAACAGCCCCAGGGAGGAGAGCCCAGAGCCTCTGTGGACAATGTGCTCAGGGCTGGGCACTGCCCAGGGCACAAGTTGTGCCTCCTGTGCAGGGGAATTGCTGGGCTCAGGCCCTGCCCGTGGCTCTGGTGCCATTGCTGGGCCCCCGGAGCAGAGCCCGGGCCCTGCTCGGAGCCCTCCCTGCAGCCAGGGCCAGCCAGGGCTGAGGGCCCCTCTCAGCTGGGGCTCCTCTCGAGGCTGAGCAGCCCCAGCTCCCTCAGCCTTTCCTGGGCACGGAGATGCTCCAGGCCCTTCCTCAGCTGCGCAGCCTCCGCCGGCCCCGCTCCGGGAGCTCACTGTGGAATTGTATTCCTGTGGTAGCATCGGATGTGGGAAATGACTCCCTTGTTTTAAGGGTAACATTTCCTCTCGGAGTGAATTAAACCTCATCTGCTGGGCAATTTATCTTTGTCACAGGGCAAGGTCCTGTCCTGACGCCCTGCCCGGGCAGGTGATGAATCACTGCAGTCCCAGCAGCATCCCAGGGATGTTGGTGCCTGTGCTCCGAGCCCTCCGCAGTGAATGGAGCACTCATTTGTCCCTGGATTTTGACAGCAGGAAACCTGCGTGGCCCCTGCTCCCGCTGGCAGTGTGAGGCCACACGGAGCTAATGAAGTGACAAGGAAAGGGGACAGTGTGGCCACAGCAGGAAATGTCCTGCGGGTGGGACTGGTGGCAGCACGGGGAAGCTGTGAGTGCCAGGCCTGCGGCCTGACAGCGAGGGGACAGTGGGGCCAGTGCCTGTCCTGCTGCTGGGACACCGCAGGAGAGGCTGCCAGCAGCAGGGACACCTGCAAACATCCAGCTTGGAATCACAGAATCCCAGAGTGGTTTGGGTTGGAAGGGACCTCAAAGCCCATCCAGTGCCACCTCCCACTGTCCCAGGCTGCTCCAAGCCCTAATGTCCAACCTGGCCTTGGGCACTGCCAGGGATCCAGGGGCAGCCACAGCTTCTCTGGGTACCCTGTGCCAGGGCCTGCCCACCTTCTCGGGAAAAATTTCTTCCCAATATCCCACCTAACGCTACCCTCCTTGAGTGATTAAAGCCATCCCAGGCAGCTCCAAGCCCCGTCCTGCCTGGCCTTGGACACTTCAGGGAAAAGGAGTTTAAACCTCTCTGAGGAACTTCTCAGGAGCACTGGTGTTTCTCCCTGCCAGCTTTTCCGTTTCCCTGGAGAAGAGCCTTGCTCAGATCCGGCTGGGAGGAGAAAAGCTCTAGAAGAGACCCCGGAGGAAGTGGATCATGCAGGCACTTATTCCAGGAGAGGTTTTTATCTCTTCATTCCTCCTGGAGAGCTCCAGCAGGATCTGCTGCAGGCAGTGGTTCCCTGGAGCACCAATGCAGGCCACCAGTGAGACTTTGGGCACTGGAGCTGCTGCTTTTCATCTGCCTGAGCTTGTGCTGGCAGCAGGGGGTGGATTGCCTTTAAACACACGATTGATCAACTTAAGCAGCCTCCTTGACAGCACCTTCATTATTTTTTCTCAGCCAGATCATTTTCTGTTATTAAAAAGAAGAGTAGCAAGTGGGTTTGGAAAACCTTTACTCACAGCTCCTCTTTTCCTGAGTTTCCTGTGTGGTTTTTTGCCTTAAACAGCAAATACGTGTGTTTTCTATGATTCCGTGGTTGGTGGTGTTAGATACCTGTGTTAGCTTAGAATCCCAGACTGGTTTGGGTTGCAAAGGAGCTTAAAGCTCATCTTGTTTCCACCCCTGCCATGGGCAGGGACACCTTCCCCCATCCCAGGGTGCTCCCAAGTCCCATCCAGCGTGGCCTTGGGCACTTCCAAGTCAGGCTGGAGAGTCTGAGATGAGAGGATCTCTGGTATTTATGGGCGTCTCTGATATTTATTAGCCTGATCTCCTGTGTCACTGAATGGATATTCCCTTTCCGTTAGTTTTCCCCAGATTTCCTATGAGGCCACTTAAGAAGGCCATCGAGTTCTGGGGCTGTAGCTCCGTGGGCAGGAGCAGGTGGGAAGGTGGAGGGTGGGGATTCCTGCCTGGGAGGTGCCGTCTGGCCCTGAGGAGGACAGGGATGAATGGGACTGACAGGCACCAGAGCTGGTTTCCCCCATTCCCAGAGCGGGAGAACGCTTTGTTTGGGGAGGGAGATGCAGGCAGGAGAGGGCAGGGCTGAGTTTTGGCAGCGATGCTGTTCTGGGGCTGAGCCTGTTCTCTCCCACCCGTCCCTGTGGGTTTCCCAAATGCAGGAGGAGCCGGCAGTGTGAGGCAGGGCTGTGTTGGTCCCTGTGGCAAAGGCCAGGACAGAGCAGGATCCTGTCAATCAGAGGCACTGTGTGCTCTAAGGTGGCTTTTTGGAAATGCAAAGGTCCCTGGCCGCTCTCTTCTGCAGAGATTTCCCATTTCCTTCAGCCTCATCCAGTGGAGAATTAGCCTTGGGCGAAGTTGAGGTAGCAGGTGAGTGATTTGGGGAAGAGATTTGGGCGGGAAATGACTGGAACGACTCAGGAACCAGAAGTGAAGCAAGGTGGGAGCACAGGCAGCGGTGTTTTGGCTCGCTTCAGTTCAACTTCAGTTCAACTCTTCCAGTTCCAGTTTTGCCTTAAGGATTCGCTGGCATTTCCCTCACGTGTCCCTGGCTGGCTCCTGCCCTCCTCCCCTGTGCTGTCCAGCAGGTGCTGGGATGGATTTTCCTTTGGAAAGCTGCAGCCAGTGTCCTTCCAAAGCCTGTGGCTCCCTCGCAGTGTGGGATCTTGGCTGGCTCACATCCCTGAAAGCCTGGCTGGATGGAGCAGCCAGGATTGGCAGGTCCCTGTCCCCGGAGCTGAAGGGCAGCTGCTGTGCTTTAAAAAGGCTTTTTACAAACACTCAGGATCCCGGTGCCAGCGGAGAGCACAACATCAGTTCCTAGGTAAATTATTTCTGCTCCCCAAGTCCTCCCAGCGGCCATTTGGCAGGCAATTAACCTGACAATGGGATACGGGAGAGATCTGGCACAGGGGGTGACAGCTGGACATCGGGGAGAATTTTAATTTGCTTTTCAAAGCAGCGGTTTCAAACTCCGCTCCCTGCTCTGCAGTGGCTGCTGTCACACAGCCAGGGGAGACGGGGTGTGGCACCTCCATGTCCCCAGATAGATTCTGGGGTACATTTCAGCCTTTTAACCCCACACTTTGAGCCCAAAAAGGGTCCTGTGCCTGTGTGCCAGCTCTCAGGGCTGGCCTGGAGAACCCTTCCAGCTGCAAGCAGCTCCGGGGGCTTTGGATCCCTCCCGGTTTGGGAGTGTGAAATGGTGGGTTTGGAAGGGCAGGGAATTTGTCACACGTACCTGCTGTCATTAACCGCTGTCATTACCTGCTGTGGGGCACTGCTGGAGCAGCAGCTCCATTATCCTGGATGCTGCAACAGGCTCTTGGTGCTGCTGGGCCAGGGATCACCAGGGATCACCAGGGATCACCGGGGATCACCGGGGATCGGGACAGGAGCTGGGTAGAATCATGTAGGTCTGATCATGGAATCCTGGAATGGTTTGGGGTGGAAGGGATTTAAAGCTCATCTCTTTCCACCCCCTGCCATGGCAGGGACTCCCAGGCTGCTCCAAGCCCCAATGTCCAACCTGGCCTTGGGCACTGCCAGGGATCCAGGGGCAGCCACAGCTTCTCTGGGCACCCTGTGCCAGGGCCTGCCCACCCTCCCAGGGAACAATTCCTTCCTCACATCTCTGATCTGATCTCATCAGTTTTGTGCCATTATCCCGAGTTTTGGGTTTTCTCTTTGCCTGCAGCGTCCCTCTAAATGAACAGGCTGAGCAGGGCGGGGTTTGTGCCCGCAGCACCCTCAGTCAGTGCTGCCTCGAGGATCTCTGTGTGCTGTTTGTTCCTTTGTGGGGTTGCTTTGAAGTCGAGGAGCTGACAAGGTAGGCAGATCTGGGACTGGCAAACCTCTAATCATGTTCTTGCATCCAGTCAAAAATCAGAGAGGCAACTTATCCTGAGGGCTCTGGGTTGGAATCGGAATGTTTTCCTTGGGAGCCCCGCAGAAATGAAAGGTTTCTGACGAGGGGGGCTGGTTCCAGCCCAGCTGAGGTTCAAAGCACTGAGTGGGAGTTGTGCACACTGTGAACACAGGATCCCCGCTTGTGCCGTGACAGCTCATTTCTTGTATCCTAAAGCAATGTCACCCACTTCCCAGGAAACTTTTCTGCCTAAGTTGTAGCACCTGGAGTAGAGATGGCAGTGAATGGCAGTGTTGTAATAAGTTATAAATGGCGTCTTGATGTGGGGACTGGAGAGCCCGCGCCAAAATGGGAATTTTCTGGCATGGGCTTGGGGGAAGCTTGGAAGGGCAAATCCTGCAGCTGTGTCCATCCCTGGCAGGTTGGACATTGGGGCTTGGAGCAGCCTGGGACAGTGGAAGGTGTCCCTGCCATGGCAGGGGTGGCGCTGGATGGGCTTTGAGGTCCCTCCCACCCAAACCAGGCTGGGATTCTGGGATCCAATCATTGTGTCAGCTGGGAAAAGGCTGTGGGGTTCCCCGGGCTGGATCTGTGTGTGGCACTGCTCCATGCTGGAATTTTCACTCTACCAGAGACAGTAAAGTGCAGTTTGGTGCTGCAGGTTTTATTTCCCCACTGCATTCCCCTGAGGTCGAGGATAGGAATGATGAGTTTATTTTTCCCTTTTGAGCCTGCCCTCTCTCCAGCCCGTGACCTCGTTCCTGGGTGAAACCCATCTGTGGTTTGGTGCTTCTCCCGTGGCCAGCTTGAAATCCAGAGGTCATTAGGACACACTGAACATCACTCCAAGCACTTTGTTTGATGGAGTTGGGTGAAAATGTTTGATTTATCGCTGCTGCATGGGGAAAAAAAAGCTGAAAGATGTTGCTGCTCTTGGCTTTGGCTGAGTCTGTTGGGTTTAAGGCTTGTAGTTTTAAGGACCTGGGTCATGGGAATGTTTGAAAGAGCTGCTGGGTGCTCTGCAGTAATAAAAGAAGACAGAAAATGAGTAATTTCCAGGTAATTTGAGGGCTGCTTTTATTTTCTTCTCCCTTTTTGATGTGTTTCGAGGTTGGAGAACCCATTGCTGCCCAGAGCTCTGAGTACCACTGAGACAAGGGTCTCTGTGAAGTGGCAGCAGTCACTGTCCCCTGGAACACCCAGGAGTTCCTCAGCTGGCTGTAATTAGCTGCAATTAGCTGGGCTGATTAATCAGGACCAAAAAAAGGGATTGTTTTTGTCTTTCTGTGTCTCCCTGTTGCTTTCTAAGGCTGTGTGTTGGGTTTAAGCACGGCACCTAAAAGAGGAATAATTTAAATCTTTTGTTTGCTGCAGATGAAGAAAATAAATCCAGGAAATGCTGCTGATGGGCTGAGTTAAATCAGCATTTATTGCAATAAAGAAATTCTTCCTTTATCTATTATTTTATTTATTTATTGCAGCAAAGCAAATATTGCAGTTCCTTGTCCCGTTTGATCAACACCTCAGTGCACCACCAAGCACGAGGAATCCACTCGGAACTTCAGCATTTTTATGTTCCACTCTTCAAAGCACAAGGAAAGGAGAGGTATTCCATGGGTTCCTTCCCACCAGCCCCATCCCTGCTCTCCTTTTGGGCCTTTTGCCCAAACACTGAGCACATTGCTGTGGCTGGAGCTGGGATGGAGCTCCTGAGGCTGCAGCAGGGCTGCAGTGTCCAGGCTCCTGGGCTGGGCTCAGCAGGGACAGCAGGGAATGGGAGCTTTGGGCAGGAATTCCTGGTGTTCCTGATGCCTTAGGTTTTAACTTTCATATTTTACAATTTCTGTACTGCTTAGAGTGTAACTCTGCAGTTCCTTGTAGCCTGGAATTTCTGCTCTCTCGTGCTGGGCAGACATAACAAAGCCTCTCCAGGCTTTGCCTTCAAGGACAGCCAGGCTCTTCTAGGCCCAAAATGTGTAACCCAAAGCCTCTAAGGGGGGAGCAAGCTGAGGGGAAATTACATCATTGAACTGGGGCTTTAATTGGAGAATTAACTGTGATATGCAAATGAACCAAACCTGTAAAAGTGTGAGGAACTCGTGACCTGGGGTCCATCTTGGGGTCCATTTTTGGAGACAGCCTCTGGGTCCCCCAGGGTGTGCCTTGAAGGCCCTTCAAATAAATATCTATCTTTATTCCCTTACTCTTGTCTAGTCTCTGTTTCTAGGTGGCTGGAGAAGGCATCATTCCCAGCAGAGGCACAGCTGGGGTCTGTGCAGGAATCCCCTGTGGTTTGCAGAGCCCAGGGAGTGATTCCCTGAGGAGTCAGGGGCTGTGCAGCTGCAGACTGATGGGATGCGGGATGTCTGGGCTGTTGGACCCTCCTGGGAAATTTTTCTCTCTCCCTTTATCTATGGCCCTTGCCTCCCACACTGAGTCCTCTCCTCACACCCCGTCAGGCTCTGGCAGTACATTCATCCATCTCACTTTAGGGCATGGCTTCTGTCTGTTCCAAAACACTTCTTTATTTACCCCTGCAAGGGCAGCCACACAGGTGCCCACCTCTGCTTCCCACATGCTTCCACAGGCCCTTCACCACTTTAAATCCAGGGGAAAGCTGGGTATGAGACAGCAGGGAAGCAGCTTGGAGGGAGCCTGGTGTGGCAGAGACAGCTCTGGTTGGGAGAAAAACCTGTTTTAACCCAAAAAGCTCCTGCCACCCATGATCCTGTCACCTTCCCTGCTGGCTGCAGCAGCAGCGTTGCCCTACCCATGCCCCAGCCCTGCAAAACTGGGAATTAGGAATGGGAAGCACTGACCCTTACATGATTCCCAGGCTTTTTATGGGCTTGCTCAGAGAAGCTGTGGCTGCCCCTGGATCCCTGGCAGTGCCCAAGGCCAGGCTGGACACTGGGGCTTGGAGCAGCCTGGGACAGTGGGAGGTGTCCCTGCCATGGCAGGGGTGGCACTGGGTGGGCTTTGGGGTCCCTTCCCACCCAGACCATCACAGGATTCTGGGATTCAGGGAGAACTCTTGGTTCTGTTTAAAGGAGGAAATAAAAGACTTCCCAGGTTGGCATCTCCAGGTGCTGTGCTGGGATGTGCTCGGCTCCAAAATCAGCAGTGTTGCTCAGATTCCCTGAGCTCACCAGTGCATTCCTGGCTGCCCTGAAGAGTAACAAGCAGCCTTAGAGAAGGAGAAGCCGCCTGGGTTCCACTGCAGACACTGCTCTTTTCCCTTTCCTCGTGGGACTGTTTGTCAGCAGCTGAAGGAAGGAGTGGCAGGGCTTGATTTGTGGGCGCCTCTTTGCCTGAATTCCCAGCGGTTTTATTACCTCGGAAAAGTGGGAGGATGGGGAGGGAGGTGAGAGGATCCCTTCGTGGTGCACGGAACGCCTCAGGCAGCCTGAGGCAGTTCCAGTGCTCACAAAACCCTTCAGGAAGATGAAAGATGTGTTCTTGAATTCCTGCTTGTGCCCAGAGTGCTGGTTTGGAGGCTGAAAAACAACAATTCTCTGCCAGGCCAGGCTGGACAGGGCTGGGGGCAATCTGGGATGGTGGAAGGTGTCCCTGCCCATGGCAGGGGTGGGATGGGGTGAGCTTTAAAGTCCTTCCCCACCCAAAATAATCCACGAGTCCACGACGTTTCAGCTCTAATGGGATTAGAAGCCACTGAAAGGTTCTGGGAGGTTTGGGTCTTCTGCTGTGTTTGGTTTCTTCTGTATTTAATGCACAATTAAAAAATTCCTGTTGTTCCC
Organism: Monarcha castaneiventris obscurior; assembly: GCA_026261815.1. NCBI lineage: Eukaryota > Metazoa > Chordata > Aves > Passeriformes > Monarchidae > Monarcha > Monarcha castaneiventris. Next base: position 523,110 of record JAMPIT010000104.1, on the reverse strand, counting down.
ACGAGTTACAGAGGACAGGCAGCCTTGTCACATAGGGCTGTTAACTGGGGAGTTGGGATTTGTGAGCTATTATGAAAGTGTAGCTCACAAAATAAAGCAGAAATACGATTTTTTAAAATCCAAACTTCTCTCTTTTAATCATATTCTGTAAATGTCTCTGTTCTCACCGTGGCTGAGTCAAGAAATGACACAGAATCCAGGCCAGGGATGAATGGAAGCGATTTAATAATTTTTCCAAAGGCTTTTATATGTTAGTTAGCAAAAAGTGTGTTAAATAGCATAAAGTAATTGGTCTTTTGGCCATCCACCCCTTGAGGGTATTGGTCAGGTTCTAAGACACCCATTCCCAAATATTTGTCTGGTCAAAGCCATAACAATTCTGCCAAACAACCTGCAGGTGCAAGAAGTTTACAATACTGTAATCTTGTTTAAAGTAACCTGCATGGGAAAGGCAGAACTCTCACAAACTACTGCAGAGAGCTGAAGAAATTCTCTGCTGAGGCTTTTTCAGCATCCATAGGAAGAAATTTAGATCGAATAGCTTAGTTTGGGGTGCTCTGCAGTCCTTGGTGCTCTAAGGTGGCAAAACCTTTCGCACCTGGGGCTGGAGGAAGCAGTGTTGGCATTGCAGCAGGAGAAATTGCATCTCAGGCAGCAGAACAACACAGCAGCCATCAATGGGAACTCTCCTGCGACGTGAATCCTGGTGCTATCCCAACATATGCTCCGCACACACAATATTTACCGAGCTGGCAGCGGCTCCAAGCCGGGCTTTGGAAAATTCTCCAAACAGGAAAGCAACAAAAGCGAAAATCATCTTTTGGCTGTTGTGTTGACTAAAACACACTCGATTGGCAAACGGAGGGAGGGTTTGCCAGGGAAAACCAAAGGCTCTGAAGGTCGGTACTCCCTGCCAGAGAAGCGCTCGTTCGGTGAAACTCGTGCTGCTGCTTTAGGAACAGGACAAAATGTCCCCTCAGCTTTCAGAACTGCTTCAAAGGAGTATCAGCAGAGAAGCTGTGGCTGCCCCTGGATCCCTGGCAGTGCCCAAGGCCAGGCTGGAGCAGCCTGGGACAGTGGAAGGTGTCCCTGCCAGGGCAGGGGTGGCACTGGATGGGCTTTGAGGTCCCTCCCAACCCAACCCAGTGTGGGATTTTGTGATCCCCTTAAACCCTCCTTGTCCTCTGACCTGGTTTGCTGCACTGAGGAGCATCATGGGCTTGTCCCAAAAGATGTGGAGATGTCTGTGGAGTGTGAGAGCATCAGTGAAACCTGGAGTTGTTGGAGGCTGCTGCCCCTGGCTCCTCATCGCTGCCAAGGCAGCACTTGCTCACTTCAGCATCTCCTGTGCTGGCAAACCCAGCAGGAGTTCTGGCAATGGGACAACAGTAAAATAACAGCATGTGAGGGCTCAGGAATTTGTGTTTCATCAATAACGGTGCAAAACCAACCCCCCCAGTGAAGGGCTGCCCACGCAGGATTCCTCATTTCCCTCTCCTGAAGGATTGTGCAGCTCTCACTGTTGAGAATCCGCACACACACACGGATAGGGAAAGACGAACGGGTAATCGTGGTTGTTAATGTGCCATTTAGCTCTGGAGCGATTGCAGCACTTCACAGCCACCCCGCCTTGGTTTGTACTTCTTTTTTTTCCCTGCCAGGCAGAACAATTGCACACAATCGGTGTTCGGGTGTTCGGTAGAAATGGACTGCCTGCTTTTCTCCTTACATGGTGATCTGTCATCAGCTGGAACGGGCAAAGCTCATGGGGTTTGGGAATTGCTCTGTGGGAAACTCGTGTCTCCTATTGCCCCTCATACTTCCACGGGTTTTCCTTCTAGGATAACTCCTGCCTTTCAGGCTCAATCATCTAAAATGTTCCTTGTGGTGATGTTCTCTGTGCCTGAATTTGGCAGAACAGCTCTTTTGGAAATCCCATTCTCATGTTTCTCGCTTGGTGCTGTCACAGAGGTTCAAGCCTGTTGCAGACACAGTTCCCATCCTTCTGACCGAGTGGTGGGAGTTACACATCCGTAAAACTGGGGAAAAAAGCCCGGAGGAAAAGCTGTGCAGCTCAGTACACCTGCAGCTCCTCATACCCGTTCCTCTGGCTGGGCACCTTGTGCTGGGGTTTTTTATTTGATATGGCGGTGTTCAGTCCAGAATTCGGTGTCCTTGGAGGTCTTTTCCAGCCTGAATGAGTGGGTGACTTCCTTGGAAAAACGAGGAGCAGAGGAAGGCACAGGGAAAGAAGGGCTCAGACGCAGCCATGGCTCTGTGCCAGTGGTTTAGTGCTGGCACTGGGCAGGCTTCAAACCCAAACCCGAATCCAAACTCTTATTCCTGGCCCTTTTCCCCCTCCTCAGGGCCCGAATCTCCCTCATATTTCGATGCTTTGCTGTCTCAGCAGCCCCTGTGTGGGAATGCTCCCAGACACCAGAACCAGTGCAGGGATCAGTCTGCAGCCTGAACTTCTTTTCTCCTGGTGTTCCCTGAGCAGGGAGGTGCGAAGCCTGTCGGGATCCTTTTTAACCAGAAGCCCCCTCAAACTGCACCAGTTGGCTTTGATTTTCACCCCCCTCCACTACCAGCAGTGTTTTCTGTGCTGCAGCACGGTCGCAGGGCTGTGGGGTAGGACTAGCTGGGGGATCAGTGACTCTGGAAGTGCCAGGGGAGCCATCAGGGCAAATCAGAGCATTCCTGAACAGCCACCACGGCTTGGGAAGTGCTGCATTAACCTCTGGGCGGTGTAGGGCAGTGTGTCAAAACAGCTACCTGTGTAGCCACGTGCTCTTTTTTAGCTGCTGTAATTTTTCTCTGCTCCAGATTGGCTCTGAGTCAAAAAAACTTGGTTATCCCGGTTATTCGTGGATATCCAAAGAGCTTGGCTCTGAGAGTTGAAGAATTTGGCACTGGTAGCCTTTAAAGGGAGAGCTGGGTGTAAAATGAGAGCTGGGTGTGATCAGACCCATCACATTAAGAGCAAGGGCTGTGCCTGAGGCCACAGAAAAGATCCCAAGCTCTCAAATCCATTCCTCTGGCTGTGTTCCTCCCAAAGTTTGTCTTGAGTAGGAGCTGCTGCACCTTCCACTGTCCCAGGGTGCTCCAAGCCCCCTCCAATCCGGCCTTGGACACTTCCAGGGATGCAGGGGCAGCCACAGCTTCTCTGGGCAACCTCCCTGCACTGCCAGGGAAGGATTTCTTCCCAACATTCCCAAATTTCTCTGTGTCACCTGCTGTGGGGGCTGTCCTGTGTCCTCCCTTGCGCTTCTGAGCAAGGAACTTCCCTTGTGCTTCCTAGAGGATGGATGGCAGAGCCACGTTTGGAGCTGCTCCCGTTAAACCGGGGCTGCCTGGCTCTACTTGGATCTGCCGAGTTTGTGTGCAGTGGGGCTGAGTTTTCCCTGCTCAATTGCCCGGGAAAAGTAAATGTTAAATGCTCATGCTCAATTAAACCGGGACAACAAACTGTTAGTGGAGCGCTGTTGAAGTTCTCAGGTCAAACACACACAAAGCACCGGCTTTTGGCTCTGGGTGGCCTCTCCTGCAGGAAAAATCTTCCCTCCCCCGCTGCTGCCTCTGGCCAAAGCTGAAATCCAGGATTTCTGTGTCCCAGTTTGACCCAAAATTCCACATTCCAGGTTGGTTAGAGGTTGGGATGGAAGTCTCATGACTTCCCACCAGCACAGAGATGTGGCCTGGGATAGATCCAACAAGTCCATCCAGCTCCGAGATTTCCCTCCCCAGATCTCCCTGCCCACCCAGTCCCAGCCCTCTGGCACTTGCTGCTTCCATCTGCAGCTTCCCACCCTTTCCCATAGCCCGAGGGAGAATATCCTCAGCAGGGCTGGACCCTTCACTCCTGCTTGGCCCTGAGCACATCCATCGCCCCCTTTCCAGGAGGATCTACCCCTCCTGAACGTGGAATTTGGGTTCCAGTGGCTCCTCAGCTTCCATGGACTGAGTTGATTTGGGACCTGTGCCCAGAAGCTGCGATGTCCCCAAAATTATAGACAGATTTAGGGGTTGTATGTCCATTCCATGGGTCAAACCTCTGGGATGAACCAGGCTGAATGAACTAAAACCCCCGAAATGAGAGACAGATTTAGGTGTTGCATGTCCAACCCATGGGATAAATCTCTGGGATGAACCAGGCTGAGAATTTACCCCAAACCCCCAAAATTATAGACAGATTTAGGGGTTGCATGTCCAACCCATGGCATAAGTCTCTGGGATGAACCAGGCTGAGAAATTACCCAAAACCCCCCAAATTAGAGACAGATTTGGGATTGTATGTCCAATCCATGGGATAAATGTCTGGGATGAACCACACTGAGAAATTACCCAAAACCCCCAAAATTATAGACAGATTTAGGGGTTGCATGTCCAACCCATGGGATAAATGTCTGGGATGAACCAGGCTGAGAAATGAACTAAAAGCCCCAAAATTATTGACAAAAACAGGGGTTGCATGTCCAACCCATGGGGTAGATCTCTGGGATGAACCAGGCTGAGAAATGAACCAAAAACCGCGGGAGGAAGTGCAGGTTTTGTTTTCCAAGGCAGCAATTCCAGCAGGAAACGGGTTAACTAAAAATCAATGGTAGGTTACGACTCTGCAGTGTTGTTCCAACAGATTCAGGTGCTCTGAAGAGCTGCTTGTGGAGAGGAAATGCAGGGACAAACTGTGAGTAAACAGTGTGTAAATAGTGAGTTAATGCACTCCCCCCCCCGCCAGCAGCTTCGTGGCAATCCTCAGAAATTATCTGTAATAAATTGCTCTTAATTGGTTCCTAAACGTAAGGGAATCGTCAGTCAGCCCTCGTTTGCTATTTTAAGGCATAAATTAGAAGTGTAACAGTGATCTCGGCTCCAAAACCCATCCGTGCCCTTGGAGTTACGTGTTCAACACAAATAAAGGATTAATCAGGGGGTCTGGGATGAAATCGGGCTCCTCGGAATGCACTGATGGTGAAAAATCTCGGCTGAGCAGCTCCACAATGGAGAGAGGTAAAACAATCCGTGCCTGCTGCTGGGAAAATATTTGCCATTTTCCCCCTCAATGGGGTTCATGTTCCTGATGCCGATCAGGAGCTCGTAGCTCTTGTTCTGCGGTGCAGTTTCAATTATTTCCGAGTTGCTGCTCCTGTAAGTGTGTGTGGGGGAGATAAGAGTCCGTGGAGTCGGAGCAGTAAGTCTTCCATGACTTCCCTTCCTACCAAAAGGCCCTGGAAAACAGCAAATACGGGCACTTGGAACAAAATCTTCCAGCATTCAAATTTTAGTGCGAATTTGCTTTTGTTATAAAACCTCCCAGACAACTCCTTGCTTGGCCTTTTGATCCCTCAGCTCTGAATTTAAGGGAATTGAAGATATCCATGTGTGGCTTCTAATAGATTTAATTGCACAAAGGGGGTTGCAGCTGTGGGAACAACGGAACCACTGGAATCTGAGGCGAGGCCTCTCCTCCTTGCTGGGAAATAGGGATGGAACAGGTGCATCCAGTTAAGCCCGTTATGCCTTAATTTCACAACATTCCTGTTTTCCAAATTGCCCAGAAACACAATTATCCAACTAAGGAAAATGTAAGCAATGACTTTTAATTTAGCTCAGCGTATAATGAATGCCTCGCATTTTTGCCTCTCCTGCTTTTTAAGCCTTTAAAGGAGAACCTGGAGCCGGGGATGTGGGATGGGGAAAGGATTTTCAGGTAAAGAGGGGAATTCAGGGTGAAGCTGCTGTGCCTCGTTCCTTGTCTGCAGATCAGGGGTGTTTAGACTATACCCAGGGCTGAGAGTCACATTTTAATTTCCCAATTTACCGAGGCTGCCATGCTCCACTGCCCATCCCTGCTCTTTCCCAGCTTCACCTCTCTGGTGCTTTGGGCACATCCAACACTTCTAATGCAAAGCGGAGCAAATGGCAGAGCCTCAGGTGTCCTTGGAGTTTCTCCCTGCCTCCCAAGGTGTGCCTCTGGAGAGAGGGAAGAGGAGGAGGGAGACAGAAAAATGCAGGCAGGCTGGCAAAACAACTGCTGGCAGGAAGGAGGACTATCTTCCCTTTCTTTAAATCTGAAGCCCTCAAATACATGAGGCTGTGCTTTTGAGTTCCCAGAGATGCCTGGAAGTGCCTCATGGATGGGGTTTTTCCCCTCCTCCCAATGAAAGGTGATAATTAATGCAAGAAAGCTGCTTGTCTTCTGGATAGGCTAGGCCTAAATCTTTGGTGCTTAATCCCAGATCTTTGGTACATTTGCTGTCTGCTGTCACAGCCATCATTTGTTGTTGCCAGGCTTTCCATGAGGGATGAGAGAGGAGAATCCTGGTGCTTTCTGCTGTTGGCAAAGTGGCTGCTGAGCAGCACAATGAACGTGTTCTCCCTGTTGGACACCACAGGTTTATGGGCTCTGTGCCCTGTGAGGGTGTTCTCCAGGTGATCCTTTCCTAAATTCTGATCCCTGGGATGGATTATTTGCCGAGGAATAATGAACCAGCCTTCAGCCCTGGCGGTGGCCCCCTTCCTCAGCAGCAGGTGGGCAGCCAGCATCCTTGGGAGAGCTGTTCCAGGCTCAGGTGGGCCCTCAGGTAGCTCCTGGCACAGCCAGATCCTCTGACATCCTCTGGCAGTCAGGCAGGTGGATTAAAAACCGCATTTAACAGGTGCAAGTCCTTGCTCAGTGCCTGAGGTGCTGGTGCCACGCATTTCCCTGTGCTGGCTGTGCTGCTCCGGCCTCCCTCAGCCCTCCTGCCCTCCCCGGAGGCCGGAGCAGCAGCTGGGAGCGGGTTTGTTCTGTCAGCCAGCTCCGTCTCCTCGTTAATGGCTCAGCAGGACGCGGCTGGCTCGCCTCAGACCTCGCCTTTTCAGCTGGCAGCACAATGAGCTCCTTCCCTGCAGCTCCTCTGGCACCGAGCCCGGCCTTGGTGACAGCCAGAACGTGGGAGCAGGAGCCATCCAGAGCTGAATCCTGCTCCGGGCACGGAGTCGCTGTCCTCGTTTGCCTGTGGGAAATGTGGAATGGGCGATGCGCCTCTCCCTGTTCACACTCCGTCCGTGTGGTGCTGGGGGGAGCAGCAGGAAGAGCATTGCCAGCAGGGCAGGGAGGGATCCTGCCCCTCTGGGCAGCCCTGCAGGCACCTCTGGAGTGCCGTGTCCAGCTCTGCAGCCTCAGCACAGCAGGGCCAGGGAGCTCCCGGAGCGGGGCCGGCGGAGGCTGCGCAGCTGAGGAAGGGCCTGGAGCATCTCCGTGCCCAGGAAAGGCTGAGGGAGCTGGGGCTGCTCAGCCTCGAGAGGAGCCCCAGCTGAGAGGGGCCCTCAGCCCTGGCTGGCCCTGGCTGCAGGGAGGGCTCCGAGCAGGGCCCGGGCTCTGCTCCGGGGGCCCAGCAATGGCACCAGAGCCACGGGCAGGGCCTGAGCCCAGCGATTCCCCTGCACAGGAGGCACAACTTGTGCCCTGGGCAGTGCCCAGCCCTGAGCACATTGTCCACAGAGGCTCTGGGCTCTCCTCCCTGGCAGGAGGGTTTCTGCTGGGTTACTCTTGCTTATAACCTGTTTTTTACTCAGCAAAAGTTCTCAACTGCAGTTGGGTTATTTTTACAATCGAATTTGCCGAGGCCGAAGCTCAAGGATGGATCAACAAGTCATTAACTACAACAGTGCTATTTTTCATTTTCCATTTCCAAGGGGTAAATCATGTTGGGGAGGTGATATTCAATCATGAGACCATCGCTTGGAAAGGGGCTTGTTCATCCAGAGCATGATAAATTGATTTTTGGGGAGGACGACTTTCTCCCGTGGCTGAGTCTGGAGTATCCTCACAGGGTTTCTCTTTGAGAGACTTTGCACCTCTTTGATGACAAATACAAAGCACCCGTGGTTATCATCTGAATTTATGGCTCTGCAGCGTTGTGCAAGGCGCAGCTTCACTGTCCTTAGTGCTCAATAGAGTATTATGTGCTTGATATTAAAAACCTGCAGAAGTGTCAGGACAATTCCGGGTTGTAGACGAAAGGCAGCCACTTGGAGGAGTAAAAAAAAGCTTTATGTAAACTGCACAATGGGAGAGAAGTTAATACGTCCTCCTGGGAAAGAGGTGGGAGCTGGTTCTGTAAAATACAATGAAAGGGGTAAATCATCTCCCTCAGAGGAGAAATCTGTGTGAAAGTTCAGTGTTGGGACTCTCTTTGGCTTTTTGTCCTCCTCCTGTCATCTCCCTCAGCACTCACAGAGAAAAGAAAACAAAGCAGGTGAGCTTTGTGGGTGGTTCTGTGCTTTTTCTTTCCAGAAGCTCTCATCTGTAATCTTTCCAACTCTTTTGTGGATGTTCGTCCTCAAGTGATGTTCCCTTCCGCAATTCCAGCCCTCAGTCTCCTGTGAACTTCGATTTGTACCACTGTGTGCATTCACCCAGGCCCTGGTGTGTTTGGTAGGGATTAGTCAGGGATCAGTTCTTGCAGCTCTCCTGGTTCTCACACCCAAAGCACTCTCTGAGCCCTGCTCGTCCTGTCCTTCCTCTTCTTGTGCCTTCTAAGAAACGGGTGGTGGAGACTAGTGAAAGGTTTAGCAAGGAAGGGAATAAAAAAAGTTTGTGTGTGAGTGTTTGCATCCATGCTGGGGACAAATCCCTGCTGGGCAGGGGGATGGAGCAGCTCTGCTATGGGGAAAGGCTGGGAGAGCTGGGGGTGCTCACCTGGAGAAGAGAAGGCTCCAGGGAGAGCTCAGAGCCCCTTCCAGGGCCTAAAGGGGCTCCAGGAGAGCTGGAGAGGGACTGGGGACAAGGGCTGGAGGGACAGGAGCCAGGGAATGGCTTCCCAGTGCCAGAGGGCAGCGATGGATGGGATATTGGGCAGGATTTGTTCCCTGTGAGGGTGGGCAGGCCCTGGCACAGGGTGCCCAGAGAAGCTGTGGCTGCCCCTGGATCCCTGGCAGTGCCCAAGGCCAGGCTGGACATTGGGGCTTGGAGCAGCCTGGGACAGTGGAAGGTGTCCCTGCCCATGGCAGGGGTGGGATGGGATGGGCTTTGAGGTCCCTTCCAACCCAGGACTGTGTTGGATTGTGTGATTCTGGGATTCAGCTTCTCAGGAGGTGTGAGGAAGCATCCAGTGCAGGAATGGAGGAGGCAGGAAGTGTTCCAGCCCTGGGCTGTGGATGTGAAAACAGGTGTTTGCCATGTGAAAACAATTCCAAACAGGCCTAACCTTTTTCCCATCCAAACTCCTGCCCTGATTTTGTTGGCCAGGGTACTGGTACTTGATAAGTTTGGCTTTAGTCTTTGGCCCTTGCACTTCTGATGTTCCAGGATTACTAAAACTTCCTGGCCTGCTGAGGAAAGTCTCTTCATGGCACCTTGTCACACAGAGCCACTGCCCATGAGCTGAGAAATTGTTTGCAGGCCGATGATCAGATCTGGGTACTTTGTTTTCTGCATGCCCAGAGAGAGCAATATCAGATTTTTTTCCCCCCTTTTCCACAGTCAAGACCAGTGACAGAGCTCAGAAGCAAATGGGACTTGTCACTCTGTATTCCCTCCATCATCAGAAGCTGATTCCTGCTGCTCTCTCATGTCCCAGACAGTAATAAATCACATTTTCTGAGCCCAGCCAACGTGCTGATTTGCAAACATGAAGCAGCAGCTCATCAAAGGATGCATTTCGCATTTTTCGGGAGTAGACATTGCATTAACCTGGAGTGGTGCAAATTGCAGCTGCAGCGAGTGAAATGAAGCCTCGCTACTTGAAAGTTCAGTGCAGACTTGATGTATGCAAAAGTAATTAAAACTCAATTTGTTGTGTTTTCAGAAGAGACTTCAAACACATTTGACAGAGAAATCACGTCCCTTTGTATCACAAGGTGTTTCCAATCTTGTCATTTTCCCACTTGTCAGCTTGGGTTTGGAACGAGAGCTCGTACTTCCAAGCAGTCTCTGTCTCAGGCAGTGATCACCCAGCAGTAAGAATAAATAATTGTTCCTACCTGGATTTTCCAGGTGGATGCCCCCCAAGGTTGTATAAAATGGGCCCAAACTTCCTCACAGCCGTTCGTCCTGTGTTTGAACAAATCAAAGAGCCGCTGCTACGCTGATTTCCATCCCTGGGTGTATCTCTTCCCAAAAATGCCGCTTCCCCCTGCTCCAGGGCTTCTTTTCCGAAGTGTCTTTGTGCTTCAGAAGCCCTCAGCCACCTCCTGAGCTGAGCACAGGGCAGGCTTTCCTGGGGCGTGGTTTTCACTGCTGGGGTCAGCAGTGCTGGCTTTTCCAGGGAGCAGCAAAAGTGGAAAGCAGGTCTGGTGAAAGCAAGATTTGAGGGAGGATTTTTGTGTGCTCACAGCTGGCCTGGCACAGCCCTGCCCGTGGCAGGAATGAGATGGTCTTTAAGGTCCCTTCCCACCCAAACCATCCTGGCATTCTGATTTAGTGTGGTTTAAGCCCTGGTTTCTTGCCTCTGAGCTGCCACCCTGACTCCCAGCTGATGGCTTTTGATTCTCTGAACAAACAGCCCCTGGATGATAAATTCCCCTTTTCTCTCTCTCTCAGAATCAAGACTTTATTTTACATATTTGGCTTCTCTCCCTTTCTTCCTGCTTTCTATCCTTTGAATCAAATAGCCTCTTACAGTTCATAGCACCGGTATTTTTTTCCGAATCACTGATTCCCTAATGTTGTCCTAACCACTTCCAACATTCCCTTTCTCTGCTGTCAGGAGCGAGGTTATCCCTACGTGGCTTTTGGGGAAACTCAGCTCTGTGTTTTAGCACAGGCAAGGCAGAACAGTTCTGTTTAATCCAACTTGTCTGTCTCCCATCCTTTCCCTGTTCCCAGTGAACTCTGGAATTCTGGAGTTCTGTGGGAGGAAACAGCCCTTGAAAAGCTCTGGGAGGAACCACGGAGAGTCATTTGTGGGATGAACAGAGAGGGAATTGGGGCAATAAAGGAGCAGAATCTTTAAAGCAGTGAAGTCATTGTTATGTAGTGTTGTTATTTCCATGTTGGGGTGGAGCCTGAACCCTCAGGAGTGTGGGGGTCTCCAAGGAATCCCCGCTTGGTTTGCTGCTGACACTTTTCTCATGTTCCTGCTTCTCTTCTTGATTGTTCTGGATGCTTTATGATACGCTTGGCATTTTTAAATAAAATTTTGGGTTGAGTCCCTGATGTTATTTTTTCCATCTCTTCCTAGAAGAAAACAGCTCTGAACTGTCCTTCCTTTCCCCACAGGATGCTTTGGAGGTCTTAAGTCAGAGTTAGGTGCAAAGTGGAGTAAATATTGGGGGTGAAATAAGGGAATCGCAGGCATCCATCTTCCTGGGAGGCTGCAGGATAAAATGGGAAGGGGAGCAGCTCCTGAGGCCCCTGCCTGCACCTTTCTTTCCCAGTGTAGAAGCTTACATAGAGTTGTTCACTGTGCTGTGAAGGTGGCTGGGAATCCAAGCAGAGCTCCTCTTGGAGGAGAATTATTTTTGTTAAACGGCAAAGGATTTGTTTCCCGAAGAAATTGTTCCCATACTGCCTTCAGGGGAGAGAACGCAGAGTGAAATTCTGAAGTGCCTGTTCTGTCAGGAACACTTTGCTGTCAGGAGCCTGTGCAGTTTTATTGACCAGCTACTCAAAACCCCTTGTGCCCGGACAAGGAATGAAAGCACCAAAGTGCTGCCAGTTGTGTGTAACTCAGAGCCGAGCTCGTTGCAGGTGTCATGTGAAAACACTGATTTACTGGAGATCTTCTCCTGCTGCATCTGAGTCGCTCCAGTGAGAGCTCTGCCTGCCCAGCCTGCCCTGCCAGCCCCTTCAGCCCCATCACAGGCGTTTATTTAGCAGGAAAACGTGGAAAACAGGGAGGAGAGGGGAGGTGTGCTGTGTGAGTGTGAGGCCTGGCATGGTGAACGTGGCCTTGCAGCCCCCTGGCACTCGGAGCAGTGTGAGAGAAGGGTTTGGCTCTTGGGTCAAACACCGTGGGCTGGAAGGACCAAATGAATCCTCATCCCCAGGTGTCCCTCAGGTGGATTTACCCATCTCCTCATGCTGTTTAACACGGTCAGGAGCTGTGAGCACATGTGACATCACCAAGGGTGCAGTGGCCATTAAAAGCATTATGGCACTGGAGCATTTGGATGAACCCAGCTAAAATGGGGCTAAATTACCCCTCACACACAATTACTGTGGTGTGGCTTGATGGAGGGAAAGACTTCCCTGGTTATTGCAGCACCTCTCCTCCTTCGAGGACGTGGCCAGAGTGGGAGGCTGGAAGAGTGATTCAGGATTTGTCCCGAGCAGTTTTTCTGTGGGGTTTCCATGCGGAGCTGTTGGTGTTTGGCACCGAGCTGAGGGATCTGTTGCAGGCAGACTGATGTGTGGGTGTGCACCTGCGGAACAGAGTGTCAAATATTATGGGTGTGTAAATTTTAATCACTATTAGTCCTTTATTTCTGTGAATTACGGCTTCTCTATTAAGTGGCTGTCTCAGGGTTTTTAAATATATCTGTTCTTTTATGACTGCCTTTCAAGCACGTGATTATCCTGGGTAAAAAGGGAAAGAAGGGAACAGTTTATGCTGTTTTAAGGGATCTCAGCCTCTGAGTTTGGTCTGTTACCTTTGACATGAGACTGCAGTGACCACATGTCCCGGTATCACTTATCAATCACCTATCAAAAGTGATTTTCGGTTTAATTGAAGGATAAATTAAAACTGACTCTTTAGTTCTCCTGTTTTATTTGTTTATAGCTTCAACTTTTGTTTTCGATTAGGGTATTTTTGGGTAACATTTTGACATAGAATCATTCAGGTTGGAAAAGCCCTCCAAGACTGAGTCAACCATTAACCCAGCGCTGCCAAGGCACGTCTAAATCCCTGTCCCCAAGTGCCACATCCACATGGCTTTTCAACACTTCCAGGGATGGTGATTCCACCTCCTCCAGCAGCCCCTTCCAATGCCTGACCACTCTTCCTGTGAAGAAATACTTCCCAAAATCCAATTTAAACCTGCCCTGGGGCAGCTTAAGGCTGTTTTTTCTTGTGCTGAAATGCTTCCAGACTATTGCGAAAAGCCAGGGAATGAAAGTGAGCTCTGAAAAGCAAGAGAGGAGGTTTGCAACTAGGAAATAAATTTGGATGGCAGGTGTTTGGGGCAGATGAGCAAAATGTGTCTTTGTTCTCAGTGTATTCTGCTGGGAACATCCCAGTGTTTTACAGGAGATTATTTGATCTGTCTTAGGAGGACTGTGAAAAATGAATAAATCAGGGTTTTGCTCACAAAAGGCTTTGAGTACCAAAAAGGGTCAGTTTGCCCTCCTGGAATTGCAGCCGTAATTCCAGGTTAGGAGGTGCTGAGCCAAAATTTGGGACAAACACTGCAGCTCAGCAGGGCAGGCTGTGTCCTTCTACAGAACGCGTGGGGGAGAAGCCGTTTGCATTTGGGTTTGTTTGCTTTTGAGATTGAAACTTGTTATTTATCAAGGGAGGAGTGAGGCACATTAGACAGGCGTGCCCTGAAGGGTGTTTGGGCTTTTCAGTATTTTATCCAGGGTAAATATGGAACTCATCCCTTCTCTTTGGTCTCTCTTTGTTCACATCTGGCCTCCAGAAGGACTGGGCTAAGGGAGCGCGTGTGAGGAAAAGCTGCCAGCATCTCCCACTCTCTGCACATTTTCCTGAGTTTCACCTTAACTCCTTGAGTTCCTCAGAAATCAAAGTGAGCAAACCACGCCTTCTGTTGCTTTCCCCGAGGATCCCAGATGTCTCTCTCCCTCCTTTTTTCAGCCTCCTGATGAATCAGGCAGAGCTGTTCGTTTTTTTGGGAGCTGTCCAGCTGAGGGGGAGAGTGTGGGATCAGTGCTCCTTCTGGGGTGACACAATCCTGCGTGTGCCTTTAGGCTGAGGCAGAGCTTACATCAGACAAAATAGCCGTGAGTCACACAAGAATCAAGGGTCTGGGGTTCCAGAGGTCACCTCTCCACCCCCCTGAGCAGGGATATATATTACAGTTGTAAAGATCTTGGAGAACCCGGAGAAATGCGTGTCTGTGTATGTATTTTTCAAGGTTTTGTATGGTTTTTGAGGATGTGCATCTCCCCTTGGGAGTGGGTCTACCTGTAACAAAATCCTAATAACAATAATAATAATCATCATCATCGAAAAAAAATCCAAACTAGTTTTCTATTCTCCCAGAGAGGAGGCACCTGGAAAAACCCCATTTATTTTGCTTTGGCTGCAGAGTTTTGTTTTGTTGTGTAGGTCACCTAGGATATAGTTGGGAATGACCATCCCTGCAGGCAGAGCATTTCCTCTGGGATCATTCATTAGGGACTCTCCACTTCTCCTTTGAAGGGGAATGTTGGCAGTTTGGTGACAAGGTGGACTGGATGATCCTGGAGGGTTTTTCCTACCTCAGTGACTCGGGGATGTCCCCAGGCTGCCACTCTCTGGCTCTCAGCGCTCTGTGCCTTCCTCTCATCTGGGTTTTAGTCTCTACCTTGAAAGCCCAGGGAAAGTTTCTTTATCCTTTTTTCAGCTGCTCTCAATTCTCCCAGCCCCTCTCTGCCCCCGGGCTGCTGTTACAGATTTCGGCACTCGCCTCCTTTCTTTCCATTCCTTGCTTTTCCAAACGCTCCTGCAGCCAGGGTAGAAACTGGGATGGAGCTCTGCTCTTATCTCCAGTAATCCCTCCTCTGGAGTGTGCCTTGATTTAAATCCAAGAGGTGTGACTGAAGTCACCGCTTCAGGCTGCAGACGTTGTACGCGTTGATTCATGGCTTCAAGCCCAGTTTCAAAACCATTTCTTAAAAGCCAGTGTTAAAAAGCGGTTTTAAGAGGTCGTTTTTTGGTAGCAGGTCCCTGCCAGGGAGGTGGGGCCAGCTTGGTGAATATTTCTGCTTTTTGGGCACCTGAGCTCGGGTTTGTGCTGGTGTCAGACTCTCCTAAATAAACCTTGGCGCTGGAAATCACCCCCCAGCAAGAGGATTTTCCGGGTCCTGTTTTTGGGAGACTGTCCTAGTGACTGCCCCAGTTCTGTCACATTGGGACTGCCTCCCCCAGAGGGTTTTAGAGGAGGTGAAATCAGTTTGTTCAACTCGGAACGGGTTTGCTGAAGCGTGAGAAGGGACTTGTAGTGTCACCAGATACAGCTGGAGGTTTGAGAGTCAGAATGCAGGTCTTGCTTCATGTACCCTCCTCTTGGGTTTTATCCAAAAGGGAAAAAGCTCACTGGAGGGTTTTTGGGAGTGGGATACGGATGAGGCTCT
The DNA here is from genome assembly GCA_026261815.1 of Monarcha castaneiventris obscurior. Lineage (NCBI taxonomy): Eukaryota > Metazoa > Chordata > Aves > Passeriformes > Monarchidae > Monarcha > Monarcha castaneiventris. Next base: position 507,884 of record JAMPIT010000104.1, on the reverse strand, counting down.
GCAGGGTCATCAGTCTCCAGGCTGACCAGGTGCCCTGTGCTCAGTTCCTCTTCATTTGCTCAACTCTGAAAGATGGAGCTTTAAACTCCTGCTGCAGGTGCCAGCTTAAAACCAAATCAGTCTGGAAAATGCTGTCAGAATTTATTTGGCTTTTCCCAGGGAGACATCTGAGGAAAAATGGTATTTTCTTCATATTCAAAGCACTCCTGCAACAATTTGCAGTGGGAGAACAACTTGAAATTTGGCAAAATATGCATTATTTATTTTTTTCCTCACTGATACTGTAGTTATTATGTCAGAACGTTCCCGAATTTGGGAAAGGAATAAACCTGTCAGGGCTTACAGTTCCCACATGCTCAGGGGCAGGGTAACTTGTGATGCATCTCAGGTGCCATTTTTGAAATACATTCAGCATTGCTAAGGGAAACCTGCAGATCCAGACTGATATTTCCTGAAGAAAACTTCCTGCAAACAATCATTCCTCAGTTTTCAGAGCAGAGCTTGAATAACATCCAACAAATCAAGCTGCAGTCCAACTGTGAAACAGGCACAGATGAAATCAAATATCGAATAGTCATTCATGAATCCTGCACCGAATTGAGGGAATCCTCCTCCCACCCCTCCTGGCATTTTTGGAGTTGTGTGATGGAATTTATATCCTAGGAATACATGAGCTCGTGCTGAGCCCTGCTTTTTTATATTCCTCGTTTTTCACCAGAAGTGTTTGTATTTTTCAACCTGGCATGGAAATGGGATGAATAATTAGTGCTTCATGGCAGAACCAGCCTTCTTTTTTTTCCCTAAGGGTCCAGGACCTGAAGAGGGCCCAGTAATGTGAATGATGACTCAAATCCATTGCTCTTATCCATGTTTCAAAGGCACTGCTGGGATAGACAGGAAAAAAATAAGGAATTAGGCCTTCCAGGTGTCTCCTGGGTACGGAGAAATACAAGGCAGGAATGTCCCTGGCTCATTCCCCGTGTTCAAGGCTTTACTGGACAACAGAAGAAACTCTGTTATTGTATAGAAATCCACTTGGGGTTCTCAGATACCCTCTTGGATATTCTTGTATCTTTAAAATTAGGATTTGTTTGGATTTGGGAGCCGTGGAAGATTTTGGCTTGGAGCAACAAGTGCCCTTTCTCCTGTACGGGGAGGAAAAAGGGAGATCTGATAATGCATTGCAAAAATTTAGTCTATTACATAAATTACACCCAGGCTGACGAGTTCCTGAGGTCAGCTTAATCTGTTTTGTTCTGTGCCTGGAAAGGAAAAACGACCATTTAATTATTGGGAGAAAAAAATGATCCTCCTGATTGAGGGAGTCACATGAATGCAATTTACTTTGTCCTTCCATTCATTTGAGGGACGTGGATGCAGTTCAGCCAGAGATGTTATTTAAAGTTTAATTGGGTGGACTCAGGGTGACAAAACCCGCAATGTCCCCATCAAAACAAAACCTCTGTGCTTTGCTGGTGGTGTTGTAGGGGACAGAATTGATCCTGCTTTGTTCAGACGTGCTTCAGTCATCTGCATTTTTACTTTTCTGTGGTTAAAATGATACGTGTTTCACTCGGCATCCTGGGGAAGTTATTCAGGAATTCGCCAGAGCACAGGCCCTGCCACAGGCTCCCCATCCCTGGAAGTGGCCAAGGCCAAGGTTTTGGAGCAAGCTGGGATAGTGGAAGGTGTCCCTGCCCATGGCAGGGGGTGGAATGAGATGAGTTTTAATGCCCCTTCCAAGCGATTCCATGATTTCCCATGTATAGATGACTTTCCAGGCGCTATTTCCATGATTCCTGAAATCAGGGCCAAGATGCACCAGGAGCAATTCAGTGTCAGCCTGTTTTAAGAAGGGCTGTGAGAAAACCCCCGCCCTAAATCGTGGCTTTAGTTTCAACACTGTGCCCGTTCCCCATTCGGAAGTGCAGCATTCCACAGCCACCGCGGAGAAGATTCCCGGCGGCTGGGGCACAACCCCGTGAATAATTCCATGAATAATGCGGACCATTATCAGTCCGTGTTTCCAAACAAACACCAGTGTTAGCACATCTTCAGCGGACCGGCTCTGAAGTCAAGCAGCCACTTAGCAATTAAAACTTTAATTGCTCCACAATTCAATTTGCAACGACAATGTAATTAGCACGCAGAGTTTAATTTGGGAGAGTGAGGCTGTGGCTGAGAGGCCTGAGGCTCGGGGATGTGTGCTGGGGACCGGGGCAGCAAGGGAAGCTGTTCCCTCTTGGATTTCACGGAATATCCCCAAGGATCGTTGAAGTCCAACTCCTAGGACCAGTTTTTCATGGAAAAAGCTTAATTTCATAACGTTTTGGTGCATCTCCCTGAAATCTTGCAAAGCAACAGGGGTGAGGTGAGGCTCTGGCACAAGTTGCCCAGAGCAGCTGTGGCTGCCCCATGCCTGGAAGTGTCAAAGGATAAAGAAGCAAGGAGCTGAGACTTGTGAGTGTCTGCAGAACCCAAACTATTTTGAATTCTGCGTGGTTAAAGGGATTTTTGGAGGTATTTTTGTTGGGAGCAGGTTGGTGGCTTGTGGAAGCATTGATCTCTTGTATTGATCCTTGACTCCGGTCGCCTTCTCATGTTCATCGTGGAAAGGAAATGGCTGGAGCCCTTGGAACTGGAGAATTGAAGACACTGAGATTTTTGTTTTATGCTCTATTTGAAAAATCATATGCATTGCCTGCCATTATGGAATAATTTCTTGCAGCTGACAGAAAAGTGCATCGTTCATATGCCAGCTAAAGCTCCCCCAAATCAGCTCAAGCTGTAAATTAAATATGATGTTGAATTCAATAATGCTCAATATTTAGACTGAAAAGCAGCATTTTATGATTCTCCTGCCTGGAGAGAAGCATCTCTTGCATTATTTAGTGTTTGTCTGATGGAGATGCCAAGGCAAGTTGCAGATGTATCTCCATTAATTGATCAATATTGTGTTGCATTTCATTTGGTTTCTTTATCTGGTTGACACAGCAGAATAATTTGTTTTTCTCCATGGAAAACTGCACTGTATAGGCTGCCAGGTAGGAAAAGAAAATGGGAAAAAATCCTACAGCAGTCCTTTGACCTTTTAATGCCATGAGAGGTGAATTTTGCTCGTGGTCTGGGCATCCTGTGGGGAGGCGTTTAATGTTCCGGATTGCTTAGTTACACAGCAGGAGAATGTAATTCTAAATAAATTGTAATTAAAGAGCACATTAATTGCTAAACCATAGTGGAGGAGGGGCAGCCTCTCCGTGCCTCTGCTCCTGCTCCAGTGTCAAAGATGAGATCCCTCCACCTTTCGATTCCAGCCTCACCCAGGCTCCTGTCCTGTTCAGTCCTTCTCTTGTGCACTTGGAAAAAATGGATCTGTTTTCTCCTGCAGCAGCTGAGTTTGGCTAATGAAGTCTCTGGCGGGCTGGTTTGTGGCTTGGTAGAAAAATGCAGTGTCTGAGGAGGACTGGGGAGGTGCTCAGCTCTGGAAAAGCACTTTGGAGAAGGGATGGGGGAGCAGCAGGGGTGGGCTCGGAGCCCTGGAACCCCCTCAGCACTGTACCTGGGACAGTGGGGACCAGGCAAAGGGGATCACATGGCTCTGACCCTCTCTTGAGCCAGTCAGTCTCTTCCTGAAGATCTCCTAGGAACTGGATGCAGCTGAGTGCAGAGGCTGCAGAGCTGGAGCAGCTCATCCTTGCAGGAACCCCACAGGGACAGCCCCAGGGCCCTGTTAAAACCCCACTACAGCCCTGCCCAGACACTGCTCATGTTCTGCAGGGGAAACCTTTCCCCTGGAGACGGTGGGTGGGATATCTGCATTCACACCTAAATAACTCTGGCAGGTTGCAAGTTGATCCCCTCTTCTGCAAGAGAAATTAATTTGGTTTTGTTTTTTTAGAGCACTGTTTTATCCATTCTTGCCAATACCTGTACTATCGTGCTGGGAGATCTTCTCAATCCTTTCAAAACAAGAATTTTAATTTCATCACCAATGTGTTTCATGTGCCCCCCAACACCTGGGAATAATGCGATCCCATCCGTGCATTACTGATCAGAATTGTCCATCTTTCTTTGGAATCCATGAGCCAAAAGTGAAGTCATTCCCTTTACAGGTTTTTGTTGTAGAGCTTTTTCTGACAGAGCTTTTTGCAGAAAAAGCTGCTGAAACTCAGCTCTATTAAACAAAAAGCTACGTCCTTCAAAATAATTTGAGAATCTCGGAAGTGTGTGAGGCCCCACTAAAGGTTCATATTGCTCATTCTTGAGATAAACATGTATTTTTGTGCTTCTAATTAGATTGATACTTAATATGAAGAAATGAATCAAACATTTATAAAAACGATCATAAAAATTAACTTGTAATGAAGACATCTGAATCCCCCCAAACTCTGCTTCTTTATTACCGAAAAAGCTGCCGCCATTTTACACTCCCACAACCCAGGTAAACCTTTTAGGTCACAATAATTCCCAAACAGCCACTTTCAGCTGGATAAATAATCATCTTTCCTGACCTAAACGAGTCTGTGTTTCAGTCCTCTGATTGTATTCCATGATCCCTTGGGCTGTTCCCCAGTTTGGGGTGTGAGGGGAGGCTTTTTGGTGGCCGCTAAGATTGGAAACCTTGGCTCCTTTTTCCCGCCCTTTCTTTTGGCGGGAATATCCCCATGGCCCCCTCACGTCTGTCCCCTCTTCCTTCCCTTCTCCCGGCTCTTGCTTCTCAAATCTGGCTCTTCAAACCCCTGAAGCTTTAAAGGATTGGTCACTTTCCAACCTCCCAGCTTGGTCCTGAGCTCCCTTCTTTCCATCCAACCTTGGATTTTAACCCCTCCTCACACCTCCCTTCCTGGCATGGTACAGGTAAGCTGATAAGGCAGATTTTCCCTCATAAAATGAGATATTCAGAAAGGCAAGGGGTTCAGAGATGGGAATTAAATAATAGGCACAGGTCAGAGTAATTTTCTTTTTTATAATAGTTCTGTTATTCATGGATGAGTGTTCTCAGGGATTAGTTTCTCAGGGAAAATGAGCAAAATTACGTCGCCGTTTTCCTGTGTGGTGTTAAAGACCTAAATCTTTTCCTTTTTGAATACAAAAAATTGGGGGAAATTTCACCTGAAAGTGTAGTACGTGAAACAAAGTTCACGCTGAGTTTAGTGTGCTGTAAGTACGTCCTGACCATACAGATGCTCCACTAAAAAACCCTCAAGTGTTGAAAGTTTCTGTATGCAGCAGTTGGTTTTGACCTTTTTCTGAGTTTATGTGCTCTCCTTCATAATACATTTAACTCCTTTTGAAGCTGTAGGGCTCTGGTGTTTTTGTTCACAGTACAGAATCCCAGGATGGTTTGGGCTGGAAAGGACCTTAAAGCTCATCCCATCCCACCCCCTGGCATGGGCAGGGACACCTTCCACCATCCCAGGCTGCTCCAAGCCCTGTCCAACCTGGCCTGTAATCAAATACATTTTAAAACTCAAATCTGAAAAACATTATTCTTCCTTTTAAAATGCCTGAAATTATTTAATTGCCCTTTTAAAACAGTCTTTTTCTCTTCTTTTTCTCACAGATGGGAAGGTTGAAGTGACAAAAGAGGGAGTGAAGCTCTGCACCATGGGACCTGGCAAAGTTTTTGGAGAGTTAGCCATCCTCTACAACTGCACCCGGACAGCTACTGTCAAAAGTAAGAGCATGTTGGATGTTTTCTCTTCTCCTCACTTGGAAGTTGCAGCCTCTTTCAGCTGTTTCACTCTCTCAGTAAATTAAACTCTTTAGGGTATGGATTTCGGTATGGAATTTAGCCACTGTGTGTGTGAAGAAGATGCAGAGGAAATGCTTCATTCAGTCACTGAGGTTGATCCTATCCCATGCAGAGGAGCCTGAAGCTTATACCACAGTTTTCCTTACAATTCCTGCTGAATCTCATGATAATTTTTTTTTGTTGTTGTTGCTTAGACGAACCTTTCTGACCTGTGTTAAGTTTTCAAGGGAAACTCAATAAGCCAAGCTTAGTTTTTGTTCAGGACAAGTCATTGTTTTCCCACTAAGCTGACTAGAATAAATCAGGAAAAATAATCTGGATGGCACTTGACCCCCTGCTCTAAACTTCTCAGCACTTCTCCTGTAATCTGTTTTCTTTTATGAATGTTCTGGGCAAAGGCTTGTCTTCCACAATTAAGCAGAGGAAATAAATCACATTACTATGTACAGCTTAAATAGGTTTTTGTTCAAATTCAGATACAGAGTTGAGATGAGGGATCTAGGATATCAGATAGGTGTCTGAGGCAGAGGGAGATAATAAATAGTTGTGTGGTTCTAAGGTGCTGTGGAGGAGGAGTCAGAAGGGTACAGATGGCACAGAATAACCCAAACAAGTGGTACAAATTTGAATAATACGAACTAGTGGTACCAGAATAATGAGCTGTGTGAGTCCCTGCTCAGAAGAAAGCCTTTTCCAAACACCTAATTGTGCTTCAAAAAGAGAGAAAGGACAAGAACAAGTGGGCAGGGATGAGAAAGCAGGAATAGATAAGTGGATTATTTTCTGCAGGACGTGCTGTTTTCCATAGTGCTGAAGGATGTGACCGATGGTCTCTGTTCTCACCCGTGCAAACCTTGCCTTTTCTCAAGTGCTGGGTACCTCAGGTGATGGTGATAAATTCAGATAAGCAGCAGCTTTGTGTGATAAATACAGCTGGGGAAGGTTGGGAAGAGCAGAGGGAAAGGTCAAATCCTAGAAAAGGCAGTGAGAGGAAGGTTGTTGTTTAGTTCCCCTTAGGAATGCAGAGCTAAGAGGCACCTGATCCTCCACTCCCACGAGTGGAACCCCCCATAACCACTCTGTTCCTGTGGCCATTCTCACCTGGGAATTCCCACAGGGAATTGCACACAGCAGGTCCTGCTGTCACATTTCCTCTTACTGCCTTTTCCACGGCCTCAGGCTCCCCTCCTGAGCAAACCTCCAGACTGGCACGTGGCACTCAGCTGTCCCAAATCCCTTTGTCCTGGTTAAACTGGGGGCAGCAGTAAGGTCACTGCTCCAGCCATCCTCAGAGAGACCTTGCCTCAAGGAAGAGGAGTGTGTGTTCCTGTTGCTCTGGTCCTTTCCCACCAGCACTGTGTAATTAGAGTTCTGCTGGGCTTTAATCTCCTTCCCAGGGCCTTCGAGGGACTTGGAGGAATTTTATCTCTTGTTAGTGCACAGATCAGTAGCAGTTGTGGTTGTAATGAGCTTGGGGAGCTGCTGCAGCTCACCCTCGCTGAGCTGAGGTGTTCACATCACCTCAGGGCAGAGTATTGACTCAGCTGATCCTACACAGCTTCAAACACCTGTTTGTTCCTTTGGGAAATGAGCAATAAATGTGGTAAATCCCCTTTCTAGGTGAATGGTGGCAAATATTCCATTAAGCCTGGGGGTAACTGCTGCCGCCATTTTACACTCCCACAACCCAGGTAAACCTTTAGGTCATAATAATTCCCAAACAGCCACTTTCAGCTGGATAAATAATCATCTTTCCTGACCTAAACAAGTCTGTGTTTCAGTCCTCTGATTGTATTCCATGATCCCTTGGGCTGTTCCCCAGTTTGGGGTGTGAGGGGAGGCTTTTTGGTGGCCGCTAAGATTGGAAACCTTGGCTCCTTTTTCCCGCCCTTTTTTTTGGCGGGAATATCCCCATGGCTCCCTCACGTCTGTCCCCTCTTCCTTCCCTTCTCCCGGCTCTTGCTTCTCAAATCTGGCTCTTCAAACCCCTGAAGCTTTAAAGGATTGGTCACTTCCAACCTCCCAGCTTGGTCCTGAGCCCCATTAAGCCTGGGGGTAACTTCGATCATCCCAAGGTTTATCCCAGGAGAAATGAAACCGGTGACTGTAGTGAGAACAGACAGTCAACACTGGTGGTGAAGAAGCATCAGGGAGCATCATCCAGCTCCCATTTGGAGATACACTTTAACTCAGAGCTTCCCAGCGTTCAGGAGAGAGCTTTCCATCACCTCCAGAGCGTCAGCAGTGTGTTTTGATGTGCCTGCCTGTACTTGATTACCAGGACATTAAGTGCTGCGTTCTGAGGGATGAAGTTGCAGCAGAGGCTGAGTGAAGGATGGATTTATGGGGGTGTTTAGCTCAGCGTTGCAGCTGGGCCATGATGAGGTGTCAGCTGAGCTGACACCTCCTGCTGCAGCTCGGTTTTATGTGTACCCTGGCTTTGATTTGTAAATAATAAAGATTTTAGTGTCATTACTCACTATTAAGTCTACACGGGCTTTTCAGCTCGTGCTCACTCTGCAGGAGCAAACTTCAAATATAAATCACTGGAGGAAGGGCTTTGTCTTTGCAATAGAATTTAGGAGACATTAAAATTTAATGATTCTGATCTGATTCCTGCCTCATAACGACCTCTTTAATAAGGCAGTCCAGGGCTTTGCAAAGCCTACCCCAGAAGCACTACTATATTTTTTCCCCATTATTGCAGTCTTAAATAAAAGCAGGGTGGGGTTTGAGTCCAAGCAGGGCCTGGGAAGGACCCAAACCCTTGGGTGTTGAGGAGCACTGGGGAAGGCAGGGACACATCTCCTGACATGTGGCCTTATTTTAAGATAAATGCACAATCTTTGACATCTGATTTTGGTTTGGTTATTCTGCAGTGTTTGCTTTACTTTTCCAGATAATACAGAAAGAATAATAGTGGGGGGTTTTGGGGTTTTTTTTTGGTTTGCTTTTTCTTCTTCTGGTAGAAACTGGTCAGTTTGCTCCAAGTATGCAATTGTCAAGGCTTTCCGTCTTCTTGATGCTCACAGATCACCTTCCATGGCACACTCAGTGAAATCCAAATCAGCTGCTAATTTCTCCCTCTCTCTGTGCTGATTATCCAGAGTTCTCGAGTGCCTGCATGCAAACCTGGATGCTGCTTGCAATTCAAAGCAGAACAACAGAGTTTCCTTCCTGATTCCAACAAATAATTAAGTCCAGAATGAAGAAAACACCACTTGTTGTGGCTACACCTAAAATGATGTCTCTGATCCTCTGTTTTCAGAGACATGGGTGGAAAAAAGAGCTATGAGAGGTCAGCAAAAAAAGACAAAAAGACAAAAATCCCCCCAGCTGAACTGACGTTGTGTTTAAAACATTGTGATTCTTCATTTTGATAACAGAAAAGATGTGGGAGGAAGTGAAATTAATCTGCCATTAATATTGTGCAGAAGTGCTCATTCCTCTTAAAGAATAATGTGTGGAACAGATTTTTGCAGGTGATTTAGGGCAGATTTTGTGGAGGGAGCAGATTCTTCATCCTCTGAGGATGTTCTGCTTATTATAGAAGTGGACTTAACAGCTGAAGTGGATTCTCTTGGGGGCAAAATTCAAATAAAACCATCCCCTAGAAACATCTCCGTGCGAGGCTGATGATTTCATGGGAGTTGCGCTCCACACCAGTCCGTGTTTTCAGGAGAACTATTAGCAAAAAAAAAAAGAGCAAGCAGAGGCTGAAGTTATTAAACTCTAAATTATGTAAATCCTTTTGCTGGCCCTCAAAAGGCAGCACAAGAGTTCCTCAAGCTGCTGTGCTTGCCAGCTGCACTAATTGTACAAAACCCGGCGCGGCGCAGCGGGATTAAGGCGGGAGCTCAGCCGTTCCCTGCCAAGCCTGGATGAGTTTGGATTTTCCACTGCTGTTTCTGTTTTAATGGAGTCCTGGGCACCGCTCGCTGCAGCCCCAGGAATGGCAGAACTTTGCGAGGGGCTCGGGAACGTGGATAATTCGTGAGGAAAAATAAGGCAGCAGTGAGTTGCCAATTAAAACTGCAGAGACTCGTTAAAAGCCTCGCGGAAGGATGTTGCCTCAGATGTTCTCCTCTAACAATTACAGGAGCCAGGGTAAAGTTTGTCCCGCTCTCCTTAAAGCACGCTTTGGAAAGAGGTTGAATTTAGACACTCCACTGTTTGATTAAAATCTCTCTGATATTACTTGGAGATCAGAAACCTGGGATGGCCCAGCCAGTCCGGTGTGCCTGGTGGGAGATAAATGGATATATAAATGGATATATCCTGGGAGAAAGTAATTTAAACTCACCCTTCCACTGCCTGTATTTTTCTGTGACCTTTACAGGTTTTGCAAGTAATGTGACAAAATGGGATTGGATTATTCCTCCAAGGGGATAATCATGAGAAAATGATGTTGAGGACAATGGATGAGGTGTCACAGGAGTTTTTTTCCCCTTTTCTTGTTCAGGAGCACCTTCAGGATGGCATCTCTGTGGCTCTGGAGATACAGGCACAGGGATGGGTGGTCCTGACTGAAATCTTAACTGAGGGACAGACCAATCCAAGAGGGATGGGGAAAACAGAATGAAAAATTTATTCACCACCTAGGATCATTCCGTACCTGGAACATCCCCAGATGTGTTGGAATAAGGTTGCCCAGAGCAGCTGTGGCTGCCCCTGGATCCCTGGCAGTGCCCAAGGCCAGGTTGGACACTGGGGCTTGGAGCAGCCTGGGACAGGGGAGGTGTCCCTGCCATGGCAGGGGTGGCACTGGGTGGGCTTTAAGCTCCCATCCACCCCAAACCAGTCTGGGATTCCAGGATTCTCAAGTTCCCCAGGCTCTGCTTCCTGTCCCCTTTTCTAAAGCCTTAAAGGAGATGCTGGAGGAAGAGGTGGGGCAGCCACAGCTTCTCTGGGCACCCTGTGCCAGGGCCTGCCCACCCTCCCAGGGAACAATTCCTTCCCAATATCCCATCCATCCCTGCCCTCTGGCACTGGGAAGCCATTCCCTGGGTCCTGTCCCTCCAGCCCTTGTCCCCAGTCCCTCTCCAGCTCTCCTGGAGCCCCTTTAGGCCCTGGAAGCTGCTCTGAGCTCTCCCTGGAGCCTTCTCTTCTCCAGGTGAGCACCTGGAGGTTCTGGCATCGTGGGCAGCTTTAAGACTGGGTATTTATTTATAGGAAAAGCTTTCAGCATTAAATCCATGTTTTAAAACTCTCTAGACCTGTTTGGCAGAGCAGATAAAGCGACAATAAATAACAAAGTAGCGTTTGTTGTGTCTGGTACAGAAGGAGGGTGATCATCATGCAGGGGAAATGGAGTGCTTCAGTTGTTCTGAAATACTTGTGGAAATAATTGTGTTGATATTTTTCACGTTGATTTAATTGCAGAGCAGAATGAGCTGAGATCCCTTCAACACGGTTATAAGGAGACGATGACTTTCTCTGTGCAACCCTTGAAGAATTAGTTAATATTAACAGCAGATGTCAGATAATTAGTTCATAAGAGCTCCCATTTCATCCCTTTTTATAGATGTCACTGAAAATGTTGCTGATGTTTGAAATATGGCCAGAGCAGCTGTGAGAAATGAGGTGACTGAACTTTGCTGCTGACAGCAAAGCTTTGCTCTGGGCAGAGTTTGATAAACAAGGGGATGCAATGGAGTATTTACCATAAATACTAATTTATGGGCTCAGTGACACATGGTCCTTTCCTGGATCAAAATGCAACAGACAGCACAGGGGCTGGATTTGCCCCATATTATATAAAATTTCTCATTCCAGACTATTTCCTGGTTCTAACAGGGGAACAAAAAGCCACTTGGTACTGTGTTTCAGAACCAAAGCAACCACTGCCTTCTGTTCTCTAAAGCCACTTTTAGAAGCTCCTTGATGGCATGAAATCACCCCAAGCTGCCCTTCCTGCTGTCCATAAAAGCAGAGTTTTCAAAGATTGTTTTGCCCATCGTAATTCAAGGTTTCTTTCTCAGAGACACTGGATTAATTTAAACATTTGATTGATCGTATTGGAGGAGTTGTGCTTCCCTGCATCTCAAGCCCGTCACTTCCAATAAACTTCCATTAAGGGAATCACAGAACCATCTCCCTAAAATAAGCTCAAATATGGTACCAGTCAGTAAAAGTTACTGCAATTTTTATTGCTTTCAGCCAGGGTGTAGCAGCACCATCTCCACTGGCTGATCCCTTGGGATCAGGAGCATCCTGCTGCCTCTGCTTCTCAGGCAGCAGTGGGCTCCAGGTCTCTCCAGCCCACAGGGAACAGGAGGGTTTTTTCAATGTTAAACCTACTGCAGGTTTCACTGATTATTAATTTTAATTACTATCCCCCGCTTCCACCTTTCATAATACTGTGGGGTTATTGTGAGGAAAAATGTGCGTGAACACCGATACTAAAATTATTCTTCTCTTAAATACTCCACAAGTGTAATGTCAGTGAAGGTTTCCTTGTTTTCCAGGCTTTTTTAGCTATGAACAAGGCAGGGCAGCCCTGGGATGGGGCTGGATCAGTAGAAAGCACCTTCCCCTTGTGTCTGGACATCCCTGGAGGAGAAGGGACAAAATCAGGGGAAATCAGAGAATCCCAGAATGGCTTGGTTTGGAAGGGATCTAAAAACTCATCCCATTCCACCCCATGCCACAGGCAGGGACACCTTCCACTCTCCCAGGCTGCTCCAAGCCCTGTCCAGCCTGGCCTCGGACACTGCCAGGGGGATACAAGCTGGCAGCTCGTGTGGGATTGCCCAGGAGGGGATGGGGAGCAGCTTTTGTGGGCAGTCAGGGGGGGCCTGGAGAGTTTGTTGTGGCTGGCAGAGCTGCTGGGAGTTGTGCTGGGAGTGGGTGGCCCGCTCTGGACGTGGCTCTGGGTTTTGGGGATGGCTGTTTTCGGAGTGTGAGGTGTGGGTGGAGCAGATGGATGTGCCATGTGCTGCATTCCCCAGTGCTGGGGGTTGTATTTAATGTATGGATAACAAAACAGAGGCAAACATGTCTCTCCTACTGCCCTGCTGACTTTGGTAGTGGCGTTTTTTTCCCTGCTTTTCCCCATCTGTCACTGCTGATTTACCTTTAGGAATCTGGAATCCCTTCCAGCAGGCTCAGTGTCCTCTTGTACATCACCCTGCTCGTTTTGGGGCTGGCACCACAATCCAGTTTCTTAGTCTTTCCCAAAAAAATACTCAGCTGAACCTGCAGCAAGCAAATTGTTTGCCACCTCCTATTTGGGGAGCACAATCCCGTCAAAATTGAATTCTTGGAATCAGCACAAAGAATAGGTGAAAACAGCAGCTCTTTTCTTCTTCCACTCAAGCTCTCCTAAATTCCCAGCTGGATGGTAGTAGTGGGGAAGGTTTCTCATATGGAGAGTACTAGGAGGAAAGCATTCCCATTCCCTGCAGCACACAAAAGAGAAAAGGTATCTATGGAGAAGGTGCATAGGACAAAATCTCAATCCATGGTTATTTCTCCTGGGATCTTGGGATCAGCTCAGTCAGGGGGCTGCTACCGGAGTCTGGGCCTCAGGTTTGCCCCTGGCTGGATTCTCTGCCTCCTTTGAATGCCCAGGCACAAACATGGAGCTGCTCTGGGGGTCGGAGCTGCTGGGTGTGAAGAGTGGATGCTGTTCTGTCATTGTGGGGCTTCTGCACAGAATCGTGGAATGGTTTGGGTTGGAAGGGACCCCAAAGCCCACCCAGTGCCACCCCTGCCATGGCAGGGACACCTTCCACTGTCCCAGGCTGCTCCAAGCTCCAGTGTCCAACCTGGCCTTGGGCACTGCCAGGGATCCAGGGGCAGCCACAGCTTCTCTGGGCACCCTGTGCCAGGGCCTGCCCACCCTCCCAGGGAACAATTCCTTCCCAATATCCCATCTATCCCTGCCCTCTGGCACTGGGAAGCCATTCCCTGGGTCCTGTCCCTCCAGGCCTTGTCCCCAGTCCCTCTGCAGCTCTCCTGGAGCCCCTTTAGGCCCTGCAAGGGGCTCTGAGCTCTCCCTGGAGCCTTCTCTTCTCCAGGTGAGCACCCCCAGCTCTCCCAGCCTGGCTCCAGAGCAGAGGGGCTCCAACCCTTGGAGCATCTCTGTGGCCTCTCCTGGACTCTCTCCAGCAGCTCCAGACCCTTTTTTTGTTGGAGGCCCCCATGCTGGAGGCAGCTCTGCAGGTGAGGTCCCACCTGAGCGGGGCAGAGGGGGAGAACAGCAGAGTAAAGGCTGGCTGCTCCTCCAGCCAGGAAGCTGAGCCTAAACCAAGCACAGAGCCACTGTGGAGGCTCCTGCCTTTCCAAGCTGGGCTCCTGTGATCTCCCTGCTGATGGGAGTGAAGGTCCCTGGAGGGTTTTTAAGGGCACGAGTGTGACTTTGCACAGGAGGGCTTCACCCCCGTTCTGCTGCCAGGGGTGAAACTCCAGCCTGAGGGAACAAGGAGTTATAGATGTTTTGCAACCAATTCCTGTGTTGATAAAAGGAAATCTCTTCATTATGCAGCATTCAGCATTCCATCCTTATTGCTGATACTCTTGCTTTGATTGCCTCGTGCTTTGATAGCGGGGCCGCTCCGTGTCTCGATTTCAGGGATGTCGTTTGAAGTGGGATTTTTTACGCAGCCCAGGCATTGAAGGGAGATGTTTCAAGTGAGGAGAAGGCTGTGTAGGGCAGCTCGAGCCTTCCTCTGCCACAGCTCTGTATTGCTGCTCTGACATGTCAGTTTAAAATACTGATTAATGCTACGCATCAGTTACGCTTCCTAAAAGAAGCAGAATTCTGGAGAGGAGCTGAAAACCCCAGTGTATTTTTGGGGATTGTGTGGTGTCTCATCAGACTCCCTGGCTTTTTCAGCTGCAATGCTCCAGGATCAAACAGCTGACATCTCCTCCATGGTATCAACCTTCTAACCATAAATCCATTTGCTTGTGGCAATGATGCAGTAATAATCAAATTGAGGGAATAATAATAATAATTCCAATAATAATAATGATTCCAAAGATAGAATCATTGAGGCTGGAAAAGCCCTTCAGGATCATCCAATCCACCCTGTGCTCAATGCCCACCTTGTCCCCAGCCCAGAGCACTGAGTGCCACCTCCAGCCCTTCCTTGGACACCTCCAGGCATGGGCACTCCAAAGCTCCCTGGGCAGCCCCTGCCAAGGCCTGAGCACCCTTTGCATGGAGAAATTCCTGCTGCTGTCCAAGCTGAGCCTCCCCTGGCCCAGCCTGAGGCCGCTTCCCCTTGTCCTGTCCCTGTTCCCTGGGAGCAGAGCCCGACCCCCCCCGGCTGCCCCCTCCTGTCAGGGACTTGTGCAGAGCCACAAGGTCCCCCCTGAGCCTCCTTTGCTCCAGGCTGAGCCCCTTTCCCAGGTCCCTAATGCTGCCAATATTTGCTCAAGTTTAGGATGCTGTAGAGGGCTGCAGTTTACTTGCATTTATCTGCTCCGAAGTTCCCTGGCAAAGATGGATTTCATATTATTTAAGTGCCAGTGTTAAAAGCATTTGGATACCAAATAAATTGACAAAACGGCAGATAGGCTTTTTAATTAAAAAAAAAAGGCACCAAACAAGTTCTCTGTATTGCACGATTGAAAAACTCATTATATTTCATGAATTGCATCGTCTCTGGGAATGGACTTGGAATGGGAGCGCTTTTATTTATCTTTAGGCTGCAATAAAACCCATCCAGACAACAGAAATGTTGACAGCTGCATTCACTCCTCTGAAGTTATTTGCAAAACCCTTTTACTCCAGAATATCAAAGTCAGTAGTGTTTGAAATGGGTTTGGTGAAGCTCTGCCCTTTGCAGCCTCTGCCTGACGCCCAGCTGGAGGAAATGAGATTTAAATAGTGTCTCTCTTTTAATTAACTGAAGGAATGAGAAGCGTGGGAAGAGGCTCAGCTATGTTTTGTTAGTTCTTTGTTTTTTCAGGGTAGTCCACGGCCTCTGTGCACAGCAGGTGCCACCCTAAAGCTGTCTTCTCCTTTCCTCTGACATGTCCTGGACACCCTGGGTTGGTTTTTTGATGGGAATTGAGTTGAACTCCAGGTATTTGCGTTGAACTCCAGACATCTGAAGCGATCTGACAGCACCGGGAACTAAGTGCAGAGATCTGAACAAGGCAAAATCCTTGCTGGTTTTGAAGAAATTGAATTGTCTTTATTTCTTGTGTTTGTTTTTCTGCTCTGAGGTTACTCTGCCTGTAGTAGAGGGCAGGAGTAGAGGCTGATTAAATTCACACAACGCTCCCAACTGGGAGCCTGTTTAAAACTTGGATTTTCTTCATGGGCAAGACAAAGGGAAGGATGTTTTTGTGGCTGAGTGTCAGTGTTGAAGAAAGCAGCACTTGGGGACTGTGATTGTCCCCCTGGGCTGGCCCTGCTGAGGGACCTCGAGGGCTGTGTCCAGTTCTGGGCCCTCCCGGCCAGAGAGCCCTGGAGGGGCTGGAGCGTGCCCAGGGCAGGGAACGGAGCTGGGAAGGGGCTGGAGCCCCAGGAGCGGCTGAGGGAGCTGGGAAAGGGGCTCAGCCTGGAGAAAAGGAGGCTCAGGGGGGACCTTGTGGCTCTGCACAAGCCCCTGACAGGAGGGGGCAGCCGGGGGGGGTCGGGCTCTGCTCCCAGGGACCAGGGACAGGACAAGGGGAAACGGCCTCAGGCTGGGCCAGGGGAGGCTCAGCTTGGACAGCAGCAGGAATTTCTCCATGGAAAGGGTGCTCAGGCCTTGGCAGGGGCTGCCCAGGGAGCTTTGGAGTGCCCATGCCTGGAGGTGTCCAAGGAAGGGCTGGAGGTGGCACTCGGTGCCCTGGGCTGGGGACAAGGTGGGCATCGGGCACAAGGTTGGACTCCATGGGCTGGTAGGGCTTTTCCAGCCTCAGGGATCCTGGGATTCTGTGATTTGAGGGTAGGTCATTCCTGGCATGCCAGACCACGGAGCTGCAGTGCTTTCAACGCTGTCAGACATGGACCCATGTGGAGGAAAAACCCCTTTTCTTTAATTTCTTTAAAGAAGCCTCCTGGGCACAGCCCTCAGGGAATTCCATCCCCACTGGGTGAGCATGAGGAAGGCACTGTGAAACCAAGGGCTCTTCCAGGAGGAATTTGAGCAGCACTGAAAAGGTCAGGCAGAGTAAGCATCTTTATGATGCCTGTTGGGAGAGGATCACGTTCCGAACAGCTTACACCAGAAAAAGGAAAATCAAGGAACAAATGGCAGTGAGTCCTCCAAGGACTCGTGCTGGGAACTCAGTGGGATGCCCAGAGCTTCATGGCTGGGCTCATCCTTAGAGGAGATGGGAAGGAGGTGGGAGGAGGAGCACTTGTGGATGAGGAACTGATGAGGGGGACAGGAGCTGCCTGGAAGCAGGATGAATTGGCTGAGTGGGTATGAAAGTGCCACGTGGTGGGTTTGTCCATGTCACCAGCCCCATTTCTCATGTCACCAGCCCCATTTCCTTAGGGTTTTGCCCGGATACACCCGACTGTCCATAGCAGAGACGCTGCTGGGATGTGCCTCTCCTGCCTTCCTGGCACACATTCACCACTTAAAGGCTGTTCAGCATCTGATTAGATCCTGTATTCTCTGTTTGAGGAGTCTCTTGAACCTCTCCAGAGTCCTTTTTGTACTTTGAATTTCTTCTGCCTCTGCTTTTGTAATCCTTCATCATTTCCGAGCACTGCTGTGATTCTTCTGTTGCGAGAGATCCCAAATACAGATTTATTATTGTCAGATACTCTGCTGAAACTGCACCATTGGCTTTGTTCTTTGCGGAAGTGGGGGGAATTTAGCAGAATTGAGCTGGTTTAGGGAAGCAGGCGAAGGCTGCCGTGCTTTGAGTGTGAAGGAGCAACTGAGGTGCTCTGCCTGTGATAATCACACACTTCCTGTGATCCTGGGCTCGTGTTGGTTGGAAAGGGCCTCAGCAAAGCTTCTCCAACCTTCCTCTGGGAGAGGGGCTGCCAGGGCAGCCGTGGCTTTGTCCAACAGCTCTTGGCACCCTGAAGGTGCCCTGAACCAGAGGGACCCCTGCTTGGAAAAGACGTTTTCCTTCATGTCCAACCTAACACTCTCAAACTGCGTCTCCCGAGCATTGTCCCGAGTGAGGAGGGAAGTTTGGCAGCTCTGTAAGTGCCCTCCTGGGAGGTGTGGGGGGTCAGGGATCCCGCCTGTGCTCCTGCTGTTCCCGAGGAGACGCAGCAATGTCCATCTCCCGTTGTTCCAGTGCACACCTCTGTGTCCAGGGACACAG
The DNA here is from genome assembly GCA_026261815.1 of Monarcha castaneiventris obscurior. NCBI lineage: Eukaryota > Metazoa > Chordata > Aves > Passeriformes > Monarchidae > Monarcha > Monarcha castaneiventris. The sequence goes on along the minus strand of JAMPIT010000104.1, from coordinate 489,895 downwards.
GAACTGTGCTGGGAAGGAGTCTGGGTTAAACATTAACATGCTAAAAACACCCCTTTGGGTTATTTTTTAACCTCAGCATGCAGTTTTCCCTACAGCTGGATAAGCACTTGCTGGCAGGAGGGAGGGGAGTGCCTGGGAATGGGGAGTGTGGGAGAGCTGTCAGGGCTGCTGCAGGTAGCGGTGACAAACCAGGGAAAAGTGGTTAAAACCCTCTTTATTCTGCACTGCGGTGTTTGGGGAAGATTGAACAGCTTTAAAGTGCTCTCCTGCTTCAGACTCGGGGCTGTTTGGGTGCAGCCCAGTTTGTGTGGGGACATCAGGGGCCCTGCAGAGTTCATCCCCGTTGTCCCATCTTTCCCAGGGGATGGCATTTCCTTTTATTGGAGGGAAAAATACACCTGGAGTGAAGCACAGAGCTTCAGAATGGGTTGGGATTTCTGCTTTGTTCTGGAAGCTTGATTTTGGAGAAGCCCTCCTGCCTTTTAGCACAGGTGTCTGGAAAACTGGGGTAATTTGAATTTACACTAAGCCTGAGATTGGAAACTTCCTGGGAAGGGGCTGGTTTATCCCACACAATCAGCACTGTGTGGGGATTCTTGGCTGTGAGTGCAAGTAATAATTATTTGTGTGCCATTGCTGATGTCCCCAAAAAATCTGTGCCTGCCCCATCCCTGGAAGTGTCCAAGGCCAGGCTGGACGGCCTCGGAGTCTTAAAGGGAGTTTTTAAAAACCCATTTTCAAAATGAGGTATTTTGAGTCTTCAGAGAACCAAATACTTCAAGGTTGGTTGGGATTTTTTTATTTGGCTGCACAAATATTTGCCTGCTTCAAATGAATTGTAAAAGCTTTATGGTGTTTGCTTAATCACTGGTGCGTTTTTAATTGTTGCTTGACAAACATTGTAATATCTAAAAGGACTCAGTAATTCCCCAGCTTTATGGAGCACTGGGAAAGGAGATAATCTTGTTTTGTCTGCAGCTACTGTAGAGTTTATTGGGGTTTAAAAGAAATCCTCCTTCCAAGTCATGGGAGATGATGACGGTTGTATTTAACAGCTAATGTTCAGCTCCTGCTTCATTAAAACAACAACCCCCCTCAGTTATGGGCAAATAAAATGCTGCATCACTCCATCAGCTAGTGCAAGAAACTGGGAGGCTCCCAGGCTTTGCTGTGCCCTCATTTCCTCCCGGTTATTAACAAAAGCACGGCAAGACATCAGTGAAAGCATATTTTCCCCTAATTAACCCCGTGCAAACGTATTTGCATCCAGGATTGCCATAAATATTTGTGTGGAGTGAGCTTGCAGGCAGGTCTGGGATGGGATACACTACACAGGATGATCACACACTGCTGTGGTGCTTCTCCCACATCCTGGTAATCCAGAGCCCCAGGAGCAGCTGGCAAGGCAGGCTGTCCTCCAGGCTGTCCTGGAGCACGGCACTTTGGCAGGAGAAAAGCAAGGGTGTGCTGCACTGTGTCCAGTGGGAATGGGAATATGTTATGTATCTCTTCCATGGGAATATATGAAAAATAGCTGTAAAACCAGGCGTGGGATGGGGCAGGCTCACTAGCACAGTGCCCCTTGGGGTTGTTTAATGTGTGTTTGAATGGCTTTGTCATTAGTGGCTGGGAAACAGCGGTTCCATTCTTGCTGCATTAGTGGTGGGTGCTCCTGAACCCGGCACTCATGGGGTCTCTTCCCAGATAAATTGGTGTATCTCGAGCACATCGATGTGTTTATCACAGAGACGCCCTGGTGCCAATCTATCACCCAGTAAAACTCCAGACTTCAATGGGTTTTGTGATGGCTGTGGCTTTTTTTCCTATTTTAATAAAATCCCACACTGGTTTGGTTGGGAAGGGATCTTAAATCCCATCCAGTGCCACCCCTGCCATGGCAGGGACACCTTCCACTGTCCCAGGCTGCTCCAAGCCCCAATGTCCAACCTGGCCTTGGGCACTGCCAGGGATCCAGGGGCAGCCACAGCTTCTCTGGGCACCCTGTGCCAGGGCCTGCCCACCCTCCCAGGGAACAATTCCTTCCCAGTATCCCATCTATATCTCACCTCTTAATTCAGAACCCTTCCCCTTGTCCCATCACTGTGTGACCACAGAAGGAGTCCCTCTCCCTCTTTTTCATAAGCCCCCTTTCGATACTGGAAGGTGCTTTAAGGTCTCCCTGGAGCCTCTCCTTCCCCGAGCTGGGGAGATGGAGAGGTGGCAGAGATCCACTGAAAATGTGCACTTTTAAATTCCCCTGGGGAAGGTTTACGGCTGGGATCAACCAGGAAGGCGGAGCAGTTTCTCAGGCAGTGAGTTTTTTGGAAGCTGGTAAATTTGGAGGAACCAATCTTAATTTTCCAACTTAGTTTGCAAATTAAGTCTTCTTTTCTGAGAACAAAACGAATGCTATGAAAGCATCTTTAGAAGCAGTTCCTAATTGCTTTAATCTGATAAAGGCAAAGCGTTCCCAGCTTTGTCCCCTAATATCAGTTTATCCTTGAGCAGCACAAGAGCGGAACCTGGGAAAGAAATGATTCCTCGTGGAAAGAAACGCTCATTTCCATATTCCTTCTCTCTTTTTTATTAATGTTCTATCATAGCTAATGAGCTGCCATGGGTTTGTGTGGGCCACGAACATTGTGAATTCATTGTGTGTCTGCTCTCAGCCCTCACATTAGGACTGGAGCAACGCTGATGTCTTTTAATCACGGCTGTAATTCCTGCTGCAGTGGGGTGTTACCGCTCTCGGCTGTGCTGCCAACGGAGAGCTGACGCACACTTGTGTGGATTCCTCCAGACCCAAATGTTCCAGGCTGCTGGGGATGGGCACAAATAATCCTCCACAAATGAAATGTCCTTCTTGATCGAATTCTTGAGTCCCCAGTGCTCAGGTGCTGGGACAGGAACGGGCGTTGGTGGCTCTGGGAGCTTGTGTTTGTGTCCCAGCCTGGGAATGGGGTGAGGCCCTCCCGTTGGAAGTGCTTCGGAGCTGCATCTCCAGCTGGGAAGATTTAACGTTGATAAAATTTTAATTATTCTCTGCAAGCTGCTGAGGTTTGAGGCTGACGTCTTACCATATGAATATCATGGAATCCCAGAATGGTTTGGGTTGGAAGGAACCTTAAATCCCACCCAGTGCCACCCCTGCCATGGCAGGGACACCTCCCACTGTCCCAGGCTGCTCCAAGCCCCAGTGTCCAACCTGGCCTTGGGCACTGCCAGGGATCCAGGGGCAGCCCCAGCTTCTCTGGGCACCCTGTGCCAGGGCCTGCCCACCCTCCCAGGGAACAATTCCTGCCCAATATCCCATCCAGCCCTGCCCTCTGGCACTGGGAAGCCATTCCCTGGGTCCTGTCCCTCCATCCCTTGTCCCCAGTCCCTCTCCAGCTCTCCTGGAGCCCCTTTAGGCCCTGGAAGGGGCTCTGAGCTCTCCCTGGCGCCTTCTCCTCTCCAGGTGAACAATCCCAGCTCTCCCAGCCTTTCCTCCCAGCAGAGCTGCTCCATCCCTCAGATCATCCTGGAGCCTCCTCTGGAATCTCTCCAGGTCCCTGCTGTGCTGGGGACAGCCGTGTGTCCCAGGGGTGTTGGTGTGGTGTGAGGGCCAGCAGGACACACACTCCGTGCTGGCACAGCCAACAGGAGCGATTTGTTGTTGGGGTCTCTGTCTCCACAAGGTTTGCTTAATGAAAGAGGGGGAAAGGTTCCTAATCCCAGAGGTTCTGCTGTTGAGGGATGTGCTGGTCTCATTATACCCTAAACTCACTTCAGCTGCCTGATGCCATTTAGGGATTCCAGCATCTGATACATTCCACAGTCCATTGGAAACACCCCAGAAATCCTGGGGAGTCCAGCTTGGGCCAAAAGTCACAGTTGCTCAACTCCACATTTTCTGAAATTTTGAATTTCTGTAAGGCTGTAAAGGTTAATGACATTAAAAGTCAGCCTCTGCCAGTCCTCCCATGGAGAGTAGCTTGTCTGGGAGACCTTTTGTGGATGGATTTCATTGTAATGTGGAGTTATTTTGCAGCTTCTCTAACTTATTTTCCCCAAATATTTGTCAAGTTGCATGTAATATTTCCGGAATAGTGGAGGCATTAACCTTTACTAACCACTGCAGAGACTGAAACTCTGAAAAGACTGACGGGATAATTAAGGCAACATCTCGGGGTGAGTTCACTGCTCCTCAAACTCCATTAATTTTTATGACAGTGATGAATTTCAGTGCAGTAATAATTAGTTTTTCTCACTGTATGGAAAAGCATTCTGTGAATCACCGCCGTAAATTCTCTCTTTCCGAATCCAAAGACATCCGAACTCATCAATAATCCCGCAGTTATTTCCATGTCCTAAGAGATTGGTGTGTATTGGAATGGCAAAGGTTCCACAAGCTGGGACAGACAGCACAGCTGGGTGCACCAACTCCTCCTGTTGTGACAGCAGCGAGGGAATTCTGAGTGGCTTGGGATAGGCTGGGCTTTCCCTCTTGTGTTTATACCCTGCTGCAGTTAATCCTGACTGCTTATTAAATGTTTAGGCCTTGAATGACGAGGGTGTGATTTCTGGGTGAGGCAGTGGGAATAGATCCATCAGGAAAGGCTTGTTCAGCTTCTCTCTGCTCTCTTTGGGAACTGTTCTGATCAGCATTAAAAGCTGATTGTCACGTCCATGCAATTAATCCTCTCAGAGTTACGGACAGTTCATGGAATCATGGAATATCCTGAGCTGGAAGGACCCACAGCATCGTGCAGTCCAGCTCCTGGTCCTGCACAGACACCCCCAACAATCCCACTCTGTCCAAACACTCCTTCTGGGCTTACATCCTATTTAAATCCACATCTTCCACTCCCGTTCCTTTTGCCTGCGGTTTCCAAGCCCGTGTGAGGTGTGTGCTGGAAACAGAAGGGATGGGTGTTGGGGAAGAAGGATTTTAAGACCTGTGGAGAGATTCCGTGTGTGGAGAGAGCCTTGGAGCTTGAGGTTTGAGCACACACCAACGAGGGGTTCTGCCTGCCTGGAATACGCCTGTAAAGCTCCAAGGTGACCCAACGCAATTCCAGGTTGTATTTGTCAGTGGAAAGAATTCCTTGCTCATAAAAGCCTATGGATCTTTTACCTTGGCAAGAAGGGAGTCGATGGTCCTGTTTTAAGACTTGTGCATTGATGTTGTGCGGAGATTATTTTATGTTTTGTGCTGAGAAATTTAGATTTGTGCTGGGAGAGTTGGGATTGTTCAGCCTGGGGAAGAGAATGCCTGGGGCTGCCCCTGGATCCCTGGCAGTGCCCAAGGCCAGGTTGGACACTGGGGTTTGGAGCAGCCTGGGACAGTGGGAGGTGTCCCTGCCCATGGCAGGGGGTGGGATGAGGTGGGCTCTAAGGTCCCTTCCCACTCCAGCCTTTCCCTGGCCCAATAGTTTTTATATAATATAAACCCATACCTTTTTGCCTATGCAGCTCCGTTTTTTTAAAAACAATTTTCTTTTCCAATTTGAATTGCTTTTTCTAAACTCTTTTCAAAGCCTGTGTTTATAAAGTGGATATTAAAATGGGCTGAAAATTGTCTGGTCACAAAGTCAATGCTCTCAATTCCCATGCAAATGGTTCATTTTGTTCTTTAAACTGTTATTTACACACAGTGGTCTGTGAATGTTTATATGCAATGGAAATGCAACAAGTCCTGAGGAAAGAATTGGAATCCAAGAGGCTTCAGTAAAATTGTGTGGTGCAGATTTCACAGTAGGTTTGGTTAAAACCATTTTTCCCCATTTAGTTTGTCACTAATCGCTGCTTTCACTAATTACTTTTTTTTGTCTTGAACAACTGCTTGGAACAGCTCCACAAAAGCCAATTTGTTGTGTTCATCATGCAAAATATGCCACGACCAATTACACTGCATGAGCCCATATATTTAAAATACAATAAATCATCAGAACACAGACCAGCCTTTATTTCTCTGAGTGCACATGGAAATTAATCCACGATTTTCCTAAGGTGGTTTTATGGCCGTGCCAACTTCCTGTGCTGTAGCAGCATTTCCTGGTAAGGGGCAATGGATTCAAACTGAAATGGAATGGGTTTAAATTGGATTTTGGGAAGGGTTGGTTCCCTGGAAGGGTGCCCAGAGAAGCTGTGGCTGCCCCTGGATCCCTGGCAGTGCCCAAGGCCAGGTTGGACACTGGGGCTTGGAGCAGCCTGGGACAGTGGAAGATGTCCCTGCCATGGCAGGGGTGGCACTGGGTGGGCTTTGAGGTCCCTTCCCACCCAAACCAGTGTGGGATTCTGTGATTCTAAATCTGCTTGTGCCTTATATTTGCCACAATGGGAATGGTGGCTTGTGAGACAACAGGAAAATGAAGATGCAAGAGGAAAAAAAAAGGAACAGAGAAAGTCCTGTGATTGATTCTGTTAATGAGAGGTGAATTTTCCCTGTGCTCTGTGTCAAGGTTGCAAAGCTGCCCCTGTAACAAACCCTCTCTGTGCAATGTGCAGATCTGTGCTTGCCTTCACGGCTTAATTCCTCAGCTTTGCATTCAGCATCTTTCCAAATGATTCCAGTGATTCATTTTGGGATGACAAACTCCATATTTTTAGCCATTTTATCCCAGCTGCTGGGATAACTGCTGGGAGCAGAAGAGGCTGCAGCCAGTGATGCACAAAGGAGGAAGAGCCCAGCCTGGCTGCCAGACCCCCCCAGTGACTCTGATGGCTTTATGCTGTTAACAGATAAATTGCAAAACGATCCCAATGAGACAGGACTGACTGGGGAGCTCCTGATACCAGGACCAACAATATCCTGGAGTGTTGGAGCTTGCCTGCTTTCATTTCTCCCGTTTACACTGTGTTTTAGCAGATTCTTTATTTGCCAGAGCAGCTGGAGGCCTGCAGCTGATTTGGCACGTGGTGGAAAGCCCAGTTTGTTTAGCCAGAGGGTTACTTAGTTATTATTAGTTTATTTAGCTGTATCTGTCCGCCTGTTGGAGATGTGTGCACGGGAAGGAAGGAGTGGAAATTGGGCCTCCTAGACCTGGAGTCACAGGAAAGACCGAGCAGTTTCCTTCCCAAGAACTTCCAGGAGAAGGCAGGGCAAGAGGCAGTTATTTGGGGAGGAGACCTAAGTAGGAGCCTTTTTCATACATTTAGTACAAGAGGCTCAAATCCTGGATAGGGGCATGGCTCTGAATCCCCTCTGGAGATCAGCACTCCCCTGGGGAATTCCTGCGCGTGGGCTCTGAGGGTCCCCAGTGCACTCACTGGGATGTGTGGAAATGATGGGAATGAGCCACAGCTCAGCCTCCCTGGTGGGCAGCTACAGCAGAACTACCACAAACAAAGGTGGGATGGAGCACAGTTCCTGCTTCTCTTGATGATGTCCCAGTGTCCCAATGGAATGTCCCAGCTTTTGCTCCCTGGCCACCCACGGGTCCCTCTGTGGCTTCGTCCTTGTGTTTGAGTGCAGCATCTGCCCGAGGGTCACCAGAGGGATGGAGCAGCTCTGCTGGGAGGAAAGGCTGGGAGAGCTGGGATTGTTCAGCCTGGAGAGGAGAAGCTCTGGGGTGACCTCATTGGGATATTCCAGTGCCTGAAAGAGCCAACAAGAAAGATGGAGACTCTTGACAAGGGCTGGAGGGACAGGACCCAGGGAATGGCTTCCCAGTGCCAGAGGGCAGGGATGGATGGGATATTGGGAAGGAATTGTTCCCTGGGAGGGTGGGCAGGCCCTGGCACAGGGTGCCCAGAGAAACTGTGGCTGCCCCTGGATCCTGGCAGTGTCCAAGGCCAGGTTGGACACTGGGGCTTGGAGCAGCCTGGGACAGTGGGAGGTGTCCCTGCCATGGCAGGGGTGGCTCTGGATGGGATTTAAGATCCCTTCCCACCCAGTCCATTCCGTGATTCCATGATGTTTCCTTGACTGAAGCCAGTGGTGAGTGGCTGGGTGTCCCCCTGGGCTCTGGTGCCAATGTGACCTGGTTGGGGCCCTGGGGATCAGGACAGAAGACCCACCCTGGAGCACGCTTGATTTGGGTTGAGCTTCAGCCACTTCCTGTAGAACCCATTGATGCTGTTGATCCATGGTGATCCATGGTGATCCACAGTGATCCATGGTGATCTGTGGTGGTCCATGGTGACCCATGGTGACCCATGATGATCCATGATGATCCATGGTGAACCATGGTGACCCATGATGATCCATGATGATCCATGGTGATCCACGGTGATCCACGGTGATCCATGGTGACCCATGATGATCCATGGTGATCCACAGTGATCCACAGTGATCCATGGTGATCTGTGGTGGTCCATGATGATCCACGGTGACCCACGTGACCCATTGTCTTGGTTTAAAAGACAGGTATCTATCAAAGGGAGGCAGAAGCCCCCTCTGGAGTGGGTAATGTAACCCCCCTCCCCCGAAGAATTATTATAAATTTGAAATTGAGGGGCTTTCAGGCACAGCTGTATAAGAGATAGGAATAACAGTTCTTTTACTAATATATATATATATATATAAAGCGATAATACAGAAAACACTGGTTTAACCTGACAGAGTCAGGGTACGACCTGGCACCCTGCCAGGCAGGGTGGTGGTAGCAGTCGGATTCAATGGTGGTTGCAGTCTCTCTGGAGTGGCAGTTGTGGCTCTGTCGAAGCAGTGGTGCTGTAGAAGTGGTGTAGTTATCTTCTGGGAATCCGGTAGAGAAGGAAGCTGCTCCTCTGGGACTTCAGTGGAAAAGAGAGCTGCTCCGCTGGGAAGAACCAGTGGAAGTGGCACTGTCTGTTCCAAAACTCCAGACTTTTATCCAGGTGCACTACATGTGCCCCTTCCCCCCTGGGTGGAGCATCTCACAATGGGAGGGTGAGTTCCTGAGGCAGGGCACTGATGGGGCTATTAACAGGAGATAATCGGGAGGGAGGAGGCAGGGGAACACCACCACACCTGGTCTCAGCAGCTCATGGAGATGGGAATAGAATATACTGCAACCCAGGACACCCATGATGATCCATGGTGACCCAGGGTGATCCATGATGATCCTTGGTGACCCAAGCCGTGGTGGCCTTTGGAAGCCCTGATCTTGGTGTGCAGCACAGGAATGAGGTTTTGGGGACACGGAGCTGCAGATCCAGGATCTCCCCTGTTGAGAAAGCTCTGTCCGCCTTCCTGTGGTCACGTCAGTCTGGGAACTCAATTTCCATGGGGAAAATAAGCAAAATTTCCATTCCTGTTCAATACATCTCCAGTGGCCGTGGTTCACCTGATTTCTTTTCCTTTTTTGCCTCAGCCCTTTTAATCCTGCTCATTAAGTAGTTCATTAGTTGCACTGATCCCTCAGTTAATCTGGTATCAAAAAAGATAATTGAATTTAACTTCCCAGCACAGCCCACCTTTAGATGGATAAAATTCCATGCTAATGACTGGGTTTGCTTCTATTAATTTTAAGAATTCCTGTAATTAGACTGAGAATATTCTTCCATTGACGTGAGATATAAAACATTGCTCATCCCAGGGAAATATTTTTCAAATGGTGCAAATAAACGTGGTGGTGGAAAACAGAATGGTGTTGAAATAGGAGGGGTTTTGCTTGGTTTGAAGGCATCTTGGGAAGATGAAGCATTTATGGAATATTTTGGATGTTCCATCCCTGTATTGCTGAGAAATAGGGTTGTATTTAGAGTTTTTGCAGTAAAGATAAATAGAAGAAGAAGAGAATTCCCCCCAAACTGTTGCTTCCAGCAGGAAAAGGCTTTGGGAATGCAACAGCTTTTGGTGTCAGGACTTTGTATTTCAAAATATTCAAAGTATTTCCATTGCAGGCAGGTAACAACAGATAACGGGTTTCTGATAAGTGAGAGTATTGCTAAATGAGTGATGGACTATTAACTAATGAGCAGCTTTAACCCCGTGTTAGTCCCTAAGGGGTGACTCCAAGAATCTGGGGGAGAAGGCAGGACGGGAGCAGGTCAGGATCCTGCAGCTTGGATTTTGTGGAGCTGTTGTGGAGTTGTTTCACTAACAACAGCTGTTGAAAGTCCCTCACAAGCTGAATATTTGCAAATAATTTCAGCGTTCCCAGCAGCTGCCTGTTCAAATCCCTCACAGAAGCTTCAGAAATCTCACTCAGGATATTCAGTGGGTTGTCCTGTAATACCAGTGGAGTTGTGCAGAGTAGAACATGAAGTGTTGTATGATCCCTTCTGCTGTGGGGAGGACAAACCCCAAAGCCTAAAGCAGTCCAAATACAGACCTGGCTTCCTTTTGTTGTCTCCCATCTCCAATAAAAATTGCAATTTCTGTTTTATCCCAGAATCTTGGGATGGTTCAGGTTGGAACTGACCTTAAGGCTCATCCAGTCCCACCCCCTGCCATAAACAAAGACATTTTCCACTATCCCAGGAACGGGGTTGCTCCAAACCCCATTCATCCTGGCCTTCAACTTTTTTATGTTGGAAAGGAGATGGAGGAGAGGGGCAAAAGCCTCCTGAAGCTTTTGTTGATTAATACAAGTTTTAATTCCCACTCCCAATGTGTTTTTCTCTTCCACAGTCTTTTTACAGGCACATCCCCCTGGATGGGCTTCCAGTTGTGTGCAGCACCCAGGGAATGGGAATCATGTGCCATCCTAAATTTGATGGGTTTGCTCCATCTGCACATGATGGTTTTTACAGGTTAACTACAGTGTGGGGATTTCCCAGCTTTTCCAAGCTCACTGTTCTGACAGAAAAAAGGCTTGGGAAGGACTTTTCTACTAAAGTTACTTATTTTTAGGAAAAACATCCTTGTATCCTCCTGGAAGGCAGTGGTGAGGATGGGTCTTTGATTTGCTATTTCCCAGGAAGCAGATGGGTAAAATATTTCCTAAACATGAAAGATGAGCATTTCTGAAATGGAAGCAGTGCAGCAGGAAGGATGATACACGTATTTTTGGGCAAATAATCTGTATATTTTTGGGCAAATATCTCCTGGCTGCCATTCAGTCCAATGCCCTGGACAGGTGTAGATGAGTCAATCCCTTACGTCAGAGATGGGCTTTAAAATGGCAAGGCAGCTTTGCCACAGGAATATCACCCTCAAAGGGAACGTTCCTTTTCCCTGTAGGAAATGAATCCCAGATTTAAAAAGCCCGGAGCAGAGCAAATGCACCACTGGTGTAAGCACCCCTGGGCCATGCCAGCAGTGGTGGTGCAGAGCAATATTCATCAATCAGGATTTGCAGCAGGAAGTGCCAAGCTGAGATCGGGTTTTTCTTTGCAGTCATGCCTTTGTTCGAGTGGTGTCAGCAAGGACACGGAATTCTCTCGTGGGGCTGGCACATCCCAGCTCATTTGTGCTGCTGTGGGAGCAGTGCCACCTCTGTCCTGCATTCCACCGTGGGCAGGGACAGGGGCAGCAGCCCTGGGGACAGCTCCTTCCTCCCACAGCTTTGGAGGAGGGAGGGACAGGACCCAGGGAATGGCTTCCCAGTGCCAGAGGGCAGGGCTGGATGGGATATTGGGCAGGAATCGTTCCCTGGGAGGGTGGGCAGGCCCTGGCACAGGGTGCCCAGAGAAGCTGTGGCTGCCCCTGGATCCCTGGCAGTGCCCAAGGCCTGGCTGGACACTGGGGCTTGGAGCAGCCTGGGACAGTGGGAGGAACAGATTATCTTTAATTCCCTTCCACCCCAAACCAGTGGGAGAGTCTCTGTTACCCCCTCTGTCTCTTATTCATGGTCCTCCCAGGTGGTATTATCCCTGTAACACTGAATAAAAACAGGACCGATGGAAATTGTGGGATGTAAAGTAGGAAAAGCCCATCTCTTGTTCCATTTTTGCTGGCACAGAGGCAGCTCCTGTCCCTGTCAGTGTCCTTCTGTCACCACTGATGATAAATGCAATATTTGTGCCCTTCACATAAAAATGGGATCATTCCCAGGGTGGTCTGTAGACTCTTTTATTAGAAAGTGTCCTTTATTAGAGAGCCTATCAATAGGGAAATGGGGAATGGGAGGACATCTCTATTTATATTATTCACTATTTTCTTTGATCATTAAATGCTCTGTAACTCCATCTCCATCCCTCTCAAGTGGCATCATAAAATTAATTGGTTACCTCTGGAAAGAGGCAGAGCTCAGGCACTGAGGGTTTGACAGCTGGGATCACAAACGCAGCGGGAATGCAAAACAATTCTGCTTCCCATCCCTGAGCAGGCTCTGGGAGTGTGAGATCCATGAGGGATGTCAGGGATGCCAGCAGCCCCAGGAGCGGCTGAGGGAGCTGGGAAAGGGGCTCAGCCTGGAGCAAAGGAGGCTCAGGGGGGACCTTGTGGCTCTGCACAAGCCCCTGACAGGAGGGGGCAGCCGGGGGGGGTCGGGCTCTGCTCCCAGGGAACAGGGACAGGACAAGGGGAAACGGCCTCAGGCTGGGCCAGGGGAGGCTCAGCTTGGACAGCAGCAGGAATTTCTCCATGCAAAGGGTGCTCAGGCCTTGGCAGGGGCTGCCCAGGGAGCTTTGGAGTCCCCATCCCTGGAGGTGTTCAAAGCCATGTGGATGTGGCACTGGAGCACTGGCTTGGCAGTGCTGGGATTAATTGTTGGACTTGATGACCCTGGGGGTCTTTCCCAACCTTCCTGGTCCCTTGAAGAGCACGGCATGTCTGTGGCTGGTCTGCTGGGAATGACCCACACCTTTCCCTCTTGGGGGGAGCAGTCCTGGAGGATCTGCACTGAACCTATTGAAACAATCCAGCCGTGACCTGGAAGTGCCATTTCCAGAGGTTAACCCCTTGGGAACTGGGTGGGGCTGGTTCTGAACTGGAATGTTGATGTCACTGTTAAACACTTCATTAGCTGATCAGATCCAGCAGCATCATGGAAGCAGGAGGGAGCTCTGCTGCTGGAAAAATGGAGAAAAAAGCTCTTGTTGGCTATGGAAGAGATGTCAGGAAACTACTCCCAAATGGTTTGTTTTTCCTTTAAAAAAATATAATTTCTCCTGTTCCTTGTGGCACAGGGTGACCCCCCCGTGCTCATATTAACAAATTAATTAGAGGAGCCCCAGCGATGCCACTTGTCACAATTACTCCAAGGAGCTTAAAACATGCAAACCTCCCCAAATTAACTGCAAAGCTACTTCATATATGAGCAGCTCAAATTAATCATTAACCTAATCATTTTTACTCCAACATTATTTCTTTGTTAAAAAGTGAGCCATTTTAATTGGGTAATGAGGTGCCAGTGCCACTCAGGAATTGTGCATTCCCCAAGCTATGGGAAGGAAGGGAGATTACGCAAGGAGCAGGGCAGATGCTGCTCCAAATGCCCCCACAGTGAACGTTTTATTCTGATAAATCCTTCCTTTATTCCCAGATGGCTTTGGGGTTTGTACAGCAGTTCCTGTGTGCTGTCGTTTCCCCATTTGATACTGCTGTTACCTAATTCTTGTGAGCCCTCAAAGTGGTGCTCACACCCCTGGGCACGGCCCAGCCTCTGGCTCCAGGTGTCCCAGCCCTCCTCTGGCAGCAAGGGGGGCACGAGAGATTACTGGATTAGCACCACATACTGAGGATGGGAATAACTGGATTTTTCCAGAAGCAAGGAGGGCTTTCACCTCGGAAACCTGGGAAACGTTATTGGAGGCATAGTCAGAAAAAACTACTTTCAATTGAGTTTCCAGATATCTCGTCTTTAGGAGCCTGCTTTTCCCATAAAAGAATTCAATTTTTTTTTTTAAGAAAGCACAGCAAAAGGAAGAATACTGTGGTGTCCTCTGCCCTGCAGGAGACTAATTCATAGAAATAAAGAAGCCTCCATAACATGTTGATGTCCGTTGAAAATACATTTGATTTCCAAACAGGAGCCATGCAATGCTGCCTGAAATGGGAGCTGCTTTTCCTTTGCCTTTGCTGTTGGACAACACACCCCAAACCCACAGTGCTGCAGCACCACTGGAATGGTTTTCTCCAGACTAAAACATCAGGAGGGCAAAATAACCGGGTGGGAAAGCTGGGAAATGGGATTGTTCAGCCTGGAGAGGAGAAGCTCTGGGGTGCAATAATTGTGGTCTTCCAGTGCCTGAAGGAGCTGACAGGAAAGATGGAGACAGACTTGGGAATAGGGATGGAGGGACAGGATAAAGGGAAATGGCTTCAAACTGCCAGAGGGTAGGTTTGGATTGGGTACTGGGCAGGAATTGTTCCCTGGGAGGGTGGGCAGGCCCTGGCACAGGGTGCCCAGAGAAGCTGTGGCTGCCCCTGGATCCCTGGCAGTGCCCAAGGCCAGGTTGGACATTGGGGCTTGGAGCAGCCTGGGACAGTGGGAGGTGTCCCTGCCATGGTAGGGGTGGCACTGGATGGGTTTTAAGGTCCCTTCCCACCCAAACCTCTCTGGGATTCTGGGATTTCCCCTCCCCATCGGAGGTGTGGAATTTGAGGTATGACTGAAATTCGGTTCCTCCTTTCCTGCCCTGTGCTCCAGCATCTCCCTCTGCCCCAGCCCCTGCCTCATCCCCTGCACTGCCACTCTCACCCCTGCCTTGCCTCCCCTGCTGCTCCTGGGGGCAACCTCTGGAGCCCCTGAGAAATGAGTAAATGAAGTGGGTAATTAGTTCCCTGCATTGCAGCTCGGGAAGGTTAAATGGATGAACTCACTCCCCGAGCAAACTCCTCACATACCTGGTAATTGGAGAGGGATATCCACTCTCCTAACACGCTCCCCCGTGGCTTTGTGTGATCTTTTCTGCCAGCTGTTAACTCATTTTCATAGGAAATCAGCCCAAATCTGCAGTGCATCAAAATACCGTTTGAGATGGAGGAGCAGGAACCTCATGGACTTTATTAGGGTTAAATAGGGCTTTAAAAAACATCCCGTGTCCTGTCCTGCTGAATACCTGGATTGGTTTGGGCACCAGGCATGTTAGACAGGTGCTTTTGTAATCCCCATCCTTACACTTGGCTCTTGGAGGAGAAAAGGGAATGTCACTGGAAAATGGTTTGTCTGTCAGCTGCTCACACTTAAAGAGTGAAAGAAATCAGGCTGGCATTGAATGCCCAAATCAGTGACATCTCTGTGGGGTTGCCTATCAAATTTCAGCACCGTTAATCCAAAACCTGCTGTTTTTGTCATGGAAAGAGGGATTTTCCAGGCTGCTTTTGGGTTTCCCAGAGCCCATGGCCCCAGCAGTCACTGACACTCGGGCCAGCTGCAGCACAAACAGGACGTGCAGCATTTTGGGGTGGTTTAAGGCGATATTTTCTTGGTGTGGTTGGGTTTTCTTTCCCCTCGCACCCTCAGTGGTTGTGTCCTCCCAGTCCTGCCCTCTTTGGAGAGCGTCCTGCCCCCGATGCTCTGTGTGCCCTGTGACACTGGGGTGGGCTGTGTGTGATGTGCTTTATTATTTAATTTGCTCAATACAACGTGGTATTAACCCAAACTCTGCTAACACCACGTCAGGGCTCTCCCCTGCACCGAGGCATCACTGCTGCTGCAGGAGCTTTGGTGACTTTTCTCTTGTGCTGCCTTCACGGCATCTCCGCTCCTAATTAGAAACAGAGGCTGTTAATTAAATACATCCCCAGTGTTTAATTAAATATTTGTCCGGTGCCTGTGAGCCAAGTGTGAACCGGCTCTGAGATAACAGGGTTTGTTCTCGCCCGGTGGGACAGAGCTTGTAGCTCCCCAGGAGAGCTCGGGGTGTGCACGGAGAGCACTCGGGCTGTGCACACACCTGCAGAGGAGGTGGCTCTGCAGCCCCGCGGCGTCGCTGGGCTGAGATCAGCCAGCTCTGCTGCCAGGGAGCCACGGGGGGAGCCTGGAGCCCTTCTCTGGGGGTGGGCACAGGGACAGCATCCCCATGGGAGCTCCCACTCCCGGGAAATATCCTTCCTTTCCCACTGAGACAGGGATAGACAGGAGCAAGAGGGAAGGGTAAAGTCTGCTGATCACTCTGTGTCATCTCTGAAGGAATCCTCATTTCCATCTTTGGGATCACACAATCCCAGAATGGTTTGGGCTGGAAAGGACCTCAAAGCCCACCCAGTGCCACCCCTGCCATGGCAGGGACACCTCCCACTGTCCCGGGCTGCTCCAAGCCCCAGTGTCCAGCCTGGCCTTGGGCACTGCCAGGGATCCAGGGGCAGCCACAGCTTCTCTGGGCACCCTGTGCCAGGGCCTGCCCACCCTCCCAGGGAACAATTCCTGCCCAATATCCCATCCAGCCCTGCCCTCTGGCACTGGGAAGCCATTCCCTGGGTCCTGTCCCTCCAGCCCTTGTCAAGAGTCTCTCTCCATCTTTCCTGCAGCTCCTTCAGGCACTGGAAGGCCCCAGTGAGGTCACCCCAGAGCTTCTCCTCTCCAGGCTGAACAATCCCAGCTCTCCCAGCCTTTCCTCCCAGCAGAGCTGCTCCATCCCTCTGCTCATCCTGGAGCCTCCTCTGGGCTCTCTGCAGCAGCTCCAGGTGCTCCCTGTGCTGGGCCCCAGGGCTGGGGCAGCTCTGCAGGTGGGGTCTCAGCTGAGCACAGGGGCACAGGGGCAGAATCCCCCTGCTCTTGGTGGATTCTCTGCAATTCCCTCCTGTGCTGCTGCAGGACAGTTCTCAGGAGCTCTGGGACTGGGTTTGATCAGGTCTCCTGGAGGAAACAGGGAATTACAAATCCAGGCATTTCTCCCCAATGTGCTTAACCAGGAGCTGAACAGTCCAGAGCTCCCCGAAGCCCCCAACCCCTTTTTGCTACTCCAATCCCCTCTGTATTTCCTGCTTTGCTCCTTCACGTTGCCTTTCCAGATTTTTCCTGTTTTAGAAGGATTATTGAAGTTTAGCCACTGCTTTGCACACCAGATGGCCTTTTTTTGATTAATTCCAGTAATTTTGCTGTTGTTGCTCCTCACTGCTCTGCTGCTGCCACACAACACTTTTCTGGTGTTATTAAGTTTTGCAGAAAGAACAGTGGGGAGGAAATCCACAACTTAAGGAGTTGAAAATAAACCGAAAAACCCTCCAGCAAAATTAAAAACTCCAGAACATAATATTTTCTTTTCCATTAAAGTCCCATTTTTTAAAGTACTGCAGAAAAGGCTCCCTCTTCTCTTTCCTCTTCTGTGACTTCATGGGTGAAGCTCTGACATGCAAAATAATTTTGTATTTTCCCCTTTCTAATGAGAAGGGGGAGTTGATTACCTAGGGGCCAGGACTTTGATAGCACTGCTGGTGGTGGAAGTGTTTGGAAAGAGGGTTGGGATGTACAGTCCGAGGTTTCTCTGATGGTTTGCCTGGGATGGCCTTTCCAGGGAGCCCTGGGAAGTGCTTGGCTCCCTGGTCTTGCCCAGATCACTTGGGCTGGAATGAAAAGGTCTTTGCTTGGACAAGGGAAAGCTTCCTTAGACCTTTTCTCCTGCATCCCTAAATGAATTCCCCAGCTGTTCCTAGGTTATCTCAAGTTTTTACTGGTTGCAACTCAGGAAAACCAAAAAGAAATCCGATTTCAGAACATTTTCAAACAGCTCAAGGGTGCAGTGACAGCAAGATGAGCTTCCTATCTTGCTGGAGGTCCTGGAGCAGGAGGGAAGGATTTTGGAATAGCTCAGTGGCAGTGACTGACTCGCCTCTTCTGCTGTAAAACCATGTTTTGTACCTGAAATCCACGTGGATCCAGTGCTGATGGGCGATTCTGCCATCTTCTAGGCAGCCAAGTGAGATGCCAGGGAGCTGGCTCCAGTGCTGCCTCTGGAAGTGCTGGCTGGGGCTGGAGTGGGACTCACTGGAGGAGTCAGGGCATCGTGGCTGAGTGCCTGTGGCTGACGCAGGTCAAAAACCCGCGGGAGGTTCGATGGTTTCACTATTTTTGTATATTCATCTCCAGAGGAGCTGTTGCCACAGGCCATTTGTGATTTCTCCAGGGTGTGAAGATGGCATCAGCAGCGTGTCCCTCCTCTGCCTGCAGGGGAACAAGGTGCTAAATGCCATTTTTGCCGTGGCCCAGCTGCCAGGGGCTGTGTCTGCGGGGCCCCTGCCGTGGCTCTGTGTCTGTGTGTGACCCACAGCCCGCAGCCTGGGCTCTCGCTGGGGCTGTTTCCTCTGCTCTGCTCCTCTGCCTCACGCTGCAGCAGCGGGAGCTCACAGATCGGTGTCACTGGGAGCATTCCTGCTCTCCACATCACTCCTGGCTGCTGCCGTTTCACCCAGGCATGGCTGGGGGCAGAGAGCAGCTTTCAGTCTGCAGCTTTGCGGCATTTTCAGTGCCATTCCTGGCTTTTTTCAGTCACCGGCTGCAGGCCAAAGTTATGGGAATCATGGAATGTGCTGAGCTGGAAGGGAGCCACAGGGATCATGGATCCAGCCCCAGGCCCTGCCCAGACCCCCCAACAACCCCACCCTGGGCATCCCTGGCAGCGCTGTCCAAACGCTCCTGGAGCTCTGGCAGCCTCGGGGCCGTGCCCATTCCCTGGGGAGCCTGGGCAGTGCCCAGCACCCTCTGGGGGAAGCACCTTTTCCTAAAATCCATCCCAATCCCCCCGACACAGCTCCAGCCATTCCCTGGGTGCTGTCCCTGTCTCAGGGAGCAGAGATGGGAGCTGCCCCTCAGGAGGAGCTGCAGCCCCCAGTGAGTCCCCCCTCAGTCTCCCTCTGCTCCAGGGAGCTCAGTAAGAGCTCTTTTGGTACTCCAGAGATTTTTTGTCCATGGAATAAGCTGGGATAGGTTATCCTAACAAGGCTCCCAGCCCTCTTGGTGCGGCAGGAACACCTCTGGCAGTGCCTGGGGGATGAGCAGGGCAGAGGTGCAGCCCCACACGAGTTGCTGTGAGCTGAAGCCAGCACAGAGTAGTGCTCATTCCTTATCTCCTGGCTCTGGGTGCCCAGAGAAGCTGTGGCTGCCCTGGATCCCTGGCAGTGCCCAAGGCCAGGCTGGACACTGGGGCTTGGAGCAGCCTGGGACAGTGGAAGGTGTCCCATGTTGGAATGTTGGAATAATATGGACTTTTAAGGTCCTTTTGAACCCAAACCCTTCTGGGATTGCACTATCAGTTTAGCTTTGAAGAATTCCGAATGTCAGATGGTGACTGTGTCCTTACTCCTTTGCTCCCTGTGAGTTTTAGTGCCAAACCACAGACCCGGGGAGATTTTTACGGAGCACGAGGCAGGAATTTACCCGGGAATGTGGTAGCCTTTAGTGGATCTCTTCCTGTGTGTATCCAAGCTTGGAAAAGTGCTGGCAGGAGGACTTTGCATGATGGTGTTTTATTTGGGAGCAGCTTTCCAAGCAGTGATTCCTTACAGAGTGATGAAGGATGATCCCTTGGACTGGATTTCAGCCTCTTAAGCTCCTCTCCTGGCTCTCACTGTGGTTGCCTTTGGCACACCCCCTCCTTCCTGGGCTGTTTTGATAAAATGAGATAATTTGTCAGTGTTTGTACAGCGCTTCAGGGACTTCAATTTTCATGCTTTAGCAACTGGCTGAGGTGACTTCAGTCAAAAGCGGGTTTCTCTGAGGAGTATTAAACTAAATTTGTCTCATTAAGCCCAGCCTTTCTCTTGTTTTCCCGAAAATGATGCTGGCAACTGCAGCTTTATCTCCTCACTGGTACAGGGCAATAATTGCTTTGGAAATGATACTTTTCCTCCTTTCAATGCCAGTTTCTTCTTGGTTTCTGGGAGAAATCCTTCCTCTTCTCCACGTAATACCCTTCTCTGGTTCTACATGGAGCGGCCACTCCTGTTCCAGTCCACAAACCTTTCCCAGCTCTTTTCTCTCCTGGGGAATCCTCCTTCCTTCCCACCAAGGCAGATGAAATTGTATTTTTTCAGATGTACAGGAGCCTTTCCCTGTTTTTTGAAGCTTCCCGCTGTCATTTGGGCAGACTTTGGGAGGTATCCCAGAGAGGAAATGAAGATGCCAAGTCCTTCTGATAAAGTTTGAGTGCATTTTAAATAATTCAAACTCCAGCGTTTGAGATGACAAATTCATTTTTTATTGGCAATGAGAGTCCCATTGGCTAAAACCTTCCTTAAAAAGATGGTGGCGATGAAGCTGAGTGGGAAAAAAGTGATTTTCCATAAATGGGGCAAAGAGGATCTTTCAAGTTTGGTGGGGGTTTTTTTGTGGGTTTGTTTTTGGTTTTGGGGGTTTTGGTTTTTTTTTTTGGCTTTTTAATGTTTTCATTTTTGATCCATTAATTGTTTTTCAGAGTCAGAACCCAATATTTTGGGTTTGAAATATTTTTCAAGCCTCTGCCTTGATTTTGTTCCCAATTGCTGCGACTTTGAAACGCTTGTGGCCCTACATAAAAGGCTCCTGAGGGTGATGAAAGGGATTATCTGCACAAATGTGGTTATTGTGTTGGTAATTACGCTGTCATCAAAGCCTTTTCACGCCTGAGCAGGCGTGAATTCAAGGTACATGTCCAGAACTCGTTGCTTTTCCCCTCATGCTCGGGGGAGGTTGTTATTATTTGGGGTGTCTCAGCGCTCATCTCCAACCCTTCTGTCACCAGGCCCTACAATGAAGGTACAGAATTGTGGGGCTGCAGAGTCTGGGGTTGAGGACAGGGCACTTCCCAGCCCCGGATTTGATCCTCCCTGGGCAAGGAAACAAAAAGCTCCTTTTTGGCCATGGTGTCCTTCAAAATCCCGGTCCCAAGACTTTGTTGTGTTGTTCAGCACCCAAACAGGACCATCCTGTCCCCACGGCAGCTCCTTTGGCCGCCCCAGCCTCTCCTGATGCCACCTCTGGAGATCTCCATCCCCAAGGAAAACACAGAGGGAGCACGAGATCCGCCCTTAACCCTTGCCTGGCTCCTTGGGCCAGGAGATCCCACAGGAGATTCAAGGCATGCTGGGCTTTCCAGAAGGGGTTGTGGGGTATTCAGACAGATATTAGGAAATGTTTCTTCATGGAAAACGTGGTCAGACATTGGAAGGGGCTGCCCAGGGAGGTGGTGGAGTCCCCATCCCTGGAACTGTTCAAAATCCAGGTGGATGTGGCACCTGGGGACATGGATTAGAGGTGGCCTCGGCAGTGCTGGTTGGACTCGATGATCCCAGAGGGCTTTTCCTTCCTGAAGGACTCCACAGCATGGTGAGGGCGTTTCTCCCATCTGAGCATCCCCCTGGATGAATTTCGAAGAGCTGAAGAAAATCCCGGGACCGTTTTGACTCCTTGAAACCATCCTGCAATGGGATTTTTTAGGGAGTGAATTTCTATAGTTGCATCACAGATAATTCCCAGGAAGGGAGGACGGGGTAGGTAAGAAATCTTTATTAAAAGTCCAGAGGGCTGAGATGATTTTCAACTCCTGGTTTTCAATTCCCAGGGCCTTCACTAAGTGCCTGGATGCTTCATCAAGGCATAAAAATTTATAGGATTTAGCACTGTTGTAATGACAACATGATTTGTGCCTCCTCCTAAATGGAAGCAGCAATTTATTCCTTGGGAGAAAGGGGGAACCAAACAATCCAGGAAGAAAATAACAGATTAAAGGCTGAAAATCATCTTTTTGTGTGTATCAGCCTCAGATAGATGGGTTTATAACAGGGTGTAATGTTCCATGGGTGGTTTTGCCCTGCAACTTCCACAGGATCAGCTGGGGCTGCTGTTGGCTCAGCGGCTGAAAAAGCTGGGGAGCTCCAAGGAAAAGATGAAGGGGGGAAAAGCAGATTACCACAATTATTTTTTGCAGTTAACACAAGATTAATCCTCGAACCCTCTGTTTTAATGTTGGATTTCAAAGGTGGGAGTAACACAGCCACCCCTGGGAAGCAGCAAGAAACCCCTCAGCTTCATCCTGCCGTAAATGTCTGGGTTTTGATGCCATTTATAAATACTCAAACAGAGGCAGATTTTTTCTGCCTTTGTTTGAAACCTGTGGGGAATATTCAGTTTGGGGAATTTTGGGGGATCCATTTCTCCCAAAGGCAATGGTGCAACCCCAGCTGATTCCGTGCACTCAGGTGCTTTACACCTTGGGCAACCTGGTTACCAAGAAATGTGGAAGCAGCATCCTCTGAGCAGTTTTCCAAATCAGTAAATTGTAGGATTTTGCTGAGGAAGTTCCATTTGTAAATATTTCTAACCCACATAATTGCCAGAAATCCTGTTTTTTTTTCTCTCTGCTGCAAGTTGGTGAGTTTGTATCAGTAGAGAAAATAGCCTCAAAACTGTCCATGGTCTCTGGTGCAGTCTGTGTCAAATGCCAAATTAGTGGAGAAACCTAATTATCCTCTGCTCTAATTACATCAGCACAACTTCACATGTCCTCAGGAGCCAGCATCCCAAATCCCCATCTCCGGGGCAAGTCTGGCAGCTTATCCAGGCTTTTGACACTGCCAGTGGGGAGGGTAATTCCAGATCTTTCTCAGCTGGAGGTGTGAGGACAAACTGTCCAACATTAGAAATGAGAAACACATAAAAAATCCGCTTTTAATTTATCCCAGGGGAGCAGGTTGGGATGTCCGTGTCCGACAGAGCTGTGAGAGCTTGGGTGGGAACAGGATGGTCTTTGAGGTCCCCTCATCCCAAACGGTTCTGGCATCCTCTCACTGAGCCCATCTAAAGCTGCCATCAACGTCAGAGCTTTTACTGATAACTCCCCCTATAAAGATCTCATTATACCTATTGCACATTTTCATTAATGTGGTGATTCCCCAGGCTGCTGCAGGATTCTCCTTTCCACCGCTGTCCATCCCAAGCTCCCCTGGCTTGCTCAGCCAAGCCCAGGTGCAAATCTCACCTGCCTTGGACGGGTGTTCATATTTAGGAGAAGGAGAGAGGGAATGTGCCTGGCATGGAAGTGAATGAACCTCTGGGATGGAAAGGAGAAGGTGTCAGGAGATGTTGCCAGGATCTGGATGAATTCCGCAGCACTCAGCGATCTCTCAGCATTCCCTGAACTGGTTTGTGGAGTTAACAACAGCTTCAGATGGAAGTGGCTGTTTGAAATGAAGACAAATCTGGGCTAAATATGCAAATGGGCTGGTGAGGCGCTCTGCATGTTGCAACAGCTGGCGAGACCTTTGTGGGGGCACTTGAGTGATGCTCGGAAATTCCTGCACATCTGGAGGAGGACGTTTGGCAGATGGTGTTGCTTAAGGCTTGGGAGCAATTCTTGGCCAAAATAGTGGTTGTTTTATTTAATTCCCAGCTGAACCTAGCACGAAACAGAGTGTGGGATCAACAGAGCGTGCTGAATGAACAAAGGAGTTGGGGAGAAGGAGGGAATACTGCATCCACACAGGGAGTGTGGGGAGTTTGGCATTTGGGCCACAGCACCTGGGTAAATTCCAAAGCAAAGCCAGCCCGTGCCTCAGGCAGGTGCCACCTTTGGAGTTCAATAACTTGATTTAATTTTTAATTAGAAATCCAGGTTTTTATGGTCAGTTGTTAGGGCTGCTGCTGGGAATAAGATGGGGAGGAGTTGCTGTGGCCAAAGGAAAAATGGAGTGGCCAAACTTCTTGTATCACCTCCACACCCCCAAAAACCTTCCATCTCCAAAGTCATTCATGGAATCATGGAATCTCCTGAGCTGGGAGGGACCCACAGGGATCCCCAGTCCAACTCCTGGCCTTGCACAGGCACAAGCCCACCCTGTGCATCCCTGGGAGCGACATCCAAACTTCATTCCCCTGGATCTGATTAACCAGGAGCATTGCAACCCAAGGGGATGAACTATTCTAGCTTTCAAGTGCATATTCTGTCACCATTTCAACATCTTTGTTCCCTGAAAATGACTTTGCAGGGTTATCCTGCTTTTCAGAGCCAGTAGCAATGAAAACATTCCTCGTGCAAGGCTGAAGATCCCTTGCCTTTCATCGGGAAAGCAGGAGATGCCAGTGGAACTTTTAATTTCCTGTGCTAGTACCAGACTTCATCTGTCATTTGTTGGGTTTGGGTTTTCCAGGGACTTGGTAAGAGTTTTAGGGACTGGGTGAAGTGTTCAAGTTGAACACCACATGAAATTCCCTGTTTAATTGATTAAAGGAGTGTGATGCACGTGAAGATATTTGCATATTCATGAGCCTTTTATGATTTAATTACAAATCATGGCCCAGCTTTGTAGCTCGCAGTTAAATAGGAGGTTAAAGGCATGAATGGTAAAAATTGGCGAAACAATATTTTATTATTTATTTATTATTATTTATTTATCAGCTACACCTGATTCAAGGATAATATTTATAACTTAAATAAATATTTATAACTTAACTAGGAATGGACTGGGATAGAAAAAGATAAGATAAATGCTAAAATTAGAAATACACTCCCTTATGGTAAAATTGCTGTTCCATTTTAGGTTGTCCATTTTTTCTCCCCGTGGCAGAGCTTTTCCCTGTAATTTTCCTTTCTCCTTTTGGCAAATGCAGGTGGTTTGCACCTTGTGGGGTTTGAGCACAAAGCCTCTCCCCCGAGGGCCTTATCAGGCAGGCCCATCCCTGCTTTCTGTGCCCTTCGTTCCTGTCTCACATCCCGGGCTGCATTTCGGGTCAGGATTTTGATTTGTCAGAGAAGAAAGCAAGGATTACTTGAAAGAGAAGCCCGTGAATCCTTTTAGCCATGGGAAGATGTGTCCTTGTGGGGCAGGAGTGGGATAACACAGGAACAGGCTTTTCCCATATTCTCCACAAGAACCTGGGGGTGGGATCCTTCCTCCCCTTATCTCTTCCTCAGGACAGGCACCCTCTGAGCTCCTGTTCACACACAGCATCACAGGTCCTGGAAAGTGCATCTTAATTCCAGCTTGGACAAAAGCAGAGGGAATAATAACTCCAGTGCCATTTCTTCTCCCCTTTGGGAGTTGGGAATGGGAGCTGCTGGAACTCCTGCTTCTCCTGGACAGCTCTAAAGGAGATTTCCCTCCTCCAGCCCTGATTTTTTGATAAAAACTGCTGTCAGTTCCCTTCAGATACTGCTGGGAATGGCCACTGTCACAGCTCCACCTGCACGTGAGCTGCCCTGCTGGGTGTTTGGGGCTGGTGGGGTGGGAAAGGGCTGGGCCAGGCGTTTCCCACCTGGGCTGCCCATCCCACGGGAGCACCCCAGCCCAGCTCCCCTTTCCCCTCACCCTCCCCAGCAGCTCAAGCACCACTCCAGCTCCGTGTGGAGCTCTCCTTCAGGGATGAAGTGGCCTTGATCCTGGAGAGGATTAAGTCCCAGGGGACCCAAAGGAGTTTAACTGCTGGGGAAGAGCTGCCACAGGCAGATGGGGCAAGGCTCAAAATGTCCTTGGCTCAGCCCCTGGATGAGCACCCTGCTCCTTGCAGGCTTTGCAGAGACTTCCTCATCTGTTTTGATGTCCTGGTCTGGCACAAGTTCCTCTGTCAATGAGATTTTCTCCCTAGGCCTGGCTGCCTGGAGCTTTTCCCTCTTCTCAATCCATCAGTTAATCGCTGCACTTCGAGGTGCCATATTCAGTGGGCTGATGGAAGCAGCAGGAAGATGGGAAGGCCCTTGGAATTCTTGGAGGAAGGTCCTTGGAGCCAGCCTTAGGGACAGAGGTGGCCACGGATTGTGCCATGGTTGTTTTGCTGTAGCAGGAGCATGGAATTTGAGAGCAGGGAGTGCAATCCCAGGTGGAGTCACAGCAGAGCTTGAGCAGGCAGAGAAGGAAAAACCCCTTCTGTTTAATAAATCAGTTAGACATGGAAATATTTTATGGGGTTTTTTTCTCAATGGGGTGGTGAAATTTATTTTCTTGAATTTGGAATGGCAAAGAAGCCAATCCCAAGCCACTGCTTCGGGGTGACTTTGGGGCAGTTTTGATACAGAGGAGCTGGGAAAGGGGCTCAGCCTGGAGAAAAGGAGGCTCAGGGGGGACCTTGTGGCTCTGCACAAGTCCCTGACAGGAGGGGGCAGCCGGGGGGGGTCGGGCTCTGCTCCCAGGGAACAGGGACAGGACAAGGGGAAACGGCCTCAGGCTGGGCCAGGGGAGGCTCAGCTTGGACAGCAGCAGGAATTTCTCCATGGAAAGGGTGCTCAGGCCTTGGAACAGGGTGTCCAGGGCAGTGTGGAGTCCCCATCCCTGGAGGTGTTTGGAAGATGTGTGGAGGTGGCACTTGGGGACAGTGATGGCCTTGGCAGTGCTGGGTCAGTTGTTGTTGGCCTTGGAGGGCTTTTCCAGCCTCAGCAATTCCGTGATCCTTGCATTCCGTGGTGGCTGTGGGTGAGCTCTGGTTGCCTGCCCAGCTCCTGCCACCGCCTGGGTCGGACACAGCAGCAGGCACAGATCGATCCGGCATTTCTCCCTTTCCCAACATGAACTCCCTGAGGGAAGGCAGCTGAGCAGCCGGAGCCGTTTGTCACGGCGGGATGACGCGGGGATGAGCTGAGCTGATCCGCCAGGGGAGGTGACTCAAACCAACCTCATCCCTCCCGTGATGTCTTCTGTGCTGGCACATGGTTTGCATTCCGAACGCCACCGGGCCGAGGAGGCCGGACACAAATGGGACGTGGTGGCTCCATTAAACAGCAGCTCTGGCCACAGCTGCCAGGGATTGATGAGCAATTAAGGGCAGGGCTCCTGTGGGAAGCTGCAGCCTGCTGGGAATGCTCAGGAGCTCATCTGTCCTGGGGCTGTCTCCTCAGGGGGATGGGAACGGGTTATTTCCCCTCCGGATGCTGTTTATCCACAAACAGCCATAAATAAGGATTGCTTCTCCCAGGAAGCAAACTCAAGGAGGAGTTTCAGCATGAAAATGTGCTGGTGCTGTTGTAGGAATTATTAATGCACCTCAGTCTGGATGGGGCATTATCCCTGTTTTTTCCATGATTTTGGGATGCAGTGCCTTTCCCTGTTGGAGGGACCAACACCCAAGTTAGGGGATCTTTGTGGGTTTCCCACGAGTGCCAGGGCAGTGATTCCTGAAGGAGATCAGCAGAATGAAAGGTGGGCAGGCCCTGGCACAGGATGCCCAGAGAAGCTGTGGCTGCCCCTGGATCCCTGGCAGTGTCCAAGGCCAGGTTGGACACTGGGGCTTGGAGCAGCCTGGGACAGTGGAAGGTGTCCCTGCCCATGGCAGGGGTGGCACTGGGTGGGCTTTGAGGTCCCTCCCAACCCAAACCTGGCATTCTATGGCTCTGTGAATGTGGTGTTGACCAAATTCCTACAACCCCCCAGATTTCAATAGTAACAAGCAGCAAATGGAGCTGGCTGAGAGTCCCCATCCTAAAACTCGGCCTGGCATGATGGGAACACGCTGCCTTGCAGTGTTTCTTGGTTCTTCAAACAGCTTTAGAAATGCTTTGACAATATTTGCTCTAAATTAGAGCCTTAAATGATTTGGACCATGAGACAAATTTAATTTAGGCCTTTTTTTTCCCTCCCAAGTTGCTTTATCCTAACAAGTTCTAGCAGTGCATGAAGGGTTTTTCATTTACATGACGCTTTTCTGTTTCATCGAGTGCTTTGCTCCCACTCTGCTGGTGCCTGCAGCAATCCTGAAATGTGCCAATAATGGTGTTTTATCCGAGTAATGAAAAGCAGATGAACAAAGGGGCTGGGGCAGGACACAGATCCAGGCAGCGGCAAAGGGGTCGGGGTGGTACCGGTGCCTTTTGTTGTCCTGGCACCGCCAGAACAGGCTTTGTGTTCCTCTAAACATGTGCTGGTTGGGAATCCAAACAACCTGGAGGTCCCTGGGCCTTTTGGATTTGCACCTGCCTCAAAATGAAACTCACAATTAATGAATTAAACGCCCCACTCAGCTCCAGCTCATTACCAGAACGGTTTGATACTCGGCGCAGTGTGGGTGCTGAAGAGCTGACTTCTGATGTGTACAAGGAGCTTGGGGGGGCTCCCAGAAGAAAATGTGGCACTGTAATAAATTCAGGAGAAATCCTTCTCCCTGCCTGAAGGGAAGCCAGTGGCATGGATGGGACCCTGTGACTCGGCCAGATGCATTCTGCAGGAATGCACAGCACCTCTCTTGCAGAATTCCCCCAAAACGGACATTTCTTTGATTTGCTATTTTCAGGGGAATAATGGGGCTGCTTCAGCCCTTGCTTTCCTGCTCTCTGTAGCCAAGCGCTCTTGTGGAGTCTGAAATTCAGGGGAAAGTGGGTTTAGAAATAGAGATGGGAATGCAAAATTTGCTTTTTGGCTCATGGAAAATGCAACAGAAAGGGTTTTGTTAAATGATCCCAAAATAGGGGAGAACTGGGATTGTGCACCCGGAGAAGGGAAGGCTCCAGGGAGACCTCAGAGCCCCTTGCAGGGCCTAAAGGGGCTCCAGGAGAAGCACTTGGGACAAGGGGTGGAGGGACAGGACTGGGGGAATGATGGCTTAGATGCAGGATCACCTCCTGGGCCCCAGTGCTCCTTGTCACTTCTTTCTCTTTTTAAATTCCAAAAATACAGAGAATTAAAGAATCGTTTAGGCTGGAAAGAACTTCAGATCATGGAGTCCAACCCTCCCCAGCACTGCCAAGGCCACCACTGCCCCATGTCCCCAAGTGCCACATCCACACAGCATTTAACCCCTCCAGGGATGGGGACTCCACCACTGCCCTGGGCAGCTGTGCCAGGGCTGGACAGCCCCTTCCAGGAGCAATTTCCTGAATATCCAACCTCAACCTGCCCTGGCACAAGTGAGGCTGTCCCTCTTGTCCTCTCCCTCGTTCCCTGGGAGAACAGGGTGTGAGAGCACAGTCTGCTCTTCAGGCAACACGTCCGCATTCCTTCAGAAGCTTCCCCAAAACTCCTCGAGGTTTATCATTTCCCAGAGGGATTTTGAGTTTTCCTCCCATTTCTGGGGCCATGTTTGTTTGTGCAGTTGCTCATTTCCCCGTCCTGCACCCTAACCCTAACCCTAACCTCTGGCAGCTCCGTGTCTGTAAGGCCCCAACGCCGGGGAGGCGCCGGAATCGCGGCTGTTCCCTGCCTCGTATCCACACTGCAGCCCGTCCCCTCGGAGAGCAGCAGCTTGCTGAGCACGCAGATGGGCACCAGCATCCTTAGTGGTGGGGCTGCCGTGTAATTACAGATGCCTTTGGCTCCAGGAACACGGGCAGGCCTTGGAATGCTGGCGTTGGCGCTGCTGAGCCTGGCTGGAGGAGCAGCCAGCCCGTCCTGGAGGGGATGGGCAGTGGAATGGGGGCTGGTGGTGGGGCTGTCCTGGCACTGCATCCACGGGGATCCTCGTCAGCAGGGCTCAGGGGGGGACTCCAGCACTGCAGCACAAGGGTTGCTTTGTGCACATCTGGGTTGCTTTCCCCCTCCCACAACGGGCTCTCCATGTCCTCGGAAGTCTCCAGGGCTGGACCCAGCTGTGGCCTTCCAGCGCCTGAAGGAAGATGGAGAGGGGCCATTTACAAAGCCTGGAGCGCCAGGACACAGGGAATGGCTTCAAATGGAAAGAAAGGCACGGTTAGATGGGATATTGGGAGGAATTCCTGGCTGTCAGGGTGGGCAGGCCCTGGCACAGGGTGCCCAGAGAAGCTGTGGCTGCCCCTGGATCCCTGGCAGTGCCCAAGGCCAGGTTGGACACTGGGGCTTGGAGCAGCCTGGGACAGTGGAAGGTGTCCCTGCCCATGTTGGAAGGTTGGAATGAGCTGAGCTTTAAGATCCCCTCCAACAGAAACCATTCTATGATTCTATGAAAAGTTACTGTATTTTTGCAAACCTGAAGCTGCAGTGCCTCCGTTTCCCCTGATTTTCCATACTTGGAAAATGTATTTCTAGGAACCCGTGTTTCCAGACTAAAGCTTCTCTCCTTTTTGGGTTTTCCACTGGACCTGCCAATATTTCTGCTCTTTTCTGGCTCTCCAAAATCACCTGATCTCCTCTTCACCTGGTGGCAGAAGGCTGAGCTGATTCATTGCTTTTGAGCATTGTTTAGTTATACCCCCATAATTCCCAACAAAACTGGCTCTTTGGGATCCCTGGCTATTTGGGAGGGATGCAGGCAGGCCCTGAGCCTGCTTGGCTGCGATTCCTTGGGAAAAGGGACCAAAAATAGAATTTACATTTCAAACAGCTCCAGGCAGTTGTGCTAATTTTAAACATTTTAAAATATCCATCAGTTCATGGAGTTAAATGGCTTTTTTTCGGTCCTTGCATACAGACAGGCACTGTGGCAGTTTTGGGGAATCTGCTGATGCTTAGTCCAAATAAAGATTGGAAAATGATTGGAATTTGTGGAGAAAAAAGAAAGAACCACTGTGTAAAACCTTCCTTACTCCAGAGCCATCCCCAAACGAACCCCCTGCATCACACACCTGGGGAGCTCCTGAATTGAGACTGAAATTTTAGTACAGATTCAGGGGAGTTTTTGGGAAGGGAAAAGTGAAGTTGCAAATAGCCTGGAAGTGTTACCGAGTCACCAGCAGCGATAAATCCCTGCCACTGCATTCCCTCACCCCTCAGCAGCGGGCAGTTTGTATTCCTGATTATCCCATCATCCCAGATTGGAGAGTGATTGGCATTTGACGGGATGGTGCTGCCAAGGGAGGGAAGGTTATTCCCAGCCCTCTCAAAACCAGGATATGCAGGACTTTGGGGCACTGCTGTGACCTTTAGGATGCAGCGTTCCAGTAAAATCCTGATTAGAACTGACTCTTCTCCATCCAGAACCTGGCTCTGGCTGCAAAGTTTTCCCAGCACTGGGATGACTCCGGAGGTCTCCAGCAGCGCTTCGGAGTTGGTGGCACGGGCACCCCCTTTCCCTGGGATCCACAGAGGAGTCCCACAAGTAACTGCTCCTTAGATCACTGCCGGTGTTGCTTGTTTTGCCAAAAGGCAAAATGCTCCTTCCTTTTAATAAGAGCTCGTTATTATTTTGGGGTGTTTGTAAAAATGCAAAGGAGACAGAGAAGGCTTCAAAAGCAATTACTGGGAACGTTTGTGTTGCCATAACGACAGAGGCAGCTCTTGATGAGCCATGAGATCCTTAATGTTGTTAAAAAGTTTCGTTGCCACGACAACAGAATGCAGTTTTTATTTTCAGGGGCTGACACTTTTGCTTTTTTCCCCCTGGTTTTGGAGCAGCGGCCTGGGTTGGGTTTTTGGAGCAGGAAATATTTAACAGACACAAGCAGGAAATAGGAAGTGGAGTACATAGGGATAGATCCTGTGCTTTCCCTTGGATTTTAGATCTGGCTTTTAATAACTGCTGGGAACAGGGAAACTTCTGGGAGTCTTGGAGGAGACAGGCTTTGATCCCTAGAGATATTCTTTAAAATGCCAGGGATAGATGGGATATTGGGCAGGAATTGTTCCCTGGGAGGGTGGGCAGGCCCTGGCACAGGGTGCCCAGAGCAGCTGTGGCTGCCCCTGGATCCCTGGCAGTGCCCAAGGCCAGGCTGGACACTGGGGCTTGGAGCAGCCTGGGACAGTGGAAGGTGTCCCTGCCCATGGCAGGGGTGGGATGAGGTGTTTAGTTCAGAGTGAGAAAAGGGGAAAAGCAGATCCTGGGGAAATGCTCAGTGCTGCAGGAATGCTCGTGCCAGCCTTTCCCAGCCAATCCCGAGAAACCTGCGGCAAATAAATCAATAAGGCCAAGCAAATCATCTTTTCCAATTGCTTTTGTTTAATCCCCACCCAGAGCCGCTGCTGCACCCTGGGCCTGGCTGGATTTTCCCATCACGTTCCCCCCATCCCCTCTCTCTGCCAGGTCTCGTTTTCCAGGCACCGGATCACTCCGGGCTCGGGGATTGCTGAGGCACCCAGGGAAGGATGCTCAGGCTTTTCCCTTAATGGGCTGTCACCCCTCATCACTGTTAGCTGGGAAATACAGGGAGGGTTTGGGATGAGCCCTGGGGCTGGGGGGTGTTCCGAGGAAGGGCTTGCTTGTCCTGGAATTTCAGCCTTCTCATGGCGAGGGGAAAGCAGCTGGAATTAGAAATGAGTTACTGAGTGAGGGAGATTCACCCCAAAAGCGGTGTAAAGAAATAAATATCAACTTCTATGTGTCTGAAGTAAAAATGGAGATGGGTAGGTACAATATTTTAATGCTATAATAATGCAGAAACTGAAACACATATAAATGGAGAGAAGCTTTGGATAAAGGCCTGGAGTGCCAGGACCCAGGGAATGGCTTCCCAGGGCCAGAGGGCAGGGCTGGATGGAATATTGGGCAGGAATTGTTCCCTGGGAGGGTGGGCAGGCCCTGGCACAGGGTGCCCAGAGAAGCTGTGGCTGCCCCTGGATCCCTGGCAGTGCCCAAGGCCAGGCTGAGCTGTTGGAATAAAGGCAAGGAATTAATGGAAAGAGGAGAAAATAGCAGGAATTGCCCTTTGCCCTGCTCCAGTGATGGTTTGCAAAGCAGCATCTGCATTTAAAAACCCCAGCTCTGAACTGTCCTTGCTGCTGTTCCTGATTTGTCCCAAGTTCTGGAGAGCCCCATCCCTGCTCCCCCTGCCAGGAGCAGCAGGATTTTGCCAAAGCGAACCTCTGATGGCACAGCCCAGAAGCCACAGAAGAGACTTTTTGGGATGTGCAGATGAGGGAAGGATGAAAGGAGCTTTCTGCAGCAAGGCCACGGGGGGATCACGGAGTCCTGGGCTGCCCTGAGCCAGTGGGGAGCACTCTGGGGAGAGATCCCAGGGAAGACGAGGAGCAGCACCATAACTGCATCTCAGCTCCGGGAGGAGAGCCTGCAGGGCACAGATAACGGGCTCGGAGTTGTTCCCGAGGGGTTCCAGCAGCGGAGGAACATCGCGGAGCTCGGGAGCCTGAGGAACAGCCATCCCTACCTCCAGCTCCACGTGTGATGGCCTGGGATGTGCTCAGGGAGGAGAGGCCCGGGAGCAGCTCTCCAACCCCCCCTCCCAGCCCATCCTGCAGCACAGGGCGATGGAATCTGGGAAAGGAAGGCGGTTTGGAAATGAATCTGTTTAATTGCACGCGGCAGTTTGAGAACGCTCTGCTCGTTAGCTCAGTGTCTATGGTTAGTGTTTATTGCCCACACTTAATTCCCTCAGCCTTCTCCCTCTTTTTCCCTTTGTCCACCTGATTTCCTGGTAATTTAGGATATTGCTTTGCTTTATCAAGGCACTGAGGAGAACAGAGAGATGAGAGAGGACGAGCACATCCGAGTTCCCCAAAACCAAACCAAAATGTCTCCTGAAATTCAACTGCCAAAGTCCCAGCCCCACCTTTCCCAAAATGTAACACCGTGGAGCCAGGAGCAGAGTGTCCAATGCCTGCATCCATCTCCACTCCCACTCCGGTGTGGGTTTTTAACTGCATTTTCTGCCATAAGTTACACCCCAAAATAGCAGAACTCTCTCTGTTTGCAGCTGGGCTTGAGATTTTTTACTCTTTTGCCTTCATTAAGTCATGTTCAGCTGGCTTGCAGGGTCTGTTTTGCATAGTAGAAATTATTTTAGGCATTGCTTTTTTCAGTATTTCCTCTCCAGCCTGTTTGCAAGCAAACACTTTTCCCTGTGTAAATTCTGATAGTGAAATATTTTACCTCCATATGCAGATTTTGTTGAATTCAGCCTGGCTGCTTCACAGGTTGTTCCAAGAAAATTTCCAGGGGAGGAAAAGTTCATTTGTGACTTTTTTTTTTTTTTTGGTGTTGTTGCTGTAGTTAGTTTAAATTGGGGAGTTCAGGAGTTGTTTTTTTCACCCAACTCCTGACCAACAAACTCACTGTCTCTGCTCTGTGTTTGCATTAATCAGGCCATAACTGAGGTGCAAACGAGGCATTCCACAGTGATAATCCTCATTTTCTGGTCCCTTCCTGGTGATCCTGAACTGCTGTAGGATCCATTGTGGGTTGTTGATGGAGCAGGGGCGTTTTGGGACAGACAGTGGGATTTAGGGAATGACCTGCAGCAGCCTCAAAAGCCCCCTTGGAATCACTGACCAAGATCCACCTTTTGTGATCAGCTGGCTGCACTTGAGCCCTGACAGATTGCCGCTGGGAATTTCCTGTGTGTCAGCACCTCGGTGTTCCTGGAGGAGCTGGGGAACAGGGCTGAAGCGAGGGAGGCTGGGATGTCTCCTGGGCAGCAGCAGTTCTGCCCACATGTGCAGTTTGTTCCCTCCGTGGCTGAGATGGTTTTGGTAAGTTCTGCATCCCGTGCAAAGGTCATTCCCGCAAGGAATGGTTTTCCACGATGACCTTTGGCCGCTGGAGATCTGTGCCAAAACCCCCAGAGGTCTGGCGTTGGGCATAAACATCTTGTCCTGCAGCTGGTGTTTGGTGCAGGGAACTTGTGGCTTCCTGAAGAGGCCAATCTGAGCGAAATACCTGCTCCACTTCAGGGCTTTCCGCTGAATTCTTCCTTCTGGACGGCTGGGAAGTGGGAAATGGTCGATTTTCCTGGCAGTGTGAAAAAATTCCACACCAATTCACCAAGGCATCGAGGTGCTGAGAGTGAGGAGCGGCTGAGGGAGCTGGAAAGGGGCTGGAGCCCCAGGATGGCTGAGGGAGCTGGGAAAGGGGCTCAGCCTGGAGAAAAGGAGGCTCAGGGGGGACCTTGTGGCTCTGCACAAGTCCCTGACAGGAGGGGGCAGCCGGGGGGGGTCGGGCTCTGCTCCCAGGGAACAGGGACAGGACAAGGGGAAACGGCCTCAGGCTGGGCCAGGGGAGGCTCAGCTTGGACAGCAGCAGGAATTTCTCCATGGAAAGGGTGCTCAGGCCTTGGCAGGGGCTGCCCAGGGAGCTTTGGAGTCCCCATCCCTCCAAGCTGTGGTGGCACTTGGGGACAGGGATTAGGGCTGGGCTTGGCAGTGCTGGGGCAACAGTTGGACTTGATGATCCTCAAGATCTTCCTTTTCCAAGGAAAAACATTGCACCCTGTAATCAAAGGAAACACAGGGCCTTGCATTAAGAAGGGTTTTCCCCCAAAAAGGGTGTAATGATCTGAGATCAGAGGAGAGCAAAGCTGTAGAGACATTTTAGTGGAACCATGCTGGGTTAAACACAGCAGAGGAGCCGGGCAGCTCCCTCGCAGAGCATCCCCCATCCCACCGCTCCAGGAGGGACACATCCCTGCCCCACCTGGGAATTGTGGATTATTTCTTGCAGGGAATTTCTCCCAGGCCCTTCCCAGGCTGCTGGGAACAGATGCTTGTCTACATCCCCCCTCTCTGCCGGCAGCTTGTCAGCAGATGTTCGTTCTTCCCCCTCCCCACAATGATTCATTTTCATCTAAACAATATAAAAAACTCCCAAGTAAAGCCTCGCTAGGTCCCATGAATTATTTAAAAATCATTTCAGATGTCAAAACTCCAGTTACAGTTCCTTGCAGCTCCCTGGTGACTCTGGAGTCATCGCTCTTGAAAAATAACCCAAATTATATTTAATAATTGAATAGCATCTACTTTGGTGCTTCTCTAGCAACTCTTGGAGTGACATTTAATTCTTGTTAGAAGGTGCTTGGGGTTGTTTAATTCTCTATCATGCCAAGAGATCTGTACAGGAACATGTTGATTTTAATTGCATTTAGATTTGATTACAAAAAAAAGCCGTAAATCACTCAGAAAGGGTCCGATTGTTCCATTTGGCCTCAAGCTGTTTTGCTTTTCACAGCAGATATTTTATGTGGAAATCTGGTTCTGTGTGGAACGGGAGTTCTGAAACAGAACTAATGCAAGGTGAAAATCCAGCTGGATTTGTAGAGGTTGTGGCTGTGACAGAACATTTTCAGGGCAAATTTCAAAGTTAAACTTTTTTTTTTTTTTTCCCTTTCATGACACGAAATAAATCTTACTGAGCCTTCTCAAAGTGTACCAAAAAAGTACCAAAGGTACAAAAACATACCGAATCCCAGATTGGATGGATGGAAAAAAATTCCTACATTCTCCTGCGTGACTTTCTTTCCTTGCCCTTCTCCCTCTCTCACTCTCTGGGATTCAGTAGTGGAACGTTTTATTTTCAGTTGATTTGAGCCAGAACCTCAAATACTGCTTAATTGGGTGGAAATTAATGACCTGGAGAGGACCTGAATGCCCTTTGCTGTTGTTCCCTGTGGGAATGGTGAGGCCCTGCGATGGATTTCCCCGAGAAGCTGTGGCTGCCCCTGGATCCCTGAAATGTCCAAGGCCAGGCTGGACACAGGGGCTTGGAGCAGCCTGGGGCAGTGGAAATGTCCCTGCCCATGGCAGGGGGGTGAAATGGGATGAGCTTTGAGGTCCTTTCCATCCCCAAATCTAGGCAAAATCCAGCCTTTTCCAAGGTAAAGTTGCCCTGAGAGCTCGAGCATCAGGTGTGATCCTGGCATTTTATATCCCAGTGTTTTGATGGGTTTAGGAGGCTTTAGAGGAGCAGTGTAGGAATGTGCATCATTCTGTAGCTCCTTTTATCTCCAGCAGAAGTTGAATTATTTAGAATTTCTGACATGAAACCCTTGCCTTTAGACCTTGCAGCTGAAAAAAAAGATTGCTTGCAGTGAGTGTAAATCCCAGTATTGAACCAGCTTCGGGGAGGGGGCAGCAACTGGGAGTAACACGGGCTGGAAATTCCATGGAAATTCAGCTGTGTCTGGGCAGGGAGGTGCTTCATTGACTGGAAACAAGTAACTAGGACAACAAAGCAGCTGTTTGCAATCAGTGCTGATCATATTTACCTTTCATCTTTCCAGCTCTTTAATGGATTTGGGAGGTTTTGCAAGAAGGATTCCAGCTACCCCAGAACCTTCAGAAATGTGTCATTTTCAGTGCAGGGTTTTAGTAAGTCAGGATGGGTTTAGAGCCATAAAATCCCAGAGTGGTTGGGGTTGGAGGGACCTTAAAGCCCATCCCCTTCCATGGGCAGGGACACCTTCCCCTATCCCAGGGGGTCCAAGCCCTGCCCAGGTTTGGGAATAACGGCACAGAACTGAGCTGTGACTGATTGGGTTTGCCTCAGGGTGGGAAAACGCTGCTCTCCCACCTCTGTGCCCTAAATATCCCGCATTTTTTGCTGTCTGTGGGGCAGGTGGGATTCCCTTCTGTCCTTCGTGGGTTTGATGTGTTTGAGAGCCTCAGAGTGGCTCAGTGCCCACCCTTTGCACAGGGTTTGCTTTTTGGAACACTTGGGGAGCTGTGGACTCCAGAGACACAGGGAGAACAATCCGTGGGCGAGGCGCTAATCTGGGATAACTCCGGCAGAGCCTGGGGAGATGGAACTGCTGGCCCGGAAAACAGGCTCGGATTAGGAAATGACAGCTTGGTGGGGTGCCCTAAAGGCAAAGGGAGAGGAAAATGGAGCTGCTGGATGGCAGCACAAACAGGGTGAGGATGGATCACTTTTGACTCTTTTGATGCGGAAAGGAAGGAAAATCAGGAGATCCGGGATGGGCATTCCTTGGGTGAGGTGTGGGAAGGAAACCTGTTTTTATGATTAGTGAAGGCTGGGAATTGATACCCAGAAGGTGCTCAAAAATCTCTTTATAATCTGTACAAGTCCCAGGAAGGGGATGGACAAAACCTTTGGTTGTTTGGAGGCAGGAGAACATGAGTCCTGAGAATTTTGTGCGAGGGAATTTTGGAGTCACCCTGACCGGATTTACAGCCCGGCGTGACCTCTTCTTGGAAGCTGGGACCAGTGAGAGGCTTGGCATTAAAATCAGACCATCAGGAAAGAGTGAGGGGAAGATTTTGGGATCATCTGTAGACATTCATTAAAAACCTCTTAAACAGAACTGAAATACAGACAGAGGAGCAGAGGAGAGGGTGAGGCTGACTGAAAAATAGAATGTATTTAACAAGGTGTAAAAATTCATTCATCATTTTGGTCATACCTTCACCTGCAGAACAGGGGAAAGCATAGACAATTAATTACTTTCTATTTCCTGATTTAATTGGCTGTCGAGCAGAAATTTCACCTTTAAAACGAGGAGTCCCGTGGAGTTGGTTTTTAATTTTTTGTTGTTATTATTTTATAATCAACGATACCTGTTGATGGGCTGGGTTGAGGTTTGAGCCTTCAGGCCTGAGGTGTGGGAGGGCTGCCTGAGGGATCCAGCCCGGATTTGTCATGGATACTTCAGGACAGAGGCAGAGCCCTTGCTCTGATTTAAAGGAGTCTGTGCTGCAATTGGATTACGGCTCCCATTGAAGTTAATAAAATGAGGGAAATGCAGAATTAAGGTGATTGTTGGAATTGGTGGGTCTGCCTTACCAGGAAAAGCACAGTTCCTGGAGGAGGAGGTGAGCCCTGGGCTGAGCTGCTCAAAATGCCAGGGTTTCATGGAAATATATCCATGTTTTCTTCATGTACATATATAAATGTGTAACTAGATGGAGATATTAATAAAATATCCATTTCTGCTTCAAAGCCAGCTTGGATGGGGCTCTGGGCAGCCTGGCCTGGTGGAATCCCTGTCCAGGCAGGGGTTGGAACTGGGTGGAGAATTCCTGCTGGTGTCCTGTTTTCTCGGATGTGCCACATCCTCACGGCCTCTGTTGTTACCCTGATCTCACTCCTGGGGTAAAATGCACTCAGCTGGAAAAGAATTGGGTTTATAGAACCCAAACATGACATGAATTACCTTTAATACTTCACAGATCAAATTTAAAAGTACTTGAACTGGGTATTTCTTAGCTGGGGATGAGGTTGTGGTGGGGTTGGAAGTGTCAAGCGGTGAAAATTGGTGCCAGACCCCAGGAAATCTCGTCATTAAACCCCCCACTGTGGATAGAACCAGAGCAGGGCTTTCCACCCAGAAGGAAAGAGATTTTTTCTGAATTTAAGTTGTCCCTAATTCCAATCCATTAAATTACTGCCTGATTTTTGTGCCATCTGAAATCTCATGTGCTCTTGGGTTCCCCTGTCTGAAATCTCGTAGAATTCAAAATCCATCCCCTGGACATGCCCAACAAATGATATTTAGGATATTAACAACTGACATTGCAATAGATTAAAATCCTTCTGAATTAGCTGGGAATTGTGTTTATTTTTGCTTGTAGGAGCATTTCCAGCAGGAAAAACGGTGCCAAGGTGTTGGGTAGGCAGGAGATCTTGTAAATCTGGGATGGACTGGGATCATCAAGGTTGAGGCTGAGAATCCTCCACCACTGCTGACTCAGAAAGCATCAACAAGTGTTGGAACAACACAGGATTTTACCCTTGGGATGGCCACCTTTTCCAAAGTTATCCCGGGGAGTTACTCATCATGGAATCATGGACTGCTTCGGGTTGGAAAGGACCTTAAAATCCATGGGGGCCAGCAGGAGAGCTGGAGAGGGACTGGGGACAAGGGCTGGAGGGACAGGACCCAGGGAATGGCTTCCCAGTGCCAGAGGGCAGGGCTGGATGGGATATTGGGCAGGAATTGTTCCTGGGAGGGTGGGCAGGCCCTGGCACAGGGTGCCCAGAGAAGCTGTGGCTGCCCCTGGATCCCTGGCAGTGCCCAAGGCCAGGCTGGACACTGGGGCTTGGAGCAGCCTGGGACAGTGGGAGGTGTCCCTGCCATGGCAGGGGTGGGTTAAGATGGGTTTAAAGTCCTTTCCCACCCAGACCTTTCTGGGATCCTGGGATTCAGTGAGCTGTGCCTGTGTTTTGCCCGGAATTCGGAACAACCCGCACAAGTTTCTAGGCAGGGAATGAGCACCTTGGATATTTGTATGCTAATAATGAGGAATAAGCAATCTGTTGGAAGGCTGAGTATGTAATCAACGTTATGGCTTAATTACACCCCAGAGCTCGCTGGGATAATTTGCATTCCTGGGAAATTGATAGAGAAGGATGCAGCCTTTTGAGGAGAGCCGAGGAAGGGCTGACGTGTGGCTTACGGAGGTTTTCCAAATCAGCCTGTGCATCACATTTGGATAGACATCATGGAATCCCAGAAGGGTTTGGGTTGGAAACGTCTTGGGGTCCTCGGGTACCACCCAGCCACTGAGGGATTCAACCCCTCGGGATATTTTGGGTTAGGCTCTGTAGGGATTTGGGATTTCAGGTTACACCTGATGGAGTTTGGGGTCAATCCAAACCCAGACTCCTGGCACCAGTAAGAAATTTAAGACCTTGGAGGGATTTTTGATTGATTCCCAGGTTAGACCATCAGATGCTACACTGGCAAATAGTAGTGACGTGGCCTCAAGTCCATATCCTTTGTATTTTTAATGAGATTTGCATATTTGCCTGAATTCAAACGAGCTCGGGAAGAAGTAGTTCAGCTGCTCGCAGCTATGGGTGGATTTGTACAAATGGAGCTTTTCCTTTAGGTGATGGAGCAACTTTATATATCTCTTAATTTATGGATTTTCCAGCACTTTTGCCTGCAGTTGGTCCTGGTTCCACCCCCCTCCTTTGTGTGATTGATTTAAACGCAGCTTCCTTTAAATGCTGGCTCATTCTCGGCTGTTTTTCCTGTCTTTTTAAGGCAGCGGAGTTCCCAAGCCCCTCATTTCTCTGGAATATTTAGTTCCGAATATATTTTTCCACTCTGGCGAGCTGTCCTTGTTCTTTCTTGTAGAACTCTGTCAGACAAAAATCTTACTTTTTTTTTTACAGAAGAGAAAGTCAGGGGAAAATACAATTCAAGCTCCAAATTAAAAGCAACTTCTCAAAACTCCCAGGCCTCAGTAAATGAACTGGAGCTGCCTTCAAGTCTGTGCTATTAAAACTCGATTAGAATCAGCCGGTTCTGCTGGAATTCCCACTGGAATTCCTATGGAGGATCCATGCTTAATAAGCCTTCCAGCTCCTCTCTCAAGAACACAAAAATCAAAGTTTCAAAGTGATAAAAATCAACATTGAAGATGAAATTCTCCCTGGCCAAAATCACCGAGGCCCAATAGGCACCCACCTTATCCTAACAAAAGCTTGGGAAGGAATAACTATGGAAAACCAGTTGGTTTTAGGATTGCTGCTGCTGCTGTGGCTGTGTCTTGTCTGATTTCATCCTTCATGTCAGAGCTGGCAGATTTGCGGAGAACAAATTATTCCTCACCAAAGGCCTCATTCAGTCAATCCTGGATTATTTTGGTTTTAGGAGCTGATCCACAGCCCAACAAATGTGTGGAGTTCCGGGGAGCTGCAAGCACGCAAATAAAGCTGCTGGAATCTGCTCCCTTGCTCTCTACACGTTTTTATATCTGTATATTCACTTCCGTGCTGCCCTGGAGCCTGTCCAGCACATTCTGTGTCTCACACAATCGAAATCCTGGGGCACGAGTACCTTACAATCCCCTGAAGCAGGAGAAATAAGTGCTTGAAACGTGGCCTCTGGGAGAGGCTCAATGTGCCACGAGAGGCAGAGTTTAATGTTGATGCAAAAACCCCACAGGGGAGGATTTCAGCGTGCAGGGAGGATGAAATTCCTGTTTCCATAAGGGCTGCAGGCTGCTGGATCTGGCTGCTGGAGCACCTGAAGGAGGTGTGATGTCCCCTCTCTGTTTAATAAGAACTCCAAAGTTGTTAGGGGAGAAATTAATCCCAGGATCCC
This sequence comes from Monarcha castaneiventris obscurior, assembly GCA_026261815.1. Lineage (NCBI taxonomy): Eukaryota > Metazoa > Chordata > Aves > Passeriformes > Monarchidae > Monarcha > Monarcha castaneiventris. Next base: position 448,621 of record JAMPIT010000104.1, on the reverse strand, counting down.
TGAGGCTGGAAAATCCCTCCCAGCCCATGGAGTCCACCCTGTGCCCGATGCCCACCTTGTCCCCAGCCCAGAGCCCTGAGTGCCACCTCCAGCCCTTCCTTGGACACCTCCAGGGATGGGGACTCCAAAGCTCCCTGGGCAGCCCCTGCCAAGGCCTGAGCACCCTTTCCATGGAGAAATTCCTGCTGCTGTCCAAGCTGAGCCTCCCCTGGCCCAGCCTGAGGCCGTTTCCCCTTGTCCTGTCCCTGTTCCCTGGGAGCAGAGCCCGACCCCCCCCGGCTGCCCCCTCCTGTCAGGGACTTGTGCAGAGCCACAAGGTCCCCCCTGAGCCTCCTTTTCTCCAGGCTGAGCCCCTTTCCCAGCTCCCTCAGCCGCTCCTGGGGCTCCAGCCCCTTCCCAGCTCCGTTCCCTGCCCTGGGCACGCTCCAGCCCCTCCAGGGCTCTCCTGAAGTGTTCCCTGGGATTGCTCCGGCTGCGTGGCTGGATAGGCTGAGCTGCTTGGATTGCTGGAAAGGAGCTGTAAATGCCTTCCCTGGGGACTGGGGGAGGAGATTCTCCTCAGTGTCCATCGTCTCCCTCTTCCATCTCCCATCCCGAAGTCGGGGCAGGCACAGAACCATCACTGCCAGGTGCTGAAGTTCAGGGGCAAGGTCAGGCTGGACTTTGGGGCTTGGAGCAGCCTGGGACAGTGGAAGGTGTCCCTGCCCATGGCAGGGGTGGCACTGAGTGGGCTTTGAGGCCCCTTCCAACCCAAACCATCCTGGCATTCTGGGATCCCATCTGCCACGGCCTCTCCTACCACTGCATGTCCCAGGTTTACCTCAGTTTCTCCTGGTTTATCTAAACTTCCATCAAGTTATCCTAAGGTTTCTCTAAGCCTGGTTTTTGTGAGGGCCACCCCTCGTTTGCCTGCTCCTTCCCACCCTCTCCCTCACAACTGCAATCAACCAAATCCAGCTTGAATCCATATTTCAAACCTCCACACTTGTTAGCTCAGTCTCTGATGTCTGTTTTTCCTCAACAGCCGAGCTCACTGCTGGCTCTCAGAAAGTACGAGCTCCTGAACAGCAGCATTGGCATGTCATTCCCTCTGAAATCCATGAGTAAATTTTCCAGGGAAAACAGATTTCAGTGCACTTTAGCCACATTCACTGCTGCCTTTGGGATGCAGCAGCAAGCGTTGTGTGGATTATGGCAACGGGCTGCTGGCTGGGGACTGCAGACATTTCAAAATAATTAATAAATGCTATTAGAGGAAGGAAAAGAGCTCCTCAGTATTCCGTTTTCAACGGGAATTCTGAGCCCTCCAGCCGAGACACCAACTACCACAGTCAGTGTGCAGTGAGCAGCGCTTTCCATCCAAGTCAGAACCATCTGGAAGGACGGAACGATGCTTCTGCATATCGGGAAGGCATTTGTGTTTGATATATGTATTAATCAACAGCCAGGGTAGCTTCATGCCCCTGAACAACTTCTATAAACGCACGGGGAATGTTTTTATTCCAGCCGTCCCTCGCAGCATTTGCTGAAACCCCACAAGTTTCCCTGATGGAATACACGGTGTTATTTCTGTTGGTATTAGGGATTTAATGGCTTGGAAAAACAGCTCCTCATGAATCCCATTAAACCCTCTGCCAGCCAGAGGAATCCAGCCTCCACCTGCGCTGCTGATGGGGTGGTTTGAGGAGCAAGCTCTGGGGGCTCAGGATGAGGGGGCAGCGTTTTTCCTCAAGTTGATGTGCTCCTACCTCTGAGGGAAGGATTGGGATCTCCTCTTCCAGGCAGGCTGGTGGGATCTGCGTATCTGAGCTGGAAGGGACCCACTGGGGTCATGGATCCAGGTCCTGGCCCTGCACACACACCCCAACAATCCCCCCTGTGCATCCCTGGGAGCGGTGGTACCTTTGGATGTGTTGTGGGAATAAAGGTGGGAACCTCCCTGTGCTGCTCTGGCACAGGGACTGAGCCCACCCCGGCATTCTGGGGGGAATTCATCTCCCAGAGGAAACAAATCAGGTAAAAAAAGGAATTTCCAATTCTTTCTGTGCATCCTGGGGTTGGTCCTGTTTTCCCAGGCCTGGGAGTAGTGCATTGAAGAAACCCACTGCAACAAATGGTGCCCTAATTTCTTCATATCCCCCTTACCCTCTGCAGAGAAATTCCTGATATTTATCCTTTTTTTGCTCTTCCTGCCTGTAAACAGCTGGATTCCAGCTGGATCCCAGCAAGCTTTGCTCCTTTTGCACTGCCAGTGGCTCTGTTCAGTGGTTGGTTTAGTGGTGGATCTGGGTTAGCTGTTGGACTCGATGCTCCTCGAGGTCTTCTCCAGCCTTAGTGATTCCTGATCCTAGTCATTTAGGATCCTGTGTGCCTCCCAGTTTGGGTTGGAGCAGCAGCCTGGTGTTGATGGGAGTCCCCTGCTTGTCCCCACTGGCCCTGTGTGGATTTGCCACAGCACAGGGGATTTGCCCCACATCCACCAGTTTGGTTTTGGTGGAGAAACACCTCCCAGAGCTCCCACCACGTGTGATCTGAGTGCTGCTGGATCCAGACCCGCTCCTGCCACCCTACAAGGTCTTCCCTGTCTGGAGCAGACACCCCAAAAAGGCTCTGCAGTGACAGGATCGTGCCTGTGCCACCCCAGGGTGTCTGAACAGTTCCCTCCAGGATATTTTTACATTGCCCTTTTCCCTTTCCCTGCTCCTCAGGAACTGCTGCTGCTGCTGCTCTCTGTGCTGCCCGTGGTGCTCCACAGGCCTCCAAGGGCAGGAGCAAGGACAATCCCAGAGGCCAGCCCATTCCAGGAAGAGATAGGCACAGAGCTGGGAAGAAAAGCCAGTGGGCTAAAGCACAGCTGGAAGTCAACTCTGCCACGGTGTTGAGGCTACGCAGGAGCAGAATTGAATTAGAATTGTAGAATCCTTCAGGCTGGAAATGACCTCTAAGCTGGAAGTGTCCAAGGCAGGGCTGGATGGGGCTTGGAGCAGCCTGGGATAGTGGAAGGTGTCCCTGCCCATGGAGGGGTGGGATTTGAGATCCCTTCCCAAACCATTCCATGATGTCCATCCCGGTGTATCTGGTGCCTGGGAATGGTGGTGGGCAGGAGAAGCCCTGGAGGACCCTGTGTCCCCTGGACCTGGCCAGGTTATTTTGAATGATTTAATCTTTGGGCTTTTGTTGTTGTGATCAGCAGTGGAGAGGGAGAAAAGATCCACTGGAGAGCAGACTCCTGCTATTTCCTCCCGGTTATCCAGTGCAGCTGGATTTGGAAGCACCCCTCCTTTTACCCAAGCCAGCCCACAACCAGTGCCTGCTGCCCGTTTTTGATCTCCTTCAACTTCCTTGGATTTTATCCACAGGGATAAAGCCTTGCTGCTGGCCTGCACTCCCACAGCACCACTCTGCTCAGGATGAGAGGTCCTGGGGGTGCCTCCCACCTCCCTGGTTGTGTCAGAGGCAGCCAGGGAGGCACAGGATAATCCTGGTGGGAATAACCAAATTTAAACCAGCGCCAGAGGGAGGATCAGCAGAAGGATCCCATTGCAGTTATCACTGGGAAGTCTGGGCATGGGGAGGAAATAATCCCCTGGAAAGAGGTTTTAGAGGTCACTGCAGGTGTCAGGTGTCTGTCTAACAGGGAGTGCTTTGGGATCTGAGTGTGGATGCTCAGGGCTGGACTCCAGTTCTTCCCAAATCCTGTTTTTCTGAAGGAAGCTGAGCCTTTGACTGGAATGATGAGTTTATCCAGGAAACAGCGATTTGTTGAGGAATTACATCCCAAAATATTAACTCTGGATTTGTGTAAAATGGAATACAGACTCCTGACTGGGATTGCTTGTTGGAGTAAACGTGCTGTGGGAATGGGCACATGGAGAAGGAGCTGGAGCGAGGGGATTTTGTGGAAGCATCATTTCAGTGACATCCACAGCCTGCACCAAAAATGCACACTGAGTGCCAGGACCCAGGGAATGGCTTCCCAGTGCCAGAGGGCAGGGATGGATGGGATACTGGGCAGGAATTGTTCCCTGGGAGGGTGGGCAGGCCCTGGCACAGGGTGCCCAGAGAAGCTGTGGCTGCCCCTGGATCCCTGGCAGTGCCCAAGGCCAGGCTGGACATTGGGGCTTGGAGCAGCCTGGGACAGTGGGAGGTGTCCCTGCCATGGCAGGGGTGGGATGGGATAGGATTTAAGATTCCAATCCAACCACTCTGGGATTCTGGGATGATCTTGTTACCCCAGATGTCCTGTGGAGATGGGATCTCCTTGGATTTGGGATTTGTTTGATAGGTGAAGTCCCCCAAACCCCAGCTTTTCCTGAGGGCACACAAACCCTGAATGTGTGGATCCCTGGCAGTGGATGTGGCAGAGCATTACTGCAGCCCCTGCTCTGCACCTCCTCCGTGCTATTTTGGCACAGCAAAACCTCTAGGACAGACCTTTCCCACCCAGGGATAACAGCACAGGGATTTTACAGCGTGGGACAGCTTTCTATCCACTGTGGAACACAGGGAGTGCTCAGGAGAGAAAAATCTGGGCACGGGTTATTTAATCATTGTGTAGGGAATGCTGCTCCTGGGAAATAAGGAAAGAGTCGAGATGTGGAATTACTGCAAAGTTCATTTAGCAAAGTGCCTCTTTCCAGTCACACAGAGAGGAGCGTTTGTGTCGTCGGGGTTTCGAGCTGCTCCATGTTCCCAGTGTGCTGCTGAGCCCTGGGTTCACTGCTCGGGATGTCTCCAAAGGCTGGGATTGCAGCCCAAAGCTGGAAGTTCGGCTTTGTTTGCAGATGGCAGCCATGGAGTGGTTGTTTCCTGCTGCCCTGCAGGGTGAGGGGCAGCGCTCTGCAGGAGATGCAGCTGAGTGTGGGGCAAAGTGACAGAACCTCCTGTGCCTCCTGCTGCTGGGCTCCCACAGTTTGTGCTGCCTGAGCTTCATCCCAGACTCCTTTGGGTTGGGAGCTTCAGTCCCACCCAGTCCCACCCCTGCCATGGCAGGGACACCTCCCACTGTCCCAGGCTGCTCCAAGCCCCAGTGTCCAGCCTGGCCTTGGGCACTGCCAGGGATCCAGGGGCAGCCACAGCTTCTCTGGGCACCCTGTGCCAGGGCCTGCCCACCCTCCCAGGGAACAATTCCTGCCCAAGATCCCATCTAAATCTGGTTGATGTGAGCAGTTCTTAGAAACTGGGGTGAATTTTGATTTAAATGGAGAAAAGGTCTGATTTGTACCACAACATTTCAGGCTTGGAGAGAAAATAGAAGGTCAAGGAGAAAGGTGGCACTAAGAATTGGAATAGTTGGGTTTAAAACATGCCAGGGCGTTGTTGTGAGATTATTTTCCTTGCAGCCTCTGAAAGGTTGGTGGCTTTTCCCTGTGTCCCTTTTCTTCAATGTCTTTTTCCTGGTGAAACCAAATCCCAGCTGGAGAAGGGGAGCCCCAGCCCTGGAGCCTCCTGGACAGGGACAAGGAATTTTCCCTGGGAAGTACAAGCATCTCAGTGCTGTGATTATTTCCATGCTCTCCCTGTCATTTCTGTGGAGGGGATTGTGGGGTTCAGCTTCACCAGTCACACAGTTCCAGAATAATTCATTCTGCTGCTTTATTTTCTGTTATTCAGTCCAAAACTCATTTCTCTGTGCGTCCTTTTGCTCAGCAGAATCATTCTGCTCAAAACATCCTGTAAAAAGGGATCCTTCACGTTGCCTTCCACCCAGACAGCTGCAGTTTGGTTTTCCCTTTCCATTCTAGCATTTTTGGGGCCATCACTTCAGAGTACGTTTTAATCTTGTCCCATCCAAAGCCTGCTGAGGGAGCAGCTCAGAGCTTCAGCAGCGGAATAAATTCAAGCCATGCAGTAAACCAGAAAAGAAGTCAAAAACCTTGGCAAACCCCCTCTGTAAAAGCTCCAGAGCAGCCCTAAAAGCAGAGGTGACGTCTTCCCTTTGGAAACTCCAGAGCTGAGTGTCCGCAGGGCCAGGCCAGGGGGGGCTGCACGGCAGGGGAGGGTCCCTGCAGAGGGAATGGGATCCCTGCAGAGGGAACGGGATCCCTGCAGAGGGAATGGGACCCTGGGGATCCCTGCAGAGGGAATGGGACCCCGGGGATCCCTGCAGAGGGAATGGGATCCCTGCAGAGGGAATGGGACCCCGGGGATCCCTGCAGAGGGAATGGGATCCCTGCAGAGGGAACGGGACCCTGGGGATCCCTGCAGGGGGAATGGGATCCCTGCAGAGGGAATGGGACCCTGGGGATCCCTGCAGAGGGAATGGGACCCCGGGGATCCCTGCAGAGGGAACGGGACCCCGGGGATCCCTGCAGAGGGAGTGGGATCCCTGCAGAGGGAATGGGACCCCGGGGATGCCGTCAGCTCCTGCAGCAAACTCTCTGTGCTCGGGGCTGTGGGGAGGCAGCTCAGGCTTGGGGTTAGCAGCGGCATGTTTGGGACTGGTTGTGTAGGGAAAACAAACGGCACTGCTTCTCCTGCTGCTGCTGCTTCTTCTGCTTCTTCTGGTGCATCTTCTGCTGCTGCTACTTTTTCTGCTTCTTCTGCTTCTGCTTCTTCTGCTGCTGCTGTTGTTTCTTCTGTTAATTTTCTGCTTCTTCTTCTGCTTCTGCTTGTTCTGCTACTTTTTCTGCTTCTCCTTCTGCTTCTTCTGCTTCTGCTGCTCTGCTACTTTTTATGCTTCTTCTGCTTCTCCTTATTTTTCTTCTGATTCTCCTGCTGCCGTTCTTCCGCTTCTTCTGGTTCTTCTACTTCTTCTGCTGCTGCTACTCTGCTGCCGTTCTTCTGGTTCTTCTGCTTCTTCTGCTTCTTCTGCTTCTTCTGCTTCTTCTGCTGCTGCTGCTCTGTTACTTTTTCTGCTTCTCCTTCTTCTGCTGCTGCTGCTGCTTCTTCTGCTTTTTCTGCTTCTCCTGCTTCTCCCACTTTTTCTGCTTTCTTCTTCTTCTGCTTCCTCTCCTTCTGCTGCTGTTTCCTCTTCTTCTCCTGCATCCTCTGTTCTTCTTTTTCTTCTGCTTCTTCTGCTGCTTTTCCTGCTGCTTCTACGTATCCTACTTCTGCTTTTTCTGCTTTCTTCTTCTGTTTCTGCCTCTTCTCCTTCTGCTTCTTCTTCTGCTTCTTCTGCTCCTTCTGGTTGTTCTTCTGCTTCTTCTCCTCTTTCTTCTTCTCCTGTTGCTTCTTGTTCTGCCTCAGCAGTTTTTTCTGCTGCTTCTGTTTTTTCTGCTCCTGCTTCTTCTGCCTCTTCTCCTTCTGCTGCCTCTGCTTCTTCTGCTTCTTCTGCTTCTTCTGCATCTTCTGTTGTGCTTTTTTCTTCTGCTTCTGCTGCTTCTGTTGCTTTTCCTGATGCTGATTCTGCTTCTCCTACTTCTGCTCTTCCTTCTCCTTCTCCTTCTCCTTCTCCTTCTCCTTCTCCTTCTCCTTCTCCCTCTCCGCCTCTATTCCAAGTGCCATTTTAATTAAACTTTTCAATAACTAAACCCCACCATGCTGAAGAGGTGTCCCAGGTCAATTATTTGCACCCAGGGCAGGTATTTATGGCACTTTCCTCGTTCTCATGGTTGTTACTCATGCATTAGAGCATCCAGCGGTGCAGAATTATAAATGAGACTGTCTGGCTGGGAAAATGGATTTCCACCTGGCTTCCTGCTGCTCTTCCTGCTCCACTGAGCTTTATGGGAAGTTGGCCACTGGAGCCACTTCTGCAGCTAAATAGTCCAGCAGCACCAGGAGATGAAGGAGGGGAAAAAGCATGAAAACACTGGTTTGTTACTTTGGAGAAATTACGTTACTTTTGCTGCATGTGAGCAGCTCTTTAAAAAAGTGCTTTCCTTCCAACCCCTTCTGGATAACTCAGAGCTGGGAATAGATTTCCTGGAGCTAGCTGATGTTGTCCCTTAGGGAACTATCAGTGGGTGAGGGTGACCTGTGTATTTTGGATCCTTTGTTTCAGGATCTGTTGTGGAGCTCTGTGAGAGGCCCTGGGGTAAGGACGGAGGAAAGGATCTCACCACTTGGGGCAGTCCTGCTCCGGGTCCTCAGAACAAGGAGGACCTGGAGGTGCTGGAATGAATCCAGAGGAGGCCACGGAGCTGCTCCAGGGCTGGAGCCAGGCTGGGAGAGCTGGGGGTGCTCACCTGGACAAGAGAAGGCTCCAGGGAGAGCTCAGAGCCCCTTGCAGGGCCTAAAGGGGCTCCAGGAGAGCTGGAGAGGGACTGGGGACAAGGGCTGGAGGGACAGGACCCAAGGAATGGCTTCCCAGTGCCAGAGGGCAGGGCTGGGTGGGATATTGGGCAGGAATTGTTCCCTGGGAGGGTGGGCAGGCCCTGGCACAGGGTGCCCAGAGAAGCTGTGGCTGCCCCTGGATCCCTGGCAGTGCCCAAGGCCAGGCTGGACACTGGGGCTTGGAGCAGCCTGGGACAGTGGGAGGTGTCTCTGTGTGGGACTGGATGGGCTTTGGGGTCCTTTCCCACCCAATCCATTCTGGGATTCTTTGATTCACAAGGAACCAAGTAACTTGCAGATATTTGTATCATCTTCCCAGAACCTTCCATGAGGCTCTGGCCACTGTTCCTGCTCAGATTCCAGCCCCTCAGGTACTGCCACCTGGAATTTCTGGTTGCTCTTAGGACCTTTTTTTCCCCCACTACCACAAAGTCCCCTGCAATTCTTCCTGCCTTTCCTTCCGTGCAAGGGGCAGAGCAGCTCCTGCCTTCCCGGAGCCCAGAGCCCCAGCTGCATTCCAGGGCTCTGGTTTCCACGTTGGGATTCTCTCCGAGCTATTTTTCAGGTGCCTTTTTAGTGCTGTTTTTCCTGTTCTCTATTTAATGCCCCCCACCCCCCACCCCATCAACTTCTCAGTTTATCAACACCTTCCCTTCCAACCCAGGGCTGTGTTAAGATCCCTCCTTCAATTGGGAATATTAATTTTCCTTGGGATTGGGGCTCCTTTAGGCAACGAGCTGGGACTGATTTGTGGTGTCCTTGAAACGTGAGTTTATTCCTTTCCTCATTCCCCTTTCCTGGTACTGCTTCCATGACCCTGGCATGCCAGTGAGCTGACTTGTGCCAGGCTGAATTCCCACCTGCCAGGAGAGATTTGGGCTGTTTTCCCCTTTTCCTTCTCCAAGTAACAGGGGACATTTTCCCTCACCTCATCTTGCATCCAGTGAACTAAATGAGTTCTTTGAGATTCTGACCTGCCCGAGAGCCTTTTTGGCTTTCCATTCATCCCCCCTCACACCCATGGCTCTCCATCACACTCCAGGTAGGATTTGGGAGTATTTCTTGTGGCTTCCAGCTTGTTCTTCCTGAATTATTTCAGCTTTCGGTGTTCAGGGCTGAAGCAGATTTCTGAAGTGGTCTGGGAGCCCGTGCTCATACAGGAGTTAATTAAAAACCTGGAAAAGCCTCTGTGTTGTAGGAATGTGGGAAGAGAAGAGCTCCAGCGGTACAGCCAGGAGGAATGAGGTGACATGGAAAGGTTATGGAAAATAACAGTCTGAAAAGAGCAAATCAGGACAGGTAATTATCAGGGCTTGTAGTACAAGTGGTTTGAAATTCCAAGGAAAATACCTGGTGTAATTGAACACTCCCTTAATTAATCCCTGCCACCACTTCTCATTAAGGCTGAGGAGTTACGAGGCTGCAGAAGAGGATGGGGAGATTTAGGGGAGACAGCAGAGACTGGGAACGATGCGAGAGAAAAACAAATGCCAGTGGAACATCAGGGGCCTTCAGCTGATCAGGTCAACCCCGGGTGAGGTTATTCCTCCATAATTCATCAGGAGTTTTCCATGAAATGGTGGGACTGGAGGCTGGATTACTCCAAGAAAAATCCGAGGATCCTCCACAGTACCTGCTCCAGCTGGTTGGGCTTAGCACTGGCTGATAGGTGTTAGATCTGTTTAACACTGCTCCATTTAATAGCTTCAGGTGCCTGTTTAACACTCTGTATATTTATATTTATATTTATATTTATATTTATATTTATATTTATATTTATATTTATATTTATATTTATATTTATATTTATATTTATATTATTTATATTTATATTTAATACTCCAGTGGTTTTGTTCAGAGGCAGAGTTTGCTAATAATTTCCCTCCGCTTCTTTCTGTGGTCGTATCCGATCTTATCCAGGTCATTCCTAAGCAAACCTTACACACTTCCGTGAAATCTCGGGGTTTCTGGAGTTGGTTGGAGTGAAAGCAGAGCTCCCTGGAAGTCCCATGTTCTTCCTGCTTCCTTTCCTCCTCACAAAACCTGGATTTATTATTTGTCACCTCTGAGACCAGGGATTGAACAGCAGCCCAAACATTCCAGGGATCCAGGGGCCTTGGATATTCCCAGGGATTGAACAGCAGCCCAAACATTCCAGGGATCCAGGGACCTTGGATGCTCCCAGGGATTGAACAGCAGCCCAAACATTCCAGGCATCCAGGGGCCTTGGGCACTGCCAGGGATTGAACAGCAGCCCAAACATTCCAGGGATCCAGGGGCCTTGGATATTCCCAGGGATTGAACAGCAGCCCAAACATTCCAGGGATCCAGGGACCTTGGATGCTCCCAGGGATTGAACAGCAGCCCAAACATTCCAGGGATCCAGGGACCTTGGATGCTCCCAGGGATTGAACAGCAGCCCAAACATTCCAGGGATCCAGGGGCCTTGGATGCTCCCAGGGATTGAACAGCAGCCCAAACATTCCAGGGATCCAGGGGCCTTGGATATTCCCAGGGATTGAACAGCAGCCCAAACATTCCAGGGATCCAGGGACCTTGGATGCTCCCAGGGATTGAACAGCAGCCCAAACATTCCAGGGATCCAGGGGCCTTGGGCACTGCCAGGGATTGAACAGCAGCCCAAACATTCCAGGGATCCAGGGACCTTGGATGCTCCCAGGGATTGAACAGCAGCCCAAACATTCCAGGGATCCAGGGGCCTTGGATATTCCCAGGGATTGAACAGCAGCCCAAACATTCCAGGGATCCAGGGGCCTTGGATGCTCCCAGGGATTGAACAGCAGCCCAAACATTCCAGGGATCCAGGGGCCTTGGATGCTCCCAGGGATTGAACAAGCAACCCAAACATTCCAGGGATCCAGGGGTCTTGGGCACTGCCAGGGATCCAGGGGCAGCCCCAGCTTCTCTGGGCACCCTGTGCCAGGGCCTGCCCACCCTCCCAGGGAACAATTCCTGCCCAAGATCCCATCCAGCCCTGCCCTCTGGCATTGGAAGGTTTTCTCTGGCTCTGCATTTATCCTCAGGGAAAATTAAAGTTACTCCTTCCTTTCTGCTAAAGCCTCCCTGGGGAATAATGGGAAAGGGCCTGCTGGACAATGGGATATCAGGATGGATCATCCTTGTCCCAGTGCTGTTGTTTGAAACTTGGGGTGGAAATATCTGGGAATAAAGGAATTTATTCCTGCTCCAGCCGCTGGATGCATCCTCTCCATCGCTCCATGCTGTGTCCTGGACTCTGCCAGAGCCTCCCTCATGATTCCCGGTGTGTTTGGCAGCATAAAACAATTCCATGTGCTCCTCCTGTTTAGTTAAATGTGCTTTTCATCATCAGCATTTCATACCTCAAACAGCAGGGAGCAGAAATAGCTGGAAATGGCTGTGTTTTCCCCCGTTGGAATTCCCACAATATTTCCACAGTAAAAACCCAACCCAGGCGGGAGGATGGTTAAATAGGAGTGGAAATTTGATGTTTTGTCTGCCCAAAAAGCCCCGAGGACACAAAGCTGCGGCTGTTTTTTCGCCTGAGGGCAGAGAAACAAACACTTACTGGGATAAAATAGCCCCAAAGCCAAAGGGAGCTGACGAATCCCAGCTTGGGGTGCAAGGGAATCATAATTTTCAGGTCTGAGAACGCTGCCAGCAGCACTTGGGCTGAGGATGATTCACCTGGTGATCCTTGAACAAACTTGGGAAGGTTTCAGTGAGCACAGAAAAACTCGGGAAGATGCTAAGAGAACGCGGGGCCGTGTGAATATTGCACTGCATTTTGGAAACAATGCCCCTGCTGGCTGCTCCGATTCCAAGGAGTTTTGAATAGTCGGGACTTCCCCACCTATCTAACGTGAAATAGATCGTATTAAATCACATAAACAGCATTTTTGTTGCTCTTCTGTAAATATTTAATTAAAGGCTTTGCATTTGCCCCCTTGCGTTTGCACACGAGGAGGGGAAAAAGGAGCTGATGCTCTTCAGCCACTGGGTCCACAAGAAGAAAAAGCAGCAAAACAACCCAGACTTGCTCCTTCAGCAGGCTTGGAAGTACTGAAAATACAGAGAATTAAGGCCTGGAGAGGTTAAATCACGAATAATCCCTGTTGTTTAGAGATTTAGGGCTGTTCAGCCTGGGGAAGGGAAGGCTCTGGACATGGATAAACCATGGACATATCCCAGGCTTTGGGCTGGACTCTGCAGCCCTCTAAACTGGGTTTACCCCTTTAAACTGGGATCTATTTTCATGGGTTCCCAGGTAAATCAACAGGAAGAAAAGTTTGGGAAAAGTTCTGTTTGGAAAAGGGAGTTCGAAATTGCTTATTGAGCTTTTTAATTTGCTTTAATCAGGGATGTTGATGGAGAGAGGGGTTTGACTCCTTGACTGAAATCATTGCTTTGGATAATTTCAGGCAGCTTGAATCAGAAATTAGGGCTTAACCATGGCAAGCATTTCAAATTTAAACTTGAATGATAACATCCCCACCCCCCTCCAGTTCTGACCCAGGAAATCCTGATTCTTCTGCCTCAGCTCTTCCCTGTTTCTCCAGCAGCACTTGCTTTGTCTTCGGCCCTCGAACCACAGCAGAAATCTGTCACAAATCATCATAACTAATAATTCTCATCCATCTGTTGTTTTAATGTGCAATTCAAGTGTTCTGCAGTGCCCAAACCCCTCACCTGGAGAGCTCCTACAGCTGCAGCCACACAGAAATCCCGGGTTTGGGCATCCCTGCCCAAACTCCCCAACTCCTGGTGGCTTTTGGATGAGCAGCGATTTTGTTCTGTGCTGTCCCAAAGATCAAACAGAGCCCCAGCTGTGGCATTTTGCTGGGAAAAAGTGTAAAAGAGGCAATAAAGCTGAATTGTAGCATCACTGCTCTGCTTGCAGGGTGATGTTTTAGGTTACTGAGTAAGGAAACTCCTGTTGCAGACTCATCTGCTGCCGTAATTTCATTCCTCATATTCCTTTCTGGTTGTGCCTCCTGCGGTCAGGGAATGGGATATTTTATATTTTACCTCCAGCATCCAACACAGGCTCTGTGGAGAGGGGTGGGCCAGGAAATCTCTGTGCCCGTTGTAACTCTTAATTCCCAGCGGGTGTTGACTTTGTGGGACACATCCCATGGATATTTTTCATCTCAGGGCACTCCTCAGTATATAACTTTGAGGTCGTTAATGGCATCAAATCCCACAGAATTCCCCCGCTGGCAGGGGGTTTCAGCACCACAGGAGATGATGCTCATGCTGATTAGAAGGGTCCTACTGACATTTAAATCTCTCCCCTGATTAGCCTTCAGTAAAGCATCTGTTGAGCACTGAGGCAGGGTAAGGTGTGATTAGTGGTTTAATTAGTCCAGAAGTGCACTGTCTGCTCTTCACTCAGGGCCTGAGCTGCCTGGACCTTAGGGGGGGCTGGGGGGTGTGATTAGGGGGTGCAGGGATGGATTTCTTAGATACACAGGATATAACAGGGTGTCATGTGTAAAATGAGAGAGTTCCACCTCTGCACAAGTCCCTGACAGGAGGGGGCAGCCGGGGGGGGTCGGGCTCTGCTCCCAGGGAACAGGGACAGGACAAGGGGAAACGGCCTCAGGCTGGGCCAGGGGAGGCTCAGCTTGGACAGCAGCAGGAATTTCTCCATGGAAAGGGTGCTCAGGCCTTGGCAGGGGCTGCCCAGGGAGCTTTGGAGTGCCCATCCCTGGAGGTGTAGCTTGGATTATAAAAATGCTCCTCCAAAAGAGAAGCTTCTGTGTTGAAAACGAGAAGAGGCTTTAAAGGCTCTTCTGCTGTGCAATTCAAGAGGAAATCTTTGAGTTTGCACTTGGAAGGAATTCCATCCTGCAAATGCAGTTAGGGATAAAAACTCATTAAGGAGGAGGTTTGGGAGCTGAAGGACCAGCAAATCAAAGCACATTCATTTCATGGATCTTATCAGTGAGAATATTTGTAAATATTTTGCTGAAAGTCTCTTTGCTCCGTGCTGTTTCCTGCAGTCAAATGGGGGCATGGCGATGGAATTTATTGCATTTACTCTCTGGAAAAAAGCAATTAATACAAGTGTAGAGGTCTTGGGAGTAGTTTTAATCAAACTGTTTCTCCAAGGAGAAGCCCTATTATAAACTGTACTCAAGCATTTATATATATACTCAAGCATTTATGGTTAATGCAAATGTCTAAGCCTCAGCTGAGATGAAAACGGGACTTTTTGGGGTTCTTTCGGTTCTTTTCTCTCCTTTATGCACTGCTTTTCCCTGTTTTTACACTGGATTGTTGCCTCTGAAGAATGGGGTGTGATGTTCGGTGTGTAACTCAGAAGTCTTGGAATGCAGTGGGCACCTGAAAACTAAAGCTGGAAAAGAATGACTCAAACCCCCCCAGCTGGGAGGAGTTTCATTATCAGGGTGCAGCAGGGCTTGGGGCTGCAAATTTCCTTGAGGTCAAGGAGGAATTGTTGTCTGATTTGGGAGCAGGGTGAAACCTCAATGGGGTTTGCTGGATGATGCACTAAAAATGTTGCGACGAACTGACCCCGAATCCTCGCTCACCTCCAACCTTCCTTGATTCTCCTCCTCTCAGAGCTGCTTTCAGGCCACGTTTCCCCCATCCCACTCCCAAAGCAGGGTTTCCCTGACCCTTTCCATGCATGCCCAGTGGCTGCCTTCCCTGGCTGGCAGCGTTCCCCATTCCCGCTTTCTCACCAATGACATCGTTTTCCTCTGCAGTTCACAACAGGAATCTGGACATTTTTTGCTAATCTCATTTTCCCCTTGTCTTGTGTTTTTTTTTCCAGCTCTCGTAAATGTGAAACTTTGGGCTATTGATCGGCAATGTTTTCAAACAATAATGATGAGGACTGGCCTCATCAAGCATACTGAGTATATGGAATTTTTGAAAAGGTATGGCACTTGTTTATTTATCCAAAACTCCCATGAAACTGCCGTCCTCTCGTGCCTTTTTTTTTTTTGTGAGTGCAGTATTTGATTTGTTTCCTTCCCATCTCTTTTGGTTTTAATTATTGTTATTATTGCTATGATGATGATGATGATTTTTCTTTGCTGTTTGCCCATCCTCCTGAGAGGAGGGGGAGCTTTGCTGTGGGGGAGTTTCATTCCTGTTGTGAGTTACTCATTGCCAAAGAGTCCCAGAGCCAGGGGGTGAGAGACAAGCTTTCATGTGAGTCATTCAGAGTGTGGCAGAAAAGACACGTTTTTACAAAAACACACCCTTTCAAGGGAAAAATCTGGGGTTTAAACTCATTCAGATCCATTCACAGTGTGTTCTTGTGCTTCTGAAGCAAAATGGGAGTTTCTAGAGAAGAAAAGGTTCAGGTTGCTGTAAAGTGGAAGCTGGATGAATAACATAAACGTAAAGACAGAAAAACAAATTTTTCACTCATTAAATTTGATTTTCCCAAAGGTTCCTTCAGAGATTTAAGCTTTGGAGAGGTTCAATAATGAATAATCCCTATTATTGAGAGAGCTGGGGGGGTTCATGTGCAGAAGGGAAGGCTCCAGGGAGAGCTCAGAGCCCCTTGCAGGGCCCAAAGGGGCTCCAGGAGAGCTGGAGAGGGACTGGGGACAAGGGCTGGAGGGACAGGACCCAGGGAATGGCTTCCCAGTGCCAGAGGGCAGGGCTGGATGGGATCTTGGGCAGGAATTGTTCCCTGGGAGGGTGGGCAGGCCCCGGCACAGGGTGCCCAGAGCAGCTGTGGCTGCCCCTGGATCCCTGGCAGTGCCCAAGGCCAGGTTGGACATTGGGGCTTGGAGCAGCCTGGGACAGTGGAAGGTGTCCCTGCCCATGGCAGGGGTGGGATGAGATGGGCTTTGAGGTCCCTTCCAACCCAAACCAGTCTGGGATTCCATGAAATCTTGTGCCACAGCAGTGAGGAACCGGTTGTGTTCCACATCACCAAAATGATCCCAAGGGGAAGGAAATGTCCCCAAATTGTAGGGACAGGGGAGGCCCAGGTCCCTGTGATGCTTTCAGCCATCCCAGGGCTATTCAGACATTACTAAGATGTTCCCACACCAGGCTTGGCCCAGTTAGTATTGGAGAAAAAAGGGACACAGGGAAAAGGAAATCATAACAACAGTATTATTAATGCTAAATGTTAGTGATGCCATTAGTAATAAAATATTAGTTTCTACAAATAGATGGTATCTTAAATGTGCATAATATACGATATATAATGTAAATATAGATATAAAAGCAACAGAGACGTGATTCACAGGAGCTTTTGGGTTGGAAAAGCCCTCTGAGATCATTGAGCCCAACCATCTCCAGCGCTGCCCATGTCCCCAAGTGCCACATCCACACAGCTTTAAATCCCTGCAGGCCTGGGGACTCCACCACGGCCCTGGACAGCCCCTTCCAGCACCTGAGCAGCCTTCCCAGGAAGAATGATTCCCAATATCCCATCTGAACGTGCCCTGGCACAGCCTGAGCCCGTTCCTCGTGCCCCTGCCCTCGTTCCCTGGGAGCAGGGGGTGAGCACAGCGGGATCTCCAGGGAAGTGGAGGCAGGAAGGTGATCCCATGGCACCCATGCCCTGGGATGAGGGTGGCTGTAGCTCAGCTCAGCTCAGCCAGGGCTGGGGAATTCATCCAAGCTGGGATTTGAGCTGGGAGCAGAGTCCTGCCCAACTCATCCCACCAGTCCTCGGCTGGGTGCAGATCCCAGCTCCTGGCCCATCCCTGGGGGCTGGAATTGCACCGGGCTCATTTCAGTCAGGAATGGCAACACTCCTGGTAAAGTAACGAAGCTCAGGTGCTTGGCCAGGCTTCCCAGCCTCTGCTGAGGGGAGGCTTTCCCTGGATGGGGCCAGGAGCTCCACGGAGATGTCCCACGGCTGCAAAAGTGTGGCCAGCAAAGCCGAGCTTTTTCCATTGATGGTTATGAACAAAGCAGCTCAGGAGAGCAAACAGAACCTGCTGCTGTATGTTAGGGGTTTAACCCCAGCAATTCCAGCATTAACAAGCCTTTCAACAAACCCAGGAACGAGTGTGGGATCAGCTCCGGGGTGGGAGCTGCCGGAGCAGGCCATGCTCACATTGAGCTTTTAAGCTCCGAGCTTTAATAGAGATTTTCCAGAAGATTGTCGAGATTAATTTGGATTCAGGTCCTGCAGAGCCTGCCCAGCTTTAATTTTAAAGCAAACAGTGTGAGGAGGAAACCAAGGAGTGCTTCCTCAGAGTAGCTGAGCTACTTGAGGACAACCTGGGGCTTATTGGAAAGGCCGAAGGCAAGCAAATAAATACTTATTTTTTTAAATCTTACAGTTTGCATTTAGGAAAAGGATTTCTTCCACTTGGAGGACCTGTAGGAAGGTCCTTAAAAATGTTACTTCTCATTGGGTCTTCCTTCCACTTGGGCTCTGGGCATCTTTAGCTGTCTCAAGCTCAGTTGATATCCCATATGGAACATTAACATTTTTAGATCCCATTTGCTACATTAAATGCTCATTTCAAAATCCCATTTGCTATCCCATTAAGAGCTCATTTTTAAAGATGCTTTCCTTCAAAATGTTTCTAAGGAAAAACAGGATAAATCCTGAAGAGAAGGAGCTTGTCAGTTGTTGTCTTTGTTCTTTGCTTTTTGGAGGTTGGGTTTTTTTTTTTCTTTCCTGCATTAATGCATGAATGCAAATGCTTTTGTTAAGAAATAAATGGAATAAAAATAAAGGTTTAAATGTTGGCTGCCCACGGAAAAGTCAGTGGGGTTGGACAAGATTTTTCCTGCTGCTATTGATCTAAAAATTTCCCCTCTAATTGTGCCATTATCCCAATAACATAATTATCACCATCTCCAACAACAGATTTTCATGTGTGAGCAAAGCACAGCAGAAATTAAGCTTTTGGGGGTGAAACGAGGCTGTTCATTTATTTATTTTTATTTATTCTCGTTTATCCTGCTGAAAATCCAGCTGCATTTCCAGGGCTCCCTGGGAACGTCACCCCAGCAGCGTCGTGGGTTTGCCGGGGTTTTCCCCAGCAGGATCATCCCACTGGCACAGGGCAGCTGCTGCTCCTTAGGGCCTCCCTTGGCTGTCCAGTCCTTTGTTCTGAAGGCCAGGAGAAAACCATAAACCCAGGAAAAATCCATTTCCTGCCCAAGAAATCCGGGAGTGCCTTCCCGACGTGTCCTGGGCTGGAACGCTGTATCCCGCCTTGCTCCGAGGAGCAGCAGACTAAGAAAAGTTGGGATAACTCCTCTGACTGATACAAATCAGCTCTTCTGGAGCAAGCAGCAAGTGAATTTCCTCTTTTTCCTCGTTGTCCTGAGGAACCAGTCTGTGTCTCCCTTCCCAAACTAGCACATGATCCCTGGTGGGGAAAGCCACCCTAATTCCCTGGCAGCAGCTGCTGCAAGGAGGGGCTGGAAAAGCCGGCTGCCTTTTGATCCCTGTCAAGGCAAACCCCAGCAATGATTCCCTTGGACACACAGAGATTTTTGGTAGCTCATTGTGTGACTAAACCCATGTTAGACCAAGGTAGTTCCCAGAGCAGCCAGCAGAAATGTAACTCCTGATGGTACAGGGGGGTTGTGTGGAATTTTTCTGTAGTTTTTAGCCCAAATTGTGCTTTTGGTGTGTAATTGGATACATTTGTCCTCACACGAGTGCAGTGAGGTCACAGCTGTGCTAAACTCCCCTGTACCTCTCACTGCAATGCTCAGTGTTCCAGCCTCACAATGATTTCTTTCTCAAGCCAGTCCAAAAAATCATTCCATTTAATTAAAATCAGAATATTTCGGTTAAGGAAACAACTATTTATTAAATAAATTTGTCCAGGGAGTAAAAGATGGGGAAAATCCTTGTGCTGTGGCAAGAATTTCCTGCGAAATCATAAGAGTTTTAAGACCTGAACACCTTGAAAGAGTAAATATCATGTTCTTTTCTCCCCAAAAAGGCTTCCTAAATGAAAAAAGCTTCTTTTAATGAAAAGAGGCTGCAGGTTCTGGTCCATGGTGCAAACTGCAGTTCCTCCAAGGCTGTGGAAGCAGCCAGGAGAGGGTGAGGGACGTTTGGAGTCACCTTGGAGGCAGGATCGAGCTTTAGGGGTGGATTCTGGGGGGAAGTTCCCACTTACACACACAGCCTTGAATCCTAGGGATGGAAGAATTCCGTGGGCAGGCATGGAAAGGGTTCTGAGGGGGCTCGATGTGAGAAGCTGCAGAGGGGGGGGATCCCCACGGTGCCCACAGGAGCTCTCTGGACGTCCCTGCACCTCCCGGGCTCACCCAGAAATAGTGAACCCAGCCTGCCATGCAGGTTTCTGTGGGATTTCAGTCCCCCTGCATGGAAGGAAAGCTCTGGCAAGGGCCCCACCTCCTGTCTGCCTGGTGTGTTTGGTTTTTTGCCCAGCTGATTTGCAGTTCAGGCTGTGCTGGGCACACGAGGGCACAGCCAGGGAAGCAGCTGAAGGAGAGCCATGGGATTTGCTGCTCACAGTGCACGGGCAGGCGCTGGAGCAGAACTGAAAGGATGCTCCACGGGATCCAGCTGTCCATTCCTTCTGCCCTTTAACAGGAAAAACTGTCTTTTTGTCTGCTGGAGAAGGCCAGGGGCAGGTTTTTGTTGACATGCTTTTTGCAATGAACGGTGTCAGCAGCCCCGGTGCAGCCTCTGTAACCCCTTGTGAAGGCTGGGAACAAACGGGAAGGGGCTGGGGCAGATCCTGCTCGGTGACAGAGGTTTCATCTTGACCATACATGTTTTAAACTAGGGAAAATCCTCATTGGAGGCAATGCAGCCCAGGGACAAGGGAGGAGAAGGGAAAAGAAGGCAGAAGGGTCAGGTACCTGTTGATTCAGAGCATGATGGAAATGGAGGATTAATTCCTTCAGTTCGGGTGTCAGCTGGGTTTGAAATGTGGGTTAATACACACTGGAATAAGTCAATATCTCATTTTAATGTTGCTGATTCATGGAATTAAAGAACAGGTTGGGTTGGAAAGGACCTTGAAGATCAAATCATCCCCCCCCCCGCCATGGGCAGGGACACCTCCCACTGTCCCAGGCTGCTCCAAGCCCTGTCCGTGGGCACTTCCAGGGATCCAGGGGCAGCCACAGCTTCTCTGGGCACCCTGTGCCAGGGCCTGCCCACCCTCCCAGGGAACAATTCCTGCCTCACATCCAATCCAAGCCCCCACTCTCTGCACAGAGTTGTTCCTGGGCACACAGAGGGACAATCACAGTGTGACTCCATGGGATTTAGCCTTTAAAAATAATGATGTTTATTTTTACCTGTTATTTTTGATTTTTTTGATTTCCAAATCCCCCTTTTATTTTTAAAGGATGAATGCTGCCTTTTTGGGTATTTCTGCCATCAGTTGTTATTTCTCCTGACGATGAGAATCCCATTTTACTTTTCAACACCTGCAGAGTGTGGTCTCAGGTACAGATGGATCAGCAGGGTGGAATCCCTGCTAACCCAAGTGCTCCATGGTTTTGTCCTGATGCAAACAGGTCCAGAATCCAATCCTCTGTCAGCACAGTGCTGCTTCAGAGCCTTCAGGGGTGGTTCCATCCCACATCCTGCCTGTTCAGGGGAAGAAAACTCCTCTTGTCAGGAATTTTGCATCAAGCCAAGCCCAGTCATGGCTCGTGGCCCAGGAGGACAGTGGAATTCAGAGCTCCAGAGCAAAGCAGGCTGTGACAGGAGTTCAGATTGTGTTTTCTGCAGCTGCCGCTCTTCACAGCTCAGTGCAG
Source organism: Monarcha castaneiventris obscurior (assembly GCA_026261815.1). Taxonomy (NCBI): domain Eukaryota; kingdom Metazoa; phylum Chordata; class Aves; order Passeriformes; family Monarchidae; genus Monarcha; species Monarcha castaneiventris. Next base: position 427,684 of record JAMPIT010000104.1, on the reverse strand, counting down.
AACATTAGGCACAACTGGAGATTTATTGAGGTGTTAGGGTTTGTTTGAAGTCATTCATCCTTTCCAAATGATCATTTGGGATTGAAATATTGATGGCTGTGCATAGCAAGAGGATTGTTTTGTGGTGCTTGCTGAAATGTAGGGAAGAGTGGAGTGAAGGGAGGGATTGGAGTGAAAGATTGGGGCTTTTTACTGCCAGTGGTAAAGCAGATGCAATTATTAAATGTTTTGATCACATGATGGTGTGCCTTGAGCTACAGGCGGTGGGATGTCTGAGTCAGGGCCTGCATGGCTTCCCTGAGGTTTCCCTCAGCAGGGAAAGGAGGCAGCCCAAAATAATGGGGCAAGGCTTGTTTGGGTGTTATGTGGCTGATTTTGGTGAGAATCTCTGGAGCTGTGACCTGTCAGCTCCAGGGCAGTTGTTCACTCCCTTGCTGGGGCAGAGGAGAGAGGAACAGCCGTGCTTGGTATCTAGGCATTAAAAATGATGGATTGTGGGGAATTGCAAAGGATGAGACATCTGGAGGTGGAATACAACAGGTTTTACAACCTTAATTTATAAACCAATCGTGGAACTGCTGGGAAATGTCAAGGGGTTTGATGTTCATCCCTGTCCCTCTCCGTTATGGCCACAGATGTCCCCAGAATTGTTGTGCTCCTCTCATGCCCCACACACAACATCCCTCAGGGTGTCACCAGGGTGCCTGAAGAGTCTAAAGACCTTCAGCTCCTTCTCAGTGCTCAGGATTGCATTATAAATCATTGGTCAGTGGATTGGAAATCAAGGCAAAAGCGTAAGCTCAGATTTAGGACTTACTGCACCCGACGCTCTCAGCCTCAGCAATGAATGCTCACCTCAGGCATGATCAACATGATTCGGAGATCCGGGTCTGGTCCTTACCCTGCTTTTTGAAGTTTCCCCTGGCCCATTAAACTCTCCTTCCTCTGGGCTCCAGAGCTGGTTTGGGAGCCCCTGGACAGTGCGCAGCCATTTGATAATCCCAGATATTTCTGAGCTCGTCCTCGTGCCTGACACTTCTCACAAAAAGCCATTTGCCCCCTCTGCAGCCTGTTCTCACCCAGACAGAGCCTGTTCTTGTGTCCATTTTCATGCTCAGATAACAAACAGATCCCTCCCAAAGCAGCTGGCAGTCTCCTCTCCTCAAAGGAGAAGGATTTCAGCAGGGCCAGGAGTCTGCTTGGAAGTATTCTGCATTTTGATCAAGCCAAGTGAGGAACTCTTCATCCAGGGGCAGAAGTGCAGCTGGAGCCTTCCAGACTCCATTTCCCTTTGTCTGGCTCACAATCACATCGGCTCCTGTGTGATAAGAGGATTATTGTCTTTATCATGAGCATTATTTTTCAAATGAGGGAGGAACCTGAGCATTTCTTGACAGGTTCCCAGCTGAAGTTTAGCTTCTCTCTCGTGTTTTTCCATCTCTTCTAAGGAGAAATGCCTGAATTTCCCTGCACTGTCCTGGACTGCATCTTATTAACCATGGAAGTCCATGGAAGAGAAGTGCTCCTGTGGGAATGCTGGGTCTGCCCGGGTCAGAGATGTCTTTGGGTGGTGTTTGCTGGGATTTCTTCTCCTTACAAAAGTGTTCATCGCCTTGGGTTGATAATTGGAAAACCACCTGAGGTCTCCAATAAAGTATTTTAGAGAATTCCAAAGGACACTGCTAAAATATGTTAAAATCCATGGAATGTTAGGGAGAGAAAGTCATGGGAAAAGGGCCTTTTTCTGCACAGCTGGTAGGAAGTTGGAGTACAGCCTAATTACAAGGAGGATGTCTCAGGCTTCGTGTTTGAAAACTCTGTCTCCAAAACTCTCTCTGCCTTTGGAGCTTAATGAAAACTCCGGAGTCTGCTGCAAATCCACAATGCCAGGCAAGGTGTTGTGGAGGAGCATCAGTTTGATGGAAAACACAGCTTTGGGGCAGAATAAATCCTTGGCAGAATGTTTCAGAAATGAGGAATGTCCTCTCTCTGGGTGCTGGGCTCCTCGCAGGGTGAAGAGGCTCTGAGGAGGAGGGCAGAGCAGAGGGTGGGGTTGGTCTGGGCTCACACGGGCTGGGGATGCTGTTGCCTGCAGCACTTGGAGGCTGAGGAGGGATGGGATGCATGCATGCATGGATGGTTAAACGGGCTGGAGTTTGGCAGGCCTGGAGAGAGGTTATTAACGGCTTTGATGTTTAACTGGTGCCAGGGAAAAGCAGGGGGTGGTGGGGTTGGTGTGAGATGCTCCACATCTCCTCTCACATTGCTCAAAGCCACACCTCGAGGGCTCTGTGCAGCTCTGGGCCCCTCCAGCTCCCTCCTGGGGCTCCAGCCCCTTCCCCAGCTCTGTTCCCTTCCCTGGACATGCTCCAGCCCTTTGTTGTGAGGAGGCCAAAACTAAACCTCCAAGGGATGCACTTAAGGACCTCACACTGCCAGCAGGGCCCGTAGTGAATGTTTAATTATTAGCAGGTTTCAGAGGCTAATTGGCCTGGTGCCCAGAGGCTGACCGGAGATGCCCACCCAGGGACGCCAGTTTGTGGGAGTTGGGTGCTCTGCACAAATCCAGGTTCTTATCTTCACCTCTGGGGAGTTTTACCCCGAGCCCGAGCAGATGAGAAGCGGCTGCAGATGTTGTTTCAGGCTGTTGATTTCTCCTTCTCTCTGCCAGCTCTCAGCTCCGGCCGCACATCTGATGCAGCCGAGTCCGAGCGGGCACTGCCCAGCCCTGGGCTGTCCCGGCCTTTTTGTGCCCTTTCCATCATCCAACCATTCTTCACAACGCATTTATTAGTTACTGTTCTATACCAATTCATTTGCACCTGTTCTAGACACGGAATTTCTACCTCTTTTTCATTCTACCAATCATTTTGTGCCACCACCACCAGAGAAGATGGAGGAGAAGGAGAAGAAGAGGAAGAACAGGGCAACGCCCAAAATCCTCCATCTTAAACCCTTCGTCCTCATATTAAAAACCCTAAAATCTACTTTTTTACCTTGTAAAATACTAAACCACTACTCATTTTCACACTCTGGTGGCTTGCAATGATTCTGGCAGTGTTGGTAACTTTTCCCATGGGCTGAGGTCAAAGCCGGTGCCATTCTGGGCTCCTTGCCAGGGGCTGGGACCCCCTTGCTGGGGCTCCTGAGCTCCCAGGGCAGCCCGAGGTGTGCCCTGAGCTCCCAGGGCAGCCAGAGGCGTGCCCTGAGCTCCCAGGGCAGCCCGAGGTGTGCCCTGAGCTCCCAGGGCAGCCAGAGGCGTGCCCTGAGCTCCCAGGGCAGCCCGAGGTGTGCCCTGAGCTCCCAGGGCAGCCAGAGGTGTGTCCTGACCCCCAGGGCAGCCCGAGGCGTGCCCTGAGCTCCCAGGGCAGCCAGAGGCGTGCCTTGGATTCCAACATTTAATGTTTGATGAGTTTCCCAGCTGTCCCTTCTAGCTGGCCCCTGATTCCTGCCCGTGATTACAGCATTCCCAAAGCCTCCAAGCTGCAGATTTGAGTGGAGGTAGAGAACTGCAGGTGCTGCTGAGATTGAAACACCCCGGCAGGAATTGCCGTGTCCGTAAGTGCTTGGCAGTGCATTAACTCGGAGTCCTCCTCCCTCCATGAAGGGTTCATTGAAGTTTCAATTTACTGTGATGCTCTGTAGGATTTCCTAAGTGGGTTTTTAGTGCAGAGACCCAGCATTTTGCACATCCAAAGCTTCAGACTTGCTGAGAACAGCCTCTGCCATGGCTGCCTTCTCCTGGCACCGATTCCCAGAGAGTTCTGTGGTGGTGGCTAAAAACACACTCAGGGTTCTGTTAGAAAGGGGGATTTAGAAACACAGCTCTGAAATGGATTCCCTGGCCTGAAAGATGGGTGGAAGTTCAGTCGCAGTGGCTGGGGAAGAGAGGAAAACCTGGGATGACTGGAATTGTGTCCACAGAGTAATGGAGTGCTTGGGTGGTGGCAATTCTTTTAAGAAACAAGTGGCCATGGGATAAGAGGAATATCAGTAACTCCTTCACTGGCCATGGCCACCCTCCTGCCATGGACTCAGTAAAAAACACCGTGGCAAAAGCCAGGGAAAGGTGTCAGTCCTTGCCGTGGCCTAATTGGTGTTAATCGGCTGGAAATCAGAAAGCCCCAGTGCAGATTTGATGCTTAAATCCATGTAGATTAGGAAGGGGTGGGATTTTCTCCCTGCTGGAAAAGGCTGGCTGCGAATTCTGGAGAGAAGAACAGGGAATAACCCAAGCCAGCAGCGTGGCTTGTAATCCAAAGGGAATATCCAAGGCTGCAGCCTTCATTCCATCTCTCCTTAAGGATGGCTGGCAGTTATCCCATTGCCCAGCCAAGCCAGCTGTGGGTGAGCAGCAAACTGATGGAAAAACGGAAACTGATGCGCCACTCATCCCTGAAATCTTTTTATTTTTTATTTTATTATGATAAAGCGTCGCGAAAAATGCATTTCCACAAGAACGAAGATTTCATCAGGGATCCGATGAGCTGTCACTTCACTTAACTCTTACCAAACACAGAGCCCCTGAGATGTGTGTTGGGATGAGGACGGTGTGATCCTGGTGTGCTGACTGGAATCCTCCGGGGAGGGAGTCGTGGCCAAGCCTCTGTTTGTTCAGGCAGAGCCAAAACAGCACAGGCTGGCTCTGAGGAGCTTGGAAATAAAGGGAATTATTGCTTCCCCTGCAGAGGGAGTGTAAAACGTGTGAATTCATCCAGACCCTTCTGACAGAGGGATTTTAATGTTCGTCACTGGTCTGGGTGAAGCAGTTGCTGAGTGCAGCCAAATCACGTCCCACATGGAAACCCAAAAAACCCCAAAGTGGAGAGGAAGAATAGGGCCATTCTTTGGGTGCACCTTGCTGCAGCGCAGGACTCAGGAGCCCATGTGCGCTGTGGAGTGTGGGAGAGTTTAAAGGCCACATTAAGTAAAGATCTGGGCACAATTCCAAACTGAAAGCTCATTAACTCCAGCCCTGCGTTGGCTTGACCTCCAGGACGTGTGTGAGGACACCCCTGGATGCTTTGTGCCAGTTTGGCCAAAATCTAGCAATATATCCTCTGAGAGAAAACCAGGTTACAACCACCCTTCCCCCCACCAGGTTTGGGAAAAAAAAAAAAATTTCCTCGAAGGAAAGTGAGAGAGATAAAACCTATTTATTAACAAACACACAGGAAAAGGACAATAATGGTAAATAGTAAAACCCCTCGCTATAGAGGGAAAACCTGGGAAAATTTCAGAGTCCATCTGTAGGTGTGGTCCCTCCTTCTCGGAGCTGGTGTTGGGGGTGCCTCCCCCCCAGTGGGGAATTCTCCCGATGTGTTCTGATGTTGTTGGAACAGTCCAGAAGAGGGTAAAAAAACACCAAAGTCCCAGGAACCATGCCAGAGAAAAAAGGGAAAAAAAGTCCCAAAGAGCTGGCTGAAGAAGCAAAAGGAAGGGAGCTCCCTCCGTGCTCCTGCAGCTGGAGAAGGCAGAGGAGTCTCTGTCTCCATGTCCTTGGGAACTGCTTTGAAAAGTTCCTTTGGTTTTGTTTTTTTCTCCCCTCTCAAGCTCAGTTTAAAGGCACAGAAAAGGCACAAAACGAATTTTTTGGCCTAGAGCCGTGATAGGGGATACAATCACAGAGTCACCCCAAGCCACGCTCCTTGGCAGGGAACTGGGAGCTAATTCTGGCCGTGGCATTACACAGTGACGCTGCAGGAGATGAAGCCCCGTGCAGGAAAAGCTGCTCTGCTGCTCGGGTGCAGTGCCAGGTGTGAGGGAAATACTGCAACAGTGCTTCCACATTCACGGGACAGCAGTGGTGATCCACGAGGAAGTGGGAGGTCCGGGATTTGGGGTGCATTTAGGGTGTGTTTAGGTGCATTTAGGGTGTGTTTAGGGTGTATCTAGGGTGTATTTAGGTTATATTTAGGGTGTTTTTTGGGTGTATTTAGGTTGTATTGAGGGTGTATTTAGGTTGTGTTTAGGTGCGTTTAGGGTGTATTTAGGTTATATTTAGGGTGTATTTTGGGTGTATTTAGGTTGTACTTAGGGTGTATTTAGGTTGTATTGAGGGTGTATTTAGGTTGTGTTTAGGTGCGTTTAGGGTGTATTTAGGTTATATTTAGGGGTGCATTTAGGGTGTATTTCGGTTGTATTTAGGGTGTATTTAGGGTGCATTTTGGGTGCATTTTGGGTGTATTTGGGGTGTGTTCAGGGTGTATTTGGGGTGTATTTAGGTTGCATTGAGGGTGTATTTAGGGTGCATTTAGGGTGTGTTTAGGGTGTATTTAGGTTGAATTTAGGGTGTGTTTAGGGTGTATTTAGGGTGTGTTGAGGGTATGTTGAGGGTGTATTGAGGGTGTATTTAGGGTGTATTCATGGTGTATTTAGGGTGCATTTAGGCTGTGTTTAGGGTGTATTTAGAGTGCATTTAGGGTGTATTTGGGGTGTATTTAGGTTGTGTTTAGGGTGTATTTAGGGTGTATTGAGGGTGTATTCAGGGTACATTTAGGCTGTGTTTAGGATGTATTTAGGGTGCATTTAGGGTGTATTTAGGTTGTATTCAGGGTGTATTCAGGGTGTATTTTGGTCGTATTTACGCTGTATTTAGGGTGTGCTTAGGTGCATTTAGAGTGCATTTCGGTTGTTTTTAGGGTGTATTCAGGGTGTATTCAGGGTGTATTTAGGGTGCATTTAGGGTGTATTCAGGGTGTATTTAGGGTGTATTCAGGGTGCATTTTTGGGTGTATTTAGAGTGTATTCAGGTTGTATTCAGGGTGTATTTAGGCTGTATTTAGGGTGTATTCAGGCTGTATTTAGGTTGCATTGAAGGTGTATTTAGGGTGCATTCAGGGTGTATTTAGGGTGTATTTAGGGTGTATTTAGGTTGCATTTAGGGTGTATTCAGGGTGTATTTAGGGTGCATTTAGGGTGTATTCAGGGTGTATTCAGGGTGTCTTTAGGGTGCATTTAGGTTGTATTTAGGGTGTATTTAAGTTGTATTTGGCTGTATTTAGGGTGTATTTAGGGTGCATTTAGGGTGTATTCAGGGTGTATTTAGGTTGTGCAGGCTGGAGGATGTGTGGATGTGGGATTAGTGCAGTGGGTTGGTGTCTGTGCAATTTATCCCCTCTGTGTTGCTGCGTTGGAATTGTTTCACATGCCTGCAGCTTGGCGAGCTCATCAGTGGCCAATCTGGCAGGTAAACCCAGAAATTTGGCTTAAATGAGTATTTTCAATGATTCCTAAGGTGCTTTAGGGAGCTTTTCCTCCTTCTTTGCTCAGAGTGGCAGGTTCTTTCCTGGCTTTTTTTCCCAGAGAAAACCTCTACAACCATCTGTAATTACTGGTGGAGCGAAGGGAGTGTGTCCGATCATTCCTGATTGAGTTTTTCCCTCTCAGAGGTTAATTATCACTGCTTTTAGTTATCTGAATCTGGCTGGGGTTACCTCTGTGCTGTGTCAGGGTTGCACCCAGCTGGGTGAGGGCAGTGAGGACGTGGTGGACGTGGCTTTAGAGGAGGATGGGTGGTGGTGGCTCCTGCAGCTTGTCCTCCTCCCTGGCCAGCTGCTGGGCTGGCTTTTGTATCCCTCTGTGATTTACATCATTCCCAGTATTCCACCTGTCCTTTGGAATTTGAGACAAGGTGAGCAGTAAGTGAAGGTGCTGGGGTTTGTTCTCCTCCTTAAATAACCCAGGGCACGAAACTGGATTTGGATGTAAAAAGGCAAAAAACCCCCAGTTTGCAATTTGTTCTGGCATGAAGCTGTAGCCTTTACCAGGAAGAAACTCCACGGGGAATGTGTCAGGGTGGGATTTCCATGTGTTTCATCCAAAAGCTGTCGTTTCCAAACCAAAACCAACCCACGTTTTCATTAAAACCCACCAAGAGTTGCTCAGATGTCTTGGGGTGACTCTATGATGTGGATCCCCTATCACGGCTCTATGCCAAAAAATTAATTTTGTGTCTTTAAACTGAGCTTGAGATGGGAGAAAAACCAAACCAAAGGAACTTTTCAAAGCAGTTCCCAAGGACACAGAGACAGAGACTCCTCTGCCTTCTCCAGCTGCAGGAGCATGGAGGGAGCACCTTTCTGTTTGCTTCTTCAGCCAGCTCTTCAGGTTTTTTTCCATTCCCTTTTTTTCCTCTGTGTTTCCTGGGACTTTGGTGTTTTTTTCCCTTTTTTTTCTCTTCTGGACTGTTCCAACAACATCAGAACACACTGGGAGAACTTTTCTTCAGGCCCAGAGGGGGCCTAAGGCCACCCCCATGCCAGCTCTGAGAAGGAGGGACCAAACCTATGAGAGGACTCCAATTTCTTCCCAGGTTTTCTCTCCATAGCGAGGGATTTTATTATTTAGCATTATTATCCTTTTCCTGTGTGTTTGTTAATAAATGGGTTTTATCTCTTTCACTTTCCTTCGAGGACTTTTTTCCCCAAACCTGGTGGGGGGAAGGGTGGTTATAACCTGGTTTTCTCCCACAGGATATATTGCTAGATTTTGGCCAAAACCAGCACATCAGGAAAGCCAGGAATATTGGTTTCGATATTTATTACAACAGAGCCGTGTGGTTTTGGCCATTCCAAAGCTACTCTTGGCCACTCCCACAGTCTGCCAGGTGGATTTGTTTGGAAGATGCATAAATTGGGTAAAGTCTTGTTTGTGTGCTGGAAGATCAGAAATGGTGCTGCGTGTGCACATCTCCCGAGTGAAGCACACAGCCTTTACCTGCTAATTGTTGTGTTTTGTCTCGGCAGAGCCCAGGAGAGATTGAGCACAAAGCCTTTAACGTGATTACGGAGAGCTCTTTGGATGTGCATCTCATTGTGTGGAATGTCTGGAGGCCTTCCCCACACATGAGGCTCTCCCCTCATGAACATACAGAAGTATTGATCCAGAGATAGGCAATAATTAGCACAAAATAAGATGTTACAGGAGGTAGCCCCTGGCACTTTCGATCAGGGATCTTGTTCAGAAGCTGTTGCTGAGCATGAAATCCCTGCTGAGTGAAATGCACTGATTTGATCACTAAATGCCCACAGATTATAAATTTGGTACATTGATTATTTACACTTTTGTGCCCCTAACTCACTGTGGCTCTCGTTGTGTTGCAGGAAATTCTCAGTGATGGGAGCCACCATGCCTGGGGCAGGAGGAGTTTGGTTCAGGAGCTGAGCAGGGCAAGGGAAAGGCTTTTACTCGTTGGCATTTTCCCCTTTATTGCATGGGAGGTGTTAAAGTCATGTTGATTTGAGGAAAACAGGGAATGTGGCTCCTCTGGGAGCTTCCAACTGAACTCAAATTGGGAGGGAGTGCGGGAACCTTCACTGAAATGGAGAGGAATGGAGCTCTGCTCTTTTTTTCCATCTGTTTTGAGCCAAAAATTAGGGACTTGTGTCTGGGAGGTCAAGATCAACTTCTTTTCTTGCTCCTGAGCTGCCCTGAACCTGCTGCTCAGGGTGGAATGGCTGGAATCCCTGGCAGTGCCCAAGGCCAGGCTGGACACTGGGGCTTGGAGCAGCCTGGGACAGTGGGAGGTGTCCCTGCCATGGCAGGGGTGGCACTGGGTGGGCTTTGAGGTCCCTTCCAGCCCAAACCACTCCATGGATTTCTGACTCCATGACCAGGGCTGGACCCCAGGACTGTGGTAACCAAAATCAGTCAATTCCAATATGGAAAAAGGAGGAATTTGTAATATTTCCCTCCTATGAAAAATTAATCCGTGTGAGCAAAAGATGGATTTTAATTTCTGCATCTGGATTCAATTTGGAGAAGCCTCCCGGGAATCTGGAGAGGAGTTAATGACTCACAGTGTGCTTAATTACCTGTAAAGTTACTTTGTGCTGAGCAGACAGAACGGAAAAATTGGGCAGAGCGCGATGAAAGTTCTTTAGCCAAGATAAAAATGAAAGAGGAGGGGAAAAAGCACTGTGGTACCACGAGTGTCAATGACAGTTCCAGAAAAAAGGTGGATTTGCATAGAATCATGGAATCCCAGAATGAATTGAGTTGGAAGGGACCTTCAGAATACCCAGTGCCACCCCTGCCGTGGCAGGGACACCTCCCACTGTCCCAGGCTGCTCCAAGCCCCAGTGTCCAACCTGGCCTTGGGCACTGCCAGGGATCCAGGGGCAGCCACAGCTGCTCTGGGCACCCTGTGCCAGGGCCTGCCCACCCTCCCAGGGAACAATTCCTGCCCAATATCCCATCCAGCCCTGCCCTCTGGCACTGGGAAGCCTTTAGAAGGTAAAGGACAAGGGCAGCAGCTCCCTTGGCCGGGTTTTCCAAGGCCAAGTCAGGGATGAGTTTCTGGGCCGTGAATAAGTGTGGAAGTTCTGTCCTGAGTGGGAGGAGATTTCAAACGCTCCTGGTCTCCCCTCTGGCATTAATGCTCATGAGAAAAGGAGTCACGTGGATGATGTGCTGCCTGGGTGGGATCACCAACATGGAATGGGGGTTTCAGGTTGTTTTTATTTCAGGGAATTAATTCCGCTCTCACACAGGAGCCACGCTGTTAATGCTGATACAAAGCCCATGTTTGAAGCAAACCTTAGTCATGCTACTAATGGGAGCATTTTCTCTTCAGCACCTTTAAAAGTTCCCTAAATGGTGCCATTTATGCTCTGATCTCGTAATGTTCTTATGTCCAGGCAGAGACCGCTCTGGTTTTCCTGCACCGAGTCCATTTGCACATCCTAATGATCATTTTATGCATTTGTCCTCTCCTTGCATGGGATGAATTTTTAATGTGCAGGCAGAGGGTGACATTTTTATTGCTTTTACGAGCATCAGGAATGCATTTTAAATTCAATTAGGTACTGTCTCTGGAAATACCACACAAGTGACTTGCCAATAAATACATCTCGTGGATTACTGGAAACTAACAGGGACGGTAATCACTGGAGTGACTTCACTGGGCCAATTTTCGTGGCTCCAAAAAATACAAGTTAATGCATATTAGGAGGAATAATTCAAGCTTCGTATAGACACTGATAAACCAGCATAATTATTTCTGGAAGGAGATGAAAAGAGTTTCTGCAGCTCAACGGAGACAAACTCACTGGGTGCCCCAGCAGCTCGCAATGCAATTACAGATCTGTGTTCTAAAGGGTAGGGGAAGTCGGGAAAGGGCATCCCATGCACTGAACACGAGCTCAGAGAACTCGCAGGATTTGTGCTGTTGAATCGAGCTGGAGATGAAGACAAATCAGGCTTAGGCTGAAGTGTCCTCAGAGGGATGGTAAAAAATCCTGCAGTTGTTAATAATTGAGCAAATTGCAGCTGACCTGCCGTGAATCACTGTTCTGTTAAGCTGCTGACAAGGAGCGGCAGCAGAACCAGCTGGCCAGAGCACACCAGGAATCAATCAGAATCTGGTTTAACAAGAAAGCCCAAACCGCTGGAAAACTGGGAAGATAAAATCCAAAGCAAATTGGGATCCACGTGTGCAGGCACTCACATCCATAGGCACGGGACTTGGAATGCTTTGTGGGGAGATAAAGGGTGGCATTGGAAATAAAATAATGTCACTTGAAACAAATAAATGAAGCGTGAATCCTTATCCAGAGGCAGTAAATGCAGGAGGAATCAGCGTTTGCTCCCAGGGCACGGAATACCAGAGTGGTTCTTGTTTGCAGGGATTGTCTGCTCCAAACCCTCCTCTAAAACAGCTCAGCTTGAGCCAACCCCACCACCCCAGAGAAACCTGGAGGGAGCAGATGCCCTGTCCAACACAGCCTCTCCTCCCCTGCAGCTGTAGCATGGGAGATGCTCAGCAGCTCCTGGATCCTCCAAGGAAACCAGGATTGCAATCCATGACCTGCATTTTCCTGTCCGGGCTAATGGGATTTACCCTTCCAAAGGACACCGGAGATCCAGGACCTTCTGTTCCCCCATATTTTTAGTTTCCAGGTTGAATTGTTGTTTCAATAAATCCCAGTCCTTCACAAAGGGTTCCCAGCACTGTCTCCTGGTTCTGGATCTAAGGGACAATGGGTAAGGGACATTGTCCCTGAGCCTCTGAGCTCCACCACAGCCCCCGCTGAGTTTTGATTGGAGAAAGGAAAAAGCACCTCTTGATAAGAAAACATCGAGCCTTGTGTCCTTGACTCCCTCATGGACAGAGCTCTGCCCCACATGGTGCTGCCCCAGTCCTTTCCTTACTGCTGGAAATGGGGCAATGAGATGAACAACTCAGTTTGTGGGATTTCTACATCCGCTGGACGTTGCCTTCCTTCACCTGTAGATGAGCTTTGCCACCTGATGTTCCTCCCGTGTGGGTAATAGCCACTCTGAATCCATGTTAAGTGGCAAATGTGTTATTCCAAGGACACTGAATGGGATTTGGCGGGGGTTGTTATTTGGGATAACCCGGCTGCTGAGTTTTCAGTCAATCCTCGTGTGCCCACCCTGGTGCTGCTGCCCTGATCTCCGTGCCTGGCCCAAAACTGAGCTGTTGAACATGTGTGGGCCGTTAAAGGGAATTTTGTTGGGCATTAATCACCCCAGAGGAGTAAACTGAGTCATCTGCAAACGTGTGGAACCATCATCAATAAATCAGGAGTGACAGGGACCCAGGAATGGATTTATGGAAGTGCTTTCAACACCTGTTGCTGGCTCCTTTTAGTGGTATTTTGATATCTGTCAATGAGTCAGATTTTAATCTGAAGTGTTTCCTTCCAAACACATTGAATGGTGGTTTTAATCAAGATGAAATGTGGCCTGGCATAAATCAATGTACAGAAAAGAAAATCTGCCAGCCAGCCATAATCATATCGTGATGACCTTCTTGCAATGAAAAAATGAAATAAAATAAAGCTGGCTGGCATAAATTATATTTTAAAATCATTTGTGATGGGCTGGTAGAGCCACTGTTGAATGAGGATGGGCTCTGGGCATAGCCAGGCTCACAGGATGCTGCTCTGGGAAAAGGGGCAGGGCAGGATATCCTGGATTACAACGCTTAGGGCAAAATTTCAGTACCAAATCGGGGTTCGTTCCCTTTGGATCCATCTTCCCTGTCCTTTCCCCTTCCCTGACCTCCTCGTGGGCTAATCTGGGGTCAGATTTCCCTTGTGCTTGCTTCATGTCTGCCACAGAAACCCTGGAATTCTGTCCCACCTTTTGTTATTCCTCTGTCCAAATACCAACCAGGGAGCCCACAGATATTCCCAACCACTGCAGTTTCAGGATTGCCTTCATCACTTTTGGAACAGGACAGGTGGAAAAGGTGTGGAGGTTCAGCCACAGGCCGAGGCAATGACGGAGCAGGAGGCTGGCGGAATCCCCGTCCTGGGATACAGAGGCATCCCTGCCACGTGCTGCCCTTTTGTCATCTGCTGAACAGCAATTAATGAAACAAATTGGTGGAATTCAGTGAAGCTCTCATGTTGCAGCGGAGAAAATAATGGAAAAGAGGAAATGCTGGATAGAGCAACATGAAACATCTGTTGGGATCCAATGCGTGTTGGATCCAGAGGAAGAGTCCCCAGGAATTTCCCTCTAATGGCAGGAGAGGGGCAGTTCCATGGATCAAGTGACCTGTGGCTGGTCAGCCTTGCTGGTGACCACTGACCAGAAGACCACTGACCCCTTTTCCAAACCGTTTTGGCCCTGGAATGTGGCACTTTCCCCTCATGGATCATCCAAACCCAGGATGCTCCAGCTGGAAGCTTGGGTGCTACGCTCCCGACAGGGATGAGCTAGTAGGATCAAGAACCAAGGGACTGGATTTGGGATCACCACTCCCAGATGTGCTGTGCTGGGAGACAGAGCCAGGACTGGGATGAGCCTGGGTGCAGGATCGAGATTCGGGATCGGTTTGGGGATCATCACTCCCAGATGGGCTGTGCTGGGAGAGGAATCCAGGACTGGGATGAGCTTGGGTGTAGGATCAAGATTCGGGGTCGGTTTTGGGATCACCACTCCCAGGTGGGCTGTGCTGGGAGACAGAGCCAGGACTGGGATGAGCCTGGGTGTAGGATGGAGATTTGGGATCAGTTTGGGGATCACCTCTCCCAGGTGGGCTGTGCTGGGAGACAGAGCCAGGACTGGGATGAGCTTGGGTGTAGGATCAAGATTTGGGATTGGTTTTGGGATCACCACTCCCAGGTGGGCTGTGCTGGGAGATGAAGCCAGGACTGGGTTGAGCCAGTAGGATCAAGAATTGAAGGTTGGATTTGGGATCACCAGCCTGGGAGAGGAAGCCGAGAGGGTTTGACAGCAGCAGAACAGAATTGTATGGAATTTTTGCAATTGGCTTCCCAGCACAGAGGGGGGGTTTTTTTGCTTATTTTGGGTTTTTTATTGCCCATTATACGGCTTGCCTGCCTCTAATATTCCCGAGATTATGTTTTCATAAACAATTGGATTTTCGAGGCGTGTGTGGAATCTGTCAGGCTTTATTTGATTATTTCTCCAATACAATCCAGGCCCCTTGAAAATCCTCGACCCTTAATTTCCAGCTGCGGAGGCTCTGCTGTGCATAGGAAATTTTGGACTCCAAGGTGTAAAGGGAGAATCAACTGGGATTAAATCATCCTTCTCCTTTCTTTAATTCAATAAAGGACTCAGGCTTATCCTGGAGAAAGAGGGGTGTCCCAGCTATGGCTTTAGAGGCCCTTTAAAGGAATTTGGGATTCTGTGCAGGTTATAAATCACAAGGAAGGGGGCTGTGCCCATTCATGGGTTGGGATCACGGAACTGACTGGTTGGGATGTCCTTGGGGTCTTGCTGGTGTTCCCTGGGGTTGGCACAGCACTCCTTGTTTCTGGGAAGGTCTCAAATGCCTCTGAGGTGGATTTCCACGGGGCCAATCCCAGGATTTCCTTCCAACGGGGTTGTGCTGAGTTTTCTCCATGAAAGGAACAAAATTCTTTGGACTTTGGTGCCATTTTTGTGGCTTATTTCTCTGAGGGTAACTAAGTCATTCTTGGAAGTCTGTTCTCAGTGGTGATCTCAGAAGTGATCCTCTGGCGATCACTCAGAAGGGATTTTCTTTGCAGTTGTCTCTCCATAAATCATCTCGGATGTATCATCCAGAGTGAGGAGCTCAAGGTTGCTCCCAAACCCAGTTCTGCTGCTTTTTGCTGTGTCTGGGATTTGGTGACACTGCCAGCCACGGGGTCAGCCCTGCAAACTGCCAGCCTAGGAATCTGTCGGGCAGGACATCTGTGGTTTTTAATCCTTCTTACAGTCATTAACAACAAAATAAGGTAGATATTTAGGTGTTTTAACACTTTGTGAATTGAGGAGATTCACCCAACACCTGTGTCGGGGAGCAATTTTTAAAAAAAAACTTTAAATATTACACAGGATCCCAGGGTGGCTGAGGCTGCAGGGAGCACAGAGGGCACCCGGTGGCACCTCCCTGCTCCAGCAGGGCCATCCCAGAGCACAGGGCACAGCACTGTGTGCACACAGCTCTGCAACAGCCCCAGGGAGGAGAGCCCAGAGCCTCTGTGGACAATGTGCTCAGGGCTGGGCACTGCCCAGGGCACAAGCTGTGCCTCCTGTGCAGGGGAATTGCTGGGCTCAGGCCCTGCCCGTGGCTCTGGTGCCATTGCTGGGCCCCCGGAGCAGAGCCCGGGCCCTGCTCGGAGCCCTCCCTGCAGCCAGGGCCAGCCAGGGCTGAGGGCCCCTCTCAGCTGGGGCTCCTCTCGAGGCTGAGCAGCCCCAGCTCCCTCAGCCTTTCCTGGGCACGGAGATGCTCCAGGCCCTTCCTCAGCTGCGCAGCCTCCGCCGGCCCCGCTCCGGGAGCTCCCTGGCCCTTTCACGTCCCTTTGCTTTGGAGAAGTTGCCCAGGAGAACGTGAAAAGCTGGTGATTCAGAGGATGTTAAAAACATTTACAGCTTCTCTTTCTTTTGTATGCATGTAACTCCGAAGGCAGAAAATGATGGTGCTCTCTGTGATACGTTCATTTAGTGGGGGTGGTTAAAAGGAGGACGCAGGCAGCAGACAGGGACAGGGAAGGGTGTCAGTGGCTCCGTGAAAAAGAGATGATTATGACAATTTGCTGTCAAGTGCAGCAAAAATCTCTTGGAGACACGACTCCTGCCTTCATTCGGTCTTGGAGATGATGTAAATACACAATTTGGAGGAAAGGGACACAACAGACTGTGCATGCAAATGCCACTTATCCCTTATTTACACTCATTGTGGTTTTGAAGCACTGACCGGTGTTAAGGATCTCTTCTGAGGCACACCATGAGAATCAGTCCCAAAAATCTTTTGTTTTCTACCTTGTGTGAGGTAATGGTCTATGTTGGACTGCATTCTGGTGCCCCAGAGTGGCAAGGCCAGGCTGGATGGGGCTTGGAGCAGCCTGGGACAGTGGAAGGTGTCCCTGCCCGTGGCAGGGGTGGCACTGGATGGGCTTTAAGGTCCCTCCCAATCCAAACCATTCCGGGATTCTGTGGTTCAGTCAACAAGCAGAAATTTGTCTTGGTGCACCCACTCTGGGTCTGTCCAGGGGCTGAAGGGTGAGGGTTCATTTCCCATACAATCCCCCAGACAACGGGGAAAAAATGCAGGAAAGAAACTCCTTGACAGCAAACGGTTTTGAAGAGGTAATTACAGTGCAAGGCAAAGACAATTTAATTTCAGCTGTATTGCAAATGCAGGATCGTAAAAATCAGTGTTCAGGGCTGTGAGGCTTCGCATGACAGCTTTTATCTTTAATCACCAGTGAGTTTGTATCAAACACAGTGTGGCCAGATGGACCAGGGCAGTGATTGTCCCCCTGGGCTGGCCCTGCTGAGGGACCTCGAGGGCTGTGTCCAGTTCTGGGCCCTCCCGGCCAGAGAGCCCTGGAGGGGCTGGAGCGTGCCCAGGGCAGGGAACGGAGCTGGGAAGGGGCTGGAGCCCCAGGAGCGGCTGAGGGAGCTGGGAAAGGGGCTCAGCCTGGAGCAAAGGAGGCTCAGGGGGGACCTTGTGGCTCTGCACAAGCCCCTGACAGGAGGGGGCAGCCGGGGGGGGTCGGGCTCTGCTCCCAGGGAACAGGGACAGACCAAGGGGAAATGGCCTCAGGCTGGGCCAGGGGAGGCTCAGTTTGGACAGCAGCAGGAATTTCTCCGTGGAAAGGGTGCTCAGGCCTTGGCAGGGGCTGCCCAGGGAGCTTTGGAGTGCCCATGCCTGGAGGTGTCCAAGGAAGGGCTGGAGGTGGCACTCAGTGCTCTGGGCTGGGGACAAGGTGGGCATCGGGCACAGCTTGGGCTCCATGGGCTGGGAGGGATTTTCCAGCCTCAGGGATCCTGGGATTCTGTGATACAACAGTGCTGGAAAAGCTGGGTGAGGGGAAGGTAGAAAAGCTCTGCTTTGGGACTGCAGGTGGAATTTGATCTGCAAATATGAAGAAAAGCCACCTGTTAGATCCAAAATCATCCTGTAACATCCTCCGAGGCTTCCAGCAGGAGCAGGTTCCCTCTGGGAGGTGGCTCAGCAGCAGCAGAGTGAACCCTGTGCCTCAAGATGAGCAACCCGAACCCTGCCTGCCCAAACTTCACTGCTGCTCCCAGAGTGGCGGCTGCTGCTGAGCCTTTGTAGCTCCCAGGGAGCAATTGTCCTCTTCCTGATGAATCATCCCGAGTGAATTCATGTGGAATGGGAGGAGGGGGTTCACATACCTGCTAATTGCTCTCCCTCCCTCTCGTGCTGACAGCAACAATTGAACTTTTCTTTTAAATCAGTCCCATCTCCCCAGCGGCTGCCAAAGGAGATGAGGTAGGAGGGCTCTGTGTGATAATGAACCCCTGTCAGGGAGCGGCAGGGATTGACAGCAGCAAGGCAAAACACTCCTCCGGAGTTCCTGATCTGCCTGTGGAACACAAACAGGGCCTGGGCCGAAAGAGAGTCCCTGGAAGTGTTCAAACCCCCCCCCCCCCAGGTGTGGTGTGTTAGTGGTGGGCATGGCAGTGTTGGACTCTGGTCTTGGAGGGCTTTGCAGCCTCAGTGATTCTGATCCTTTTGAGGTCATTTCACGTTCCCCTCAGGGAAATGGAGAGTTTTGGCCTTGTGATGTCAGCAGATCCCTTGGCCTCCCTGGTATCCTCTCAGCATGAGAGGGGAAAATGCAGTTCTTGGCACTTGCTTTACTTCAATATTTGCTCATCGGGGATAAGATCAGTTCTGCTTCTTTCCCATTCTCCTGTGTGCAGCAGGGCTCAGGATATAACCAGATCTCTGAAAACAAATGTCCCACAGCCTCCTTTCAGGACTTCATTTCCCTGATACGGGCTGTGTAATGAGTGGCAGAGCGTTCAAACTGTGGCTGTTCCATTTTCACCCTCTCCAAAATGAGTAATTGTGAATTGTTTACTGCCTGTGAGGCTTCAGCACAGCAGACAAATCATCTGCAGCACATGCAGAGCAAATCTGTTCTCTCTTCCTGACACTTCTGCTCCATGAGGTGCTTCCAAGGCCACCCCAAAGTGAAATTAATGGGAATGTGAGTGGCTGTCACCCTCCCAGGGCAGGGAACGGAGCTGGGAAGGGGCTGGAGCCCCAGGAGCGGCTGAGGGAGCTGGGAAAGGGGCTCAGCCTGGAGAAAAGGAGGCTCAGGGGGGACCTTGTGGCTCTGCACAAGTCCCTGACAGGAGGGGGCAGCCGGGGGGGGTCGGGCTCTGCTCCCAGGGAACAGGGACAGGACAAGGGGAAACGGCCTCAGGCTGGGCCAGGGGAGGCTCAGCTTGGACAGCAGCAGGAATTTCTCCATGGAAAGGGTGCTCAGGCCTTGGCAGGGGCTGCGCAGGGAGCTTTGGAGTCCCCATCCCTGGAGGTGTCCGAGGAAGGGCTGGAGGTGGCACTCAGTGCTCTGGGCTGGGACAAGGTGGGCATCGGGCACAGGGTGGACTCCGTGGGCTGGGAGGGATTTTCCAGCCTCAGGGATTCCATGAATCCAAGCAAAGTATATGGAAAACTGCTACAGGAGACCCAGCCTTGACTTAGCAATTACCTGTGTGACTGGGGAAGGACTGAGATTTTTGGAGAAATAAATACACCTTTCCTGAAATAAATTTTGGCCACTTCTCTTGTGGCTGCTATGAATGCAAATAACCAGCAGCTGATCCTCCAAAGAATGTTTATTAATCTGACAGAAAATAAGAATTATCTTTTGATGCAACAGTTTGCAACACAAAACGAATGTACCTGGGAGGGTGGGCAGGCCCTGGCACAGGGTGCCCAGAGCAGCTGTGGCTGCCCCTGGATCCCTGGCAGTGCCCAAGGCCAGGCTGGACATTGGGGCTTGGAGCAGCCTGGGACAGTGGGAGGTGTCCCTGCCCATGGCAAGGGTGGCACTGGATGGGCTTTGAGGTCCCTTCCAATCCCAGCCACTGATTCCATGAAAAGCTGCCAGGACCCTGATCCCAGTGGAGCTAGCATTCCCTCCCTGACACAACTGGGAGCCCAGTGGGAGGCTGCCTGTACAGCTTGAGTTGTCCAAACCACTATTTTTTGGTGATATCCCAAATCAAGGATCAGCTTGGGCTGATCAGATGTAGCCTCAGTTCTTTTGGAGCTGCAACAGAGCTGTAGGAGCATCCCAAGTGTGCTAAGGAGGGACATTTGCATTTTTCAACCTTCATTCAAGTCAGGTGCCCAAAAAAAAAAAAGTTTCAGAGAGCTCAGACAGCCTTAATTTCCTTTCACTGGAGTGCTGAAGTTTGGAGCTCTGCTTGCCCAAGGCTCAGAGCAGGGACAACAACTGCAATTGTGGCAGTGCCAAGCAGCAATGAAAGAGAGAGATTTTGTTCCAGGCTTAACCCAGGAGAAACATCTGCCACCGACCTGGATGAGCACCCTCACTGAACACCCTTCAAAAGTTTGGGAATGCGTCCTGAAAGGGATTTAGAGAGTGAATGGTGGCTTTTATATCCTGGAGGCAGAGGCGAGCCAAGAGCCCCCGAGCTGTGGTGTGTGTCAGAAGATAAATGTCCTGTCGGAGCTGGCAGCGCTGCCACCGAGCGGCTCCGGGGCTGGGAACAACACCTTGGGCCGCAGCCAGCAGTGCCTGGGAGCCCTGCTGCTTCCTGCAGGAGCCATCCCGAGGGATCAGCCTCAGGGATCAATCACAGCCTGCTTAACGGGCATGTTGCCGCTACCTGGAAGTTGAGAGCGGCTCCGTGACTGCATCCCCGGGGATGGAGCCACGACCTTTCCCCCTCCTCCGGGTTGGGCATATCCCTGCTGCTGCTCGGGGACAGGGATTCAATGCTGGGATGTTTTAGCACAGCTGCTTTCCCCGAGTTTGGCAGCTGGTGCTGGGCACGTTGAGGTCTCTGGGAAAATGTGTCACGTTTGGAGCCAGGAGGAATCGCTCCGGACAGGGAGCAATTCCCTGTGGGAAGTTCTCCCGGGTGCAGGCACTGCCAGCCCTGCACGATGTTCCGTGGCTGAGCAGTGGGGAACACAGGTGGGAAAATGTCACCTCTCCTCCTTCCCTGCTCCCAGTCCAGGGTGTAGGGGCAGGGGGGCTGGAGGTGGTCAGGGAATGTTCCTCATCCCGTTCCCTGCCGTGGCAGTCGCAGTCTCCTGATGAAATCCCGTTTGTGGATGGATTAAACCCATCCAGTTTATGGCATTTGCTGTTAAAACTCAAATGCCCAGAGTTAGGGCTCTGCTTTGCCTCCTTGCGTGCTGCCTCTGTAGGGTGGCCTGGATTCTCCTGTGGATCCTGCGCTGTAATTTTGCCAGGGGATCCCATCAAACAGGCATAAATCATTTTCCATCCATACTTTTTAACACCCATATCAGCCTCCAGAACCTGGAGGAGCAAAGAGGGGCTGCAGGTGAGCAGGAGGTCAGCTGTGAATAGCTCTATTCCATGCCCAGCTGGATTTCAGAACCTCATCCAGGGAGTGGATTCAGGGCAGGTGGAGCAGTTACTCCTCATTTAATGGAATGAGAAGCAGCTGAAGTAATTTTCTTAGAAGTGAGCAGAGTAGAAGGAGCTACATCTGGTTGGGTGAGCTGCTCCTGGTTGTTCTACAACAGGATCACAATCATTCAACTGGAAAAAACTTCCAGGATCATCAAGTCCAGCTTTTCCTGGGCAAAGTGGGAGGTGGTTGTGGAAAAGGAGGAAGGAATGAAGTCCCTCACAGGTGCTGAAGGGAGGGAGAAGAGTCACAAGCTTTGAGCTTTGCTGAGGACTTTCAGTGTTAGATACCAGGGTATCTGGTTTTGCAGCTGTAGCAGCGTTACTGTTTAGGGGAGCTGATATGGGGTGTGGGAGTTGGGCACTCTGCACAAATCCAGGTTCTTTATCTTCACCTCTGGGGAGTTTTACCTCGAGCCCCAGCAGATGAGAAACGGCTGCAGATGTTGTTTCAGGTTGTTGATTTCTCCTTCTCTCTGCCAGCTCTCAGCTCCGGCCGCACATCTGATGCGGCCGAGTCCGAGCGGGCACTGCCCAGTCCTGGGCTGTCCCGGCCTTTCTGTGCCCTTTCCATCATCCAACCATTCTTCACAACGCATTTATTAGTTACTGTTCTGTACCAATTCATTTGCACCTGTTCTAGACACGGAATTTCTGCCTCTGTTTCATTCTACCAATCATTTTGTGCCACCGCCACCAGAGAAGATGGAGGAGAAGGAGAAGAAGAAGAACAGGGCAATGCCCAAAATCCTCCATCTTAAACCCTTTGTCCTCATATTAAAAACCCTAAAATCTACTTTTTTACCTTGTAAAATACTGAACCACTATTCACACTCTGGTGGCTTGCAATGATTCTGGCAGTGTTGGTAACTTTTCCCATGGGCTGAGGTCAAAGCTGGTGCCATTCTGGGCTCCTTGCCAGGGGCTGGGACCCCCTTGCTGGGGCTCCTGACCCCCCAGGGCAGCCCGAGGTGTGCCCTGAGCTCCCAGGGCAGCCAGAGGCGTGCCTTGGATTCCAACAATGGGGGGTTAAAAATCTTCACTGTTGATAGGATTTAAGGAGCTAGAGGGAGAAGAACTTGTTGGAACAAGTCTGGGATTGTTTGACCTTGCTTTGTTGGGCAGAACAATCATTCCTTGAGCAGCTGGAGCAGCGTTTGCTGCCATTTCTTCTACCCTAAATACACCCCACCTCAAGGGCTGAATGTTTGCCCTTCTTCAGTTCCAGGCTTTTTCATGCTGTTGTAGAAAGGGGAATACAATTTTCCTGCTTCGTGCTGTGGTGATTGAAGATTCCCTGGGAGGTTTCTGCTCCCGTTTGCCTCCCTCCCCTGTGTTTTCCCACTTGGAGCAATTTGCAGCTCAGCTGTTTTGCTCCAGGTTCTCCCTGGAGAGCTGAGGCTCCATTTGCCTTTCAGGGCAGGTACCCACCTGGAAATAATCATGGAAACACTCCTGTTGTGCACAGCTCCTTCAATAATCCAGGTGGTTCCTGGAAGGAATCGGGACTCTGTTTTATGAATCCATTTAATATCGTCCTGTGGAGAGCAGAAGTGGATTTTTATTGACCTGGACAATCAAGTCTTGCTCTCTTCTTATCAAAGTAACTCCAATATTTGGCTGTTTTGTCACTTCTGGCTACTCCAGGATGATCCTGGCCTGCCATGAACCCCTCTAAACCTGGGATATTAACGGTGTAATTCCATGATGTGCTGCAGTTGGAGTTTGTTTTGTCAACAAATTGCTTTTCCTGCTTCCTGCTCTATTGCAGAGTTCAAGTTTTAGGCTTTTCTCAGGGTAAGATTTAAAATTTCAGAACTCTGGGCTATTTCCCTGGTTTTTTTTAATGGATTTGGTTTAGAATAGCTGTCTTTCACTACCCTCCCTTGGATTGCACAGCATAATTATCCATAAAAAAATACCCCGTGGTGGATTCTCCCCCAGTTTGGGAGTTTAAGGGTGCAACCACACTAAAATCTGGCCAATTGTCCAGGGCTGTTACCGTCTCCCTATAAGTTTATTCCTCATTTGGTGATGCTGGAATTGGAATAATGATCTTCCATTTTATGCTTAGGCCATCCCAGAATTTGTCCAGTTGTTTGTTTGCTCCTGTTCCAATGTGGGCCCATGTGCTCCCAGGTATAAAAGTGCTCTTCCTAAGGGGGGGAAAAAAGCTGTTGTTGAGAGCATGAAAGGTGATGTTTTTCTGTGTTTATCTGCCCTGGTTTGTTTTGTTATCATTAAATAGATTCAGCTGAAATTACTTTTTTTAATTAAAAAGAAGGGTAAATGATCAGAGAATAATTTAGGTTGGAAAAGACTTCTAAGGTCAAGTTCAGCTGTCCCCTCAGTGCTGCCAAGCCCCACACTGACCCACATCCCCGAGTTCCATGGCTGTTAAACCCCTCCAGGGATGCTGATTCCACCTGAGCCTCCCCTGCCCAGGCCTGAGCAGCCTTTCCATGGAGAAATTCCTGCTGCTGTCCAAGCTGAGCCTCCCCTGGCCCAGCCTGAGGCCGTTTCCCCTTGTCCTGTCCCTGTTCCCTGGGAGCAGAGCCCGACCCCCCCCGGCTGCCCCCTCCTGTCAGGGACTTGTGCAGAGCCACAAGGTCCCCCCTGAGCCTCCTTTGCTCCTCAAAGCCCACCCAGCCCCACCCCTGCCATGGGCAGAGACACCTCCCACCATCCCAGGCTGCTCCAAGCCCTGTTCCTCCCAGCCTTGGACACTGCCAGGGATGCAGGGGCAGCCACAGCTTCTCGGGGCCGTGGTGTATTTTGGGTTAAATTTACGTTGTGTCCGTGTGTTTCCTCCAGCGTCACCCGGGAATATTGATGGAGCTCAGGTTTTCATGGAAAGCAGAGGATGAGAAACCACATCACAGGCTGGCTGAGGGTGGGAGGGACATCTGGAGCCCCTCTGGTCCTGCCTCCTGCCCCGTTCAGGTTGCCCTGGACCATGTCCTGATGGCTTTTGGGTCTCTCTGAGCAGGACAATTCCAGAGCCTCCCTGGGTGGGCTGCAAGGCAGTGGAGATCCAGCTTAGAAGTCAGGCTACTCCCTGCAGGTTTGGAGATCCAAATTCTTGTCCCTCACCCTGCTCCAGACTGATTTAGGCTCAGCCCTGTGGCCCCTGCCTCAGGGGGCTCTTTATGGCCACATCACCCTCTTGTCTCAGCCTGGCCTGGGCAGCCTTTGCTGAGGGAATTGCTGCCAAACAAGGGACAAAGTTGCCTTTTTGGCCAAAGAAAAGCCAGGGATTTGGCTGTAAAAGTGCCAGGGAAGTGTTCAGAAACTCCCTGAGGGGCTGGATGGTGGCTCAGTGCTGCGAGCTCTGTGCTCTGCCCTCCATCCATCCATCCATGTGTGGTTTTGCTCTTTTATCCGAGGCTGCTTGGAGCCGCTCTCCCCTGCCCTTTTTGGTGTTGGGTTTTATTTCTGGGGGCCTGAAGCAGACCAGGAGGCAGGAATGTGACTGAGAAAGTTTGTGGCATGCAGGAATTCCAGAGGATTCTGACTGGACCCCTTGCTGATTACCAGCTTCAGGGGTGGCTCTCCAGAGGTTTATTCCAGTGGTCTCCCATCACCACCAAACCCATCCTGGCTGCCAGGGAAGGAGCAGCTTTCCATGGGATCTTTTTCCTGTTCAGCCCCAGAGCACGAAGGAAAAATCTCTCAGGAGGGTAGAGGGGAAAGAGCGGCTGGATCGGTGTCCTGTGGGAAGAGATCCATTAACCGAGGTTTCTCTTGCATTGCAGCGTTCCCACATTCCAGAGCCTTCCCGAGGAGATCCTCAGTAAGCTTGCAGATGTCCTGGAGGAGGTAAGTGCCTTGAACACTGGGATTTCATTTCTCAGAACCTTCTGCTGGCAATATCCAAGCCCTTCCTGTTCCCCAAAGAGCAGCTTCCCAGTTGTGGCAGCACAGCGAGGCCCCGAGAGGAGCTGTGGGGAAAAGGGTTTATGTATTTTTGAATTGGATTTTTTAAATTGGATTTTTATCCAGCTGGGGAGGGAATCAATCATTTCCTGTGGTGTCCAGAAGGGAATGAGCTTCTCCAGCCCCTGGGTGAGCGGTGGGGAGGAGGGGAATGTGAAAACCTGGTCTCATTGCAGATTTGATTCTGAAGGGACTCTTCTGCCGGAGGGTATTTGAAAGGTGTCATGGCAAAGGTGCTCTGGGAAGAGTTCCAGCAGTGTGGAGATATTGGGCTGGGGTTGGGCTTTGCCTGCCTGGATTTCACTGGGGTCTCGTTAGGGTCAGGCTTTTAATAAGTTTTTATTTAAAACAACAAAGAAATCACCCACAAAACACCAAACCAAAACAACCCTCCAAAACTCCCCCACCAAAACTCCCCCACCAAAACCCTACAACCCTCCCCAAAAAATGCAAACAAACCTAACCTGCACCCTACCCCAAAAAAACCCCCCAAACCTCCCAACCTAGCCCCGTAAGTGGATGTAAAATGGGTGTAAAATGCTCGGGTTACATCACAGTTTTCACCCGTATTTTATTCCCACAACCCTCCCCTCTGGGCCTGAGGAATGCAAGGTGGTTCAATATCCCAGAAAGTCGTTCCTAACCCCTTCCCAAAGGTGATTTAAGTGCAGGAAATGTGTGTGTGGCAGTAATTTATTTCATTGCTGCTCCCTTTTCCTCATCCACGCCTCTCCATCAGGGAAGATGTTCCCGTGGATTTGAAGGAAGAGCGCTGCTGACGTTGGAGTTGATTTGAATTCCTTTTTTCTGTTTGTCACCACGGGTAACTGCATATTCACAGATAAGCTTTATTCCCTTTACTGCCAGGGAATGCTCTGATTTAGGGGGGAAAAAGGGGATGTGAACTCCCTCTGCCGTAAATTCCATTTGCCTATCTCAAAACCCCACTCCCAACCGGAGTTTGCTTGGATCACATCACCAGCATTAAGCTCCTTATCAAGAGTTAAGGAGGAGAATAAAATCCATGAAACTTTTCCAGGGACACTTAAAGTTTCATGGCAGGGGAGAAAAAACATTCTTAATAAATATCAGTGAAGAAGTGAGGCACAAAAGCAGCATTTGTGGGGAAAAAAATCTGGTTTTTAGGGTGGATACTCCCAATTTCCTGCTTGGAATCAGCCTGATCCCCTTTGGGTTTGTCTTGGGTTGAATAGGCTGTGTTTTATATGAATTGAAAATAAAAAGTCGCTCTCAGATCTGTATATTTATATCTAAATTCCCACCTGGCTACAGCCTCCTTTCCATAGGAGTGTTGGAAAACCCCTCTGGACCATGGAATTGTTAATAGTACATGGAAAAATGTGCCCAGTGGCTCACATGGGGATTATCTGGGTGGCACCAACGTTGCCAATAATTTCAGTCTTTCTGGATAATTTCATTTAGCAAATGGAATTAATTAACATCCTGGAGGGAGTAGGATGGGGATCTGTTCCTGGCATGGCTGAGGAGTGGGATGAGCCTTTGGTGGGCATGGGCAGCGCTCAGAGATCTGGGCTGGCTTCTCCTTCTCTTCCTCTTTTTTTTTTTTTTCCCTTATTTTTTGTGGCACAAAATTGGGATTTTTCCTGCCCTTCAGTTGCTTCTCATCCTGGCAGTGTTTTCCTCTTTAAGGTTGTTCCCTGTGCCATTCCAATGTAGGGTTTGTGTCCTTGTGGGATTTCCATCTCAAATCTGGGGGTTAGGTACCAAAGGTGTAATTCAGGGTCCTTCACCTCTTCTCCTCTGAAGCTGCTTCTGTGTGCTCGTGATTTTACAACTTTTCTAGTTGATCTCAAATTCTTCATTGTGCTTACAGCGATTCTTCTAAATTTTGTTCCCCAGCTGCGAATTCCTACTCCTGTTTCAAAGAAGGGTCCCTTTGCTGGGATGTCAGGGATGGAGCTGGCACCTGCCTGGACACCTATCCCAGCTCCATGGAGTCGGGCAGGGTTCTCAGGGAAGGAGGTGGGAGTTCAGAGAGTAGCTGGGGTAGCTAATCCCACACTGGTTTGGGGTGGAAGGGACGTTAAGGATCATCCCATCCCACCCCTGCCATGGCAGGGACACCTCCCACTGTCCCAGGCTGCTCCAAGCCCCAGTGTCCAACCTGGCCTTGGGCACTGCCAGGGATCCAGGGGCAGCCACAGCTTCTCTGGGCACCCTGTGCCAGGGCCTGCCCACCCTCCCAGGGAACAATTCCTGCCCAATATCCCACCCAGCCCTGCCCTCTGGCACTGGGAAGCCATTCCCTGGGTCCTGTCCCTCCATCCCTTGTCCCCAGCCCCTCTCCAGCTCTCCTGGAGCCCCTTTAGGCCCTGCAAGGGGCTCTGAGCTCTCCCTGGAGCCTTCTCCTCTCCAGGTGAGCACACCCAGCTCTCCCAGCCTGGCTCCAGAGAAGGGGGGCTCCAGCCCTGGAGCAGCCCTGTGGATCCTCTGGATCCCTCCAGCAGCTCCAAGAGCTGTGGCTGTTGGTGCCCCAGCCAGAACCATGGCAGATTTCCAAGCTCTGTGGTTACAGATGCACGGGAGGAGGTTGAATTAAGGTCTCGTTGGCATTTGCATCTCCTGCATTTCCTCATGCTGTGCCCTCGCCGTTCCTTCGCTGTCTGGGGTTTATCCTGGTAATCCGAGCAAGGAGCTGTGTGTGGGACTGAGCAGCTGCAGAGACACAGCCACAAAGGCGCTCGGATTTGCTTACAAAACACTGCAGATTGGGGCTTGTGCAGAGAATGTCAGGCCTCAACTGCATCACATGGATTTGCCTTGTTTGTTGTGTACCCAGAACTCGAGAGAGCTTTGACATACATTTATTTTTCTTTATTTTTATTTTTCTTTATTTTTCTTTATTTTTCTTTATTTTTCTTTTTTTACTTTTTAATTTTTATTTATTTATATTTATTTTTATTTTTCTTAATATTTTTATTTATTTTTATTTTTTATTTTTATTTTTATTTCTTAATATTTTTATTTGTAATATAATATTATTTTCCCAATTTTTGTAATATTTCTATTTGTAATATTTCTATTTGTAATATTTCTGTTTGTAATATTTCGATTTGTAATATTTCTATTTCTAATATTTTTATTTGTAATATTTTTATTTGTAAATATTATTTACTCATATTTTAAAATATTTTTGTATATTGCTATAGTTTTCATTTTCTACATTTTTTATTCTATTTTATATTTTAAAATTTTTTTGGGGTATTTTTTTACTGGATGTATAGAAATTTAAAGTGTTGCAGGCCAGGCTGGGCAGGGCTCGGAGCACCCTGGGATAGTCAAAGGTGTCCTGGCCCGTGGCACAGGGATGGACTTCAAAGTCCCTTCCGACCCAACCCATCCCGTGATTCTCTGGTAATACTTCGTAACACACTGAAATATATAATATTTATGTGCCACAGTGCAGTGGAAATAGATATTGAAATAGGACCATGGCTAATTGCCCCAAATGCAGCTGCAAACTGCTTCAGTAACTCGTCCTGGGTTAGCAGGAGACCAGTTAGAGGTCGGGAGTGCTGGGAATGCCCCTCTCACACCTGCCCGTGTGTGTTTGGGGAATTCTTTCACTGGGAGCATTAATATCCAGTATTTCAGCTGATCTGAATGCGCTGCTGAGGTCTGAGTGCCACTGACGTCCTTCCTGCAGCCCCAGGCAGCCAGGGCTGGGCTCCCAGGGCATCCCTGAGCAAACAGCAGAGCCACCCTGGGGCTGGGGCACAGAAATGAGCCCCACAGGCACAGAAATGAGCCCCACAGCCAGGGCTGGGCTCCCAGGGCATCTCTGAGCAAACAGCAGAGCCACCCTGGGCCAGAGGCACAGAAATGAGCCCCACAGCCAGGGCTGGGCTCCCAGGGCATCCCTGAGCAAACAGCAGAGCCACCCTGGGCCTGAGGCACAGAAATGAGCCCCACAGGCACAGAAATGAGCCCCACAGCCTGGCCTGGGCTCCGTGGGCATCTCTGAGCAAACAGCAGAGCCACCCTGGGGCAGAGGCACAGAAATGAGCCCCACAGGCACAGAAATGAGCCCCACAGGCACAGAAATGAGCCCCACAGCCAGGGCTGGGCTCCCAGGGCATCCCTGAGCAAACAGCAGAGCCACCCTGGGCCAGAGGCACAGAAATGAGCCCCACAGGCACAGCCAGGGCTGGGCTCCCAGGGCATCCCTGAGCAAACAGCAGAGCCACCCTGGGCCAGAGGCACAGAGATGTGCTGAGCCCCAAAGGCACAGCCAGCGCTGGAAGCTGCTCCTGCAGCTCTGGGTGCTGAAATCCGGGATCCTAGCTCCTGTCTGCAGCCCCTTCTGCAGCTCCCTTCATGTCCCAAGTGTTGCTTGCCAGCCTTTGTCTCTTTTCTCTTCCTTCTTGCAAAATCCCAATTAAAAGCTGAATTTCAAAAGGCACAAATAGTAAAAAAAATTAAAAACCACAAACCAAAATTCTTCCCTGTTGCTCGTGGAGCTCCTTCTGTTGTGGCTCCTGGTGGAGACTGGGGATCTTGAGGGACATTTCATGGCGTAATTCAGCTGTAAATGCTGTCCTGGGCCTTCCTGCAGAGATGCCAAGCATCCTTCCTGCTCCACACTGCCCAATTAGTATGGATCAGAAGGCCTTGGGATGCCTCTGGTTAATTAACTGAGGCTGAGCACAGTCCTGCTTTTGTGGAATGGCGTGGCAGCAGTGAATAGAAGAGGGGAAAATGTGCAAAATTAATGAGCTTTCCATAGAATTAGTGGTTTTTAGGCTTATTTAGGAGGGAGGATAAAGAGAACCTGGTCCCTGGTCCATCCTGCAGGATCTGCCAGCACCAAAGCTGATGTTGGTCTGCTACCAAGCCATAAATCAGATTTGTGGGAGAATTCAAAATAAACAGGGAAGAGTTAAAGGTTTCGGGGAAGAGAAAATATTTTAATGTTATTATTCATCTTTTTTTTAATCCAAGGAAGCACTCTGGGGTGTATTCACTGAAGGAACTGGGGGACAGAGTAGGGAAATGCTGCCTGTGGGGGCACCGAAACAGCTTCAGCCACGACTGACTCCCATCACAAATGGGCAGAATTTTGACTGGAGTTGTACTTCCATTAATTTTTCAGATGATGCTCATGAGAACACAGCTTTGGGTTTGCAGGTGCACCTGGAAATAAAAGCTTTTTTTGGGGGAAAAAAGCATCAGGAAGTGAAATGCAGCTGGAAAAACTGGAGTGCAGGGATACAATGGAGTCAGTGGCAGGAGCTGACTTGGGATAAAAGGGGTTGTTTGGAGCTAAGTTTTCCTCTGGATTTTCTTTAATGTGGGCACTGACCATGTGAAGGG
This sequence comes from Monarcha castaneiventris obscurior, assembly GCA_026261815.1. NCBI lineage: Eukaryota > Metazoa > Chordata > Aves > Passeriformes > Monarchidae > Monarcha > Monarcha castaneiventris. Next base: position 397,529 of record JAMPIT010000104.1, on the reverse strand, counting down.
AATTGTAAATAAGCTCCTGCTTGTGTTACCGTAGGAAAGGAGCTCAGCATTCCCTGGTTCCTGGGGATTCCTGGCGGGAATGTGGTCATCCCTGTGTGTGTTTATTGCCCATCCTCTGTTCTCCTGCCGTGGTAGGAATGGGGCAGGATTTGGGGTTTTTCTTCCATACAGTTCTGCAAAACTTATTGTTAGAGGGGGATGCCAGCGGAGAAAACTTTGGGACTGTAACTCCTTCCCAATATCCCATCCATCGCTGCCCTCTGGCACTGGGAAGCCATTCCCTGGGTCCTGGCCCTCCAGCCCTTGTCCCCAGTCCCTCTCCAGCTCTCCTGGAGCCCCTTTAGGCCCTGCAAGGGGCTCTGAGCTCTCCCTGGTGTTTGTGTCAGGTGCAAGGAGCAGCTTTTGGCCCCTGCCAATGGCACTTCCCAGGCAGGGAACGATGTTCTCTTTTTAACGGAGATTTCTGAAATGAATTTTGAAGCCTCTCAAGAAGCAGCTTCTGTTTAGGCTGAAAATCCCAGTGGTATCAGAGGGATCTTTTTGCAGAGGCTTTCCAAGGGAAGCTGGATTCCTCTGGAGACGGGGAGTTTATTAACATCTCATTTACTGTCAGGAGTCCCTCTGCCCTTGTCTCTGGGCTCTTTTGCTAAACCCCAAGCAGAGGAGCTGGGTTGTTGGTTTTTCTTCAAGTGCATGTTGTAAAATCCACTGCAGTTAGGCCAGAGCACCCCAGCTGAGCAATTCCATCTCCTCTGGCTGTCCAAAGCACATGGATTCATGGAAACCTCCACGAGGATCCCAAAGGACACTCAGCAGGGTGGGAGTTGGGTGTTGGAAGGAGATTTTCTCAGCTGTCAGGGCAGGAATTGTTCCCTGGGAGGGTGGGCAGGCCCTGGCACAGGGTGCCCAGAGAAGCTGTGGCTGCCCCTGGATCCCTGGCAGTGCCCAAGGCCAGGTTGGACATTGGGGCTTGGAGCAGCTTGGGACAATGGAAGGTGTCCCTGACATGGGATGAGCTGATCCTTGATGCCCCTTCCAACCCAAACCGTGCCTCCTGCAAGGGAGTTCTGTAGTTCCCTGTTTTCCAGCTGCCTCTTGAATAGCATCGTCCTTTCCAGCACTTCTCCACCTTTTCCTCCTTTGGGCACCTCCTTCTCCTCAATCAACCTCCCAGTGGTGGGAGAAGCCACTGCAGCAGTGCCGTGGTCACCAGCAGGACACGTGGCACAGGCAGCATCAAACAGAAAAAAACTTCCCCAGATTTGCTTCATCCCAGGATTTTCTTGCTTTAATTTATTGTAATTATTTTTGGCCACGGGGCATTGAGTGGATGATCAGGTTTTCAGAAGGTCACTGATAAAATGTCAATTTACAAAGGTTGTGCAGGTGTTGGGATTTAAATATTCCCCGTTTCCACTTGGATTAAACCTATCTGGGAGATATTTTTATGCTCTCTAAGCGGATTCTCCAGCTGATCCAGCTTTTCCAGCCAGGAAAGAAAGGAAAAAAGCAAAACAAAACTTTATTTGCTGTAATCTTAGATGTTTTAACAGATATGGGAAGAAAGGATTTAAGCAAATCCATAATTTATTGTTTGCCCTGGTGGATTTGCAGGCTCTATTAGAGACACACAGAGGATGGATGTGGATTTTCTGATGGCACCTGGGACAACAGAGAGGCCACGGGGACAACAGGAGCTCCGAGTTGTCTCTTCCCTGCTGCAGCCTTGTTCCTAATTTCTGTTTGTTTACTGATCCCGGTTTTCAGAGGCTTTGCAGCACCGCTGGGGCCAGGAACCCGTGGAATCTGCTCTTCCAGGCGTTTTCTTTGCTGCAGACAGGTTGGGACCCATGGGTTGGTGGCTGTCCTTCACTTCCTGGGTGGAGCAAATCCAATCAATTAATTCTGCCTGAAATTTAATTAACATTTGGGCATAGGAGGTGGGGGGGGGGTTGCTGTGGTGGGGGTGGTACAGCTCAAGCCCCTCTTCCCAACCAGTGCTCCTGACATCCCTGATTTTTGGGATAGATTTCCCCATGGAAGAGGTTCCTGTCTTGTGCTGAGGGCTTTGCTTTCTGTGCTGGATTCTTTGGGATAAGCTTGGAAGGAGAGCGTGTGGATCTCTGGTCTTTTTGGGCATCTCCTCCTGGGAATTCGTTCAGCAGTTTCCAAAATTCCCTAATTCTCACCCACATATCCTTACTTACAGACGTGTATGGGCTAATTTTGGTGGAAATGAACCCCAGAAAGAAAACCCAAAGTGGTCCTTACTTGAAAATATTCCACTATTTCCACCCTCCAGGCCTGAAGAAGTGAACGCAGACAATGCCTTTGGATCTGTAAAAACAGGGAAAACATACAATCAGCAATTACATGAAGGAAAAACCCAAATATTAATTACCCTGAGGGGTGTTTTCCCTTTGATTCCAACCTTTTCCCCGCTGGATTTTCCCATAGCATTGCCCACAGTGACACCTGCTGGAATCTGGGACGAGGTTGGCTTGCGGGCTGCCCTGAGCGAGTCCTGCCGGGGATTAATTAGGAAAAAAAATGAAGGGAGCAGTCCATGTGGGCATGGAGACACCCGTGGCCACCCAAGGAATGGCCAGCAGGCTGGGAATGCTGGGAAGATCAGCTGGGGACCCTCCAGCAATGGGATCAATCGATAAAACCCAGCTTTAAAGCAAAGGTCAGACATGAGATCCTCTTCCCATCCCCAGACCTCCTCAACATATGGCTTTTCCAGGGAATTTATTTCCCTTGGGAAATGGGATTGCTCACACTTGAGGGTTTGTGCCTCTCTGGTTTTAAACATCCCCTCAGAGGCCTTGGGGGATGCATTTTAAATTCCCATTCTTGGGGTAGTGTTTGCGGTGTCTGGGTTGTAATAATAGGAACGGAAAATTGTCCTCGTGATGGCAAAAGCCATTTCTTAATCCATGGGATAGGGGAGGCACTGGATACCCTAAAATACAACCACGAGCCCGAGGCAGGGAGCAGCATTCGGGCTGCAGTTACTGGTGAGGTGAAATGGGAATGGTTTTCTCTCCATGGTGCAGCAGAGCGCACGGCAGAGAGAATTTATTTCTATTTTTGACACCTTGTGGCTCTTGTCCTTCATAGGGAACGTCCCGTGAAGCTTTCCAGGTGAATTCCTCGCTGTAGGGTCAGCTCCTGTGGGACTGGTGAGGTGCTGGGGGATTGCAGGGCTCCCTCTGGTGCATTCATCAGTCACTAGGACAGAGAGCTTGGTGTCAGCTCTGTCCCCTTCCCGTGTTCCTTCCTGCTGGAAAAGGGATCTTGTTCTGCTGGAGAAGCTTTAGGTGTGACTGGGAATGGGAACAAAGGGGCTTTGGGGTCTGCTGTTGTGTTTCTGGGGGTTAATTGATCTGGATGGCTCCTCCTGGCCCTGAAAGGGTAGGAAATTCAAGAACTCCTGATTGTCAGAGCTTCCTGGGAGTCGAACACACGTGGAACCTCTCATTGGAAGTTTTCAGGGATTCTGGAAAGAAGAGCATGGGACTGCCCTGATTTCCCATCCCTGGCAGTGTCCAAGGCCAGGTTGGACACTGGGGCTTGGAGCAGCCTGGGACAGTGGAAGGTGTCCCTGCCCATGGAACTGGATGAGCTTTAAGGTCCTTCCAAGCCAAAGCATCCTGGGATTCTGTGGCTGGGATTTGCCCTGGATTTGGGGGTCAAACAGAGGTTTTTGGGTGCAGAACTTGAGCAGTTGTGGAACTGGGATGGAAGTTTTCATCTCAGAACATCCTCCCTGAGGCCACCATGGGTGGAACTCCAGCCTGGAGGTGACCTTTGGTGCCTTTTTTGGAGCATCCCCATAAGAGATTTGGGTTTCCCTTGGAGCAAGGGTTGGGCTGGGGCTGATTCCCAGCAGATCCTGGCCAGCGTTGTGGAGGTGAAGGAAGGGCCAGTTCGGTGCCTGTTGGAATTGGTGATGGATATCTGATGGAAATCGAGGGGTGAGCTTCCACCAGGAAAATCCCGTGGTCAAAATGTAGGGAAATTAAACAGGATCACAGAGAATCCACCTCGAAAATTCAGACTGGGATCAGGAAGGGTTCATTTCTCCGAGATCTTTCCGACCTCAAGACTGATTCTGGGTTCCTGCACCCTCTGCTATGATTTTAAGCAGCCTAATGACCATTTAGGCAACGGGAATTGCTGGAATAGCCCACATCCTATGGATAACACAGCGTTAGGAGTTGGGACTGGCATGGTTTAACCCTGTGCTATCCATGGTTGCTTTGGGCTTGGAGCAGGGCATGGCAAATCCTGCTCCTGGAGTCAGAACGTGCATGCTGAGAGCTCCAGGTGGGATTTACAGGTGTCCTGAAGGCCTCAGGTCACTCCTTCCGTGCTTCCTAGCAGGTGGAAATACAGAAAATATTCCAACTCGCCATGGCTATTCCCATTTAAAAAGGAGGGAATTTTGAGGGGTCTGTGAAGAAACAACAAAGGAAATCAAGTATTTTGGTGAAAATTCCTTTTTCCCCATCATTTCCTTGCAGTCAGCTCTCAGAGGGGTGATGTGGGCAGGGACACAGCCCAGCTTTGCCAGGGGGCTGCTCCATAACGCTGTTTTTTCCCAGCAGATGGGATGGGAGGGCTCAGGGCAGCATCTCCCCAGAGCCCCTGCCCGAGGCACTCAGGAGCACTTGGATCCCTTTCCTGGCTCCTTTGGTTTTCCAGCAGCACCAGATGTCCCCCAGCCATCTGCAATGAACCACGAGCTGCTGTCACCCTGCCATGGCACACAGGGGCTCCCAGTTCACCCCCCAGTTCTCCCAGTGCATCCCAGTGCCCAGCTGGGTGCTGGGAGCTCACCCACGCTCGGCACAGCTCGCTTTTCCTCCCAAAAAGAGGGGGAAATGCCCCCCCAAAGCCAAATATATCCTGAAACTCTGTGGATACCCTGGGATGATCCAAGTCTGTGGTTCTTCACCTGAAAGTCATGGAGAACAGGGATCTTTGTGCTTCAGGTGGACTTCTGCCTTCAACCTGAATCTTGTGCTGCAAAAAAAAAAAGGCTTTAAGAACTCAAAATGAGTAGAAAATGGAAATAAGTGGCTCTGGTGGTAACTCGGAGACAAACGAGGGGGAAACAGCTCCTTGCTGGGAAAACTGAGGATGCTGCTGGAGTGGGAAAGGAGATTGCTCAGTCAGGGGAAGAGATGAGCTCTGCTCCTCCCATCCCGTGATTTCTGTCCCCTGGGAGAGGTGGGAAATGGGAATAACGTGGCTGTTGCCAGCTTTAAGCTGCTGCTGTCCCAGGGTTTTCCCTGGCTGTGTGGGATGGGGTCAGACTCCTGTGCCTGTGAACCCAAATGGCCACTTCCCAAATTCCTGCAGAGAAAGCCACACAAAGTAGAATTCGGGGTTTAAAAAAGCCCTGGTGGAGGAATTTCGGGATCATTGTGTCCTTGCCTGGTACGGAAAGGGTCAGCTGTGCCTCGTGCCAAAAATCTGACCTAGATTGCATTGCCCAGCCTTGCCCTGGTTTTCTTTTCAGGACTGATTTAAGAGATGCTCCCAAAAAATCTGCTTTAGAGCACAAAATAGATGGGAAAAGTCCAGTATTTCTTACTGGGGTCATTGCAGGAGAGATTGATGGAGGCCTTGCTGCTGCGGGGTCAGTTCTTGATGTGCTTCATCCTTCAGAAATCTCAACTTTCACCATCTTCTGGATTCAGGATGGGATTTATTTTTCTCCTCACACGTTCCTCTTTAGTTACCAGTTGTCCAAAATCCTGGAATAAGTTGGAGGCAGTGGAAAGCTCCTATAACATTTTCCTCCAAGCAAAGCTGGAATAGGCTCGTGCAGCTCCAGCCATGTCAATTTTAGCAGCAGAAAGTCTATTAAACAGTAAAAAAATACAGATTTCTGCCCTTAGGGAGAAGAGATTTTGCATTTCTATTGTAAAATACAGGTTTTATCCCAATTTTCCAAGTTCTGTTGTCAAGGAGACAGTGGCAACCCAGGTGAAGGGCTCCAGGCAGCTTTGTTTTCCATTAGGAAAAGTTGTTATTGATGTTTAAAGAACGGAGATTTCATCTTTTCCCATTTTATACACAAAGTTCACCTGCTGCTTTAATAAATATATTTGGGGCAACCATTTGATGTTTTGGAAGTGTGATTCCCTTCCAGAATTCCTTGTTGGGCAGACTGGGAATAGAGGCTGAGTTTGTCTTGTGTGGGCTGATAAAACTCTGCCTTTTTTGTGCCTTTTGTGGGGCTGATGAGAGAAATCAAGGGAAAAGGAGGAGATTTTCCAGCAACAGCCTGAATCTGTGGGGATAAAACAGGGAATATGAACTGAGTGTTTAATTCCTCTGCCAAACTTGGGACTGGCTGTCACCTGCCCAGAGCCCTCTAACTGGAAGCAACTGGTGAATTCAGGGGTTTAAACTGGGAGGATGACCTGTTCCAGTGAAAGTCTGTAGAGGATGGATAAATCCAATGCTTTCCATGATTTCCCTTCAGTAAAGTTGGTTTCCAGTGATAATCTGAAGTGCATTTGCATACAGAGTCCCCTCTTTGCATGTCGAGTCCCCTCTTTGGTCTAGGCCACAAAAAGAAAATACATTTCACAGCAGGTGACTGGGAAAGTGGCTGAATAGATTGAATTAATGTGCATTTTCTTATTCCTCATGATGGATTCTGGAATGGATTGGGATCCTCGTGGCAATGCAAATACCTGGGGTGAATAAGCATGCAAAATGGGGAGGAAATGAAGGAAAAGGAATGAAACAAATCTGCTGATTTAAGTTGTTTACTTCCAGTTTCATTTTGGCAAGGAATTGATTCCCATTCTAATAACTGTGGAACAGACCTGTGGATTTAGGGAGGGCAGTTGGATTCCCACACGCGTTCTTCCATTACGAGGAGGAAAACCAAATCAGAGCTGTTTGGGGAAGGACTGAAGAACAGCTCTTCTCTTGCATTTCAATGAAATTTAATTAAACCCCTGTGGACTGGAGCTGCTGGTGATCGGAGTGAGGTTTTGTGGTGTGGTGCCATCCCAGGGTTCTGGTTCTGCTTGGATTTCCTCAAAGTTCCTGCGTGTTAATGTCCAAAGGAGGCTGCGAATGTTGTGGAATTATAGAGATTCCAATCCTGCAAAAGCTTAAAATTCCATGTATGTGACTAGCCCATGGCACACAACCCTTTTCCATTTATTTTTAAACTGTATTTTTATTTTTGCTGAATTTTACTGTTTGCTAGTTTTTACTCAGGGTGACTGATGAATTAATTCCACTTTGTTGCCTGGGGATCCTTTTTCTAATTCCTGATTCTCAGCTAATTTTCCACATTTCATAGTCATTATCTGTGAATCTGGTATTATTTGAATTCCCAGGCAAAGCTTTTTGGGGCTTTGACCCCAATTTGTGGCTTGATCTGCGGCCTAATACCAGGCCTTTTACCCAGCTAATTTATTCTCTCTTATCTCTCCTGGGAATAAATCCTGGTTTTTTTCCATATCAGTTCATCTTGTTTTCCTGGAAAATCTTGTTGCTAAAGCTCCTCTCCCATTTCTCCTGACCTCGTGCTGCTCTCACCCTCTGTCATCTCTCTGCTCTCTTAATCCTTGAACTCTCTGAGTTCTCCCTCTTGATCTTTGAGGTTGGTCTTGACCTTTTGCCTTCTTCATCTCCATCTGCATCTCTGAACTTCCCAGCTTTTCCAGCATCCTCTCCTTCCCAAATTCCAGTTTCTTCTCAGAAGAGGGTCCTTAAAAAAGAGAAGAGTTTGAAACACAACAAATCCTGACCGCCACAGGCCAGCTGCTGCTCTCCAGCCAGTCCCAAGGGCATTCCAGGAATGGCAGGAGGAAAGGGCCAGCAGCTCCTTCCATCTCATGCACCTTCCCTTTGGAAAGCAGGAACCTGGAACAGCATTTGCCAAAGGTGCTCCCTCACCCACCTTGTTGCCTTTTAGGTATCCCTGCAAATCGCGCTCCGTGGGAGTTGGGTTGGAGTCCAGTGGAATGAAAAAGAAAGGGGATAAAACCCCAGCCAAAGGATGATGCCATGTTTTCCATGGCTAGAGACTGGTTTGTCCCTAGTTCATGTCCTTTTCCTTGGTGCTGCTTGGTTCAGGCAGCTTCTGAGACAAGCTGTGCTTGTTTGATGTCAAACCTAATAAATCCTGCTGGACAGCTCACAGAAGGCACAGTGCTCCCTGTTATCTGCTCTCCATTGGCACGAGGAGAGCTTTGGTAAGGTTGGGTGTTCTGCTGTAAACACCTTGACTCTGCTGGGGTAGAAGGAAACCGAACTGCTCAGCTGTGTGCTCTGGGTCATGGAAATGCCAGAGATGTGGAGCTGCTGCTTCTTTCCAGGAGAGAAGTCAGCCTTCAGGAAGCTCCTGAATTATCCCAACAGCAGGGTCTTGTTTACAGCTCAGTGCACAAGACCTGAATTCCTGGTGGAAATTCCGCCTGGGTTTCAGGACGAGAAGTTTCACCTGAGGAGCTGTCAGAGCTTTGGTCAGAGTTGGAAAAATCACAGTTTGGAGATGGCCTTTTGCCATCCGGTTTGCCAAATTGGAATGTGTTGAGTTTCTCTCTCCCACAGTTTCCACTTGTATAACTTTATTCCCATCTCCCGTCTTGTCCCAGCAGCTCAGCTTGTGGAGCTCAGTTTGTGGAGGTTTTTATGCCTTTGGGACACTGAAATGGGAGGAGGTTTTCAGAAAAAGGAAGAGCAGGAGGGTGCCAGCCCCATCTCCTTCCTTCCTGCTGCCTCTCAGCACAGCACGGGGAAATGCAGATACAGTGAACAGCAGTGCCAAATCCCCAAAGAAACAACCAGAAATTAAAGCAATCATTTAACCGAAGAACTTCAAATGAGGAACATTTCTCACATCTTTGCATTTCAGGACCAGCAGGGCCCTGTTGTTTATCCCCTCTGGTTTCTCTATTTCAGTGTGTATCCTGTGGATGAGGTGGAGGCTGTACTTGCTTTTGCTTCAGTGAAATAACTGTTGAATATCCTTTTTTGACTGTCCCTGTACATCCTTTTAGATTCCTTTTCCCTGGAGCAATCCCTGAGTCCTCAGAAGCACAGATTATATCTTGATGTAATACAGATTATATCTTGATACAACCTCAGTTGAGGACAGATGAACTCATCGTGGGGAATCATCTCTTAAATCTTACTTTAGTTACAGGCAGTTACTCTCGGACCAGGGAGTTGGATCAGTAATCCTCATGTGTCCCAGCTGTATTCAACCCTAGCATTCCATGATTTGTGTTATTCCAGAAGCTGCGCTGTGTCCATGCACAAACATCCCCTTTAGGTGTATTAAGAGCCTTGCTCAGGGATGGTTTTGCAGGAATTGGAATCAACCCAACGAGTGCAGAAGGCCCTGGAGTGTCCAGCTCCTTCCCAGGAGTGCTTTCCCCAGCGCTGTCACAGCCCATTAAGGAGCCACAGTGCATCAGCGCAGGGGAAATGTTTCCCAAAAGGATCTGACAGGGAGACAGGCTCCTGTCACTATCACAGCACAGCTTTTGCTCTAAAATGCACTCAGGGTGCTGGTAGGAGTGCAAAGGGCCGGATCTTTAAGGAGGAAGAGTAAGTTTGTAATCCATCAGTATGAAAAACAACAAAACTGCTGCAGGACATTGCAGCTCAGTATGAGCCAGCTGAGTGAAAATCACAGGATCATGGAATGGTTTGGGTTGGAAGGGACCTCAAAGCCCATCCAGTGCCACCCCTGCCATGGCAGGGACACCTCCCACTGTCCCAGGCTGGTCCAAGCCCCAATGTCCAGCCTGGCCTTGGGCACTGCCAGGGATCCAGGGGCAGCCACAGCTTCTCTGGGCACCCTGTGCCAGGGCCTGCCCACCCTCCCAGGGAACAATTCCTGCCCAATATCCCATCCAGCCCTGCCCTCTGGCAGTGGGAAGCCATTCCCCTTGTCCTGGCACTCCAGGCCCCTGGAAACAGTCTCTCTTCTTTCTTGTAGCTCCTTTGGGTACTGGAAAGCTACAATTAGCCCCTTCCTCATCTCCTTTCCCAATTTTGTGCTCCATGATTACTGTGGAATTAAGGGCATGAGTTAACCCTCTCTTCCCCTTGGCCCTGCATCTTCCAAATATTTTAATTTCCCACTTGTTGCCCTCTAGTTAAGCTGCTGCTCAGGTATTAAGATGTCTTGAGTGTCAAAAATTAGGTATAAATGAGGAGAGGACCCCAAAAGGATAACCCTCCCCTTTACCTGTATCAAGGAGCAGCATTTTTTAGATAATCCCTGGGAGATAATCCCAGCAGCATTTTTTAGATAATCCCTGTAAAACCAGGGAAACAAGTCTGTGTGATTCTTAAGGAATTCAGTACAGAAGACTGCTATTTACCTGCTTGGTTTTGCAGCATTTTCAGCAAATAAATATATTTTTCCATTTTATTTTGTTAAATAAAACATGTCGGTTGTCATTTTAGGCCTGAAAGGATGTTTGAGGCAGCAAATGCAGAACAGGAAAAATAAATCTTCTAAAAGCTGCTTCTGTTTGGAGTTTTGCTGACAGTTCTGCGAATATTTTTTAAAGCACATATTTAGGTTATTTTTATTTCATTTTAAATACACCCTGGATGCAACGGGTGGGACATGGAGAACTGTCATCAACCCCGTGTTGCCGTCACTGGTTTGTGTGGTGCAAACCCAGCTCCAGGGAGTCAAACTCCTTGTCTCAAAGCCACCTTTGTGCCTCTGCTCCCCTGAGGGGACCTTTGGCGCCGTGGGTCACAGAGCATTCCAAACGCCCCGTTTCCCACCTTTTTCCAAACATTCTCAGCATAAACACAGCACTCAGAGGCATCCAGGTGGAGGAAAAATGAGGTTTTCTGAAGTTTGATGGGTGGGTTGTCTCCAGAGTAGAGGTTTCTCAGTGAGGCCTGGCCCAGCTCAGACATCTTGTTTTCAGTTAAGGTTTCCCCACAAGGCCTGGTCGGCTCTCAAACATTTTGGTTTTAGTCAAGGTTTCTCAGTGAGGCCTAGCCCAGCTCAGACATCTCGTTTTTAGTCAAGGTTTCCCCACAAGGCCTGGTCAGCTCTCAAACATTTTGGTTTTAGTCAAGGTTTCTCTGGGAGGCCCAATTGAGGTTTCTCTGCAAGGCCTCGTCAAAGTTTCTCCATGAGGAGAAGCTCAGACATCTCAATTTTAGTCAAGGTTTCTCCATGAGGCCTAACTGAGGTTTTTCCATGAGGCCTGGTCAAGGTTTCTCCACAAGACTGTGTCAGCTCTCAAACATCTCATTTTTAGTCGAGGTTTCTCCACAAGGCCTGGGCAGGCTCTCAAACATCTTGTTTTTAGTCGAGGTTTCTCCATGAGGCCTGGGTGGGATCTCAAACATCTTGTTTTCAGTTGAGGTTTCTCCATGAGGCCCAATTGAGGTTTTTCCATGAGCCCTGCTCAGGGTTTCTCCACAAGGCCTGGTCCAGCTCTCAGACATCTCATTTTTAGTAAAGGTTTCTCCACAAGGCCTCGTTGGCTCTCAGACATCTCATTTTTAGTCAAGGTTTCTCCATGAGGCCTGGCTGGGCTCTCAGACATCTTTATTTTAGACAAGGTTTCTCTGTGAGGCCTGGTCAAGGTTTCTTCATGAAGCCTGGCTGGGCTCTCAGACATCTCCTTTTTGGTGATATTTGGGAGCAGAAGTTCCAGTTGAAGTTTGTGACTGATCAGCCAAGCTCAGTGGGCCAAAGTCCTCAAAAGGTGACATTTTTTTGTGTGGTGGGGGAGATGTGCCCTGGTGTGTTGGGGACACAAATTATTCACACAATCAACTTTTCTGAGGGGGAGGGAATTGGGTGGGCACTGAAATATGGTCTGTACATTGCTTTGGGTCCTGTATCTGTGGGAGATTTTGTTCTCAGGGAGCACAGGGACTCAAAACAGGAGTTCATTGACAAAATTTGGTGCTATTGGGGCCCCACTGTTTCTAATTTTGTCCGTTACCAATACAAGTTGGTCTCACAAAAATCCAATCACTCCTGAAGAGAACTTGCACTGGGTATTTCTCCACTCAAAGAAATGTCCATGTCCATGCACTGACATTCTGCACAGGATGAGTGATTTCATAAAACAGGATGTTTGCCTTTTTTAGAGCATCATCTGCCTCGATCACAAGACTGGTAGTTGGTACCTGGAGCAGGTCATGGAGACCTATCCATGTTTTATCCTCTCTGACCTGCTGAGCAGGCATTTCCCCCTGCCAGGTGCTGGGGTATTTTGTTGTTTTAAGTAAAATGGACAATAGAAGAAAGGGGAAAAATAAACCCTGATATTTTTATAGAAGCTGCTCTTACTGGACAAACAGGGATCTCTGTGGAAGGTACTTGATGGAGGACTTCAGAGGGAGGTAGAGCTTCACTTTTGTTCATTTAGGCTGGAAATGCTATTTTATGAAAGATTCCAGCTTCTCCCTATGCTCCCAGGGAACAGGGACAGGACAAGGGGAAACGGCCTCAGGCTGGGCCAGGGGAGGCTCAGCTTGGACAGCAGCAGGAATTTCTCCATGGAAAGGGTGCTCAGGCCTTGGCAGGGGCTGCCCAGGGAGCTTTGGAGTCCCCATCCCTGGAGGTGTCCAAGGAAGGGCTGGAGGTGGCACTCAGTGCTCTGGGCTGGGGACAAGATGGACTGGATGATTTTTGAGGGCTTTTCCAGCCTCAGGGATCCTGGGATTCTGTGAACTTTTGCCAAAAGGCTTCTTCAGAGAACTTTATGTGATGGTACCAGAGGTACCTGAGGAGGTATCGCTGCCTCTCGTGTGGGGCTAAGAGCAAGAGCCTTGTCTTTATTTCCATTTCCACGTGCCCTGAGCGAGCCCTTGGGCACTTGGCCTGCCCAGCATGGTGCTCTGAGACGGAACAGACAGCAGGAATTCCATTAGGAGAGTGAAGCTCATGGATGAGCTGATTTGTGCTAGAAAACAAGGATTTAAGAGCAGGAGCATTGCTAGAGGGTGGGAAGGATGGGCTGACTCAAGCACGAAGAATTGCAGGTGGAATTAGCTGTGAAAGAAGTGGCTTGGAATGCATAAACATGAGGATGTGGGCAGCAGGAAGGGCATGGAAAGAGGCACCAATGAGGAGCAGGTCAAGTGAAATGAGAGCTCTGAGTGATGGGGCACTCAAGGAAGGACTAGAGGAATGTGATTGGAATGTTGGAAGAAGGACTTGGCTGAGATGAGAGTTTAGTTTATGAAAGAGAAGACAAAAGATGCTGAAGTGAGAGGCAGCTTTGGGTGCTTCGAAGCTCAAAGTTGTGTTCCTTCCATTCCTGCGGCAAAGCTCTGGGTGGGAAGTTTGGGAAAACTCATGTATGGGAATAGTTAGGATTCATGGCTGGGGAGGTTGAGAGGACTCATGGGCTGGGAAGAGGCATGTGTGGGAATGATTGGGAAGAGCTAGGAGTGGGAATGGTTGGGTGGAATTCAGGGGTTGGGCGGTGGGAATTGGATACAGGACTGAGACTCAGCTCTGCTGTGGTTGGTGCTGGTGGTACCTGGTGAGCAAGACCAAGAAATGGCCTTTTAGGAAGCAGGTTTATCATGTTAAACTGCCCAGAAATACCATTAAATGTAAATAAAAAAGAAAATACCATTTAATGCATGGTATTTCAATGGTATTTTAAATAAAAATACCATTAGTGTATCTAATGAGTATGGACTACCTGTAGTCAGTTTGGAAGCCTTCAGCCCAGTATTTTCATTAATTAGATTTTTGGGTGCCTACAAAATTCCCCTTGAAGGGATCTGATCCCAGCATCTTCTAAAACCAGGCCGTTCTGAGGAGCCTCACCCTGGATGGTCCAAAATGTGCACCTTAAATCGGCTCTCCAGAAACACCCCACATAAGCAGTAAAACTCTGCAAGTTTGCGTCCAGGTCTCCTCCAGGCTTTTTGTTTTTCTCCCTCTTCCTACTCTGGCACAAGAAAATGGGGAAAGCTGCGAGTTTTAGATCCTTGGAGTCCTGTCAGGGTCATGGCAGCCCACAGCTCAGGTTCCTGAGCCACATTCTCCAGTCCCTTTCCTCAAGAGTGCCATGGTATAATATTCAGGATTTGAGATTCTGATGGAGAACTTTAATTTTTCTCATGTATTAATGAGTGCTTTGACTTTGTGATTTTATTTATCCAGAATTTCTTGTTTAGGATGGTGGAAGCACCCACTCCCTTAACTCTGCATTTTCAGGACCTTCCCTCAATAATTCTGTCCTAGAGCTGCCTGAGATACCTTCTGTTTTTTTAGGATATTTCCTTTTCCTTAATATCCTCATTTGCCAAATGCTCCCAAACCACGGAGTTGTTTTTCCCAGTGACTTTACGTGAGGTTTTCCCTGTTTCTTTTCCTGGGAATTCTGTTATCAGTCTGTAAGTGGCACCAAAAAGATAAATGTGTAAAGATAAATAAATAAACTCAGGTCAGCACAACACCCTTGAAAGGAAACATTTCAAGCTTAACCAAATTTGAGGATTTGAATCAATTCCCAGTTAATTGTTTTAGCTCCAATCCTTGCCGGTTTATACATACTTTGGGATTAGAAGTTCTGATGGTGGGTGCAGGGCATTTTTGGGGTGATTTTGTCCCAGATTTGGGCTGGGATAGAGCAGGCCTGATGCCTCCAGCTCTCCTGGGCACAGCTGAAAAATCCAACAGACATTCATCCCATGGGAGATGCAGGAGAGGTTGGATGGGAAGCTCTTGGCATCCCCCAGCCTGATGCTGGTTGAATTTGCAGGGGCAGAGCATGTGGGATGAAAATTCCAAGGTTTGGGGGGGTCTAAATATCAACGGAGAGTTTTAATTTAGAAAGTATTTGGGTTTCCTGGTGATGTATAAGTGCATGTTGCTGGGGTGACACAAGAGATGGAGGTATTCATGAAGTTTGAATGCCAGCACTGATAAGCTGTGACACGAATTTAGCAAGGACTATTCCACAAAATAAGGCAAAAAAAAAATCAAACTGCTGTAGTAATGGGAGAAGAGCAAAACTTATTTGTTGCATAAAGCCCTTGCTAGCAAAGCTGGAAAACCACCAAAACCAGCACCAGAAAAAAGAAGGAAAAGAAAATTGTGACACCAGACTTTTTAGTGCAGTTTAGTTCATGTAGCATATTCCCTGTTGGAAATTCCTCTGTCTCGCTGACGTGCTAAAAACAGATTTAGGCTGTGAGGATAATTCATCTGGGCACAAGCTGGCACCAGCACAGCCAGAAGAAAAATGGGCAAGCCACAGACACTTCCAGTTTAATTATTGTAATTCCTCGCCACAGGACAACCTTCGAGTCACAGCCAATGTCAGGCTGGGGTAAAATGGGTCCAGGGTGATGTTCAAAGCTGCCAAAACACGGGCTCTGCTTTTACTTGTTCATCTTCATCTGGGTTTTTTCCCTCTTGCAGACTCACTACGAGAGTGGAGAGTACATTATCCGCCAAGGGGCCCGAGGGGACACCTTCTTCATCATCAGCAAAGGAAAGGTGAGTTCCCAGCCTCCCAGGGCCAGGCGCTGCCCAAACCCCGCCCCAGCCGCTCCCGCTGCCCTCCCGAGGCAAAAATGTGGCAGCACTTGACATTTAATTAAACTCCTTGCCTGGCTCAGGAGGGAAGAGTGGCCTGAAGGGCTGCAAGTGCAATCCCCTACTGGTTTGCACTTGTGCTCCCAGGGAACGCTTTGGGGCGGAAGCTGTTGCTGAGTCTCTGGCTAAATGACCACAAAAACCTCAATTTTTTTGAAGTAAACCCTACAGTACTCTGTGATTTCTTTGCTAAGCATCCCCCTTCCAAGGCTGGCTTCCAGGCTTCATTCCCATGGCTCTCTCTTCCCAGCTTCTCCTAATTCAGTAATAGGAAGGCAGGGATGTCTGGGCTCTCTCCATGGGGAAAAAACAAGGTCTAAATTTCTCTTCCACTGCTGACAGGGAAAATATTTTTGACCTCTTTTCCCATAAAATCCTGATGGGATTTTATAGACCAAGCTTTTTCCTTCCATTCAACAATTGTTTATAATTTTTTTAGCCTACCTAATACACTTGAGAGATACCTGGCTTCTTTCCACGTAGCAGGATGGAGATTTTGGAGGGAACACACAGTGATTTCCAGCTGCCAACTTGTTCTCCACCATCATCTTCCACTTTCAGGGAGCCAGTCTTCATTGGAAGGGAAAAAATGGTCTGTTTCAGATCGATAAAAATTGCATGGAGAAGTTTTTGAAATGAAGTTGATCACAGCCTGCAGAAATCGGAGTTCGTTGCTTTGGTGCCCTTTCACTTCCCTCCACTCAGAAATAATATTCCCTCTTTTCCCAAAGTATGGACAATCTGCCTCCCATGTCAAGTGTTTGCCGCCGTGTTGGCCAGGGAGGCTTTTGCCCCACTTGGTCAGGTGGGTCCCAGCCCTTCCCAGCAGCCACAGAATCCTGGAATGGCTTGGGTGGGAAGGGACCTCAAAGCCCATCCAGTCCCACACAGGGACACCTCCCACTGTCCCAGGCTGCTCCAAGCCCCAGTGTCCAGCCTGGCCTTGGACACTGCCAGGGATCCAGGGCAGCCACAGCTGCTCTGGGCACCCTGTGCCAGGGCCTGCCCACCCTCCCAGGGAACAATTCCTGCCCAATATCCCACCCAGCCCTGCCCTCTGGCACTGGGAAGCCATTCCCTGGGTCCTGTCCCTCCAGCCCTTGTCCCCAGTCCCTCTGCAGCTCTCCTGGAGCCCCTTTAGGCCCTGCAAGGGGCTCTGAGCTCTCCCTGGAGCCTTCTCCTCTCCAGGTGAGCACCCCCAGCTCTCCCAGGCTGGCTCCAGAGGGGCTCCAGCCCTGGAGCAGCTCCATGGCCTCCTCTGGACTCATTTCAGCATGTCCTCAATCTCCAAAGAAATGTGAAAAGCAAATCCCAGTTGCTGAGCTGCAGCCCTTACCCCTCACCCAGAGGATGGAGAAGACCTCCCATGGCCTTGGCTGTTGCTGCAGAGCCCTCGACTCCCCCTGGAGCAGCTCCTTGGCTTTGTCCCTGGCCTCTGCTCCTTTATCTTGCTGTGACAGCTGCTGGCCAGAAAAAGGGAGCTAAAATAAAACCAGGCACGGGGACTTGCTGAGAAATTCCCAGACTCTCAGCTGGAGCCTGATGGCTTGACAGAAATTCCCACAGGGATAGTTCAGTCCTGCCCAGTTTTCTCTTCCAAGCTTATTGCTTTGGGAAAGAGACACCAGTGGCTGATGGATGGATGGGGTTGGAGAGGGTTTCATTTTAATGCCTGATTTAGGACATCGGGTGGATGTAATAATTAATCCATGCTAAGGATGCAGCCCGGGCTAGAGCCTCAGCAGTGAAACATGGAATAAATACCAAGGAAATACAACATTTTAGAATCCCTGTGTGCTGCCTGGCACCTGCTGAAGCTGGAGCACATCACCCCCCATGTCCTGTGGTAAAACTTGACCCAGGCAGCTCAGTAAGCCAGGAAAATGCTGGCAGCAGCTCCTGTTCCTGGGATCACAGCTGCAGTGTCTGCAGTCAGCCTGAGCAGCTCCTCAGGGAACCTCTGCCTTGCCTGTCACGTCAGAGTGTCTGGAGTGACAGAATCATGGAAAAGTCTGCGTTCAAGGGACCTCAAAGCCCATCCAGTGCCACCCCTGCCATGGGCAGGGACACCTCCCACCGTCCCAGGCTGCTCCAAGCCCCAATGTCCAGCCTGGCCTTGGGCACTGCCAGGGATCCAGGGGCAGCCACAGCTTCTCTGGGCACCCTGTGCCAGGGCCTGCCCACCCTCCCAGGGGACAATTCCTGCCCAATATCCCATCCAGCCCTGCCCTCTGGCACTGGGAAGCCATTCCCTGTGTCCTGCCCCTCCAGGCCTCTCTCCAAAGTTCCTCTCCAACTCTCTTGTACCTTTAGGCACTGGAATTCTGCTCTAAGGTCTCTCCAAAGCCTTCTCTTCTCCAGGCTGAAGTAAGCAGAGATTACTTTTTTACACTTCTGAGCCCATCACTCCTCTCAGAAAGAATTTAGAAAACTTCTGCTCTGTTTTCTCCCAGCCCACCCTCCGCTGATAATTCTTTTAGGACCAAGATCCTTTTCCCTTTGTTCCCTGTCAGCTCCATCCACCCCACTTGACCCCACTCCTGAGCTCGTTTATTTTATTTATTTTAACTTGTTTCCCCAAGTCCCAGCAAGCAGAAATCAAAGTGAGTTCCAAACATGCTGTGTACAGGAGTCTGTGCAATAATAATGGATGGAAATGGCTCATTCCCTTCTGCTTGGGAAGTGCTGCTGCTCCATCCCTTGCCTTTATCCAGAGGCAGCGTGGGCCTTGCTGGGCTGCTTTCCACCCTTTAGAATCCACATTGTGGCACCAGTTTAATGCAGGTTCCCCACGGGAGCCTGGCTCAGCTCTGCCCCCTAATCCCTGAACGCTCTTTGCTTGGGATCAGTGGAAGTCATGGCAAAAAGGCTGAAATCTGCATTGAAATTCCCTTTGTTTGTCCTGGAGCGTTCCTGGCTCATCCATGCCACATTCCCTGTCCTTCCATGAGGCAGTGCCAGTGTTTGGTGCCGTGTGCTGCTCATTAACGACTCAGACCCCCTGGTTCTGCCACCCCTTAATGAGCTGGGACGAGGTGCAGGCCACAAGTGTAAATTGAACAGGGAAACTGCACCAGGATAGCTCTGAATCCAAAAGAACGTGCCTGACATCCCACATTTTGGCTTTGGGAGTTTCCATGTGCAGAAGCTCTGATTACCAAGACGGAAAGATTGGATTTCTGCTCCAGCTGGAGTTGTCCCCTCCCTGAACTGGAGAGAGAGCAGGGCCACCCTTCATCCCACAATGCCCCAAACTGCTTCACTTCAGCTGTGTCCAAATGGAGGTGATTTGTGTTATTCCAGTCCCTCCAGGGAACTTGGGAATGCTGGGAATCATGTGGAACAAAGCTAACGGAGGCCTAGGCCGTGTGTCTGACCGAGGCACAGCAAATTGTGGGGATTTCATTCTCCTGTGACTGTGCTTGTGCAGCCAATTCCATGTTTAGAGTTAAAAACATTCCCAAAAATCCAAAGCCATGTGGTTTTGCCGGAGTAGTGGAAAGCCACTGCTCCTTTTCTTGGATGGTTGGTTGGCGATGCCGAGGGAAGCGCGCAGGACTCCAGGGAATTCTGTGGTTCCCAGAGGAGCTTTTCCTGAGAGATGCAGGAGGTGACAAATTCCCCTCTGAACAAAGAGGTTTCGGTTGTTAATTACAGGTTCCCTGAATGCCGTGGGGTTTTGGCTTTTCCACAGGTGAACGTTACCCGGGAGGACTCTCCCAGCGAAGATCCCGTCTTCCTCCGCACTCTGGGGAAGGGGGATTGGTTTGGAGAAAAAGCCCTCCAAGGGTAAGTGCTCCTTATGAAGTAGTTCCTGAATTTTGATGTTTTCTCCAGGATTTTTGCAGCTTTCAGGTGGTTCTGGCTGTTTGGGAAGAGATTGGGACTGGATTTATTCTTTTGGAGTCCCTGGATTTGTGTCAGAAGGAGGCCCCACCTGAGGGGGAAATGGGGTTTGTTCTGCACTTGAGCAGCCAAATGTAGACCCTCCCTTGCTTGTGGACATCAAACATTAGTTTGACTTTGTGCTTCCTTCCCCAAATATCCATTGGAAGTTCAAAGAGTTTGATTTTTGCAACTCTGGAGTGTTATTCCTGTATGGAAAAGGATAACCATGGTCGTCCTGCTGGGTGGATGGCTGAAGGCAGGGCAGTCTGGGGGGCTTCAATTCCCTTGCTGTATTTCTGTGGGATTTTGGAAGTGGAAATTGGATGTGAGTGATCACTTTTATTTAAACATTTTCCTTTGGGGATGAGCTAAAAGAAGAGAAGCTGCAAATCCATATTCAGCAGGTGATTGTTATAAAAATTGGCTTTATTGAGGCAGGAACTGGGGACACTCGTTCATCTTCATGGACAAACATCTTTTCCTGGGGGGTTATCTGCGTGACAGAGCTCTTGGGCTGTTTTTTGGGATGCTGTGGTAGCGAGGTCAATCCCTCCTCTCCCACCCTTCTCCCAAATAAAAGGTGGCAGAATATTCAAAGGCTGAATTTCCTGGCACTTCTTGTCAGCCAGAGACATACGAAGCACAAACCTCTATGAATCTCCACCTGAATGACAAAATATTGTGGTTATTAAACAAATATCCTGATTTTGATTCCATCCCTGCACAGCCCTGGTGACACGGAGCATCCCCACGCTGGGAATCCCTCGGCCTCTCAAATGCAGGAGTTTGAGATTGGTTCATTTACAATACTTAGCTGCATATATTTGAATATTCAATAAAGAAGTGGAAACTTAATTATAGAGAGCACGTTCTCCTCATGCAGGGAAGGCACAGTCCTGCATCCCTGGCAGTGCCCAAGGCCAGGCTGGATGGGGCTTGGAGCAGCCTGGGACAGTGGAAGGTGTCCCTGCCCATGGCACTGGATGAACTTTAGGGTCCCTTCCAACCCAAACCATTCCATGATCATTTTTTTCCTGGAGAGGTGGAATCCCTCCAGAGTCATCTCTCCAGTTTGCTGCTAATCACGGGAGTCTGACAGGGAGATTTAAACGGAATAAAGGGAAAATATTGTAATGTAAACATTTGGCAGCTCAATAAGTTGCTAATTAATGAGTGTCTGTCAGGATTGGGTGAGACATCCCTGTTCAGCCACTTGGGAAACCTTTAGGATGGCTCCACTGCTGTAAAATCCAGCTATGGCTGAGAGCTTGAGATAAAACGGAATTTCTACTCTATTTTCTTTCCTTTTTCATCTTTGATGAATTTTTTAAAACTTAACCAGGGCCCTTAGCAATACTTGGAATCCCAGCATGGTTTGGGTTGGAATGGACCTTACAGACCAAGGGACACCTTCCCCTGGACTTTATAAAATCCTGTGATTCCGTGTGTGTAGAATACAACAACAACTAATATCCATTTCTTCATTAGGACAGAAAATGCTGCTGAAATGCAGCCCAGCAGGAGCTGGGATAACAAATCCCTCCCAGCAATATGTCCCCTGGAGCCCTCAGGGGCTGATGTGCACGATCCCATTTGCCATGCTCATGGCAGATGGCACCCATTAGTTGCTGGTGTCCCATTTCACACTGCAGAACAAGCCATGAAATGGTGATCCACATCCTCTCCCAGTGCCCCTCGTGCCCTCCTGCCTAATTGCAGGCAGCAGATGGATCATTTGCAGCCTAGCACGACGTAATTCAGGGTGCTGCACAGTCAGGTGATGTTTTCTTCATTGCAAAGGAAACATCTGATAGGCCTGGTGGCAAGAATTATTTCTGTCAGAATTATTTCTGTTTCCTTCAGATCAGCACGGGGAGATAACTGAGTGCAGCTCAGGTACTGAACTCAGTGGTAACTCCGTGTGGATAACTCCGTGTGGATAACTGTGTGGCTCAGGTACTAAAACTGGCTGAGAAATCAGGGGCTGCTGCCTTGCTGGCCTCACACAGCTGCATCTTGCTCCAGAACATCTGGAGCACAGCACAGCCCCTTCCAGAGGGGGTGTTTTGGGAGCAGCCATGCATCCCATTGGATGGAAAACGTGGTTTAGACTGTGGCGGGGAGCCTTGAGACAGAAAATGATGGGGGAAGAAAAGAGGATGGAGAGCAAATCTTTAGGAAAATGAGGGTTCTGAGCAGCCTGGGACAGTGGAAGGTGTCTCTGCCCATGGAAGGGGTGGAATGGGATGGGCTTTAAGGCCCCTTCCAACCCAAACCAGTCTGGGATTCTGTGAATGCCTCTTTCCTGCTGCATATTCCATCAAATACTGGATTTACACAGGGCTGGTTGTTTGGGTTTGGCTGTGAGTTTCACCCAGTTTTGGGATCCAGGAGGATCTCTGGACCCAGAGCAGGGGCTGATGTTTGGAGAGGTGATGATGGAGCAGGAGAGGGAGGGGTTTGATGGAAATATTCACAGTTTGGTTCGTAAAGCTTTCACCAAACTGGCCACATCTTGAGGTCCAGCTGGGATTTTATGGTGAGTGCTTTGCTTTTTAAAAAGGGGTCCCTAAACACTCCTGGGCAGTGGCAACAGAGGAAGAATTTGGGTGGGTAGCCCAAGCTGAAGCTGGGACAGGGCCTCCACAGCATCTGTGTGTGCACTGGATGTGCTGATGTATAAATGTAAGTGTGAGGGGAGTGTCCTACTGAGAAAAGCAATGGGAATATGGATGATCTAAACCCACAGGAACAGCACAGAGTTATAACAAACATATTCTACATGATAGCATGAAAACAGCAGCTGGTTTAAGGCTGTTTTGTTGGATTTCTAGGAGGAGATTTCTAATGCTGTTTTATTCTGAAAACAGCTGAGTTTGCTCATTTGCCCGTGTGGGCTGTCCTGGAAAATAATGAAGTGATTTGCTCTGAGGGGAAGGACCTGGGGGACACTGAGCTGTCCCTGAGCCAGCAGAGTGTCCTGGGGATCCTGGGGGACACCGAGCTGTCCCTGAGGCAGCAGAGTGTCCTGGGGCCAAGGAGGCCAATGGGATCCCGGGGGCAGCAGGAAGAGCATTGCCAGCAGGGCAGGGAGGGATCCTGCCCCTCTGGGCAGCCCTGCAGGCACCTCTGGAGTGCCGTGTCCAGCTCTGCAGCCTCAGCACAGCAGGGCCAGGGAGCTCCCGGAGCGGGGCCGGCGGAGGCTGCGCAGCTGAGGAAGGGCCTGGAGCATCTCCGTGCCCAGGAAAGGCTGAGGGAGCTGGGGCTGCTCAGCCTCGAGAGGAGCCCCAGCTGAGAGGGGCCCTCAGCCCTGGCTGGCCCTGGCTGCAGGGAGGGCTCCGAGCAGGGCCCGGGCTCTGCTCCGGGGGCCCAGCAATGGCACCAGAGCCACGGGCAGGGCCTGAGCCCAGCAATTCCCCTGCACAGGAGGCACAACTTGTGCCCTGGGCAGTGCCCAGCCCTGAGCACATTGTCCACAGAGGCTCTGGGCTCTCCTCCCTGGGGCTGTTGCAGAGCTGTGTGCACACAGTGCTGTGCCCTGTGCTCTGGGATGGCCCTGCTGGAGCAGGGAGGTGCCACCGGGTGCCCTCTGTGCTCCCTGCAGCCTCAGCCTCCCTGTGACTGGTGTGAATTATTTTAAGGCGTGGCATATGGAAAAGGTTGGGAATTTGGGAAGCTGTCCCTCCAGCAGGGTCAGGGCAGGCCAGCTCAGGGATGGAGCTGCTGGAGGAAGCTCCTGTTTGGCATGGAGAGCCCCAGGCAAAGAGTGCCTCCGTTCATCCTGCTTCTCGTAAAGACTAAAATGCACATTTTTTGATTGATTCTTTGCAAAATGTGTTTGTGGTGTGTAGGGGGAAGAAGGAATTGTGGTCTTTGGGTTGTGCAGGAGGTGCTGTGCCCTGGTGACCCCAGCAGTGATATTCGAGCTGTTGGGACCGATTTATATCTGATTCTTTGTTGCATTCTCAATGGTCTGAAAATGCAACTGGCAGTAGCTGTCCCTCATGGGATAACATATCTACTTCCAAGAAAATTTGTGCTATTTCCCATTTACATCTCCACCTCTGGAAGTTATTTTCCCTAAGTTACAGAAATCAGCTCTCCTCTAGCCGCCCCACATCCCTGGGGCGTGATTTGTGCCCTGCTAATTTCCTGGAACAGCAAAACCATATCCATGGCTATGGGTACGAGTGTCAGGGGCCAGTTTCTGTGCTGACCATTCCAGAAACCTGATCCTGTGTTTCCCACCTGGAATAGTGGGAGTTGCTGTGATGGACGCTGACATCAGCAACCAGAAAAGCATGGGAATGCACATGGGAAATATTAAATCAGGAATATTCCAATCAGGATTGCAGCTGGTGCTGGCAGAGCTCTGTTCAGTCAGAAATGAAAGTCGGAGCTGAATTTAATGCCAAAAGCTTTTGAAGAGGCTGAGAAGGAGACATCAGTAAAAGTAGGACTTTGTTTCTTTTTCTTATAGAGGGTTTTTCCTTAAGTCAGACTCCAGAATTAACTAGTTTTTATTAAATCTCTATTAACGCTGCAAGAGGTGCTGGGATCACCCCACTCCTGCTCCTCTTCTCCCTGCTCTAATTCCCACTTTCCTTCTGTGTCCTTCAGTGATGCCACTGCTGGGCTGACCCGACCTTTCCACTGCTCCTTTTCCCAGGGAATAACTGAAACACCCAGTGTTTCTTTGAAAACCTCAGAACCAAAACCTGGAAGCCTTTGGGGCGCCCCACCTCGCTGCCCTGCTCTCTCCTGCCTTGCCTTCTCCAGCTTTTTTCAGGTTCTTGGCTGTCCTGGAATGGAGTCCTCTTCCTCTTCCTCTTCCTCTTCCTCTTCCTCTTCCTCTTCCTCTTCCTCTTCCTCTTCCTCTTCCTCTTCCTCTTCCTCTTCCTCTTCCTCTTCCTCTTCCTCTTCCTCTTCCCCTTCCCCTTCCCCTTTTCCTTTTCCTTTTCCTTTTCCTTTTCCTTTTCCTTTTCCTTTTCTCTTCCCCTTCCCTTCCCTTCCCTTCCCTTCCCTTCCCTTCCCTTCCCTTCCCTTCCCTTCCCTTCCCTTCCCTTCCCTTCCCTTCCCTTCCCTTCCCCTTCCCCTTCCCCTTCCCCTTCCCCTCTGCAGCTTTTATGGGCTGAATCCTTTTCCAATGTCCTTGGACTGAAATTCCCAGGAATAATGAGGGTTATGTTCCATTGTCATGGGACACCTTCCTTGCCATCCCCTGCTCCCACTATAACCTTCTCTCCTGCTGCCCTATGAACCTCATTGTCCTGAATTTTCCAGGGAAAGGAGAGTGGAATGGAGGGTTGGAAATACTTATCACTCTGGGACAGAGAGGCAGGCACACAGGTGTAGATGTGGCAGGAATTTCACCTCAGGCTGACATTTCCAGAGAGATTTATATGAATAAAAGATTTTTTTATCCCATAGGAAAATACCATTTTAATTCCTGTTTCTCCAGGGAGAACCACAGCTCCTTCTGTTGCAATCCATGTGTTTGGGGAACAGGCATCCAACCACCAGAAAGTGTTGGGGAAGGGCCTGGGAAGCAGCAAAATTCCGGTGTAGTAAAGCAGATAGAATTTGTGATGGGAAAGGGCTGGAAAAATGGGCTGGAAAAATGGGCTGTGGGGCAGAAGGGCACTGAGGGAAGGGTCCCTCCTGGGGCGATTCCTCTTGGCATGACACCATTCCTTGCTCACAATGCAGAGACATTCCCTGTTCCCACTCCAGGCCAGTTCGGAAGGGTAGAAGAGGGAATTAAAAGCAGCCACGGGGTGGGAATGCAGCCCAGGATAATGCAGGATAATGCAGCCCAGGATAATGCAGGATAATGCAGTTTTCCAGCCAGGAGCCCATGGAGTTAAAAGCAGCCACGGGGTAGGAATGCAGCCCAGGATGATGCAGGATAATGCAGCCCAGGATGATGCAGGATAATGCAGTTTTCCAGCCAGGAGCCCATGGAGATGGAGGTACACCCATGGTGTAGGGGTCACCATCAAACTGGAGCAGCTCTTCAAGTGTTGGTAGGCAGCAGAATGAAAAAAAACAGCCCAAAGAGGGTGAATAAACCCAACCTTCTAACTCTGGCAAGGTGAGAAGCGTTTTATGCCTCCCCTGTTCTAAACAATGGTTTTTTCCCATAAATCCAGGATGGTTTTGCCCTTTTCCTAACGCCCGCACCCTCTGTGTATCCCAGGGACTGTGGATCCAACACATGGTCTCCAAGGACCGGCTGGAATTTTTGTCATCCATGATCTCAGCTACTTTTCACACTTCTTGCAAGCACTGGGGGATCTCAGAGGATCTCTCAGCCTTTATTCCCCTTTCCCTGCCAGGGAGCCAGGCCCGATGGATTTGGATCCATCACCCCGAGGCGCAGGAAGCTTTTCCAGGCTTTGGGAGAGCTTCTGGCAATTCCCTGAAACAAAACCCTCTCCGAGGCTTTGGAGGGCGAGAGCTCCAAAGCTGGGACAGCTGCAAGTGAAGGGGCAAAGTGACCCTGGGCTGGTGTCACCATCTGCTGCCCTGAGGGCTGGAGCTCTTCCTGCAGGGATCCAGCCCTGCCCTGGAGAGGTGGCAGCTGGGCCTTGGAGCTGATGGATCTCCTGAGGGCACCCCACGGCAGAAATTCAATGAAAATGGAAAATGTGGTCCTGCCCTGCCCAGGCTGCTGCTGGGGCGGCCTGGCCTCAAAGCCCTCGGCTCAAGCACAGATGGAGGGGGTTTGTGATTGCAAAATTGTGCAATTTCCATCAGGCCCTTTGCGGTTTAATTCCAATATTCCAAGAGTGATGGATTTGCTTCCTTTCCTCCAAGTCAGGCCCTTCTCCCAGGTACCAAGGGATAGGAGAAAGGGCCAGGGGAGGTTCAGGCTGAACATCAGGAAGAGTTCATTTACCAAAAGGGTTGGAAATCATGGGAACAGAGTGCCCAGGGAAGTGGTGGAATCCCCAAAAAGCACAATCCTGGCATGGCCTGGCAAGGCTCGGAGCACCCTGGGATAGTGGAAGGTGTCCCTGCACGTGTCAGGAGGTTGGAACAAGATGAGCTTTGAGGTCCCAATCCAAACCATTCCAGAATTCTGTGCTGATTCCCATGACTCTGGGCCTCCCCTTTCTGCCCGTGTTTTGCCAATATGGGAAGGAATGAGCTGGAAAGGGCCAGAGGGCAGAGCAGGATGTGGTGGCTCTCACGGGATCCTGCTTGGGAGCGCTGCACTGGGGCCCCTGAGGCAGAGTTCAGTTTCAGCTTTTCCAACAGGGATGAATTGATACGACTGGCTCTTCCTGCCTAAAATCACAACACAGAATGGGTCCTACCAAAGCTCCATCCAACCTGGCACTTCAGCACCCAGAACTGATTGCTGACCACCACCCTGAACCAGAGCTGGTCAGCTTTAATCATTTATAATCCTTGCTGGGTTCAATATCCTGAAGCAGTATAAACCTTCCTTCTCCTCCTGCACGCTTTGAAGCGTGGCACTAATTGCCACAGAAGGTTGGAGCTTTTAATGGGGCTTGTTTGGGGTTTTTTTTTGGATGAGCCATCTGCTGCTTGAGGTGACGCCTCTGAGTTCTCAGATGTGCAGCTGACTTGTTGATTTTAGACTCTGTTGTCTGAGATCATACGTGTGGCAACAAGCTGGGTGAAGCCAATTTTTCTCTACTATCTTTACATTTTCTGGCATATTTAGTGACTTGTGAGATCTCTGGGACGTGTCCCTGCCCATGGCAAGGTGGTTGGAAGTACATGATCTGTAAAATCCCTTCCAACTCAAACCAGTCTGGGATCCTCTGAACTCAGCCCTACTTTTTCTTTAACGAGAACCACTTTTTTTACAGAAAAAATGCTGTGTCTTAAAAGCAATGTAATATATTTCTGTATAAATATTATGCACATAAATCATTAGATTTCTATAAAGGTTTGGATCTGGAGCTCAGCACCTGCAGTGTAATTCTGCGTTCTACAAACAGTTCAGTTCATCATTTAAGGTTTTTTCCTAATTTTTGCGCAGAGAGCTGGCACCACCTTAGGCCAGTGCTGCTGACCCTTCCCAAAAATCTGTGCAGTTTTCAGCTTAGCTCCACAAAAAATCGACACTTCCAGGCTTGGAGAGGGGTTTTTTAGGAGCAAAGTGACACAGCAGGGAGAGGGAATGCACAGTTCCTGCCCACCAAGGCTCTGCATGCCGAGGATCAAGGATCACTTCACAGCCTGTGGCAGGGCAGAGCTGATGGCTTGGGGCTCCATTTTCCCCATTGTGCCATGCCTGGAGTAAAAATTCCTGCCCTTCCAGGGCACTCAGCTGGCAGTGGGGTGCAGGGGCTCCATTTTCTCCATTGTCCCACACCTTGAGTACAAATTCCTGCACTTCCAGGGCACTCCAGTTGGCAGTGGGGTGCAGGAGCTTGGTTTTCCCCGTTGTCCCACACCTTGAGTACAAATTCCTGCACTTCCAGGGCACTCCAGTTGGCAGTGGGGTGCAGGGGTTCAATTTTCCCCATTGTCCCATACCTTGAGTACAAATTCCTGCACTTCCAGGGCACTCCAGTTGGCAGTGGGGTGCAGGGGTTCAATTTTCCCCATTGTCCCACACCTTGAGTACAAATTCCTGCACTTCCAGGGCACTCCAGTTGGCAGTGGGGTGCAGGAGCTTGGTTTTCCCCATTGTCCCACACCTTGAGTACTAATTCCTGCCCTTCCAGGGCACTCCAGTGAGGTGCAGCTTGATTTTCTAATAGGGCTGAACCAAACCTGCTCCAGCGAGGGACAGTCAACAGGGGGTGAAGAGGGACAAACAAATGATTTTGTACTTAGGCAAGAGCAGAGAACGCCAGGGCTGGGGGATGTTGTGCCCCATCAGCACTGCTGGAGAGGCCCCTTTGCACTTCCCCAGCCTGGGGGCATCAAGCAGATCCTCATGGAAACACCTCTGGCGCTGAAGGGATAGGGATGGTCAGCAGTGAAAGGCTGGTGCACAGAAATTCACCTTCTTCTCATTTATTTTCTAAGAGAAGAAGAAATGTCAGAATCATGGAATGGTTTGGGTTGGAAGGGACCTTAAAGGTTCAAATTCCACCCCTGCCATGGGCAGGGACACCTCCCACTGTCCCAGGCTGCTCCAAGCCCCAATGTCCAGCCTGGCCTTGGGCACTGCCAGGGATCCAGGGGCAGCCACAGCTTCTCTGGGCACCCTGTGCCAGGGCCTGCCCACCCTCCCAGGGAACAATTCCTGCCCAATATCCCATTTGAATTTCCCCTCTGTCTCTTTGAAGCCATTCCCTGTGTCCTGTCCCTCCATCCCTTCTCCAAAGTCTGTCTGCATCTTCCCTGTTGTCCTCTCCAGGCACTGCAAGGCCACAGTGAGGTCAGCCCAAAGCTTCCCTTCTCCAGGCTGAACAATCCCAGCTCTCTCAGCCATTTAAAATCAGTCTTTAAAATCTTTTTATCAGCCCAAAATCTCCCTCTGGGAAGAAGAGCCCTTAGGAGATAAGGTCCCTTCCAACCCAAACCTTTCTAGGAGTCTAAAATCAAAATTTTCCTACTCTTCTCCTCACAAAAAGCGCATAAATGACATTCATTTGTGTGGGGAAGTTACCCTCAGAGCAAACTTGATGACTCAAATGTAGTTAGTAAATAACCAAGTGGTTTGGAGTCTTAAAGACAACAATTGTTGGGTTAGAAAATCACAGCTTACGAATTGTTCTTGCTTTGCTCTGACTGAGTCATAGCCTGGGAACTCCAATTGTTTATTTTTTTTTTCCCTTTGGAGATGCTGTCTAAAGAGCAGGCACAATATTCATCCTGCTGGGTTAAAAAAAATTGGAAATAATAAAAATATAGATCTAAAGTTGGGCAAGCAGAGTGTGCCAGATGGAGGAAGGCAGAATTCCAGGGGTTTGGGGGAAAGCAGCACTACGGAAGGTTTATGGTTACCATCACATTTGCTTTTGCTGCAGTGAACATCTCCAAGGATTTTTCCAACCTCTTTTTCCCTCTGTTCATTCAGAGCCTGAAAAAAAACCAAATTATGGAAATAGGGAATGCATAGGGAATAATAAATACTATTGCTGTTTATTAGCTACAGAAGCTGCTGGAGCACTGTTCACACCAAAGAATATGGTTTTCATTTATAAAAATTTTAAAGAGCACAATTTGGGGGATTTATTTTCCTGTTTGGAATAGGATGAGTGGAGTGGGTGGTGATGGAAGAGATTGCAGGGGTCAGATCTGGTTCTTGCTTCCTGAAAAGAGCAAAACCCTGGGACTGCACTTTGCTTTTCCCATCTGGAGGCTGTAAAACAACCTGGCAGGGCTCAAGGCTCCAAACTCTTCCCTTTTCCCTCTTTTCATGATTTTTTGTGATGTTCTGTGATGTGTGATGTGTTGTGTGAAAGAAAAAGAAGGAAACAGTGGGAAGAAAAAAGAATTCCAACGTGATTTTTGTCCTGCAGCAACACCTTGCTGTCAATAATAACCATCAACAACAGCAACACCTTGCTGTCAATAATAACCATCAACAACTCTTGGATCCAAAGGCTTTATCCTAGAATTTCGAAATGAGGATGCTTGTGTCAAAATGATGGTTTATGGCAAATGTTTCTAGTTGGGGAAAAAAAAATCCATGCTCGGCTATAAATGTATTTTTAATGAGAGGAGAGAAAATCCCTGTACAAGAGTTCCAGTGAGGAAATCACACATTTTTCCTGGGAAAATGCTTCCATCAAAACACTCCCGCCAGCTCTGTTCGTGTTTGTAAGGATTAAATGGAACTGAGGAATGTAGCAGTGAATTTTAATTCTCTTGACTTCCTTTAAAAAAAAAAAAACCCAAACAAGTGAAGATGCCTATAGGGGATGCAGGAGTAGGAATTAATTCCTGGGATGTAGACAGGATAATCCATGTTAGCAAACCCTCGGAGCAGGTTTACAACAAGATGGAATCAAAGAGGGGGAAAGAGAGCAAAAAATGGGATACCAGCATAAATTTATAGCTGAATTTACTACAGCACCATGGTCAAATCTCCTTTTATACCATATATATTTATGGATTTGGGTTTGTGTGTCAGGCTTGGAGCTCCATTTAAAATTCCTGTCATTTATAAATTTTAGAAAATTGAGGGAGTTTTCTGCACATTGACCCGGAATTGGGATGCAGGGCCCACGCATTTGGTGATCATTATGAGGCACCACCACAATGAAATGTTCAGGCCTGTGCTTTATAAATAATCAAATGTTCTTTGTTGGAGCTGTATTAAAGTAATTCCACTTCTGAAATGCAGGATAATATCAGTTCCTGGCTTGCTGTAATTTAAACACAAAGGGACCAAAGGAAACAGCCTCAGCCTGCAGCAGGGGAGGTTTAGGCTGGATATCAAGGAAAATTTCTCCAAAATGCCGTCAAGCACTGGGACAGGCACCCAGGGCAGTGGTGGGATCAGCATTGCTGGAGGGATTTAAGGGATGTGTGGAGGTGGCACTTGGGGACATGGGGCAGTGGTGGCCTCAAAGCCCACCCAGTGCCACCCCTGCCATGGGCAGGGACACCTCCCACTGTCCCAGGCTGCTCCAAGCCCCAATGTCCAACCTGGCCTTGGGCACTGCCAGGGATCCAGGGGCAGCCACAGCTTCTCTGGGCACCCTGTGCCAGGGCCTGCCCACCCTCCCAGGGAACAATTCCTGCCCAATATCCCATCCATCCCTGCCCTCTGGCACTGGGAAGCCATTCCCTGGGTCCTGTCCCTCCATGCCTTGTCCCCAGTCTCTCTCCAGCTCTCCTGGAGCCCCTTTAGGCCCTGGAGGGGGCTCAGTCAGTGACACCAGCCCAGGAATAACGTAGGAATAATCCTGATTTATTTATGTTTGCTGTTCTCCTCATCCTCCCTCATTAAACACCCAGAGTTCCATAGGCTGAGCACTACCCTTGTCCTGTATAAATTCCTATTTCCTGACAGGCCCCGCTCTACCAGTCCCCTGATTTGAATTTAATGATTATTAACATCAGTTTTC
The DNA here is from genome assembly GCA_026261815.1 of Monarcha castaneiventris obscurior. NCBI lineage: Eukaryota > Metazoa > Chordata > Aves > Passeriformes > Monarchidae > Monarcha > Monarcha castaneiventris. The sequence goes on along the minus strand of JAMPIT010000104.1, from coordinate 366,026 downwards.
AGTCTGAGACTGAAGATCTGATCTGAGATGGGATCTTTTACCCATGTCCAGCCTTGGCACAGGGGCTGTTTAAGCTGCTGATGGCAAATCAGGCTCCACCAGCTCCACGTTCCGTGGCAGCCTCTGAGCTCACTTTGAGCTGCCCTGGCTGTTGATACCAAGGACACACTTAAGCTTTTCATTCCTTGGTGCATTCCTCTGAGTCCTGTTGTCCCAGCCTGTCCCTGTCCCCGAGCAGTGTCACTGTGACACCAAAGTCAGAGACCCAGCCTGACCACGGGGATCCTGGAGAGCAGCAAGGCTGCCCGGGGATACCCACCCTGAGCAGGGTAACATTTAAAAGGATGAACTGTGTTATCACCACCCACATTTGGGTGTTACTGTGGGTCAGGGCCCAGCCTGAGCGTGGCTCTTGGGAGGGGCAGCGCTCCCGTGACAGCGCTGGTGGTGCCTTAAGAGGCCTCCCAGAAACAGAGACTAGACAGGAATAAGGGAATAAAGGTCGGTGTTTATTTGAAGGGCCTTCAAAGGTCCTCTGTGTAAAGGGCTACTGCCAAGATGGACCCCAAGATGGACCCCAGGTCATGAGTTCTTCACACTTTTATAGGTTTGGTTCATTTGCATACCACGGTTAATTCTCCAATTAAAGCCCCAGTTCAATGATGTAATTCCCCTCAGCTTGCTCCCCCCTTAGAGGCTTTGGGTTACACATTTTGGGCCTAGAAGAGCCTGGCTGCCCTTGAAGGCAAAGCCTGGAGAGGCTTTGTTGTGTCTGCCCAGCACGAGAGAGCAGAAATTCCAGGCTACAAGGAACTGCAGAGTTACACTCTAAGCAGTACAGAAATTGTAAAATATGAAAGTTAAAACCTAAGGCATCACCGGGATTGGTGTGAGGAGCTGGGGTTCCCTTTGGGTTTGGCTCCCAGAACTGGGGTTTTGGGATGGTTTTGCTCTTAGGAGAGCCTGGTTTTTATTGTGAGGTCCGTGTGGGTGAGACCCAGGGTCCCTCTTTGCTGAACACAGAGGTTTGGGGTTATTTATTTAGGAGTGCTCCCCTTAGGGTTTAACAACCCACTCAGGTTTTGTTAGGCTGAACCACGATGTCACTGATCCTCCAAAACTCCACTGCAGGCTTGAGCTTCCCATTCCAGGGAATGTAAGAGGGGAAACATCTCTGGCTGTGCCAGCTGTGTGGGACAGTGTGTGGGGTTTTGAGGAGAACTCATCAGTTCTCCTTCCTCAAACCCCTCTTTCTCTCTCTTCCTCCATGACCTGCCCCCATCAAACCCTTCCACTGGTGATTTGGCATCCAACACCCACTCACTGCACTCTAAAGTATCTCGGAGCTTCTTCCTGATGCTCCTGGCAGGGGAGGAATTCCCAGTAAAGATCCACAGAGCTGCCCAGGCTTTGAGACCCCCTAGAAAGTGCTGATTTGCTGACAGTAATTATATTTCCTGGATTTATTTCTTTCAATTGCTGTTCATCACCGAGGTCTCTGCAGGCTCTTGCTGTCTGAAGCAAAGTGTCAGTGATTCTTCTGGAAATTTCACCATGGATTGTCCCAAACCCAACAGGAGCGATGGGAATCGTTGGGCTGCGTGCCTTGGGTGGAACAGACATTTTCAGAGGTTTAGCTGTGTTTATGTTCAATAAAAGAAAAGGGAAAAGCTCATTTAAAACTACTAAAGCTGTGGGCAACCTTCATCTCAATTTAATCTCGGGTGTGCTCAGGCTGAAAAAGTGGTTTAGGGTTATGTGGCAGAACTTCCCTAATGAAGCAATTTCACTCCGGTTGCTGAAGGGGCTGCCAGAGATTTAAATTCATTAAAATTCTGTTATATTTAATTTTTTTTTCCCCTCAGCCCCTGGGTTTGTAAAATCCAGTTCTTGACTCTCGAGGTCTAAAGCTCCAAACGACACATCCTTAAGGCACCTGCTGAATTCCATTATGTCCATGGTCGGGCTGTAATGAAATGAAATGTTGCTCGTTGTAGAGTTGGGTAGAAGCTGGAACATTTTAGAGTTTTCTATAAACCACGATCTTATAAAGATGAAAATGACTCTGACAAGAGGTTACTCAGCACTTGTCCTAGGCGCTGGTTTATTTTCTCATTCTGTAGTAGAATTTTAGGTATCAAATAGCAGCGGAGTTTACAAAAGAATAATTGTGTTAAAATATGACTTCTGTGCTGTTCTGGGGCTGAGATGGTGACAGAGAGTAGCAGAATCCTGGAATGGTTTGGGCTGGAAGGGGCATTAAGGATCAGCTCATTCCATCCAGTGCCATGGGCAGGGACACCTTCCACTGTCCCAGGCTGCTCCAAGCCCCAATGTCCAGCCTGGCCTTGGGCCCTGCCAGGGATCCAGGGGCAGCCACAGCTTCTCTGGGCACCCTGTGCCAGGGCCTGCCCACCCTCCCAGGGAACAATTCCTTCCTAATAAATGAGCTTCTGGTCCTGGACCGAAGCCTTCCAAACCATCTTTAGCTTTCTATGGCTGAGTGGGTGGGAAAAATTAAAGGAAATTAAGTCAGCGAGAGAGAAAGGGATGTGAAATTCCTGGACAGGGAGATGCTTTTATAGACTGAAAGGACTCAGCTCATGTGGAGCTCCGGCTCCTCTGCACCCTCGGCTGCAGAATCGGGCAGGAGCATCTTCTCCATGCTGAAAGGACAGGAGTTAGGCAAGGTAAAACTTGGGAATATTTGGGATTGCAGTGGAGCGGAGCTGCGGGAGTTAGGAACTCCACACAAATGCTGGTTCTTATCTTTACTTCTGGGACACCTCACCCCGAGCCCCAGCAGATGAGAAACGGCTGCAGATGTTGTTTCAGGCTGTTTATTTCTCCTTCTCTCTGCCAGCTCTCAGCTCCGGCCGCACATCTGATGCAGCCCAGTCCGAGCGGGCACTGCCCAGCCCTGGGCTGTCCCGGCCTTTCTGTGCCCTTTCCATCATCCAACCATTCTTCACAACGCATTTATTAGTTACTGTTCTGTGCCAATTCATTTGCACCTGTTCTAGACACGGAATTTCTGCCTCTGTTTCATTCTACCAATCATTTTGTGCCACCACCACCGGAGAAGATGGAGGAGAAGGAGAAGAAGAGGAAGAACAGGGCAATGCCCAAAATCCTCCATCTTAAACCCTTCGTCCTCATATTAAAAACCCTAAAATCTACTTTTTTACCTTGTAAAATACTAAACCACTACTCATTTTCACACTCTGGTGGCTTGCAATGATTTCTGGCAGTGTTGGTAACTTTTCCCATGGGCTGAGGTCAAAGCCGGTGCCATTCTGGGCTCTTGCCAGGGGCTGGGACCCCCTTGCTGGGGCTCCTGAGCCCCCAGGGCAGCCCAGGTGTGCCTGACCCCCAGGGCAGCCCGAGGTGTGCCCTGAGCCCCAGGGCAGCCGAGGGCCCTGACCCCCCAGGGCAGCCGAGGTGCCTGAGCGAGGTGTGCCCTGAGCCCCCAGGGCAGCCCGAGGTGTGCCCTGAGCCCCCAGGGCAGCCCGAGGTGTGCCTTGGATTCCAGCATGGAGGGAATGCATCAGGCCATAAAGAGGCTGGAGGACTTTGCAGCCATGACGTCCAAGCCTTCACACAGAAGCTGTAGAGTAAATCTTGCATTGAACAACCCAGCCATGATCCCAGTTCCCCACTGCTGGTGAAGCCTTCCCAGGATTTTAACATCCTGACCTTGGACACTTTGAAACGTCCTCCAGGAGACTCTGCAAAGGGAGATGGAACTTGAAAGCCAATATTGTTCTTTTCTGAAGTTGGGTATTTCCAGTGCTTGTTGGGATGGCTCTGGCTGGGATTTTCTCTCCTGTCTTGCATCTGGAATTGGCATCTGAAATTCTCCCAGTGCTCTCCTCAAGCTTTCTGGGATAAATCTGCCTGAAGGAGAACTCAGGTGTTTGGTTCTTGTTCTTCACGTGACCTGGAATTGGGACCGTGGTTTTCAGTCTGGGACGTTTAAAAATGAGTTGGACTTGCCAGAGGGAGTGGGGAATTGTGGGCAGGAAATAGAGAAGCATCAGCTGAATATTGGCCACAAAAGAGCTCCAAAGGTCCCTGCTCTGACCTCCTGCTCCAAGCAGGGATGTCCCAACTCCTGGAGCAAAGCCATCATTCCCTAATCTTAAAACTCTCCAAGGATGGAGCATCACCATTGCACTGCTCCAAGTTTTCCTGAAGTTTTCCATCATGTCCAAGCTAAACCTCCTAAATGACAACTTGGAGCAGCTTTCAAAAAATCCTGAGGGGAATAAATCCCAAGAGAAGTCATTTAAGCAAAGGAATCTGGCATTTAACAGGGATTATTGCCACCGGTTGCTTCAAAAAGCTCTTGAGCCTGGTCTTTCTTGTCAGGAAAATGGGAATATATCCAATCTCCATGGATTTGGGGGTGTCCACAAGAGCAATAGATTAATCCATAGGTATCCCATTATATTTTTTTTCATCTTCCATCATGTGTCCTTTCTGGACAGGCTCTTAGGGACTTGGACAAATAATTAATAATCAATACTTTGGCAGTTTGGGAGAGATCCCTCCACCTGGGGAACCTGGGAGAGCTGAAACTCTTTGGAATGCTGGGAAAATCAGAGCCTTCTGTGCTTTTGGTTTATTGTCCTGCTGTTGCAAAAAAAAAGAGGAAAAATTCAGATTTTCAACTCGCCCGCAGTGTGTCCTTGAGCAACATTGGATATTTTATGGATAAGGCTCCCTAAGCAGGACATCTCCAAGGAATGCAGGCTCATTTAGGGAACGTTTTATCGTTTGGAAACTCTTGATGAAAGGCCTGCAATAAATGATTTGAGTTGTAGCCTTATTTCTCCTTTTCTGGCTGCAGCAGATCCTTTTCCCATGCGGAGATTGCAGATGAAGGATGGGGAGAGGGTGGAGGGGAGGGATTTTAATTGCCAGGAGCTTTGATTTTGTAAGGGGACCAGGACCCTGTGTCCCTGTGTGAGAAGCACTGGATCCCTTCACCATTTGGGGGACCCGCACTTTCCATCCAGCTCGTGGCTATCAGTACCCAGGGCTTGGAGAGGGATGGGGCAGCCATGGGAAAAGGGACTTGATTTCTTCAAATCCCACAACAGTTTGGGTTGGAAGGGGCATTAAACATCATCCCATTCCACCCCTTGCCATGGGCAGGGACACCTCCCACTGCCCCAGGCTGCTCCAAGCCCCAGTGTCCAGCCTGGCCTTGGGCACTGCCAGGGATCCAGGGGCAGCCACAGCTGCTCTGGGCACCCTGTGCCAGGGCCTGCCCACCCTGCCAGGGAAGGAGCTGACCAGGTGGGGGTTGGTTGATCAATGGTCTCGGGGGTCTTCTCATTTCCTGTTTGTCTCTGGTGATTTTTTACATAATATTAAAGTGCTGCTGCCAAGCCCTTCACGGAGACAATGGGCCAAGGACTGTTTTATGTGGCTCTGGCTGTTGAATTCTTTTGTTGCTGCTCTTCTTCTTTGAGGAAATTAATGCAAATAAACATTTTCCTCTTTATCTGTGCCAGTTCCCTGGATTTTTTGCCTTGCCTGGCTTTGAATTATCTGATCAAGGCTGGCAGATAAGTTCCTTACAGAGGGTAGGTCTGCAAGGCTCTGAACTGAATTTCTGAATTTCTGAATTTCTAGAACTGTGCTGATTTGTTCAAGGTTTAATTGAATTGTCCTTGGATGGGATAATTAACATTTAATACATCTTAAAGATGCTCTTGTCGCCCACTGGCTGATTAAAACAGCAATGGATGGGGTGTGGCAGGGTTTGATTTCACTCTAATGAAAAAGTGGTCATTTCATACCCCGGGTTGTTTCACTTGGGGAATACCATTAATTACGGACTAGTGAGACTCTGGCTCATTACAATGATTCTGAATAAATTACACGAGTAATTGGGTTGAATCATTAATGGGTTTGGCAGGCAGGGAGGTTTCACCATCCCAGTGTCAGCGTTGTGTCACTCAGATTCGGGTTTATCTCTCACTTCAGACTAAACTTAAGCCACAGTTTACCTAAAAACACCAGTTTTAGTTCCTATGGAACATTCCTGTAGCTGTGTTTGCTCTTCCCTGCCTGTCTGGGCTGCTGGAAACACTGTAGTAAATTATATCAACATTATTGAGGGACTCCTGGGAGGAATGGGAATGCTGGGCCCATTGGGAATGGTTTTTCCTTTGGCAGACAGGGATTTCTGAGCGTTGTCCCCATCTCCAGTGGGAAGCACAGGCGGGATGCAGTGGCTCCCTGCAGGGATTCCAGCTGTGCATGTGGCACTTGGGGTCGGGCTTTAGGGGAGGACTGGGCACTGCTGGGTGCATGGTTGGACTCGATGATCCTAGAGGGGCTTTTCCAACACTTCTGTGATTCCTCGCTTGTCCTGATGCCGGCAGCTCCAGCCGTGGTGGGATGGGTGCAGTTACAGGCCTTTACACCAGATTCCATGCAGGACTTGGAAGCAAAGCATAAGGGAAAGAATATTTATCTCTTTCAGCCTTCAAAGTCAGCACCAATAAGGATTTCAGCTGGCTGTGGGAATGGCTGCAGTGTATATCCTCAGTGTGTTGTGGCAGCTCTTGGATTTCATTGGAATTCCCTTCCCAGGCAGGTGGATTCCCCAAGGGGTGGCACAAATGGAGTTTGCCCAGGGAAAAGGCAGAGCTGGGGCTGTGACAGATGACAGCCCTCGGGTACTGGAGAGGAGAAGGCTCCAGGAGATCTCAGAGCCCCTGCCAGGGCCTAAAGGGGCTCCAGGAGAGCTGGAGAGGGACTGGGGACAAGGGCTGGAGGGACAGGACCCAGGGAATGGCTTCCCAGTGCCAGAGGGCAGGGCTGGATGGGATATTGGGCAGGAATTGTTCCCTGGGAGGGTGGGCAGGCCCTGGCACAGGGTGCCCAGAGAAGCTGTGGCTGCCCCTGGATCCCTGGCAGTGCCCAAGGCCAGGTTGGACACTGGGGCTTGGAGCAGCCTGGGATGGTGGGAGGTGTCCCTGCCATGGCAGGGGTGGGGTGAGCTGCTCCTTAGTGCCCCTCCCAGCACAAACCATTCCAGGATTCCCTGACTTCCAAGCGTTCCCACCCCAGCCCTGCCACTCGCTCTGTTTGCCTGAAGGAGTCAGAAAAGTGGAGTGGAATTAGCAGAGGGTGGAATTTGTGTTTTGCTGACGTGGGATTTGGGAAATGGATCCTCCTGGCTGTGGGCAGGTGTTTCAGGAAGGGCTCTTTGGCACTTGGCAGCGTGAACCCCTGGGTGGAAACTGAGCTGAGGGTGCCACTTGGCACAGGTGTCCGGGCAGACATCCCAAATCCATCTGCCACCTTCCCTCGGCACTCCTGGCTTCTGGAAACGTCCCACTTTGGCTGCTGGCTCATCACCAGCAAACAGCTCTGCACAGCCACAGGGAATTGTGTTCCCCTGGGGTTTGTTACCCGTGAGTTGTGGATCTGCACAGTGCTATTTGCCAGCAAATAAATAGTTATTATTCTTTTATATATATTACACATAGGGAATATCAAACAGTCCCAGACTGGTTTGGGTTGGAAGGACCTTAAATCCCACCCAGTGCCACCCCTGCCATGGGCAGGGACACCTTCCACTGTCCCAGGCTGCTCCAAGCCCCATCCAAGCTGGCCTTGGACACTTAAACAGTGGGATCCTTCCTTGAAATACACATTTGGAATGTTAATACTCCCAGAAGATGAAACTTTTATCTAAAACCTCACTTTATGAGGTTTTAACCTGCACCTGAATGCACCAAAATTCCCTTTTTTTTAGAAAACTAATTGAGGAGGGATTTGATTCCCGTGGAGACACTGACATCCCAAGGACACCCAGTGCTACTTTCTGCCAAGCCTGAAAGACCCATGGGAATATTCATATCAGAACATTTATTAGGAAAATGTAATTCTTGATTTCCAGGTGACTTTCCCAGACTATTCCAGTGCTGTATTCAAAATCCAGGGCTGCAATTCAGCCTCATGTCTGGGCTTTTTTTCCATATATATTTTATTTAAACTTTGAATTGTATTTCCTCTTTGGACAGGCATTTTATTTTATAAAAGCCCTTTTAATCCCTAATCAAATTTCCATGAGTTATTACCCATTTTAACACTGGAAGTGGTTTAGGGCAGACCCTCCCATGGAAGAGGAGCATGGACTCACTTTTGCTCCCCATTTTTAGTGCTGCGAGTCCTTTCTGTGCTGGATGGCCTCAGATTCATCACAATTTGTTGTTAAATACCTGCTTGCCTCATTAAAATGATAAAAGGAAGTCCAGGTTTCTTGAAGGCTCATCAGGGCTTGAAGTTATGGGTGTAATAATTACTGAGGTTTCTATTGTGCCTTCCCAGTGCTGAGTGCTGACTCTTCACCTCCATCTTCAGGTGTCCAGCAGCACCTGCCATATAAAACCCCTAGAAAATCCCCTAAAAGGTGTCCTCAGGGCAGGGAAATCCTTCGTGGCAGGGTGGGACACGTCCACCAGAAGGAGAGGAGCAGCTCCACAGCACAAAAGAGGAGGAGGTGTCGAGGTCAGCGACCGTCACTGCCACAAACACATTTTTTGGGATGTTTGAAGCAGTAGCACCCTCCATCAACACGCCACCATCCCTGGGAGATGAGCCTGGGAATGGGGATCCATCCCTTCCTCCTGGGAATCTGCTGGGTGACAACCCTCAGTGGCTCTCCTAACGCTGCTGTTGTACTCCCAGCACCACAATTTCCTGCAGGTCACCCCCATCCAGGCCAGGAATTCATTTCTTTCCAGGCCAGTTGGGTTTCTTGGATAGGATTCTCAGGGCAGGCCCCTCTAACTGTGAGATTTCGTTTGGGTTTGGCACGTAAAACCTTGATTATTGATTTATTTTTACCAAACCAGGAACAGGCAGGTGGTTGTTGCATCTCGTCCTGCTGCAAATGTAGGCCAAGATGCAAGTGAAGTTAGAGAAATGGTTACAAATAAAAGGAACCCAAAGCTTTAAAAAGACATTTTTAAGTCTCCAGGTAGGCAAATCACTCTTTTTAAAGGATAGAAGATCACCAAATTTGGGTACCACTCCTCAGAATACCCAGTAAAGCTGATTTTTATCTCCCACCTGAAAGTCACGGTGTAATCAGAAAATACCCAGTAAAATAGAAGTGGGGATAGAGATGCTGGGTTTGAGCTGTTACTGCCAAATTCAAGTTAATGACTGATTTTTCCCCTTTTTTCCCCTTTCGGATGTGTCTTGTCCTAAATGCCTTAATGCAACCTTACTAAGAATATTGTAACCAGGCCAAGCGTACAGTGCTGGAAGGTGGCAAAAAGCATTAAAGAACAGGAACAGCAGCAAATTAGAAACCCCTGGATAGTGCTGTGGCATCCTTTCAAACCCACCAGGGAAGAGCTCATTTTTTATTTCTGGCTCTGCTCCACAAGCCCTCATTAGCACCATTCCCAAATGACCTCAGCACTCACTGAGGTCCCACAGGATGGGGGAGTTCTGCCAGGGCCTCTCCCAGGCAGCAGCAGGTTCTGCAGAGCCAGGACCTGGCACTGACCCACCTGCTCCGGGTGGCCCTTCGAGGTTCTCCAGTTCCTTGAGCCAGGAAATGGGGTTTTAGCCTCCTTTTTAGGGAAGGAAATGGTGAACATCAGGAAACAGCTGGATATGGCTGTGTCCATGGGGTCACAGAACGGTTTGGGCTGGAAGGGACCCCAAAGTCCATGCAGTGCCACCCCTGCCATGGCAGGGACACCTCCCACTGTCCCAGGCTGCTCCAAGCCCCAGTGTCCAGCCTGGCCTTGGACACTGCCAGGGATCCAGGGGCAGCCACAGCTTCTCTGGGCACCCTGTGCCAGGGCCTGCCCACCCTGACAGGGAAGGCGTTGACGAAATGGGGATCAGGCAAAGACGGGACTTGATGGCCTTGGAGTTCTTCTCCAAACTGAACCAATTCTGTGATCCATGTCTGCATCAGTCACCTGGATGTGCCTGATTTCCATGGGGGGAAGCCACCCCTCACAGACCAAGGTCTGGATCCCCAACATTCCATCTTCCTGAGAACCCAGCATCCCTTTGCCTTTGGCTTCGATGTAAAAGCACATCGCTGGGATTAATAAACACAAGGCGCTCTACTAAATTTTTATAGGTTATAATGTGAAACTAATAAAAGGTGCCATTTGAAAAAGCTGCGCTGGAAAAGGAATTTCATAAAAAATCTTCTAAAAATCCCCCCAGGCATTAAAATCTCACCTCCTAAAAGGGAATGAAATACAACAGGAGGGATTTGACTCCAAGGTACCCCAGTTTGAGAACAGGTAGTAAAAACCTCACGTGATTTAAGCTTTAGGCATACTGGAAAAACAAAACATTCCTTAGAGAACAACAGTTCAGCTTGTTCAGCTTTAAAAATACTATTTTACCGATTTTTTACTTAATATAAGCAAAACGTACAACTCTCCAAATAGAAAATGTACCAGCTCCCTCTAATACTTTGTCTTACGCCTTGTGAGCATCTCGTTAGCGTTTCCTGACTGCTCCTAAAATATATTTCTACTCCCAGAGGCTCCAGCCGAAAGGTTTAAGCTCTGCCAAGGGTTGTACAACAAGATTTACAAAAGAAAAGGAGCCCTTGTGATAATTGACTGGAATATTTATGAAGCCGAGGCCTCGGGTCTTTCAAGGCTCTGTTGGTCAAGGAAATTCTGTTCTGGCTTTGCTGCACTCAAGTTCTAAAAGTAAAAAACTCCCAGGAGCTGCTGCTGAGATTCCACCAGCCTGGAGCAAAGGAGGCTCAGGGGGGACCTTGTGGCTCTGCACAAGTCCCTGACAGGAGGGGGCAGCCGGGGGGGGTCGGGCTCTGCTCCCAGGGAACAGGGACAGGACAAGGGGAAACGGCCTCAAATTGCACCAGAAGAGGTTTAGGTTGAGTATTGGGAAAAATTCCTTTACAGGAAGGGCTGGCAAGCGTTGGAACTGACTGGCCAGGGCAGGGATGGGTCCCCATCCGAGGGATGAGGAGCAGTGGGAGCTGTGGGAGCAGGTGTTGGGGCAGGACTTCAAGCAGTTTACAGATGTAGGAAGGTAAAACAAAGTGAAACAACAGGAACCACCTGAGGTATTTTTACACTTAGGGCAAATTATGGCAGCCTAAGGTAAAACCACAGAACAGAGGCTGAAGTACGAACTTATCTCTTCTTAAATGAAGTTGTTGACAGCTTGTCAGAAGCAAAATTGTTGTAACTTCCCAATGTGGTGAAGGGGGCTGTAAATTCCGAGCAGAAAAACAGATCCATGCATTTCGTCCCTGCAATACCGGCCTCGTGTTTCCAGTGCTGTGGTGACGCTCCTGGCAGCGCTGAGGAACGTGGGTGTCATTAGCACCTCATGCCACCCTGGGGTTAAGGAGCTGCAGAGGGCACACGAGGTCTCCTTCCTGACGGGGTTTTTGGCCCTTGTGCACAGCCAAGGATCTCCTGAGGGCTCCCAAATCCTCCCCTCTTGGGTTTCCGTGGCCGAGAGCCCCCGCAGCAGCTGTGACATTTCTGCAGGTGCTGAGCTCTGGCCTGGGGGAGCTGCAGAATTCCGGGGGGGACACGGGGCCCGGGGCTGGGGGGAGCAGGAGTGTCCCGGGGAAATGTGCAGCAGCCGCGGCCATGGAGCGCTCGCAGAGCGGCGGAGACTCCACGGACGAGGAGTGCGGCTTTTCGGGAAGCAGCTCCGAGGATGAGGGGGATGAAGGCCCGGGAGTGTCCGAGTCAGTGCTCTCCCCTCCTCCCTGGGGCCACGGCGGGTGGGGGGCACTGCCAGGAGTTCATTAATTGCTTGTTAATAACTTGTATTTTGCACATTGCTCTTCTAATAGCAGCCTGTGCGTTCAGTGCTGTTAAAATAATTACTTGTATTTAACGCAGTTGTGGTAATTAATTACCTGTTGCATTTAGTGCAGTAATTACTTTGCACTTGTCATAATTCCTTTTGCACTGGTAGAAGTTACTTTTGCCTTTAAAGCTGTGCACTTGCCAGGAGTAACCTCTGCATTTAATATCTTGCACTGCTAGTAATTAGTTGTTTCATGTGTTTACTTGTAATTAGTGTTCCATTCAATGCTGCTCACTGGGAGTAATTACTGAGAGTAATTACCTTTCTTTTAGTGCTCTGCACTTGTAGTTATTTTTCATTCAATACCATGGTTACTTATTGCATTTAATGCCATGTACTCACTTGTAGTAACTTCTGCATTTAATGTCCTGCACTTGTAGTAGTTACTCTTACCTTCAACGCTCTGCATTTACTGGTAGTAACTTCTGGGTTTAATGCTTTGCACTTGTAGTAATTATTACATTTAATGCTGTGCCTTTACAGTAATTCCTGTTGGGCTTGGTGCAGTTCACGTGTAGCAATGACTTGGTGCAATTAATGCCGTGCACCTGTAGTAATTCCTTCTGCGTGTAATCCTGGGCACCTACTCGTGGTTAATGTTTCGTTTCATGCTGTGCCCTGGTAGGAGTTACTCTTGGACTTGTAGTAATTACTCGTTTGGCTTAATACCATACACTGGTAACAGAGACTTCTACACTGGTCTATGCACTTGGAGTAGTTTTTTTGTGTGTTTAATGCCACTTCCTTGTAGTAGTTACTCTCTCGTTTAATGCTGGGCACTTGCTGGTGCTTGCTCTTACCTTTAATCCTCTCTTAGTAATTTGTGTTCCACTTAATGCCTTGCACGTGGAGTTTTTCATGCCGTGCACTTCCAGGGTTTCATCTGCCTTTAATGCCATGGATTCCTGCACTTCCCTGTGCTGCTGCTGGCCAAAGTCACCTTCTAGAAGAGGGTGGATGAAGGACAACACAGCAGCAATCACATCAGTCCATTGTGCATTTGAATGTCTAATTTCAGGCTTTATTAAAAATGTTTGAACTGAGGCCACCGACTGTATTGTATTTTCCTGCTCTGTAATCATCTAAACATCAAGCAGTAGCAATAATCATGTCTCTGATCCATACATTTACAGGGATAAATGTCTTTGTGTGGCTTCTGGGGTAATGAGAGCAGTGTGTTGAGTTTTAACTGGAATTAGTGGACACCAGCAAGTTTGAATTCTCGTTTTAATGGATCAGTATATTGGCAAAAGCTGGCTACAGCCACTTAATGAGGAACTCAATATTGTCCTTCCTTACCCTCTCTGTATTTACCCACGTTTTAGGAGTTAATGGAGATAATTATCCACTGCTATTCCACTGCTTCTTTCTGCTTGCTTTAAATTAGCTCAATGTGATCTGTCAGTGGGGTAAATTAGCACTAATACACACTTAATTCCACTCCTAACAGACTCAGAGTCAGCATTCCAGCACAGGCTGGAATATTAATGTTCTTCCCTTGTATTTCTGCTTGCTCTGTCTCAAAGATGTGAACGTGGAGAGAGCTCCAAAGCAATTAAAGTAAATGAATGATGACCTCAAAGGGAGAGTGCACGTGCATCACCCTTCTTTAACCATATTCCTGCTTTAATGCCTCCAGTCTTTAAAAGGGGATTTCTATTCCTAGCAGCACCCGTAAATCTCATTTTCTGCTTCAGTGCAAACACAGAGTGGTGTTCCAGCCTAAGTGAATGAGGTGTGTTTAGAAGAGGGGAGGTCTCTTTTGCCTGTGATCCACTTACCCTTGGAACAGGGAAAGGCAGGAGGGAATTAGGATAAAGTGAACACAGAAAATTCTGAAACGCTGGAACAATGAATCAACCTGATTAAAATGAATTAAATTGATATTCTTCTTTATTCTTTATTTCTTCTTGGAATTCTAGTCTTTTATTAACTATATGGATGATGAAAACATCAGGGAAAAGCTGTGAAAGCCAGAAATTTATTCTCCAAGTGCTTGAAGAAGCCTGTACGTTGGGAATCAGAAGGTTTGCATGGAAATAACTGAAGGACTGTGTTTTCTCTTGCAGGGAGGATGTCAGGACAGCCAACGTCATCGCAGCTGAAGCGGTCACTTGTCTGGTCATAGACAGAGAGTAAGTCCCTCCTGCTGCCTGGGGCTGGGGGGAACTCCAACATAAACCTGTTCCAGAGCTTAACAGGAGCCTTGGATCATCTTCTCCAGAGGGGCTGCTCAGTTCGGGGTGATACAGTCACAGATGTGTCCTTGATGGATGCAGGGAAAGTGCCCCTAAATCAAGCAGACAGAACTCACTGGTGACAATGATAACCCCAGGGAGACCAAATGGAAACGAAGGAGGAGCTGGAATGGCTGTGGAAAGGGATCTGGGTGTTACAGTGGGGCACAGATGGAGCTCCTGGCAGGAAAGGCACCAGCTCCTGGCAAAGGTTGGAGCAAGGTGTTATCCCAGTCCTGGGGGGGATGGAGACTCCTTGGGAGAAGGACACAGCCCTGCCGGGAGCTCTGTGGCTCAGAGGAGGTACAGGAGGTCAGGAGAGTAAAACAATAATTTGTATAGGAAGCTTGAGGGAATTAGGGGGGTTTAATCCAGAAAAAGCCACGCCTGGATGCCCCGGTGCTGCAAATCCAGCTGCTCTCTGCAGTTACTGGGAATGGGATTCAAAAATGACATAAAAAGGACATAAAATGACATAAAAATGACATAAAATGACACAAAAATTGAACATGACCCCTGGGGGGGTTTCTGGTTGTGAAGCACTGGCACAGACCAGCAAAAGGCATGGACACATCTTCCATGGGAATCTTTCCATGGGAATGTGGTGTGGATCTGTGAAACCCACAGAGAGGGTGGAGAGGGACTGACTTTTCACTGCCTCCCCCAGTGCAGGAACTCCAAGGAACCTGCAGGAGGGAGCCAAAAGCTATGGGAAAAATGAGAAAAAATGGCAAATGTTGGAAAGGAAAAGAAATCCATTGGGTTTTTGCAGTATGTGGGACCCACCTGTGGGCCAGGAGCTTTCAGAGCAGTGTGGATTGTTGGGGTGTCTGGGCAGGGCCAGGAGCTGGATCCATGATCCCTGTGGGTCCCTGGAAGTGTTGTGGAGCCCTCCCTGTGTTCTGGTGAGAGAGAGGATTCCGTGCTCTGGTAGGGCTGCTGTCCATCCCCTCAGCCCTGCTGTGACACAAGTGCTTTGTGCTGAGCTCTCTCACAGGCCTCCACTTCTGGAAATCCAGTGTTCTGTAAAGGCTGAGCTGGGCAATTCCTTCAGAAATCCCAGTTCTGATTTCTGTTAATTGATTAGTAATTGCAAAACCCATGGTCTGCCCATTGAACACAGGTGGGGAACACCTGAGAGCTCCTTTCCCAACATGGTAGATGAAACACCCACCCTCCCTTCTCGTGCTGTGGGGCAAAGAGAGGAAGAAGAATTCGATTATTTAGCAAGATAATATTTTAATGATCTTTATACTTTCAAGAATGACACAGTTGAGAAAGCATTCATTCAGAGAAATAAAAAGCAACACGTCATTTATGATTTTTATTTTTACCCTTTTGCAACAGATATTTCTGGTTTGCACTGTAAGAGTTAAAAACCCCCAAATAATTCAAGTCACTCATTCCTGATCATTTTCCAGACTGTGCCTTTCCTTGTCTCCTGTGCCTTTTCCCCAGTATCCAATGCCCTTGAAAGAGTAAGGAAGTACGAGTTAAATTTAAACTGATGAAGCTGTGGTTAATCTACACCAGAGGTTCTATTAACACTCTGCAATTAGCAGAGGAGCACTATTTATAAAATCCTTATTTATAGTGCAAGGAAAGTGACCCTATTGACAGCCCTATTAATAGCTCGGGGCAGGCTCTCCTGTGTCCTGACCAGGGCTGAATTTCGTGTCCCAGCTCTTCCTTAGGCTGGTATTTTATAGGAATGACAACAACTGCAGGAGCAAAATTTCCTGTGGAGAAAAACTACCAGGACTTGTGGCAATCTGGGAAATCGCTGAGGAGAAAGACCCATTTTTTTATATGCAGATACAGGGAATTTCCCACCTTTTGGGCTGTGGAGGTGGATGTGAAGGCTGAGTGACCCAGAAGGCGGCACTGGGAGCAGGGAGTGGGTGTTCCCTGCAGCTGGAATCTGTTCCATGCAGCACGAGGGGTGGCACCAGTCACTGCAGCTGCCAAACGTTTCCTTTTCCCAGCCAGGCTCTTTGCCTGATCCCACAGAAGCACTGGAGCAGCAGCAGCCGTGCTCTGGGGACGTCCCAGCTGAAGCAGCTCGGCAAAACTGGTGTTGCAGTTTCAGAAAACAAGGGATGGGAAAAGACCTTTTCCATAACCCATGGAATTCCTGGAGAATTCCAGTCTCACTGCCAATAGCACCCATTGGAATGAGCCAGCAGCAGGGTAACTCTTCCAACCTCCTGCTAAAGGCTTCCCAAGGCATCCAAAAACTGTTCCAGCTGCCACACTCCCATCTCATTAACAGGGAGAGTCACACCTTGGTGCCACACTGTTATTCCTAAGGGACACGTGAGCCTGGGCTCTGGATTTGCCAGTATTCCCAGCAATTTTAGGGCTGGTTTAGGTGCTGCAGAGTTTGGAGTTGGGGGGTGAATAATATGGGAAACTTTCTTCACAGGGATGAGCCAGGAGCTCCGGGCAAGTTGGGTTTGAGAAGGGAACTGTTTAAGTTGGGTTTGAGACAGGAATTGCTTAAGTTGGGGTTTGAGATGGGAACTGCTGAAGCTGGGTTTGAGACAGGAACTGCTGAAGCTGGGTTTGAGATGGGAATTGCTTAAGTTGGGTTTGAGACAGGAACTGCTTAAGCTGGGTTTGAGAAGGGAACTGCTTGAGCTGGGTTTGAGGAGAGAATTGCTTGAGCTGAGTTTGAGAAGGGAACTGCTTAAGTTGGGTTTGAGGAGGGAACTGCTTGAGCTGGGTTTGAGATGGGAACTGCTTACGTTGGGTTTGAGGAGGGAACTGCTTGAGCTGGGTTTGAGATGGGAATTGGTTAAGTTGGGTTTGAGGAGGGAACTTCTTAAGTTGGGTTTGACGAGGGAACTGCTTAATTTGGGTTTGAGACAGGAGCTCCTTAAATTCGGTTTGAGACGGGGAACTGCTTAAGTTAGGTTTGAGAAGGGAATTGCTTAAGTTGGGTTTTGAGGTGGGAACTGCTTAAGTTGGGTTTGAGAAGGGAACTGCTTAAATTGGGTTTGAGAAGGGAATTGCTTAAATTGGGTTTGAGACGGGAACTGCTTAAGTTGGGTTTGAGAAGGGAACTGCTTAAGTTGGGTTTTGAGGTGGGAACTGCTTAAGTTGGGTTGGAGAAGGGAACTGCTTAAGTTGGGTTTGAGAAGGGAATTGCTTAAATTGGGTTTGAGATGGGAATTGCTTAAGCTGGGTTTGAGGAGGGAATTGCTTGAGCTGGGTTTGAGATGGGAACTGCTTAAGATGGGTTTGAGATGGGAATTGCTCAGGTTGGGTTTGAGAAGGGAACTGCTTAAATTGGGTTTGCGGAGGGAATTGCTGAAGCTGGGTTTGAGAAGGGAACTGCTGAAGCTGGGTTTGAGAAGGGAATTGCGTAAGCATGAAAAGCGGGAATGCGTTGCCTGAAAGGATTTCTGGAATTTATAAAATGTGTATAAAATGGCCACAGGGCTGAAGCAGTGGGAGTTGGAAATGCCACGAGGGAAGTCAAGCTGGAGCTTGTGATGGGTCTCTAATTTCCAGATGAAGTTGGTGCTGCCTTGCTTTTGAATTTCCTTGTGAAACAAGAGAGCTCCTGCAGTCCCAAAAACACCCCAAAGGCACCCAAAAAGTCACAGAGCTATTTTTGCCAATCTAGGTAGATGTGCTTTGCCAAGAGCATTCCCAGCGTCCTTTTCTGGTACAGGAACAAGCAGAATCCTGATCTAACGATGAAAACAACCTGCAGCAAGCATTTGGTGCATCCCATGGACTTCGTTCCCACTTGTCCTTGTCCTGAAAATATTTATGAAATGCATCGGCATTTTTTCTATCTTACAGTTGTGGTTTTGAGTCGCTTTCTTTACCAGAATAATGAATTTCAGTGGGATTTGGTCCTTAATGCTCTTAATCCTTCCCTGGGAGGGTGGGGAGGCCCTGGCACAGGGTGCCCAGAGAAGCTGTGGCTACCCCTGGATCCCTGGCAGTGCCCAAGGCCAGGCTGGACACTGGGGCTTGGAGCAGCCTGGGACAGTGGGAGGTGTCCCTGCCATGGCAGGGGTGGCACTGGGTGGGCTTTGAGGTGCGTCCCAACCCGAACTTTTCCAGGAATTCTGTGATTCCCATTGGGAGCACCATTCCTTTTGGTCCCCCAAGGAAGAAGACTGCCAGGAAAAAACCCAAAAAACCCTTGTGTAATCCTACCCAGTCAGGTGTATTTGAAAGAAAGAACTTGGCAATCGGAAAGAAAGAATTCCAAGGAATTTCATGTTATCATTGAAATTTCAACATGGAAGAGGAGGAACCATGATCCAGTAGGGAAAATGAAGTGAGAGGGTGAGAAGGCTGAGGGAATGAGGGTGGCAGCTTTGCTGAGGGACCACAGCATGGGGCAGGCTGGGGACTTCTCCATGCTCCAGCTCGCTGGTGAATTGGGAGTGATTTATCCAGATTATTCCTGCCAGCCACGGAGCACAGACCCAACCGTGGGCTTATGGAATGGGCTTGGAAACTTCAGCAAAATCCACGCAGTGTTCATGGGAATTGTGAAAACAAGAAAGTCAGCTGGAGCCATGACCATTCCAAGGAGTTTGGAGAAGCCTTTGGATCCCTGGGGAGCCCGACAGCTCATTGGAACCCTGGCATTTCCTGCTGATCCAACCTCTGCTCTGGGGCACACCTTGGTATTTTATAGCCCCTCTCAGATGGCTTTTAGGCATTTCTATTTCCAAGTGCTTTTTTTTTGACAATTCATGGGCTTTCTGTCTTTAGGACTTGCCTTGATACCCTACAGGATCAAGGCTGCTGTTAATGAAGTTTTTCCTGTGGTGACACTGCGGGAATTCATCCTCTGGGAAAAAGAGCTTCTTGTGAGAGATGCTCCATGGTGTTGCCTCCAAACTGGCCCAAGCTTGGCCTTGTCAGAGCTCATCCTGCTGAATTTCCAGGCTCCTTGGAGGGGTTGTTAGATTTGTTCCAGAAGTACAGTTGGGGCAAAGTTAACAAATACGTGCTGGATTTGATGGATTGGTCCTTTAGGAACTTGTCTGTAAAAGGTCTTCTGATAAATATCGTGCAGACAGCCCTCGAGCATCTGTTCTGTGGCTCAGTTTGAATAAAGATGCACAGACAGACTTCACTTGCAGCTCCTTGGTCTCCATGGAGAGGAAACAGGAGGAAAAGGCTCCAAACTCATTCCTGCCATTTGGATCATCGCTGGCACCCTCAGGGACAAGTTGGTGCAACTTCATAATTCTTTTTTATTTTTCACACCTGCCTCTTGAAACTGAAAAAGTGTTTGAAGGTGTTCGTGGCTGCTCCTGAACTGTCGGAATATTTGCACTGAGGTTGATTCAGGTTCATCTTTTATTTATATGGGATTTTTTTCCCCTCCCTATAATTTATTTATGGCGCCAACAACGTTCTCCTGGAGCTCGGAGGTTTAGCAACACCGTGGGTGCTCGGAGGACAAAACTGCCTCATGCAAATGGAGAGAGAGGAGCTGATGGATCAGAGCCAGGAAAACTCAAGGCACAGCTGCTGCTGACACAGAGTTACAAAACTACCTGGAATTTACACTAAATGCTGTATTTCCAGCCTCTCGTCTTCTTCAGCTGCACATAGCAGGAGGATGCACCTTTTTTTAAGGCAGCATTTAAAATATTTCAGCTATTTTCTGCTTTTCCACTTTACATTTTCCATTTTTGTCTGTGTTTCAAAGCCTAGTTTCGGTTTTTATCAGGGAGAGCTGTGAGGTGTCAACAAAGGTTATTGGATCAGCCCTCCTGGCAATGGAAATGGGAGAAAAATGAAATAAAAAAGTATTATCCTGGCATGACTGACCCCATATAAGCTGAGCCGAGCTCTTTCCGTGGAGATTTCAGGGTTTGCTGCTTTACTGTTTCTCCTAGTTGGAGTGAAGTTTATCCATGGAGAAAATTGGTTATGAGGAGAGAATAGGAAAAATGAAGAGAAAAGGCCACGAGGAGAAAAATCCCGAGCAGTTTCTGATGGAATTCTTGGGGAGGTTGGGACTGAGCCGAGACTTCAACAACATTGAGATGGGCAATCAAAAAGGGACTCAAGTGAACTTTAATATCTTGCCCAGTGCTAAGTCTGGCTTAAAATTTTTAATAAAAATTAAGGGTTTAGAGAAACTGTTGTTACTCCTTTCAGTGACTTTTTCTTCTTTGATGTTTCCCTAGAAAAGATTTATTTGCCTTGCCAAAAAAAATGGGGTGTTTAACCCTGCCCCATTTTCCTAAGCAAACCAAGCCTAAGCCGCAGTTTAAGCCCTAGGTGCTGTCTTACGGCCTCCCAGGATGGTGTTACTGTGTTAATTAATTGCCTCAATGCCTGTTTGGGGTGCAATTAGGCATGAACACCCCAGTCCTGCTTCGCTCTCATTGTCACCTTGCAAGGTCTGGCTTCATCCCGTGGCACATTCCCAGCACTGGGAAGATAAAACCTGAAGTGTTGAAGGAGCTGAGTTGTTCCTGTTTTCACTGCTGAGCAAGGAATTTGGGCTTGGAAAGATACTCCCATGATTAACCCGTCCTAATACTAAAAATATTAATATTAATAATTACCAGCCTGGTTAAAAACCTCTAACATGACTTTATGTGAGAGCAAAGGGCTCTGTGCCTTGTCTTCCTCATTAATGAATTTGTTAATTTGCTTTCCCCAGGCTGCAGAAATGATTTCCTTGATTGTTTGATTTCAAATATCATGAATTAAGTGGAGCGGGAGGCTGTGGGGATTGGTGTGGGCAGAGGGCATTTCCTGAGCAGTAATTCCCAGCAGAGAATGGCTCAGGCTGAAGGGATCACACCCGGTGGCACCTCCCTGCTCCAGCAGGGCCATCCCAGAGCACAGGGCACAGCACTGTGTGCACACAGCTCTGCAACAGCCCCAGGGAGGAGAACTCCTCTGGAAAAGCCCTTGCAGCAAATCCAGATCCAAACCCCCTCTCCCAGCTGTCACTTATTGCCCCACAGCAACGGGGAAAATCCGGCTTTTTCCAAGAGGATAATTGGGCCTCCCTTGGCTCTGCTGGAAGTGCTGTCCCTGCTCTCCACACGCCCATGGGGTACCTTCCATAGGGTCAGGCATCTCCTGCTGCAGCAGGACCCCAAAGGACCCGCTCAGGACTGGCAGCGTGTCTGAGCCACAGCGGGGTCCCACCGTTCCCGTCCCAGGAATCTCCCTGGCTCGCCCCATGCCTGGCAGGAGATGGCATTTCCCCTGGATTTTCCTCACCCACTCAGTGCCATTAATTACCATCCCAGGAATCTCCCTGGCTCACCCCGTGCCTGGCAGGAGATGGCATTTCCCCATGATTTTCCTCACCCACTCAGTGCCATTAATTCTCTTTGATCCTATAAATCCTCCATATGAAATATCCCCATTCTTATTCCTAAAGTCAGAAATGTGGCCCTAAATGGGGATTTCAGGTTTTTTCTTTCCTTTTTTCAAAGTTTCCATTCATTTTTTTGCCCATGTAGAGCAATTCCTGCTCTTCAGCTCTGTGTTTCGTGCCTCAGGAGTGTCAGGAGCACAGAGGAGCCGGAGGAATCGCAGGATTTTCATTTATAAAGCTGTGACCTTAAGGCAGAGATCAGTCAAGAGTCTCTGCTTTGCAGAAGTTCATCCTTTCAGATTTTTCTTCCTTGAAAAAAAAACCCCTGCATGTTACAGACCCACTGGGAATACTGGAATTGGATAGCAGAAAGTAGCTTTGCACCTGAATATGTTTGTTTGAAGGCATTCACTGATTTCAGTTATTAATTCCTGGTTTTTCCTGGAATCCCAGAATGGTTTGGGATGGAAGGGATGTTAAGGGTCACTTCATGCTGTGGGAATCCAGAGCACAGAGAGTATTTCTCTGCCTGTTTTGAAGGGTTCTACCCCCCTGGACAACACTGGTTTTGACCTTTGTCCATGGAGAAGATTGCCTTCGCTCTGGGAAGAATTAGAATCCACACTGGTGTGAACTAGATGATTGAATATTATGTAAGATTGTCACACGGTGAAAAATTTAGAGTTTTTGGGTTTGTTAATATAGTAAATAGATAAAAAGTAAAAACCTCAAAATGGAGGATTGTTGTTGTTCTCCAGAGCTGCTTCTATTACTCCATATTCTGCAGTAGAAGTAGTTTGGGGTGACTGGATAAAGAATTCCACAGTTCCTGTCTACGTGACACAGTGATTTATTGAACAGTGGTGGAAAAGTGAAAATATCTTTTGTTTTAGTTTTCATTGGGTAATTTACCTTTAAAAAGGCTGTGTGATCTTGATAATTTGGCTTTCTCATGAATTCTCTGCTTTGTGCTGTGTCTGGGTCACGTTAGTGACTCTGTGTCTCTGACAGGACTTAATAAACAACGATCTGAAAGCAGAGAACGCTGAAGGTCCCGTTCGTCTCTTGGACCCCTGGCAAAGACTAAAAAATCTCCCCCATCCAGGGAGGTGTAATTAAGGCACAGAAAGTGTCACATTCCACCCCTGCCATGGCAGGGACACCTTCCACTGTCCCAGGCTGCTCCAAGCTCCAATGTCCAACCTGGCCTTGGGCACTGCCAGGGATCCAGGGGCAGCCCCAGCTTCTCTGGGCACCCTGTGCCAGGGCCTGCCCACCCTCCCAGGGAACAATTCCTTCCCAATATCCAACCTAAGTTCCCTCTCTTTCAGTTTGCACCCTCCTTGATGTGTTTTTGGATGCTGTTTCTCTGCAGATGAGGAAGCTGGGATCCAGAAATGGGAATGTTGCTTTGGAAGCAGAGGGAGTTAGAGGGTTCCTGGCTGGAGGACAGGGATGTGATGGTTGAGGTGCCACCACCAGCCACGTTGGCACATTTACTCTGGAACTTCTACTGGAGGGTGAAAACCTTCAGCAGCCATTTCAGTGGGCTGGATAAATACATTGGGATCGTCTCGGTGTCGGTTTTGGCATCTCTGGCGTTTCTGAGGCCGTGTTTCCCAGCGGATTCCCAGCCCTGGGCCTGCTGGGTCACTGGCACTGTGATCCAGCCCTGATTGCTGCCAAAGAGCCACACTGGCTTTCTTGGCTCCCAGATCTTTCCCGCCATGGTTCAGGGGTGGAGCTGGCAGTGCTGGGTTACTGGTTGGACTGGATGATCTTCAGGGTCTTTTCCAACCTTGATGTTTCTGGGATTTTCCTCTCAAAGTGTCCCTTTGTCTTTACAGCTCCTTCAAGCACCTGATCGGGGGCCTGGACGACGTCTCCAACAAAGCCTACGAGGATGCAGAAGCAAAAGCAAAGTAAGTGGCTGCTCCTCGTGCTCAGCAGAGAACATCAAACTTGTGTTTGTTGATGGTGCCCCACTGGAATTCCCAAAAAACCCCTCCTCGTTCTCCACACAATGATACAAAATAGCTTAAAAAGGAGAGACTGATTCCTCCTCTGGACGGAGGAATTTTCCTCCTTGTGTCCCTGGTTCCCCCATGGGTGTGGAGTTGGGTCTCTCCTGGTCAGTGCCCAAAGCCAGGTTGTCCCATGGTTCTCCTCAATCACAGCACTTGAGTCCACAGAAGTGCATCTTCCAGAAATCCTCTTGAAATATTGTGAGGTGAGAAACTCCAGGTCTTGGAATTGCACTTGAAGGAAGTGTTGTTGAGGGAATTGTTGAAGGAATTGTTGTTGAGGGAATTGTTGTTGCAGGAATTGTTGTTGAGGGAATTGTTGAAGGAATTGTTGTTGGGGGAATTGTTGAAGGAATTGTTGTTGAGGGAACTGTTGAGGGAATTGTTTTTGAAGGAATTGTTGTTGAAGGAATTGTTGAGGGAATTGTTGTTGAGAGAATTGTTGAAGGAATTGTTGAGGGAATTGTTGTTGAGGGAATTGTTGAGGGAATTGTTGTTGAAGATGTTTCATTTCTTTAGAGAACTCTGACCTTTCTCAGATACTTTCCAAAGTCAAACACGAGACAAAAGACGAGCAGTGGAATTCGTCATTTCAGGATAAAAACTGGAGCTGCCTTGATGAGAAGCAATATATTCATCTGAAGTCCTCAATAAATATTCATTCCTTTCAGAAGGGAGCTGTAGTTTAAAATATTTAAAATATTTTTTTAAAAAAACCCCACTTTTGATTCATTCCAGCTACAATTTGATTTTAATCTGTAATCTTTGAGTTCTGATTCTACCCCGATGATTAAAGCTTTTCAGAGGATCCTGTTGCACTTCGGGAGATGCTCAATATCAACCAAACACGATTCAAAGGCAGAACTTGTTTAAAAGAAAATTAAATTTGCTCTCCACAAAATTTCTTTACTTTTCCTCCCTCTCAATTATTTTGCTTTCATGGGGATTTTTTTTTAATAGCACATGAAGGGAGGGGAGAGGTGTTTTCTCAAAGTCAAATGCTCCGAGTGACTGCCTAAATTGAAGATTCCAATTAAGTTATACATAGAAACTTCTCATTAAACCAGAGGGGTTGGAATGGTGTCTGCTAAAGGTATTGGGCACCTCTGGAGGGAAAGTGAGAAGCCCCAATTAGTAATTGATTAAAAATAACTCTTGGCTTGTTTCAGGAACTAAGATCCATCTCAAAAACCTTCAGTTCATGAGCAAAACTTGTTAATCCTGCAAAATACCCACAGATTACTCTTTTCTATCTTGGAGTGATATTTGAAACATTATATTTAATTAATTTTAAGGTGTTAAAAGGGTTGTATTTTAGTTTGGAATAATATTTCCCTGCCCCAGATCAAATGTAAGCTTCCTTCTTAAAAAGACCTTCTTAAAAAATGTAACCTTTTTTTCCATTAAAAAGGTTAAATTCCCTAAATTCTTGTTGACTTAATGAAGAAGGTGGGAGAGTATCAACTTCCTTTACCATCCCAAAACCAGGAATTCTGGGCATGGAATGCTTCAGACAGATGGTCCCAAGTATCCCAGGCTCATTCTGTTACTATTTTATGTGAATTTCTGAGGGTTCCTATTTGGGTTCTATTGATTTCCATCGGAGCAGAAGGGAAGAAAACATTGGGAACAAAACTGGGGAATTTTGGGTTGGGTCAGAAACGATGTCATGGTCACAGAAGGTTTTTGAAGGTGGCACCCAGAGAAGTGTGCCCTTCCCACATCTATAATTTTAAGCTCTGTTATTGAGTATTTATTATCCCAGGAATGCTGGGGATGCAGGCTGAGGAGACCTTGAGGATACTTTGGGGGAGTTTTAGGATCTGCTGTACAACCTGGGGGGAAACTGCAATTTGGGACCTCTTTGGAAGAAACTCTTCCTTTTGGGAGCCGTTGGGTTTTGACTTTCACATTTTTGAGCTTTTATCTTCTCCAGTCCTTTCCTTCTAATGCCAAGTGTTTCATCCCAAGGAAAGGGCGAAGCTCTGCTGATGGAGGAACTGTTCCCTAAAAGGCTGAACCAATTAATTTCGATAGCAACTTCTTTATCTTCCAAGGCAGAGGCCTGGGCTGGAGCCCTGTCACTGCAGAGCCGGGTGACTGTGACATTAGGGTCACAACCTGGCATTTTGCCTCGGACAGAGCAGGAGGGATCAGTGTTGTCTGCCTGGACAAATATCCCAAAAAGGAATGCTCTATTGAAAAATGGAGTATTTAGCAGCCAAATTCCGTATTCCTGTTTGCTGGGCTCCTCCATCCAGCAGAAAGATGGATGCAGGAGGGAAAAATGGCAGAGTTCCTTGGAGAACCACCCCAGAGGAATTGTGAGCCCTTCCAGAAAGTTTTGGTGTTCCAGAGTTACCTTGCAAGCTAAAACTCCTCAGGGAGAAAAGTCTCCTCGGCAGCAAGTGTAACCTGGATTCCTTTCCAGGCAGCAGCTAATTAGCTCCAGCTAATTGTCCTTCAAGGGCTTCTTTTTTCCGAGGGCAGGTTTGTGATAGGGAAGAACTTGGAACATTAAACGTGGGCAGGTTTGCGAGGCTTTACACAAATCCCACAGAAAGGTTTTGCTCCTCTTTTTTTAGCTCCCATCTCCTTTTCACAGCTCATGTGCCAGCTGGGAAAAGGCCTTGGGATGAATCCCATGGATCAAATGGATCAGGATGACCAAGGCCAGCTTGGGCAGGACTGGTCTGTGGAAGGCGGAAGGGGTGGAACGAGATGGGCTTTGAGGTCCTTTCCAACCCAAACCATTCCAGGACTGTAAATGCCTACAGAATTAGTGGCACTGGGGATTTTTTTCCCATTTCCATGCTGGAGCACATCCCTGGAGTCACAGAGCTCGGGGCATGGCTGAGGTGATGTTAGGCAGAAGTTACAGGCTTGGAATATCTTTCCGTGTATCCATCTGTCCTCTAGGCCTGGAAGAGCTGAACTATTTATTGGGTTTATTCTTATCTTAGAGGCACTTTCCTGCTTTTTGCCAGCTTGGGGTTGGCAGTTCCCTTTGATGCCCGTCCTTTGTGTTCCCTCTCTTAAATCAGCAACCACAGACACGTCATCTGTGAGACCATGATTTTAATTGCAGGCTATCATTTTAATTATAGGCTTACGCAGACTATAATATGAATTACAATATTCTACTCCTCGGATGTATGCAAATGAGTTAATGAATGAATTAACTAATGGATATTATAGTTACCTCCTAAAAGGGGAAGGAGAGAGGCAAATTTGCTTGATGCTCTGAGGAACTGGGAGTCCAGAAGAGCAGCACCCATGTCCCAGTGCCAGGCCCAGCCACGCTGGCATTTAGGGCACGAAGGAGATGCCCAAATAATCAGGATTATCTCAGCGTGGGTTGCTGCCAGATGGAGCCACTGTGGCAGCTTCCATAAATCCAGGAGGACACGGGTGGGTGGTTCCTGCTGCAGTTGGTGTTGCCAGGTGGGGCGAGGGTCAGTGACCCCTTTGTGCCAGGCACACCAATCCCTCCTGCTGGGCTCTTCCCGACTCAGAACTCCTGGCATTGATCCTGTGCAATCACGGAGCTCTTAGCATGACTGGGGGGTTCCTCTCTAGGCAGTGCCACCTCCCCATGGCACGGCTGTGGCACAGACCATGGTGTCCCTGGCCACCCAGCTGGCACAGCTGGCGGCTGCCTGGCCCTGCCTGGCCGAGCACAGCCCCCAGAACCACTGTCCCAGTGCTCCCATCACATTCCCAGCTGGCTCCCAGTGCCAGTCTCCTGTGGCAGCAGGGCTTTGGATCAATCCCCAGCTGAAGCCTGCATTTTGGTGCCTTCGGGCTGTTGCTCCAGGCTCTCTGCAGAAGAGGTTGTTCTGACTGGACTTTTCCCTTGATTTTTTCCCCCATTCCAGCTGTGTTGCAGCCCTGGGGAATGTCTGGATACTCACAGCCAAAACTGGCTGCTTTTCACAGGACTCGAGGGGACAGGAGCCTTTGTGTAGCGCACGATGCCTTTCCCTGTCCTTGCAGCTCCTGCCCCAGAGCCCTTCATCTTTCTGGAGCTGGGTTTTAATGAAGAGCTTCATTAACAGCTGGACTCAAAGATCTGAGAGCTCTTTTCCAACCTGAATGATTCTATCTGAACCTTTTGTTTTAGTCTCCTTTTCTAGTCCCCATTTTTAGTCCCTGAGATGTCCCTTTTTTCACCTTACACCCCATCTCCCACTCCATTTATTCCTGACAAAGCATCCCACGAGTTCATTGACTTAATTTTGCTGCAGGGGGTGGTTGTTAATATTTTTCCATTTTATACACCAATAGAAATGAAACAATATAAAAGTATAAAGATATCCCTTAAGAAAATACGTCCAAGGAAAAGAAAGGAAAAGAAATAAGGGGTAAGAGGAGAGAGAGGAGAGGAAAGATCTCACCATCTGTGGATCAGAAATGAGACTTGATTGTTGTAACTTTGCTATCTGTGGGTCGAAGTGATGGTCACAGTCTTGATCCATTGAGGATGGGCAAGCATCTCCATAAACAGATAAAGGCTGGACTGGCCCTTCAGCTCCATGCAAAGGAGCAGAGAGCAGCTGCTCTTCATGGAAGCCCCTGTTCCGCTGTGATGGGAAAGCTTGGGAGCGCTTTGCCCGCAGGTGCTGCCTCTGCAGGGCTCTGGTCCCTGCTGCCTTGGACACCCAGCCAGCCCTGGGGCTGTGGGGCTGAGACACTCCTGGGCATTAGGGAAGGATGGCTTTATTTTGTTCAGAAATACAACTGAGATAGGCCAAGGAAGGATTGAACCCCTGCCAGAAGGGAAATGGGCAGAGTTAAGGTTCCAAAATGGGAGCCGCCAGTTAAAGAGGATGATTTAGTGAGGGTCTGACTTGGTGCTGGGCTGGAAAACTTTGGCTGAAATAATCCACCAAGGCATGGAACATCCTTTTTCCTGCAAGAGACAGCATTGCCTGGCTTTGCAGCATCAGGGAGCTGTGCTGAGGGGCTCCATCCCCCTCTGCATTCCTTGTTCCCTGAATTAGGGACCATCTGGGAAGCAGCTTTTGCCTCGGCTGTCCATGGTGCCAGACTGGGGAGAAATCCCGTGGGACGTGCAAAAAGCTGGCAAAAAGCTCCTCAGGGCTATAAAAAGCAGAGGTTGCAATCATTCCTTTTAAGCTCTGTAAATAATTAAACCCCTTGTCCTCCCTGGTGAGGGCTGTGAGGAGCAATAGCTGGTCACTGATACCTGTTCAGTTTGTGCGAGCTGGGACATTTGCTGTTCAGAAAAACTGAGATTTTAGGTGCCGTTATTTGGCCTCTAATACAGAAGAGCTTTTTTCTCTTTCTGGTGGAGAGTTTTGCTTTTCCCGGCGTTCAGCCTTAAATAATTTTTCATTTCATCCTGAAGCCACTGGTAGTTTGTATCCAGCTCCGTCAGATTTTCCTGATTATTGTAATAAATAGGGGTGGGATTAGGAAACCATCTCCAGAAGTAATTTGAAAATGTGAGAGCCCAGCAGGGTGATGTCCCCAGGTGAAGGCAAAGGCTAAATGTGACTTTGTTGTTTGAGGGGGGAGTTGCTGTTTGTTTGCAGACTTGAATTATTCACACAGAGACCACACCAGGCAGACTCGGTGGCTGCTTCCCTCTGGAGAAAGAGCACTGGGAATGCTCTGTCACCCAGCAGGGATACACTAAATTACCTTTGAAACCCAGGCTGGTGTATTTAGGGAATAATCTCTGTGCTCTCCCCTTGCTCAGCTGACCTTTGGAGGGGATAATGGGCTGGGGCAGATGTCACATGGAAGCCTCGGGGGAGAACAGGGCCTCGGAAGCAGGCTGCTGTTCCAACAGCTGGCTGCATTTGGTTATGGAATTGGGGCTGTCCTCTTTGTTTTATGGAATTGGGGCTGTCCTGAGGAAGGAAAAATGCATCAGAAATCATCCTGAGGATAACAAATTCCAGTGGGAGCAGAAATGCAGCGTGGATGCGTCCATGTGTGTGGCCATTCCAGCTGCATGTGGTGGGAGCACTTGATGGTCTGGGCCTTGGGAATATCACCCATTCCTTTGGCATGGATGGGAATCCTTCTCTCAGGAGCTGCTGGGAATACTCTGCTAATCCCAGCCCTTGCAGCTCTGTGTGGCTCTGGCTCGGTGCTTTAAACAGAAACCGTGGCCAACTTTGAAGGCAGGGGGTTGAGGCAAAGATAGCATTAGAACATTTCTGTGCACCCCTGGCGGTGTCAATTTGTTGTCCAGCACATTTTGGAGCTGTCCTGAGGATCTGTCTGAACAGCTTTGTAAGGATTACACCACTGGAAGTTGGGCTATTTCTGTCCCGCTGTCATCTGCTGACTTAAATAACAGGGAGGCACTTGAACAAAACGTAATATAAATAAAACTCGGGGATTCTGCTGCCACAGGGAGCACTGATCTTGGAACTGCTAGAAATAGGTGTGGGATCATTTGTGGCTTTCCCAGTGCTGCAGTTCCCTACTAGTCCAGTTCTCCTTGCTTGTACCTCAGCAGCTCAGACCTCGCTTTTATATCCAAGAATTCGTAAGGGAAAGGAGAGAAGGAGATGCAGAGGCAGTGAGAGATGAAGGGCAGGTATGCAGGTGCTGCTGGCACCCAGGGAAGGTTTGGGAGGAACAGATTTGGGAAGCACCAGGGCAGGAGGTGGGACAAGCATTGTCTCCCTGCTGGCAAATCGTCTCAGCAGGGCTGGCAAAGGTGTTGCCAGAGAAAGAAGTTTCTTCCCATTCACCCAAAAAACTTCCCAGGCCAGGATTTGATGGGAATAGCTCCAAAGTTTGGAAATGCTGGTTGTTTAAACTGCAGGGAGAGGGGAAGGAGCAGAGGGTGGAAGTTCCTGTTGTGAGTGAGTGAATATTCATTATTCTCCCTGCAAACATTACTGAGTGTGGTACCCAAAAATGGCCCAGCGAATTCAGCTGACCCCGGGACAGAAACTGTGTCATATTGGAAATGAAATTCAATCACCCAACTGTGAAATGGAAGAATTTAATCCCACTATAAGTGAGAAACCCAATGCAGCCTTAACTCCAAAGCTGCTGCCGCCGCCTCCATCCCACCCGCAGCTGAGCCACCCAAACAAACCCTTTGTCTTCTTCCCTGTAAAAAACACTTAATCCCTTCTCCTGATGGCTCCAATTGCTTTCCATACACAGCTTCCAGTCTAAATGTAGTCCCCATTCCACCCAGGATTTCTACCCTCATCTCATCCTTACCTGGGGAACCCTTTCCATGCCTAAAGGGGCTCCAGGAGAGCTGGAGAGGGACTGGGGACAAGGGCTGGAGGGACAGGACCCAGGGAATGGCTTCCCAGTGCCAGAGGGCAGGGCTGGGTGGGATATTGGGCAGGAATTGTTCCCTGGGAGGGTGGGCAGGCCCTGGCACAGGGTGCCCAGAGAAGCTGTGGCTGCCCCTGGATCCCTGGCAGTGCCCAAGGCCAGGTTGGACATTGGGGCTTGGAGCAGCCTGGGACAGTGGAAGGTGTCCCTGCCATGGCAGGGGTGGCACTGGATGAGCCTTCATACCCCTCCCATTCCAAAGCATTCTGGGAAGGGATTCTAGGATGGGTCTCTGCCCTCCCTGCTCCCAGCTGTGGGACCCACAGGATGTGACACTCCTGTCTTTGGGATCACCAGGAAGGTGCCAGCCTCCCATTGCAGTAACTTACACCATAACACTGAGTAATGGAGGTTTGTTTAAAAAAAGAACCCTGGAGCTTCCGACACTGTTCATGGATCCTGAGAAGCTGACACCATGGGATATTAACATTTTTATTGTTATTTTTATTATTTTTTCCATCTGCTTGTTTGCAGCACTTGGAATCCCAGAATGGTCCAGGTTGGAAGGGACCTTAAAGCCCATCCAGATCCACAGGCAGGGACACCATCCACTAATCCCAGGTTGCTCCAAGTGCATCCAGCCTGGCCTTGGACCCTTCCAGGGATGGGGCACACCCTGTTTAGGGCATCCCAAACCCCACTCTGGGCAGGGCACTTGGTTTTCCTGGCTGTGCTCTGCTCCACTTACATTGATTTGCCCTCGCTTGCATTTGCTCCATTTTCTCAGTGCCTCACTGAACGCTCCATGAAATGATTTGAGAAGTGCCGAGCTCTAAATCTTTAAATCATCTGAAAAAAAAAAATAAAAAGGAAAAACTGTTCCCATGATGTAGCTGATCCCACGGCTTCTGTGGAGGGATAACAAGATAAAACATCAGAGGTGCAGATAAGATGACATTGGGAAAACGTGAGATAAGCTCAGTGCCTGTAAACCTTGAAAGAGGAGATCAAAGCCTGATCTGGCCCATTATGTTGGACACTATGTAAAGCTACCTGGAGGTTTTTAATGGGGCTATTGTTATTAAATTTCTGATGCGAGTTAAAAGCCCCTCATTTATGGCTGAATTTAAAATTCATTTCAGTGATGGCAGTGAGGTGTTTCTGGCTCTGTCTGCTCAGCAAAGCAGCACAGGGAGACGTGTTTGAGCCCTGGCTTTGCTATCTCTTGGTTTCCTGTCATTTTCCTGTACAATTGCTCTGCAGAAAACATCAAATAACATCATTTATTGATCCCAAAGCGAGGGCTTGGAGCGATACCACGAGCTCCGAAGTGTGCAATTGGAATGTGCTCAGCTGTTGATGATGTGAGTCAAGCCACTGTGCCATACCCCACAACCCCTTCAGAGCTGCAGCTCCTGGTGCTGATCTTAGTCTCGGATTAAATCTCGCACCTGGGTGCATCTCCATCCTCAGCAAGGTGCATTCCTCACACACGGATCGTTATTCCCTCATCCCTCTGGAGGCTGCTCCTGTGCGGGGGTGATCTCATCCACCCTGGAGGGCAGCACGGAATTCCCGTGGCTCGGCACTCTTGGAGGGGCCCGAGGTGGGAGTGGGGCTGGCAGCAGGCCAGGCCAGGCTGGGGCTCTTGGAACACGCAGGGAAGTTGCCAGGGAGGCCCTGCAGATGCTGGCTTGGCACCAATTAAAAAGGCACCCCTCGGCTGCTTTGAAACATCAGCCGTGCCCTTACATTCCCCCACTTGCAGCTTCCCAGGCATTTCCTACACTCAGGGAATGAGGGGCTGGAGTTCAGCTTTGAAGGCTCTTTTACCAACCCCACAGTCCCAAATCAGCTGGTTTATAACGATGCGGGAGCTGAGTTGTCACATTTTGCATCTGGGTCAGATTCAGACATGAAAATATTTAAGAGTTGAGCGAGTGCTTAGTGAGGACGTGACCTCCTGCCTGGAAAAACAGCGGATCCAGGGGAAAATGCTGCTCCAAGCTTTCTGCTCCCTGCTACTCACATGTGCCCCTGCTAAGTATCGAAGCTGACATTTACAGCAAAAAGGATTTGCTCTCATATTTTATGGCTGCAGCCTCTGCAAAGGGTAAAGCCCTGCAGGAGTGAGCCTTGCACCAGTCACAGACCACACTCAGCACCTCCCAAAGCCCCCCAAAAATTAGATATCTTCAACTGCTTTTCTTCCAGCCAGCTAAAATTCTGCTCATTTAAACTTCCTTTTAGTGGGCTTGGGAAATGCAGCAGCAAAATGATGAATATTTCCTCCCATTTCTGTTTGTGTTCCAACCTCTCCGTTGTTTCTCAAGCAGGCAGGTTTTTCTCAGTGCCTCGTTATCCAGGACAGCTCCTTGGAAAGGGAAGACCCACTCAGACTTCTCAGGAGAGAAAGGGGAGGTGCAAAGGCTGGGAACAAGTAGTGCTGGACCTTCCCTTTCCTGCTGGCTTGGTGGTGGTTGGAGGTGGGAGGCTTTCAAGTGAAGAGTCCTTTCATAGTGAATCTCTTTGAATGGCTTCAAGCATTGTGCAATATTGTTTTAAACACAGCTGGGGGAAAGAAATTCAAACGTTTGTTTGACCTGCAGCATCTCCTGGGCCATTAAACAGAGAAGCTGAGCATGAGAAAGCTGAGCTTGGGGGGTGCCAGGGGCTGCATTGCTCAGAAACTCAACAGGAGCTGCTCCAGTGAATTCCCCTTCTGAGTTCAGTGAGTGTTGGATGGCACAGCCTGGCTTGGAAATGAAAATAATCACCCACACCTCAGCTGTTTGAAAGTTTTCCTAATTTTCCCCAAGTTTCAGAGGATGGAATTGCGTAGAAAATGAACATTTCTAGTAGAGGCTGTCATTCTTTCTGCTGCAGGGGCTCAGGAGAGGCTGATCTGTGTCACCCCTTTGGAGAAGGCACAGCAGGGGTGCCCAAGGATAAACACTCCTGGGAGATTTGTAAATGCCCATTGCAAGTGTCTCTAGAAAAAAAAAAAATTCAATCAAATTTTATTATGGCCTTCTAAAAACTCTTCAGAGCTTGGCATAGTTTCTAGTCCCAGTAGTATCTCTGTCCCATTTCCAGTGTTCTTGTTGAGAAGAGTCCTACTGTCATGTTGGAATCAAATTGATAATTCCAAAGTGATCATTTTCAATTAAATTGATAATTTCCCTATAGTCCTTCATCTTTAAAAACCCCCTTTCACTGTTAAAAAATAAAATTATCTGGGAACACTTTCAGGATACCTCCAAAAGCATCCAGCCTGCTCTCTCCCCAGAAACCCATTTTTACAGTGCTTTTTACAGAGAACTTCCACACCTGTGCCAATATTCATTTAAAATGATGAAGTCCTCCTGAGAAGGGCCTAAATTAGTGCAAAGCTCCAGTGATTCTCAAAGAGATGAGAATCCAGAGGGACTTGGGGTGACTGAGGGAGTCTTTCACAGTCTGATTGAGGATCAGACCGTGAAAGAGGAGCTGGGGTTTTGCTGCCTCCAAAATGGAATAACCCAGGAAAACAGCTCCGTTTCAGGAAGTGGGATCAACCTCTTTGACTTGGGGTGATTGAGGGAGTCAGGATCAGACTGTGAATGTGGAGAAGATGTTTTGCTGCCTCCAACATGGAATAATCCAGGAAACAGCTCCATTTCAGAAAGTGGGATTGGCCTCTTGGGGTGATTGAGGGAGTCTGATCCTGACTCCTGGGGCAATTTGGGGGAGTCAGGATCAGACTGTGAATGAGGAGCTGGGGTTTTGCTGCCTCCAAAACAGATTAATCCAGAAAACAGCTCCGTTTCAGCCAGTGGGGTCAGCCTCTTGGGGTGATTGAGGGAGTCAGGATCAGACTGTGAATGAGGAGCTGGGGTTTTGCTGCCTCCAAAACAGATTAATCCAGAAAACAGCTCCGTTTCAAAACCCCAAAAAAACCAAAACACCCCAGCCAGTGGGGTCAGCCTCTCGGGGTGATTGAGGGAGTCAACAACAAAACTGGGGCTTTGCTGCCTCCAAAACGAATAATCCAGAAACAGCTCGTTTCAGAAGTGGGATCAACCTCTTGAGATGATTGGGGGAGTTGGGATCAGACTGTGAATGAGGAGCTGGGGTTTTGCTGCCTCCAAAACGGGATAATCCAGAAAGCAGCTGTTTCAAGAAGCAGGATCGACCCCTTCCCAGCGACTCTGGGCGTTATCATTTGTGTGCTATCTCTCTCTTTGATAAGGTGCAGCCTTATCTGGCTCTGCCTTTAGAAAAGCGCAGCGCCTGTTAGTGATATTTATTTGTCTAATAAAACACAACATTTCCAGCTTGGACCTGTTCATTTGGATTTTACACTTCTGCTCCTTGCTCTCAGTTTCTATGGGAACCTGGGCTGTTACAGCAGTGGAGAATACAGAGATGAGGAGAACTCTTAGAAAACACAACTCCATTTCTCCCCTGAATTGCCGAGCACAAACACTCAGCTTAGAGCCAAATAAACTGGGAAGGGAACAATCAAGGCAGGAGAGTTGATAATCATCGAGTCCCTGCTTGCTGGAACATCTCAGTTATGCTTTTCTGCTTGGAAAATCCAGATGTGATGCTGAAAAGTTGGGTTTGGGGAGGAGATAACGGGTTGTGGTGCTTGGCTTTATGGCTATTTTAGTGCAGACTAGAAATTATATCAAACCCCTGTCTTTTTGGTGTAATTAATTACAGCTGATAAGGTGGAAATGTGGTTTGTGTAGAATTCTGTACATGAGAAACACACTGCAGGTCACCCATCCTTCAGGATCTGCTGCTTCTCTCAGTGGTAAATGCAGATGAGCTGAATTAATGAGCATGGAATAATTGGGAAAATGCCCTTAAGGACATTCCTTGCTGCACCACAATGTGAAGTCTGGATGAGGTGCTGGACTGAGGCTTGGGCTCAATGATCTGACAAGTCTTTTCCAACCTAAATGATTCTGTGCTGGCATTTCCACCTGACTTGGAGGGGCTGTGGGTGCAGTGCTCTGAATACAGAGTGTCAGCAAGGTGAAGATGAATTTCACATCTTCCAGCAGGTCTGGGTCTAAAAGCCAGCAGATTTGGGGAACCTGGTGAGGATATAAACAACAAAAAGGCTTTTGAGACAGTTGGTGCAGAGCTGTGGCTGCCCCTGGATCCCTGGCAGTGCCCAAGGCCAGGTTGGACACTGGGGCTTGGAGCAGCCTGGGACAGTGGAAGGTGTCCCTGCCATGGCAGGGACGGCACTGGATGGGCTATAAAGTCTGTTCCAAAGCATTCCATGATTCTGGGATTTCAACAGAGTCACTTGCTCAACACCAGCAGAGCCTCTGATGTTGGAGGCTCCAGGAAAAAAGGCTTTTTTCACAGCCCTTGGGCTGAAATTGGCTCATCCTTCCATCCCTGAATCCAGGGGAGGGGTTTGGAGCCCTGGCAGCTTTGGAAATACCACAGCTGCTGTCAAAAGGCCTCACACAGAAAGCCTCAAAACCCACTCTGCTAAAAAATAAACAGAGAACCACATATTTTGTGCCTTAATAAGCTAAAACACTGGCAGCTACTTAAAAAGGCAATTTTGCTTTAGTCCCGAGGGATGCAGACAGTCCTAATCCCCAGTATGGCTTACAAAGGAGCTCTGCCCCCCTGCCTTGCCTGGTGTTAATCAGGCTGAGGTGCCTGACAGAAAAATCTCCCAGAATGACATTTGTTCGGCACAGAGCTGAGCTCAGGCCTCCCCTGATTCGTTTTCAGGCAAAGGGAAGCTCATTTGAGAGCTCCACTGCTAATTCCAGGAAAGGAAGAAGGCATTAAGGCTCTGCTGGGAGTTTCAAGTGACAGCAGAGCCATTAGCGGAGGGGAAGTGCAGGAAGATGATCTTTATCAGAAACCACATGTTTGGCTGTGTAGTTCAACCCCAACAATCACTATTTACCCCCTGGTCAAGGATTGTTTTATTGCATTAAAAAGAAATGTTTGTGGGTCTCTCCATCCTCTCAGTGAGCAGCAGGTGGAGTTTGGGCATTAACTGAAGGTGCTGAGGGAGGCAGGAGTAAAAGCTGCTCGTGAAGGAAGAGATGATCCCCTCTGAAAATAGAAATGGGCTTTTGGAAGGGTTTTGTGTAGACCGAGCATGAGATGATGCTGGAGAAGGGAAGGCCTTTGGAAAGAGTCTCTCCATCTTTCTTGGGGAATCCCTTCAGGCTACAATGAGGTCAGCCCTGGTCTCTTCTCCAGGCTGAACAATCCCAGCTCTCCCAGCCTTTCCTCCCAGCAGAGCTGCTCCATCCCTCTGACCATCCTGGAGCCTCCTCTGGGCTCGCTCCAGCAGCTCAAATCCTTGCTGTGATCTGGGTTTTGTCTGGAACGCTCCCACAAAGGGCTCATCCTCTTGGGAGGGCCGAGGCTTCTGCTGGAAAAGCACGAGGAGGGTGGGTTTGGTGTGCAGCGTTCTGCCCCTCCCTGTAACACCTTTCCAGGAGCTCCCGAGGCTGCCAGAGTATTCCAGGGAATATCACCATGTTTCCTCTGCTTCTCCACGTGCTTCCTGTTCTCCTGAGGAGAAAAATGGGCCTTTGACCTGATCCCAGACATCCCCCAGGTGATCTGCCCTAGGGTAAATCTCCAGTGGATCTTCATTTTCCACATCAGGAAATGGGTCTGAAGAGATGAAGCAAATTCACCCGGATTAATAAAAACACCAGGCCTGACACCATCCTGCTCTCCCCCATCTTCAGGGAACAGCTGGCAGGGAAGGAGCCTGAGTGGGAAGAGCTTCACCTGCAGAATGATTTCCCCTGTAAGGCGCTAACATGGGGTCATCACAGCACAGAATTGGGCTGTAGAAACCAGGTACTGAAATGTGGAGAAGAGTTCTAGAGCAGGGTGTGTTCAGCATTGTCCCAGATATTAAACATTCAGACAGTCCAAAACCCCCTAGATTTTAGTGAAATAATGTCTCCCTTTACTAAATACATCCTGAAAATGCTGAACTGTGGGCAGTTTCCAGGCTGGAGAGTCCCAGCGTGCTCAGCCATGACTCCTGTGGGGCTGTAGTTTGTATAAAGCCAGGCTGTTTCCCTGCTCCTTCCCTGGTGATTCCTGACATTCCATCCTTCTTCTTGCCCATCAGCACTGAGCTGATGCTTGCCTGAGGCTGTCTTGAGGGCAATCATCATCCCAGAGCCTGGTTTTGGCATTAGAAGTTTGGGGTTTTTTTTTTCTATCTCATTTTCATTTCATCTTTATTGGAAAAGCACTGAGGTGCTTCTGCCAGGCCCTTCCCAAGGTCCTTCTGCAGCTCTTTCTGGTTCACTCTGTTTCTTCTCTGCTGCTCTGAGTGACTGAATGTGCACAGAAAACCTCCTAGGTACCTTTATCCATCTGAATTCTGACTCCATCAAGCAGCACCAACCCCAGCAGAGCACCCTCAGGGTCACAGGTGGTGTCCCTCTGCTCTCCAGAGCAGTTCTTTCTCCATGAGAAAACCTTTCCTGGCAGCTTCATGTCTTTAATGGCCTTTGCTGGGGAACATTCGGAGAGAACTTTTGGAAACCACATCAACTCTGTCGAGCAGATCAGCCTTTAGTGTGACCCCTTCAG
The DNA here is from genome assembly GCA_026261815.1 of Monarcha castaneiventris obscurior. NCBI lineage: Eukaryota > Metazoa > Chordata > Aves > Passeriformes > Monarchidae > Monarcha > Monarcha castaneiventris. The sequence goes on along the minus strand of JAMPIT010000104.1, from coordinate 327,690 downwards.
GAACCTCAGTATGCCCCTTTATGGGAGACAGTAAATCGATTTTATTCTGCTCTTGATGAGAGTTTTCACTTATAGAGATACAAATGATACAAGCCAGAGGTCCCCAGGTCAGCTCTGTGAGACTGTCACAGACTCACGGAGTTACTGAGGCTGGAAAAGCCCTCCCAGCCCATGGAGTCCCAGCTGTGCCCGATGCCCACCTTGTCCCCAGCCCAGAGCACTGAGTGCCACCTCCAGCCCTTCCTTGGACACCTCCAGGGATGGGCACTCCAAAGCTCCCTGGGCAGCCCCTGCCAAGGCCTGAGCACCCTTTCCATGGAGAAATTCCTGCTGCTGTCCAAGCTGAGCCTCCCCTGGCCCAGCCTGAGGCCGTTTCCCCTTGTCCTGTCCCTGTTCCCTGGGAGCAGAGCCCGACCCCCCCGGCTGCCCCCTCCTGTCAGGGACTTGTGCAGAGCCACAAGGTCCCCCCTGAGCCTCCTTTTCTCCAGGCTGAGCCCCTTTCCCAGCTCCCTCAGCCGCTCCTGGGGCTCCAGCCCCTTCCCAGCTCCGTTCCCTGCCCTGGGCACGCTCCAGCCCCTCCAGGGCTCTCTGGCCGGGAGGGCCCAGAACTGGACACAGCCCTCGAGGTCCCTCAGCAGGGCCAGCACAGGGACGGGCCCTGCCCTGGGCCTGTGGCCACCCCATGGCTGCCACAGCCCAGGGCCCATTGGCCTCCTGCCCCCTGGGCACCCCTGGGCTCCTGTCCAGCCGCTGGCACAGCACCCCCCGGGCCTTTCCCGACGGGTCCTTTTGTTATAAACGACCAGATCCGGAATGGATATGAGTTATTCAAATTTACTGAGAACGCAAAGAAAACGTTCGCAAAGCAAGAAGGGGCAGCGCTGGGGGCCGAGCTGGCTGCCAGAGGCTCGTTCCCGAAATGGCGGCTGGGCCCTTTCCAGCCCCGTGGCTGAGGCAGGGAACCGCGGCTGTTCCGTGGCCGCCCCTTGCCAACCTCCCGGGAGCCCGCGCCTCTCTGCCCTGAGGCCATCGGGGCCGCCTCGCTCACGGCTCTGCTCCTTCCATGGCGGCGCTGCCCAGCTCTGGCTGGCAGCAGCTCCCCACAGAACGGGCACTGTCACACAAACTCACCCAGCCCCCAAACCAACCTTGAACAATCAAAGCCACCCCGACAACATTAAACCTTTAACATGTATATTACACCCTTGATATTTCCACTAGATAATATCACAACACCCAACATTATAATCCCTAATATAACTTATAATTCATAATTAATAGAACATGTGGCAAAAGCCAACCTTCAAAAATCATCCATAACACTTTGCAGCCCCTGTGCCCCAGCCTGGAGCTGCAGGGCTTGGGGTGAGCCCAGGGCAGGAGCCGGCACTTGGCCTTGCTGAAGCTCAGCCCGTGGATCCAGCCTGTGCTGATCCCTCTGCAGAGCTCCCTGCCCTCCAGCACAGCCACACTCCCACCCAGAAATGTTTAAAAAAGTTTTGTTGCCTCCCGAGGAAGCAGTGAGGGTGTAAACCTGCTGCTCCGTGCAGATGTACGGAATTCCAGTGTATCTGTGCTACCTACAGGAAGGTTATGTCGGGGAATTGGGGCACCCTGGGGAGCTGCAGGGGCTGCAGGGAGGCAGAGGGGCACTGGGAGGGGAGGCATTGCTGGGGGGACAAACTAGGGACGCTGCAGTTGCTTGATGAAAATAATGGCGATGCTTTGAAAAAACGGAGCTGCTCCATAAAAGCAGGACAGGAGCCAAATGAGAGCGTGGAGGAGCACGCAGGTGTCCCCAGAGGCCAGGCCTTCCTAGAGCTGTTGGAGGGCGTGTGGCCATGAGCTGAAGGATCCTCTCTGGAAACGCGGGATATTCCTGCCCTCCAGTGGAAGCATGGGAAAGTGCTGGATAAAGGATGGGAACCTGCCAAGGATGCTGAGAAACCCTCAGGAAGCTCCTTGCTTTTGATCTGCTGTCTCCTGAGCTGCCCCTGGCGTTCTGTGCCGGAGCCCTCTGTCCCCTCTGTGTTCCCCATCCCAGACCTGCTGCTGTGCCTGTGTCCCATGGAATTTTCCAGAGCTCGGCACTGATCCAAGGGGATGGATGATGTGTGAGAGTGCAGTGCTGGGAATGTGGCTTGGAGGGGTTTTGGGGGAGCACTCATCCATGCAAGTTCAGCTCCTGGGATGGCACAAGCCCTTCTCCAGAGCGAGCTGCATGCATGGGAGGTGTTTTAGGAAATACTGTGCTCCACCAGAAAAGCAGGAATGACATTGAACTGCTGGGATGTGCATGGTTTGCTGCCTGGATTCCCCAAATGGGCCAGTTTGCATCCCTTTCCCAGGCAAGGAGTTCTCTGAGGTAAAAAACCCTGGGAGTTCAGGTGCTTTGCTTGGCTCCTTGTTTTCCTAATCCCTTCCTGATTAGCACAGGAAAATATTCCCATGTTGCCAGAGCACTTGGGAGTTTCTCCTGCGGTGAATTTCGGCACAGCAGCGAGAACTCTGCTTTTCCCTGGCTGCCATGTGTTAAATAAATAAATGCCTGATAAGAACTTCCTTTTATCTGGTCGGGACAAGCTGTGAGATCGAGCAGCTCCTGTCTCACCATGTCAGACACGAACAGCTTCCAGGGCAGCCTGGGAAACACAGCTCTGGGATCGGATGCTTTCAGACACTGCAAGGAGGGGCCTTGAGCTTCCCAGTCTATCCCAGTTTTGTGCAGATCTGTTGGAAGTGCCTCTGCATCCAGCTGGGTCCTGTGTCTGCCCGTGCCCTCCAGCAGGTGGCTGGAAGGGGGAGAGGAGCAAAGAGGTGATTATTGATTTATTGGTTTATTGATTGGGAGCCTTAGTCTCCAGCGATCTGGGACTCGGGCACGTCCTGCTGTTGATAGATTTGAGCATTCCGTGGTGGTTTCTCCTCCTGAATCTGCACAGCTGCTTCCCGTGGCACACCCTGACCTTTTCAACTTTGATCAGCTCCTGCCAGAGTTGTCTCTTGCCCTTGCACAGGATCCTGTCCAGATCCATCACTTCCCAGTCCCTTTCCCAACCTTACTCCTTAGCTTTTGAGGTGAGGGCAGCACAGGTGGATGGATGACCACCACCTGCTTATGCAGGATGTTTTTTCCCCTCACTGCATTCCTGCAGGATTTCCAGTGTAGGCATTACCTTGTCCCTCGGTGTCTTTAATTCCCTGTGCAGTTTTTCACCTCGGGCTTCTGTTTGCTGGTTTTGGTGATTTCATATCCTTGACCAGTGCTGTCATTTTTACTACTTCTCCCTGTTTTTCCAGTTCATCCCTGAAGATGTTGAGCAGGAAGGATCAGAGCGCTGCTGGCCTCCCTCCATTAGGAAAATGAGCAGTGCATTTCCTATTTTGCACTTTTTTTTGTTTTAATCAATGCACAGACCTTCCTTCTTAGATCACTTCTGTAAGAGCCTTTCAAACCTTGTCAGATGGCTTTAGGAAATCCAAGCCAACTGCATCCAGCAGATCTCTCCTCCCCATCTGCCTGGAGACTCCTTCAAAGAGCTCCAGTAGGCTCGGGAAGCGCCTTGGCTCTTCCCCAAAGAACTCAGATTTATCCGTGTGTCAAGTGCTTCTGTTAGGACAGATGTTGGGTTTAGGGGACTACAGGGCTCTGGATCCCATCAAAAAGCCACTTCCATCCTCGGGGTCACACAGAAGTGCTGGGGGAGGCCCATCTGGTCCCTTGGTGGATGCGGGTCCCCTCCTGACACTTCTGTGGGGTTCCCCTGGAGCTTCCATGGAAAGGAAAATGTGCTGGGAGGGTCTCCCCAAGACCTTCCACGTTGAGCCCAGGGGTAAAAAGGGCACTGAGCTTCTCTCACATGGCTTTGTTCTCCTCGGTGGGCTCTTTCCAGAGGGTCTCTGTAGGGTCTCTACAGCCCATGGTCAGGCTCGTGCTGTAGCTGTGGTCAGGAAGGGTTTATTATTTGGTTTGAAGCCTTTTGAAGTTGTTATTTGCATTTTTTTTCTGTCTTATGGTGTTTTTCCTTTCAACTGGACCGGATTTGATTCTTTTTTCTTTCCTCTTTCTTGATTTGTTTGAAACAACTTCGTATTTGAAGGGTGCTCTTGCTTTTAATGTCCCAGCTCATGCTGCCGCTCAGCTGCTCCAAATTCCTGCCAGCCTCTCCTAGATCCACGCTGGGTGTGTTTGCTGTGCCCAGATCCCCACGTGCCACTGCTGAGATTTCATTCTCCTCCTCAGCTCTTTCAGCTGCTCTTTGAATTCCCTTTTGGGGACTTTTGAAGTGGTGCTTTTCTATGAAAGCTCTCTCTGGCAGTGGTGGATCTCAGCACATTGTGGTTTTTCTCTTACAAGGAGGTTCTTCCAAGGGTAGGACTTTGAACTGGGCCTGGCTTATCTTTTCTGATCTATCATGTGGCTGTGGCTGCCCCTGGATCCCTGGCAGTGCCCAAGGCCAGGCTGGACATTGGGGCTTGGAGCAGCCTGGGACAGTGGGAGGTGTCCCTGCCCATGGCAGGGGTGGCACTGGGTGGGCTTTGAGGTCCCTTCCTGCCCAAACCAGTGTGGGATTCCATGAAGATGCCCCTCAGCAGCCCTTGGAGAAGGAACACAAGTTCTCTCAGGGTAGATCCATGCCTCTTGGCAGCTGCCAAGCTGGAAACCAGCTCACATTTTTTTCCCAGAGGATTTGGGCTGTTGGAGAGAAGAACTGAGGCAAAATGCCGACAAAGTTGTCTGAAACCCCCGGGACTTGAACAAATTCACAGTAGGTGGTGAACACAGCGAGTTGGACAAATAAATGTGTCTGACATCATTAATTTATTGATCTGTTCCCCACATTCCTTAAAAAATTGAAGAGGAGAAAGCTGCAACCGAATCCTTTGGACGTGAGCATCGCCGTTGCCATGGGGACCTTTCTCCTGCAGGTCCTGCCTGGAGGCTGGAGGCAAAGGGGCTCTTTGGTGTCAGTGTGCTCAGCTGAGCCCCTTTGGGGGTGCTGGGATCTAATGAGCACTTTGCAATTAGCTGGGGCCATTTCGTAGAGCAGAGCTGGGATTGGAGCAATTTCAGGCTGCAGTTAGGCTGAGCTTTCCTTGAGATCATGTCTGGCTTCCCACGGGTGGAACATGGCTCTTCCCTGATGAATCCCAACAACTTCCCTTAAAATACCTTTGGTGGTGTTCAATCCTTGGCACCCAGCTTGGTAGCTGGGATTTATTGCCCTTGCAGAGTTCATTTGGAATTTTAATGCACAATTCTTGGTTTCGACAGTATTCACATGGGTTCTCCTGGGTGTTTTCCAAAGGAAAAAATCCCCAAGGGATCTGTAGGTATTGCCTCTGAAGTCAGTCAGAAAAGCGAAAGGAAAAACCCTTGATGCCTTATTTTCCAAAGAGATTTTATTGCCTACAGATCCAAACTGTTGGATCCAGGAGGATGAGGAGATAAATGAGGAGAAAAGAGGGAATTCAGGGAATTGTCTCCTTCCTGACCAAAATACTATTTTCTTTTTTCCTTCTAAGTTATTCAAGGGCATTAAAGATCACTTTGGGAAGTTTCTTTTTCACTGACTTTGTCCCAACCATGCCCAAAACGCAGCTGATTCAGCTGCTCAGTCTGGGGGTTTAAACTCTAGTTTGCCCCAGGAATCCATGATTTGAATCTGAATTATTTGGCTGTCGACAAATAACACCTTCCTGCTTTTCCATTCTGTAGCAGATGTTCTTTTCATTGGAATGAAATGAGGTTGCCAAGGTCTTAGCACAGCGTTTGAGGTGCCATCAGAGGTCTTCTGCTCTTCCTTAGGATTTTGTTCAGCCTGGAATTCCAGGTTGTGCTGGGCCAGGATAGAATGTGATATGAGGCATTTCTTCAGTGTCCAGCTAAAATCATCCAGAGTTAAAACAAGAGAGCAGGAGAAAGGGAGGGGAAAGAGAAGGAACAACCCCCATCCTTAAGCAATATCCTTTAACACTGCACAGAACAGGAAACTCCACCAGAGGAAGGAATACTCCACATCCTCCCTCCGCCCCTTTTAATTAAAATGGATTCAGATCTGGGGTTTGTAATCAGACTGTTCTGTAGGGTGTCGTGTTTGAACTATTTCAGGACATTTTGGCACGAGGAATATTACAAATGTCGTTTTACCCAGAGCTGAATCCAGCACTTCCCAGAGAAGGAGGTGGGGAGAGTCCTGTGGGAAGCTCAAGGAGTTCAAGGAGGACCACGTGCATCTGGAAAACAAATACACATTTCCATGGTGACCTCCCTGTGACTTCCAGAGAAAACCAGGGAGTGTGTTCCCTAAAACCCCTGCTTGTGCTCTGCTGAGAGCACTCAGGCTCAGATCTGTACAGAGTTCCCACCAGCTGGCATTTTCCATCCCGGTGTGTTTGGCTCTCCCACCAAAAGCGTGGCTTTTTCCTGGCACATCAGCATCGTGTGGATGTGTCATGGACAATTCCTCCATGTGGGTGCTGGAATTGGGGAGCGAAGGGTTGGGATTTTGGGAGCTCAGACCCCTGGGCGCCATAGTGAGCTTTAAAGGGAGCGATGCACTTCCCAGTTACCAGAGGAGAGGATCCCACAGGAATACCTGGGAAAAAAGGGTGAGGTTTGCATCTGAAGGGGTTTGCTCCCACTGCAGGGTGGGAGGCATTGGACCCAGCAGCACAAGGTGTTTAATGAGGTATCCCCAATCTCCTGGCACGTTCAGGGCTTCCACAATACTCACTTCAAAAAATCCAGGCTTCTCAAAGAGCCTGGAGCAGGAGAAGCACTTTCTGAGCTGCCTTGGCTGCATTTGGGTGTGTTCAGTTACAATTCTGGGTGAGATCTGTGCAACATCCAAGCCTTCAAAGCCCCAGAATTCCAACAAAGCTTTGTTTAACTACTGAACCAACCTGGGATGAGCCCAGCTTGCTCCAGCAGCACAATATCGTGTTTGTGGTGCCGAGCTCTCACTGAAAAGTGGTTTGCTTTTAAAAAAGGGGAGGGGACAAATGAATCTGTCAGGTTTTTAACCCTCTTTTTAATTTCAGATCTCCCTCCCTTTCCAGAGGAAGTTAGAGATGTTGTGGCTTGAACGTCTCCAAGCTCCATTTCTGTAAGAAAATCTAAAGCAGGGGGTGTGCAATTTTCTCCTGAAGTGAAAGGTTGAGAGCTCAGGTGCTGGGGCATCCAAGAGAAATTCCCAGGCCTGAAAACACGGCCTCAAAAAGAAATCCAGCCTTTATTTTCCATGCAATGGTCCCTGCAGCTGAAGCTTCAAACCCAGCGGCACCACCAGCACATCGCTTTTAAAAATCCCAAGGAAAAGGCTCCTGCTTTGGATTTTGGAAGGTGTCAGATGTGGAAGGCAGTGGGAGGAGCAGCTAAATCAGGAGTTCAAGCCACCTCAGGAGGATGGGCTGAGGAATCCTGACCTAAGGAATACCTGGGTTATTATTCCCATATGTTCGCCCTGCATCCATCTACAGATCCATCCTTCCACTCTTCCACTGGGGTTTGCAATTATAAAACATCGAGAGCAGCAGATGAGTTTGATGTTCTCCTTCTCGGTCTTCCTTGGGGCAGGGCAGCAAATCCTCCTCTGGGGGTAAATCCTCTCTGAGCAGCCAGCATCAGTGGGTGACATCCATCCTGCCCTGGGCTGGCTCAGCATTAGGGTGGCTAAAGCCAGGCAGGGTTATCGATGGAGACATCCTGGAATAATTTTGGGTTCTGAATTTGTGAGCGAGCTCAGAAGTGGCAGAATTGTGACAGAGCTGGGAGTGAATTCAGCTGTTCTGTCACGTTTGTGATGGGCAGGAAAACAGGCAAAGAGCTGGGCTTTTCCTCAGAATCGTTGTCCTTCCCAAGGGCAGCTTTTCCTGAAAGGGTCTTTGGGAAGTTCCCAGGGGCATTGTGCAACAGGAGGGAGATGGACACGTGGTGCCCAGAGGAAGGAGCACAGAGGCCTTTCCCACATGTCCACTCCCTGCTCTCACTGCCTGCTCTGCCCCAGGGGAATTTTGGGGCAAACACCCCCCTTCCAGCTAATCCATGGAGAGCTGGGAGTGCTCAGATCCTGGAGAGGTCTGGAGAGCAGGTTTGGCCTTCCCCAGCAGGGTTGGTTTCATGCCCTGGTTATTTTTTCCTGCTGCAAAGGTTTGTCAAGGAGCATCTACCCCCAGCAGTCCTGACCTCATGATTGATATCTGCAGGGAATGCTGGGTAAGGGTTAGCACATGGGATGGGACCTCTGAGAGGACCAGTGGCCACACACCATGAAGAAACAGGGATTTGCTCTCAGTGCCTGCCAGGAATTTGCTTTCAGGCATTCCCAGGTTCTGGATCCCGCTGGTCCTGTCGATGCCCCGTGGCTGTTCCCTGCCTGAGCCCCCTCAAACAGGGTACAGCTGAAGCTCAGCATCTCACGTGGGCACCACACAAGGTGCTTCTGATTTCCCTTTCTCCCATTCTTAGATTCCCCCTTGCCCCAAATCCCTGGGGAACACGTGATCCTGAGCTTTCGGGAGTCGTCGGAACCGGTGGGGAAGGCAAGGCATGGCAGCCCTGCCACCATTTGCTGCTCTTCCTGACATCACTTTCACCTCTGAAGCCTGCTGGTGCCAGGAATTCCAGCCATGTCCCTTTGGAACTGCACCTCTCTTCACTCAACAGCACGAATCCAATCTAGGGAGCTTTCCATGATTTCAGGGTACCAGGCAGGCTGGGTCCATGGGTAGACCAGACCCAGGTGGGTCATTCCATGCCAGCCAGAATATGGACAGTCAGATGGGGGGAAAGAACAGTCACAGAACTGGAGATTTGGGGGAATTTTTCCTTTCTTTTACACAGATTTTTTTAAGTGCCCCATCAGCCAAAGCAGCATTTAATAAGAAATAAATTGTGGTTGCCCCCCATCCTTGCAAGTGTTCAAGAAAGGGTTGGGAGCAACATGGTGACGTGGAAGGTGGTTGGAACAACATGGTCATGAAGGTCCTTTCCAAGACAAACTACTCCATGATTCCCTGACCCCTTCAGAATCTTGCTGTATCTTAAGAACCATGAGGAGAGGACTTGCAGTGGGCACAGAAATAAGGTTTAGTTTTGGCAAGTATTTCCCTCCCCACCCCACCTGTGGATCTCAGGCTCATTTCCCCTGTGTCTCCTTGCAGGCTGGCTCTGATCTCACCATCCAGGTGCTGCTGCTCCACTTTTCTCAGTTTTTATGGACATTCCATATTTCCTTCTCCAGAAATGCATCTCCTCAGTGATGCATGAGGTAGTGACCAGGCTGCCCAAAAAACCAAATAAAAGGCTGCTTGTTTAACAAAGCCAGTATCTGTCAGTGGGGAAGGCTCCCAAATTCTGGGTTTATCCCCCCAAACAGGTGGCATTTGCTCAAATCAGGGCGGTTGGTTCCCATTTGGTTGCAGTTCCTGGCTGGCTGGCAGCCTGCAGGTGGAGAGGAGCCAAGTTTTCTCTGGAGATGACAGTTTGCTAACAGATGTCTGATGTTTCCCAACACACTTAGGATGGGAATCAGGAGCTACTTCAGCTGAGCTGAGCAGTTGGGTAATTGCAAACCTTTGCTCCTCACATGTTCTCGTTGATCAGCTGCCTGGGTAACAGGATTATTTCAATTTTTTGGTCGTCGTTCATAGTTTTAGGAGGCAAAGCTTGAAATACCTCTCAGACTAATCATCGTCCTGGGAGGCAGTGGCTCATTTAAATGGGGGGAAACCTCCAGCCATGCAAGGAGCCACAGGATTTCCTCTCCCCTTGGGCACAGCATTGCCCAAACACTTGGGCTGTGGCTCCTGCTCTGCCATTTCAAAGGATTGGGGTGCTGGAAGATAGAATTTCCTCCCGAGCCCCCTGATTACTCTGGTGTCTTGTGCATGGTGCCTGTCCCTGCCAAAGGGGAGGCTGAGGCCAGGCAGCTCCTCAGGAGCAGGGGGTTTATTTGGAGGCAGGGAAAGGAGTGGTGTTCCCAAGCCCCAGCTCTTCCAGAGGAGATTTCAGGAGGTTTCTGCCATTCAGATTCCCAGGAAACCTTGGAGAAGAGCTTGGAGGCTCTTCAGGATGCTCCTGCCTAACTCAGAGCTGAATGTCTCCCGTGCTGCTCTCTGAGGTCCCACCCTGCTGTCAGCTGCAGGAGCGGGCTGTGAGCTCTGTCAGGCCTGGGCTGCTTCAGTAGGACACAAAACCCTTCTTCAATAAGCAAAAAGTCCCATTAGGAGCACACTGGGAGTTGATTCCTGGTGTCCCACAAGGCTCCTGTGAAAAGTTCAGCCTTCATTTGAAGAGCTCTTTATTAACGAACAGACTTTTCCTTGCTTTTGGATCACACATTCCCTGTATCTTTTCTTACTGTGCTTGGTTTCTTCCAGCTATGATTTTCCAGGCATTTTGACATGGGATGAGCAGCCCAATTACCAAAATACCCAGGGAGGGGCTCTTTCTTAATTACAGCTGATTCAACTGGAGACAAACAAGCCCAGAAATCCTAGTGCAGAAGTCCAGGCCTTGTGCCTGCACAGCTCCAGTGCGGCACTGACCGTGCCTGTGATGCCACTTCTGCTTCTAAGGTGTCTGCCCAGCACACCTCCCATCCATTAATTCGGGAATATGAGCTCTTCCAGAGGTCAGAAAAGCATTTGATTTTTTGGAAAGTCTCCAAGCACTGGCATGAAGGTGGGATTTGCAATAAAACTGCCTTTCTGGTTAAAGAGGAGTGGCATGAGTGGCATCTCCACAGTGGAGAAAAGCACCGTGCCCTGGCACAGGTGGATTTGTCCCACACAGGGATGAGTTATTCCCACCTCGTCCTGCACAAGTGGGGTCAGACTGTCCCTACCCACATCCCACCTCTGTTCTATGGAACTCCTGCCCTGAGCACATTGTCCACAGAGGCTCTGGGCTCTCCTCCCTGGGGCTGTTGCAGAGCTGTGTGCACACAGTGCTGTGCCCTGTGCTCTGGGATGGCCCTGCTGGAGCAGGGAGGTGCCACCAGGAGTGAATCCCTTCAGCCTGAGCCATCCTGTGAATATCCCAAACATTCCCGACTGTCGCAGATTCTTTATCCTGATCCAGAACTGAACGTTTTCCTACAGAAAAATACTAATATTTCAACTTCTGTATTCCTTGGCACTGCCCTCCCAGTGCCTTGGAAGGCTCTCTTTGCTTTGGGAGGGAATAAAATCAAACATCACAGATGTTTTTCACCATCGTTCTGTCCAGAGAGGAGCTCCCGCTGCAAAACCTTGGGAGCTTCCGTTCAGGGAGCAGCACGCTTGGCTTCAGGAGTTTGGAAGGAATTCTGAACTTCATGATGAGGATCATACCCCCCATTTCCGATTTAGTTTGGGAATATTTGTATTTTAACCTTTTTATTGAAGATATTTATCCTCCAGCTTAGCAGGTTTGAAATGCAGAATGACTTAAGTTATAGGAATTTGGTGTTTAAATGGACTTGGACTTTTGTAGCTGGGAATAAAGCAGAATTCCAGTGTGGCTGTTGTTGGTGGGCACGGGAAGGGCTTGTTTGCCTGATTTTACCTTTACCTGTGGTTTGGTTTCACTGCATATTTTTGGCATTTCTTTTGGGGTTTCGAGGCTTGTTGCACTGTATTTAGGAAAAACACATCCAGTGTGTCCCATCTGCTCTGCTGCACTTGTATGTGCTCACTCCATCCAAGGAGTCTGGCAGAGGCAATTAGCCAAGGGATTTCCAAAAGTGATCCCAAGAATGCGGCAAGGATTTTTCTAAGCAAAATAATCCAGTTTTTTATCGTGTTCCAACACAAATCTGGAAGATTTCAGCTTCCTGGTCCAGGAAGGTGTCCCTGCCCATGGCAGGGAGGTTGAAATCAGATGGTCTTGAAGGTCCCTTCCAACCCAAACCATTGTGTGACCCTGGCCCTGAAATTTGCCATCTGTTTGTGTGTTGGCAGGGAATTTTCCAGGCTGGGATTTCATCTTCCTGGCAATTAGAAATCATTCAAGGTATTTAACTGCTCTGTACATTCATCGTGAGCTGAGAGGCACTCACTGCTCTGTCAGCCCCGAAATGATGGCTCTGCTGTGCTGTGAAAGGGGGCATTGAAATCCTTTTTTAGCACCAGCTCAGCGTTCACCTCGTGATGAGCATGGAAGGATCAATAAGCAGCTGTGGCACACAAGGTTATCCCAAGTTCCCAGCGGGCTCTGTGCTCACTGGGTTCCAAAGTCAGATGCATCAGGAGCAAGGTCACCCACGGGATCTGGTGACAGCATAGAAAACAAAGCAGAGCTGAGATCATTTGTTGACAGCACCTCCTGAGAGAGAGTTGTGCTTTATTGCCTCAGATTTGGGGCTTCGTCATGTGACCTCTCACGCTGCCGGACTCCTCTTTGGAGTTTTCACTTGGAAAATGATGGAGTTTTGCTCTTTCTCCCCCATTGTGGTTGAGGTTTTAAATAGGCCAGAGGAGGTGCTCTGAAGGGAATCTGCCAGTAAATCAGTTCATGCTGTTAATGAAATAATCAGGGGGGAATGTCCCAAAGCTGGGCGGGTGGGTGTGGGAGTGGGATGGGGGCTCCTCTTCCCACTGCTGTCACCCTGCACGAGTGAAGCCCCCAGTGATCCTGCTCTGTCTGTTAATTGCAAGCTATTCCAGCTAAAATGAAGCCCTGCACACCGAGCCAGCTGCTCCTGCACCTTCCAGGCCTCCCTCCATGAATCCAGCCAGCTCTTTATTCCCATAAAGTCACCAGCAGCCAAAGGTCGGACACGCGCGGGGCCTCTCCGGCAGCCGAATGTCACATTTGATGGAGGGGGTGGATCCTGCTCATCCATTTCCCCTCCGAGCCTTTCTAAAAATACCCTAAACCTTAACAAGAAGCTATTTTGGGGGGATCATGGTCATGGATAGGCATGGGAAGCTGATTCTGGCAGGCTTGCCTGGGTTGGATTTGCGTGCTCCATACTCAGAGGCTTGGTGTTGCGGGACGGTTGGACTTGGGAAAAACAGAGAGCATCGGGATTTTGGGACCTCCTGGCTTGGGATGTCTGCTCTGAGTGAGTTTAGAGGAGGAGAACAAGCGAAGATATCCTTTTGGGAATGTTGATCTGTGACTGAAGTCATTCACTTCGGGCATTTGCAGTTTATCAGATCTGATTTCATAAAACCTGCCTGGGATTTCTCTCCAGGGACCTTTAGTGATCCTGCCACTTCCAATAAACATTTATAGAAACTGCTGCCAGTCTGTGGATAAGAGAAACTCCTAGGAGAGACTTTTACCTTCCAAAAATCCTTAAAGACACCAAAATATTTTTTACAAAACCCCACACAGGAGAAGATGGATAGAAAATTCCCAGCTGTAGCCTCGGGAGCTGGATTGCAGCACCAGGCGTTGGCTTTGCACCCTCAGTAGGGATGGTTGCTATTCCCCCTTGGAAAACCGGAGCCCTGCTGGGATTGGGAGCAGCAGAATGCTGAGCTAAAAGCAGATTTTGAGAGCTCAGATGGAAGTGCAGCAGGTAAAGGCTGGGCCAGGCTCCCGCAGCTCGGGAGCGGCGGCGCGCACTGCTCAGGTTTGCACCTCTAAGAAATTTCCGTTTTTTCGCCTCAAAACCTCCAGATACGAAGCCGAAGCTGCCTTCTTTGCCAACCTGAAACTGTCGGATTTCAACATCATCGACACCCTGGGAGTCGGAGGGTTCGGGAGAGTGGAGCTGGTAGGTGACCTCTTCTTCTTTGTGTGACACCTTAAACAAGTGCTGCGTTACAGGCTTCATTTTCTGTGGTATTACACCCCCATAACCCCAAGAGAAGGGATGTGGTGGGATTAGATAGCGAAGAAAGCTGATTTACACTTCCTGAGACATGAAAAAGGTACCAGTAAATGCTTTGCAGTGGCCAAGAGGGATTTATGCCCTAAGCTGGGACAGGAGCACATATCTCCTCTCTCTTAAGTGGTTTATGGCATTGATTTATGGCCTTTTAAAAACAACCTGGAGAACTGGGTGGCCGGAGGGTGCTGGGATTGGAAGAGCAACCTAAAATCTTATTTAACCAAATCCAGAGTGACAGTAGAAAGCCTCTCCTACACATTTTTTATTCAGGCCTAGAGTGGTTCCACTTGGTTGTCCTTAAAGCTGAACATTCAGCACCTGAGCTGTGACAATACATCCCAAAGAGGGATTTCTTTTTTTGTGCACAATTGTAGAGAAAAGCCAAAATCCGAGCCTGCTTTTGGCGCTGCTTGGCTTTGGAGCTCTGTGGTCTCCTTTAAAGCAGAGCCTGAGCAGGGGGTGACCCCTTTGTAACACCATGGCAACACAAAACCTTGGAGTAGGAAGGGGGAGTTGGGTTACACCATGGAGGAGCTCCGGACACCGGACACTCCTGCACTACGTTAGGAACTCCTGCAAGCCCGGGCAGAGTGGGAGCAGAGTTACTGTTGCCACCACAAAACCTCAGGGAGGTCTCCACCCCGTGACCCTGTGGGAGCCAAAGGCAGCTGGCGATGGAAAAGGGGCAGAACGAGGCGTTCTGGTGATTATTTGTGATGTAAGGAGTACATTTGGGGTGCAAAGCTCAACTCGCCCTTCCCTGTGGTTCATTTCTGGCTTTTCCTGTATGGATGTGAAATCCTGTGGAGCAGAGAGCAACTGTGAGAATGCTGATCCTTCCTGGGGCTGGGGGTTTCATTTATTGTTATTTTGTTTCCTCTTCAGCTGTTGTTCACCAACAGCCTGGGAAGGATTCCCTCACTGGTGGGAAGGAGGTCCCTTCCCTGCTCCTGTTGCAGTCGTTGCTATGGATCCTTTAGAGCAGGAGCTTGTGCTCAACCTCTCTTTTGAAGTCCCTCCATCCTGTCCTGACCAGAGATCTGTCTCCTAAATTAACATCACCGCTGGCTTCTCCACCCTGGAGTGAGGAACCCACTGGCTTGGGGCTTGGTTTGAGCCTTGGGAAGGTTTTGGGTTCATTTTTAAGGCTTTTGACACCTCGGGGTGTTCCAGGGGAGGTGCACGGGTTTGTCTCCATGAGGGGTTTCTGGTGAGACCCTCAAACCACAGCGTGGCCTCTGCCTGTGGCAGCTTTAAGGTGACAAAAACCACCCTGGTGATGCACGACCCTGGCCCAGCTGAGAGGAAGAGCAGGAGCTGCTCTGTCCCTTCGAGGTGTCAGCTCAAGGAAAAATGATCCATTCTGAGCCAGTGTTTACATCTTAGAAGCCTCCAAGAAGCCCTGGAACCACCTGGGGTAGGAAAATCACTCCCATCACCTTCTGGAGGTTTTCTTCAGGAGTGAGTGCCCCTCTCCTGAGCAGGAAAATGCTGGATGAGCTCATTTTTTGTAGCTCTTAACTGACACTGAATCGCACACAGATAAAACACGTTTAAAAGTGCGGCTCAACACACCAGATTTTGTTATTTTTCTTTAAAATTTTGTTACAAAGCCAAGAAAATATTCCTTTTGTCTACACGGAGCCTGGAATTGCTGCCTCATGCTTCCACCTCCTCCATGAAAAATATGGTTCATTATTCAGGGCTAAAAATGTAAAATATATTGGAGGACTCGGCTCTTTTATTGCCTGCATATGGAAGTGCAGGAATGTTCCTGGGAAACATTGGCAGGTTTTGTGCTTTCCAGGAGTAAAAGGGATCAAAGATGTGAGGGACATGGCAAGGAAAAGGAATTTTAGAGCTTTGGGCACAGAGCCCCAGGACGTCACTGCTGGAGAGGGCAACTGGTGGTGGCTGGGGGGAAACTGGAGTGGCCCAGCTGGGGTTGGGGTTGGCCAAGAAGGAATAACATTCCCATTGGATGTGGTTTTCAGACACCTCTGGGAATGCTGGTGGCTTGGAGAGGTCTCCCTTTCCATGCATCCATGCACAGGGATGTGGCTTTTGGGTCAGACAGCCTAAAATATAAATTATTTTCAATCCCACGGATGTTCCACGTGGAAATCCCCTTTTGTCTTGCTTTTCCAGGTAGTTTTGTTTTCTGTATCTCAGGAAAAAATTCCAAAGTGTTGGAATTCGTGGTGCTTGCTCGGTTTTTTGGTGGCTCCCCAGTGCCCAGTGCCTCTTCCAACATCCTTATGGATGCTCCTCTTCATCCAAACTGGGCTATAGAATCGACTTTTATCCAGGTTTTTCTTGAGAGATAAGCCAGCCAGGGCTGGAGAAACCACAGCAAACAGCAGGAGCAGACTTTTTGGGATGCATCCACTCCTTTTCACAGCTCAGCCTCCCTGCCTGGTGTCAGCTGAGCATCTTCTGCTCTGGGATCCAGGATTAACTGCAGGAAAATAGGAATTTCCAGTGCCAGATAGGGAAGGTCGCCTCATGTGACAGGGGACAGGGATGGAGGGCAGGTGTCCCCAGCCCTCAGAAATCATCTCTGCTGCCCTTAATTGCTCCTGGCTTTGTTCTTGAATTTCCTTTTCACTCAAGTACTGTGCTCCTGATCATCCACCCCAGGTCAGTTCTTCTGGGTTTAAATCAAGATTATTTTTGACAGCTCCGCAATAAATACATTGGAGTAGCTGAATATCTGGGATTGAAGTAATTTTTTCCATGAAATTGTTTCCTGTAGGTGAAGGCTGAGCACAGGGAGACTAAAAATCAGCTCCTTGCCTTCTGCACTCCTTCTGGCTTGGGGGTGGCCCCAAAAAGCAAAATGCCTTTGCTGTGTGGAGATTTAATAAAGACACAAATGAAAACGGGCACATAAAACATTCCAGCCGTGTTTTATGGGCTCTGGACAAAGTGGACACAATGGAATTTTTTGGCTTTATTTGTGTTTAAAGAGAAATCTGGCCCCAGCTTTTGAAGTGCAATTAAATCTCTTCCAGCCTCCAGGCTGTTTTATAAACAAAGCCATTAGTGAATTAATTAGATAACGAGGCAAAAACTGCTGCAATTGTCTTCTGATAGCCTGACAGATGCAGAATCCAGATATTTATTGGTGGAAATTTCCAACTGTGTCCGATTTCCAATTCCCAAGTGACCTGTTCGTCCCAGCTACTGCAAAGTTCTTCATTAGAAAGATCATTTTTCTCTTGGAAATCGCCTAATTTTTGGGTTTAATCGTCAGGAATTGCCTCAGGCTGGGCCAGGGGAGGCTCAGCTTGGACAGCAGCAGGAATTTCTCCATGGAAAGGCTGCTCAGGCCTTGGCAGGGGCTGCCCAGGGAGCTTTGGAGTGCCCATGCCTGGAGGTGTCCAAGGAAGGGCTGGAGGTGGCACTCAGTGCTCTGGGCTGGGGACAAGGTGGGCATTGACTGGGCACAGCTTGGACTCCATGGGCTGGGAGGGCTTTTCCAGCCTCAGGGATCCTGGGATTCTATGAATTCTTTGGCTTTTGAAAGAATGGATCTTTTGGGTGCCATCAAGGGGAAGATTTGGGGATTTCACTGAGGGATTTGAGATCAGGATCACCTGAGGAAATCCCAAACCCATCTGACAATGTCACTCCTCCTTCCAAGCTCAGCGAAATTCTGATTGGGATGATCTGACCCTTTATTTTCCACCCCTCCCCAGCATTTGCAGCATATTCCCTTCTGCAGCCTGTGCAGGATGTTTCATGTTATCACACAGCCAGTGGGGCTGGGCCACTGCAGAGCCACATCTAATTCCCCCTGGCTTTTGAGCTCCTCTTGGAGCTAAACACATCCTTTGGAGGTGGAAACTCATCCTGGGGCGTGTCTGTTCATGGGAACGGTCTTGGCAAAGCTGGGAATGATGGGATGTGCTCAGAGCCCATCAAAGCTGGGAATGATGGGATGTGCTTGGAGCCCCTCCAAAGCTGGGAATGATGGGATGTGTTTGGAGCCCCTCTAAAGCTGGGAATGATGGGATGTGTTTGGAGCCCATCAAAGCTGGGAATGATGGGATGTGTTTGGAGCCCCTCTAAAGCTGGGAATGATGGGATGTGTTTGGAGCCCATCAAAGCTGGGCAGAGGCTTCAGCTCCGGTTGGAGGCAGGAATTAAACATAAAAATAGATTTTATATTTCCAACAAATCCGAACTGGGAGGCAGAGCAGGATCATGTGTTGGATCATTGGAGTTTAGCTCCATTTGGTATTTCCAAGAGCCCACAGCAGTGAGTTTTTCCATTTTTCACATATTTTAGCCATAGAATCCTTCTTTCTCAATTTACTTTTTCTTGGAATGGTTTTGTGCATGAAACCCTTGACATTCCTCCCTGCTTTTTAGCCTTTTGCTCCCAGACATTTCTGAAAAATCCTATTTACCGCTGGGCTTTATAGGAAGACAGAAATTTTAATATATTTTAATTTATTTGCCCAATATTTGCCCTTTCCTCATAAAAAACTTGGCTGTGTTTGTTGTCAAGCAACAAAAATCAGTTTTCAGTGCAGGGATCAGGATGTGGAATTGAAGGGGTTTAGCACAGATGAGTATTTGATTAAAAATTGTTAAATTTGCCTTTTTTAGTGAATATTTAGTGTATAATTTTGCAAATTGTTCTCCTGTAGAGTCCCACAGTGCTCCAGTTGGCATAGGAAATTTAGTGCTTTCCCAACCAGTGGAATCTGGACTTTTCCAAAGAAAATAAGATCACTGTCATGGGCAGTTTCCACCCTGCTGCCCACTTGGAATTAATTCTTGATTCATCCTTCCAAATCCAGCCTATGCTGGATCTTGTAGACTTCATTTTTACTCCATGATTTTTCTTTCCTTCTTCGCATAAAATCCCAGAATCCCAGGATGGTTTGGCTTGGAAGGGACCCCAAAGCCCACCCAGTGCCACTCCTGCCATGGCAGGGACACCTTCCACTGTCCCAGGCTGCTCCAAGCCCCAATGTCCAGCCTGGCCTTGGGCACTGCCAGGGATCCAGGGGCAGCCACAACCACCCCGAGCCATGTATTAAGTGGGGTTTATTTAAGTCTTGACTTATTCTCCAGCCTAAGCCAGCACAGCCTGTTCTGTAGCCAGCCCTAAATTAATGTTGGGCTTGAGGTAGGAAGTGGGAATCTAATTCAGATATGCAAATTATCATTGGTCTCTGAATTTGGGTCAGGAGAGAGGCTGAGTCTGGCCTTAAAGAGATCTGGAAAGTCCCCTAAAAACCTAATCATAGATAATTGGGGTTGGAAAATCCCTCCCAGCCCATGGAGTCCAAGCTGTGCCCAATGCCCACCTTGTCCCCAGCCCAGAGCACTGAGTGCCACCTCCAGCCCTTCCTTGGACACCTCCAGGGATGGGCACTCCAAAGCTCCCTGGGCAGCCCCTGCCAAGGCCTGAGCTGCCTTTCCATGCAGAAATTCCTGCTGCTGTCCAAGCTGAGCCTCCCCTGGCCCAGCCTGAGGCCGTTTCCCCTTGTCCTGTCCCTGTTCCCTGGGAGCAGAGCCCGACCCCCCCCGGCTGATTGTGGGGAATTCTCTTCCATCCTGGGACAAGAGGAATCCATTCCGAGGGAAAAGCAGGCTGTGCCCTCTCCTGGGGCAGGAGCAGTCACAGCTCTGTGAGTGCAGCAGTTCAGCTGTCGGGATCAGCAGAGCTCAGCTTGCAAACGCTGCTCTCAGCAGCAGCTGCTGCTATTTTTGTTGGTCCCACCGGATCGAGCTGGGAAACAGGGAAAATGCAGGAGCTTGGGAATGCCCAGCGAGCTGGAGCACTTGGAATTCAGCTCCCAAATGCTGTTGAGTCAGTTCTTATTTAATGTGATCAGGAAATACCCACATTTCACCAGTGTGGATTTCTGGCTCCTTTCTTTTGGAAGAATTCCACAGGAAGCAAAACCCCCTTGGAAAAGCATCTTCATTGTTGTGGAGGTGTCCCTGTGCCCACCCAGTGCCACCCCTGCCATGGCAGGGACACCTCCCACTGTCCCAGGCTGCTCCAAGCCCCAGTGTCCAGCCTGGCCTTGGCCACTGCCAGGGATCCAGGGGCAGCCACAGCTTCTCTGGGCACCCTGTGCCAGGGCCTGCCCACCCTCCCAGGGAACAATTCCTGCCCAATATCCCATCCAGCCCTGCCCTCTGGCACTGGGAAGCCATTCCCTGGGTCCTGTCCCTTCAGCCCTTGGAAACATCCCAGAATGGTCAGTCACCTCGCTGTTCTTCACGGAATAAATCCTTCTTTGGGGGCTTGTTCTGCATCCTGGTAAATATTTATTAATATTTCCGGTTTCCCAAGGTTGGCTGGGATTGGATCAGCCCGGGAATTGCTGGAGTTGCAGACTGTGTATAACACAGAGGGCTGATTTATAGGGAATACAGGCAGGGAGGGAGGAAGGATAAGAAACACAGCTCTTTTTTTTCCTTTTTTCCATTGAGCTCCGGATTTTATCTCATCCATTCCCATTTTCCCAGACAGCCTGAAAAAGCACCAAGGTGTAAATCATATTTATTTCTGTACAGCTTAAAACCCAGACAGAAATCAGGCCTGGAGCTCTCTGTGTGTCCTGGAAATTGCAGGAGTTTAAAACCATGGAGCAAAGGAAGGATTTTGGAGTGGTTCCAACAGAAGGAGCCAGCGGTGATCCTATGAAACAAGGACTTGGAAAAGCCAGAGAGGTTGGATCTCTCCTTTTCCCCTGCCTTTCCTTGTCATGGAATCATGGGATGGTTTGGGTTGGAAGGGACCTTAAAGCCCATCCCATTCCACGCCCTCCCACTGGATTTAGATGTGTATATATTCCATATTTATATTAGCTGGGTATATCAACATATACCTCAACATATATTTTGGATCCATTTTATAGCTTTAGGCAAGATAAAACCATTTATTATTCCATTTGTCTTCCACCTTCTGAGCCCAAACCCGAAGTCCCTGTGGCTCTCTGAGCTGGTTTTCCCACCAGGATTGAAGGATAGGGTGTCCCTAGCAGCCCTTTCTCATCTTCTAAGGATTAATCTTGTTGGGTGTCTTTTACATTTAAAAATCCAGATGACCCCTACATTTGTTTTTTGAACTTTTGGAATGAGATTGGGATTGGACATGGGAGTGGCTTTGTATTAATTAATTAGTTTATTATTTAAAAATAATCTTTGTAGGAATAATTGAAATGACCTGGAATCCCCATAAAAACAGTTCTCAAAGTCACCTCATTTGGGAGTAACCAGAGCAAGGAGAAGACTCAGGCAGGCTGGAAAAGGAGGAAAAGCCTCCAGGGCTCATTTTCCAGGTGATCCAAGAAATGCCCCTTGGATACTGTACCTGGACAACTCTGGGGCATCAGCACTTTTAATGCGAATTATTCCCTTTGTGGTTTCAAATTCCAACAAATCCTCTGCCTTCCAAAGGACTGGGAATGGAAAACGATCTAAATTCTCCAGTGCAAGCCTTGCCTGAGCTGATTGCCGCTGCCTGATTGATCTGGAGTTAATATTTTCGGCAGTGAGAACATCCTCAAGCACCAATGAAGCCCCTGCCTTCTACTTCCTCCTGGAAATTTCCTTCCCTCGACTTATTTGGAAGTGTAGGAAAGCAGGTGACTTCCCCAGGCTTGCCATCCCTGACAAAAAGAGGAATAAAATTTAAAAAAAATGCCTCTTTCATGAGACACACAAAAACGAGGTGGTCAAACCCTCTGGTTTTAAATCAGGGGACACACTGGGATTTATTCTTGCACCCTTTGTTCTGTGATATTGAGATTTATTCTCCGGAGTCTCCACTTGTTGGGTTGTTGGGTTTATTTTCACACCAATACCTGGTGCAGGTTAACATGAAG
Organism: Monarcha castaneiventris obscurior; assembly: GCA_026261815.1. Lineage (NCBI taxonomy): Eukaryota > Metazoa > Chordata > Aves > Passeriformes > Monarchidae > Monarcha > Monarcha castaneiventris. The sequence goes on along the minus strand of JAMPIT010000104.1, from coordinate 306,002 downwards.
AAAATCAGAATTTCAAATGAATTTAGAGTGCCAAATTTAAATTAAATATTAAAACGAAATAGAAAACAATAAGTAGAAATAAATATTTTAAAATATTGATTTTTTTTTTTTAGTGGTTGATGTCCAAATCAACCAAGAAATGATCGATTTTGCTGCTTGGAGCTGCTTTCTGGATTATTTTTTGTGTGGACAAGCTAACATTAAAAAAAATCCAGGCTGAAAGAGAGCAGAGGTGAAAAATCTGATGGGGATTTGCAAAGACTTTGGTGTGCAATAATTTGGGGGGCAGCTGCTGGTGCTTGTCCATCACCACATGGACAGGTCCGGTGGGAAGCCAAGGAATCTGGATTCCCACCAAAAGGAAGAAGGATAAGTTCTCCACAGGTTTATGCTTAGTCCTACCAAATTCTAATTATTTCTTTTTTTCAAGTTCTATTAAATTCTGCTCAGCCCAGATTTCACCTTGATTTTCGTCAGCTCCCTGCGTGACACCTCCCTGCTCCCCTGGCTTGATTCAGATGGGAGAATATCCAAAATTTCATCCAAACTGTTAAATCAAAGCCATTTATTGAAAGCGAGACATTCAAAATCAAAGAAACCAAGCCCCAACCCAAACCGAAAGTGCTTTTATCACATTTAGTTGGCCAAAAATGCAGAACTTTGTGTGTTCTGAGCTGTGGTCAAACCAGGATAAGGAGTAACGGGGCAGCACAGATGGGGAAAAACATTCTGCTTTACTTTTTGGGGATCGTTTGGGTCTTTGTGACGCGTTTGTCCGAAAATAAAATGGCAAACAGACTTCCAGCAAAGATAATAATTAGGAGGAATAATTTAGGAATCTCAGTGTGCAAATCAGGACTGGAGCTTGGGAAAAACCAGTTTTACGTGGGCTTGGAAATGCTCGGGGCTGTGGGGAATAGGAAGCCACAAACCTGACTGATATCCATATTATAGATATTGAAAAAGAGTTTGATGGTGAAAACTTGGGCCACAGATGGACGGCCTCTCATCTGTTCGACTCGAAATCATTTGTGGTGGTGGTGTTGGAAACCTCTTTGCCAGCTGAGGACCAAACTTTTGGGATTGCTTTCCTTTAGGTCTGGCTGTCCTTGTGGACTTGAGGCTCCCAGTTTGGTTTCTGGGGATGCTGGAGATCCCATCCCTCCTGGGGATCCCATCCCTCCTGGTGTCCCCTGATCCCTGGGGATCCCTCCTGGGATCCCATCCCTCCTGGTGTTTCCCTGATCCCTGGGGATCCCATCCCTCCTGGGGATCCCATCCCTCCTGGTGTTCTCCTGATCCCTGGGGATCCCATCCCTCCTGGTGTTTCCTCATCCCTGGGGATCCCATCCATCCTGGTGTCCTCCTGATCCTTGGGGATCCCATCCCTCCAGATGTTCTTCTGATCCCTGGGTATCCCATCCCTCCTGGGGATCCCATTCCTCCTGGTGTTCCCTGATCCCTGGGGATCCCATCCCTCCTGCGATCCCATCCCTCCTGGTGTTCCCCTTACCCCAGAACCATGATAGAACAAAGCAGGTGGACTAGAAACTGTTCGAGGTCATGGGGTGTGGCCTGGGAAAAGCCCCGGGGAAAGGTTTGGATGACACTCTCGGGAACATGGTGGGATTGTTGAGGTGTCTGTGCAGGGCCAGGAGTTGGCCTGGCTCATCCTGGTGGGGCTCTTCCAACTCAGAACATTGCACGGTCCTGCCAAGGTGCCACGGCTCCCACAAACCCACATTCCTGGCACCAGAACAATACAAAAGCAGATCTTACATTCAATAAATCCCAACTGCTGAGTGTTGCCTCCCAGCCCTAAAGAGTTTCTCATGGGGTCAGTGACAGCCAAGCTGCTTCCCTGCTGGCTGGAGCCAAATTCCTACAAGGACACCAAAATAGAAGTTGCCAGATGGCACCTCGTGCTCTGAAGGGGGGAAAGCACCTCGCTGGAATATTGTTGGGAGCAGCTGCCGGGGGAATTCAGTGGAGTTGGAGGCCTGGGAGGTCAACACCGGGGTTCCTTTGGGATGGCTGGCCAGGATGGGAAGGGTGGCGTGGCTGCCTTCCAGCTGCCTTTGGGACAGGGACCTGCCCCTCGGGATGGCTCAGGGTTCAGAAGTTGCCAGGGTTACCCTGAGGGCAAGCAAACAACTCCTGTCAGCCTCAGCTCGGGGCACCAGGCTAAAATTAGGGGCCAGAGGCTTAAGGTGAAAAGCAAAGGCGTGAGCAGGCAGTGCTGCTGGGAAGCCAGGGCTGCTCATCCCTGCAGGAATCCCAGCTCTGCCATTCCCAGCCAGAGCCAGCTCAGCTGCGGTGAGCTGGAGGAAAAGGGGCTGTGGGAGCTGGATGTTAACGAGCAGCATCTCCTGAGCTGAGAGCTGCACCCCACAGCTGGCTTTTCCCTGAAAATGGGGGTGCTCAGAAATGGCTTTTTTAGCTGTAAGCCAAGTAGTTCGAAACCTGGATCGGGAGTGGAGAGGTGGGAGGAATTCCTGGAAGGCAGGGAGGTGGGAATCCAGGCAGAGAGGTGGGATTGCAGGGAGGTAGGATTGTAGGGAGGTGGGATTGCAGGCAGAGAAGTGGGATTGCAGGCAGGTGGGATCTCAGGGAGGTGGGATCTTGGGGAGGTGGGGTTCCCAGCAGGCAGGTGGGGTTCCCAGCAGCGAGGTGGGGCTCCCAGCAGGGAGTTGGCACTCCAGCTGGGCTGTCCAGGGGCTGTGCCATGCCCTGTGGGTAACCCTGGCCTGTGGTGCCGTGCCCAGGTGCAGCTGAAGAGCGAGGAGGCCAAGACGTTCGCCATGAAGATCCTGAAGAAGCGGCACATCGTGGACACGCGGCAGCAGGAGCACATCCGCTCCGAGAAGCAGATCATGCAGAGCGCCCACTCCGACTTCATCGTCAGGTACGGCCCTGCCCTGGGCCCCGTGCCCTCAGCACCCCGGGGATCCGCCCAGGGATCAGCCAGGCAGCCTGGAAAAGCCTTCAGCTCCACCCCTGCGAGGGAACGGGCATGTGGAGCAGGAGGAACATGCTGGGCAGAGCTCGCTGGTGCTGCCAGATGCTCCATGTGGAATCCCAGCATGGTTTGGGTTGGAAGGACCTTAAATCCCACCCAGTGCCACCCCTGCCATGGCAGGGACACCTCCCACTGTCCCAGGCTGCTCCAAGCCCCAATGTCCAGCCTGGCCTTGGGCAGTGCCAGGGATCCAGGGGCAGCCACAGCTTCTCTGGGCACCCTGTGCCAGGGCCTGCCCACCCTCCCAGGGAACAATTCCTTCCCAATACCCCATCCAGCCCTGCTCTCTGGCACTGGGAAGCCATTCCCTGGGTCCTGGCCCTCCATCCTTTGTCCCAAGTTCCTCTCCAGCTCTCCTGGAGCCCCTTTAGGCACTGGAGTCACCATCAAGAATTTTTACATATATATAGAAATATATATGTATTTATCATGACTTGACTTTGCCCCTGCTCAAGGTTAATTTTCCTTTTCCTTCCCAATTTCTGAGTTTTCCTTCCCACTAAGGGAAGCTGGAAGGCAGAACTTCATCCTTGGAAATCACACAGTGCCGTGAGAAGAGCAGCTGTGTCCAGCATTTCTCTCTAGGGAATATTTGACAAATCCAGTTCAGCATCCCTGGACTCCTCACGGGCAAACACACTAAAACCATCTCCCTGCCCCAAACCCAACACATCTCCAGGGAATAAAAGGGAGTGCCAGGCAGTTTTGGTTGTTTCCACCCTCATAACAACATTCCCTGGCTTTTCAAGGACTGAGGACAGAGGATGCTGCAGCTCAGGATGGAGCAGTGGGTGCTGAGGATCTCTGGGAAGGGCATCCAAGCCAAAGCTGCCTCATCCCACCCTCAGAGATGCCTGGAAAACCTTTTTGCCATAGGAGATGAGCCCCGCTCCCAGAATTGCTCAGGAGACACAAACAAAGCCGGGATGAAACCAAACCCCTGGGATGAATCCCGAGGGAAGCACGTGGCCAGGCCGGGGCACTCGGGGAGTGTTTCCTTTCCTGATCCCTGGGATTCCCCTGGAGCCCGTGGCTTCTCCCCTGATTCATGGGTGACAGCTGGAGCCCAACCCTGCCCAGTTGCCATTCCCTGCAGGATGTGCTTCAGGATCCATGAGCATTCCTTGTTCCCCGGGCCGGAGCCAAACATTCCCTGTGGGCTATTCCAGCCTCTGGGTTTTGGAAGGCTGAGCTGTTTTGGGATGAGAGGGGAAGTGCAGGGCCAGCCAAGCCACCATTCCCAGAAATGCCCACTCCAAATCAAACCTGGGCCTCCAAACATCCCTTCATGGAGCCACTGCTGTTCAAGGCTGATGAGTGAAATCCTGCTCCATTCCCACTTTCCGTCCTTCGGTGGGGAAGCAGAACAAGGATGTGGCAGCTGGAGGTCTTCTTCCATCTCCTGCAGTAATTCCCACCTTTTAAGGTCACAGCCATCCCTGAGTTGTATTTAATACCCCATGGAAACCCTGCTCTAGGAAGGGACTTTCCAAGTCACAAAGTCCAACCTTGTGCTATTGCTAGAAAATATTTGATTGATCAAACTTGGTGTCTGCTTCCTAAAATTCCTTCTTCCTATCCTAAAATTATCCCAACCTGTTTATTCCATTTCTGGGACCAGCTGGAATCACTTTTTTCTTGGTGGGGAAAACGGGCAGAAATTTGAATATTTCAGTTGATTCATTCAGTTTTGAGCTGACGGATAAAAGGGGTGGGGGTGTTAAAATAATCTTGGAGCAAGGACACAACCTCTGGAATATCAGAATGGGAGAGACAAAACCCCCGAAGAACTCAGTTATTTTTCTTATTTCATTGTGTGGGTTAAAAAGTCTGTGAAGAATAATTGGGTTTGGTTATTGAAAGGAATCAAACCAGGCAAAAGGAGCAGGAGAGGCCGAGTGGCACTGAGTGAAACTGACTTTTGGATAACCCAAAACTCAAACAGAACAAAATGCTCTGGGTTCCTCAGGGGCCAAACAACTGCAAATATTTCCAGGAATAAGGAAATACAGGAAATAAATAAAGGAGTTATTCCAATATCGTGGCATTTAAATTTAGGACTGAACTAATGCCCTTTCATGGGTCTAAACTTTATCCTTCCACCATGGCTGATAAATCATATTTGATTTTTTTTTTTTTATCTGCACATTTTAGGCCGGATTTAACGCCCATAAAATTTTCAGCAGGGCTGCCTTAATTAGGGAAAATATTTCAGTAGCATTTCAATTGCCCAGGAATTAAAAAAGTGAAATGACATTTTGGATTCTTGAAGTTTTCTGTAAACCTTAGTGGAGCTGAAATTTATTAAGATAAATGAGATTTTGTCCAAGTGGCAAGAAAGACGTGGGGGCATTTTTGTTAAACCCATAAATTTTAGCATTATTTAGTGGTCAGTTATAACTGGCCATTGGTTAAATACAAATATAAATGTAAATGTAACTATATATATATATAGTATTATATATAATATATATTATATATATATTATATGTAGAGAAATTATATATAATGTAACTATGTATTTATAACTATAACTGTAACTATAACTCTAAACATAAATATAAATATAAATATAAATATAAATATAAATATAAATATAAATATAAATATAAATATAAATATAGTTGTCTTCCAAAGGAACCAAATCCTGGAGTGTTTTCCCCCTGCTCCATCCCACAGTTCCAACAAAATAATAACTGGGATTAGCAGGGAGGAGCTGGAATCTGCAAACCCACCTGATTTCATTTCCATTGTGTGGTGGCAGCTCTTGGATTTTTAACTCTTGGAATTTTTAACTCCTGGAATTTTTAACTCCTGGAATTTTTAACTCCTGAGTTTTTAACTCCTGCAAACTGCCAGGAATGGAGGAATTGCACCAGGAGTCTCCCTCAGCATTCCCTTCTCCTGCAGGAATTATTAAAATTAATAAACAATTATAAAATTTAATGTAAACAATCATAAAAGTTAATTTAACATAAATAATTATAAAATTAATATCCACCAATTAAAATTCATATCCAAACAGCTGCAAAGGAACCTTCCCAGTATCCACACCCTGCTGGAAGCCTGGCTGGATAGAGTCACACGTGGAATGGGAAGCACAAAAGCAGCTGAAGGTTAAAATTGAGTAAAAAGAAGAAATCTCTGGCTTTTTTCCCCATATTTATTTCACATTATTAAACACATCTATCAGTCTGATTAGTGTAACCTCATTAGAAAATCCTGCTGAACACAGAGCGTGGATTTGGGAGCGCAGCTCAGAACCCGAGGGTGGATCACGAAGCCTGGCCCATCCCTTGGGGCAGTTTTTCCTCCACATTCCTTCCTGGGAGGAAGAGGAAGAGGAAGAGCATTTCAGCTCTATAACATGAGCCCTTTGAACTCTGTCAGACCAGCGAGTTCAGTGCTTGGATAACGGATTTATTCTGATTTTCTGCTTGCCACGCCAGGCTCTACAGGACATTCAAGGACAGCAAGTACCTGTACATGCTGATGGAGGCCTGCCTGGGGGGAGAGCTCTGGACAATTCTCAGGGACAGGTGAGCTGGGACACTTTAAATGCCACAGAATTCCCTTTGGAAGGGTCAGGAGGGACCTCAAAGCCCACCCAGTGCCACCCCTGCCATGGCAGGGGCACCTCCCACTGTCCCAGGCTGCTCCAAGCCCCAGTGTCCAGCCTGGCCTTGGGCACTGCCAGGGATCCAGGGGCAGCCACAGCTTCTCTGGGCACCCTGTGCCAGGGCCTGCCCACCCTCCCAGGGAACAATTCCTGCCCAATATCCCATCCAGCCCTGCCCTCTGGCACTGGGAAGCCATTCCTTGGGTCCTGTCCCTCCAGCCCTTGTCCCCAGTCCCTCTCCAGCTCTCCTGGAGCCCCTTTAGGCCCTGCAAGGGGCTCTGAGCTCTCCCTGGAGCCTTCTCCTCTCCAGGTGAGCACCCCCAGCTCTCCCAGCCTGGCTCCAGCCCTGGGAGCAGCTCCGTGGCCTCCTCTGGATTTGCTCCAGCACCTCCAGGTCCTTTTGATGTCACAGATTTTAAATCACAGTTTCCCATCCCAGAGCTTTTCCCATCCCTGTGTTTGCTCCCTCTGTGAGTTTGAACAGCAACTTCCAGCTCTGCCACAGGGACACTGATAAATGATATCCATCAATATTTCCTGAGGTTTATGGCCCAGCCAGGACTGGGAGCAATGAGCAGGAGCAAATCAAGAGCTGTGTGTTGGCCCAGATGTCCCATGTTACACCAGGGCTGCTGATCTGAGTGGGAACCAGAATCCACAGCGTGCCAGGAGCTCTGTTCCATCGGGGTGCAGCAGTGACATGGGAAAGAATTTGTTAGGAAAGCATATCCTGCCCAAAGCCCTGCCTTGGGAGGGTTGGTCCTGGAGTGCTTGGGTGCCCATGGGACGTGCCCATGGAGCAGGGAATTGTAACTCTGGAGTAGCCTCATCACTGGCACTGAATTCCATTTGGAAAGGTTGATCAGAAAGCCGAGATTAAATTGTCTTTTCATTCCCCAGAACAAATTTTCCTCTAGTTCATCCTGTTCCCAGCAGCCTTTTTCTCACTGAAACAGGAGCTGGAGCAAAGTTAGCAGGTGCTGGGTGGGATTTTTCCTGATCTTTTGTCAGAGCCTGTTAATTCCATCTTTAATTCTCCGGGATTGAAACTGAGGTTCTGCTGCCACCTAGCTTAGACACCCTCCTGATCCCAGCCAGCTCCCAGCAGGCAGGGGGATGTGGTTTTCCTTGGAAAACTGCTGAAACAAGGATCCAGAGATGCAGTTTGGAGTTTGAATTAACGCTTCAAGTCCCAGCAGCTGTGATTTTCCTGCCTTTTGTCTCAGTCAGGAATGTCAGTACAGAACTTACCTCTGCACCTCAAAGGAGTTGTAACAGCCAAAACCCAAAGCTGGGATTAGGAAAAAACACCTTTTTGCTTACAGGACAAGGATTTTGGGGTTTTATTTCTAAATTCCAAAATAAACCTGAAAATAGTTTCAGATATTGGAGGCAAAGAGGCTGCTTCCGAAATGGGAATTTAATTAGACAGACATAAAGGTGAGTTTAGCAACAGGAACCTTCCAGTGATTTTACTGCTGTGCTAAGAGTTTTAACAGCAGAATGAACTCCATGGGGAAGGAAACCACTTCCCAGGGATTCATCCAATGGCTTTATCCCCCTTCTCCCTCCTCCTTTCCGCAGGGGTTCGTTTGAAGATTCCACGACCAGGTTTTACACGGCGTGCGTGGTGGAAGCCTTTGCCTACTTGCATTCCAAAGGGATCATTTATCGGGACCTCAAGCCAGAGAACCTCATTCTGGATCACCGAGGTTATGCCAAGCTGGTGAGTGCCACAAAAATCCCCCCAGATCCCACACAAGATTGGCCAGAGAGGGTCAGGAGCAAAGTCCCCCCATCAGGGGGTGCTGAGAGGAGATCAGGGCCAGGTGGTGTCATCACTACTGGGATGTTTTCCTGGCTTCCAGCAGGGCTCAGGGTATGGCTGAGCTGAGAAATGCTGGTTGGGGCTTGGGATGCAGATCCGTGCTCCTGCAGTGCTGAGAAAAGAGCATCAGGAGAAAGCCTGAAAGGCTGTCTTGGGCAAAAAATGTCCTGTTTGTCCCTGAACTGAGGGTGGAGGTGCCTTGATTGTTAGGGGTGCCCCAAAGGGCCAGGTGGGAGCACAGAGAGGGGCAGGGAAGGGGAAGGGAAGGGAAGGGAAGGGAAGGGAAGGGAAGGGAAGGGAAGGGAAGGGAAGGGAAGGGAAGGGAAGGGAAGGGAAGGGAAGGGAAGGGAAGGGAAGGGAAGGGAAGGGAAGGGAAGGGAAGGGCTGTTTTATATCATTACCAAATGAGGAAACCTTCAAGTATTTGAAGGGGCCTACAGGGAAGCTGGAGAAAGACTCTTCAGCAGGAACTGGAGTGACAGGACAAGAGGAATGGCTTCAGACTGGAAAAGGGAAAATTTAGAAGGGATATTGGGCAGGAATTGTTCCCTGGGAGGGTGGGCAGGCCCTGGCACAGGGTGCCCAGAGAAGCTGTGGCTGCCCCTGGATCCCTGGCAGTGCCCAAGGCCAGGCTGGACACTGGGGCTTGGAGCAGCCTGGGACAGTGGAAGGTGTCCCTGCCACGGCAGGGGTGGCACTGGATGGGCTTTAAGTCCCTTCCAACCCTTGCAGCTGGAATTCTGTGACTTTTAAAACATCCCACTCTGCAGGACACGTCCCAGCTCACCTGTCCCAGAGAATTGTCCAGAGCTCTCCCAGCTTAAAACCATTCCTTGCCCGTGTCAATTTAAATTTAAAAGAAAAAAAGCAAAATAAATCGACCTGAGCTGTGAGTGATAGAAAGTTCTGACCCCCAAGGAACCCTCGGTGCTGGTGTTTGCTTCCCTCATGGGAATATTCCCGAGGATAAATCAGCAAAAAGGTCACTGTGGTTCCCTGGTCCTGGAACGACCCTCGGTGCTTAATTAGGAGAAAATTCCCATGAGGAATCCTCCTTTCTGCCTTGCTTCACTTCAAGAGCAGCAGAGCCCAGGGCTGACATTCCCTCTGATGCCCTGCCCTGGCGCTCCCCTGCCCCTTCCCCCAGGTCGATTTTGGCTTTGCAAAGAAAATAGGATTTGGAAAGAAAACATGGACTTTTTGTGGCACCCCGGAGTACGTAGCCCCCGAGATCATCCTGAACAAAGGTCACGACATTTCGGCAGACTACTGGTCCCTGGGAATCCTGATGTACGAGCTCCTGACTGGCAGGTATGGCCATCGAAATTCATCCCAACCTTTCTGCCCTTGTCACCCCGATGAGGCCAGGCCGGGGGCAGGGCTGGCCCGGGGAGCTCCACGGTGCCTTTTCCACTCAAAGCATCTTTTTTTGGCCCTGAATGGGCTGGAGATGATGGAAAAGGGGAAGGGTTTGGCCCTGAATGGTACAGAAATGATGGAAAAAGGGGAAGGGTTTGCACTCAGCTGGGGAGGTTTGGCCCTGAATGGTCTGGAAATGATGGAAAAGGGAAGGGTTTGGCCCTGAATGGGCTGAACTTGATGGAAAAGGGGAAGGGTTTGGCCCTGAATGGTCCAGAAATGATGGAAAAGGGGAAGGGTTTGGCCCTGAATGGTCCAGAAATGATGGAAAAGGGAAGGGTTTGCACTCAGCTGGGGAAGTTTGGCCCTGAATGGTCCAGAAATGATGGAAAAAGGGGAAGGGTTTGCACTCAGCTGGGGAGCTTGGCCCCGAATGGTCTGGAGATGATGGGGAAAAAGGGAAAGATTTGCACTCAGCTGGGGAGGTTTGGCCCTGAATGGTCTGGAAGTGATGGAAAAGGGGAAGGGTTTGCACTCAGCTGGGGAGGTTTGGCCCTGAATGGGCTGGAGATGATGGGGAAAAAGGGAAAGATTTGCACACAGCTGGGGAGGTTTGGCCCTGAATGGTACAGAAATGATGGAAAAAGGGGAAGGGTTTGCACTCAGCTGGGGAGGTTTGGCCCTGAATGGGCTGGAGATGATGGAAAAGGGGAAGGGTTTGGCCCTGAATGGGCTGAACTTGATGGAAAAGGGGAAGGGTTTGGCCCTGAATGGTACAGAAATGATGGAAAAAGGGGAAGGGTTTGCACTCAGCTGGGGAAGTTCCTCACTGCTGGAAAGGAGGAGGTGGATTGGGCTCCATCCATCCCTTCCCATATTTAATTCGGGATATCACTGCTGCTCTTGGCAGTGGTGGCTTCCTGGAGCTTCCTCCCCTCATCCCCCATGGCTCCTCACCAGGAGCTGGGGGAGGATCCCTCCCCCCCAGCTGCCCATCCTTCGGGGCTGGACACAACCCCCCATCCATGGAAAGCCAAGGAATCCCCCTGGAATCAGGTGCCATCACACAGAGATGAGCCAGGGAATGCTGCCTCGTGCTGTTGGGACGTGGCTGCCATGGGAAGAAGAGGTTTAGCATGGAAAACTTCATCCCTGAATTCCAGAGCTCCTTGAGAAATGGCTAGGATCGTGGGAAGCAAAGCATTCCTGGTTGACATCTGCCTTTGCTCATCTGGATTTATTCTACCAGACTTCAGTGCTGGTTTTTAAGACAAGTTTTGATTAAAGATGAGTTTTTAATCTTTTTTTCCTTCCCTGTGCCCTCTGAAGTCCCCCTTTCTCAGGCCCAGACCCCATGAAGACCTATAACATCATATTAAGGGGGATAGACATGATCGAATTTCCAAAGAAGATTGCCAAAAATGCTGCTAATTTAATTAAAAAACTATGCAGGTGAGTGGATGAAAGAAAAAAGACCAAAAAAGCCTTGATGTTGTTTGCCAAGAAATGGGCTGGTCAGAGGGATTTAGGATTTGTTATTCCTTTTACAGGGACAATCCATCAGAAAGATTAGGGAACTTGAAAAATGGAGTGAAAGATATCCAAAAGCACAAGTAAGTGTCTCCTCCAGCAGCTCCAAACCCCAGAAAGGGGCATTTCAAACACCTCAGTTTTCTCCTAAAATCCACTTGCTACCCATAATGTAAATTCATCTCCCTTCTGGTCCCATGGGAGGCCTTAAATGATGCCTGAGGAGTTTGTTGGGCTAAGAACAGGTGAGAGACCCATTCCAGGAGCAATTGATCCCATCCATCCGTGCTGGATCTTCTCCCATCCCCCAGGCAGCAGGAATGGATTGGATGGATATTTTTGGGGGGGAGGCCTTGGGCAAACCTGAGGAAAACCACAAGTGGGACATTCTTGAGCATGAAATGGGGAACGAACCCAATTCCATAGGAAAAAAGGGCATTTTGGGTTTCCTGTGGGAGGGATCCACCCTTTGGAAGGGAAGGAGCAGCTTCCAGGGCACCGGCAGCAAGGAATGGCTCCCATCTGAGTGTCAGCCATTTCCACTTGTGTGGTGTCACCACGGGGTTGCTGCACACTCTTCCTCCCTCATCCCAGAAAAAAGATGACAGGAAAAGTTCCAAAGGGATTTTTAGGCAAGGTCTGTGGGAGTTGAAGCCTGTTGTTTAAGCCATTTTCTTTCCTTTTTGTGCTACACTGTCTAACTTTGGATTCTTCCCCCCCTTCAGATGGTTTGAAGGCTTTAACTGGGAAGGGTTACGGAAGGGGACACTGACACCTCCCATAATCCCAAGTGTAAGTTTTCCTGTCGTTGTTTCCTCCTCCATGGCCCGTTCCTCAGGGATGCTGTGAGCTTTGGGCAGTGGGACCTGAGCTGAGGTGAATTATGTGCTTTGTTCCTTCTGGAGGTGCTTGAGGAAGGCACTTCAGGCCCATTCCCAGCTGAGCTTGGTCTCCAGGCAGGCTCTTCCCAGGGAAGGCAGTTTGGGGAGGGCACGGCCATGGAGAAAGCCCCATTGCAGCAGGGGATGCAGGCAGGATCACTCACTCCAGCACATTTTTCCTCTCTCTCACCTGCTCCACTTGTTTCTGCATCTCCTTTTCCCATCTCAGTGCAGAGCTGCCCCTTCCACCCCTTCTCTCCGCTGCGTCCTCTTCCCTTCTTTAGTCTCATTTCCATGGGAAGGCAAGTGGGATTTGGATGCCATCTCCCTTTTAACTCACACCACCCTTCCCTTCTGTGCTGGCTTTTGTGCCCGTGCCCCTTTTCCCCGCATCCGTGTCCTACATGAAAAGCACTGTTGATGTTTAACCAGAGCGGGCGCGGAGGGACAGCTCCGCTCATTTTCCTTTGCAGCAAAGCCCTTCCTTTGATGTCTTTGTGAGCTCCCTGCCCTCAAAGCCCGGCTGCAAAGGGAAACCAAACAGGATTAGCTGACAGAAATTACCTCGGCCCCTTCTGTCCTGCAGCCTCCCCTCCTTGTTCCAGCTTAATCCCTGGGGATCACCGGGAGAATGCCATTAATGGGGCTTTAATTGCACCCCATTGCTCCGGGCCGCAGCTCCTGCAGCAGGGGCAGGCACAGCTCCGGGGCTGGATCTGCCATCCCAAAGTGTGCTTAGGGAAAGAGCAGGAGGGTTTCCCACCCCCCTTTTGCCCTGTGGGATGCAGGAGCCCCTGGAGTCGGTGGGAGAAAGCAGGACTTGGCAAATACCTCCCTAAACAGCTCAGAAATGTTTTAGAGATCAAAGCTGGGTTTGGCTGGGGATTTTTTCTGTTAAGCTCAATCAGCAATCCTGGGATGGTTCAGCTTGGAAGGGACCTTCAAGATCATCCAGTTCCACCACCTTCCATGGGCAGGGACACCTCCCACTACCCCAGGCTGCTCCAAGCCCTGTCCAACCTGGCCTTGGCCTCTTTTTAATGCCTATAAATTCATCAGCAGGACCACCTTCTGAGTCAGGCAATAAAGTCAAGTTTGCTCCTTCACATCCTGCTGCAGTTCCTGCTTTAGGAATGCAGGATGTCCCTGTAGCCTGAGAAACTCCAGGATGCTTTCCCGACTGGTTTTGGTGGATTTTCAGTTTAGCAGGAGCATTTCCAACACTGCTCTTACCCCACATAGCAAGGCTGACAGGAGTAGATGGGAGCATCCTTCCCTCTGCAGAGGGAAGCTCCAGGACAGCTCCAGGACAGCTCCAGGCTGGCCCTAGTCCTGGTTCAACAAAGCTCATCCTTTCCTTGAGCTCTTAGGAGCAGCATCTCCTCCAGCCCAGCCTGAGATCCTCTCCAAACCCATGAACTGTGGATTTTGTCAACCCCAAAGCTGTCAGTCCTGCTCCAGCTCATTTTCCACAAGTTTTTTTGGCTAAGTCTCAACTGCCATTCTGAAAAGGGACCCAAAACAGCTTTGGGAGCAGACATCCATTTTTCCTTCAATCCACCTCTCCTTGTAAGCTGGGAAGGAGCCAGCAGGGCCAAGCACAGAGATTAGATCCTTCTTTTTAAGAAAAAAGGCTTTTCCCAGCTCTTTAACTCTCGTTTGTTACATGGCACTACCAGTGAGGCAATCAAAGAGCTCCTACTCCACGGAATTTTTGGAAAGATCCCAATTTACAACCTGCTGCTAGGACACTGCTGAGCCTTGATACCACAGCTGGAATCGGTGATTTCACCTCTCCTTAAAAGCTCAGGACTCTTCCAAAGATGAACTGAGGGAGCAAAGGGTGAAGGAGCACCCACGAAGTCAGCAGATCCAGATCATCCAAAAGAAATTAAAGCTTTTCAAATGAAGATTTTATAGGCGGGGTTTATTTTTCCAAAATGAGCCGGGTATTCCACAATCCTGATTTCCCCCAAGGTGTGTGTTCAGCAGCAGGAAAATGCTGATGCAGTTGGGCAGCACATTAAATTCAGAGCTGGAGCTCAGAGTTGGAGCTCCCATCTTTTCCCGAGGTTTGCAGCAGCATCCAGCGTGGAATGGGAGCCTCGGGAGGGTTAACAAGGCCACATGGGTCGGGGCAATCCCTGCCATCAATCCAGGCTGGATATTGGAAAAGAATCTTCCTGTGAGGGAGGTGAGGCCCTGGCACAGGGTGCCCAGAGAAGCTGGGGCTGCCCCTGGATCCCTGGCAGTGCCCAAGGCCAGGCTGGACACTGGGGCTTGGAGCAGCCTGGGACAGTGGGAGGTGTCCCTGCCATGGGAGGGGGTGGAACTGGATGGGCTTTGAGGTCCTTTCCAACCCAAACTTTTCTGGAATTCTGTGAGTCAATGACTGTCAGGTGGCCCCTGGCTCAGGCTCTTCCACAGGTGAAATGACTGAAAACTGCAGCAAGTATTTGCCTGCTCTGGGTAAAGCTGAAAGTATTGCATTTCCAGTAAGACTCTGATTGTTCTGGGATGGAGAGCTGCTGGTTTCCTCTTGTATTGTTGATTTTTTTTGACTTCATCAAGTCCTCACTGGAAGAAAGTTTCCCTCACTGCCCCTCACAATCAGGAAAATTGGACATTCTGCAGCCAGGGTAGATTTCAAATGTCATGATTTCCAAAACAAGAAATGTGCTTGGCCTTCATCCTGGGAAGATGGGCTTCTCTGGAAGGATCCTGTGGCTGAGCAAGGCTTGCCGGGAAGTTTAAAGGCAGCTCAGGATCCTGGAGCCATGGATGGGAAATCCTGGGCTCTGGGGAGGCTTTTTCCAAGTCTGTTCTGATAACCTTGTTCCAATGGGTGGGAAAACTCGGGAGACATGGGGAGCTGAGGGAAATCCCCCAGCAAGAAGCTGTGGGTGCAACACTTCCCTGGCTGGCTGGGGATTCTCTGGGATGCCCGTGGCTGTGGGATGAAGAGGGAATGTCAGCACTGGGATGAACATTCCTGTCGCTCTTCCCCCCGCAGGTCGCGTCTCCCACGGACACAAGCAACTTTGACAGCTTCCCAGAGGACAGTGACGAGCCACCCCCTGACGACAACTCAGGATGGGACATAGATTTTTAATGTTCTTTCTCTTACCTGCTTCTGCCTTGCCGAGGACAGCTTTTCCTGGGACGTGGCTGCCAGCGGAACGGGAAGACCGGAACTGGGGAGGATTCGTGCTCGGGGTCACCACGATGCCTTGATTGATGCTGCTCCAGTAACTCCAGTGGCATTAGGACTTCCTGCTCAGTGACAATAGTGCTCTCCATGTTTTCTGTTGGAACGTGACCTGGCGGGCACGGCGGTCCTGGCACAGAGCCTTTCTCCGGCACAGAACTCCTCCTGTGTCGCCGCAGAGATCCGGGCACGCTCCTGGTTAGCGCAGTGACAGATCCCTAGAGTAAGAGGCACTTAATTCCAGCTGCTTTTTCCGTAGGATCAGTAGTAATTGATGAGGTGCAGGATTTGGGCAATTCCCGCCCCCCGAGCTCGGCAGGGCAGCGCCGGGGCCCAGGAGGGGCGCGGGCACAGCGCTCCCGTGCCAGCAGGGGGATGTGCCCCTAGCCTTTGTGAGCAGCGTTCCCGACGAGACCGAATGTTCCCTTCCCTCCTGCGCTGGGAGCAACTCGGCTCAGCCTGGGCAAGCAAAGCACAAGGGCAGCAGGCACTGCCGGGCGCGGCTGCGGCACCTGCGGCCTCCGGGCACCGTCTCCCTGGGCACCTCCACGCCGTGGGAACAGCAGGTCCTGCAGTGGATCCATTGATCCGTCATGCATTATTGATCCATCGTGCACCCATTGATCCACTGTGCATCCATCGATCCACTGTGCATCCATTGATCATTGCACATTATTGATCCATCGTGCATCCATTGATCCAGCAGCACCTGCGGCCTCCTGGCTGTCCTTTCCCTGGGCACCACCACGCCATGGGAACAGCAGGTCCTGGAGTGGATCCATTGATCCATCATGCATCCATTGATCCACTGTGCATCCATTGATCCAGCAGCACCTGCGGCCTCCGGGCACCCCCTTCCCTGGGCACCACCACGCCATGGGAACAGCAGATCCTGGAGTGGATGCACTGTGCATTATTGATCCGTTGTCCACCCATTGATCCACTGTGCATTGTTGATCCATTGTGCATTATTGATCTGTCGTGCATCCATTGATCCATTGCACATTATTGATCCATCGTGCATCAATGGATCCAGCAGCACCTGTGGCCTCCTGGCTGTCCTTTCCCTGGGCACCACCATGTCATGGGAAGAGCAGATCCTGGAGAGAATCCACTGTGCATCCATTGACCCACTCTGCATTATTGATCCATTGATCCACTGTACATCCCTTGATCCATTGCACATTATTCATCCATTGTGCATCCACTGATCCATTTCACATCTATTGATCCATTTCACAGTGCTTCAATCATGCTCCTGGAACAAGGTAACAGCAGCCCACCAGTCTGATTGATTAGGCATAAAATTAAGGATAATGTTGACCTTTTTAGGCCCAAAGGGAAAAATGTGAGAGCTGTGATGTCCTTTTGAGGTGCTATGTCCATCCCTCACCCGGGAAGAAACCTGTCCCTGATCCATCCTGTCAGGAATATGTAGCAGAGGCTTCGTTCTCCATCCTGATGATTCCATGTCTCCATGTCTGCATCTCTTCCGTGTTTAAAGGATCTCATTAAAATAAAAATCCTGGCTCTGCTGGAACACTGCCAGTAATCCTGATGCCTCTGCAGGCTAAGGAGCTGCACAGGAAAGTCAGTGGAATTCAATGGGAAATGGATTATCCCTGAGGTCTCCAGCATGCCAGGTGCACCTGACTGTGTTTAACACAGGGATGGCCAAATCCATGTGGAAAAAAGAGCTGGGGAAAACAGTATTATCAGGATCTGCTCTTCCCTTACTTCCACTGCTTTTCCTTTGCTTGAATTCCCTGCTCTGGTTTATGGGATGCAGCAGAGGAATCCTGTCCTGGGCACCCGTTTGTTGCCTCTCCACAGGACTAAAGGTTTATCCCATTATCCAACAGGAAACATCAGCTCCTGGTCTCTCTGAGAGACCTCGCCCCAAAGAATCACAGAATCATGGAATCATGGGATGGTTTGGGTTGGAAGGGACCTTAAAGGTCCTCTCCTTGCAACCCCTGCCGTGGGTGAGCAGGTGCTGCCCCGTTTGAGCTCAGCTGCCAAGAGCTGACCGTGGAAAGATCAAGTCTTTCTGGCAAGGGCTTTTCCCACATATTACATGGAAAAGGCCTGTTTGAGCAGTAAAAAATTCCTTCCCTGCTGCTAAACCCCAACTCTTTTGCATGTTTTTCATGGAAGGATTTAATTAAAAGGGTTTCTTGACAGCGTGGGCCGTGTCTGCTGTTCAACATGAGCTGGGTCGTGTGACATCTTTGAAACCAGTCTGTGGCTCTGGAATTCCCTCTGTTTTCCAGAGGGTGAGGCCACACCTCTGGCACAGTCACTTCTGCTCTTCTTTAACCATTAAAACTTAATTTGCTTTCAAAACCACAGGGAAAAGGCAGTACCTGCTGGCTTTTCCACCTTTCTGCGAGGGATGGACAGCACTGAGAGCCAAGGCTGAGCACGAGGGCTAAAACACTCACCAGGCATCTTAAACTGGCCTAACAGCCAAATTCTTCCCTCACATCCCCCTGGATTTCCACTCCGTGGGGACAGCTTTCTGTAGGAGTTTGTCCCAGGATGGTGACACCAGATGCAGTTGGCAGGCGAGGAGGAGAAAGCACCACAAGGATTTGGGGGACAACCCGAAAACGTGCCAGGAAGGAGGGTCTAGAATGGGCTGAGGAGTTAGTTGGGTTTCTTTTTCCTGTCCCTTTTTTTCCTTGTGCCAGGCATGGGAATTGATACCTGCAGCGTGCACTGTGCTGAACCTGAGTTTATTTTGATATCAAACACCTCACTCGACTTCCATGGCCTCTCCTGAGCATTAACACTTCGCATATGTATATGATAAGCCTTCAGTTATAAGAATATATTTAAGTTGCTTTATATATATCTCTATATATCCACAACAAGGGATTGCCTCTGTGTTTCCACTTCCTGTCCTTATTTCTTTGTCTCCTTTCCTGACCTACGGGACGACGGCGTTTTTTAGGGAAGGGGGAATCAGCTCCCGTGTTTCCAGAGGGGCTTGGATCGGTGTCGCAGCTTCTCCTGGAGCTGCACTGCCCACAGCAAACTCCTCTTCAACAACAGGACCACGAGCAGATATTTCTGTAAATAGGTATTTTTGTGTCGGTATTTTGTGGGTCACACAGAACTTTTCTGTTCTTTTCCAGTTCCATGGCATTATTCCTTCATTTCCTTATTTGTAATGTAATGTTTTTAGGTCAAGGTAGACTTGAATTAATGTCATATTTGTCAGTATGATTAAACTTTCTGTCAGCTGTCCTGTCCACCCATCTGTCCCATAGTTCTAGAACGTCACTGGCTATCTGGCATTGTTGCAAGTGCCTTAAATCCATGGCATCTTATTAAAAACAAAAAAAAGACAAATTTGGTGTTATGCTGCATGACAAAGACAAACACACCTCAAACTGTCGTCCTTTTTTGGCTTGCTGCGTTTTACAGTTCTTTCTGCTACCGATTTCTAAGCCTTTATTATCTGATCTCGATGAATTCCAGAAATGATGACGTCGTTCTCTGATTTCTGTTCAATGTACCAGAGCTGTGTATCTGTTAATGAGATACAGAGTCATTTCTGTGAAATGTATAAATGTGATGTGCGGGTCAAATTACTCTCTGACATCCTAGCAGTCCGTAGACAGGTATTCCTGTTTTGCTAAGCTCTGCAGATCCCACCCATCCGTGCCGTCCCACACAGCCCCTTTGGGAATCTCCCTCCTGGGAAAAATCTCCCCCCCGCCGGCGGCGTTTTCCTGAGCTCAAGCCCCGGTGCAAAGACGAGGCTCGTTCGCACCGCTCAACCCAACAGGGTCTGTGCTTTTCCCTCCCCCGTTCCCTGCATCCACGGGGATGAGCCCTGGAAGCTGCTCCGCGGCTCCCCAGCCCTGACACCGAGACTTGGGCGCTTTTAGGGCTTTCTCAGAAAAAGGGGAAATTCCCATTTGGAGTTGCCTCTCCCCCCACCCCGAGTCCCGATTTGCGCTGGTTTTACCCCAGCCCTGTGTTTTATACTCTGATTTTCTCTCCTTCCATGGCAGAGGTTTTGTTTGTCGGGCAGATGTCGGTCACGCCCCGGCCATCGGCCGCTTGCACTCTTTGGACGTTGACTGAGGAACTTTGGGTTTTTTATCATAAACTTCCATGGCTTTTGTTTCGCTCTGTACTCCCCCTGCAGCTGTAATTGCCGAGTGCCTGTTGTATACTTTATAGAGTTGAAATAAAAATAATTACTTTTGAGTGGCTGTCAGTGGGTTTCTTCTTGAGCAGAAGCCGAGTTTGGGAGAGATCTCCTGGGCAGTGGTGAGATGTGGGGTGACGGGGGTTCTGCTCCCAGAACTGGGTGCCCAGAGAAGCTGTGGCTGCCCCTGGATCCCTGGCAGTGCCCAAGGCCAGGCTGGACATTGGGGCTTGGAGCAGCCTGGGACAGTGGGAGGTGTCCCTGCCATGGCACTGGATGGGCTTTAAGGTCTCTTCCAACTCAAAATCATCCCGTGATTTGAGACGATTCTATGACACAGAGGTGAGCAAAAGCGGGGGAAAGGAGCAACAAAACATCCTCTCAGGAGGGAAAGAAATCTGATAAGAGCCCAAGGAGGAGGTGGGAATCGTCACCGATCATTTTGGATGCAGCAATCGCAGGTGGAAGTCAATAACGCAATGAAACCCCGGGGTGACGCGGCCCTCACCTGAAACTGCCAGGGGAGCAGCGGGATTTCGGGGCGCGGCGCTCGTTCCTGCGGGCTGAAAGCGGGGAAGGCAGGAGCGGCGGCCGCGCTGTGCCCGGGATGCCCGGCCGTGACTCCGCCGCTGCTGGCGGCACCTGCCCGGGTGCTCCCAAACCTTCCCGGGTGCTCCCAAACCTTCCCGGGTGCTCCCAAACCTTCCCGGGTGCTCCCAAACCCTCCCGGGTGCTCCCAAACCCTCCCGGGTGCTCCCAAACCTTCCCGGGTGCTCCGAAACCTTCCCGGGTGCTCCCAAACCTGCCCGCTGTGCTCCGAAACCCTCCCGGGTGCTCCGAAACCCTCCCGGGTGCTCCCGAAACCTTCCCGGGTGCTCCCAAACCTGCCCGCTGTGCTCCGAAACCCTCCCGGGTGCTCCGAAACCCTCCCGGGTGCTCCCGAAACCTTCCCGGGTGCTCCCAAACCTGCCCGCTGTGCTCCGAAACCCTCCCGGGTGCTCCCGAAACCTTCCCGGGTGCTCCCAAACCCGCCCGGGTGCTCCCAAACCCTCCAGCCGTGCTCCGAAACCCTCCCGGGTGCTCCCAAACCCGCCCGGGTGCTCCCAAACCCGCCCGGGTGCTCCCAAACCCTCCCGGGTGCTCCGAAACCTTCCCGGGTGCTCCCAAACCCTCCCGGGTGCTCCCAAACCTTCCCGGGTGCTCCCAAACCCTCCCGGGTGCTCCCAAACCTTCCCAGGCAATTCTTAGCCCGGCCTGAGCCGTTCGGGGCTGGAAGGGCTGAGAGTGGATACCGGGACAGCGATAGCGGGAGAGGGGGCGCGTTAATTGCAGTAATTGCGGAATCCCCCACCCCGGGGGCTTTCGGGGCGCTGCTCCGGCTCTTCGTATTGTCATTTAAACCGAGCTTGGAAAATAAATAAGCGGGAGCACGGGGCCGCCGCCGCCGGGAAAAGCCGGGTTAATTAACGAGGGTTAATTACCGGAGGGGGGAGTGGGGCGCGATGGCTTGGCGGGGCCGCCAGGGGGCGCCCTGGGGCCGCGCTGCCCCGACGGGGGGCGAGGGGGAATGGGGGGGGAATGGAGGGAATGGGGTGGGAAAGGAATGGGGGGGGGCGACGCCTTTGATCTCCCCGCATCAAAGGGCCCGGAGCTCCCCCCCACCGATGCTGCCCCCCCCCCCCCCCCCCCGTCCCTGCTGGGGTCAGGGGAGTAGGGGGAGGACACCGAGAGTCCCTTCGTGTGTCCCCCCCGTGTCCCCGCACACGGCCCGGCCGGGGGGATGCGCAGCAGCCCCTCTCCCTTCCTGCAAGGCTGCGCTGGCGCCAGGAAGGACGCGGGGGAGGCGGCGGGGGGAAGACTTGGAGGAGACCAAAGGACCGACTCTGCCATCGGGGGAGGGCGGGGGGGCTCTCTGCACCCACAGCGGCTCCCACCCACTATGGGGGGTTGCATAAGGGGGAGCGTCCCCCCTTCCCTCTTCCCGGTCCCCTCCGTCGGGCGCGCCCGGCTGGAGACAGCGGCGGCGTCGGGGAGTGCGGAGCATCTGGCCGGGAACCGGGGCGGGGGACGCCGAGGGGTGGGGGCTGCCCTCGCCCTTGCGAAACCCCCTCCCGACCAATGTGGGAGCCCTCGGGGCGGGGTGGGGGCGGTTTTGGGGGCTGGTGGGCACAGCCCCCCCGGGAACGCTTTGAAATCCCAGGCGGCGGGCCCCCCGCCCCGAGGGGCGGGCAGGAGGCAGCCCCGGGGGTATAAAGGCGGCGGAGGAGCGCAGGAGCCGCGGCTCGGTGCTGCTGCTCGGGGACTCGGCGGCTCCAGGATGCGGGGGCTGGTGGCGCTGCTGGCGGCGCTGAGCTGCGCGGCCCCGGCGGGGCGGGCGGCGGCTCCCGGGGGTGCCCTCAGCTCCAACGCCATCAAGGGACCCCCCCCGGGCGGGGCGGCCGAGGCCAGCGCCGCCCCCGCACCCCCCTTCGACGGCAGCAACAAGGCCCCGCCGGCCGCCACCCGGCAGGTAGGAGAGAGCACGGGTGGAGCGGCGGGACACCGGGAATGGGGGGGGACACACGGGGATGGAGGGGGGACACTTTTGGGATGAGGGGTGGGACTCCGGGGATGAGGACCCACACCGGGAGGTGGAATAGGGGGACACGGACGATGGCGGGGACACCGAGGACGGGGAGGGGAACGCACCGGGGATGGAGAGCGGGGACACCCCGGATGGAGGGGATCGAAGGGGGGGACACAGCGCAGATGGATGGAGGGGTGCCCCAGGGATGGAGGAGAGGGACGCACCGGGCGATGGGGGACACCTCGGGGATGGAGGGGACACCGGGGACGGGGCGGGATGTCCCGGGGTGGAGGCGGGGAGGGACACACAGGAGATGGATGGAGCGGACGCGCCGGGGATTGGAGAGGGAGCACA
The DNA here is from genome assembly GCA_026261815.1 of Monarcha castaneiventris obscurior. Classification (NCBI taxonomy): domain Eukaryota; kingdom Metazoa; phylum Chordata; class Aves; order Passeriformes; family Monarchidae; genus Monarcha; species Monarcha castaneiventris. The sequence goes on along the minus strand of JAMPIT010000104.1, from coordinate 283,473 downwards.
CCGGGGATGGAGCGGGCGGGACACGCTCGGGGATGGGAGCGTCGGCCCCGCTGACCCCTCGCCTCCTCTGTGCCCCCCAGCCTTTCCCGTGCGCCGAGGACGAGGACTGCGGCCCCGAGGAGTTCTGCGGGGGCGCGGCCCGCGGCGGGGGGGCCCCGCTGTGCCTGGGCTGCCGGCGGCGCCGCAAGCGCTGCCTGCGCGATGCCATGTGCTGCCCCGGCATGACCTGCAGCAACGGTGAGCGCGGGGCGCGCCCGCAGCGGGGGCCGCGGGAGGGTCGGGGTCCCGCGCCGGGCTGACACCGCCCCACTGCCCCCGCAGGTCTCTGCACGCCCCCGGAGCCGCCGCACGGAGCGGCCGAGCCGGAGGAGACGGGCACTGAGGCGCTGCCCCGACGGACGCCCGCGCCCGCCTGGCTGCCCACTGCCAAAGGTGAGGCGTCCCTGCTGCTGTGCCCCGCTGGCCCGCCCGAGGCTGCCCATCCTTCCCTGCTGGGCACCAGTCCAGGCTGCCCCTTCCCTGGGATCTGTAGGATGCCCATCCTGCATCTCTGTCCCGCCTGGGATCAGTCGGGATGCCCACTGTGTCTCGGTGTCCTACACGGGATCAGTCCGGGATGCTCACCCTGTCCCTCTGTGCCCCGAGGGATCAGTCCAGGATGCCCTTTCTGCTCCACCATCCCCCATGGGGTCGCGCCGGGATGCTCCCCTTTCCCTCCTGTCCCCTGTGGGATCAGTCCGGGATGCCCACCGAGCCCCACTGACCCCAGGAGATAAACCCGGGATGCCCAGCCTGCCCGTGGGGTGGTTTGGGATGCGATCAAACTGTGGGATTGATCAATGTGGGACGCCCACTCTGCCCCAGCGTCCCCACGAGCTGAGCATCCCCCGCTGTCCCCCCGCAGGCGAGGAGGGCGATTTCTGCCTGCGCTCGTCGGACTGCGCGGCCGGGCTGTGCTGCGCCCGCCACTTCTGGTCCAAGATCTGCAAGCCGGTGCTGCGGGAGGGGCAGGTGTGCACCCGGCACCGGCGGAAAGGCGCCCACGGGCTGGAGATCTTCCAGCGCTGCCAGTGCGCCGAGGGGCTGGCGTGCCGCCTGCAGCGGGAGCACGGCCCCGCCGACGCGTCCCGCCTGCACACGTGCCAGCGGCACTGAGCCGGACCCGCCGGGACCCGCCGGGACCCACCGGGACCGACCGGGACCCACCGGGACCCACCGGGACCGACCGGGACCCACCGGGACCCACCGGGACCGACCGGGACGGGCTCCGGCCCCGCCGGAGCGAACGCTGTTTCTCAAGGGAACTTCTCCTAAGCGACTTGTTGCAGTACGTTACTGTGTTGTGAATACTCGAGCTGGCACTTAGCTGTACATAACGCCGGGACTTGAATGACTTTTCGGTGACTTCTCGTTGAGTTATTTCGTGTTTCTCTGAGGGCGCTGCCGGGCGCTCTCCAAGCCGTGACTGTGACTTTGTACACACTGGGTTTTTCATTCTGGCTCGAAGGGACGCCACCGTCTGTGTGCGAGCGAATAAACGCCTCTTTAAATTCACTCTGCCCGTGTGCGGCTGCCGGGATCCCTCCTGTGCTGCGGGAGGGAGGGAGGGAGGGAGGATGTGCCCGGGGGAACCGAGACAGGGGCACGGGTTCATCCCCAGCCCCCCCGGGAAAGGCTGCTGGGTCTGCACTGTTTGTGCAGCTGCTCTTTGGGAGTCCCGTAGTAGCCACTGATGCCCTCTGGCCACCAAACGGAGGGCTGGCAGCGCGGCTGGGGCTCTGGGAAGGGCAGGCGGCAGCAGAACCCCTCTCGCGGCTTGGGAGGGAGGAGGGAGTGAAGGATCGCTGGAGGGGCTGTGCTGGACCAACCACGGCTGCTGCCGCTCTCCACCGCTCAATCCTTGCTCCGTGCACAATAAAGATTTATTTTTCCCTCCACTTGGCAGCTCGTTCCTGCGGCTTTTCCCCCTTTTGGGACGGCGCGGAGGGAGGGAAGGCTGCGAGCACACGTTTTTTCCCCACCCCTTCAGCTGCCCCCCTATTTCAGGGGGCTGTGGGTGAGGGGGGAGCGTGGGGCTGCAGGTGCAGCGCTGGCCCCTGGCCGGCTGCCCTCAGCCTCCCTGCAGCTTGGGGAAGGGCTTTGGGGTGCAGACCCACGCTGGAGCCTTCCCTGGACACCCCCAAAGCGCTTTGCAGCCCAACCCGAACCCAGCACATCCCTGGGGGGCTCCGAGGGCTGCGTGTAGGGGAGCATCCCTTCACTGCTGCCTGCTCCTGGGTGTTTGGGGCCTTTGGGGTTGGTGCTGCCTCCTTAGGGCATTTAATTCCCTGGAGAGCACGGGATTCTGGAATAGCAGCCCCACTGCAGCTCTGCCAGGAGCCTGGCGCTGCCGGGTGGTGCTGAACCAAGGCTGCAGGCACAGAAAATGGAAAGGAGGGAGGAGACCCAGGGACAGGCAAACGTTCAAGGGATCATTCCCATCTTCATTCCAGCTCAGGGACTGGCTGAGAACAGCTACAACTCCCCCAGACCTGGGGGTAAAACACTGCTGGTCCTTAAACCACCTCAACCCATCCTTGAAGTCTCTCTGGATCAGCTTTTACTGGAGTTGCAGCACGAGCTGGGGGTTGAAGCAGCCCCTGGAAAAGTTCCTGACTCAGAGGCTGGAGTTCAGTGTTTGAACCATCGTGCAAGGCTGTGAAAATTAAAAAAAAAAAAAAAGGTTTAAAGTACTTTTAAAAGCTGTACTTTAAAAAAATGATTGCACAATGTATATAATTAATTAATATAATGATTTTATTTTCATACTAATGTTATGCCCAGTAGGAGTCAGTGGCACTGGGGTGATGAAGGGACCTGGCTATGATAAAATGAAGGCCCCTGGCTAAGAAAAGCAGCAGGAGCTGTTCAGGTGGGTTCAGATCTGCCATAAGCAGTGCCATAGTTTATCCCTAGGACATTTAAAGCACTGTCAGTAGGGTCAGGGCTTTTTCTCCAGAGGGTTCGAGAGAGCAGCATGGCTCTGACCCCTCTGCAGGCAGGGAAGAACACCCTCGTGGCGCATTAAACACCATTTCTTGTCAGCTTGGCACATCCCTGTTCTCCATCCTCTTTTGTTTTGCTCAGCTTGGCCATCTCCACACCTGTCCTTGCATGAACCAAAACTGCTTCTTGTGCCTTGACGTTTTCACTCTGCCGGCCCGGAGAGGGACAGAGGAGCCTTTTCAGCACTGTTCTGAGGCCAGAGGAGCTCAGGTCAGCACTGAGGGAGCTCCGAAGTGCTGGCTGCACCTGTGTCCCGAGCTCTGCGCCCAGCAGGGTGGAGGCTACCCCAGACATCCCCAGAATAATTCACTTCAGGGACAGATTCCCAAAACCAGTGGTTTGATTACGTTTTACTCCTTCCTCTCCCTCTTTACCACACCTGCAGTCAGGATCTCTTCCCATTTCTGCCCCCTTTGGGCTTTCAGGGTTTGTTCTTTAGGTAAAGCCCCAAGAAACTGGATTTAGAAACATCCTTTAGGAAAAAACCATGAGACTGTGACCCTGTGTCTGCTGACGTTTAACAAAAGCAGTTCCTGGAGGGAGGGAATTTCAGCCTTCCCTTGGGTCTGCCCCCAGAGCCTGAGCCCACCTCAGGTCTGCATCATCCTGGGAAGTCAAATCGCTGCCTGAGCAGCCCGGGAATAGGGATAGAGAGCACCCGAGCCCTGGAAATGTGGTCACAGGGAGGCAGAAGCCGAGGCTGCTCCTGTCCCTAGCACAGGGAAAAGGCACCTGGAAGGTGGGTGGGAGGCAGGGGGATTCCCTGAGGAATAAACAGGCGGCATCACCTCGGCCCCTCTGGACCCTTCCCTGCAGTGACGGGTTCTCCTTACCAGAAACACCTGAATTAATTCTTAGCGAGCCCCAAACAACACCAAAAAGGGCTGGTGGGAAGTAGAAAACATAAAACTTGGGAACAAGTGGAAAGTGTGGAGCCTCTGTGTCTGGGCTGGTTGGTGAGTGCTGGATCTCCTGCTCCCAGTCCGGAGGGAGGACGGGGAGAAACCCCCAGCTTCATCCTGCCACACGAACCAGTGACCCCTGCTGGGAAAGGCACTCAGGACGCGCTTCCCCCTCCAGTCTCCTCCTCCCGAAGGAAATTATTCCCTTTCGAAGAGCCAGGAAAAGCCCCTGAGCAAGGGGAGAGTCAATAAAAGCGGTGGGTTTTGGTGGGTGAAGAGTTTTGGCACCTCTGGTGTGCTCGCTGCTCCTGCTTTTAGGGCTGGAAGAGCTTCCACAAAGCTCTGTGGAGTTCAGTATTAATATTTATGATCACAGAAATCCATAAAGCCCATCCCATAACGGCTTCTGCTGGACAGGGACACCTCCCACTGTCCCAGGCTGCTCCAAGCCCCAGTGTCCAACCTGGCCTTGGGCACTGCTAGGGATCCAGGGGCAGCCACAGCTGCTCTGGGCACCCTGTGCCAGGGCCTGCCCACCCTCCCAGGGAACAATTCCTGCCCAATATCCCATCCAGCCCTGCCCTCTGGCAGTTTGAAGCAATTCCCACCTATCCAAGTCCCTCTCCAGCTCTCTTGGAGCCCCTTTAGGCCCTGGAAGTGGCTCTGGGGTCTTTCAGCCCTTTCTGGGCTCTTCCTCTGCACCTCTCAGCTGAAAATACCAAAGCACATCCCAGAGCCGCCTGCCCCGGGATTCCAGGGGCTGGATAAACACGGACGGCTGGAAGGGAATCACAGAATCACAGAATCACCAGGTTGGAAGAGACCTTCAAGATCACTGCGTCCAACCCATGTCCCAACACCTCAACTAAACTAAACCATGGCTCCGAGTGCCACAGCCAGTCTTTTCTTAGACACATCCAGGGATGGTGATTCCACCACCTCCCCGGGTAAACCATTCCAATATTTTATCACTCATGGAGGGAAAATGGAATCCCTCACGCTTTTCCCGGGATGATTTTTTCTGCGCCGTGGCTGCAGATTCCGAGGGGATGGATCATGGGACAGCCCCTCTCTGCTGCACCCGGGTACAGCAGCGGCATCAAGGAATTCAGCTTCCAAGGAGGGAGGATGGGACACGGCACAGCTTTTGGTGTCGTTTGGGGAGAAACGAGTTTTCAGGGAAGCAAATCCTGTTTTCTTCTCATTTTTCTCCCTAAGTTCTTTTGATGCCTTTCCTGGTCTTAAAAATCAAGAGGTGAACACGGTTAGAAGGGGGAAAAGGGTTTTACCTTGGTATTTATTGTAAGGATCCTTAGGTGCACCACGAACAGGTCGAATACACCTCTGTGCACCCCCCCAGCCCCACTGCAAAGTCCCTCTCTCCTAGATCTGGTCTTACATTCTAGGTTTTACTAATTAGCATATCTATCAAATATTCCCCAATGAGAGGCTCAAATGAGCCCCCCCTCCCAAGGAACCTTCCCCTGGATGGTTCTAGCTTAGTTTACAAAATGTGTTCTGGAGAGGACCTTGGGCTCTGGGCACCCTGGCACCCGAACTACGAAGCCTCTAAAATGTTGAGTCTCTTAGCTTAACAAACAAGTCCAAGAATGTAGGCAAAAAGCACCAAGAATACAGAAGTTGCAGAAAGGTATAACAGGGGTATAAAAGAAAAGACAAAATTCATCATGGCATCACTTTCAGAATCCACTTTCACCCCGAGCTGTCGCACAGAAATACCCCTTTTCTTTTTAAACAATTGTTTAAAGCAGCCGCTCACACCCTCCTCTCTTCCATTGATCTTCACATCGCACTTAAACGAAACGCCCCTAAAAACGCTGGCGTGAGGAACAAAACCTCACACAGCGCAAGAAAGGGTTACAAAAATCCACCCACAGGCATTAAAAGGGAAAAAAAAAATCCCTGTTTTTTTTATCCTCACCTCTCCTGACACAGAGCAGAGCCCTGCCCCTGTCGGCTCGGGAAGATGAGACAGAGGGAGCAGGTGGAAACCTTTGCGGCTGTAACGCAACACGCCAGGCTTTTGGGGTGGCTTTGGGGTTTGTTTGGGGCCGCCTTTTTTTTGGATGGGGGGAGCTCACCCACCTGCGGGAGCTGCTCTTTGTCCCCAGCCTTTCAACTGCGGGCTCGGCCGAGCAAACCTTGATCTCCCTCGGGAGGGGAAGCGGCGCATCCCGCTGGTCCAGGTGGAAGGTGTGGGCTCCTCATGCCCTTCAAACACATCCCCTGCATCCCTGCTAATCCAAAGGGATGTTTATTCCCTTTTTTTTGCCCCCCTTTTCTCTCAAGTAGCTTTGTTTCCCCTCCCTCAGCGCCTGACTTGTGTCCCTAATTAACACCTTAAGAGGGGGTGAGGATAACCGGGATGCTTAAGGAGGGCGCTTCTGGGCAGAGCCTCTAATCCAGCCCTGGCGGAGGGAGGGACCCATTAGCAGGTGATTTTAGGGACAATTAAAACCATCAGCATTTAAATGGGCACGGCCTGATGAAAGGCTTGGCTCGGCTGCGAGGGCGTGTTAAACTCCGGCAGGAGTTTTCCCCCAAATCCCAGGTGTGGGATGAGGAAAGGAAAGTTCAGCTCTGGCAGGAGTTTCCCCTAAATCCCAGGTGTGGGATGAGGAAAAGGAAGTTAAAATCTGGAAAGGTTTTTCCCCAAATCCCAGGTGTGGGATGAAGAAAAGGAAGTTAAAATCTGGAAAGGTTTTTCCCCAAATCCCAGGTATGGGATGAGGAAAGGAAAGTTCAGCTCTGGCAGGAGTTTCCCCCAAACGAAGGTGTGGGATGAGGAAAAGGAAGTTAAAATCTGGAAAGGTTTTTCCCCAAATCCCAGGTGTGGGATGAAGAAAAGGAAGTTAAAATCTGGAAGGGTTTTTCCCCAAATCCCAGGTGTGGGATGAGGAAAGGAAAGTTCAGCTCTGGCAGGAGTTTCCCCCAAACGAAGGTGTGGGATGAGGAAAAGGAAGTTAAAACCTGGAAGGGTTTTTCCCCAAATCCCAGGTGTGGGATGAAGAAAAGGAAGTTAAAATCTGGAAGGGTTTTTCCCCAAATCCCAGGTGTGGGGTGAGGAAAGGGAAGTTCATCTCTGGCAGGAATTTTCCCTTAAATCCAAGGTGTGGGATGAGGAAAAGGAAGTTAAAATCTGGAAGGGTTTTTCCCCAAATCCCAGGTGTGGGATGAGGAAAGGGAAGTTCACCTCTGGCAGTTTTTCCCTCAATCCCAGGTGTGGGATGAGGAAAGGGAAATTCAGCTCTGGGGGAATGGATGGGTGTTGTGGGGTGGGTTTTCCATGAGGAAGTGGCACTGTGCCAGCCTGGAATGGGTTAAAGGATGCCACAGGGAGATGGGCACAGCAAAGGGGTGAAGCTGATGCAAAACCCCAAAGGTTTTCTCCTTTTTTTGGACATAATTGGGAACAGGACACGGGAATAAAGGGTTGTTGCTGTGGTGGAAGGAGGGGATGATGTATCCCACAAGGATGGGCGCTGGCATTTGGGCTTTGCAGCTTCCATCACCTTTTATTTTAATTTTTGATATTAAATCCATAGGTGACACAGAGTCAGGACAGCTAAATCTGGGAAAAAAATAATCCTGGAGTCGTAAAGGCTGGAAAAACCTCTGAGAACATCCAATCCCATCCAAATCCCGCTAGGCAACCCAGAAAATATTGCAACTCCAGAGGCACAGAGCTGTGGAAAACACGGGGTGAGGAGGTGGGAGCGTGTTCCCAGGAAAATGTGGCAGCTCCCCGGTGCCAGGGGGAGGGAGGAGAGGGAGGGAGGGCTGTAAACACTGCTCAGGACGTGCCCGAGGGTTATTTTTGGTGCTCCCAATGCAAGGAGGAGCTGCAGTGTCCAGCTCAGAACAAACCCAGCGCTCTCCAGGTCGGGCAATGGGGGCCACAAATAAAAACTCCCGGCTGGAGTCACCTGGGGACACGGGGAATTCATGGAAGAGGGAGATTGGGGCGCGATTACTGGCTAGGGAATCCTTAAATGCTGATTATGGGCACTGGGAAGGATCCTTCTGGAAGTGTCTGGAGCGGGGAGATAATAATGAAATTATTATTTAATTATTAATTTCGTTTTTCTTGGATTCTGGCTCCTTAAGGCCTCGTTGAGGAGGTGATCCAGGGATGCTGGCAGATCCACAGGGAAGTGTTGGTCCTTTTTATTTATTTATTTATAATTTTAAACCAAATTTTAAACCAATTTTAAACCAAATTTTAAACCAATTTTAAACCAAACCTCCTCTGAAACACATCCTTGCTGCTAGATGCTGATTTGGAGAGGAATGAGGGATTTTTCTGGTGGGAAGGCTCCCTGCCCATGGCACGGGGTGGGATGAGGTGATCTCAGGTCCATCCTCCTATGGCAGCTCAGGTTGTATTCAGGTGGATGTGCTTTGATAAAAACGTAAAATAATACAATGAAATATCTGGTTTTATTGTGCCTGGCTTAATATTTCTGGTGTTTATGGAACTGGGTTTAAAATCCACCAATGTCACCATCAATCAGTAAATAATTCTATGATTTTTGAGGTTTTTTCCATCCCAAGGAATGGATTTCATAGCATTAACAGAAGGTCGAAGTGTTGAAGGGAACATCCTAGGATTGGTTCCCTTGCTCTATTTTGTTTTGGGTTTCTTTTTTTGTTTAATAAATCCTGAGAGCCACAAATGAAAGTATTTCTACCCAATATTGATCTTATTTGATTCTCTATTTTCCATTATTTCATAGAGGGAGTTTGGAGCTTTACAGCCTGTCCAGATGGCCCTTGAAAATTCCAATTTGGGAAGAAGTTGGATAATCCTGGAAGTCCTTGACCTCAGCCTTCTCTTTCTGAACAACTGGATTCATACAAAGAACAACAAATCCAAACCAGAATGATTTTAATTGAATTCATTTTAACATCTCTCTGTTGAATGGGGATGGTTTGGAAGTTTGGGGTGGCCCCAAGCTGTGTGAGCAGCTCCCTGCAGGTTTGGGATAGCCCCAGGGTGTGTGAGGAAATCCTTGCCAGTTTGGGGTGGCCCCAGGGTGTGTGAGCAGGTCTCTGGTGGTTTGGGATGGCCCCGAGGCATGTGAGGAAGTCCCTGCTGCTTTGGGGTGGCCCCAAGCTGTGTGAGCAGGTCCTTGCAGGTTTGGGGGGGTCCCAGGGTGTGTGAGCAGTCTCTGGTGGTTTGGGATTGCCCCAAGCTGTGTGAACAGGTCCCCTTCAGATGTGGGGTGGCCCCAAGCTGTGTGAGGATGTCCTTGCAGGTTTGGGATGGCCCCAAGCTGTGTGAGCAGGTCCTTGCAGGTTTGGGGCACCCCCAAGGTGTGTGAGCAGGTCTCTGGTGGTTTGGGGCACCCCAAGCTGTGTGAGGATGTCCCTGGTGGTATGGGGTGACCCCAAGCTGTGTGAGGAGGTCCCTGCAGGTTTGGGGCACCCCAAGCTGTGTGAGGAGGTCCCTGCAGGTTTGGGGCACCCCAAGCTATGTGAGGAGGTCCCTGCAGGTTTGGGGCACCCCAAGCTGTGTGAGGATGTCCCTGCAGGTTTGGGGCACCCCAAGCTGTGTGAGGATGTCCCTGCAGGTTTGGGGCACCCCAAGCTGTGTGAGGATGTCCCTGCAGGTTTGAGATGGCCCCAAGCCACCCCTCCTCCTCGAGGACGAGCTGATCCCTCCCTATCTCAGTGGCTTTGCCATCCCAGCTCTCTCCTGTGAGCGGGTTTGGGGCCGGGCCAGCAGCACTGCTGCCCATAAATGACCATCCCGGGAACGAGGCCCCTCCTGGCTGCGGCCCAGCCCGGCAGGGATGAGCCATGGCCACGGCAGCGGCCAGCCCAGATCCTGCCCCTATTTGGAGCCCTGCTCCTTGCTCAGAACAACCTGGGAAGCTCTCGGGGAGGAGGGGAGGGAAGAGCCTGGAGCTGCGTCCTGCCAGGGCTTTATTCCCTGGACCACTGGAGCTCCTGGACTTCTGAGTTTCCAGCCCAAACCACAGATCCATCCTGCAGGAAACAGCTCCTCAGTTTCAAGCCTGTCAGGGTTTTGGGGTGTACCCAGGAAGAATTCCTTCCTGGAAAGGGTGCTCAGGCCTTGGCAGGGGCTGCCCAGGGAGCTTTGGAGTGCCCATCCCTGGAGGTGTCCAAGGAAGGGCTGGAGGTGGCACTCAGTGCTCTGGGCTGGGGACAAGGTGGGCATCGGGCACAGGGTGGACTCGGTGATCCTGGAGGGCTTTTCCAGGCTGATTTGAATGATCCTGGCTGAGCCAAGCCTCTGTCCCCTGGCTGGGTGGGACCAACACCTTCAATCCTGCTCGAACCCAGCCTTGTCCCCGAGCACTTGTGGGGATTTCAGAGAAGGTTAATTCGTGCACCGTGTCTCAGCTTCCCCCTGTCGAGGCAAGACACTGTAATGGGCAATATTGAAGTGTTTTGTCCCCTTGTGTTGGGGAGATCTTCCAGCTCCTCCTTGGCGAGGCACATGGGGCCTTGGGACACTACAAAACCTGTCCCCGTGCCAGTGATCTCCTGTCCTCCCAGCTAACACCATTCCAGAGCAGGATACTTTGCCCAAGCAAACCTTAATTCCATCAGAAGGCTGGCAGTGCCCACAGGCAGGAGCTGGCCTGGCTGAGCCACCAGGAAGCAGCAGGAATGCCAAAGGGGAGCCCTTGTACCCAAGTTGTTGCTGTATTTTAACCCCTGCTGTAGGATTTTCTGCTGACCCACACACTCAGGGGCTGGGGACAGCACCAGTTCCACGTCCCTGAGAGCTGGCGGGGGCTGCAAGGGTCCCACCACGCTAAGAGGAGACGCTGACACGGAGAGGTGGGATGGGTTCCTGGAAAACACCCATTTAGCACTTCCCTGGCTGTATTTTGAAACTCATATCAGCCAGAGTGATCAACAGGAAGGGGAAATCCCTTTCTTCTCTTCACGTCCCATGCATTTAAAATGTTCTCTTACAATAATTTTGGTTTAGAGATCATGTTCTTTTAAAATATCATTTAAGTTTTGGCCAAAACATTGTGTTGGGAAAAGAGGCTTCCAGCTGACCTGTAGAGCATGTCTGGATCTCTTTAAAAATACATCAGGGTTGTTTGGGGTTTAGTTTTTGGGGGTTTTTTGACAAGGAGGAGCAAGGAACCATCATGGAAAGGTTTGGATTGGAAGGGACCCCAAAGCCCACCCAGTGCCACCCCTGCCATGGCAGGGACACCTCCCACTGTCCCAGGCTGCTCCAAGCCCCAGTGTCCAACCTGGCCTTGGGCACTGCCAGGGATCCAGGGGCAGCCACAGCTTCTCTGGGCACCCTGTGCCAGGGCCTGCCCACCCTCCCAGGGAACAATTCTAGTAGGGTTCCTCTTCCCCTATTGCTGCCTCCACGGATTTATTTGTATCCTGTTGGGTTTGAGTCCTCCTGGTACCAGGGCCCTTTAAAATGCCCCAAGCTGCACTGAACGATCTCAGTTCCCTCTGAGCTGACCTTCTCCCAGCTTCCACTGCTCCTTAAAAACGGATTTCCATGTGGAATTTGCAGCTGGGTGCTACCCTGGAGGTCACTGTCTGTGACTCCAGTGGCAGCAAGTGACCACCCCAAACCCCTGAGCCATCCGGCGCCAGCCTTTGTGCTGTTGAGCAACCCCAGGTGCTGGCTGGATTTCTTTCCCATTTTTGCTGCCTGCAGATCACGTCTCTGCACTGCTGAACTCCCTGGCCTTGGGAAAAGGCCAAGTCCTGCCCCGTGGAGCTCCTGATGGAGCACAGAGCTGCTCACGTGTCCCGTGGGTGGTGACGTCCTGCTCGCCGCGCTGGTGCCAGCCTGGCTGGGCAACCCCAGCAGCCCCCAGCTCCCAGGAGGGTTTGCACACCCTGCAGATGGGATCGTGCTCCTGGTGGTTAATTTCAACTTCTTGTGTCGGAAATGGCTGAGGAAACCAAGCCCTTCTTACCCGGGCATCTTGATCCTTCCTTAGATCTGACTCCCTCTTAAGTTGTGGATGTAATTAAATAAAAAATTAATAAAGCAAAAGCCTTTCAAAGCTGGAGTTTTCATTGTTACCACGAACCCTTAGACCTGAACACCTTTTACAGCCTAATTCAGAACCTCCACTGCCATTAAAATGGGAAGACCGGAGCCCACATCTGCTTGTTCCAAAGAGAAATGGATTTTCCAGGAATGTTTGGGTAACTCAACCTCAGTATTTTAGTTTATCCCTTCAATCGTGTTGAGCCTCAGGCCATCACTTTTGCACGTATTTCAGTTTTAATTTCCTCCTTGTCAATACAGTTCTAGTCACTTTCAAATCAGCACTGGGCACCTCACATCTAACCCTGTGACACAAGATAAGGACCATGTGCTCCTCCATTTAGGAGAAGTTCTGAGGTGGATCTTTCCAGGTCTGTATTTTAGGAAGGGCATTGTGTTTGGTCTAGTACTGATTTTATGTTTTGCAGGGCTGCTGAGACAGGATAAATAATTTTAAAAATAAAATTTATGGCTTCTCACTGACACAAGCTCAAATCCCTCCTGGGGTGAGAAAGCGGAATGTCAGCAAAATTCCCGAAGAAAAATAAAAACCCCACTATTTTCTTCCCAGCGTGACTCGGTGTGCACGTGAGCTGTTCCCCTGGTTTAGATAAAACAGAAATGCATCAGAAAAATCTGCTTTTGCCGAGAACAAGGAGAGCATGGGATCCTGCTGGGCCTTTGTTTTTGTTTACTTCCTTGGGGTGTTTGAGGGAGAGAAGCTGATGAGGTCACCAGGAGCAGTGGTGGTACAGACAGAGCTTTTTAAGGCACAAGTTGGCCTCCTTATCTCCCTCCTTATCTTTACTGGGATGACTGGGGTGGGGTTTAGTCAGAGCCAGAGCTTCTGTTGCAACCTCGGAGCTCTTGAGCTCTCCCTCCCTCCCTCCCTCATCCTTCAGGCTGAGCTTCACGTCTGGAATTTGCTCTGGGTCCCAGCACGCGTCCATGGGATCGTGATGTTCCCTGTTCTGCCCTGATTACTGCTCCTGACCCTTGTATGGTCACAGAACCACGGAAGGGACCCACAGGGATCATGGATCCAGCCCCTGGCCCTGCCCAGACACCCCAACAACCCCACCCCGGGCATCCCTGGCAGCGCTGCCCAAACGCTCCTGGAGCTCTGGCAGCCTCGGGCCGTGCCCATTCCCTGGGGAGCCTGGGCAGTGCCCAGCACCCTCTGGGGGAAGAACCTTTCCCTGATCCCCACCCTAAACCCCCTGGCCCAGTTCCAGCCATTCCCTGGGTGCTGTCCCTGTCCCAGGGAGCAGAGATGGGAGCTGCCCCTCAGGAGGATGTTGAAGACCTCAGTGAGGTCTCCCCTCAGTCCCCTCTTCTCCAAGCTGAACAAACCAAGTGACCACTTAAAAAGTGGTTGGAAAAGTCCTATTTTTGTATTTTTGATGGGATTTTGTTCCTTGTCCTGCTTTCTCCTTCCACCTTTCCTTACCCATCAAGCCCAGACAAAAGTTTCTTCACTTCCAAGATGCTGAGGTTGTCCCATCCCAGCCTCACCAGTCTTTATAGCTCAGGCATTGAAAACCCCTGTCAAAGAACCATTTTTGGTCCCTCCCATTGCTGGAGGCTTCCCAAAAACTCCCAATATCATGACAATGTTGTTGCCCCTGGAATCACTTCTTAAATTCCTGGGATCATCCCCCAACCCCTGCAAGCTGCCCTGGGAAGAGGGGAAGCTGCTCAGGGCTGGCTCACAGCACCTTCTCCAGCTTTTTTATCTTCTGTTACCCCTTTATTTGCTCCATCCAGAGCAAATCCGTCCACAACCAGAATCTCTTGTCCCTGCTCTGTACCTACAAGAGGATGAAGAAAATATCCTAGGTGACAAAAAATGACAATAAAAGAGCAGAGGAAATGCATTCCACGTTGGAAGAACACGTTTCAGGCACGGCCTTGGGGTGAAAAGGATGTGTCCTGATGGGAGATGGGGACAGCAAGAGACACAGAGCAGTCTAGACCTGACCTCTACCACCCACCCATGTATATTTGGTAAAAAAAACAGCCCTGCCTGCTGGATTTTATTTTTCTCACTGAGGTACACATGCCTCTTAAATAAACATGATTATACCCTACGTGGAGCTGCAGCTCGGGCCAAGCACTAAAAATAGTGGGCAGAAAGGAGAGACTTCAATTAGATGCAGAATGCTCAACAATTTAACTTCTAATTGGCTTGTGGTTATCCCCCAACGAGGAGCCAGCCCTGGTGTGCCGAGAGGATTCGCAGTCTGGCAAAACAGGCACTCAAAGTGAGCATTTTTTAAAGGGGGGTTGACCAGAAAAAGAGGACTGGGTGTTGTGGGAACTCGTGTGTTTGTGTGCCGCTCACCTCCCGCTCAGCAGTGAGGTCTCACCCCGGGGCTTTGACAGGTGGGTGCAGCTCCACGTCCTCTCCTCAACTCCAGCTTGGTGGCCCTACAAAGATTTTTGGGTTGGATTTGGTTCCTGGTTCAGCCCATGGTGCAGAACTTCAGGACCAGTGGTCAGAGGCATCCCAAGAACTCCTTGATTGCCACCCTCTGCTCCAGTCCAAACTCTGTTTTCCTTCCAACTCCCAGCAGAGCCTCTCCCATCGTCATTCCCTAATTTTTACCTGCTCTAAACTGTTCCTGCTGCCTCAGCCTGGAAGCAGCAGCACAGAGTGGCCTCCTCAACACCATGGGGATCATCCATCAGCCTCTGGCACGATCTCCCATTCCCTGAAGCCGGGTGTGGAGTGGGAGGAGGGTGGAAACAGGGCTCGATTTTTGGGAGAATGGCAACCCCAAGCCCCTGCCCACACACCATTGCAAGCTTCCAATCCAGCTCTGCTCTGGCACACAGCAGGCAAAGCTTTTCCGAGGCTTTGCTGGGACAGAAAGGTGGATTTCAAGGATTCACTGGCAAAAATTTATAGAGCTGTCTAGCAAGAAGAGAGAAGTCTTTTCCTCTGTCTGCATCCAGGATATGGGACTAGGATATGGGAATATGGGAATGCTGCCCTTATTTCCAAGCCATCTTTTCCCTCCCAACTCAAGACCCCCAGAAAATATCTGCTGTAGTCCCATGTTCATGAAGGCTTGGTCTTGTCCATGTGACTGTGGCTTAACTGGAGGAGGACATAGCAGTTTAGGGGGAAAAACCCCAATATTTTAAAATAAAAGTAGTTAAGTGCATTACACATAATCAATGCATGGTTGGAAGGGACATTCCAGGTGTTTTTCCCCATTTCTGCACCTCGGGAATTGTTTAGGAAAGCTCTTCCACCCTTGCACTGGGGAAGAGACCACACAAACTGCAGCGTGCTGGGTGTGCTGAGGCTGGAATGATGTCCAGCCCTTCTTCCCAACGCCGTGTCCCTGCAGCCAGCCCTTCCTCATTCCCCGTGTCCCAAAAACCACCGTGGCCTGAATGGTTTCAGTTCGGAGCTTTTCAGTGGAACTGACCCCTGTAATTATCTGACTCCTCGCCAGCCATGTCCACTTGCCCGAGGCTCTCCCACGGTGACAGTGTTGGGGTTTTGGCCGTGTTTTAACACTGAAAGTGAAACTTTGCCCAGTGGCTGGGAGAGAGGAAAGGGAAGAGTTGGGAATTGTGCTTGAATTTAGCCATGGACTGCTCCCAAACTGAGTAGTGGTGGAGTTACTGGGAGAAGAAGAGGACAGAGAATCATCCTGTGAGGCACAGCCCACACCACTGGCAGCTCTGGGTGAGGAGGAGGAAGATGGTCAAGGATTCAAGGCAGGGTTTGATTCATAAAATCACAGAATCATGGGAGGGTTTGGGCTGGAAGGGCCTCAAAGCCCACCCAGTGCCACCCCTGCCATGGCAGGGACACCTTCCACTGTCCCAGGCTGCTCCAAGCCCCAGTGTCCCAGCCTGGCCTTGGGCACTGCCAGGGATCCAGGGGCAGCCACAGCTTCTCTGGGCACCCTGTGCCAGGGCCTGCCCACCCTCCCAGGGAGGAATTCCTTCCCAATATCCCATTTAAATTTCCCCTCTTTCAGTCTGAACCCATTCCCTTTTGTCCTGTCTCTCCAGTTCCTGATGATTTATTCCTCTCCATTTTCCCTGTATCCCTTCAGGCTCTGGAAGGAGCTGCGAGGTCTCCACACAACCTTCTCCTCTCCAGGCTAAATAGCCCCAAATTTATTTATTAATATTATTTATTTATTAATATTATTTATTTATTCCCAAGAAAACCCTTTTTTATAACATAGGATTTGTACTTTTCACTCCTAGACATGCTCTCTCTTAATTTACTGCATCAGGTGCTCTATCACAATTAATTAAAACAAAATCCTCCCCCAAAATAAAAAGTTGTTTTTGTTTTGTTGGGTTTTAAATTTTTTTTAATTTTTTTTTTTTTAGGTTTTTTAAAAATTTTTTGGTGAAATAGAGGTTCTCCTGCTCTTCAAGCAGAAAACTGAATGAAAGCATAGGAGTGAAATGATGATTACATTAAATCCACCTTGATGAGCAGCCCAGGAATCCTTTGAGTCCCTAAAGGTGAGACTGTGGCATCAAGAGGCAGGGCCAACACCTCGGGAGCCTCCCATGGGAAATCCTGTTCTTGCTGGGTCTGGGCATGTTGCATGTCTGGGCTTGCTGGTTTTTCTCCATCTCCTGGAATTTCAGGAAAGAAATGTCCTCTTGTCCCACCAATCCATCCCTGCATCACTTCCAGGCATTCAGGAAAAATTTCTCCATGGAAGGAGAGGTCAGACAGTGGAACTGGGCTGCCCAGGGAAGGGGTGGATTCATCATCCTTGGAAGTGCTCCAAAAATGAGTAGGTGTGGCCCTTCATGGTTTAGTGGCCGTGGGGGTGATTGATCAAAGCTTGGATTGATGATCTTGGAGGTCTTTTCCAACCTTACTGACTCCATGAATCCCCGATTACCATTTTTTTTGGCAAGTTGGGAAAAAATGCAAATTATTTTGTTGCACAAAACAAGACCAAGATTAATGTCCAGAATTGTAGACGAACATTCATATTTTGGGGAGGAAGTCTTGGAAAACAAAGCTTTGGCTCCATCTAATATGGATTGGATGCCCAAGGGAAGGACTGGAAAGGCCCCATCCCAGTCCTGAGCACCAGTGTGAGCCCATCCATCATGGATGCATCCGGAGCTCCCAGCAGCAGCAGGGCTCAGCATGGATCCTCATCCTGCTCTCCTGCAGAATTCCCAGCCCGAAGGTGTCTCCTGCTGAAATCCTGCTGCATGAACTCCTCTGACAAACGCCAAAGCAGCTGGAAAACGGGAACAGGAAATCCCTACCCAAGCTTTGCCAGCCGAGCTCCAGCCTGCTCCAATCATTCTCAGTCCCAATTTCCCAAAAACTGGGATCTGGAATTCAACATAGCAAACTGCAAATAACACAGGGCGGGAGCTGGTTTGGGTTGATTCCCACTTTGGATTGGAATAATTCTCCATTTATTTGGGAATTGCGGAGGGACTTCTGGGGGTTGTGTGTGCCCAGAAGCTCCCGGGAATTGCTCCACGTTTTTCAGGATCAGCTCCCTGGCAGCGGGTTCCCAGTTCTGCAGGGTGCACATGGAATATTTCGGGATAAATGGAGATGAGAGGTTATTGATGAACAGATTCCCCCCTGGATCCTTTCATTAAAGTCTGGATCCCATCATGGAATTTGAGGTGTCCGGTTCCCAACCCTGTTATTGGGGATACCAGTGGGGAAAGACTTGGCCACCACCCCAAAATGCTGCCAGCATTTCAGTTCTGCTTGGATGGATCATGGAGCATCCCAAAAACTCACCTGGTGTTGGCTCCTTGTTCTTTGTGAGGTGAGGTTGGAGGGGTAGGGAGGAGATCCCTACCTGGGCTTCTCAGAGTGAATCCCAGAATCACTGAGTGGTTTAGGTGGGAGGGACCTCAAAGCCCATCCCATTCCACCCCCCTGCCATGGGTGTTTCCACTGTCCCAGGCTGCTCCAAGACCTGTCCAACCTGGCCTTGGACACTTCCAGGGATCCACAGCTGCTCTGGGCAGCAGTGGTTGGGGTTTCAGCCATGAAACTCCCTGGATTTAGGCTTATTGCCTTTTTTTTCCTCCCCAAATTTCTCCCATGCTGCACCACTACCTGGCACGGGTAATTTTCCTTAGGGAATGCCATCCAAGTTCATTTTGGTTTGGGACACACGGAGGTGGGGAAAGGGGTGGCCATCCCAAGATGGGGTTTGGGGTATTCGTCCATGCCCATGGATCTGTGGTGTTCATGCACTTTCCAAATTAGGGATAGGGGAGAAAGGCTTTTTCGAGAAGATTCTATAGGAGAGTAGGGCACAGGCACCTCGAGTGTCCTTGGACAATGAACCCCATGGATTTGATCAAACTCCCAGCTCAAAATGCAGGGTCTCTGATACTGAACAGTGAAGGTGGGATGCTGCCTCAGGTACAGAAAAATCCGGGATCTGCTGTCAGAAACACAAATTAAATTCCCAAAGGAGATGTTAAACCCTCAGATCAGTCCCAAGCTCCCAATATTTATGGAGAGGAGCTTAAACGTCCCACCACAAGCACAAAAACCTCATTGTCCACAAGATGCCCACTTCTTTATTTATTATTATTTTGTCGTGTGATGTGGCCTGAGACATTCACTGCCCTCATTTTTTCTGACCATTCCAGGATTTTTCCTGGGACCCGACAGCCAGAAAAATATATTTGGGTTTGGGGTTTTTTTCTGTTGTTCTTACTGTAAATAACCTCTGTGCCTGGCTCTTGATGTGATGAAGTGATGGATGTGAAGCTCGTTGGCATTTCCAAAGTCACGCTCCAGATTCCTGCTTCAATCTGACCCCAAACAGATCGTGGGGATGAGCTGAGCTTTGCTCTTAAGCCTCACTCAACTGCTGCTCGTGCTGCTGAACTCATTTATAAATTTGTCACCAATTTCTAAAACTGGAGGAGGCAGAAAATGATGGACAGCTTTGAGGAAGGCAGAAGAAAAAGCCAATCTGGGGCTATTTAATGCCCAAATTCCCATCGCAGCTGCTGCCGTTTGTTAGTTCCCAGAGCAAAAAACACCTGGAAATTTGCTGTGTGGAGAATAAAAGATGACAAAATAACACAGGCAGCCTGCTGGCTGTAATTTAGGCAGTGACCAGCAAAACTAAAATTGTATTAGAGTAGAGGAAGCTGGAAGGGGGAACATGCAGTGGGTCAGGCCAGCGCTGGGTGCTGCGAATAGAACCAAAATGATGTTAATAATAAACAGCTCCGCCGCTCTTTTAAAGGCCTGATTTCTCCAACACATGCAGAAAGTTAAAGTTACAACTCTGTGAAATTTCTGCTGGCTGCCTCATCTGTTTATCATTGACTCCCTGGATGCTCGTGGTAAGAATTCCGGCTTTTGGAATAATGTTTGTGGTAGGTGGTCCCTTCAAAGCTGCTCCTCGCACTCAGCCAGTTTGATTTGCTGGGTGAGGTTTTGCTCATGCAAAGTTTTCCTTCAACTGCATCCAACGCCGTGATGAGCCAGTGCAAGAGAAACTACTGTGCTGTGATTCCCCTCTCGAGCCACTCAGACACTTTGAAGTGGAATTTTTCCTTGAATTTTAGGGCCAGAGAAGTTGTTAGAGGTTTTTTTCCCCCTCCCTCTCCTTCATTCCCAAGGGAAAAAGAAAACGTTTATACACATGCTGGTGCTCTATATTTATTAACATAAAATCTAAATATAGCATTGTTTTTACACCCATTGCTGAGGCTAACCCAGCCATAAAATAAACACATTTTCTGCTCCAGAAAATGACATTTTAAAAAAGATTTACAATGATTATGGCCATTATTATGGTATGAAGGCAAAAATGGAACTGCTTTCCCTCTGTGCGTTCATCTAAAGAAGGGAGCTTCACATGCTCCTTAATAAACTGCATGGACTCTTTCCAACAAGAAGGGATAGAATTGACACAAAAAAAGGCTGCACAACAATAATTTGATTAAATTCTTGGTTTTTTATACAGATTAATGTCATAAATCAGCACAGGCACTGTCACATGAGCAGACCTTGATGCGAGGTGCAGCTGAGCTCACACTGTGGGAGAGATGAGTGCAAGCACAAGGAATCAGACAAAATCTTTGAAAAGTGGCTCCATTGGTTTAGAAACCTGTTTTTTCCCAATAGTAACAGAAAAAGGGAAAAGCAACAGGTTTGTTTGGGTTAATGTTGCACTGCTGTTGAGGCAAGAAAGGCTCACAAATAAAACACATGTGGGGACCGCTGTGTTTATTTAGGTTTTGCTAAATTCTAGAAATCTATGAGAATCCAGGCAGTGAATATTCCTAGAAAAGATAAAAAAGAAGATGGGCAGGAAAAATTAAAAGGGAAAATGGGCAGGAGAAATACAAAGGGAAATGGGCAGGAAAAATGCAAAGGGAAGATGGGCAGGGAAAATGCCAGGAGAAGATGGGCAGGAAAAATGAAAAGGGAAAATGGGCAGGAAAAATGCCAGGAGAAGATGGGCAGGAAAAATGAAAAGGGAAAATGGGCAGGAAAAATGCCAGGGGGAAAATGGGCAGGAAAAATGAAAAGGGAAAATGGGCAGGAGAAATACAAAGGGAAATGGGCAGGAAAAATGCAAAGGGGGAAGATGAGCAGGAAAATGCTAAGGGAAGATGGGCAGGGAAAAAAAAAGGGAAAGGGGGCAGGAAATATGCCAGGTGGAAAATGGGCAGGAAAAGTGCAAAGGGGGAAAATGGGCAGGAAAAAAGCAAAGGAGAAGATGGGTCAGAAAACTGAAAAGGGAAAACAAGCAGGAAAAATGCCAGGGGAAAATGGGCAGGAAAAGTGCAAAGGGGGAAAATCGGCAGGAAAAAAGCAAAGGGGAAGATGGGTCAGAAAACTGAAAAGGGAAAACAAGCAGGAAAAATGCCAGGGGAAAATGGGCAGGAAAATGCAAAGGGAAAATGAGCAGGAAAACTGCTGGGGGAAAGATGTGCAGGAAATATCCAAATGGGAAAACCTGGGATAAAAACACAGCCAGGGTTTCTCCTGAGATCTGTTGTTCCCACAATTGATGAGCACCTGGAAGGGGCATCACTGGAAAGCAGCGACTCTTTAACTACGAATCAGTGGCTGCTGGAGGTGATGGATCCCAGTTTTGAAATGCTGATTTTTAAAATCATTGTTTTTATATTGATTTCTGCATTATTTTTAAACTGTTTTTCCTTGTCTCTGCTCAAACCCCCACAGCCAGCAGCCCGGGCCTGAGCTCCTGGTAGTGGCAGCTTCTTCCCAGCCTGGCAGCTTCTTCCTTCATCCTGGAAAGGCATTGGTGGGAGAGTTCCAACTTCCTTCGAGAGCCTTTGTGTGCTCCAAAGAGCCCAGAGGTGGAGCCCCTAAATCAGGCCCTAATTCAGCCCTTAAATCAGGCCCAAAATCAGCCCCTAAATCAGCCTCTAAATCAGGCCCCAAATCAGGCCCTAAATCAACCTCTAATTCAGGCCCCAAATCAGGCCCTAAGTCAGCCTCCAAACCAACCCCTAAATCAGCCCCCAAATCAGGCACTAAATCAGTCTGTAAATCAGGCCCTAAATCAGTCTGTAAATCAAGCCCTAAATCAGTCTGTAAATCAGGCCCTAAGCCAACCCCCAAATGAGCCCCCAAATGAGGCCCTAAATCGGGCCCTAAATTTGGCCCTAAATCAACCTCTAAATCAGGCCCCAAATCAGCCCCTAAATCAACCTCCAAATCAGCCCCTAAATCGGCCCCTAAATCAGCCTCTAAATCAAAGCCTAAATCAGGCCCTAAATCAACCTCCAAGTCAGCCTCTAAATCAAGCCCCTAAATCAGCCTCTACATCAACCTTTAAATCAGGCCCTAAACCAACCCTAAATCAGGCCTAAATGAACCCACAAATTAGCCCCTAAGTCAACCTCTAAATTGCCTCTAAATCGCCTCTAAACCGGCCCCTAAATCAGCCTCTACATCAATCTCTAAATCAGGCCCTAAACCAGCCCTAAATCAGCCCCTAAATCAGCTTGTAAATCAGGCCCTAAATCAGTCCCCAAACCAGGCACTAAACCAGGCCCTAAATCGGGTGCTAAATCAGCCCCTAAATCAACCTCTAAATCAGCCCCTAAATCAGCCTGTAAATCAAGCCTCTAAATCAATCCCTAAATCAGCCCCCAAATCAGGCCCTAAATTGGCCCCTAAATTGGGCCCTAAATCAACCTTTAAATCAGGCCCTAAATCAGGCCCTAGATCTGCCCCTAAATCAGCCTCTAAATCGGCCCCTAAATCAGCCTCTACATCAACCTCTGAATCAGGCCCTAAATCCAACCCTTAATCAGTCTCTAAATCAGCCCCTAAATCAGGCCCCAAATCAGCCTCTAAATCAGGCCCTAAACCAACCCTAAATCAACTCCTAAATCAGCCCCCAAATCAGGCCCTAAATCAGCCCCCAAATCAGGCCCTAAATCAGCCCCCAAATCAGGCCCTAAATCAACCACTAAATCAGGCCTTAAATCAGACCCTAAATCCCGCTCTCCCTCTGTGACCTCCTGACATGAGCAGCCCACAGGAAGATGCGGGGTGTGAGTGACAGCCCTGCTCAGCAGCTCCCCGTGGAGCTGGGATTTCAGCACCTGACCCCAAAAAATTACATTTGGGATGTCACAGACAACAAATGAGACCCTGCCCTTGGTGGTGTCCTTGCCAGGGGGATAAGAGAGCATTGGGATTACCAGTCCATGGCATGGGGTTAGAATGGGATGAGTTTTAGGGTCACTTCCATCCCAAAGCTTTCCATGATCCCACGTTTATAGAATCCTCTGTGGGTATGATTAGGAAATTCCATATTATTCTAATTAAATCCTATTATTCTCAAGGTTTTAACTGCACATTCCCTGCTCCTGGCAGCTGGTATTCCCGCTGATTTCCTAGTCCTGCAGCTGGCAGCAGATGGAGAATTAACACTCGATGATGGAAAAGGCTGGGAACAGTGCTGGGGTTGTGTGGCCACCCCAAAATATTTGGGATTTTATGTCTTTCCCTTTTAATAGCACGTTGCTCTCACCCCTGCTGCAGCCCCACATCCCTCCTCCCTGGCACCTGGGTTTGGGAGCTCCTTCCCGGCAATTTCGACCTGGAAGGAAGGCAGGAGAAGGAAAAAAATTAGGCAACTTTTCCCTATAGAGCCATTCCCTATGGAAAAGCTGCTCCGTGTCCCGGGATTGCTTTCAGCCGAACCACAGGCTAACATGACAGCGTTCAGATTGTTCGCAAAAGCGATGGAAAAACAAACCTCGGTTTCTCGGTGGCTCTGTTGGAGCTTTGGCTCTGCTTCCACTGGGCAGCTACGGGTGAAAAAAACCCTTTTTTGTTTTTCCCAAATGGGAAAAATCCTGTGTTTGAAACCAGCAGTGGGCAGAAATCGCTGCTGGGCTGTGGGTGCGGGTGCACGTGGGCACTCCGCTCCCGTTTCCAGCAAAACCCCCGGGGAGAACCCACTTTATCCCTTGGGAATGGTTTCTCAAAGCCAGGTACGCGCCTCTGAATCTTCCCAGGAACCTCCTGGCTGCTCAGCACCCTTATCCCGGAGGGAGCACCTCAGTGGGTGGGTTTTCCTTGCGCTGGGCACATTTGGGGTGGGTGTCCCCGCAGCTCCCACCCCGGTGCCCGCTGCTTGCCTTTCCCGCTGGGCTGTTAACGGGATAACGCTCCAAGGGCTTTGAAGATGAAGGAGAAGCCTGGACAAACAGGGCCGGATAAACACAGCGCCTCATCTCCGAGCAGCACCGCGCCCGGAGCGCTCCCAATTATTTTTCCCAGCGTCTCCACAGGCTGGAGGAAGCCCGGGTCGCCCTGAGCTCTCCTTCCCCCTTCCCAAGGCGATCCACGCCGTTTGATCCGGCCCTGCAGGACGCTGCTGGGAGCACACACGGGTTAATTGAGCAGCGTTAACCCGAGCCAAGCTATAACCCGCTGGGTAAACATTTCCCTATTGTTCCTGGGGATTGCCGTGCTGGGAAGTCATTAATAACCTGGAAGTACATTCCATTTATCTTTGTTGATTAGCTGCTTTGGCAGACTCCAGGAGCATCCCCCTGCTCCCGGAGCGTCCCACTCTGCCACCAGCCCAGCTCCGGCCCCTGCAAAGTCAACAATCTGATTTGCTCATTAATCTCCCACTTCAAACGGGCAGGCGGGAGGTGCAGGAGGAAAGATCTCACATCTGCTCTTCCACTTGCTGCTCGCTCCAGATAAAAACCTGCTCTAGGATCCTCCTGCACTGCCTGACCCCACCAGCATCCCCAAAAACCCTTCAGGAACCCATTTCACCCCTCGTTTGCACTTCCAGGCAAAGGGGACTCGAACCCTGAGGAGCAGCACCTGGAGATGTTCCACACAACCCCTCAGAGCACCTCAAGGAACTCCATTAGCTGACCAAATCCCATCCCTAGTAGGTACTTCCAAGGACACATCCAGCTCGGTTTTGGGCTAAAGACGATGAACCTCGCTCCAAATTCCAGGGTCTTGGTGGCTCCAGAGCCCACCACCGACTCTGTGGCTGCAGAGGAAGCCCCAGCTCACTGCAGACCTGCCAGGAGCAAGGCAGGACCTCAGAGGTGAAGGTTCATCAGCACAAAGGCATCACCTTCTCCAGCTTAGTGTGCAGTCATTCCTGCATCCCTTATCCAGCCGTTTGAACAGATCAGGATTAGAAAACCCACCGGGCTTGCTGGAGGAACACATCAGGATTAGAAGACCCCCTGGACTTGCTGGAGGAACAGATCAGGATTAGAAAACCCCCTGGACTTGCTGGAGGAACAGATCAGGATTAGAAAATCCCCTGGACTTCCTGGAGGAACAGATCAGGACTAGAAAACCCACCGGGCTTGCTGGAGGAACACATCAGGATTAGAAGACCCACTGGACTTGCTGGAGGAGCAGATCAGGATTAGAAAACCCCCTGGACTTGCTGGAGGAACAGATCAGGATTAGAAAACCCACTGGACTTGCTGGAGGAGCAGATCAGGATTAGAAAACCCACTGGACTTGCTGGAGGAACAGATCAGGATTAGAAAACCCACTGGACTTGCTGGAGGAGCAGATCAGGATTAGAAAACCCACTGGACTTGCTGGAGGAGCAGATCAGGATTAGAAAACCCCCTGGGCTTGCTGGAGGAGCAGATCAGGATTAGAAAACCCCCTGGGCTTGCTGGAGGAACAATTTGGCACGTAGGAAATGCTTAACCCCTTATTACTGTGGGAGGGAGGACTGCAAACCCTGCTAAAACACCATACTCTCCCCTAACTGCATTTGTTCCCTGCTGCCACACGTCCAGGACAGGAGTTACTGCCAGGAGGGGAGTGGGAGAAGCCCAGGAGTGAAGAATTCCTTGTGGTTAGAGGCACCTTGGAGCCACCACAGCCAAAGCAAAGCCAGTATTGCTTTCCTGGGCAGGCTTCACTCCTCGTGCTCCAAATGTTTGCTTTCCAAATCGTTCCTTCAAACCACACGTGATAAAACTTTGCCTTCCTCGTCCAGAACCCTTTGCTTGCCCTGGGAAAGCCACCAGCGGCTCTTCCGTGGGAAAGCCTCCATGAAAGTGAAAGTGGTGTTGAACTTCATTACAATTTCATGAAATTTCCTGGTTTCACCAGGGTATTATTTTCCCTTAGCTCTGCGGGTAAAAAGGAAGATGCCAACCTCTCTTCTGTATCACCTGCAAGGACTCTTGCTTTAATTTGTCATTTTAAAGAGGCTTTTATTTTATTTTATTTTATTTTACTTTATTTTAGTTTAGTTTTGTTTTATTTTATTTTACTTTATTTCACTTCATTTCACTTCACTTTATTTAATTTAATTTAATTTAATTTAATTTAATTTAATTTTATTTTATTTTATTTTATTTTATTTTATTTTATTTTATTTCTATGCTAGCCCTCCAGGAGAGGTGATGTGGGGCTGGGTGGATGAGATGAGACCTCTCCTCCCTGTCCTCCTGCTGCTGCTTTTGCCCTGGATGCTGTCCTGATATTTGGAGATTAGGTCCCAACCCCTCCAGGCAAGGAGGAACTCGAGACCTCCCACCTCCTAAAAGGGTGCTTTAATCACTGGGATATTGCAGAAGGAGAGGGAGGGAGAGGCAAGATAGGAGCTTTTATTTTGCTGTCTCCAGGGCAAAGCCCAGCAGCAGTTTCAAGGCCTCCTGAGCCCTCTGGGTGATGAAACCGCCTGAAAAGACACCTCGATTTCCCTGGACTTGGCAGAATTTTCTAACTGACTTCCAAGAATCTCCATCTGTTCCTCTCCACATCCCCTGTCCTGGCCCTGGCTGCCCGGCTGAGGAACATCCAACTCCTCAAACATTCCTGGAGGTGTCCAGGGCCAGGCTGGACATTGGGGCTTGGAGCAGCCTGGGATAGTGGAAGGTGTCCCTGCCATGGAATGTGATGGGATTTAGGGTCCTTTCCAACCCAAACCGGTCTGGGATTCTGTGATCATCTCATTTTGTATATAAATACAAATAAATATATACCTAATATATAGAAATAGATTTCTGTCACATTCTGTGTGTGATTTCCGATGTCACTTCGTCTTATCTAAAGTTGTTTTATGGGGCAGCGCTTACCCACAGCTCCATCCCATGTCTGAGGAGAAACTGGAACAGTATTTTAATTAAAAATTATCTCATTTGATCGTGTAAATGCACCGTGTGTGTGCACAGACTTTTCAGACCTGCCAGCCCTGGCCTTGGCTTGCCCTGCAGGACCAGCCCAGCCCGCGCCTTTGGAGGGCATTTTTGGGAAAACCCAAGGAATATCCCTCCCTTCGTGGTCGATATTAGAGTTCAGCATTAAATATTCTCAGAAATGATGACTGCGTTTGTAATCATAAGCCTTGGGACGATTTTGCTGCTTTTCTTATAAACTCAGGCGGGCAGTGGGAAGAAAAATCAACTTGCTGTGTGTCATCCCCATGCCGTCAGGGAAAACATTCCCTCTCCCGGAGCATTTTTTGGGAAGTGCCCGCGGGCAGGCACACGGAGCCTCCCATCGGGGTAGTTTAACCATTAAGCCGAGCTCAGGGCGGAGCGGGCTCGGTGCCTAAGGTGAGGGCACGAAGAAAGGAACGCGAGCGCTTTGATGCGGGCCAGGTGTTAATTTGGGAGATTTGGGAGCTGTTAGGAAGCCGGGGCAGCACATCCCGCGGCTTTATCAGGCCCGGGATTAGCTAGGCAGGGTTTATCTCGCAGGCAGCGCCGCGTTAGGGGCGACACCTCCTTTATCAGCGCTGCCACCGAGCCCCGGGGCGCTTCAAAGCTGGGGCGTGAAGCCCCGAGCCCAGCACAAACTGGGCACTGCCACATGAAAGTGCCACCCGAGCTGGCCGCCCCTTCATGGGGACGCTGCTTTTAACGGGGACTTTCATCTCGGCGCTCCTGAAAGCAACGGGGCTTGGGGGGAATAAAAAAAAAAAAAAAGGGAGGAAAGAGAGGATTTGGAGCCGGGAGAAGTCACCTGCTGCTCGGGCAAACACCAGGGATGGGCCCTTCGCGGGGGGTGTGCTGGGGGATAAAATACAGCGCTTATTTCCAAAGGGTGGGAGGAGTGGAGGCATGAGGGGGAAAGGGAAGGAAAAGAAAAACAGAAGAGGCAATTTTCCCAGTATCTGTTTTTCCAAAATCCCAGTTTCTCCACCAGGTGCTGTTCTCTCTCCTACGCACCTCACCCCTTCTATCCCTGGAGACCCCCGTGGTTACATCCACCACTACTAAACCTGGAAAATGCCACTGACCCTAAAAGCTGCGTGGTAGCATTCAAAAATGTCACTTTTAAATAAATGCCCTGCTCCTTAAAGGGGTTGTGGGGTGTCATTTTCACACTGACGGAAATGCTGGTCCCTGAGGGCTGCATTACTATCGGAATCCCTGAGCTTCACACCTCGTGGTTTGTCTCCCTGACGTGATTTTATATCACAGACCTTTAACTAAAGAAAAAAGATGACTTGAAAATCCTTTAAAAATAAGTGTAACCTGTATTTCACCTTTGCTTTGTTGAGGGCAAGTGTAAGAACCAACGGAATCGCTGCTGGCTGCACATTTTCAATCAAACAACATCCAAATAATAAACACGGAGGAAGAAATCCCTCAGTAACTTTTTCTAAGAAGTCACCGCTAAAGACCTGACATCGACATTTAATTGCTTATGGAAACACCCAGCCAGGCACAAAATTTCTTGCAGCCCAACGATTTCTCTGGCTAAACCCCGATTATTTTTGTTTTCCTTCAGTGCCAATCACTGGATCTCCATCCCACGCCCCTGGGTTGCAACAGGCTGGGAGTGGGAGAGGCAGCACCGGGAACGCGGCGCTTCCCAAAGGTGCCAGATGAAGGAGGCCACCTCAGTGCCACGCTGGGTGGGAAGGAGCACCTCTGCCCTCTCCTGGGGCAGCACAGCCTGGCGGGGCCTCCACAAGGCTTCCAACACCCCCCGGACATTTAAACCTCCCCTCGGGATGGTTGGAGGAGTTGAAAAGCTACAAAGATGTGGAACGGAGATGGTGCAGCTCCAGACCTGGGCACTGAACTCACCGGGGCTTGGGACTCGCTGCTTTTATCAGGGGGAGTTCCAAGAAGGGAATTTGGAGCAGTTGGGAAGCCCCTCTAAACCAGCACATTCATCCCTTTGGATCATCCTTGCCTTCGGCTCGTCCCTCCCTTTGGCACATCCTCATCTCACTCTCGCTTGTGGTCCAGGCTCCCTCCTTTTATTTCTCTGGCTGCCTCTAATTTGTGGCCATCCAGTAACCGCTGCTCGAGGCCTGCTGGGCTCAGCCCCCTCGACAGAAGCTGTTCCCTGCAACCACAACCATCCCAGGAAAATCGGGATGGGGATGGAATATTTACCCTTTGATTGTTTAACAACATCTGAGAATTCGAGCAATTCCCGTAAGACCCCCAGGAATGCGGAGCCAGAGGAGGAAGAGCCGTGCCAGAACCGACTCCTTTTCATTTCTTTTGGGCTGTGGAAAGTGGAGCCAAGGAAAAGCTGGGATAACGAAGCCCACGGTGGTTTTAATTAGCTGCAAGCCTGGAATGTGGGGGCTGATTGTATTTGTTTAATGATGAATAAATGCGGAATGGTGTGGGTGGCTGGGTGCAGGAGATGATCCAGGAGCCTCGAGAGCACAGGGAATATAAGGAATGTCGCTGCAGCGTGGTCACATCCCTGCTGGGCTCTTCCCAAGGGATATCTCCGTGGGAGCTTGGCGCTGGCTCCTTGGGCTTGTTCCTGGTGTGCCAGGGAAGGAGATTTCTTGGAAGACGGCACTGGCTGTGGCTGTGCTTGCAGGGGGTCACACCTGGAGCAGGATCAGGTGCTCTGCCTGGAGAGACGCTGCACAAAGCTCTGGGACAGGAGCAGGGGCTGGGATAAACATGGCACAAGCAGCCCCCAGGGGAAGCGACTGGTCCTGGGAACACCTTCCTTCCATATCCCTGCTGGTCAGTCCAAGGTTCTTAGCTCAAAGGACCATAAATCATGGAATTTTGGTGGTTTTGATCCCAAATTAGCGTAAGCAGGAAGGATCCTGCCCATCTCTCGCTGTCGCTACAGAGCAGGGCAAAGCCCAAGCAACCAAGAGGCAAAGGGTGGGAACATCTGGGGTCAATCCAGATCTATTTCCAGATATCTGGGGTGTGATCAGCAATAATCAAACCTCCGGAGTGCCCCAGGGGACCATTCCCTTCCTCCCGTGTGGGGCACAGTTGGTTGTGTCCCTTGCCCCCAGATCACCAGGAGAGTGGACAATGGCTTGATGTAAGGACGTGTCAGAGCCGGGATTCTGCCCTGGGCTGTGTCTGGGGTCTGTTGGAGGTGCTGGAAGCTTCCTGTGAGATTGCACTGCAGCTGATGGGTGGTTGGTCAGCGGGGGAATCCACCCAGGGTGGAATCCTACACCTGGAATTCAGCAGGAGGAGCACCAGGAGCCTTGCTGGTCATGCTGCCCTCTCTGCCCTGGCCTTGAAACATCCCAAACCCCTCGGACACATCCATGGGGAGGCAGGGTTTGCGTGGCTTCACTGGGAGCCACCTCGAAAGCATTCCTGGCACAGCTCTGATGCAAAGAGCTGCCATGGACAGGCATGAAAATACACTGGAAAACGTGGTGTGGGAATGGAGGTGCAGAAGCACTTTGAACTGGAACAAAATTTGCTGGAATATGTCCAGGGAAGGGGATGGAGCTGGGGAAGGGGCTGGAGCCCCAGGAGCGGGTGAGGGAGCTGGGAAAGGGGCTCAGCCTGGAGAAAAGGAGGCTCAGGGGGGACCTTGTGGCTCTCCCTGACAGGAGCTGTAGTAAGGTAGGGATCAGTCTCTTCTCCCAGGGAACAAACTGAGAGGAAACAGCTTCAAGTAGTGCCAGGGGAGGTTCAGATTGGATATTAGGGAACATTTCCTCACCAAAAGGATTGTCAAGCACTGGAACGAGCTGCTCATGGCAGCGTTGGTGTCACCACCCCGGGAAGTGTTCAAAAGGGGTGTGGGTGTGGCACTGGGGGACACGGTTCGGTGGTGTTTGATGATCTTGAGGGCCTTTTCCAACCCTGCTGACTTTGTGCTTCTGTGAAAATGTTTTTCACTCCCAAATGCACACCAGGTTTAGGGCAGGTTTCTAAAGCTCGGTTACTGGTGTGAGGTTCTTTTACCCTCCACAGGACACCGCTACAGTTTGCATAAAATTGACTAAAATCTTGACCTCCCTCTTTTTTAGTTTGCTTTATCCACAAACCCGCAGTGCATCCACGTGGAGGAACTGCAGCTCCTGTGACCATGAACAATCCACGCTCCCTGCCGGGGCTTGCTGCTGTCATCACACGTGGGATGGGAGCCTGGAGCACAGACAGGCCCTGGAAGCTGCAAATCCCCACCGTGCCTCAGCCTTGCTGAGGTGACCCCATGGATTTCGCTTGGCTCCGTGGAGCTCGGAGCAGCCCGAGGTCCCATCTTGCTGGAAGATGCACCAACTGTGGTTGCACCTCCAGCCTCACTTCTCTCTTTGCTCTGGGCTGCTCTGAAGGCTCAGCCTGCAGCCCCAGCCGCGGGAGCTGCTCCTTTATTACCCTTTTCCTTTCTGGCGCAGCAGCCAGGACAAGCCGGAGTGGCGTCCACCGTGGGGCTCTCTGCAAGCCCCAGCATCTGGAGCTGCATTTGTGGCGTCCTTCAAACGCACAGCCAGGCAGCTGCCGAGCACATGTGAGAGGGACGGCGCTGCCTCTCCTTCCAGGGATGCTCCAATGGAGCCTCTCACCCTTGGCAGCTCCTCCTGGCTGGGGCGGCTTCCTGGAGCCTTGGGGAGCTGTGAGCTGAGGGCTCAGAGAGGAGGCAGCTCCCGGACCAAGGGTGAAGCTCACGGGAGAATTTTATTCTCTTTAAAAGTCGCTGGAAGATGGGGATGTTTGGATTTGGGGGTTTTGCTCCAAAGAGTTCAAGCATCAGAGCACAGAATCACGGAGTCAAAGCATGAATTGGACTAGAGGGGACTTAAATCCCATCCAGTGCCACCCCTGCCATGAGCAGGGACACTTCCCACTGTCCCAGGCTGCTCCAAGCCCCAGTGTCCAACCTGGCCTTGGGCACTGCCAGGGATCCAGGGGCAGCCACAGCTCCTCTGGGCACCCTGTGCCAGGGCCTGCCCACCCTCCCAGGGAACAATTCCTGCCCAATATCCCATCCAGCCCTGCCCTCTGGCACTGGGAAGCCATTCCCACTTGTCCAGGCACTATATTCCCTTATAAAAAGTCCCTCTCCATCTCTCTTTCTGGCCTCCTTCAGGTACTGAAAGGCTGTAAAAATGCTTCAAACACCCCCAAAACGTCAGGACTGAACTTTCCTTGCAGAGATTTCCCTCTCAGCCTCCCAGGAAATAACTTAGCAGCATCTAACATTTTGCTGCCAGCTGGGGAACCTGGACCAGTGAACCTCCATTTGCTGGGTGGGCATGATAATTTTATTCCTTCACCCCCTGCATTTTCTCCTTACAGTCTGGGACATTTTTTGGGCACATAAACAGTTTGGTCCCAAAGAAAAGTTAAGATCTTTATGGAGATGGAATTCAGCATAAAAATCCGGCATAAAAATGATCTCTTCCTATCAGTACTGATTTAGGGCAGGAGGCCACTCCTGTCCCCCCAAACAGCATCCAGAGCTGTGTCACATCCTCCATCCCCCCCCTCCCACGAGGCATAAATTAAATTCTGCCTCTGGGAGAAGCTCTGGAGTAGGGGATTCTGGTGGGAAGGCAAGGTGTGCTTCAGAGGGAGGTTTGGATCTGCTGAGGTTTGAGCTTCGCACATTTAGCGGGGCTGGGAACACATCCATGAGCATTTTCCCTTTCCCTGGTCATTTTTCCCTTCCTCCCGCCTCCCCTCCTCCCCAGCCCTGGAAGGACAGAACCTGGAGTGGGAAGCGGAGCAGGAGGCAAACAGCTGCCCCACGGACAGACATTCCCAGTTTTCCTCCCACGTGTGCCCACGCTCGTCGGTCATTGCCCAGAATTCCCATCCAGCTCCCAGCCCTGTGCAGGGGCAGGATGGCCCAGCTTTGGGGTGGGGCACAAAACATTGCCTCTGGCTCTGCATCCTGCCAAGGGAGAGGTGGGACTGGGACGAGGCCGTGCTTTCCCTGGGGGCAAAGCCGTGTTTTCCCTGGGGAAAAAGCCGTATTTTCCCTGGGAGCAGCGGGGGAATTCTGCAGCACGCAGCTAAGCCTGCACGGCAGCCGCTGCAGGATGTGGGGTTTGCTCTGCCAAGAAAAATGAAATAATAAATAGGAGGAGGGAAAGCCTGCAGCCTGCTCTCACTTTCACTGATTTAATTCCAACGGCGCTAATTTTGGGAACGCCAGCCCTGCCTCGCACGAGTTCCTCCCTGGATCCCAATCCCTCACTGACGGGCAGACGGCGCTCCATCCTCTGGCCCTTCCATCTTTCAGGGACTGGGGGGAAAACAGCACCCCCCATTCCCAAACTTTTAGCACCCCAAGCCAGGGGAGTTTGGGAGAAGTGCTAGAATGGATGTAAACAGGGAATTCCACCCTTCCAGCTGCACGTGGGGTTATAATTACCCGGGAATGCAGCTCGGCCGCTGGTGCATCAGATGCGCCACGCTGTCGCCAAATTTGCAGATGTTCAGCCTTACTTTTATTAAGCATGACAATGCCCAGCAGGATCTATTTTCCCTGATTATCCTCAAATGGAGAGGAATATTAAAAGGCAGGATAATTAAAAATAGATGCCTAAACAAAAGGATGTGTCTACAATTCTTTTTCGTAGCGCTTTGAAATAGTTCGAATTTCTCGGCTGGCTCGTGTGCACAGGGAAGCCAAAGGATGTCTTAAATTCAGACATATGTCTTCATTCTGTTTAATGTGCCAGAACAAAAACAGAGCTGGAGACCACCATGAATTGATTTGGGAGCGACGGCTCCTCGTCCCACTCCGCCAGACTCCAGGGCAGCTTTTGCAGCGAGGATATAAGAGCTTCCTACAAGATAAAGGGGGGGGAAAAAGAGGGATATGGAGCTTATCTGCTGGATTTGATGTCGTGGATGTTGCACGGGGAGTGTCCCCAGAAATAAGCTCTGCACTATTTTTTAAAGCCCACATGCAGGGGTGTTTTCCAGAAAGGCTTTGCATGAGGAGTTTCCTCAAATCCCTCTGACATTTAGGGCAGGCTCTGAAATAAGCATCCTGCCTTGGGTTTCTTTGGAGGATGAGGATTCAAGGAGGGCAAACAACCAGATTTGGAGGAGGTCCAGCCAGTCAGATGGCAAATTAGGGGCCCTGGCACAGGGTGCCCAGAGAAGCTGTGGCTGCCCCATTCTCTGGAAGTGTCCAAGGCCAGGCTGGATGGGGCTTGGAGCAGCCTGGGACAGTGGAAGGTGTCCCTGGGTGAGCTTTAAGGTCCCTTCCAACCCAAACCATGCCATGATTCTATGATTCTAACAAAGCACAATTGAGAGCTGGAAAATTCAGGAATTAGTCATGGGAAAAGGGAAACTCAGGCCAGGAAATGGATCTTATGCACAAAAAAGGGCACAGGTTAAACTTTGCAAACGTGCACAGCTTTAGGGTGAGGTAAAGAGAGGCACAAGTTGAGGGGGTTGAGAGTGACCAGAGTAGGGTGGGAATGGTGCCTTCAGAGCCGGAGACATGGCAGGGATAGCCGGGCAGATGAGGAATGAGGCCCCAGAGGATGGGATGTGGGATAGCTGTGGCTCAGTGGGTGGTGCTGGATGCTGCTTGTGGAGGGAGAGGCAAAGCTCTGGCTCATATGAATCCACCTCCACCCCGAGAATGGCCACCCCCATCCAAAGCCAAACCCAAAGCCAAGAATTCAACCTCCATCCCTACACATTCCCCAATGTCTGGACACCAAGCCAAGACTTCTAATCGGATGTTTTGGGGCAAGGAGGGGAAAAAAGTCGAGAGAGGCAAGAGGGCAAAACCCCAAATCCCAAAGCCATCCATCCAGCACAGCGTTGCAGGGACCAGGGGTGCCTGGCAGCATCCTGAAGGCCAGGCTGGAATGAGCCAAACTCAGCATGGAGAAGGCTCAGCCGTCATTTCCTGGGCTGTAGGATAGGATGGTTTCCTGGGAAGAGATGGGAACTGTGATTTTTCCCCCCCAAATGCAGCTTTGCAAAACCAGACAAAGATTTTCAAATCCTTGCTCGAATTTCTTTTTTCATCCAAATTTGTGTGGATGAGCTGATGTGTCCCATGGTGCCTCCACCCCAGGGAAGCTGTGGGGTGCAGCACCAGCTGCAAAGAGCATTCAGAAAGTTAAAACCAGCTCAAAAAAGTGTCCTTGTGCCTAAAGCTGAACCCCAAACGCTGATCTGGAAAATCCTGACCCTCCTGTGTTACCCAAGGGCATCTAAATCCTCCAGGCACCTTGGCTGGGGTCTGAAATCCCCCCAGACACCGGGACTTGGGCTCAGGGTCTGTACTGCATCCAGCAACGGGTGGCAAACACTCCAGGAGCTCCCAGGGCAGGGACTGGGATGATCCTGTCCCTCAAAACTACCCCAAACCCGCCAAATTTAACCAAGAACTCAGCTTGCTTTCCACTCTTACCTACAAAGTAGGTTTTACATGGAAGGTTTTAGGCAGGGCAGTTTCCCACAGAGACAAAACTTGGGCATGTGGCCCCAGAGGCAGCAGTGCAGCCTCAAATCCCGGTTTTTCCTCTGGAAGTGCCCAGTGCTGTCACCCCTGGAGGACACCAGCGCCTGCGGGCCGTGTTTTGTGGCTGTGATTCAATCTGGAAGAGCGCAGCAGCTCCCGTATCAGCGGGGTTGTATTAACCTCACTTTGTGGTTGCCAGTGTTTTCAAGAATCCTACGAAACATCCCAGCAGCAATGGGATTTAAAAGCAGTTTAATGACTTCCTGCTGGCTGGGAATGTCCAGACTCCTGCAGCCTCCTGGGGCTGGGGATGCCCAAAAATGGATTTGCAAATGCCATCCATTGTTTGTTTTCTCTCTTCTCCCCACACAGAAATAACCACTGCTCACCCTGGCTGATGCTTTGGGGCAATTGGAGGATCCTGTAACAGCAGGAAGGGAGGCTTGGGAAGCAGGGAAATAGCCAGGAGAGGAGCAGGATGGCCACCTGAGCTCCCGCAGCACCAACTGGAATTATTCCTGTTTCTCCCACAGCAGAGCTGTGTGTGATGCTGAGCACTTCCACTGAGGAAGTGAGGAGAAAAAAAACGGGATGTTCCAGGAGGAAGCTTGGATGAAGGAGCCAGATTTCCTCTCCACAGATCTCATTAAAACACAAGCTCTGTCTTCCCAACGCTGCTCTCGCTCCAAGCAGTTTCCAGGGATCATAACGGGCTTCTCCAAAATGCTCCCAGGCTCTTCTGGATGGAGGTGCTGGGGTTCAGGGAATCATCCCTGTCCTCTCCCGTGCCTGGATGTCCAGCAGCTCCTCATGGCTCGGCCTGCTGGTGATGCCCTGGGTGTGCAGTGGTGGGCCCAGTCTCCCAAATCACAACTGGTTCTTGACCTTCTGGAGCAGCTCGGTCCCAAAGGCGACCCTGAAGGACCAGGCGAGCACAACGTGCTGGTTAAAAACCCCTGGTTGAAGCTGTAAAACTCAATTTTTGAATCTCCTATTAGGATCTCTCATTATCAAGGTTTGGAGGGCTGTTTTCTCCACCTCCCCCTTGTGCTTCTTTCAACCAACATGTAAACAAATTGGGAAAGATGTGACTGTCCCAGAGTGTCAGGGATGGGGGTCATCCTCCCACCTTCACCCCCCAGGGCCCAGCTGTCCCCTCAGACCAGTCCTGCTTGGCACAAAGAAACATTCATGCATTTCCTATACGTTTTTCAGTGGCTCTGTTTGTACACACTCAATAAATGAGATCAAGGAGAGAAAATAACCCCCAACCCACACCAAACACAGCCCTTCGAGATTTGTTTTCTCCCACACTCGTTAAGTGCTAACCCAACATCTGGATGCTCTATAAATGTGTTATTTAAGGAGAGAGAGTTCCCCAGAAGTGTTTCTTTGCAGCGTCCTCGTCCCTGTGGCAGAGGGGCTTTGTGACGTGGGGCTCGGTGGCAGCTCCTCGCATTGAAGTGACTCTTTTGTAGTCTGGGTGTTTGTGCCACTGCCAGGGCCAGCAATTACCACATTAAAAATCCTCATCAGCCTCATTAAGGAGCTCTGCCTTGCAACACCCGGTGGGGAGCTCGCTGGGAGCCTGATTTAAAGGCAGGAGTGCCTTGCTCAGACAGGGAGGGAGCCTGTGGGATCACCAGCGCTGTTATCCCTCTCCCTCTCCCTTCGGTGGCCGGGATGGATTTGCTCCGTGAGGAGGGAGGGATGTCTGAGGCATTTTTGGCTCTGCTGCTGGCACAGCTGAGGGGAGGGGAGTGAAATGCTGGGGCTGCTCCAGGAGTGGCCAGCAGGCTGCAGGGTTGGGCTCTGGCCCCTTGGTCATGACCATGGTGGCATCTCCTTGCCACCGCCACGTCTCACCACCATCGCTGCTCCGCTGTGGGATGAGGAGATGCAGGGCACGGCCCTGCAGGAGGGATGTCAGTTTATGCCCACCAAAAAAGGTCTGGAAAAACCCTGGAGTGGCTCAGGTTGGTGCCTGGGACCCGCCAGACCCATCCTGTGTAAATGTCCATTCCTGTGGCAGCCATGAAGACTCCTGAAGGATCTCCAAGCTGAAGGCTGAGTGATGGAAACCATGGAGACATTTGCCGGAACCTGGGCACTAAGGAGTTAATCCCAGAATCCCAGGATGGCCTGGGGTGGACGGGACCTCAAAGCCCACCCAGTGCCACCCCTGCCATGGGCAGGGACACCTCCCACTGCCCCAGGCTGCTCCAAGCCCCCATGTCCAGCCTGGCCTTGGACACTGCCAGGGATCCAGGGGCAGCCACAGCTTCTCTGGGCATCCATCTCAAAGCCCTGAACCCATCTCCAGAGATCCAGAAGAACGGACTGCACGTGCTCACCCATTCACAGGAAGAGCAGGAAACCCAATCCCCACGTGGGGAAAACACCTGTAAGAAGGTGGCCTCAAAGCCGGGATGGCATCCCCAGGACCCTGAACACCTGGATCCATGCTGGATCTGGGATGGGTGATCTCCTTTCCTCTCCTAGCTGGTATCTGGTTTTTGCCCTTCCCTCTTTTCTTTTACTCTTTTAATTATTATTAGAAAATACAGGTAAAATTTACACCAATTTCCATGCTGAGCATGCAGTCAAGAAAACTTTGGGACTTCTCCTTCTGCACCCTCTTGGCTCTTGCTGTGCTTTTCCAACCACGAGCATCCACAGATCTTCCCTGTGGGAGTGGGACCCCACAGCCATTAGATAAGTTGTAGGCTAACAACTTCCCTTCCATGTCCTGTTCTCCTTCATCACCTTTTGGAGGAGGGAAGAGCAAACCTGGGAAATGGAAATTTGGGGA
Organism: Monarcha castaneiventris obscurior; assembly: GCA_026261815.1. Classification (NCBI taxonomy): domain Eukaryota; kingdom Metazoa; phylum Chordata; class Aves; order Passeriformes; family Monarchidae; genus Monarcha; species Monarcha castaneiventris. The sequence goes on along the minus strand of JAMPIT010000104.1, from coordinate 245,533 downwards.
AATTTGGGGCTCCTAAGAGAGTTCATGAGAGAGGAAGCAACAGCGATTTGCAAGGCAAGAATTCTCCTGGGCATCCTATAAAGCACACCAACAAGCGAAAGGAAACAGTGAGAGAACATTCCACTTCTCCTGGAATGCTGGACCAACGTCGTTCTTCAAGGAGCACCAGGACAGACCTCTGGGAAAACAGGAAATGAGTTACGTGGATCAAACCCAACCCCATCGCTGGGAACACGGCTCCAGCTTGGATTTTGCATGGAACTGGAAATACATGGTTATATTTTCTAATAGGGGGTTTCAAACTAATTAAAACCACGTCAGCTTCGTTACGCTGGAGCTGGGTGGCAGAGGAAAATCTGGATGGAAACACTGCTGAGGGTTTGCAAGAGATGCTGCTGTCCCTGCTCGCTGATATTTTGTTGAAAACCCTCCAGGGGAAAGGAAGCAAAGCAATGACCAAGGCTGCAAAATCATGAAAGAGTTTGAAAGGACTCGTTCATTGAGGAAAAAGTTGGAAAGAAGAGTTGAAAGCAACAGGCCTTTCAAGAAAAGGAGCCACTTGTACAATAAGCACAATTTGTCCTGGAAATAACAGTTATGATAAAAAATAACTCCTCTTTAATTAGTCCTAGGCCATGGGAAGAAGTTGTACAGCATCATGACCTCATGCTTTTAATTATCTCCTGCCTACACCGTCTGCAGGCTCTGGCGAGAAATTAGGAAAGGCAGGAATTTTGTGTGATTGGATTTTATTTTGCTGTTTGCCTTTTATTCCGCCCCCCCAACACATGGGAAAGAACAGAATTCTGCAACACCACTCTCGTGTATTAGAAAGAGGTCTGGATACAAGCAGATGTGCTGCAGGAAGGGATTTCTGTCCTCCTCCTTCTCCCTTGGGACTGAGAATTGGGATTGTTCAGTCTGGAGAAGGGAAGCTTTGGGATGATCTCATCGTGGCCTTGCAGTGCCTGAAGGAGCTGCTGAAGAAACATGGAGAGAGACTCTTGGCAAGGGCTGGAGGGACAGGACCCAGGGAATGGCTTCCCAGTGCCAGAGGGCAGGGCTGGATGGGATATTGGGCAGGAATTGTTCCCTGGGAGGGTGGGCAGGCCCTGGCACAGGGTGCCCAGAGAAGCTGTGGCTGCCCCTGGATCCCTGGCAGTGCCCAAGGCCAGGCTGGACACTGGGGCTTGGAGCAGCCTGGGACAGTGGGAGGTGTCCCTGCCATGGCAGGGGTGGCACTGGATGGGATTTAAGGTCCCCTCCAACCCAAACCATTCCAGGATCCCATGATAATCCTGACTGCCAAATATCCCCCTGCCATTGCCCATTACCAGCAACTCTTGGCTCATCTGCAGAGCCAGCACTGGAATCACAGGGAATGCGAGCTCAGGTGAGGGGTTGGTGAGGTTTGGGTGTGAGAATGGCTGCCGAAGCAGGAATTTAATTAATAAATTAAATTATATTTAATTAATTAGGGAGCCGTGGTGATGCCACATCTCCCCTCGTGCCCCTCACAGCGCTGTGGCTGCTCCCCAGCAGCATCCTGAGGAGCAGTTTTCCTTCTCTTCCCCGCAGCCGCTCCAAGGTGTGCTCCTGATTATCCCCGACGGAAGGGCACAGGTTCCCGGGGCAGCTCGGGCTGATGTCCCTGGTCAGCTCGGCAGGACAGATCGGCTGGGAGAGGAAAACGAGCTGTAGGATAATTATTTTCTGCTCCCATCGCCGGGCTGGCGTTTGGCAGGAAGGGAGACGCTCCCTGGAGAGGATCCGCGTCCCCAGGGATCAGGGATGATGAATGGCTTGCAGAGCTGGCTGGGAAAACAGCGGCGCCTCAGGAAAGCTGTGAATCATCCCCCCGTCTCACTCCGCTCCCGCTGCAGTGGCTTCCCCTCTGGAAAAACGCGGCAATTCCTTTGATTGCAGGCGCTGCAAGGAAATGTGTCAGTGCTGGCAGCTCCTGGGACAGGCTGGAGGTGCGGATGTGTCCCCCACCCCGCCGGGGGTGGCTGCTCCTGGCAGTGGGGCAGGGTGGGATCACCTCCACTCTCAAATTCCGGGGGAAAAAATGGCTTGATCCTCGGTCCAGTTCTGCTGCCTTCCAGATCCTGAAATCGCCAATCTTTTTCCAAGCAGGAAAACAAAGCCAGGCTGGACCAGGCTTGGAGCAGCCTGGGACAGTGGAAGGTGTCCCTGCCCATGGCAGGGGTGGCACTGGCTTGGGGTCCCTTCCACCTCAAACTATTCTGGGATTCCGGGATTCCGGGATTCCGGGATTCTGGGATTCCGGGATTCCGGGATTCTGGGATTCCGGGATTCTGGGATTCTGGGATTCTGTCACATCTACCTCGATTGTTGGTTGATCCTGACTATGGCTGATGCCAGTGCTGTGACCAGGGACAGGTTTTAGAGTCACTCCAGCTGTCTCCAGGGCTTGTGATGAAGAAATGCCTGAAGGAAAACCCCTAAGGGTAACAGAGCCAGCCCTGATCGTACCGGGGGAATCCCATGTGCTTTGGATCTTCAGTGGAATCCCAGAATGGTTTGGGCTGGAAAGGACCTAAAAGCCCATCCAGACATGGGCAGGGACACCTCCCACTATCCCAGGCTGCTCCAAGCCCTGTCCAGCCTGGCCTTGGACACTTCCAGGGATCCAGGGGCAGCCACTATCAGTGGAAGCACTAAGTAAAAAAAATATCCCTAATGGCTTATATGTATTTCTTTTATCCGATTTTCTTTGTAAGATGCAAATTCCAGGTACCCGAGCTCCATTTAATTCAGATGGAATGTCTGGGGGTCTAAACAGGACCATGGATGCACCCCGTGGCTACTTGGCTACTGAAATCAAAACGCAGATCACTTGGAGCGGCACTTCAATTCTGACAAACAAGAGGCAGGGAATGGAAGGAATAAACCTGGAGAGAGGATGGAGTGAAAAACATGCCCTTGGGGAGGTGTGGGGGGAACTATATATACAGAGGTCAACAAATAAAACTCCTGTTTGGGCTCTGCCAGAGGTGTCCTGAGCTCCCCAGGGCAGCAAAACATGTTTGTTTTGTGTGACCCCTTGGACAAACACAATATGATCTGAAAGGGTGCTGAAATGCACTTTTCTGCCCTAAATTAGCAGGCAAACTCCGTGAACCCAAACCAGGCTTTGCCAAAGTCACAAAACCTCAAACGCCTCACAGCTGAGCTGCAGGACCACTGAAGGGGCTCTCTGATGGTGCAGCCTAAGCCCAAGGCCTGGGAGAGTATTAGAAAGGTGAATTTTTATTGGATATATCAGAGAGCGAGAGAATCGGTGGAAATTTTTGGTGTTCTCCACTAACTATGAAGTTTCAAAGAGCCCAGCAGAGCACTGGGCTGGTGACAGAGTTCTGGCTGAGCTTGCTGGCTCTGGAAGTGTGAAAATCCTAGAAGCCCTTTAGGAACAGAGTTTAGGTTTAGGCCTACGAACATCTAGCTCAGGCTTAAGCAAACCCCAGGCTCAGCAGGACGCCTGTGGAACCCACCAAGCCCTGAACCAAACTGACAGAAAACTCCAGACCCTGCAGATCAGGACAAATGCAAAGTTACAACAGTTGTAACTATCAGTTGTAACTGCAAGAAGTTGTAACCCTGGAGTTTCTCCCTCTCACATTTGGTGAGGGCCCAGTCACACTGGATGCAGGAGAGAGTAAATCCCATTTTCCTCTCCCTCCCACCACTGTTTTTTCCTTCTTGCTTTCCCAGTGAAACACCTTTGGATGTTCTGTGAATTCCTTGGTGGAAGACAATCCAGGTTTTATTTCTCCCTTTCTTTCTCTGGAGGAAGATCCAAAAGGACTGGAAAAATTTGCTCATCCCAGACTGATTCCCCTGCAGTTTTACACGGCTGAAGGAGCTGAATTTGATGGTTTGGAAGAAAAGACAGGCTGGGTTTGGGTTGGTTGGAAACAAATTGGTGGGAATGGGAATTCCAGAGCAGGAGTCACTATTTAACATTATCTTTTTAATCATGGAATGGTTTGGCTTGGGAGAGACCTTCAAGATCATCTCATCCCACCCCTGCCATGGGCATGGACACCTCCCACTGTCCCAGGCTGCTCCAAGCCCCAATGTCCAACCTGGCCTTGGGCACTGCCAGGGATCCAGGGGCAGCCACAGCTTCTCTGGGCACCCTGTGCCAGGGCCTGCCCACCCTCCCAGGGAACAATTCCTGCCCAATATCCCACCCAGCCCTGCCCTCTGGCACTGGGAAGCCATGCCCTGGGTCCTGTCCCTCCATCCCTTGTAAACAGTCCTTCTCCACCTTTCTTGTAGCTCCCTTAATGTCTGTTATAACTTGTCCTTGGAGCTGGTATTTGGTAGAAAACTCATTTTGGAATAAAATGGAAGCATTGAAAAAAAAACCAAAGGAAGATGTGGGGGAAACCCTGCAATTTCCCATCTTTTTCAATGGCCATGAATTATCTGGATAAGCTAAAAAATATATTTTTGATGGGATAAAAGGTTGCCACCACAGTATTTCTTTTTTAAGGTTTATAATGCTTCTTCCAGCATTCCATTAAGCCCTTCTTGCCTGCCTGCAGCTGAAGGCAGGATACCACATCTTTCCTAAGGCCTCTGGATACCACATCTTTCCTAAGCCAGCCTAAAAGTGTACTGATAAAATGTCTGTGGAGCCACTGAGCCATTCTCTAACATCTCTGGGGAAAGTCTAAAGGTATCTAAAAATATAATCCAAGTGGCAGAAGTATTATTCCTACAGGAAAATGGGATTATCACTGGGGAGCTTCCTGAAAGAAACACTCATTTCAGCTTTGTGATAAGAAATTATCTTTTCTCCTTAGAAATGTTCTATGGACGAGAGCCACGGGCAGGGCCTGAGCCCAGCAATTCCCCTGCACAGGAGGCACAACTTGTGCCCTGGGCAGTGCCCAGCCCTGAGCACATTGTCCACAGAGGCTCTGGGCTCTCCTCCCTGGGGCTGTTGCAGAGCTGTGTGCACACAGTGCTGTGCCCTGTGCTCTGGGATGGCCCTGCTGGAGCAGGGAGGTGCCACCGGGTGCCCTCTGTGCTCCCTTCCAGCCTGGCCCAGTCTGGAATTCCACCAAATTTCCCAGCAGGAAGAGAAGGAAGGCTGGGTGAGACTTTCTCTCCTACTCTGAGCACAAAAGTGAATCTCTGCTGGATTCCAGCAGTGACTCCTCTGGTGATTCCCTTCCCTCTTCCTTGGAGAGTGGGGCCCTCTCACCAGGACAATCTTTAGCCACTTCCCAAGAGTATTCCTGAAGGTTTGACTCTTCCAGTGACACGGAGGGGAGATGGGAGGGAGGCACAAAACTCTGCAGAGGAAGGCACCCAAAATCTGACCTGACTCTAACAGGAGTAAACTCAGACATTGATTTCACTGCTTCAGTGGAATTTGAAGTTTGTCCTATGATCCAAGGCTCTCCTGCAGCTATAATTACCTCAGTCACGGTTCATTAATACCTGATAACAGCATAATTACAGCTCAAGACCTCGGCCTGCATCATTAGCAGGAGCTTTCACATTGAGGCCAAGAATGATCCAGGTGAAACCACTCTTTCCATGACCTCTCAATAATAAGGGAGCCTTGCAATCCATCCCCCAGCCTGGATTCCCACAGGCTGCTCACCCAGACTGCCAGGATCCAACCTCTTCGTTCCTATTGTAGCCGAGGGATTTTTGTGGAAGCCGAATCAAAGACTTGCTGCTTCTCATACTGCTTAGAAAAGCAGTGAGGAACAAAAACAACCCTGCCTGAGTGGATTTCTCCTACCCTTCATGTTTGGCCCAGCCTCGGATTATTAATTGCTGTGACTGTGATGTGCTTTGATTTATTTAAATCAAAGCAGGCTTCTTTGGCTCTCGGTTTAACTTTAAATAGACATCGGTACAAGACTTAGTGATATAAAGAGCAGCTGGTTTTGATAAATGACATCCGGAGATGCAGGGGACTACAGAACACAGAAATTCCCAAATCTCTGCAGGTTACTGTGCATCATAACACACTCTTTTAGTCTGCTCCCAACACCCAGAGCAAAACGGAAAAATCCAGGAAAATTTCCACGTGAGCGCCTGGGCATTGTCAGGAAGTCCCTCGTAAAGGTTTATTAAAGTTGGGAGGTTGAGTCTCACACCTATGAAGCAGCCAGGTACTGCTCTGACCCTGAAAAAATCGTTGGTTAATTAAGTAATTATGGCTATTCTGTGTCTGCTACGGTTAAATGCAAACCCCAAAGCCACAAAACAGCTTTATTTTAGCCTTGAGCTGCACCAGGGGAGGCTCAGGTTGGCCACCAGGAGGAATTTCCCCACGGAAGGGCTGGGGGTGAGCTGTGACAGGCAGTGGGAGGCAGGAGCAGCTGGGACAGGGTGCTTGGAAGGCAGCACCAGGGTTGAGGTTTTGGTGCTCCCTTCATCTGCTTGTTTCCTTTTGCTGGTGATACTGGAGGGGAAATTGGGTTAAATGTGGTCTCCTGGCCATACATCCAGAAATACGGAATCATCAAGGTTGGGAAAGGCCTCCAAGGTGATTGAGTTCAACCATGAACCCAGCACTGCCGGGTCCACCACTAACCCACGTCCACCAGCACCCCATTTCCCTGTTTTTCTACCATTTCCAGGGATGGGGGATTTTGCAGGGATGGCGATTCCACCGCTGGCTTTAGTTCCACCCTTAAAAGTATTTATCATCTTTGCATGTTGCAAGACACTAACCAGACACACAAAACCTTGATGAAATAAAGACAAAAAATTTATACTTGATGCACCTGATGTTCTTCTCAACTCCATCTGTCCCTTCTTATCAAGCCACAGGCTCCCCAGGGAATGGGCACGGCCCCGAGGCTGCCAGAGCTCCAGGAGCATTTGGACACCGCTCCCAGGGATGCCCAGGGTGGGGTTGTTGGGGTGTCCGGGCAGGGCCAGGGGTTGAAATTGAAGAACCTTGGGGGTCCCTTTCAGCTCAGGATATTCCATGATTCCAAACAACTGGTTCAGAGGAAAATCATCCAACAGCCCAGTGAGTGTTTCTGTGAGCCAGGCTTGAGACACTTGAGAAGGTGGTGGTAGAAAAGCAGAATGTGGCACCATGATCACAGAATGCCAGGATCCTTGAGGCTGGCAAAGCCCTCCCAGCCCATGGAGTCCCAGCTGTGCCCGATGCCCACCTTGTCCCCAGCCCAGGGCACCGAGTGCCACCTCCAGCCCTTCCTGGGACACCTCCAGGGATGGGCACTCCAAAGCTCCCTGGGCAGCCCCTGCCAAGGCCTGAGCACCCTTTCCATGGAGAAATTCCTGCTGCTGTCCAAGCTGAGCCTCCCCTGGCCCAGCCTGAGGCCGTTTCCCCTTGTCCTGTCCCTGTTCCCTGGGAGCAGAGCCCGACCCCCCCCGGCTGCCCCCTCCTGTCAGGGACTTGTGCAGAGCCACAAGGTCCCCCCCGAGCCTCCTTTTCTCCAGGCTGAGCCCCTTTCCCAGCTCCCTCAGCCGCTCCTGGGGCTCCAGCCCCTTCCCAGCTCCGTTCCCTGCCCTGGACACGCTCCAGCCCCTCCAGGGCTCTCTGGCCGGGAGGGCCCAGAACTGGACACAGCCCTCGAGGTCCCTCAGCAGGGCCAGCCCAGGGGGTTGGGCACTTCCCTGGCCAAGCCAGGAGGCTGCACTGGGTGTCCACGGGGCTCCCTGAAACCCAGGCAACCACAGCTCCCTGGAGTGAAGGAGCAGTGTCAATCACACAGTGGGTTCCAATAGGAGCCCCAACTTCCCAGGAATGCTGGAAGAGGCAGATCACGGACTGGCCACAAGGCAGGGATCTCAGAGTCCCCAGAGGAGCTGGCTCATGCCCAGGAGGCTCCACCCCACAGTGAGATATCACAAGGAGAAAGGCCCTGTGCTCCCTTTATTGACAGACCCTGTTTGTTTTAGGAAACCACAGAAAGTGGAAATCAAATCCAAGCTGCCAAAGAGAGAGAGGCAGGAAAATTTCAGGTGCACTCATGATCAAAGGACAGACCTGATCATTGAGGGCATGGCATTGTGGTGGGCACTAAAAACTCATGGAAAGAAGGAGAAAGGAGGTGGGACACTTCCATGGTTATGGAATTAGGCTTTCCAAGCAACCACTGCCCATGCTGAGGGTGTGCAAGGGCCTGAAAAGCCACCTGTGGATGGAAAGAGGGAATGAATTCCTGGTTTTGACGGAAAGAGGGAATGAATTCCTCCTCTTGCTCTGCCTGCACGCACAGCTGGTGCTTGTCTTATCAGATTGTCACTATCCAAATCCATGGATCTTTCTCCCCTCCATTCCCCTCCCCATATCCTGGGAGTGAGTGAAGGGCAGGGCTGTGGTTGGTCACTGGCCAGGGCCAATGCCAGCCTGGCCCCTGCTGGCCTGTGCCACACCAAGAGGAGCCCCATGCCCCAGGACCGTCCCCAGCCACACCGGCCCCGCTGGCTCTACTGCAGTGAGTCCCTGGGCTGGGTCAGAGGCTGGAATAGGGATAGGGAAGCTCCAGGCACCAGTGAGACCAGGAAAAAAATTCCAGCTGCTCCTGTTACCCCAATCCCTGTCCAACACGTGTGGTTGCACAAATCTGCTCCTTGGCCACAAATATTTGGGATAAGCCATCCGTGTTCACTCAACCTGTGCAACTGCCAGCAGCGCTGCCCAATGCTGTCCCGTGGCCAAACACAACTCCAGCAGCTGTATTTCCATAGGGAAAGTTCCCTGTGGGAAAAAAGGGGCTGAGGCGGGTGGATCTTAACGGAGAGGGTATTTTAATTGTACCTTTTATTTGATCTTTATTTCCTTTAAGCACGACATCTTTTGTTTTTCTTGCTTTCAGGCTCTGATCTGTCCCCCTGAGCAGGTGTCAGGCAGGTGCTGTTCAGCCTCACCGCAGTCCCGACACCCCACAGCTCCATCCTAATGCAGGATACGGAGCCTACAGAAATCCTGACAGTTCCCAGGCGAGGAAACTCAGGGAAAAGGTGGGGATGAGCACCTGTGTGTTGATTTGCCTAAGGCATTGTGTATTATCAGCCAGGCCAGTGTCTGACAACTCCTGTAGCTCCCTCTGCTCGTCTCGAGAGGATCTGAAAGCCACGGGATGGGAATGGATCCGTGTCAGGGAATGCAGGGATGGGTGTAGCTCTGTGTATCCTTTATTCCTAGAAATGCTCTGGAGGTGCAGCATCTCACAGGCACCCTAAAGCTGATGGGCGCCTCTTCTGCTGGGACAAAGCCAGGGTGGGGCTCTGCTGGGGCTGTACATTTATTAAATGATGTAAAAATAGGGGGTTTTTTTGCCATGTTGCAGCGTCCATCTGGAAGAACCCTCAGGATCCAGCAGGAGTCAGGTGAATTCTGGTGGTTCATGGCTCCCTCTGACCAAAATTTGGGTTTGGGGAGGTCCCTGGAGCTCACAGGCAGCTGCTGCTGAAATATGCACTGGGAAGGTGGGCAGGGATGGAGCGAGGAGAGGAAATGAGCCCAGTTCTTGCCCAGGGAAAGGCAGAGCAGGAGAAGGGGAATGGCTCCTTCAGGGGAGGAATGTTGGGATCTGAGGGGTGGGAATGGCTCCTTCAGGTGAGGAGTGTTGGGATCACTGTGATCCCTGAGGGTGGCTGAGGGGTGGGAAATGGCTCCTTCAAGCAAGGAATGTTGGATCTGAGGGGTGGGAATGGCTCCTTCAGGTGAGGAATGTTGGATCTGAGGGGTGGGAATGGCTCCATCAGGTCAGGAATGTTGGATCTGAGGGGTGGGAAATGGCTCCTTCAAGCAAGGAATGTTGGGATCTGAGGGGTGAGAATGGCTCCTTCAGGTGAGGAATGTTGGATCTGAGGGGTGGGAATGGCTCCTTCAGGTGAGGAACGTTGGATCTGAGGGGTAACCAAAAAGGGTGGAATGGCCCTTCAGGTGAGGACGTTGGATCTGAGGGGTGGGAATGGCTCCTTCAGGTGAGGAACGTTGGATCTGAGGGGTGGGAATGGCTCCTTCAGGTGGGGAATGTCAGGATCTGAAGGGTGGGAATGGCTCCTTCAGGTGACGAATGTTGGATCTGAGGGGTGGGAATGGCTCCATCAGGTCAGGAATGTTGGATCTGAGGGGTGGGAAATGGCTCCTTCAAGCAAGGAATGTTGGGATCTGAGGGGTGAGAATGGCTCCTTCAGGTGAGGAATGTTGGATCTGAGGGGTGGGAATGGCTCCTTCAGGTGAGGAATGTTGGATCTGAGGGGTGGGAATGGCTCCTTCAGGTGAGGACGGGATCTGAGGGTGGGAATGGCTCCTTCAGGTGAGGAACGTTGGATCTGAGGGGTGGGAATGGCTCCTTCAGGTGAGGAACGTTGGATCTGAGGGGTGGGAATGGCTCCTTCAGGTGGGGAATGTCAGGATCTGAGGGGTGGGAATGGCTCCTTTCGGTGAGGAATGTTGGATCTGAGGGGTGGGAATGGCTCCATGAGGTCAGGAATTTTGGGATCACTGTGTGATCCCTGAGGGTGGCTGAGGGGTGGGAAATAGCTCCTTCAAGTGAGGAATGTTGGGATCTGAGGGGTGGGCATGGCTCCTTCAGGTGAGGAATGTTGGATCTGAGGGGTGGGAATGGCTCCTTTGGGAGAGGAATGTTGGGATCTGAGGGGTGAAAATGGCTCCTTCAGGTCAGGAGTTTTGGGATCACTGTGTGATCCCTGAGGGTGGCTGAGGGGAATGGCTCCTTCAGGGGAGGAATGTTGGGATCTGAGGGGTGAAAATGGCTCCTTCAGGGGAGGAATGCTGGGATCTGAGGGGTGAAAATGGCTCTTTCAGGTGAGGAGTGTTGGGATCTGAGGGGTGGGAATGGCTCCATGAGGTCAGGAATTTTGGGATCACTGTGTGATCCCTGAGGGTGGCTGAGGGGTGGGAAATAGCTCCTTCAAGTGAGGAATGTTGGGATCTGAGGAGTGGGCATGACTCCTTTAGGTGAGGAATGTTGGGATCTGAGGGGAGGGAATGGCTTCTTCAGGTGAGGAATGTTGGGATCACCGTGTGATCCCTGAGGGTGGCTAAGGAGAATGGCTCCTTCAGGGGAGAAATGTTGGGATCTGAGGGGTGGGAATGGCTCCTTTGGGTGAGGAATGTTGGGATCACTGCATGATCCCGAGGGTGGCTGGGACTCCAGGTCCCTGGAGCAGGTGGGACTTTGCCAGAGGCAGATGAATTTGCTGGATATTCCATCAGGAGCTGAGTAGAGGCTGTGCCATGGGATGCCTTTATCCTGCACAGATTAAGGGACTTCCTCTGACCCAGCATCCTGAAGTGTGACTTCCTCTGCCTCAGGAGGGAATAAAAGGATGGAATCTCCCTAAAACTGGCTCTTGGCACCAGTTTGGGCTGCAGGTTTGCACTGATGAGTGGAAGGGTAAAACGAGGGAGGGGAGGCTTAGTGTGAGAAACATCAGCGATGGATTCAAGGAGAGCAGCTCCATCAGGTCCAAGAAGGGGCAGATGCATTTGGGATCGAGTGATCTCCCAGGATCCTAGGGATGGACCTCAAACACATCCAGGATCCTGTGCTGGCCCTAAAGAGAATCCCCAGTGGCAGAAGGCTCCCTCTTCCTCGGGAATCAGGGATGATTTTTAGTGTCCTTAAACCAAAAATCAATTAATTTGTCTTTTTTCTGATCAGAGAAAAAATTAACCAGATAACACTCCTGAAAAAACATGGGTGTTTCCTGGTGTGCTGCAAATCCCCTGAGTTTTGGAGAACGGTTTCTTCCTTAAATCTTTTAATTCTTTATTTCTTTTTCAGGATGCGTGCGCAGTAACAGAGCACGGACATGGGGCAGCGCAGTTTAACACACAGCAACATTTTAAGGCCCTTATCAGCCATATAGAACCTATTATACAGGTTATTTTATATATATATTTTTTTATATATATATATATATACATATAAAATATATTAATAAAAGGAATGGCAGCTAGAACAGCTGTGAATTAGCTTAGGAACCATCATTATTAATGAAGAATTAATTATGAACTATAATTATCAATTCTTCCTCTCTGCTTTCACCCTTTTGTAAGGTACTTTTTAGTCATAATGCCCTGACTAAATAGAAGGACAGGGTTTTTTTCAGGATTATTGCAACAAGGGTGGACTTCTGGACACATCAGGATCCAAAACCCTTTAAAAGGGAGAAGTTTCCTGTAACAGCAGGATCAGTTTCTTACTGCACATGGCTTCACCCATGTTCAGCCTGGGGCTGGGGGGGTGTCCCAGCTTGCCAAAACCAAGGCAGGAATAATGGGAGCCGAGTCAAGCTGTCCTGCAGGGCTCTGGAACCGTGTTTACACAAACACACCAGCTAGGCCTCGCTTTGAGGGTAGAGTTTCCCCAGCTTCGCGGCTTTAGATTTCTACACGTACAAACAAAGAGTGCAAAATCAAACACTTGGCACAGGGCTTGTCCTCAGTGGTGATGAGCAGAGCTTCGTGCTGCTTCATCAACAACAAGCAATTAACTCCTCAAAGGCAAGCACGCACCGATTCCTGCTGCCATTTGCATCGGGAGCAAGTTTCTCCTTCTCCCCACTTCCATGGAAGCCACGATGGTTCCTCAGTGTTCAAATCACACCCAGGCAGAAAGAGTTCAGGGAATCATTTCATGGAATGATTTCATGGAATGATTTCATGGAATCATTTCATAGAATTATTTCTTTGAATCATTTAATGGAATCATTTAATGGAATCATTTCATGGAATAATTTCATGGAATCATTTCATAGAATCATTTCATGGGATCATTTCATAGAATCATTTCATGGAATCATTTCATGGAATGATTTCATGGAATCATTTCATAGAATTATTTCTTTGAATCATTTAATGGAATCATTTAATGGAATCATTTCATGGAATCATTTCATGGGATCATTTCATAGAATCATTTCATGGAATCATTTCATGGAATGACTTCATCGAATGATTTCATGGAATCATTTCATGGCATCATTTAATGGAATCACTTCACAGAATCATTTTATGGAATCATTTAATGGAATAATTTCACAGAATAATTTCATGGAATGATTTCATGGAATCACTTCATGGAATCATTTCACAGAATCATTTCATGGAATGACTTCATAGAACAATTTCATGGAATGATTTTATAGAATGATTTCATGGAATGATTTAAAGGAATCATTTCATGGCATCATTTAATGGAATCACTTCACAGAATCATTTCACGGAATCATTTCATGGAATGATTTCATAGAATGATTTCATGGAATCATTTCACTGAATGATTTCATGGAATCACTTCACAGAATCATTTCATGGAATCATTTCATGGAATGATTTCATAGAGCCATTAAATTTGGAAAAGATCTTCAAGATCATCAAGTCCAACCATATCAGCTCAGCACCGCCGCCGTGTTTCCCGTGTGTTTCCTGTGTGTTTGTTCCCTGTGTGTTCCCTGTGTGTTCCCTGTGTGTTCCCTGTGTGTTTGTTCCCTGTGTGTTTGTTCCCTGTGTGTTTCCTGTGTGTTCCCTGTGTGTTTGTTCCCTGTGTGTTCCCTGTGTGTTCCCTGTGTGTTTCCTGTGTGTGTGTTCCCTGTGTGTTTGTTCCCTGTGTGTTCCCTGTGTGTTTCCTGTGTGTTCCCTGTGTGTTTGTTCCCTGTGTGTTCCCTGTGTGTTCCCTGTGTGTTCCCTGTGTGTTCCCTGTGTGTTTCCTGTGTGTTTGTTCCCTGTGTGTTTCCTGTGTGTTTGTTCCCTGTGTGTTCCCTGTGTGTTCCCTGTGTGTTCCCTGTGTGTTCCCTGTGTGTTTGTTTCCTGTGTGTTTCCTGTGTGTTTCCTGTGTGTTCCCTGTGTGTTCCCTGTGTGTTTGTTCCCTGTGTGTTCCCTGTGTGTTCCCTGCGTTTGCTCCCTGTGTTCCCTGTTTCCTGTTTGTTTCCTGTGTGTTTCCTGTTTGTTTCCCGTATGTTCCCTGTGTGTTCCCTGTGTGTTCCCTGTATGTTTCCTGTTTGTTTCCCGTATGTTCCCTGTGTGTTCCCTGTGTGTTTCCTGTGTGTTTCCTGTGTGTTTCCTGGTGCTGGTGTTGATGGCAGTGGAATTAATGAGAGAGCAGCAGCCAAAACGTTCTCCAAAAGGGAGGAAAGAGCTGCCAGCTGTGGGGAACAGGACATCCTAGGCCTGGTGACCTGCCAGAGATGTCCCACTGGGTCAAATGGAGAGAGCTGGGAAGGAGGAAACATCCTGGGTTTGTTTCTCAGCTCCTCCACCGACAACAGCTCCTCCCTCACTGCCCCACTGAAAAAATTGTCACTGTACAAGATTCCTGCAGTATTGATGAGGCCAAAATCCCAGGACAGGCCCTCTGATGGGGAAAAATCTTGGCTACGAGGGGGATTTTTTGAGGATTGGGACCTTACAGCGATTTTCCTCCCCAGAGCTGCTGTTCTACTCCGGCGCTGTTACGGTGGCAGGCACGGCGCTGGGGACAAGGGATTTTCTGTGAGTGCCACTTGAGATCCTGCACAGGGAAATGAGTGTCAGGGAAGGAGGTTGGATCCATGGAACAGCCTGATTTTCCTAGGGCTACTCTTCCTGCTCGCTTTCCTTGTAGCCTGAAGGGCAGACAGAGCAAGCAACCCAAAATCAGGGATGAGAGGAAAGGGAGACGAGGAGCACTCAGTGCTCCAAGCTTCCTCCAAGGGAATTCAGTGTGGGCTTTCCTGGATCAAAGTTGCTCCCCCACAACCCATTGTAATTTATGTGTGCTGGAGCCATGGAATAATGCTGAGCTCATGTGGTTTGGTACTTAAGTAAACATGTTTGTGGAGTTCCTAATGCATGACAGAAAGGCTGGATCGAAGGTTTTCCTGGGCTAGGAGGAGAAGGGAAAACAGCCATGTGTCCCACTGAGGAATGCAGCAGGAAGGCTGGAAATCAGCATTTTAGTCGTGGATGAGGAGCTATCTCTTGTGATTATGGGGCTGAGGACCAAGCATCCCGTTACACCTGGGCTCATCCCATTATTCTCAAGCTCATCCCATTATTCCCAAGCTCATCCCATTACACCCAGGCTCCAGAGCTGCTGCCTTTGAAATTCTTATCCTCTTTCCTAGAGTAAAAGTCATATTCCCTCTTAGGGCTGTAAACTGCACACATCCCAAATGATTCCCAAATGAGGCAAAAGCACAGCAAAAAGTTTGCCTCAGGTGGAAGAATGAAGTGACAGGAGTGACCTGTCCTGTTGTGGGGGGGATGGAAATTCAGCCTCATGACTCATTTTTCTGTCTGGTGGAGTTTCATTTATTAAATCTGACTGTGCAGTTGGATAATACATCGTCAGACCAAAATAACACAGTGTTTTTCATTTTCCAAGATCATTTTAGAAGGGTTTGTTTTTTGGAGTCCTATTTGGGTAGGGGGATTTATTTAATTTCAAGGCAACACCGACACAAATCCCGAGTCCTTGTTACCAGTGGTGCTTTCAGAATGAGCAGGGGAACCATAATAATGGGTTTGTTTGATGTATTTTTAATATATGTTCTAAAGGATCCCGTCTGATGGAGCATCCTGAGAAACGGACCTTCGCCAGCATTTCCTACCCCAGCACATGGATTCCATCTCCAAAGCCAACCACAAGAAGCAAACCACGTGTTAACAGCGTGGGAACACCAGGGAGAGGGACATTTCTGGCTCACGAGGAGATTTCAGGAGAGCTTTGCCCCACTGACGTCTCTTTCATCAAGGAGATGGATCCCAGAGCTTTTTGGGGATAACAAAAGCAACTGGAAGCAAGAAAATGAGAGGAAAATGTATCTGTGTGAACTGGGGTGAGCTGGGAAGCCTTGCAGATATTCCACAGGTTGTGAGATGGAGTAGTTGGAGACTGAAACGCTGCTGAATCCCACAAATCTCCAAGGAGAACCCCAAACTTAGTTGGAGACTGAAACGCTGCTGAATCCCACAAATCTCCGAGGAGAACCCCAAACTTAGTTGGAGAATGAAACGCTGCTGAATCCCACAAATATCCAAGGAGAGCCCCAAATTTCCATGGAGTTAGGACAAACTCTGGATTACGTTTAGGATCCAGATATCCAGAAGCAGACAGCACCCAAAGCACTCGGTCTGGAGCAATGCTGTGATCCTGCCAGTAGCCACCCATGCCAGAACTGCTCAAGTGAGAGTTTCATGCAGAAACGAGGATTCCTGACAAGGAAAGTGAATTCCCAGGGTGGGCAGGAGGTGACAGAGTGCTCTGGGACAGCTTGGCTGGCATCTGCTGCCTGTGCCACAAAAGCCAGAGACACAGAACCAGGAGCAGCAAGGTCAGCACAAGCCAAGGGGATGCTTTGCCATATCCCATCCCAAAAATTTCCTGGCTGGAAGAGGATGCTGGAGCTCTGCAGGCATCCAAAAGCATCAGGCTGTTACAAATATGAATCCACCTTGTGCAAAAAGTAACATTGCACCTCCAAATCACCAGGGAAAGGGGAAGTGCATCCTGGTGAACTCTCACTGTGTGTTTAATCTGAGTTTATATTGTGATGAAGGCAGGAGAGATGGACTTGACAAGCCTGAAGGACTTGGGATTAGGCTTGGTTTTATCTTTTCTTCTCAGCATAACTGTGAAAACAAGTCCCAGCTCAGATTTGGCAGGTGAGGGTGAAACAAAAGGCAGTTGGTGATGGCCCAGTGACCTCCCACTGCCATCCTGGTGCCACCTCTGACAGGGGACATCTCGTGACAAGATAAAATCTCAGATATGGAAAAGGAAAATGGGGCTTCCTAAACACACAGGAAATATGATCCACTCGTGCAACACTTTCCACTGCTATTGAAGGGACTGAATTCAACAAGTCATCATGGAATCATGGGATCTCCTGAGCTGGGACACACCCACAGGGATCATCCAGCCTGCCCAGACACCCCAACAACCCCACCCTGGGCATCCCTGGCAGCGCTGCCCAAAGGCTCCTGGAGCTCTGGCAGCCTCGGGGCCGTGCCCATTTCCTGGGGAGCCTGGGCAGCTCTGACCACCCCCTTTTCCCAATATCCACCTGCCCCTCCCCTGACACAGCCACTCCTCGGGTCCTGTCCCTGTCACAGGGAGCAGAGATCAGTTCCACCACAATAAATAAAGATCTCAATTCAGGTGCAGGCTGATGGTTATGAAGGCACTGAACACGAGGCGTGTGCTGCAGAGCTGCTGCTGGTGCTGAGCACTGAGCTTAGGCCGCTCCCCTGAGCTGGGGCTGCCCTGAGAGTCAGACATGGAACTGGAGAAAAGAGGAGCAAAACCCAAAATAGACGCATGCACACACAAAAATGCAGAAAGAGCGTTTCTTTTTATGTCTGTCTGCTGAGCTTAGAGGGCTTTCTTGGCTAAGTCTGAGCTAAATATTACTGAAAATAGCACAGTGCTGCAGCTATTTCAAAGCTCTGTCTGTATTTGTTCTGTGCACTGGGTGGGCAGGAAGCTCCGTTTCATAAATCACTTTCAACGAGACAGTAGGCTATAAAAGGGAGGGTTTTTTTCCCTTTAGTGTTTCTACTTCTGAGTGTTCTGAAGTGGCACAGGCTGCACACTGGGGAGAGTTCAACAAATGTGTTCCTTGCTGCTCCACAGATCTTCTCTCACACACGAGAGACCCAGGCAGACAGCCCTGTGCTCGGAGGCTGACCAGCTCATGCTTAGGCTGGGCTGAAATATTCAAAAAGCGTTAGAGAAGGGCAGATTTAGGTGAGGTACTGGGAAGGAATTGTTTCCTGGGAGGGTGGTGACCCTGGATCCCTGGCAGTGCCCAAGGCCAGGCTGGACATTGGGGCTTGGAGCAGCCTGGGACAGTGGAAGGTGTCCCTGCCATGGCAGGGGTGGCACTGGATGGGCTTTGAGGTCCCTTCCCACCCAAACCAGTCTGGGATTCTCTGATTTTTCAGCCTCTTCTCATTCCCAGCCCTGTGCAAAGCCCTCCACAAGCAGTTTCCAAGGGCACTTCCAGTCTCAGGAACCCCTGGGGTGGAATCATTGCCCAGGAAAGAAAAGAGGTGAATGAGGAGAGTCTCCTGGGACATTTTTGGGCACGGTCAGGCAGGGATGTGCTGCAGGAGGAAGGCTGTGAGGAGGAGAGGAGGAGCAGGTAGGACAACCTACGGAATCCAGGGATTCTGCTTAGAAGATCCTTCTTAAAACTTAAGGATTGAGCTTTGCACTCCAGAAGGATCCAGCTGCAGGTTAGGTTGCTCCCGGTGGTGGATTTTAGGAACAACAGAGGGGCAGGGAGTCAATGCCCTCTGCAAGGAAAAGCTGCTGTCTGGTCCAGCTCCCGGAATCACAACTCTTCCCACTAATGCCAGAAAAAATGGGGATCTGCACATCTGCACATCCATCAGTATGGAAAACGTGCCCTGGGATTTTGGCACGGGGCAGCTAAAACACCACACAGGAATAAATGGCACTGGGGGAGAAGATTTTCCTCTGGGGAAACTCACACAGACAGGGAAGCACAGGAAGGTCACACCTGATAAAAGTCAGGAAGAGCCGAGCCCAGAGAGCCCTCTGGAATCAGCACTGAAAACCTTCATAGATCCAACCAGCAATTCCAGCCCCAGCCTTTCCCTGGGATGCCTTCCCAGCTTTGGAATCCATAGCTCAGCATCTTCCTAGGTTTGGAAAAGCTTTTGGGCTTCTCGTCCCTGGAAGTGTCCCAGGCCAGGTTGGAGCACCCTGGGATGGTGGAAGGTGCCCGTGCCTGTGGAACTGGATGGGCTTTAAATCCCTCCCAGCCCACACCAGTGTGGGATTTTGTCCATTCTGCTCCTCTGACACCACCCCAGCACGTCAGAGAGTTTATGGTGCTGGAGTTCACGGTTCAGGTTTGGATTAGTGCTCCACAGAGGAGTAATTCTTCAAAAAACCCAAACCAACCCAACTCCACCCAATATCAGTAACTCCAGAGCCTTTCCCAACTCGGTGGCTCAGATTTCAGTGCCTTGTGTTGATTGATCCTGATTTAGGAGCGACCATCCAGTGCTGGGAAGGCAGATTAAAACTTCTCATTTTCCATGGCGAATATTAGGGTGAATCACTAAACCCAGGCTGCGCTCTCAGAGCCTGCAGCATCCCATGCTCAGCATTCCCTCGCTGCTTTTAGCTCCCTACGTTTGTCATGGGACCTCCGTGGATTTGCTGAGTGCTGAAGTTTGCTTTTAAATTCCCTTCCAATCACGGGAACCACGCCGTAAGTAGAGCCATTGTAATGTGATTTGCAGAAAATGAGCTATCTGGAAACTAATTCTGGTGGTTCTGCGTTGGCTCAGCTCGTGGTGTGTGGCTTTGATCAGAAATAAAGGAAAATCTTGGAACATGAAAGTCAGAAAAATTCGCCCCAGACCAAGAGTCTGAAGTGTAAAAGCGCTGATTGAAGCTGAGTGAGAAATAGCAGGAATCCTTTGCACAGTGGTGTAAAGAGTTAGTTCAGGGGTGGTGTAGCTATTGGTAGTTATTGAATGCCATAATTTGAGATATAACTATAGGTTTATATAGATACATAGCTAGAGATAGATGCAGAGATACTTTTCACATTTAAAACAAAGAAACCCCTGCACGTCACACAACACCGTTTCGCCTCTTCCCTCTCTTAGACACGGATTTCAGACCTCCAAAAACAGAGAAATAATATTTTCCACAGAGTCTGCCACAACCTTGGCGAGTGGGATGCGCAGCTGCTTTTCCACCACCTCCCCAGCATGCTGGAATCATGGATTCATGGCTGGAATGTCATCCTAGCAGTAAATTCAGATATTCACTGCACCCCCGAAGCTGGGCTGTGACGCAGAGAGGCTCCAGCATGTCCTGACTGGAGCAGCTCCCCTGTGGAGCCAGGCTGGGAGAGCTGGGGCTGCTCAGGACAAGAGAAGGTTGTGTGGAGACCTCACAGCTCCTTCCAGGGTCTGAAAGGATACAGGGCAACTGGAGAGGGACCCTGCAGCAGGAACTGGAGGGACAGGACCCAGGGAATGGCTTCCCAGTGCCAGAGGGCAGGGCTGGATGGGATATTGGGCAGGAATTGTTCCCTGGGAGGGTGGGCAGGCCCTGGCACAGGGTGCCCAGAGAAGCTGGGGCTGCCCCTGGATCCCTGGCAGTGCCCAAGGCCAGGTTGGACACTGGGGCTTGGAGCAGCCTGGGACAGTGGAAGGTGTCCCTGCCCATGGCAGGGGTGGCACTGGATGGGCTTTGAGGTCCCTTCCCACCCAAACCAGTGTGGGATTCTGTGAAAACCAGTATCAGTGATGGTGCCTTGCAAGTCACGTTGATCTGGGATGCCCTTCCTCAAACCTCCAGCAGCAGCTTTTGCTGCTCAAATTACCTCCATTTTAAAAATAAAAAGAAATCAACCAGAGATCTGTAAATCCTCTCCCATCCCCGGCTCACCAGCAGCAACAGCACCCATAGAACTCAAAGTTTTCCTTAAAAAGCCTCTAAAACTGTTGAGAATTCCTGCAGTGCATCCCATGAGAGGAAAAAGGTTTCAGGGCTTCATCCAGAGCCTTGCTGGATACAGGGATTGAGGCTGGAAGGTTGCAGATGGATCCAAACCAAGAAACCTGGGGCTGGAAACTGGAAATCAGTCTTGGAGAGAACCTGGGTGAGGGATGAAGGATGCAGGAGCCAGGAGAGAGCAGCTCTGCATGCCCAAGTGTGCACATGTTCCACCCAGGAAGTGGGGCTGGAGAACCTCCAGAGGATAAAACCCCTCCTGGCAGGGCAGGGCAGAGGGCTCCAGCTTCTCCCCACGTCCTCTGCCAGGAAAGGCAGAAGGAAGCTGCTGCTTTTTTGTGAGCCACCCTGAAATGAAGCCATTTAAGGAGAGAAGCTCCTGGGCCGTGGCTTTGGGACAAACATCACCTCTCCCAGGCAGACTCCAAAGGATTTGTGTTTCCAAGCTGAGCTCCCCTCTGGCTCAGAGGAGTGGGAACATGCAGAAAAAGGAGACACAATGTGCTGCCTCCAGGCTGGAGCTGCGTTTTTAGGCCAGATTGGTCACACCAGGCTGAAAGCTCTGGCTGGAGGGGCTCCTTCACCTTTACATCTCTATTTTACAGCCAGTTTTTACCTTAAAATGTTTAGAACTCTTTCTATGCTTGGTGTGAGTTTCTCACTGAAAGTGAGACTTTAAAAAGGTGGGAGAAAGTTCCTCTTTAATCCCCACCACATAATTCCTTCTGGAAATGCAGGATTGCTCCAGAAATCTGCACCTTTCAAGCCCAGTGCCCCTTTTCCTTGTTTTAGGGCCTGCCAAGGCAGCAGCTCAGGGTGCTCACCCTGGTATTCTATCTCAGGAAGACCCCAGAAAAAAATCCATTTTCATTCCAATCCCATTTATGTTCCTGAGTAGCTGATATTTGGGAGTTACTACTCAGAGTAATTAGTCACTACTCAGAGAGGCTGTGGCTGCCCCTGGATCCCTGGCAGCGCCCAAGGCCAGACTGGACACTGGGGCTTGGAGCAGCCTGGGACAGTGGAAGGTGCCCCTGCCATGGCAGGGGATGAGCTTTAAGGTCCTTCCCAACCCAAACCATTCTGGGATTCTGGGATTTGGGGATTTTTTTTCTTAAGCAAGATCTTGGAAGGATTTGGCTCCCAATCTCCACTAGAAATTGTTAGAAGTCCTGAGGTGGTTTGGAAAAGCTTTGGTGAAAGTTTATTTCCTGCAGAGACATCCCGTGTAAATATGAATCTGGAATTGAGATCCTCTCGTTCGGGAGATGAGGGTGATGAGAGGTGTCAAGTTTTTAGGGACAGAGGTATTATTTGATTTATCACAGAGTCATGGAATGCTTTGGCTTGGAAAGGACCTGAAGGATCCTCTTGTTCCACCCCCTGCCACGGGGATGTTCCACCAAATCATCATCTAACAAGTGTTTATTCCCTTTTTCCCTGTTTTTCCTGCACTGAATGACCAACAAACCCTAAAATATTTCCCAGCTTAGCTTGGTCATGCTGTGTATTTGTATTTCAGGCAGGACTAAGTGTTTATTAGGGTTAGGAGATCATGACTTTGGATTTTCCTGCAAGCCAAAACACCCATGGAGGGAGCTTGGGAAAGAGCTAGAGCAAAGTGAAAGTCGCTGCTGCTGCTGCTGGAAGCTGCTCTGGGCTGGAGCAGCTGAGGGGAGGAGGGTGGGAGAGCCCAGCAAGGCAGAGGTGATGGAGGGATGGGGGAACTGGGAGCCAGCCCATCCTGGGAAGCGCTTCCTGGGGAGCCTGGCTGCAGGGTATAATCAGGCAGCTGCTGCTCGTTTGCTGGGTGTTTTTTTAACTCCCATCCCAATCCCCCGAGCCTCCCCTCCTGCCTTGCCTTTTTTTTTTTTGCTGGTGAGCGCTGTCTGTTTGTGTAAGGGGTGTCGGGGGCCTGAAATTGTGATCCCAACCAGCAATTTGGGTGTGTGGGTGAAAATGAACCGTTGTAGTTGGTTATTTTATGGGCCCAAAATATGGCTGTTAAAAACCCCAACATTCCCCAGCCGAGCTTTCTGCATCCAGCCCATAAAATGTCTGGGATGCAGAGCCGGGATCCGAGGCAACTTCCTGCCATGAAATTGTGCTGCACTAATGATCACTGCAGCCTGCTTGCTAAACTTGGAGCCCTCTTGTTTTCCCCAAGGGACATTATGTTGTTTGTCTTGGGGGGAAAAGGAAAATAAAAATAAAGTGTTTGTGTGCTGCAGCTGTGAAGTTTATAGGGCTTCAAAAATTCACCTGACACGGGACTGAGCAGCCAGGTCAGCCTGGATACAGAAAGCAAAAAAAACTCCGCTGGGAAGCTGGAAGAAAGGACAAAGATAAGGGATTATTGGCAATTTAATTATCTATCAGCCCCCCTATTTAAAATCAGTGTTGGAAGTTCATTTTTAGGTGGGGTAGTGTCTCCTCCCTCTAACTGCCCCTGATTTTTTTCCTCATTCCCCAAACACTGCTTTTCTTATTTTGAAATAGAATAAATGCTGGTTTTTACCTTAGGACAGGTTTTGAGCAAGGAGCTGTAAAACTTCAGGCTTCTAAAACTGCACCTCTGAAATCCCAGTTCAGGGTTCTGATGCTGGCTGGAAAAAAAAAACAAACAATGCAGAAAAAGAAGATTAAACTGAGATGTGATGGGAAAAAGAGGAATTTGAAGACCACTGAAAAAAGGGGCTTTTTCTTTCAGCATCACCCTGGTTGGGAGTAGTTTTTTTAAGCTGCTTTGAGGAAGAAAAAGCCTTTTTTAGGTGCCAGTGGAAGATGGATAAAGATGGATTGGAAAAGGGACAGGGCCAGATGAGCCCCGTCATCCCAGGTACCTCCAAGCTGTTGTTTTAGGACCCCCTAAAAGCCACCCAACCTTTTAATCCTTGGGATAAATCAGGACTTTTCTCCAGCAGGGGAAGGAAATACAGCTCCTGTTTGGCCTTCAGCTCAGGGAGGATCAAAGCTGGGATTTTGGGATCCTTTTGAAGCTCTGGCCAGGGTGATTGGTGTCACACATGCCCGTGACATCCCGAATATCCCGATGGAGGGCACGGTGACAGCGGCCACAGCTGCAAAAAGAAGGAATTTTCTGGATCTGCTCCCACATTTAATGTCGCTTTTTGAGTGTGGGATGTGTCAGCCCCACACACGAGGCTCTGAGCAAGAGAATTCCCTGCTTCCCAAACATTTCAGGAATAAAGCCTTTTACCAGCAGCACGAAATTCCAGAGGCATTTTAGGTGGGATTTTTAATTTGGTCACTCCCTCTGCTGGAGGTTTTTTGCTTCGGCCTTATGCAGATGGTGATCTCGTTAACAACTGACTAATCAGGCTTCACACGGTGGGGTTTTTAACGATTTCTTTTAAAAAGAACTGCATTTAACTCATTTTTGGTAGCCTCCAGAGTGCAGGGCTGTCCATGTGATGAAAATCCGGTGGGATACACACTCAGGGCAGCAGGGAAAGATGGACCAGGACACTTCCCGGGAGTTTGGGGCCATTTCTGCCAACAGCAGCCTTTAAACAGCACCTTGTTTTTAGCTTCCCAGTGGCTGCTCCGGGGCTGTCAAGATGTTAATTCCATTTACTGCCCGGATTTTGAAAGCAAACTCCCACCTCCACCTGGAAATGGAGAAAAGGGTATTGCAGGATTTATCCCAGTCGGCTGGAGCTCAAGGAGCAGAGGTGGTGGGATCACTTTGGGATCCTATCCCACTGCCAGCCCCTAAAGCCAGCAGATCCAAGCATTTGAAAAGCACTTCCCTAATATTTAGTTTGGACGTGGCTCGGTGTAAATGGGAAAAGCCTGGAAAAGGGTAAGGAAATGCAATTCCAGCATGCTAGGCTGAGGAGGATTAATAAAACATGGAGGAGGATTAATAAAACACAGAAATACAAAGCTCAATAGAAGTAATCCTTAACTTCCTCAGCATATTTGGAGTAGCAGGATGAGACGGATGCAGGAATTTTTCTGGGGGATGTCATGGAAAGGTTTGATGGGCAATGTTTTATTCCCAGCAATCCAAACCCTTGTCAGCAGCAAGGCCAGCCCGTGCAAGCCCAGCTTTGTGCTGTTGGGCTGTGTTTAAATTCCTGTTCCCTTGGTGGCTCTGCCTCCAACCCCAGCCCAGCTCAGCAATTGCAGGTCCCTGGCACCGCAGGCTTTTCTTAGCTGGGTTTGGTTAAGCCAGGGCTGTGTTTAAGGCAGGGCCCAGCCCCTGTTTGACAAGGCTGTGCATTCCAAGCCCGCATGTTTTCACATTCCCAGCGGGAATTGCCATCTTCCCTGCCTGGCTTTGCTGCTGAGATGCCTGGCACAGCTCTTTTAAAATGGAGGTTGGAGATTTGGACAAAATCCCTCCCTGGGAGGGTGGGCAGGCCCTGGCACAGGGTGCCCAGAGAAGCTGTGGCTGCCCCTGGATCCCTGGCAGTGCCCAAGGCCAGGTTGGACACTGGGGCTTGGAGCAGCCTGGGACAGTGGAAGGTGTCCCTGCCATGGCAGGGGTGGCACTGGATGGGCTTTGAGGTCCTTCCAACCCAAACCAGTCTGGAATTCTCTGATTTTTCAGCCTCTTCTCATTCCCAGCCCTGTGCAAAGCCCTCCACAAGCAGTTTCCAAGGGCACTTCCAGCCTCAGGAACCCCTGAGATGGAATCATTGCCCAGGAAAGAAAAGAGGTGAGTGAGGAGAGTCTCCTGGGACATTTTTGGGCACGGTCAGGCAGGGATGTGCTGCAGGAGGAAGGCTGTGAGAAGTGAGCGGGCAGGAGAACTTCCTGAGGAGCTGTGGCTGCCCCTGGATCCCTGGCCACATTGGATGGGGCTTGGAGCAGCCTGGGACAGTGGAAGGTGTCCCTGCCATGGCAGGGGTGGAATGAGATGGGCTTTAAGGTCTGTTCCAAGCTGAAGCATTCCAAGGTTTTCTGGAGCAGTTTTCCAGTGGTTGGTGAAGGTTTTCCCAAATATCTCCATTTTTTCTGCTGCTCTTTGATCTGCTGGTGTTACCTGGGAGAGGTTTCACCCAAACCTGGGTCACCCCATCAGACAGTGACACACTCAGCCTCTGGCTTCTTCTGAGGAGACCTCCTCTGGGAGAAGAAACTCTGGGATCAGCCCCTCGCCTCCCTCCCATCCTGGATTTGGAGTTCCAGGAGCGTTTGGACAGCACTGCCAGGGATGCACAGCGGGGATTGTTGGGGTGTCTGTGTAGGGCCAGGAGCTGGGCTGGAGGATCCCTGTGGGTCCCTTCCAGCTCAGGAGATTCTGTTCCATTCTCCCGTGATCATTCTGGAATGTCGCCCTCCCAAAGGGATGGAACTCTTTTCCTAAACCAGTCCTTCATGTGCAGGTGGTGGAGTTTCATGCAGGAATCAGCAATAATGCAAATAAAAACCCTGGTCTGGGCTTGTTCAGCAGCACCAGGGGTCACCACAGAAACCTGTTTCCTCTGTGTGTCCTGGGTTTACGCCCTGCCTGGGGCAGGGGGCACTGCAAATATTGGAGTTCCACAGGAGAAACAGGGAATTCTCCTATTTCTATGGAATGCAGTGTGTCACCTGCTGTGGAAAATCTGGGAAGAACAGAAAAATGTGGGCCTGTCTGTGCTCCCACGAGCCCTGGCTGAGAAAAGTCCCAGAAATCAGAAATAGCAGAGAATTTCTAAGCAATGAAACAAGAGCTTTAACCATGGGAAGTTAAAATTCTAACTTCTGAGCTGAACACTGAGGAGTTCAGAACATTGTAAAGCAAAGAAATGCTGAAAATGCTGAAAACCAGAAAATATTAAAGCACTTTGAAAATGTTCTAAGGCATCTTAAGGCTTTCCTTGAAGCTGTTGAGTTGATACTTTTGATTGTAGCATCTGACAACCCAAAAGCTCTGAAACTTCCTGAGAAAAAGTGGAATTCTCTTAAACCTTCCTGACAGCTGCAGGGAAACTTCATCCCTGGCATGCTGTCCTTGGAGATTTCTGAGGAGTAGCTGGGGAAGGGTGATGAATCAGCATCAGATTTTCCAGCTGTGCCATGATTCTGGCAATATCCCAGAAAAATAACCTCGGGATGAATCAGTGTGAGGAATCCCAGCACCAAGCCCAGGCCTGCTGTGCTGGAGGAGCCTGTGTGTGACACCAAGCAGGAATTTGGCTGCTTCCCAGCCTGCTTCTCTGCATATTTAGGAGCAAAACAGCCAGAATTTGATGCTGGGATGCTGGGAAACACCACCTATGCTACTCCAGGCTGGCTACTGCAGCCCTAAATAAAGCTAGGCAGGGTTTAGATGAGCAGGAAACTGGGAAAAAAAAAATGATGGCACGAGGCAGAGTGGCATCAAACTGTCCCCAAATGTCCCAGAGAGACCAAGGTGAACATCCCATCATGGTCTGTCAGTCCCACTGGTTAACCTATGGAAATGGCATCCCAGATCTTGGGAGCCAAAAGTTGATTTCTTTTCCTAAAAGGGTGTAAAATGCCTGCGAGCTCGTGGTGTGTCTGAGCAGAATTCCCCACTCCTTGTCCCCGAAATTCTGGAGAATTAAGGGAAGCAGCCAGCCCTGGGTTCTGCTCTGTAAACAAAAAGCCAAGAGAAAATTTTCAAGCTTCCTTCAGCTTTTATGATCTAACTCTACCTGTGGCTAGGGGGAAAATGACCAAAAATTCCAAATTTAGTGAAAATACAATTCCCTGAGAGGTTTCTGCCTCCTGGCTATCCCCAGCATCCAGGTCAGACACGGACACAAAGCTCAGCTAACACAGGAACCAGCATTTCCAGTCACATGCAGCCCAAATATTACAGAAAAAAGATGCTCCGGGGTTAATCCTGTGGTTTGTTTTTTAGCTTTGTTTTTTTTTCTCCAGATTGCTGAGAACCCCAAACTTTCATGAGCAGTGAACAGGCCTAAACCCAAACCTAAGCTGCACTTTTTTCCTCCCAGTGGAACAAACTCCCCAGGCTGGGGATTTTCATCTGTGCTTCCTCAAGTACAGGATTTTTCAGGCTCCCTCATCTGTTCCCAGCTACATCCTGTGATTCCCAGCGTGCTCTCAATCTGGTCAGCACAACTTCCATGTCCTTATCAGTGACTCATCCGCACACTGGAAGATCTTAAGAGTGAATCACATCTCCCTGTTTGCCGAATTCCTGCCACTGCCTGGGGAGGAAGGCTCGGGCTGATGGAGCAGAGCTCAAGGCAAGAGACACTTTGATGTTTTAGGGACTCGAAGAGGGTAGGAATCCTCCGAAAAGAGGATTTAAATCAGTTTATTAAATCACTCTGTGTCTGCTGTTGAGCAGCGACACCTTAAAACTCACCCTTGAGTTTTTCAGGCTGCACATGAGGTAAAATGAAGATGTTTGGGTTTTTGAAGCTGGCATTTAAAATACGTTGGAGCAGCTCTCTGTCACATCAGCTCCATGGAGGAAGTGTCACTCAGCACAACGGGCCACAGGCTGCGCCTATAAATTGTCTGAAATCTTCCCTTTCAGCTGTCAGCTGACAAATCCAAACGGGAATTACATAAATACCAGTCCTACATTAAAGCCTGAACACAGGGCTCCTGTCTGCTGACGTCTGAGAGCTCCAAACGCAGCGAAACCACACGGAGTTAATGATAATTGAGATCATATGGCTTTTATCAAAGCTTCCCCTAGAAAAGCAGCTTAAGGGAAAAATCCTTAAATGTGTGTCTTGACCACAGTCTAGCGATCTCCTTCCGCATTGGAGCCTTTAACTAATTTGTTGGGTTAATTACTGAGGCCCAGGAAAGTTTGCAAGAGTGATAACTGCCTATTCTTTGATTGCTGATCATTCCATCCAGTGGGCTTCGGGAATTAAAAATAATCCCCCGCGTGCAAGAGGCGAGCCTGGGGATTCGGTCTGTGCCTTGCGCTGCACTGACAGCCAAAAAAGCAAAGCAGCCCCTGGAATCGCTGTGTCAGGGAGTTCACAGCAGCCTGCAGAAAAGTGGGATTCGAAATGGGTCCAAAGCGAGATCAAGGAGAGGTGGAGGGGGTTCGGAGGCTCGTTAGGCAGCTCTGATGTGCCACACTCTCCTACCTTTAATTGGAGGGGTGGCGGAGCTCCTGCTCCGCATCCAGCGCCGGAGGAATGACCAGAAGGTCAAACAGGAGGGAGAGGCGGGGGAGGAGGAGGAGGAGGAAGCGGTAATTGAGGAGCCAAGAGATGATTGTGAAAGTGCTCCGAGGAGTCTGAGTGTCTGGCGAGATGCAGGCAGCTCCGAGCAGCGGGACAGGGACAGGCCCGCTGCTGCTTCCCTCCCAGCCCACAGCAGTGGCACTGCCGAGTGCCCCAAAGCACGGCCGTGCTTCATTAGCCGCGGGTCATTAGCCACGGTTAATCAGCCGTGTTATCTGTGCCCGTGTAACGACAGAGATATTGGCCATCCGCACACTCACACCTCGGCTTTCCGGGGATGAGCGGGAATGAGGAGCCAACAGCAAAACCATGCAGCAGGTTAAGGACCTTCCTTCTGTTCTGGCTCAGTTTACAGGAGGTTTTCTCTGTGCCTCCTCCATTATTTATAAAAGGGAGCATGTTTTAGAAATGTTCTGCAATAAATCCCCAGGGCCTGGCCAGGCCAGCCACCAGCACAGCTTTGTTGTCCCCTGGATCCCTGGAAGTGTCCAAGGCCAGACTGGACATTGGGGCTTGGAGCAGCCTGGGACAGTGGAAGGTGTCCCTGCCATGGCACTGGCTGAGATTTAGGGTCCCTTCCAACCCAAACTGTTCTGGGATTGTATAGTTCCATGAAATCAGGGAAAAAGGGATTGGCAGTGCAGGATTTGCATGAATGAGGCTTCGTGTCACAGACAAAGTGCAAAACCATCAAAACCCTCAAAGACTGCACTGGGAAACAGGGGTGGAAAGAGAATTTGGGCAATTAAACTGCAGATGGATGTGTCTGAGGCACAGAGGAGGTCAGAGAGCCCAGGGGACACCACAAGAGCAAAGAAATGCTGTAGGATGGCACAAGAAACTTCAAGAGAGAGGAATCGGGAATCTGAGAGTCCCAGTTCAGCACAGAGGGATGAATCCAGAGGAGCAGGGACCATGGAATGGGTGTGAATGAGGAAAAGCACATGGCAGAACTCATGTGTTCCAAACTGCATCAGCTCCATGGGGGGACACAGAGAGCCAGGCACTGATGGCAGCTCATGCAGACACTGGGTTTGTTCCCATGTGGAATATTCAGACTGGGAATGAAGTGTTTGCCCAAGAGCAAACCTGACCCGTTCTCATCCCACTTTTACAGCAACCCCCATGGCCCATTCCCTGGATTTCAAAGGATTCTCTCAAGATTTTGACATCACAGACTCAGGGAGGTTGGAAAAGCCCTCCAAGACCATCGAGGCCAAGTTGTGCCCTATCCCTACCTTGCCATCAGCACTGGGTGCCCCATCCAGCCCTTCCTTGGACACCTCCAGGGATGGGGACTCCAAAGCTCCCTGGGCAGCCCCTGCCAAGGCCTGAGCACCCTTTCCAGGAAGAGCAACATTTAATTATTTGAAGCTTCCAGAAAACAGAAGCAGCCTTGCAGCTGGAATCCCTCTCCTGTTTGGATTATTTCTTTCCCCTGCAGAGAAGGAGGATGGAATTCGCAAAGGAAAAAAAAAAGGGTGAGTTACTTCAGCTTTTTCAATAAGAGCAATTTCAGTTTTCCAAAAGAACAAGCAGTTATTAATATCGAATGTGGCTTGAATGAGGATTTTTTTCGGTGGAACAAGTACCCTCAGCACAGCCACGATACATCTTTATAACGCAGCCCAGTTGCCGAGAGAGACATTACAATTACCAGGGAAGTATCTGAAAGTGTCTGTGTGGTATTTTTGGAGCCGCGTTCGAAAACACAAAGCCACAGCAGTACATCCTTCTAATTCAAATTTAAAGGCAAGAAAATTCAATATTAAGTCCTTTCTCCTGCAACTGCTCCAAGACTGATATTCTGCTGTGAAAAACCATTCAGCTAATGGGTTTTTTGAGTGTACAAAGAAGCTTAAAACGCTTACAGACCTTCCAGCTGTTGGCTTGGGAGCCCTTCCACTCTGCAGTGCCATCAAAGATGTTGGCAGACACAACACAAGCAGACTTGGAGACCTGGATCAGAACTTGCATAACTGGTCAAAAAGGGAAAAGGGGGAAAAAATATATTTGTAATGGTATTGAAGAGTTGGTTTGAAGTCAGAGAATCCCAGAGAGGTTTGGGTTGGAAGGGACCCCAAAGCTCATCCCATGCCATGGGCAGGGACACCTCCCACTGTCCCAGGCTGCTCCAAGCCCCAATGTCCAGCCTGGCCTTGGGCACTGCCAGGGATCCAGGGGCAGCCACAGCTTCTCTGGGCACCCTGTGCCAGGGCCTGCCCACCCTCCCAGGGAACAATTCCTGCCCAATATCCCATCCAACCCCGCTGATCACTCCTTTTTTCACACAGTTCTATGGGATCCTCCCGAGTGTTTTTCCAGGTGAAGATCTGGAATGCCCTTCCCCCAGCCTCCCCTGTAGCTCCACTTCTGCTGATTCTTGTGTCTTCCCACAGGAGTCCTTCACTCTCAAAGCCCATTTGCATCCCAGGGGAGCTGCCCCTCAACTGTATCCCCCTAAAAATCTTGGGGGGATAAAACTTGGTGTCACCAACAAACTTTTCCACCCCGTGGTTCTCCCAATTATTTCTTAGTGCATTGAATCCTTGCTCAAATCCTTTAACTACCCGTGGGTGACATCTCTCCTTGCCAAAGGCTGGGTGCTCACTCCTGCTCAGTTTTTCCTGTCTTTAATCAATTACTCCCCACGTAAATGCCTCCCTTCTCATCCCACAGCACTTTTAGTTGCCAAACTCAAATCTTTCAAATCTTTCAAATCTTTCAAATCTTTCAAATCTTTCAAATCTATATTAACTGGGATTTGGGACACACATGGGGCTTCCCCAAAAGAGCTGAAAAAATGTGAGCCTTAACTTGCCCCCACTGGCTCCTCCCAGAAAGATGAAGTTTATCAAAGCCTCAGCTAAGCCTGGGCTAGAGTTTACTTGACTGGGAGACCTTACCTAGACCTGGCTTTGGAGTCGTACGAAGAAAATCTACTTTTAAATCACTGTTTTCCAGAGCATGTAGCTCCCCTTCGGAAACTGAGGTGGCAACAACATGTCTGGGCACATTTGCTGCAGTACGAGAAGACTGGAAGAACCCAAATTATCCTTGCTCTGAGGGGCTGGTATCCCTTTGATACTGCTCAGGTTTTCTGGAAATGGTTCGAAATTTCATGAGCCATCTGTGGGGCTCCAATAGGATGGAGTCCCTTTCCTTGCTGGCCCCAGGACTCATGCAATTAAAAACCTGCAAGCATTGTCTTTTCCTTTTCCTTCCTCATTTAAAGGCACCATCCTTCTCCTTCCGTTATCCTCCCTCCCCTCCTGCCCCTGGCGATTTGTTAAAGGCCCAGCTCAGACTTTGTTGTTCTCCTGGGGAGCAGCCCATCAATCCCAGCTGTTGGGAACAGGACACAGGGGCTGCAAGCATTTGGGGGTTGCATTTTTGATCTTCAAGCTGAGCCCTGTTGGCTCCAGGCACAGGGAGATCTGGGTGTTGCCTTCACATCGTGTCCACGCAGAGAAATCCAGGAGAGGGAGAAGGTGGGAATGCTTCTCCCACATCCGCTGGGATCAGAGCTGGTGGGGAGATTTCCTGGGGCTTCACGAGTGTTGTGCTGGGTCCAAATCACTGTTTCAAATGTAGTGGTGGGTGATAAACCAAGTAACATTCGGGGGGGCAAACAGTCCCTACACCCAGCGAGGAACCAGCTCCCAAAGAGCTGGTGTGCAAATGGATTTATCCCAATTATATTTGACTAATTAGCCTTATTTGACACCCCTGAGCAGGGAGATGGGAATGACTGCTAATGACCCTCGGTGAGGTAAGATAATGAGGGCTGATAATCACACAGTCATTGAAGGGTTTGGGTTGGAAGGGACCTCAAAGCCCATCCAGTGCCACCCCTGCCATGGCAGGGACACCTCCCACTGTCCCAGGCTGCTCCAAGCCCCAGTGTCCAACCTGGCCTTGGGCACTGCCAGGGATCCAGGGGCAGCCACAGCTTCTCTGGGCACCCTGTGCCAGGGCCTGCCCACCCTCCCAGGGAACAACTCCTGCCCAATATCCCATCCAGCCCTGGCCTCTGGCACTGGGAAGCCACCCCCTGTGTCCTGTCCCTCCAGTTCCTGCTGCAGGGTCCCTCTCCAGCTTCCCTGTATCCCTTCAGGCCCTGGAAGGAGCTGTGAGCTCTCCACATAACCTTCTCTTCTCCTGAGCAGCCCCAGCTCTCAGCTTGACAACTTTCTCACCTCCCTGAGAGCTGTTGAAGGTCTGTCTGAGACTCAAAATCTGGGCAGTGAAGTGTCGGATCAAGTTCAACATCGATCTGTGGAAAACAAAGTGTAAGGGAAACAAAAGTCCAACACCTCAGCACCCTCACAGGGGAGAATTTCTTCCTAACATCTGACCTAACCTTGCCCTCTATCCATGGGAAGCCATTCCCCCTTGGCACCAGGCCCCTGTCCAAAGTCCCTCTCTCTCAAAAATATAAAATATAAATAAATATTTATACTTGTATATAAATATAAATTTGGATGGATTCCTTTGGCTCTCCAAAGGACAATGCAGAACATCCCCCTGAAGCTCTGCACAACCTTGTTCAGCTCATCCCCAAATTAATCTGGTGATGTGAGCCTGACTCCGGGGGCTCTGTGCTTGCAATGTTCTAAATGGACTGGGTTTAAATTGGCATTCAGTGAGGGAAGTTAATAATTAATAACATCCCTGTGCCTGAAATCGAGCACAGACCAACAGGCTCCCTGCTTCCCGTGCTTGTGCCATCATGAGATGGCAAACAGGGCTCTGAGAAAGTGGAAATGTAGGATAAAAGAGAAAAAACAAGGAATTTGTGTGGTTTAGCTTAGGTGCTGGGTAAAACTGAGATGCTTTCCATGGTGGAGATGAACATTTTCATCCTCATCCCTCATCCAAACACTCTCCTCATGGGGTCCTAAACACAAAATGGATCAGCTGAATATCCAATCCCCCATCCCTGTATTCTCTAAATAGCCTAAAGTCCTATTCCATAAGGAAAAAGCAAACATTTGCCCAATATCTCCCCATTTTTAACCAGTGACGTGTGCACTCTGCCACTGACAGGATAAACTCAGATTTACTGAGTTGGCTGGATGCCAAGTGCAGGCACAGAGGCCAGAATTCTCTTTATAATGCAGGCCTAGGCAGCCCAAGGTGTTGAAATCAGAACAATACGTGGCAGGAATCAGGTTTTCTTCAGTGTTTAAATCCCCGAACAAACAACTCCACAACCAAACCGACCCCCCCCAGCAAATCCCTGATTTTTATCTCGCTGCCCCTCACAAAACTACATAAAAACTCAGTCTTCCCTGCCCCCGCCAAAGCCATTTGATATCAAACCAGCTCTGACTGAACTCCTGCTTCCTGTTGGGACCCAAACGCTGCTGTGACATTGCTTCTGCAGAGACCCAGCCTCATCCCTCTTTCCCATTAAGTTGATTAATTGTTTTTCCATTTGTATGCTTTGTGATGTTCCTCCAAACACTCCACAAATTATCTGGCCTGTAGAAAGCCAGAAGTTGTTTGGCTTTTTGTGTTGTTTTTTTTTTTTTCCCCCCTTTTCCCCCTTCCTCTTTAAACTCGAGTGCAGCTTGGGAGACTTTAGATCTGCCGTTAGCTTTAACTGCTCGGCGTAGACCTGCTGGCACCACCGAGGAGAGGGAGGGCTCCGAGGATGCTCCGGTGTCCCCGGCCAGCACAGAGCCAAAGCCACCCCTATTATTAGTGCTACTGAGCCTACATTTCCCATGTGATTAATCATTAAAGCCTGGCTCCAAATCCAGGCTGCTCCGTGGGTCAGGGAGCTCCCCCGAGCTCATTAACCACGCTGGGCACTCATTTACTCCTCCTGCAGCAACCTTTTCCTGATGCACGAGGGGGAAAAAATGAAATGCAGGTGATTTTTTTTTTGGCTGGGGAGGGGTTGGGGTGGCTGCTTGATCTCCCAAATAGAAGCAGCAGGGGTGTTTTGCTTGTCAGGAGGACAGTAATTCTTCAAATCCCCCTCGAGAGAGAGATAATGAGTGGCAGCGCGCTGCTTTTGATCTGTCATAATTGCGGAATGAAAAGGGAGCGGATGCAAAGCTGCTGTGCCACGGGAAGGTCACTCCTTTAAACACGCAGGATTCCCTCTGTGGCTAATCCCAGCTTGTCCCCAACAGCACGGGCTATTTTTAGGCACGGCAGCGGCCCCGTTACACATCCTGGCCCTATAAAAGCAGCGCCTCTCTGGTGCTTCTCCTCCAGGGCAGCTAATGAGTAGGTAGGGAAATGCTGGCTCTGTGCTTTGCACTTCCATGCTATTCCAGGGAAGGACAGCGGGAACGTCTCCTCTCTGGCGTCAAACAGTCCCCCCGCAGCATCCAGGCAATTTCAATTATTACAAGGCAACGGTACGAGTATGAAGCCCGGCACAAAATAAAGTAATTACACTTAATTAGGCAGCCAAAGAGCAAAAAAAAAGTGATGGCCTGAGCCTCGCTGCCTTAGATGTAGCCTTTTGTTGACTTAACACAGGACAGGTAGTGAATGAAACTTCAAAGTGTAAGCAGCTAAATTACTGCTTAATTAGTGGAGGCCTAGGCAAAAACAGCAGAGAAACAACAACAACATCAACAAAAAAACCAAGCAAAACATCAACAAACCCTCAATTTTCTGCTGTCAAAGGTATTGAGGCAGAGATTCCCATCTCAGAGAGGCCCTGAAATTCAGGATTATTCCATTAAGTGGGTGTTTGTGTTCAAAAGTGAGCTTCTGTTAATGCCGGGCTCACCAAAGGTGCTGGATCCATCCTGGAGCCTTTGAGCACCCAAAAGGGGCCTGAGTACAAACAAATTCCTGGCTCACCAATCTCACTGGCCTGGCTAAGTCCGAGTCCACATTTTGACTCCTTTGATCCTCTAATCTGCCCCTCCCAAGGAACCTTCTGTGGGGATACAGCTTTGCCAAGCCAGAAATGATGGGAGATATAAAAAAAATAGGTCTAGGAACACGGGATTTTTGGGTACAACCTCTCTCAGGCTCACTGTTGCATATCCAGGATTGCAGAGGTTGCCAGGGCCCCCTCTGGAAGCCTCTGATGCTTCCATAAGCATCCCACTGCTCTATCACACAAATAAATGTGGAAGACAGGAGTGGGTCTGAATAGCAAATTGAGATGTGTTTTCTGTCACCGCCGGGACAGCAGGGGAGGGGAGGATTCTGCCCCTGTGCTCAGCTGAGACCCCACCTGCAGAGCTGCCCCAGCCCTGGGGCCCAGCACAGGGAGCACCTGGAGCTGCTGCAGAGAGCCCAGAGGAGGCTCCAGGATGAGCAGAGAGATGGAGCAGCTCTGCTGGGAGGAAAGGCTGGGAGAGCTGGGATTGTTCACCTGGAGAGGAGAAGCTCTGGGGTGACCTCACTGTGACCTTCCAGTGCCTGAAGGAGCTACAGGAAAGATGGAGAGAGACTCTTGACAAGGGCTGGAGGGACAGGACCCAGGGAATGGCTTCCCAGTGCCAGAGGGCAGGGCTGGGTGGGATATTGGGAAGGAATTGTTCCCTGGGAGGGTGGGCAGGCCCTGGCACAGGGTGCCCAGAGAAGCTGTGGCTGCCCCTGGATCCCTGGCAGTGCCCAAGGCCAGGTTGGACATTGGGGCTTGGAGCAGCCTGGGACAGTGGGAGGTGTCCCTGCCCATGGCAGGGGTGGCACTGGGTGGGCTTTAAGGTCCCTCCTAACCCAAACCATCCTGGGATTCTGCGGTTGCTCTCACCCCATTTCTCACACACATCTGACAGACCCCTCTCCCTAGAGGAGCTCAGATTTGCAGGAGACTCCACAACCAACTGAAACTTTGTTCCACCTCTCTGCCTACTCCAGGTATTTCCCAGTGAGAACAGCTGGAAGACAAAACAACATCTTCTACAAGGATTTCTGCCTGGCTCAGCTTTTCCCTCATCCGCAGCCCCTGATGATACTGCTCGTTTTATCTGCCCTTCCCACCCCCGTTGCCTGTCTCTCACACCTTTTCCCCTTTGATTCCCCTTCACTCTCATCTGTCCCTCCTGCTGGCTGTCCATCTCTCCAGAGCCAGGCTTTTCATCCACCTCTGATCAGAGCCAGGCTTCTCATCCCCCTCTGATGAGCTGCTTCACACTCCCCCCCCCCCAGCCTTGGTGGCTGAGATCAGAAGCAGCCCAGGAAGAGGTGAGAAGGAGGATCAAAACCTGCAACTCCATCCTCCTAAATCCTTCACTTGAGCTGATTTAGAGGGCTAAAATAATTTTTTCTGAGGTGAGGAGCTGTGTCAGGTCCTGTCCATGCCCTCCTCGACTGACAGAAGCAACAAACAACCAAAAAAGGCATAAATTTTCTAGAAAACTTCTCATTCTCTGATTCCACAGCTCAAAACTCTGTGAGGTTTTGGAGTAGCAGCTCCATTTTGGAGTAGCAGCTCCATATCCAGGAATTATTAAACACCAGCTTGTCCCGTAGTTTTATTTTGTTTGGCATGAGGAGGCTGCACTGCTGAATTAAAACCACTCCCTCTAAGCTGGGCTTTAAGTGAGCAGGTGGATTTTTCCTACAGCAAGCTGTGCTTTCTATCCACAGACTGAAAACACTCAAAACCCCTCAGCACTCGCATTTTGGCCCTTTTCCCCAGTATTTCCGCATGTGCAGCAAAAGGTTGGAGAGCAGGGAAAGGCTCTTCCCCCAGAGGGTGCTGGGCACTGCCCAGGCTCCCCAGGGAATGGGCACGGCCCCGAGGCTGCCAGAGCTCCAGGAGCGTTTGGACAGCGCTCCCAGACACAGGGTGGGATTGCTGGGGTGTGTGGGCAGGGCCAGGGGTTGGCTCCATGATCCTGATGGATCCCAGCTCAGGA
Source organism: Monarcha castaneiventris obscurior (assembly GCA_026261815.1). Taxonomy (NCBI): domain Eukaryota; kingdom Metazoa; phylum Chordata; class Aves; order Passeriformes; family Monarchidae; genus Monarcha; species Monarcha castaneiventris. Next base: position 208,027 of record JAMPIT010000104.1, on the reverse strand, counting down.
TATTCCGTGACTGACACCTAAACCCACCATGCTGAGGTTGGCAGCTTAATTGGGAATGCACAGTGATTGACACTCCGGGAGTGGCTGTTTCTTCACGGCGTTTGGGGCTCTGTTGGAACTCAAGGCACGCCTCTGGCTGCCCTAGGAGGTCAGGAGCCCTGGCACGGGGGTCCTGGACCCTGGCAAAAAGCCCAGAATGACACAGTCTTTGATTTTAGTCCATGGGAAAGATTGCCGACGCAGCGCGAGGTATTGCAAAACAAGAGAAGTTAAAAATGAGTAGTAGTTTAGTATTTTATAAGGTAAAAAGTAGATTTTAGGATTTCTAATATGAGGATGAAGGGTCTAAGATGGAGGATTTTGGGTGTTGCCCTGTTCTTCCTCTTCTTCTTCTTCTTCTTCTCCTTCTCCTCTCTTAGTGTTGGCACAAAATGATTGGTAGAATGAAACAGAGGTAGAAATTCCGTGTCTGGAGTAGGTGCAAATGAATTGGTACAGAACAGTAACTAATAAATGCGTTGTGAAGAATGGTTGGATGATGGAAAGGGCACAGAAAGGCCGGGACAGCCCAGGGCTGGGCAGTGCCCGCTCGGACTCGGCTGCATCAGATGTGCGGCCGGAGCTGAGAGCTGGCAGAGAGAAGGAGAAATCAACAGCCTGAAACAACATCTGCAGCCGCTTCTCATCTGCTCGGGCTCGAGGTGAAGCTCCCAGAGGTGAAGATAAGAACCAGCATTTGTGTGGAGTTCCTAACTCCCGCAGGGCTCTGCAAACAAAGTCCAGCTTTGAGAAAAGAAGAGAAAAATATTGAGGAATAAAAAACTACCTCCCCACCCTCTCCAGCTGAAATTTAGCAGCTCCAGAGTGCTGGGAGTGAGCTCTGGGAGCTGGGAAGCAGTTCCAGGAAAGTTCCAGCAGGCACACCAGAGGGAAATGCACATGGCCAAACTTCCCCGTGCAACAACGGGATTACACCAGCCCTTGATCAGCTTGACTTTATTATTAATAAATAATAAAAAAGTTCAAGGATTTGGCAAGTTTTCTGTTATTTCATCTCCCTCTCCAGTGCCAAGCACTCCCAGTTCTGTCACTTCGGGCAGGGTGCAATGTCCCCACCAATTTGCATTATTTTGCTGCAGATAACTTTAGAAGGAGGCACCTCCTCCCTTCTCTACCCCTCACCTGGACCTTGTTTTCCACAGGGGCGATGTAAAGACATAAAAAATTCACTTGACAGCCCCGTGTGGGTCTCAGGACAGAACTCAGCAGCTCTAATCTGCTCTGCAAAGATGAAACATGGCCCTCGAGGGCACAACGTTGTGTGTTCAGGGGCCTTCTTCTGTCTGGAGCACTCCAGCTTTATCTATTAGGATTTATCTTCTACCAATAAAAGCGGCAGTTCTGGAATAATTCAAGGGTTTCACCAGAATCAACAGGATTTTGATGTGGTTCTCTGCACTGTTCCTTTTCAGGGCAGTATCAGAAAAAAAAGTGAAATAGACAGAGGGGAAGGCAAGCAGAAATTCAGCAGAATTCCCCCAACTTCTGCAGCAGATAAGCAGGGCATGAAAAGCAGGCATTATCCTGAAATTGGATTTAAATTAGATTCCTCTTAGCTTTCACCAAGACACAGATATGATACTTTTAATTATTTCAGGTGAAATGCTACTGGAAATTTTTCCTGATACGATTCAAATTCAAATGCAGGGAGAGCTCTCATTTCCATTGCTATGAATGTTCACTGAGGAGCAGCTGGCTTGGAAAAGGAGAGCAGAAGTTGGAGAGCTCCATCCCTTTTTCCCCGGGCACAGCAGTAGGAATACACCTGCTTGCACATTAATGCAGGGTTACAACATGTCGGAGATGAGGAGAAATCCAGAGGTTGCAACAAAGGATATTTTTGATGACTCAAGTTCTTTGGGAACTGTCTGGTGGCAAAAGCTGGATATCTGGAGGCAATTGCTACGTCACCAGCTCCCTCTTTTTCCAGTCATGGCATGGAGCCATGGATTGCCTGTTGATTGACTTAATTTACGAATAATTACAGAGCAGTTGCCTCACCACACCATGGCTTTGTCCAAAACCAGACTGAGATATTGGCTGTAGCATATTTTGAGTGAAAGAAATCCTGCAAAAACCAGAAAATCTCCCTCAAAACCCCTTAACAATCCTCTCTCAAATCCATGTGTAAAATTACAGGAGGATTTTGTGTGTTTTATCTCTTCAGGCTGCTGTTACACCAAAGTATTCCCATCATATTCCATAGAATCATGGAATGCTTTAGGTTGGAGGGACCTCAAAGCTCCAAAATTCCATCCAGTGCCATGGCAGGGACACCTCCCACTGTCCCAGGCTGCTCCCAGCCCCAGTGTCCAGCCTGGCCTTGGGCACTGCCAGGGATCCAGGGGCAGCCACAGCTTCTCTGGGCACCCTGTGCCAGGGCCTCCCCACCCTGCCAGGGAACAATTCCTTCCCAATATCCCACCTAAAACTACTCTCTTTTTACCACCTCTCTTTTTTACTTCCTAGAGCTAAAGAGAGAAGTCAAGTTTAGAGTCCAGTTCCCAGACTGGTCTCCTGAAGGCTCGGGGAGCTTGAAGAGATCCAGAATCTCCCACGGTTTCATCACAGCTGATCAGTGACAGATAAATCTGAGGTTCTTTCAGCAGAACCAGTCCTGAGCTTTCAGAAAAACTCATTTTTGCTGCTCTGGGGAGGAGGGTTCGGGAATACCTTCCCTGCCTTGGGAAGGGCGATAATGGGAAAAGAATTGGGGAGAGGGCTCAGGAGACAGACCCTCTTCTCTCTAGGGCTTCCATGGCCCTGGTGAAGAGCCAAGAGATTCCTTCCCTATTCACAAACTTCCTCCTCCCTCAGCCATTCCCTGCAGTTGGGACATCCCACCTGCTCGGAGGCAGCTGTTGGATGAAAGGGAGCAGGGATGGGATTGCCCCTGGCGGAATAACCCACTAATCCCAAGACATGACACAACAAATCCCTCATTCCCACTTCCCAGTTTCATCTTCCTCCTCTCCCCAGGGCATTTGTGGGGCTGAGATCCTCATCCCTGGAGCAGTCCAGCCTTTTCCACGGAGCTTATGGCTCATTTTCCCAACCACAGCAATTTCACAGCTCAGTTTCCCTTTCCTAACCTTGCTCAGGCTGCTCCTTGTTTTTCATCCCAAAGCTTTCTGGCGTGTGCCTCAACTTTCCAGTTGAGAAACGATGGCCCGAGGGCCACCAAAACCACAGCTTCGGCTTTTTCCTCACAAGAGATTCATTCACCGTCCCATAAATCTCAATATTAAGTAAGTTGAGCAATTATTTGTCCATTTTTGTAAGCATTCACCTGAATCACCCATGCACACACCCAGGGCCAGGCAGGAAGAGTTTCCACCGTGCTGCTGGCAAGTATTTTAATGAAAGCTCCTAAATTGCTTTATTTTTCATTAAATAATATTTATAAATTGATAATGTTTGGTTATTGGAAAGAAATATGACAGCAGGCTTGCTCTTGGATATTTATAAATATAGAATGGAAGATCATGGAATACCAACATGGGTTGGGTTGGAAAAGACCTTCAAGCTCATCCTGGTCCACCCCTGCCATGGGCAGGGACACCTGGGATAGTGGAAGGTGGCGGGGTATGGAACTGGAGGAGCTTGAAGGTCCTTTCCAACCCAAACCATTCCCTATCCCATGATTCTACACCCAGGGAATTACTCAGACACCAACAGAACTGGCACAATATAAAACCTCCTCAGAAAGGAGAAAGAGATTTTACATGAAGCTGTTTGAAATGAAAAAGATAATAATCCATCTTCTTTCCAGCTCAAACATTTTTTCCTTATTTCTTTTTAAGAAATGTGAGAAAAGCAGCCCTTTTCTATCATTTCTCATCAGAACAGCTCAACTTTCAGCTGGAAAAGGTGATGTTCTACCCGGTGTTTTTATTCTGTATCCAGGAGGTCTCGGCCAGAGTGCAGGATCCTGTGTTGCACATCACATTTCCTGGAAGTAAGAACCAGCTGGAGCAAGTCCAGAGAGCTGCTCCTGCAGCATCCACCTGGAATAACCCCATTCACCCATTCCAGGTTACCTGAGAAGGGCTGGGCAGAGGAGACACACGATAAGCACCCTCCAAGTGATGAAAAGCACCAGGAACCAGATCCCACATTCTGCAGGAGCAGGATGAGGAGTGACAGGTGACTACTGGGAGAGGTCCAGGAAAGTTTCCAGCCCTCTGCAACTCAGATGTTGCAAGAATCTCACCCACCTACGACTCGGAAAAGATTATTCTTCGATTCTCCAGCCCACCATGACTCATCTGTTTAACCTTTCTCTACCTCTTCCTAATCTGAATTCCTGGATGTGGGACACCCCAAAAGGCACGGCCGCTTGGGAAGCAGGGCCATGGGAGCAGATGTTTCTGGTGAATCAGTTCTCCGTCAAGCACAGGCCTGTAAAGCGAGAGGGAAGGATGAACAGCTCAGCCTGCCCTGGGAGCAGCCAGCTCTGAGCTTCAACCACCACCAGATCAGAGGATCATGGAATATCCTGAGCTGGGAGGGATCCATAAAGATCATCAGCTCCTGGCCCTGCCCAGACCCCCCAACAACCCCACCCTGGGCATCCCTGGCAGCGCTGCCCAAACGGTCCTGGAGCTCTGGCAGCCTCGGGACCGTGCCCATTCCCTGGGGAGCCTGGGCAGTGCCCAGCACCCTCTGGGGGAAGAGCCTTTCCCTGATCTCCAGCCTGACCCTCCCTGGCCCAGCTCCAGCCATTCCCTGGGTGCTGTCCCTGTCCCAGGAGCAGAGATGGGAGCTGCAGCCCCGGGGAGCTCTGCCCTCAGTGCTCCAGCTGAACAATCCCAGTGCCCCCAGCTGCTCCTCGTGTGGCCCCTCCAGCCCCTTCCTCATAACTGTGTTCCTCCTTTAGACCCTCTCCAATGGATTTAGATCCTTTTTAAACCCTCTGTTGTTCTCCCCACCCTGCCATGCTAGAGCCACCTGAGCCTACCATCCCTAGGGATCACTTCCTCTGGCCAAGGAGAGCTCCCGAGGTTGTCTCCGAGGGGTAGCACAAGCCAGGTGTGCTGGGAAGAGGAGAAGCACAGGTGTAAAGAGGAGGGTAGAGGTGACATTCCCATGGGATTAACCATCACTTCCTCCTTCCCAAGCAGGCTGCAGAGAACACACAGCAAGGTGCCTCCGAGGGATGATTCCAAAGGTGTTTTCTGGACCTGCTCACCCCACACGCATCCTTCCAATCACACAGCTCCAGTGAGGGTTTGCTCTGAATCACTGACAGATCTCATCTCTTACCACATCCCAACTGCGGGAAGAAATTCTGCTGGAATTTGACTGAGATTTACAGAATGATACCAGAATCGGGGTGCTGATCATTCCCTCAGGGACACTTTGTGGCACTGGGGCAGACTCTCTCTTTTGTCACTGTGACATGGAAAGCCAGAATTCAAAGTGGTGGGTTTAGAAACGCTTCACCAGCCAGGAAAAAGCCAGGGGAAGAAAACAGGCCTCAGGAAATAAAAATATACGTAAGACAATATTTTCAAGTATTTTCAAGGGGAAATAGGCCAATGTGGGCCCTTTTAAAAGAGCTCATTGGAACTCTGGAGCACCAAATTTGAGCATTTCTCTAAAAGCAGAGAAGTGGGAAAGGTCTCAAAGAGCAGCCAGAGGGAAGTGAGGCAATGGTGGAGTTTTCAGTCCTGTTTAATTTCAGTCCTGCTCAGTGATGAGGGGATCAAGTGCAGCCTCAGTCAGTTCATGGAGAGCACCAGGCTGGGTGGGAGTGTGGCTGTGCTGGAGGGCAGGGAGCTCTGCAGAGGGATCAGCACAGGCTGGATCCACGGGCTGAGCTTCAGCAAGGCCAAGTGCCAGCTCCTGCCCTGGGCTCACCCCAAGCCCTGCAGCTCCAGGCTGGGGCACAGGGGCTGCAAAGTGTTATGGATGATTTTTGAAGGTTGGCTTTTGCCACATGTTCTATTAATTATGAATTACAAGTTATATTAGGGATTATAATGTTGGGTGTTACGATATTTTCCAGTGGAAATATCAAGGGTGTAATATACATGTTAAAGGTTTAATGTTGTCGGGGTGGCTTTGATTGTTCAAGGTTGGTTTGGGGGCTGGGTGAGTTTGTGTGACAGTGCCCGTTCTGTGGGGAGCTGCTGCCAGCCAGAGCTGGGCAGCGCCGCCATGGAAGGAGCAGAGCCGTGAGCGAGGCGGCCCCGATGGCCTCAGGGCAGAGAGGCGCGGGCTCCCGGGAGGTTGGCAAGGGGCGGCCACGGAACAGCCGCGGTTCCCTGCCTCAGCCACGGGGCTGGAAAGGGCCCAGCCGCCATTTCGGGAACGAGCCTCTGGCAGCCAGCTCGGCCCCCAGCGCTGCCCCTTCTTGCTTTGCGAACGTTTTCTTTGCGTTGTCAGTAAATTTGAATAACTCATATCCATTCCGGATCTGGGTCGTTTATGACAAAAGGGCCCGTCGGGAAAGGTCCTGGGGGTGGTGTGCCAGCGGCTGGACAGGAGCCCAGGGGTGCCCAGGGGGCAGGAGGCCAATGGGCCCTGGGCTGTGGCAGCCATGGGGTGGCCACAGGCCCAGGGCAGGGCCCGTCCCCTGGGCTGGCCCTGCTGAGGGACCTCGAGGGCTGTGTCCAGTTCTGGGCCCTCCCGGCCAGAGAGCCCTGAGGGGCTGGAGCGTGCCCAGGGCAGGGAATGGAGCTGGGAAGGGGCTGGAGCCCCAGGAGCGGCTGAGGGACTTTTTAAGCCAAGATTAAGAGTGGGAAAGTGCAGCTAAATCTTCCTGAATGCTAACAGCCTTTTTGCATTTCATCTGGCAGGTCTCAGGTGGATTTCAGACTAATTACCTCAAAAGACACCTGCTCACAGCTGGGGAGCAGTTCTGCAGCTCTGGAGTACTCAGAGTTTAAGAAACCTGATCTTTTAAGTCTACAAAACCATGTAGTCAACAGAAATGCTTGATAGGAAGCAATCAATGAATTCTAGTATTAAATGGAATTAAAAAGCTGCTTCATGAATTGCAGCGAGGAACTCATTGCCTTAGATCAATAAAACCTTTCCAAATTTTGCAGTGCCGAGCAGGAGCTGGATTTTGTAGCTTGAAACACTTCCCTCTTCTCTTTTTCTTTCTTTCCTCTACTACCTCCTTCCACCTCATGGATTGTGTTTAAGTGATCGTCATACTCTGTCTGCAATGCAAAAAAAGTTTCTGCTGTCTGGTTTTCCACTTAATCCCAGAATCTCAGAATCCCTGAGCCTGGCAAAGCCCTCCCAGCCCACGGAGTCCAAGCTGTGCCCGATGCCCACCTTGTCCCCAGCCCAGAGCACTGAGTGCCACCTCCAGCCCTTCCTTGGACACCTCCAGGGCTGGGGACTCCAAAGCTCCCTGGGCAGCCCCTGCCAAGGCCTGAGCACCCTTTCCATGGAGAAATTCCTGCTGCTGTCCAAGCTGAGCCTCCCCTGGCCCAGCCTGAGGCCGTTTCCCCTTGTCCTGTCCCTGTTCCCTGGGAGCAGAGCCCGACCCCCCCCGGCTGCCCCCTCCTGTCAGGGAGCTGTGCAGAGCCACAAGGTCCCCCCTGAGCCTCCTTTTCTCCAGGTTGAGCCCCTTTCCCAGCTCCCTCAGCCGCTCCTGGGGCTCCAGCCCCTTCCCAGCTCCGTTCCTTGCTCTGGGCACGCTCCAGCCCCTCAGTGTCCTTCTAGTGGGAGTCCCAAAATAGGGTCTCATCTCCTGCCTGGCAGATGTGGCCACATCTGGGCTTCATCTGTGACCTCTGGATCAGACTGAGGGCTCTCACTCCTGACCTCCAGGCTCACAGTGTCCTCTCAAGGTTTGATATTTATCCGATACCCATCCCAACCAGAGCAGTTTGGGAAAATCCCAGGGGATCTCAGAGCCATCCCATAGGGAGGGGCAACCTCTGTGCATTCCCACAGCTCTGGGAGCCAGGATGAAGCTGCCATTACCTTTAGTCACAAGGGATTGTGCCACACTGGATTTTAGGCACCAGGAGAAATAAGAGAGATTGGGAAAACCAGGAATGTTCAGGCTGTGGAATGAGCATGGAAATGCAGCTGAGGGGATATTGGTGAGCAAGGTAAATTGCTTCTTGCAGCTGCCAACCCGCTTGTTTTGCTGTTCCCATTTTACACCACCAGCTCCATCACCTCTGCCAGCCTTCCACCAAGCCCTCCATTTTCTCTTCCTGGACTTCATCTTTTCTCCTTGTCTCACACACTTTGCCCAAACAACAGGAATAAATTATTCCATGAGACCTTCACACCCATCTATAGACACAACAGCAACAGAGACACTTCCCACAGTCTTAGTGATGCACACAGCTAAACCTGAATTACTGCTGAACACAAAAACACACACCAGCCTCATCCAAGGAGCTGCAGCACCTCTGGAAATCATGAACTGATCAGCAGCAGCAGTTCAAGTTCCTTGTTTTCCTAGGAGCATTAATATTTAGGTCTTCCTGCCTGAAACATTTGGAAAACCTCGTTAAAAAAGTTGTTGGACAAGCCAGGCTCCACAGTGTCTGTTTGGAAATCCAGCCCTTCCAGCACAGGAAAAACCACACATGGGGCAGAAAGGATAAAATCCACTTCAAAAGGAACAACTGAGGGTTTCAGCACCACCCCAGTCCCCAAGTGGATCAAGCAAGCACAGGATGCACCATGATTGTGTTGGAAAAAAACAAGGAGCAAGGCATGGCACTGATTAGCAGTGCTGAGGAGGCAGCACAGGGCATTTGTGCTAAGTTTGTGTAGCCTGAGTTTGGGTGAGGGGTGCTTAGGGGATGTGGCAGGGAGTGCAGGGTGGGCAGGACACTCCAGGAAGTCAGCCCACCATCCTAATGACCCTCCATCAGAGCATCAAGGCTCTTTGGCCTCAGAGACCCTTTGCAGAGGCTGATTTCTCACCATGACACATCACTGAGCATTAAAGTGCGGGTTTGCACCAAACTGGATCAAGAAACCACAGAGGTTTTGCCCTGGCAGCTGGGTAAGTGTGAGCACACACCTCTGGATCCTCTTGGAACCACAAACCCTGCAGTTGCTATTGAAATCTACAGCTCAGCTGATGAGCAGGAGGGGGGAACACCAGGTTGGAGATTTCTGTATTCCAGAGGGTCATCAGAACTCTCAGAACGAGGAGTTTCCTTGTCAGGAACAGCCCTGCAGCCTTTGGGGCTGCTGCTTGTGCCACCCCTGCCATGGCAGGGACACCTTCCACTGTCCCAGGCTGCTCCAAGCCCCAATGTCCAGCCTGGCCTTGGGCACTGCCAGGGATCCAGGGGCAGCCACAGCTGCTCTGGGCACCCTGTGCCAGGGCCTGCCCACCCTCCCAGGGAACAATTCCTGCCCAATATCCCATCCATCCCTGCCCTCTGGCACTGGGAAGCCATTCCCTGGGTCCTGTCCCTCCATGCCTTGTAAAAAGTCCTTCTCCATCTGTCTCCTCAGCTCCCTAAATGTCCTCAGGAAGTCCTACATTCACTGGGTAAGAGGGTAGGATGAACAGCTCAGCCTGCCCTGGGAGCAGCCAGCTCTGAGCTTCAACCACCACCAGATCAGAGGATCATGGAACATCCTGAGCTGGGAGGGATCCATAAAGGTCATCAGCCCCTGACCCTGCCCAGACCCCCCAACAACCCCACCCTGGGCATCCCTGGCAGCGCTGCCCAAACGCTCCTGGAGCTCTGGCAGCCTCGGGGCCGTGCCCATTCCCTGGGGAGCCTGGGCAGTGCCCAGCACCCTCTGGGGGAAGAACCTTTTCCTGATCTCCAGCCTGACCCTCCCTGGCCCAGCTCCATGTCCTTTTGAAGTTTGTTCAGTTTCTTCATTGAGAAGGTTTTAGATCCTACAACTGGCACATGAATCCCAGACAATTCCTGAGTCCTGGTTTCATCCTCACAGCCTCAGCTGTCTGAGCTGACTGCATTTACCTGGTATTTCTCCATTTGAAACAAAGTTTGTTGGATGTTTTTTCCCCAAGGAATTGGGAAGAGATGAAGCCAACCCTCTGGAGAGCCAGGGGAATTTGTGAGACCTTAATTCCTGTTTATCCTCCCTGCACAGGTCGTCTCTCTCTTGGGGGACCCTTGGCCTGCATAATGCCCACAGAATTAGGAGGAAAGTAAGAAAGAGAATTTCATTTAAAACAGATCCCATTTAAAAGGAATTCGGTGGCAAATCCAGCCACATAAGAATGACTCTGCAAACAGGTGACAGTAATGAATGGTCAGACTAGATCATCTTGAGGTCTTTTCCAACTTAAACAATTCTGTGATTCCATGATCCCTTCCTGGAACAACCTTGTTGTTAAGAGCTTTTAGATGTTGTAAACACATCCTGATATGAAGAGTTTTATGAACGAAAAGTAAAAGTTGGAGACAAAATAAACTCTTGTTGGGAACACGACCTAAACAAACCTTAGGCAAAACAGGGAGGTGCTAATGGCTGCATTTTATCAAAGTTAGACTGAAAATCAAATTATTAACAGTGGTTGTTTTCATATAAATATTGACTTCACTGACCTGTAGTCACCTACATGTGTTTTTTGAGGCTGACCACTCATCTTCTGCCATAACATGATTTTTATCGAGTTTATTAAAATGGATATTATTTTTCTTGCCAGCTGAGGTGGTTGAAATTCGCTGCTGGCTTGGATCAAGCTGCAATTTCAGCTTCCCATTTTATAAAAACTGGACTGCAGCAGTCAGAACTCCTCACTGCTTTCTTTGCACAGCAGGGCAGCAAATTCCTTTATCCCAGAAGTGACTGTCAAGATCAAATTTAATCTCAGGAGAAGTAAAGGGCACACCTCAAGCCAGGCAATAGAACAGAGCTCTTCTTCTGTGTTTTCCTTTTCTCCCTGTGCTCCTTCAGCACCACAGTTTCCTGTAAGAACTGGAATTCATCTCTGAAAATATTGCCTTCACTGATAATCTTGTAAAATCTTTCTGCAGTTGGTTTGCAGAACAATTTCAGAACAATTATAATTTTTTAAATTAAAGTATCCAACTGTTACAATTCCAGCCTGTCATTAAGTCCTTTACAAGTTCCTAGTCTTTATCTGTAGGCTTGTCAGGGCCTTCCTAAGTTTGCCATTCTCCTTGTGGTTCGTGTATCAAAGACAAACATATTGTAGGAATATTCTGGAATTTTTAAGTAAGGAATGTGTGGCTAATTCACCACTAAAGCACAGCCCCCTGCATGTGGGGAAAGCACAGTTGGTGCTTTTAGGGTCCTGCATGTATGGAAGTGAGGGCAGCTTGAGCCACATGCTGATCCTGCAGCCTTCCAGCTGTCCCAGAAAGAGCCAGAAGTGACCTGGGGTCCCCAGCACAGGGAGGACATGGAGCTGTTGGAATGAGTCCAGGGGAGGCCATGGAGACCATAAGGAAAGGCTGGGAGAGCTGGGATTGTCCAGCCTGGAGAGGAGAAGCTTTGGGGTGACCAAATTGTGGCCTTGCAGTGCCTGAAGGAGCTGCAGGAAAGATGGAGAGAGACTCTTGCCAAGGGCTGGAGGTACAGGAGCCAGGGAATGGCTTCCCAGTGCCAGAGGGCAGGGCTGGATGGGATATTGGGCAGGAATTGTTCCCTGGGAGGGTGGGCAGGCCCTGGCACAGGGTGCCCAGAGAAGCTGTGGCTGCCCCTGGATCCCTGGCAGTGCCCAAGGCCAGGCTGGACATTGGGGCTTGGAGCAGCCTGGGACAGTGGAAGGTGTCCCTGCCCATGGCAGGGGTGGCACTGGATGGGCTTTGAGGTCCCTTCCCACCCAAACCTCTCTGGGATTCTGTGATTCCAGTGCTGGGCTTTGCCACGTCTCAGTTTTCACAGATTCATGGAATGCCCTGCCTTGGAAGGGATCCACAAGAATTCCAGCTCATGGCCCTGCACAGGACCACCCCAAACTTTTGTGCTGTTTAAGCTGGTGCTTCCCTAAACCCTTGCAGTCCTTCTCCAACCCTCCCAGCCAGGCAGTACCTGCTCCAAACCCTCACACCACACTCCTGCAGCATCCCACATTCCCAGCTTTCCCAACCCCTGGGCTGTGCCCACAGCACCTGGATCGCTCCGAGGCTGATTTTGAAACACTGCTGGAATTTCCATCCTGCCATTGCACGTGTTGGCTGCACCCCCAAACTACAACCAGCCCTCCTCAAAGCAGGTTTGAGGCTGTCCACAGCTGTTGTTCCTGTTCCCAAATCCAGCTTGGGTACTCTATTCCAAGTCCAGCCACATTCAAGAGACAGGATTTGGGGTGAGAAAGGGGGAATTTGTCACAGGTCAGAGTGGGGATTGAGACCAGGCCACTCCTCAGCATCAAACAGCTGCCTTGGGGTCTTCCAGCACACATGGGCTGCTGTTATCCTCTGGGAGACTTTTTGGAAGTGGAGGCTCATTAACATCAGGGCAGACTGCAGCATCTGGCCACAAGAACATCAATTAGCTGCCTACCGACTTCTCCAGCAGCAAACAAAGGCAGACTTCCAGCGCTCAAACCGAACGGGTTTGTAAAAGGAGTCAGCTACAAGCTCAGGCAGTCGGTGCCAAGTCCGCTCTGTGTTCACCAGGTTTGCTACAAGAAACAGAGGAAATGGGGGTTTGGCTTTCCAACAAAGGAACATCCTTTGGGACCTAAAGAAAGGAAAAAAAAAAACATTTCCTGTCTGCCACTTCAGCTGAGGATGCAGAGCTGCTCTGGAGAAATCTTTTTTCCCTCGGAAAAAAGTGACACTGCTGTACTTACCCTTCCTGGGATCGTTGCATCTTTCTGCACCCAATTTCCATCGGCTCTGCCTGGGGACAGCTCTGTCGAAGCTGCTGTAGTTGGAAACAACTCAAAAGGAAACACAGAGGAGTTCCATGGAAGTGATGCTGTCGTTCAAAAGCATTCCAGCAGCTGGGAGCACCTCGGAGATGTTCCCAAACCTTGGGAGTTAGAGGCACCCAGAGAGACTTTTAAAAACAGGGGAACAACCCAAGGCAAAGAAAATCTGCAGCACAGGAATGAGCTGAACCTACTCCCAAGGAATTCCAGGATTTGAGTTGTTCCTCTCCACTGTCAGCAGAATAATGGGAACCTGCAGCACTGGAAGAACCAAAATCCACAGCCAAAGCCTTGAATGCAGACACGTTGCTGACACCACTGCCACAATTTAGGTGCTGAGCTCACTGCACTTCACCCTTCCCTGCTCTCCAGTTCCTCTTGCTGGCAGTGGGATTTTTGGGGGAAAGCAGAAAGCTATCCCAAAGGTAGAAAAAAGTGGGATTTTTGGCACTGGCTTGAAGCAAAGATAAATCAGCCGCCACCTTTGAGATGCCCCAGAAATGTGGCCACAGTGGCAGTTTAGAACTGCTTCATTGCTAAGCATCATCATCATCATCATCATCATCCAGACTCACTGGCATGCATCAGCTTTTCCTCAGCGTGCTCTGCCCATACCACGGGACATTCCCATGATCAGGGCTTGGGACATTTGGATGACCAAGAGGATCAGCCATCCCTCTGCCCAGCTGTTCCACATCTGCTGCCCAGGTGCTGCAGGAACAGCAAAGCCAGGGCACTCAGGAGGCAGCAGCTCGGGCTGGCAGCTCTGGAATGCCCAGATGGGCAGTGGCAGCTCTGGAATGCCCAGATGGGCAGTGGCAGCTCGGGAATGCTCAGCTCACCTGAAGGCAGCCTGGAGCCAGCCCTGACCCTGAGCTGCTCCACACGGAGTTTCTGCCCAGGGAATATCGGACAAACATTACCAAGCTGATTTGATAACAAAAAAGAGCAGGAACAGCAGAGAATCGTGGAAAGATTCATGGAATGGGTTGGGTTGGAAGGGATGTCAAAACTCATCCCATTCCACCCCCTGCTGTGGGCAGGGGCACCTTCCACTATCCCAGGTTGTTCCAAGCCCCATCCAGCCTGGCCTGGAGCACTCCGAGCACCAATGCAGAGTCAAACTTCTGCCTATCTTGTGGTTTTATGAATGACTGATACCAAATTAAACCGAATGGGTTAAATGAGGCTGTTAAATGAACTTAGGCCAGGTTTAACCCGGTGACCACACAGCAAACTTGGCATCAGGTGCATGAACCTGCAGCCTGTTTATTTTACAAACCAATCTGGGTTTCTGTAAGGCCTCTCTGTGGGTTCCACATGGCAAATATCAACAGAAAACTGTTTCTAAGCAGAATTCTGCAGCCAAATTCAATGAAATTTTGCTTAATCATACATAAGCCTGAAGGGATAAAAGCAAACCAGGCAGAAACAGGCCAAACACTGAGAAGGCTCTCATCCAAGCAGGAATTTATTTGGGGTGGACGAAAAGCCGCAGAGCCCCAAGGAGGAGAATTAGTAAAACCCAAAGAAAGCAGAAGGCAGTGGTCAGCAGCTCCCTGCCAAGGAGCAGGGACAGGCTCTCTGTGTGTGCACTGTGTGCAAAAGAAGCACTGGAAGCTGTGAGCATGGAAACAAACTGGATTATCCAAGGGGATCCAGCAGCAGCAGCCCCAGGCTCACTGGGATTGTGGGCCCGAGGTAATGAGTGTAAGGTCTAAAATCAACAGCAGTGACCTCACAAACACCCCTGTAACAGGCCACGATTCAATCAGGACCAGTGCTGCCATCCTACAGCAATTCCAGCTTTTCTGCCTTAAAACATCCCAAACCCCTGCCTTTGGCCGCAGCCAGCATTCCCACTATGGGCTCTGTGGGAAGGCATTCCAAACGACATGGAAAAGGGGAGCAGTTTGCGACTGTGTTTTCATAGTCTTGCAAAAAACCCTCCAAGTTCAGGCATCTGTGGAAACAATCCCAGATTGGTTTGGGTTGGAAGGGACCCCAAAGCCCACCCAGTGCCACCCCTGCCGTGGCAGGGACACCTTCCACTGTCCCAGGCTGCTCCAAGCCCCAGTGTCCAGCCTGGCCTTGGGCACTGCCAGGGATCCAGGGGCAGCCACAGCTTCTCTGGGCACCCTGTGCCAGGGCCTGCCCACCCTCCCAGGGAACAATTCCTTCCCAATATCCCATCCAGTCCTGCCCTCTGGCACTGGGAAGCCGTTCTCCCTCATCCTGGCACTCCAGGCCCTTGGAAATAATCCCTCCCCCTGTTTTCTGTGGGTCCCTTCAGGCACAGACCTCTCCCACCCTCTATCCCAGGATGAGATCCTGGGCCACAGCCTGAACCCACAGTGGTGCCGGTGGAACAGAATTCCATGAGACATCCATGAGAAGCCTGACTCCTGTTTGGCTCTGGGCTGTCTGGAGAAGCTCATCCCAAAGTGTGGTGTGTGGCTGATGAGGAATTTTGATTAATGTTAACTAAGGGCATTTACCCTGTGGAGAACCTGTAACATCTGCTGTCTTCACATTATAAAAAATGAGGAAAAAATTGCATTCCAGCATCTGACTGTGGCCCAGGAAGCTGGAATTTGAGTGGATTTTTGACACACTGAAGTTCTGTGCCTGATCCTTGCAGAGCTGTTGGGTAAATAGAGGTGCTTTTTTAACAACAACGCAAGCAGCCCTCGGAAATCCTCTTGGAAAAGGAGCATTCATTCCAGCCCCTTGCACGCCAAGGATTTAGGAGGATGTTGCTGTGCCTCAGCCAGCAAGGATGAGGGGGAATTTGAGCCATCTCCTGAGGGAATCTGATGATGCAAGAGATGCTCCATTAATGAGCCACTTAACTGGAAGCAGCTCGATGTGAAAGGCCGATGTCAAGGACTGCAGGAAGCTTCTCCCGCTGATTCATGTGGATCTGGACCTCTGCACCCAGATCCCGCTGATTCATGTGGATCTGGACCTCTGCACCCAGATCCCGCTGATTCATGTGGATCTGGACCTCTGCACCCAGAAACCCCCTTGCACCCTGCTCATTCATCCAGCTCCAGCTTGTCCAAGCACTCAGCTGCTTCCAGGAACCAGGAGTTTGGCAAGACTCGGGCTGATGCTTTGGGCTTCTTCATTTTCGTAGGAAGAAGAGGGGAAGGATTTTTTTCTTTCTCATTACAGTTGTGCACTTCAGCTCCTTTTGATTCTCTCTCCCCATAAATCACAGGGATTTGGGGTGGGAGAGACTTCCCAGTCAGAAACTGAGGCATTTAATTAGGCAGACATTGAAGCTGGTGATATTTATTGCCCAGCTAAACCTGGAGTTGTATATTCTGTGCAGTCCATAACATCTAGGGAAGGCATTTTCTGTGCCACCTCCAGTTGCTGCCAGAACCTAAAACACAGCACCCCAAAGCTTCATTTTGCCATGGTTATAAAAATCTGGGCTGGCCAGTTGGATTTCTGTTAGAGGCCATGCACTTCAGAGTAGAGTTCTGTATTTATCAGGGGGAAGTGAGGGGAAAAAGGACCTCAAAGCCCACCCAGTGCCACCCCTGCCATGGCAGGGACACCTTCCACTGTCCCAGGCTGCTCCAAGCCCCAATGTCCAGCCTGGCCTTGGGCACTGCCAGGGATCCAGGGGCAGCCACCTGTGCCAGGGCCTGCCCACCCTCAGAGCCAGGAATTCCTGCCCCATATCCCATCTAATCCTTCCCTCTTTCGGTTTGAACCCATTCCCCCTTGTCCTGTCACTACAACACTTTTGCCTTTCACACTCAGAAACAGCACAAAGTATTTTTTACTTTATTTCTTGCTTCCCTGTGCCCCAAAACAAGAGAATTTGTAACTCCTCCTGCTTGGCCCAGAAGACAAAAGTGATAAAAGCAACAGAGTTTGGGTTGAATCCTTTTTTCCAATAGGAAGTGACTGAATAATTGCACTTTATTAAAAACCAAATGAATAAAAAAGAGAGAAAGGGAAGGTTTTGATGGGCTCTATTCTACCCCGATTGATAATTAAGACCTCAGAGGTCTGAAGGACTTGAAGTTTGCAACAATTTAGGATCACACATCAGATTTGGCAGCTCTGGCCCAGACCTGAATTTGCTGAGGCAGCTCCTGGAGGATTTTTGCTGCCTGTAAAACACCTCCTCCTCTCGCAGCTCCTTCCCTCTGCAGCCCCACAAGATCAAAGTATAAGGAACAAATGGAACCATTTCTTAACAACTTCAAGGTAAACCTAATTTGCTGTAAAGCTGCAAAAAGCAGTGAGGAGCTGCTCTTCCCTTGGTTTCTGCACCAGGAGCTGGAGGCATGAAGGAAGTGCATCCACACAGGGCAGCAGGAGCTGGGAGGTGGCAAAACTCGGGTCAGATTTCAGGGAATAAAGTAGACTTGGAATTGTAGGCGTTTGCACTTCGGGACTTCTCATCTCCAGCCAGGGTGAAGTGAAGATCAAAAGGTCCCCCAGCCCAGCCCAGTTTTTGGCTCAGGGTCAGCCCTGGGAGCAGACAGGTCAGAATAAAACAGTTCTGAGGTTCAATTCCTGCACCGGCAGGTTCAGGAAAGGTGGGAGAAGATGGATCACAGCTCTGGGATCTGCTGTCCCAGAAGGAAAACAGTTACAGGTGAGGCTGTGGCTAGTGGGGTACTGATGTACAGGACCTGCACTGGGAAAAAGCTGGATAAAATGGAAAGAAAATGGAGGAAAAAAACCCTTGCATGGATAAAAGGTGTTGGAGTGTGAGAGGCAGAGAGCAGGACAGGTGCTGGAGGTTGATTTTCTTGGCGACATCTGCTCCTGGCTCTCCTCAGCCACTCTGGTTACACCCTTCTGCCAGGAACACACAAACCCCAACCCACATCAGTCCCAGCCACAGCCAGTGTTCCCAGGACATTAAAGGAGGAGAAAGGGAACCTCCATCGATAAGCCCAAAAGCAGACTATCCCTGATATCACTCAGGTTCACACAAGGACTGCCTGATACGCTGCAGCTTTTGGTCACGATTGAGCCCTTCCCATTTACCTTTATTCCCATTTATTTATTCCCTATTGATTCCCATTTATTTATTCCCTCTCGATTCCCATTTATTCTGCAACAAAAAGTCCTCTTCTTCCAGCCCAAATATGCTGTCAAGGACTTGGGAATAACTTATATTTTACAGCGCTTGGGCTGTGAAGAACTAAAGGGGAGAATTAAAGAATTTAATTAACCTGACACGTTACCAACAAAGTATTTTAGATAAAATACCTGTTCAGGATAGGGAACTTGGATTATCAGGCTTCTTGTGGGGTTTGATGCATTTCCACGGTCCCCAGGGAATATTTCTCTGCACCAGACACACTCATACACAGCAGGATGGGATGTGTTTGCCTTTCTGTGTTAAAAATTCCCCCTGTTGGGCCATCTCCTGGGAGGGCTTTGTGCTCAGGTGCCATCCAAACACGGCTGATGGTGAATGTTTGTAAACACACTTCCCAGGACACAGCATTCCCACTCTGGAAAGGTCCACTGTCCTTCCCCAGCCTCCCAGGGGATTTTTCATTACCTTGTAGTTGTGGTTTCCTACAGGACACGAGGCCAAAATCCAGATGGATTCAATTACCTGGAAACAGCCCCGGTACGCTCCGATCCCACTGGTTATTGTGTTGCTGCTTTATGGAGGGGAAATGTGGAATTAACACACCCCACACCACTTCCAGTCCTGGAATATCGACCACGGGTCAATAGCATGGCCCTGGCAGCAAATCCAAGGTCATTCCCATCCACGGGGAGGCCACGGCAGGAGGTGCAACAGCAAATCCAGAGAGAAGAGCCTTAAAAAGAGCCCTTCTCCCCTCTGTTTAAAGCCCAGTACACACGGAGGGAGCAGTTAAACACAGATTTAACCCCTGTGGTGTTGTGTCCTGCTGTTCCAGTGCTGTTGGAGTCAATAGGATATTCCTGCTGTTTGCAGGATATTTTAGCGTCCTGGCACAGCAGGCACTGGTGGGGTTTTGGGGCATCTCTTTTAGGGCCTTAAAACACAAGGTGGGTGAGAACAAAATGCTGCCACACCTGGAACATTTTGAACTGTGGGGGCTTTCCTGGTGCTGATATTAAGGAAAATTGTGTATAAAAAAAAAATTAAATAGAAGAAACAGCCCCAAAACATGGGAAAACATCCCAGATTTAATCAAATAAGAAATAACTTGTCAAAGAAATTGTCTCTGTGCGTGGTTTATGCTGCATCACGAACAGAGAATTGCGGAGTCATGGAATGGTTTGGGTGGGAAGGGATTTAAATCCCACCCAGTGGGCAGGGACACCTCCCACTGCCCCAGGCTGCTCCAGCCTGGCCTGGGGCACTGCCAGGGATCCAGGGGCAGCCACAGCTTCTCTGGGCACCCTGTGCCAGGGCCTGCCCACCCTCACAGGGAACAATTCCTGCCCAATATCCCATCTGAATTCCCAAAATTCCATCTAAATCTTTTTTTAGCCTAAAACCGTTCCCCCTTCTCCTATTAATCAACTCCTAACTCGGTTATTTTGCCCATCTGTCTCTTTCTCGTTGTTGATTCCCCTTTCTCATCCCTTCCACATCCCATCACATTTCGGAATGGGTCATTATCCTGAGAAATCCAATATTTGCTCCCCTCTCTCTATAGAGAGACGCTGGCACAGTTTGGGATTATTTGAAAGTGGAATGACGTTTTTGCCAAGGATAAAACAGCAAAAGTCGCTGCAAAAAACCTTTGGAAAAGCTCGTTCTGGTGAACCTGAGACCACAGTGAAGGAACTCAGGTCACTCCATGCTCCACATATCCTCACGTTAAACCCCAAACCTACACAAAACCCAAAGGTAACTTCCCCTGAGGCTTTTTCCCAGACTGGATCTCGCTTGGCATCCTGTCAAAATTATCCTCAGCTTCCAATCTACGGCGGTGGAAAAAGAATTCCAGCCCCCACCTGCTTCCACAGGCAGCAGCAGAAAAAGGAGAAAATTCGGCATTTTAATGCAAAGCAAAGTTTGTGCATTTCGCGATCCCCCCCTAGTGACTTTTTTGGGAATACCACTATGGAGAAAACTCAGGACACGCAGCCAGACCGTGGCAATTCCCTCCTTTTTTAAAGGACTGGGGTGTACGAAACCCAAGGATCTTTTTCAGGAAATTAAAATGATTTTCAATAGAAAAGGATTCGCGAAGTGGAAAGTTCACTCCTCCCCGTTAAGAGCAGCTCACCCCGAGTTTTCCTCCTCAGCACTTTGGTCCTGAATTCCTGCTCCTTTTTCCCTTGGACACATTTTCACTTGGCCTTGGCAGTCACCTTGTGGGGTTTCATAACTCCGTGACACACTTCCCCTGCCCTCATTTCCCAGGTCACCTTCCAGCTGTTTTTCCTGGGGGAAGGAGGACCTTGTTCTAAGCAGGAGATTTAGGTGTGAAACTTCCAGCTCTGGATTCCCTCAGGACAGAAAACCTGACCCATAATATACAATGTATTTATGTCCAGACTCCAGGAACAACCTCAGCATGGATGAATTTGGATATAACCCCCAAAAACCCCAAATCAGAGTTAATATCACTCTGGTTTGAAGAATTTTATTCTATTTTTTGAGCTTAATTTTTCCTCAGGCTTTAAATTTACCACGTGGTTTTAGGTTGATTTACATCCTCGGTATTACTGAGATGTCAGAATTCCTCAGAGTGGAGTAACACAAGGAAGACTGCCATGGGATAATATTTCCACAAGGAGAAACCACCAAATGCTGGAAATGTCTTCATTCCTCACCTTAAAAAAATTGCTGGGGGCATTTTTTGGGAGGTGACACCTGAGACCATGAGCCTGCACAGGATATTCCCAGCTCCACAGGGAGGGAATGACCTGTTGGGTTCCAGTCTCCATCAACCCAAAGGGATTGAGGGATTTAATTATTTCTAAAAGCTGTCCTACTGCTTGGGTTATCCTGCTAGCCAGGTCCGACTGAAAAATTCCCCCATTTCCCAAATCCCAGTGTGCAGCTTCTCTGGGATGCAGCAGCTGTTGCTTGCTATGAACTTTGGGATGTTAAGGGTTAAGTGACTTTTCCAAGGAACATTCTCTGGAAGCACAGCTTTTTCTGGCCTTCCCAACTCCGGCTTAAATTCTTGGGATCAGCTGGGGAATTTTGGGGCTGCTGGACTGGAATCCTGGCCCCAAAGCAAAGGTCTCGAGCCCCACAATAAAGAAATTGCAGGGCTCACACGGAACATCTGATGTCACCAAAGGAGGCTGTGAGAACTCCAGCACCCCAGTATCAGGGAATGGTTTGGGTTGGAAGGACCCCAAAGCCCATCCAGTGCCACCCCTGCCATGGGCAGGGACACCTTCCACTGTCCCAGGCTGCTCCAAGCCCCGTGCAGCCTGGCCTGGAGCTGATTTGGTTCGTTCCAGGTGCCAGAGCAGGTAAAAGCTGCTTGCACTGACACTCCCAGGTCCCTTCCATCCCATCCCATCCCATCCCATCCCATCCCATCCCATCCCATCCCATCCCATCCCATCCCATCCCATCCCATCCCATCCCATCCCATCCCATCCCATGACTCTAAATCCCTGCTCAGAAGCCTCTGGTCATTTTTCCAGACATTTTCCTACCACCCTCATTCCACCCCGGGTTTTATCCCGTGTGAGTTGTTCCTCTCTGGTTTTTGCTCGTGCTGATGTTGGAAGTGACAGAACTGCTCCAGTTTTCCCCCATTTCGCTCTGCCTGCATCGTGGATTTATTCCAGTTCCCTGACACAGGACAGGGAAGCAAATAATCCCTTGCTCCAGCATTTGGGACACTCAGTTCCAGGCTATCCTGCACAATCTTAATTAGACCTGGTTTCACTGGCACAAAATCCCCCTTTTGTCCAGGCTAAATTTATTCCACCGCACTCCTCAATCTATTTGGCTCTTGCTAAACCCTCTCATCCCCTGTCCCTTCAATCACAGTACTTTGTAAATGATCAATTCCATCCCAGAGATGGAAAATTTACCTCAGTTCTGACTCCAGTAATTTCACAGAGGAACCGACGGAGTGATTCTCTTTTGGGAAGAAAAAGCAATTCTGCCCTGATTGTGATAGTTCCTTCCAAATGTATTTTCAATTCTAATTTACGGCCTCTTTTGTGCCTCTCATACCTGTTGTTCCGTTTTTAAAATTGTGTCAATTCTAACAGAAACCGTCAATTTATTTTGGGATGAGCTGCGATTCCAAAAGAGCAAATGATTCATTATAAAGGTCAGCACCAAGCCTGAGGAGAGCCAGAAGAAATAACTGTGAAATACGGTTAGGACATGGAATATCTGGGATGATTTCCAATCAGATGGATCTAGGGAATTCTGCCACATCCATTCCTGGCGAAGGTGCTGCCAACAGGGTCACAGAATCCCAGATTAGTTTGGGTTGGAAGGGACATTAAAGCTCATGTCATTCCACTGACGACAATTTCCACTATCCCAGGTTGCTTCAAGGCCCATCCAAGTGATGAAATCCAAGGAGAATTATCCTAAAAACCGGTTAGGAAAGAGGTTCCAGCCCCATTCTGCAGCAGATATGGAGGAACTCGATGAATAATCGAGTTCAATGCCACAACAGAAAGGGAGAACACCTTTATCTTCTCCCTTATCCTGAAGATCTGGAGTGATTTCCAAAGTGTTCCACTACTTTCTTGGAGTGGAATTAACTCTCTTAAATGGCTTTCTAAACGACTCGGCCCCACACCTTTGTGATCAAGGGTGTGTAATTGCCCGGTGAAAAGGCAGGAAGCCCAGGCTTAAATAATTGCTGGATCGTAAAACCGAGCATTTAATTCCCATTGCAGGAGTGGGAAAGTGCCTCTCTGGGAACCTGGAACCGCCCTCCAGAGGCTTCAGCCATCCCACTGATCAAGGGCTGGTCACACCCGCACCCCTGATAAGGAGCTGCCCTTATCAGTGAGCAGTTGCCACCTTTTCCCTGAGATCAAGGGAGATGCTCCCTTTCATAGAGGAGCTGTGAAATGAGGCCAAGGACTCATCCCCACACGATTTTCCCAGCAGGAAAACCAGTGGATGTTGTGGTGGGAGAATGTCCAGCAGCACCACGCAGGTGGAGCTTGGACCTTTTACACCATCACAGCCTGGACATCTCTGACCTCCTGAGCAGATCCTGCTGTTTGTTCCCAGTGAAATCTGTCCTGTGGGACAGGACGACTCCAGAAAAGCCTCTCCTTACCTGCCCCGGGATTCCTGAGCACATGGGGGGTTCCTCCTCCCCTTCTCCCCCGCAGTGAAGTTGCAAGAGGAGAGATCTCTTCACGTGCACATCACCTAGTTAGGATCCTGTGCTTGCTCTCCAATCCTGGATTTTCCATCCAGATGCTGTCCTGAAAATGGCACCAAACGATTTAGGATCGATGTTTCTATGATGTTGATTTCCTGTGTGCTTTTTTACCAAAGCACACGTTACACAAATATCCACATTCATTGGTGCAATCGCAGCGCAGTGCAATTCTGCTGATTAATGTGGGCACTGAGGTACAATCATGGAATTCCAGAATGCTTTGGGTTGGAAGGGGCCTTTAAGATGATCTCATCCCACCCCCTGCCATGGCAGGGACACCTCCCACTGTCCCAGGCTGCTCCAAGCCCCAGTGTCCAACCTGGCCTTGGGCACTGCCAGGGATCCAGGGGCAGCCACAGCTTCTCTGGGCACCCTGTGCCAGGGCCTGCCCACCCTCCCAGGGAACAATTCCTGCCCAATATCCCATTTAAATTTCCCCTCTGTCACTCTGAACCCATTTCCTGGGTCCTGTCCCTGCAGTTCCTGCTGCAGGGTCCCTCTCCAGCTTCCCTGTATTCCTTCAGACCCTGGAAGGAGCTGTGAGGTCTCCACACAACCTTCTCTCCTCCAGGCTGAGCAGCCCCAGCTCTCCCTGCCAGCATCCCAGCCCGGCTGTGATCCAGTGGGTGGCATCCTGCCCATAGCAGGGGTTGGAATGAGATGATCCTTAAGGTCCCTTCCACCCCAAACCCTTGTGGGATTCTCTGGTTCCATGGTTTCCTCTCACAGGGGTGGGCAATGCTTTTATTGAGCTGTGTCTCCACTGCTGCTTTAAGGAGCTTTGGATGAGCTCAGCCCAGCTCCTGCGTGAGAGCTGAAGGCCAGAGCCCCATGTGGGGATCTTCACTCCCCAAATCGGAGCTGCCTCCTCTTTGAACTCCTTTTTTCACTCTACTCTGGATTTAGCACCCCATTTAGCCCTTTCCCCTGCTTTTAATTAAGTGCAGCGAATGATTTTGCAGCCCTGCTCCTAAAAGTTGATTGTCTTGATTAAATCCCTGACCCTGTCAGGACAAATTTGATATTGGCTTTACAGGAATTATTTCTCCCAAGATGCCTTTGATTGGTGTTAATTATGTTGTCTTCAATTTCTCACCGATTGAGCCTGCCCAGATCCTTCCAGTCTCCAGCTCAGAGCAGCCTGTTCAACTTTCTAAACACTAATCTTAATTTATTCCTCCAAAACGCCTTCAGTGGGGTAAAATTTAACAGGAATCAGTCTGAGTGAGATGTGCCAGGGGAACATTAAGGAAAATCTCTTCACTGGAAGTGTTGTCGAGCCCTGGAAAAAGGCTGCTCAAGGAATTAGAGTCCCCATCCCTGGAGATGTTCAAGAACGTGTGGATGTGACCCTTGGGGACATGGTTTAGTGGTGGCCCTGGCAGAGCTGGCTGATCTTGGAGATTTTTCCCAACCTTAACGATTCTATGATTTAATTTCCCTTTAAATTTGCAAACCCAAGGAGATACAGCTTCAACCTGTCGCTCCTTTACAGCATTTTCTCTAAATAATGCAAAAATCATCCTGCCAAAAATCTATTTATTGATAAAATCCTCCAGCTAAAAAGAGGAATGGGTAAGTTTAATGTGTGTGAAGATGCTCTGAAATCAGGGAAAACTAAAAATACCCAGCCAAGGGGCAAGAACAGGTCTGTGGTAAGAACTGACATCGTTGTAAACATCATTTTGGTTTCATAGCTCCCAGCTCTATCTACAACCCTGAATCTCCACACTGAGTGGGGATAAGTCAGAAATTACAACAGGATTTAGTGGCAGCAGAGCCAGGATGTGAAGGTTTGGAGCTGGGCTGTAATTCCTTAAAGTCAGGAGCAAAACTTCCACGGAATGAACATTCAAACATTGTCAAGATCTTGAAAACAAATAGCAGGATTTGGGGGCAAAGCCTTCTTACTTTTTATTGTTTTTACTGAGACCCTTTTTTTAAAAAAAGGAAATGTTTGATTTCAAATGAACTTTAAAAATGAAATATTTAGAAATATTTAGCATAGAGATCTCTTTCATTCCTACAATCAAAACCTTCCTACTCCTGCCACATAAGAGACAGAATTCCTTGGTAAATACTGTGGACACTGGGATTTTCTGCAGGAAAAAGTGGGCAAAGCTGCTCTCTTTGATATTTTCTGTTTCTTTTATCCCTGCACTCTTTTATATTCCCCATGGAGTACAAAACCCCTGTGGAGAGATGGAAACTGGAGACTCAGGAGTTAAGGGAGAGCAGCCAAAATACCCCGGAACATCCAGCTGCAGATCCCATAAAGCTTCTGTGAATGCCAGTGTTATTCCCAAGTGGATTCCTCTGACACATCATGGATATTCTCCTTCGCAGCATTTTTTTTCTGACTTTGCAAAAGGAAAAGTTGCTTTATTTATTTGCTCATCACTGTTTTGTTGTAAAAAAAATGACCTTTTTAAGCTTTGTGGTAAAAAAGGAGAAACTCCTTCAAGTTCAGAGCAAATGAAAGGCACAGGAAAGGCAAAAAGCAGAGCAGGACGCTGCTTGTTTTTAATGAACCCACTCATTTGACCATCTGACCACTCCTTTTATGGAGAAATCCAAGGTTTTTCCCATGGCTGCTTTTGGGACTGTTCAAAAATAGGCTTCACTTTTGCCTTGCGAGTCAATTATAAATATCTGTGGCAGAATGGAAATCTTTCCCGAAAAAATCCTCCCCAGAAAAAAAGAAATGTTGCAACTCCCACCACGCTTTAGACTTTTTCCTTACCATAATTGTGTTGATGTTCGTTTAATTACTAAAAAAAAATAAATAATGCAACAGTTTCCTAAATATAAATCCCTCAGGATTGCCTGGGCTGGTTATTGCAGAGAGTTTTGGAAATTTGAACTCCTTCCTGCTTTTCTCCTGTCCTGTGCTGACATCTTCTGGGCCCTGCTCAGACTGCACAAACCCCTCCCAGAGACACCGGCGAGGGAGAGCCCAGAAACTCCCAGTTCTGACCAGTAAGAGACTTCTAAAAAAATCCCACTCTTTGGTTTTCCCAGGATTATTCTCCTCAGAGCTTTCTTGCCCGGCCCAGCAAATCCCTGCCCTGTTCCCAAGAACTCGCTGGTTTTCCTGGTTTTATTTTGCACAGTGTGATGGAAAAGGAGGGTGAGGGGTGTAAGTCACTCCTCAGCTTCCCAGTTCCCTACACCTTGATCCTTGATGCTTTCTCCAAAGGCTGTTTCAGCTTCCCAAACTGGTTGTATTCCCAAATAAAGCCTGCTTTGGGATTGTTTGGGGGTTTTTTAAAGAAAACCAGGAATGTCCTGGTTATGTATTTTCACCTTGGAGCAATAAAAATGATAGATATTTATTCCATAATGCAAATCTTTACCAAAAATACCCAAACAAACCCACTAAATATAGGAATACCTGAGACACCCGCCCCAAGCTGTGGCCTGAAGAGCTTTCCAGGCACATCCAGGTGAGAATGGAAACTCTTGGGTCAAACCAGGTGGGATGTGGGCATCGAGCTCTTGCTCAGAGCACCTCCCACGTAGCCTGGGAGGGCATGGGGAGGTAATATTAGGAAATCCACACAACTTTCAGCACCTTCTCCTTTAATTCAATAAACCCTTAACACAGGGAGGAGCCTTGGTGGCCCAGGGAAAATCAGCGATAATGGGAAAAGTGGTTCTGAGTGCTGCTGGCTTGGATACGAGGTGTGCCACACAAAAAAGATGGCACAGACTCATGTAGGTTGGAAAAGACCTCCAAGGAAGGAAGGAAGGAAGAGTTCTTCCTCAAAGAAGAGGGGAATTCTCTTTATCAGCCTAAACTGTAATTCGGCCTTAACTCCAGTAAAAACAGCTCGGAATACATGAGATAGCTCCATGTCTGGAGCCCCAGGACGGCTGAGGGAGCTGAGAAAGGGGCTCAGCCTGGAGAAAAGGAGGCTCAGGGGGGACCTTGTGGCTCTGCACAAGTCCCTGACAGGAGGGGGCAGCCGGGGGGGTCGGGCTCTGCTCCCAGGGAACAGGGACAGGACAAGGGGAAACGGCCTCAGGCTGGGCCAGGGGATGGATGTGGGGGCTGTGAGGGCTGTAGGGGCTTTGAGGACCATGGGGTCTGGGAGGTTTTTCAGTGCTCTGAGGGCTTTGGGGGCTGTGAGGGCTATGGGAGCTGTGTGGGATATAGGGAGTGGGAGAGGGGTCTGTGAGGGCTGAGATGGGTTTGGGGACTCTGGGGACTCTGAGGGCTATGGGGTCTGTACGGCCTACGGAGGCTGTGAGGGCTATGGGAGCTGTGTGGGATATAGGGAGTGGGAGAGGGGTCTCTGAGGGCTGAGATGGGTCTGGGGACTCTGAGGTCTCTAGGGCTGTGGGGTCTGTACAGCCTACAGGGGCTGTGAGGGCTATGGGAGCTGTGTGGTCATGGGGTCTGCGTGGGCTCTGGTGTCTTTCAGGGCTCTGGTGGCTATGAGGGCTCTGGGGGCTGTGAGGGCTGTAGGGGCTTTGAGGGCTGTAGGACGTGTGTGGCCATGGGGTCTGTGTGGGCTCTGGGGTCTTTCAGGGCTCTGGTGGCTATGAGGGCTCCGGGGGCTGTGAGGGCTGGAGGGGCTTCGAGGACTATGGGGTCTGGGAGGTTTTTCAGTGCTCTGAGAGCTGTGGGGTCTGTTAGGGCTGAGATGGGTGTGGGAGGGTTATGGGGTCTGTAAGGGCTGTGGGGGCTTTGAGGGCTCTGATGGCTATGCGGGCTATGGGGGCTGTGTGGGCAGTGGGGTCTGTGAAGGCTGGGATGGTCCTGGCGGCTCTGGAGTCAGTGAGGGCTCTGGGGTCAGTGAGGCCTCAGGGGTCTCTCAGGGCTCTGGTGGTTATAAAGGCTATGGGGTCAGTGAGGGCTCTGGGGTCATTGAGGCCTCAGGGGTCTCTCAGGGCTCTGGTGGTTATAAAGGCTATGGGGTCTGTGAGGGCTCTGGGGTCTCTCAGGGTTCTGGTGGTTATGAAGGCTCTGGGGTCAGTGACGGCTCTGGGGTCTGTGAGGGCTCTGCGGGCTGTGAGGGTTCTGCAGGCTGTGAGGGACAGAGAGGCCTATGGAGTGTTTGAGGGCTATGAGGGCTGTGAGGTCTGTGGGGCCTTTTGGGGCTGTGAAGTCTCTGAGGGCTCTGTGAGGGCTCTGGGGTCTGAGGCCTGAGATGGGTCTGGGGGCTCTGGGGGCTGTGAGGGCTTTAGGGGCAGTGGGGACTGTGAGGGCTGATGTAGCTATTGGGGGCTCCGAGGACTGTGGATTTTAGGGAAAATTTCTTCACTGGAAGGATGGTCAGGCCTTGGGACAGGCTGCCCAGGGAAGTGGGGGCTCGTCCTTCCTGGAAGTGCTCAAAAGCCCTGTGGATGTGGCACCTGGGGACAAGGGTGAGTGGTGAACACGGCGGTGCTGGGGGAAGGGTTGGACTCGGTGAGCTCAGAGGGCTTTTCCAACCTCAAGGATTTTATGATTCTATGACCCAGTGACTTTTTTCCTCTTTCCCACTTCAGATTTTCAGAATGGAGGAAAATCCCTCAAAACCCCTTTTCTCCCCGCTCCAGCAGCACATTTCAGAGGCTGTGATGCAGCCCCAGCTGACGAGGCCCTGGCACAGATTCCCAGAGGAGCTGGGGCTGCTCCAACCCTGGAGGTGTCCAAGGCCAGGTCGGACGGGGCTTGGAGCAGCCTGGGATAGTGGAAGGTGTCCCTGCCCATGGCAAAGGGTGGAATGAGATGGTTTTTGAGGTCACTTCCATCCCAAACGGGGAAGAATCGCTGATTTAACTTGCAGAGCAGGTGGGGAAAATTAAAGTAGGTAAAAAATCCCAGCGGCGCTTTCCTGGCCAGGGCCACAAGGGGGACTCTCCTACAACTTTATAGCGGAAAAAGGATTTCAAGGCAGAGGGAGAAGAGGAATACATCAGTTCTACAGCTCAATGTGCAAAGCCCATTTTAGGCTTTAAGTTCTTAATCTTTTAATCTGCGAAATTCATTAGCAGGTATCGGTTTGCCTTCATGTCCAGCTGCTGCTCTGGCTCCTTTCAGCTCCCGGTTTGACGCTGCAAATTGTATGTTGCAAATAACCTGTTAATTTTTGTTAATGAATTTAAGAGACTTGGTTGATCCACTTCAGATAAAAATCACAAACATAAGGCCTGAGCTCTCAGAGATTCTGTGTTATATAACCCACTCTGAGCAGATTCCAGGGCTGGCAGCACCTGGCTAAGGCACACTCGGTGCAGGAGCCAGATGTCGGCAGAGGTGGAGGGTGCAGAGGGTCACAAGACAGGCTGGGATTTGGGCAGAAGGGCAGGGAAAAAGGGAAAACGGCATGGAAAAGTGCTGGGAGGGAGGGAGGAAGGAGGTACATGGCCAGTGCTGATCAACGTCAGCCACCCAGGGAGTCACATCATGCATTAAAAATGGCCAGAAGAAGAACAAAAGCGCCATTTGAGGTTTTTAGTAATGTGGCCATAGTTTACTGGGGTTTTCTGTACTTCCTACTAACACCTGGCTGCCTTGAAATCTCAATACAAACATTGCTGTCTACCCCCAGACATGGCACACACTGAAATCATTCCGAGTTCTCAGACGTGACCCTGAAAATCAAGAGTTAAAACACAAGCCTTGGTCCCTTTAACTCGTAGGAAGTGACTATAAAAGGCACAATAACTCTCAGTTTCTAGGGAGTTAATATAACAGCCAATAAGTATCACCCTGAATTCCCTGTACAGCGCAGAAGAAACCTTGGGTATCTCTAATTGAAACTCAGCTATTGTGCAACTTCATTTAGTGGGAGGCTGTGGGTTTGTGGTGAGAGTCACGACTAAAATGAAACTGAGAATGGGCTGCCAATTCCCACAAAAGTGGAGGTGACCTCGCAGTTCCTTTAAAAGCTTCTCCAAAGCAGAGACATTATCATTCTAATTAGGACTTCCTTTTAGTGGGGAGAAAATTGGTATTGCACTGCTGCCATAATTCTCATTATAAGTGAGCAAATAATTGTTCCTACTCCACACATTAAATTCCTATTATATCTTCAAAACATTATCTAAACCCAAAAGTCAAAGGATTTTTTTTTTCTGCTGGAGGCCAGTGCTTGAATTGTTCTGCCAGGAAAAGGGCAACAGTGATGGGCACATCACGTCTCATGGCAGATGTACACATCAGACAGCAGAGACTGATTTTCACCTCCTTTAGTGATCCTTTTTGAGGTCCCAGCTGTGTGTGACAGCAGGAAAAGAAAGGAATTTGCGCCAGGAGCAAAGGAAGTATTTGGATTTCACAGGATCCCAGGGTGGCTGAGGCTGCAGGGAGCACAGAGGGCACTCGGTGGCACCTCCCTGCTCCAGCAGGGCCATCCCAGAGCACAGGGCACAGCACTGTGTGCACACAGCCCTGGAACAGCCCCAGGGAGGAGAGCCCAGAGCCTCTGTGGACAATGTGCTCAGGGCTGGGCACTGCCCAGGGCACAAGTTGTGCCTCCTGTGCAGGGGAATTGCTGGGCTCAGGCCCTGCCCGTGGCTCTGGTGCCATTGCTGGGCCCCCGGAGCAGAGCCCGGGCCCTGCTCGGAGCCCTCCCTGCAGCCAGGGCCAGCCAGGGCTGAGGGCCCCTCTCAGCTGGGGCTCCTCTCGAGGCTGAGCAGCCCCAGCTCCCTCAGCCTTTCCTGGGCACGGAGATGCTCCAGGCCCTTCCTCAGCTGCGCAGCCTCCGCCGGCCCCGCTCCGGGAGCTCCCTGGCCCTGCTGTGCTGAGGCTGCAGAGCTGGACACGGCACTCCAGAGGTGCCTGCAGGGCTGCCCAGAGGGGCAGGATCCCTCCCTGCCCTGCTGGCAATGCTCTTCCTGCTGCCCCCGGGATCCCATTGGCCTCCTTGGCCCCAGGACACTCTGCTGCCTCAGGGACAGCTCGGTGTCCCCCAGGACCCCCAGGACACTCTGCTGCCTCAGGGACAGCTCGGTTCCCCCAGGACCCCCAGGACACTCTGCTGCCTCAGGGACAGCTCGGTTCCCCCAGGACCCCCAGGACACTCTGCTGCCTCAGGGACAGCTCGGTGTCCCCCAGGACCCCCAGGACACTCTGCTGCCTCAGGGACAGCTCGGTGTCCCCCAGGATCCCCTGGATGAGATTTCCCTCGTCCATCCCTCTGCACAGTGACATCAGGCATCCCCAGGACACGTCAGGAATCATGGAATAACCTGGCTGCCCATCTGTTTGTGACCAGCTGGAGGGGCAACAGCTGAATTCTCTTCCTCAGAGGCCACAGAAACATCTCTTTGCTTCACCCTAACCTCTATCCAGCTGTCAATTTTCCTGCAGCTTGTGAAAAATTAATTGATTTGGAGACTGTGAATCCTCCTTCATATCTGGATGAAATAGGACATTTGGTTCAGAAATTATTCTGAATTATCCTGACGGGTGGGTGGACACTGCACCCAACTCAGAGTTGTTCCCACAGGGAACGAACCTGAAAGCAGGAGTGTAGTGAGAACATTATTAAAAAATAGAGGTCCTCAAGCCTTAGGAGAGCTAATTAGTACCTCACACCTGCTGGAGAACTAATTACTGATGGGCTAATTCTGACCAGGCACCTGGGAAGTGCCGGTGGGAAGCACAGTGGGGTTGTGGTGCTGCAGGGCCGGGCAGGAGCGCTTCACACAGGATCCATGGCAGTGGATCACAGGGCTCTGCCAAGTGCAAAAGCCCGGTGCAGCCTGTAAATAAAGCACTCATCATGAAAAGAACTTGAATTTCTGAATTTCTGGTTCTTTTCAGGCTGCCTTTGGGATTTCAAGTTAATGAGAAACACTGCTCTGAGATTTTTGGGGCTGTCTGAATGATCCTTGTGGGTTCCTTCCAACTCAGGACCTATGAGGAAATAATTTTGCTTGGTTGGTTTGGGGGATTTTAGTGATCCTGTGAGATCCACACTAACACTCCTTTCCCTCTGGATTCAGCCAGGAAGAGTCTGGAAACGTGTTTTTAACCAAGACCGTGAAACAAACCCTTCTTTCCTCAACGCTTTTCAAAAGATAATCCTGCAGCCTTTGTTCTAATGTAGAGTAGGAAATAGAACCATGTTCACTTTGGGGCTTGTGTTTTCCTCTTCAGTCCAGCCCCACAGAGCTGTGTTCAACCGTAAATGAAATCTCCCCAAGACCTCCGACCTGACAGGACCTTTTATTTTATCCTTTCTAGAAAAGCCAAACCTTTTCTAGAGAGAAGGAGAGGGATTAAACACCAGCTAAATTCACATCCCTGCTATTCAGGGAAGCAGGCAGATGTGCCAGGGGAGGTTGGGAATCCCAGAATCCCAGGATGGTTCAGGTTGGAACAGACCTTAAAGCCCATCTCACCCCACCCCCTGCCATGGACAGGGACACCATCCACTATCCCAGGCTGCTCCCCAAGCCCCATCCATGGGCACTTCTAAATATGCTCTATTTTTACAATTTTTTGGGCAATAAAATCTAATAAATCATACGAGCACAGTTAAGTGCAAAGGTGCAGCTGCCACAGCTGAGTGGGGGCAGTGAGATTTTCCAAATTCCAGACCTTCTTCTGCTGATTGTTTGTAAAAATTTGTCTAAAAAAGGACAGAGCCTTGATATTTGGGGTATCTTGATGTGTGGGAAGTCACTCATGAATGTTACAAGTAATAGATCTGCCCTTAAATCCTGCCTGAGGAAGCTTCCTGCTTTGGCACAAAGGAAAAGGGTGGGGATTGGCCAATTAAAATCCAGCCATCTCCCAGAATTCCATAAAGTGGCACTGGATATGTTTCTCAAAGGCTGGATTTGTCCTGTAGTGGCTGAGGCTGAGCCTGGCACCTGCAGCTGGCTCAGCCTGGCTCTGGGCTGCAGATCCTTAGGGATGCAGTGATTCCTTTGGGAGGGGGGTAGAGCTTACCAGGATGCTGGGAATCCTTGATTCCCACCTTTCCCAGCTTCTCCTACCACCCCACCGGCTTTCCCTGCTAACTTCTTTCCTTTCGTTAGGGACAAACATTCCTCCCTCCCAGCCCAAACCGCTCCGTGATCCCGTGTTACTTCCCCTGGAGGCTGAACCAGCAGCGCTCAGATGAATGTTCCTCACAATCCGGGAGTAAATCATTTCCACACCCCTCCCTCTAAATCCCTGAAAGGCAAATCATGCTGGAAGGAAGCACAGGAATCCAGGTGACAAGTCCTGGGGAGATTTCATTGCCTAAACCCAGCAGCTTTGCTGTCTGTTGTTTTTATCCTCCTCCTTTAACAAATAAGTGTTAATTTGAGGACTCCCAGGTTGTGTGGAAGGCTGGAAAGCTGTGTCAGGACAGGAGCAGCTGCTCAAATCGCTGTCACCTCCTAATTTGTGGAGCATCCAGCTACCCCAAACTCATCTGGCACACGGAGCTCTTCAGCTGCCTCCCCCTCGCAGCAGAGTGGGAATGGGGGTCTGGATTCGGTGGGAGCTGCACCTCGTGCCTGTGGGCTGCTCCTTCCTCCTGCCTCCTCGGAGACAGATCCCATTTGCACCCAGGACTTCCACCTTTCATTTCCCAGGAAGATGTGTTTTAGCCAGCACTTTCTGCAGCTCCCGGGAGGAGAAGGACGGTGGTGGGTGTCTGTGGAAGGGCAGAAAGGGAGAAAATCCCCTCCAGGCACACCAGGGCAGGGCTGTTCCCAGAGCCCGGGCTGTCATTTGTCATCCTGGCACCTTCATTAGCCCGGGCAGCACAATGCCCAGCGTGGCACCCGTGTGTGTCCCTCCATGCCTGGGCACAGCCCTGCCTCTCCTGTGGCAGCCGTGTGTGTCCCTCCATGCCTGGGCACAGCCCTGCCTCTCCTGTGCCACCTCTGTCCCTCCATCCCTGGGCACAGCCCTGCCTCTCCTGTGCCACCTCTGTCCCTCCATCCCTGGGCACAGCCCTGCCTCTCCTGTGCCACCTCTGTCCCTCCATCCCTGGGCACAGCCCTGCCTCTCCTGTGCCACCTCTGTCCCTCCATCCCTGGGCACAGCCCTGCCTCTCCTGTGCCACCTCTGTCCCTCCATCCCTGGGCACAGCCCTGCCTCTCCTGTGGCACCTCTGTCCCCATCCCTGGGCACAGCCCTGCCTCTCGTGCCCTCCCTCACCTTTTGGGATGAAAGGAAGCAGGAGGCAGTGCTGGAGCCAAGAATGAGAGCCCCGGGATCACCTCTCCCTTTCCCAGTCCCTCCCATCCCACTGTCCCTGTTCTAGGTGTGCCCTGACGTCGCCTCAGAATTCCCATCCTCAGCCCCTGTTTATTTCTGCATTTCCAGCCTGCAAGGCAAAAATGTGCAGCAGTAAATTAAACTGCTGGGAGAGACATTTATTATTCTTGGTCTGGTGGTGGGGTAAAGTTTTGCGTTTATCTTTTGTGTTCCTCGTTGAAACCGTGGTGATTGGTCAGCATTGAGCATTTTGTTTGCCCCGTCTCCCCAGGACTAGCTCTGTGTAACGCTAAATCCCAGCAAAGCCTGCTTGATATTTGATATATTTAACTCCTGCACTTTCCTTTTTTGATGAAAAGAGCCTCTCACCCCCATTTCTGAGAGAACAACTTGGAGTAAAGCAGCTCTTTGTGAATGCTGGGAGAGCGACACTGTCTAGGCCTGATGTCTGAAATGTAACACATTAAAAAATAATCATCTTTCTACCTGTGCACAATTCATCAGATTAAATAATGACCTTAATACAATTTTCCTTGGTGACCTTTATTGAGGGGAGAAGAAATTCTTCCTCAGATACTAAAAATAACCACAGCAAAGCAGAGCTTCTGTGAACTTTGGTGTTAGCATTCTCTCTAAAGTCTTGAAACAAAACTAAACCTCCCTCCAGCACCACAACATTCAGTTCTGCACCATTCTCTAGAAGCATCCCATCACTGGATTCCCAAAAATCTCCCCCAGAACCTCTGCCTGGACTTCAACATTCCCAGGAGCACCTGCCCTGGGAACAGCCCCGGGCCTGGTCTCAAATTCTGCTTAGCTGGGTACCATGCCCACAATCTTCTGGGAGCAGAGAACAAAATCTGGAGTGGTAAGCACTGAAAAAGGTTAATTTTAGCTTTGTTGCCCTAAAAAGGTGATGTTCTCTATTTTTCAGGTATTTCAGCAGAGCTCTGAAGATGAGGAAGATTTCAACAGTTTAACTCAGGATTTTGCCCTTACTCGTAGAAGAGCTGAGGAAGAGCTGCTGCAGAGACCCTTCCCTTCCCCAAACCACTTGGGAATCCAACACGAACAACTTCCCAGCTGTTTTCCCCTTCCTGGAAGCCAAGTACTGGTTAAACCCCACAGGTCTGTGCAAAGCATGGCAACTCCAGGGGGAATCCCACTGCCAGAGGGCAGGGCTGGATGGGATATTGGGGAGGAATTGTTCCCTGGGAGGGTGGGCAGGCCCTGGAATGGATTTCCCAGAGAAGCTGTGGCTGCCCTGGATCCCTGGCAGTGCCCAAGGGCAGGCTGGAACCACCTTTTGCAGGGTTGTTGCTCCTATTGGGTGACTCCTGAGAGGATCAATACAATTTCATCCTGTAAAGAGCAACAATCATTGCCAGACAGATAAACAACATTCCGGCTGTCCTGGCTGCTGCTGCCTCAAAAGCCTTGGTTTTTCAGCTCTGAGTGAATTACCTGAGTCTGCTCCTGTGGTTGCTACAGTTTCGATCCAGCTCCAGCTTTAGCCTGGGATCAGCTGGGCTCACTCAGTCCAAACAGGGAAATCACTGACACTCCCTTCTTCCAGAAGTAAGGAAAAAAGGCAAAACTCCTCAGTGCTCATCAAATGGGCTTCTAAGAGCCTGCTGCCTCCAAAATTCACCTGCCAACCTTCACTGTTTTTTGGGCTTATCAAAGCTTGAGGTTTATCTGTGCTTTGTAATAAATGCACATCTGCCTCAGACTACGAACAGCGGTAACTTAGCAACATGGAATCATGGAATGGCTTCCCTTGGAAGGGGCCGCAAAGCTCAGCTCACCCCACCCCTGCCATGGCAGGGACACCTTCCACTGTCCCAGGCTGGTCCAAGCCCCAATGTCCAGCCTGGCCTTGGGCACTGCCAGGGATCCAGGGGCAGCCACAGCTTCTCTGGGCACCCTGTGCCAGGGCCTGCCCACCCTCCCAGGGAACAATTCCTGCCCAATATCCCATCCATCCCTGCCCTCTGGCACTGGGAAGCCATTCCCTGGCTCCTGTCCCTCCATCCCCTGTCACGAGTCTCACTCCATCTTTCCTGCAGCTCCTTCAGGCACTGGAAGGCCACAGTGAGGTCACCCCAGAGCTTCTCCTCTCCAGGTGAACAATCCCAGCTCTCCCAGCCTTTCCTCCCAGCAGAGCTGCTCCATCCCTCTGCTCATCCTGGAGCCTCCCCTGGGCTCTCTGCAGCAGCTCCAGGTGCTCCCTGTGCTGGGCCCCAGGGCTGGGGCAGCTCTGCAGGTGGGGTCTCAGCTGAGCACAGGGGCACAGGGGCAGAATCCCCCCCTCCCCTGCTGCCCACGCTGGGGGCTCAGCCCAGGGCACGGGGGGGTTCTGGGTCCCAGCTCTCACCCACAGCACCCCCAGGTCCTTCTCCAGGGCTGCTCCAGCTGCTCATCCCCAGCCTGGATCCATCCTGGGGGTTGCCCTGATCCAGGGGCAGCACCAGCACTTGGTCTGGTTAAACCCCCTGAGATTCCCAAGGGTCCCTTCTGGAGCTGGTCCAGGTCCCCCTGGGTGGCCCCATCCTTCAGGAGAGTTTTAAAGTCACCATTTGTGCAGCAGCATCTGAGGGGCGAACAAGTGCATGCAGGAGAACAACGTGAGAACCATTTATCCCCATCCACCAGCTGGAAATGATCCGTATTTTTGACCTTCCCAGTCACACCTGGCATTTGCTGGAGTGAAATGCTGGAAAGTGGAGAAGTCACTTCCCAGCCATGGAGAGCATCACACAGAAGGAACTTGGGAACAGCCACCACCGTGGCTGCCACACACTGGAGACTCCTGGAAATACCAAGCTGTGTTCCTGGGAATGTGTGACACTTCCCAGGCAGCATTTCCATGGCTGTCACTGACCCAAACCAGCCCATTCCCGCTGGGAGTTTTTCCACCATTTGCTAAAAAATCACTTTTATTTTTTTTCCCTCCAATCACTTTCCCACTTTGCTGAGTGTTTTCCAGGTTTTGTGATGGGAGGACGCTGAGGGACTGTGCTGGGACATTTCTGCCAGCAGACAGACACTGGTCACCCACCATGACCACGCTGTCCTTTCCCTCACTCCAAATCCTGGCTGCAGGGACTCCCCACCATTGATACAGTAATATTTTAATATTCGTATTTTATTTCCCAACACATCCCTGATAGATCTGTGGGCTTTTCTTTATAGTAGTAAATAGTTAAACAAGGGAGAAAATAGAAATATTCCATTTTCCACCTTGCTTTCCCTTCCCCCTCCCAGTGGGAATTGCAGTGCCCTCCCACAGCCCCAGAATTCCTTGTTTGGATCTTCCCTGCTCTGAAAATGTAGCAGGTGCTGTGCTAAGCCACAAAATGCTGCTTGGAGGAGTGTAGGAATTAAATCAGTGGCAGGAGGGGTGATTATCACCTGGATCCACCAGCCAGCGAGTGCTTCTGCCACCCAGGGGAAGCTGCACGTGCCTTGCCTCAGCCTGACAAATTCTGGTGCTTAAATAGCTGTAAATTTCATCCCAAGGCACAGATCCGGGATTCTGCTCCCTGCATCCAAAGCTGTGCTAATGCCTCGCTTCCCAAAGGAAAATAAAAGGGATTTTTTTTTCCACTGGATCGATCGGTGAGGTTCCTGCTCTTGGTTCAGGCCTAAAATCCAGAGTTATTCATGGAATGGCATCCCCAGAAAGCAAAGTTTGCAATTCTGTATCAACTGACAGGATGACACCCCCAGAAAAGAAAAGAGAAAAAAATACCCCTCCCCCAACCCCCAAATCTTGTTCATATGAGAAAGATTTCCCCAAAGTGTTGCCAGTTTTGAAAGTTTAGCTAAAACTGAGTTAATTTTAGATAACACAGCCCCCCATTGCTGAAAAAAAAGTGGGATTTCTGCTCTCTGCATTATGGGAGGAGCTCTGAGCACCTGAACAGCACAAAGGAGCTGGTGGGGAAGGGATTTCCCTTGGATAAGCATGGACAGCACTACTGACCACCAGTGTCCAGTCCCAGCATCCTTCCCAGAGCTACAGCTGCTGCAGTTGCTCTAGAAATAAAGAAACAACTTCTTTTTGCCTCAGAAAATTGGGAGAAAACGTTCCTCTAAGAAGCACAGGACCCTAATGAATATTAAGGACAGAACTGAGAGACTCTGCAATAAAAGTGAGGCAGTGAAATAATAACAGTGTCTTAAACAGGATTAAAATAGAACATTTTACTCGTTATTTCAAAGAATAGATTTTCTTTTTTTTTCTTTCTTCCATCAGTCTTATCTGTATGTCCAGCCTCCAGCTAAACTCCAAACAGCTGTTTTAGCTCCAGTCCCAAGTGCAAATGTGCCAAGAAAAAGGAATTAGGAGAAAGAAACACCCGGTGTTCTGTTTGCCCCACGTGTGAGAGGCTACAGTGCATTTCTCATGCCTGAAAACAAGCACCATTGCTCAGAATATTTGGTCAGGAACCTCAGCTTGACAAGGAGGTATTGGACAGAGACGTCACATGGACACCACACGCGGACAGCTCCCAAAGACAAACATTCCCAGGGATTCCCTGGGCAAAGGGAAACCAACACAGCCACAGCAGCACAGAGTCCTTTCCCTGCCAGAGCAGATCCGTCCTCAGCCAGACCTCGTGGTGGGGCCTCAGCTGTGGAACAGGGACAGAATGCTGATGCCAATCCCTTCCTTATTAATTACACACATTTATCTGTTGGCTCTTCCAGCATTCCAGAGGAATCCAGGGTGTTCTCACGATTGGTTTGATCTTACCCTGAAAAGGTTTGCACAACACAACAGGACACTTTTCTCGGGTGAACGTGGTTCTGCTTTTTGCCTTTGCTGCTTCACACTGGAGAAAACCGCTTCGTTTTGTCTTTTTTGGGTGTTGGTGACAGCAAACAGTGCCAATTCTCAGCTCCCTGCCCAAGCTGGGACACAGCACACTCAACACTTGGAGGTAAAAGCAGGAACTGTAACCAGGTTCCCAAATTTATGTCATGTATTTCACATGTAATGAGTACTAAAATTTTGGAAACAACTCTGTGTGTGTGTGTCCTGAGACTCTCTGCCCTTCCCAGATCTGTCTGTGCACGTTAACCTCACAAAATATTCCCTTTTTCTCCTCTTCCCTGTGGGATCCATTGGTCTTTTCAGCAGGTTTGTGATCAAAGTGGAATGGTGATGGCATTGCTAAACCCAGCAGCCAGCTGGGCTTGGGAATGGATCCATCCTCTTCCCATTAATTACTCTTTAGTGCCTCCCACTATCACACAGGCTCGTGGATCATCCTGCTTTATTCCAGAGGAACACAGCCACTGGATGACAATTACTGATGGAGCATAAAAACTGCACCTAAAGGTCGTGGAAAGAAGCAAACAGAACTGATGGGGGAAGAGATGAAAAGATGAAAAATTGACTGGAGAAGAAAATTGGAACAAGCTAATTTACAAAAGAAAATGAACAAACCACGGCCAAGTAGCTCTGAATAAGATTAATTGCTACACATTGCCTTCCTCTTTGCAATTTTTATCTTGTTTCAGCTTCTCTTGCACTTTTGTAAGTGGCAGCGCTGTAATCTCAGGAATTCTGATTCCATAACTTTGCCAGCTGGGCATTGTTTGCGTAAATTGCTCTGACTTTGGAATTGGGACTCAAATTTCAGCAGCAGCCAAGGATTTGCTCCATTGACTTGAATGGGTTTATTTTGAATTTATTACTCTGAGGTCAGAAGGCAGAGCTCTGGATATAAATCTTGACCATAAATAGACAATTCCCAAATCTAGACAGTAGAGCCACAAGTACCATACAGAAAAACAAAGCCAGGCAGGTATAGAACTGTCTGGAGGGTTAAACCAAAGGGGGCTGTGCATTTATTAGTAGTTTACTGTTTATTAAACAAGAACTCCAGATCCAAAAAGAACTCATTAATCGAAACCAAGTAGTGTTTAGTGAGATGGGGGCCTGTCAGAACTGGGGAGGACAATGGATCGGTCCAAATGTGAGTGCAAATTTTGTCTGGGAATTTTAAAGCGTGCCGTTTGTCGTGGACAACGGATGTGCACCATACAAACTCCGGACGTCTGCCCCTGGGTGACAATAAAAAGCGCAGTTTATTATAAACCGAAGTAAAAATGAAACTAAAAAAATCAACTAAAATCACAGTTTTGTCATTGGTATGTGGAGGTTGTTCCAAGGGCCCATCCAGAGCTCCTCCTCGTCGGACTGTGTGTGTTCACTGTGCGACTCCAAGGGCTCCTTGACATCCTCATGGTCAACGACCGATTCCTGCTCATCTGTGCTTTTCAGTTTGGCCGCCCCGGCCTTTGTCACTACATTTTCGGCCCCTATAGTAGAGGAAAAGGAGACGCTGCACGGCCTGGAGTTCATTTTGTCGCTCGGGGAGGGTCCCTTGGACAACGTGTTCAGCGGGACGCTCTCCTCGTGCGTCACCGCCAGCTTGTCCAGTTTCCTGAACTGCTTCCCCAGCCTGCCCGGGGACGTGACCTTGAGGCTGTTGCCGAGGCAGCCGCGGCGGGTGCGCACCACGGAGCCGTTCTGGGCGATGTACACGTTGCCGTTGCCGTTGGCCTGGACCCCGGCGGTGCTCAGCCGGCTCCTCTGGCCGGGGTCGGCAGCGCTCTCCTCGCCCGTGGAGCTGGTCTCGTACTCCGGGTCCACCACCAGCTTGATCCTCTTCTTTTTGGCCCACTGTTGGACAACAAAGAGAAGTGTCAGCACAACCCAGCGCTGTTTCTTCATTTCCCTGCCCTTTCTGTTCATTCATTAACTCTCATCAATTTCTATTAATTTTGCACCTCTCCCCTTAGGGTGGGCACAGAAACTGGAGGGCCCTGAGGAAGAAGCCGCTGTGTGAGAGATACTTTGAAGAAACTACTCCAAGGTGTAAATTCTAGGAAGGCCTTAGAAGCTTTCTTCCCGTGCATTGTGAATTCTGTGCACTGGGCAGCTCTGCTTTGTGTGCACCACACATCCAGCAGAGAAAATCCCGGGACATACACCAGGGAAATTCTCAGGCAGAGCGCTGGCAAATCTCGCTGGTTAAAAAAAGAGCAGCTCCAGGTAAGGCTTTGTAAATATTCCAGGCAGGTGGGATCGGTGGAGATGCTTGGGAAGATGGTGGAGAAGCCAGACTTTAGGTTTATATAACTTACATATTTTTTCAAATAATTAATGCAAACAATTGCCACGCTGCTGTGACTTTGTAGCAGCAATGATCCCTCTGTGGTGAGCACACAACCCCCACTAGTTCTTGTAATTTATAATTGATCTTTTAAAAAGAAATGCCTCCTTGCAGCACACAGAAAAGAGCTATTACCCTTCTTGAACGAGTAATTCAAACACTAAGATGCCATCACGGTTAACCCCCACTGCAAAACACACACTGGAACATGACAAAAGCCAGTTTTGAGAGAAAGAAAATCATGCAAGGTACAAATAGGCAATAAATCTTAAGCTTTTGACAAGTTACGCTTGGTAAAAATTACTTAGATGCCTATTTTATTGTTCCTGGCAAAGAGAGACAATGTTCTTCACATGGATATATTGAAGTGGATCTATTCCTGCTTCATTTACATGGCATTTACTTTAAAACATCGTGTGCAGCTACAACATTGTGCTGTGTGGGGATGCCAAGGGGCAGGTGAGTGATCATGGATCTAGTTCAGAGATGTTTGAATAAAACAAAATAAAACAAAATAAAACCACTGTGATAGGTGGGAAGGGCAGAAGTTGTGAAATGTAATCCACTTCCTCTCCTGACCAAGCTCACTTGGTCCTCCTGCCTCAGCATTCCTGGCTTGTGCATCCCTGGTGTTTGTAACCTGAATCCCGTGATCCAGAAACAGCCCAATCCCAGCTCTCCCAGTTATCCCCTGCAATTTTGGGAAAGTTGTTTTGCTGCAATTCCACTTGTCCTCCCTGCAAACAGAGCTGATCTTGACAGCAGAGAACTCACCTGAAGATTAGCAAAGGTATTATTATATAGCATTAATGTATAAGATGAAAACACAGATGACTTTCAAATCTTTACATCCTCCTCATTCTTGTCCTTCCCTAAATCCCATGTTCCATTGCTCCATGAAAACTAAACTTTTTGTATCTAGGACCGAGTATATCTATAGTGTGTGTATGTAAATATATATATGTATTTTTATATATATATATATATTATTTTTTTTTTTAATATATCTCCACAGGGCTGGAATTAGTTTGGTTTTCCACAGTTCTCTCCCAAGGACAGTGAAATGCTGATCAGTAAGCTCTGCCCTTTCCTTTTGGCTGTCTCCAGCCCATGAGCATCGCTTAGGAAAGACCACACAGAAGGCACAGCAAGCAAAGCCACTCCTCACTGCAAACCATCACCTACTGTCACTCTTCTTTAAAAGGAGGTGGAGTCACCCGTGGCCTCCGACTCCGTAATTCCAGTACCCTGAGACTGGCTGCTTTCCTGGGACACCTTTTTCCGTGTTTTCACTCCTTTCTTGTTGGTGTCAGAGCTCCGAGTCTCAGTCCCAGGGGACGTGGTGGTTTTCCCCGACGTGGCACTGCCTGAGGTTTTTGTCCCTGTGGTACCTTTGGAAGTCGCGCTGATTTCGCTGTCTAGGCAAGAAGATTCGTTCTTACTGGCAGTGTCCTCCCTGTCACCGTCCTCTGGATCAACCTCCTCTGCACTTTCCTCCTCACTGTCCTCACCAGGAACAGCTGATTGTCCTCCCTTGCCCTCTCCAGCAGCAGCAGCTTTTGCCTTGGTGGTTTTAGAACCCGCCTTGTTTGAGTCATCTGCTGTCTCCTCTGCCTCTTCCTCTTCTTCTGACACCTCTTCTATGGTGTCTTCTATTTCCACGCTGGCAGAGGAGGTTTTGCTCTTGTAGCTGGATCCCGAGGTTTTCCTGTAGCTCGAGTCCCTGTCGCTACCTGAGGCGGTGGAGCTCACGGATTTCTGGCTGGAGCGTTTGCCACGGGAGCTGCCTGTCCCGCTTTTTACACTGGACATTTCCGTGCTTCTCCTGCTGCTGGACTCACTGGTCCTGCTGTAGGAGCTCCGTGTGGATGAGCTCTTGGACAGGCTGCCATCTTCATCGCTCTCAGAGTCTTCCTCATCATCGTCCTCTTCTGACGAGTCCTCCTCCGACTCACTGCTGGAGCTGGATTCAGACTCGTCATCGGAATCCCCCAAATCCCCAGTTTCCTCATCCGAGTCCACGGTGCTTTCCGTAGCCTCATCCTGATCCAGGGTTATTTTCAAGTAGTCTTTGTCTTCCGACTCGGAGCCGGAGCTGCTGCTCTTCTCGGAGGACTCATCCGAGGTGCGCCTCCTCCTCCTCCTCCTCCTCTTCTCATAGTCGCTGTCCTCCTGCTCACTCTCTGCTGTGATACTGATCGAAACCCCCGACTTGGCTTCATCCCTTTCAGACCCTTGCTCTCCACGTGCCAAATCCTTGCCAAGGCCCTCCTGGAATTTCCTGGAGACGCTGATGCGCTTCAAGACGTGGTTTAGTTTCCTCATGGAGGGCCGGTCATCCGTGGATTTCTGGAAGTAGCTTCCCCTGATCATCATGGGTTTGTCCCCGTCCGCTTGGCGAGCTGACAGCAGCTTGGCATAGCTGGAATCTTTCCTACCTTTCACTTTCTGCAGGATCATCGGGAATATCTTTGCTCTCTTCCACCGGGAACGAGCAGACTCAGCTCTTCCTACAGGTTTGTGGGCACTGACTGCCACACGACTTAAATGCATCACTCCCTTTAGCCTCCTTTTTCCCTGGCTGCTCCTAAATCCTCTTCCAGGACCACGGCTGAGGTCCATCCCAACACCTACAGGTCTCCCTTCCATTTGAGGCCCTGCTGCCTGGCTTATCCCTCTGCTGGGAGGGCCTCTGACTGGACTCATGCCCTGCAAATTATGAAAATTAATTGATTACCACTTGAAAGAGAGTTATTGTGAAAACCTGTACCTTAAAATAGGGTGGGAACAGATGCAACACTTATTTCCCAGCATCAAAATGAACTTACCTGGTTTAGAACAGTTTTCTTAGAAAAGTTATGGGGAATGTTTTGGAATTTTAGAGTTTTAGGGAGTTGTAGAATAGGCTGAAAGTGCACAACTACCTTACTCTGCAGTGGGGAAAACTCTGAAATGTTCTCTCTTCTCATTTAATAGTGGATTAAGATCTGGCATTTATGAAAATTGAAGTTTTTTCTC
Source organism: Monarcha castaneiventris obscurior (assembly GCA_026261815.1). Taxonomy (NCBI): domain Eukaryota; kingdom Metazoa; phylum Chordata; class Aves; order Passeriformes; family Monarchidae; genus Monarcha; species Monarcha castaneiventris. The sequence continues at coordinate 163,444 of JAMPIT010000104.1, read as the reverse complement.
AAAAGAAACAGTGACTTCTGATTGCCACTGACATTTCAGATTTTTTTGGTTTTCATTGTGAACTTTATGACAAAAGAGTTTAGGTACCGCTTTTCTCTGTGAAAAGTCAGAGGAATATCAGTGATGGACTCACAGAGTCACTGAAGGCTTGGGTTGAAGGGACCCCAAAGCCCAGCCAGTGCCACCCCTGCCATGGCAGGGACACCTCCCACTGTCCCAGGCTGCTCCAGCCTAGCCTTGGGCACTGCCAGGGATCCAGGGGCAGCCACAGCTTCTCTGGGCACCCTGTGCCAGGGCCTGCCCACCCTCCCAGGGAGCAATTCCTTCCCACTTTCCCATCTAAATTTTCCCTTTTCCAGTCTGAAGCCATTCCTCTTGTCCTGTCGCTCCAGTTCGTGCTGAAGAGTCTTTCTCCAGCTTCCCTGTAGGCCCCTTCAAATACTGGAAGGTTTCCTCATTTGGTAATGATATGAAATGGAATTACCTAAGTCTAAGTGGATTGTTCTTTGAACTAAAACCAGATGTGGGTACCAACAGAAACTCAGCAATTCCTTTTTGTGCCTAGAAAATGGAAAGGAATTCTATGCGGACAAACTTTACAGGCCCTTGGAAGGGCCAACAACATTTAACACTGATCTATAAAAAACCTACTTCTAATCAATTCCAGCATACACCTGATGAGATTTGGTGGCCCTTCAAGCTGTTGCAGGGACAGAAGGAGCCCTCCAGAGTGTCTTCCTTACCTCCTCTGCTGCTGGCCCGTGGGGACTGTAGTAGTAGCCACCGTCACTCTCCACCACGACCTCGCCGTACTCGTCGTACATCCCCGACGGGGACAGCAGGCGCCGGCGGCTCCCGTACTGCGGCAGCTCGTACCTGCCAGGGACACCACAGCTCCTCAGGATGGGCCCAAATGTGCTCACACCTCTCATCATGCAGCCATCAGTGCACACATTCACATCCAGAGGGATGGGAACGGCTTTCCGTGTGTTTTCCTCTCCCCTTTTCCTTAGCAGCAATCAAATCCCAACCCTCCTTCTGTTCCAATGGTCAAAACCCGTTCAGGCTGACCTGAATTTTGAGGTCTGTTGGATCAGTCAAGACCCTACTATGTGCATCAACCTTCCTTCAATCCACCTGATTTTTTGGGGGGATCTTTCTTAATAATCATGGAATGAAAGAGCAGCTTCCCTGGGATCAGTTCTGGAGAATGCCAGGGGTAATTCCTGAAGAGCCTGCAGTCCGATGGGCTTTACCAGAACAAGGCAGGATGGCATTTTTTGAAGGAAATTCAGAAGGCCATGACGCAGGACGGGGTTTCTTGAGGGAAATTTAAAAGGCCACAAGGCAGGATGGTGTTTTTTGAGGGAAACTTAATAGATCTCAAGGCATGATGGTGTTTCTTGAGGGAAATTCAACAGTACACAAGGCAGGATAGCAATTTTTGACGGAAACTTAAAAGGCCACAAGGCAAGATGGTGTTTTTTGAGGGAAATTTATAAGGCTACAAGCCAGGATGGTGTTTTCTGAGGGAAACTTAATAGGTCTTAAGGCAGGATGGTGTTTTTTGAGTGAAATTCAGAAGGCCAAAAGGCAGGATGGTGTTTTTTGAGGGAAATTCAAAAAGCCATGAGGTAGGACAGCCTTTTTGAAGGAAATTTAAAAGGCTACAAGGCAGGATGATGTTTTTTGAGGGAAATTTAAAAGGCCTCAAGGCAGGATGGTGTTTCTTGAGGGAAATTTAAAAGTCCTCAAGGCAGGATGGTGTTTTTTGAGGGAAATTCAAAAGGCCACGAGGCAGGATGGGGTTTCTTGAGAGAAATTTGAAAGGCCATGAGGCAGGATGGTGTTTTTTGAGGGATATTTATAAGGCTACAAGCCAGGGTGGTATTTTCTGAGGGAAACTTAATAGGTCTCAAGGCAGGATGATGTTTTTTGAGGGAAATTTGTAAGGCCATGAGGCAGGATGGCATTTTTTGAGGGAAATTTTAAAAGCCACAAGGCAGGATGGTGTTTCTTGAGGGAAATTTAAAAGTCCTCAAGGCAGGATGGTGTTTTTTGAGGGAAATTTAGAAGGCCACAAGGCAAGATGGCCTTTCTTGAGGGAATTTAAAAGGCTACAGGGTAGGATGGTGTTTTTTGAGGGAAATTTTAAAGGCCAGTGGCTGGCTGGGAACCGGGAGAAGAAGGGATTAATACCTGAACTCAGGAGGGGAGGAGGTGATGGAAGTTAATCTCCCAGACAGCAAAAATACACACACAAAGGATGTAAAGCCAGCCTGAAAGATGGGCTGTGCACTCTGCAAGGGGAAAATGTCATTACTAAAGGAGCAGGGAGTTATCAAATACCCCCTTAACCTCTGAAAAGAGTTTTGTTGTCTGTTCACGCCTTTGTGGACACAAAGATTAAAGTAATCCTGAGGTGAAGGGAAGTCCCACGATTAACTGCTGGAATAATAAACATCACCAGGCTAGAAAAGCAGCACTTTCAGAAATAAAGAGGAAAAATGGCACTATACCCATGCTCATAACTGTAGTAATCCTGGCCATAGTATTCCTGCCCTGGATCAATTCCAGACTCCATACTTAACTCCTGGAAAAGAGAAACACTGATTGAATGCAAACAGTGTGAAAAAGGCCCAAATGTAATTACTGATATTATTATTCCTTATGATGTAATTACTTCTTCTGACTGCAAAAATGATCCCCATCCTGTAGCACAAAAATAGCAATGTCTCACATTGGCTCTTATTGCTTATTCTGGAAACAATTTTGGGGCTAAAAGATTGGAAATAGAAAGGTTTGCAATTGCACTGCACAGCAAGATGCTAAAGCTTCCAGCACCAACTGCTCAGCTCCGCTCCAGCTGCAATAATCCATCAGCAGCTGACTGACACCTGGAAAAAATCAGATGGCAGTTGGAGAGCAATGAATTAATTCTGTCTGGAAATCTGGAACTGTGGGATGAAGCCCGTGCGAGCCACTGAAAAGATGCTCATGAGGAAAATCACAGATCCCAGAGTGGTTTGGGAGAGACTTTAAAGCCCATCCAGTCCCACCTTCCCCTATCCCATGTTGCTCCAAACCCTGTCCAACCTGGCCTTGGAAGTACCAAGATGCAGTAAATTTAAGGTATTTAATTAAAATGACATAACTGGGCTTACAATGCCAGAACTTTACTTATTATGTAAGAGCCAGGGGGAAAAACTACCCGAGACAGACAAGTTTTCATTAGAAAATGATATAAAAGCCATTTCAAAACTTATAGAATAATTAAGAAATGAAAAATAGTGGTACCTCTGGTCTGAGAAGAGAAGGTCTCAGCAACTGCTGTTGCTACAAAAGAAAATGAGAAAGAGGTTAATTAGGCAGCAACAATTAAAGTGCAGGTGATTGGTGTCTAAGATTAGTAATAAACGCTGAAACCACAGGTCCTTTAGAGTTTTTTTATGGCAGGCAGCTGGATCCTTCCATACCCTGTGAGAACACTGAGCACCTGATGCAGTAAAATCCCTTTACAGCCCACCATTTCTTTTGCCTAAATATAAAATCAAATTCCCAGTTTTTGTGATGATTGTCTGAAATATTTAACTCAAGAACTTCCACCAGAGGCCAAGAGAGCTAAATTCTCTGTCTGAATTAAGAGACACAAACCGGCTCTGCAAAGGGAGGAGAAAAATCAGCAAATATCAGCCTTTATGATAGAAATGTATTTTGGAGAACTTTTCAATTATTAAATGAGATTGCTCCGAAGGAGACTCTTCTCCCCGATTCTCACTGCTGGAGAACATGATGCTGCAGGAGCAGCAGACCTCACAGAGCTGCAGGAAAGGTCCGTGGAGCCCCATCCCTGCCTGGCAGGCGATTGGGTGTGACATTAGAAAACACAGCAGGCGTGGCACGGTTAAGCAGCAATCTCCGAGCTGGAGGTTGCACTCGTGCCACAATGGATCTCAGCCCCCAGGGGATCTATGCCTCATAAACTTCTTGAATCACTTTCCATTTCTCGTCTCTAAAGCACTCCGTACCCAGGAGTTCCACAACACACAATCCCAGAGTGGTTTAGGATGGAAGGGACCTTAAAACTCAGCTCATCCCACCCCTGCCATGGGCAGGGACACCTCCCACTGTCCCAGGCTGCTCCAAGCCCCAGTGTCCAGCCTGGCCTTGGGCACTGCCAGGGATCCAGGGGCAGCCACAACTTCTCTGGGCACCCTGTGCCAGGGCCTGCCCACCCTCCCAGGGAACAATTCCTTCCTAACACCCAATCTAATCCTGCCCTCTGGCACTGGGAAGCCATTCCCTGGGTCCTGTCCCTCCAGTTCCTGCTGCAGGGTCCCTCTCCAGTTTCCCTGTATCCCCTCAGACCCTGGAAGGAGCTGTGAGCTCTCCACACAACCTTCTCCTCTCCAGGCTGAGCAGCCCCAGCTCTCCCAGCCTGGCTCCACAGGGGAGGTGCTCCAGTCCCCTCAGTACCTCCATGGCCTCCTCTGGACCTGCTCCAACAGTTCCATGGCTTTGTTATGTTGGAGGCACCAGAACTGTGCACAGAATTCCAGGTGGGGTCTCAGCTGAGCAGAGTAGAAGGGGAAGTAGAATTCCCCACTCCCCTGCTGCCCGCACTCTTGGGCTGCATGGCAAAAGCACGTTGGTGTAATTAACATTTTAAAGGTAACTAGGCACCAGCCTTACCTCTTGCTGTGCATATCCTCGCCTAGAAGCCAGAAAAAGAAAAGAAATAAATTAGGATAATGCTGTGAGCCTGCACAAAGATGCACATTGTCATTCTCGCTGGAGAGGGGTGGAAGAGAATGTAATTAGAAATATAATTAGCATGGAAAGAAATACGTATCTCTAACACCAAATATGTTTTTCTTTGTCTTTGCTCTGGACATAGGGATCATTGCATGGGAAAGGCTGGAGAAGCTTAGGGGTCTTTCCTTGCTTTCGATTGTGGATGGATGAGGAGAAATCCCCAATCCCCAGTCCCCAAGAGCCAGAGAGCCAGTGCATTTAAAGGGACTCAGCACACGGAAAGGGGGACTGGGAGGGAACCCTGCTCCCTCACACCTCTGCTCAAGCACTGAAACAACTTCTCTTCTACTCCTGCACTTTCTGCATCTATCAGGAGTTGCCCTGGAGCTTGTATTACTAATTTCTTGTACCAACATGATTATTCCAATTACACCTTTCCTAATATTTGCTCAGTAGGGGGGAGTTAAATCCCCTTTTTTTTTGCTATCTATGGTTATTTTGCCACAGGCTTTGCGCTTCTGATCTTATTGGGAATTTATTGTTGGTTTAATTCATTTTTTTGGAGCCATTCCTGGGCATGACCAATGCATTTATGTCTATCAAGTTTTCTATTTTCACATTTTGTGCCTGAAAATTGAAATGACTTCGGCAAAACTAGAGAACAACAATATAGGCCTTGGAATGTTTCATAAAGATAAGTCTGGATTATTTGTATTATAGTTTTTAAGAAGGAAGGGGTAAATGCTCAAAATTATGTTAGGCTTAACCTAGGACACAGCCAGCAGTCATGGGGAAGTCTTTAATTACACTAAATAAATAATAAAGACCAGAGAAATCCTTTTAATTCTTTAATATCCTCATCTGTAAATCTTCCTATTAATATTCAGCACATGGAATTGATTATCAGCATTGAATTAATGCTGTCGCCTATATAATATAAACCTCATGGCCAGCTGAAATGAAGATTTATCATCCAAAGATGATCTGACTTTTCAAAGCCCACTCGAGGAATGCTGGATTTAGTTTCCATATTGCCTACAACAATCTTTGGATAGAGGAGGTCTGAGGAGAAGGAAGCCTATTACTCTTAATTGCACTATATTGCAGATTAAAAGCATAATATGAGTAATTCTAATTAAATTTGGAATTCAACTTTCATTAAGATAGCACCATGCTGAGTTTTGCTGATACTTCTCAAAGAGTTTTGTGTGGCCATGATTAGAAGGGGAAAGAAGTCCCCAAAAGACATAAAATACACATTCACTCAATACAGCACAAGGATCTATTCTGGCACAAAGGTCAGAACAACATCATTTGTTTCCTTCAGGAAGGAATTAAAGCTCTCCACAGAGGGAGGGACTGCTTCTGGGAAATGTTCTCAGCCAGACTTCGCTGCAGTCAGAGGGAAATCTTCCCTGCGGAATGGGAAGCGAAGCCATGGAGCCTGTGAGGATGTGGGGTAACAGGACAGCTAGAACACAGAGCTGCTACTTAACGGGAGAGACAAAGGCAGAATGAACTCACACGGACAAGATGTGCCGACCTTTCACTGCTAAAGGAGGTTAAAGGGACTGGGATTTGCCTAAAGCAACACTTCCCCAATTCCTGGCACCCCAGCAGGTGTTTGCTCTTCCACAACTTAGATCTGATTTCATATTTAAAGCAAAATTGTCACAAATCCCAAATACTAAAGATATTCCTCAGAGGGTGCAACTGCTTATCAGTTTGCCCTGGCTCCTAAAATGGAAATTTCCTTCAGTTCAGACCTGGAGCAGAGAACAAACTGGGAAGGAGGATGAGTAATGATAACACCGTGATTAAATTCCAGCTTTGCATGGAAGAGCTCTCCACTGATGCCATCTCTGCTCCTGCTCAGGACTTGGCCCCATCAAGCTGACAATGAAAGGATGAGAGATGTATCAAGGGTCACATCAGACCCCAATTGACCAAATCAGACAACCTGAGAGGGGTAAATTACATCTAAATATGAATTATTACAGATGCTCAACTTGCTACCAGCTCCTGTATTGGATCTAATCCTTCATAGCGCTGCAGAACTGCAGTACCATGGGATCATGGAATGGTTTGGGTTGGAAAGGACCTTAAAGCTCATCCTCTTCCACCTCCACCCACCTTCCACCGTCCCAGGCTGCTCCAAGCCCCAGTGTCCAGCCTGGCCTTGGACACTGCCAGGGATCCAGGGGCAGCCACAGCTTCTCTGGGCACCCTGTGCCAGGGCCTGCCCACCCTCCCAGGGAACAATTCCTTCTCAACATCTCATCTAAACTCCTCCTCTTTTGGTTTAGAACAATTCCCCTGGCAGCACCCAGACATCTCAGCAGGACAGAACTTCCCTGGTATGGCCTCTTTCCTCCTTCCCAGTTGAAAAAAATTCATTTTGTTAACAAAGACTATTAAAAAAGCCAGCAGAAGAACAGAGATTGTGTTATATCCGGACAAAGTGAATCCAGTTTTGTAAAGTTTTCAACTTCATCAAGATTTCCAGAATGAGAAAGTAAATGTTCTTCATCAGTAAAGAGCTGATTGCCATGACCCCCTCCCAGACTCTTCTGAAACGATGAAATTAAATATTTACAGTGTGATGGCCACTCTTTGTTCTTAAGGAACATCCCAAATAACTGCAGCCAAACGGAACCACTGGAGTTTATGCTGAGAATGACTCAACACCTCCACATGTGCTGTGTGACCTTACAGACCACAAAATCACATCCTTGTGTAATATTTCACTGGGGATGTAAAGATCTGCACAACAGCAGCTCTTTACAAGCTCTGATGTGGGACTTGGGTACTTAAATTTTAGTTTCTGTCTTTGGGGTTGATCCACTCTGACCATGAGCAGCCCGATAATTTTTCATGCCCTCTTCCCACTGTCCCCTCACCAGGAGCATGGCCGGGACACAGAGGGGAACATTTAAGTCATAGTCCCACTCCGGCTCTTCAACCCTAACAATTCTCTACCTAATAGGTGCTGAGCTTTGGGAAATTGATTAAAACACTGCAGTAGTGCCACCCTTGGAGAGCTGAGCATCAAAAATGTGCACATCCCATAAATGACACAGATTCTGTTACAGCAAAAATAGGATGGATAATCCCTCCCCTCATGCATTTAGCTACTCCTACACCTACCTTGATCCTACAGCCTATCCCAACAAGGGACTTAAGTAAAGGAAAATTCTAATGGATCAGAAGAACTTGTGGGATGGAGTTCATGGAGTTTGGCACTGGGACAAAGAATGAGGAACTACTTGAGCAGCTTCTGACTGCAGCATCCACACATGTCCTAACTGCAGACTTCAAAAAAACCAAAACAAAACAAAACAGGAGAAAAGAGAAAAAGCCAAGCACCACGGAAATGTTGAGTCTGATAAACAGTCTGATAAAGAATTCATTACCTTTTTGCCCAGAATTACAACGTTGATACTGAACTGGCATTTTAGTTTTGCTTCATTAGGGAATATCTACCTTCCCCAATATGGTTTTTCAAAGTTGTCATCTTAAATTTTAGATTTTGGCAAAGGACTGAAAGGAAACTTGCAAGTTGAACCAAACATTTAAATGCCCAAACTACCTTTACTTACCATTTTTTTCAAAGGACGAGCTAATTTACTTTACATAAACATTTATAATTGACGTACTTAATGTAAAGATCTGATTCAGATGCCTGTGAGCAAAAAAGCTGCTAAGTAAATCCACATTACATGGATTTTTACAAGCACTTGGAAAACCTTCACCTGGGGACACTAATCAGAGTGACTTTATTACAATTTAATTGAGATGTTTCAGCTCGTGACAAACCAGCACGGAAATTAAAAGAGAGACAGCAACAACATGCACATGCAAAATCATAAAAAACAAACAACAAATGCTTTGTACATGAAAGGAATTTACAAAATAAAAACTTTTCACATGCAGTTACAATATAAAAAAAAAAATGCAATGGAAGGCAGAAGATGAAGAACAGGAGTGGGGACACAGCCACCTTTGCTGAGAAACCAAAAGCAAACCCTTCTTCTCACTGGACATTGGAACTGAGCTGCCAGAAAACGTCAGCAGAGCAGAGCCCCCAGCACAGGGAGATGCAGTATGGAATTATGGAATGCCTGGCTTGGAAGGGACCTTAAAGCTCAATCCCGTGGGCAGGGCCACCATCCCAGGTTGCTCAGGGCCCACCCAAGAACCCAGCTCACCGAAGCTGAGCCTGCTGCTCCCAGGCCTTCCTTGCTTTGACACCCAATATGTGGCAGAAGATTCCTTCCAGGTGGGGCATTTTATGGGCAAAGCAAGAGATTCCAACGACAGCTACAGGAAAATCTTACTGATGTTACCTACGGTGAAGGCTGCTTAAAGAAGTATCGAGCCCACTGCCATGTGTGCCCCAGCTTTGGGTAAAAATGGACAGTTTTCCCCAAGAATTTCCAGTAAACAGACTAAGAACCAGCAAGATGTAGTTCTGAGAGAACAACTTGGAGAGTTATATTTTACATCACAAATTTCCGAGCGAACGGCAAAGACAACGTCTCTCCATTTAGGATAGGGAGTGGGGAGTGGTGGTGTACAGCAGAAAAAGGGGGAAAAGTCGGGGTTTTTGGAGAGTCTGAGGCAGATACTGTGTGCTGCATTAGAGTCCTCCCACTCAAAAAAAGCAGGGAGCATCCACCCATGAGCATTACAGAGCTGTCGACTGCGAGGGGAAGCGTTTCTCCAGCTCCTCCACAACACAGCTCAAGTTCCCGTTCTGCTGGTTGTGCTCGGCTGCGGCTTCTGGAGTCGGGAGCTCCGGGCTCGGGGCTGGTTTGAGCTTGGGGACGTGCTTGGGCAGCAGGTGGTTCTTGTCTATTTGGCTGTACATGTTGGCCACTGACTTCTCGATGGCGGCCAAATTCTGAATGTTTTTAAGAATTCCTTTGAGCTCCCTGCGAGGAGGAGGCTCTGGCACTGCGGCCGGGGCGGGGACAGCTGGCTGTTTGGCAGGGGATTTGGAATGCTTGGCAGGGGACAAGAGCTGCGTGCTAAGAGGAGATGGGGAGGAAGAAGAAGAGGAAGAAGAAGGAAGAGAAACTGGAGGTGGAGGTGGAGGATGTGGTGGCAACAGAGGAGGGGATGGAGGTGGTGGTGGCAGTGGAGGTGGCAGCTGTGGAGGCGGGGGTGGGGGAATTTTAGGTGGGTCTGGAATGCTTTCTACAACTTCTTTGGTCTGAGGAACTAGAAAACTTTGGCAAAGTGGTTTCTTTATCCTAGAAGACGGAGGAGTTGGTTTGCGAGTCGGTGGAGGAGAATGTTCTTCAGGGTCGTTGTGGTGAGTGACGATTACAGCAGGGACCACGGCGGCCTCCGCTTCGACTCCTTCAGCACAAGGTGTTGGAGAGGACACAGGGGAGGAGCGAAGGCGGGGAGAAGCCACCACACTTTTGGGAGACTGCTCTGGTGCGTTCTCTCCCTCCTGGACGCTGGCGCTGTGCGTGGGCGACCGCGTGGATTTCACCTCGGGAGACCTCACTTGCTTCATTTCCTGCAGCGCCTCGAACTGCCTCGCCTTCTCCTTCACAGTCAGCTTGGGGCTACTGATCTTTTGGAAGAGTGGACTGCTGACATCGTCACTGCTATCCGGATTTTCAGCTCCTTCCTCCTTGGCCGTGAGTCTCTGCTGCTGCCACTGGATGGGGTCCATGATAACCGGCCTACCCAGGGAGCCCTGCGTGTGTCTCCTGGTCAGGTGAGTGGGCACTGTCCACGCCCGGTAGCTGCCCCCCAAGGAGGCCTCTCTCCAGACCAGTCTTGAAGGAGATAGAGTATCTAAAGCATCATTCCTTTTCCATAGGAACCCCGTGGCAGCGGGGCTCTGAGGGGGACCTTCCATGTACAACGGGTTTCGGGTCCTTAGCGGGTTCTCATCGGACAAAAAAGTGATGTTACTCGAGGATTTGGGGAGGTTATTGTTCAGGGATCCATTGATATTGGATTGCTTGTGAGCCTCTATAGCACGGGAAGCAAAGCTGCTTATAACTCTCTGTCGGTCTCCTTCTTCTAAGACTGACTTTTTTCCCCTGCTTTGTTGGAAATGGTAGAGAAGAAAAAGACTTGAAAGAAAAGAAGATAATCACATGTGAGGAAACATGCATGGACATAGGTACTTATGAGAGAGAAAAAAAGAACTTATGACATGAAGCAGAGCCATTAAATCACTTCTAGCGAGCTACAACCCAACAGGAGCACATCTACTACTGGGCAAGACATTTACTTTTGCATCTTCTTTAAGAGGGAAGGAAGAAAAATTAAAACAAGTTGCTGCTTGTTTTAATTTGAAGCTGCGTAGCTACTTGGTGAGTTCAAAAATAAACTCAAGTCTCCTTTAAAAACCTCTTAAGGGTTCAAAATCATCAGTTAATATTGTGCACTATCCACCCAGAGACACAAAACATTGCAGAAGTAGCAATATGTGAATGAATTGCATCTCTTCTGAACGTGTGTCTGAATTTCATCTCTTCACCACGTTGAACTCAGTGAAAAGCCTCTGTGGTTGGGTTACACTGAATTTCTACACCGAAAGTAGGAGGCATCACCACTCTCTGGACTTCATCTGTCACCTCCCAGTCCCTTCTTAACTTCCCCCCACAGATATTTTTAATACCACAGCCTTCTGAGAAGATTTGAAAAGAAACAGTATTTTAAAATGAATAGCCCCAAAGTGCCTGCTAGGAAAGTGCCCTGTGAGGCCTGTTTTAAATATTGCTCACCTCAGGCTGAAATGAAATTTATTTTTCTCTCAAACAGTGAGAAATTTAAGAATTGGGCCTGTGTCAGGCAGAGCTAAAGTACAGCATGAGTAGCAATCTCATCTACCTGCACAAAATAAAATAGCATCTAAGACTGGTTTTAGTGACTTAGAGATGTCCAGTATTTTCATACAAGTTCTGAGTTAAAAATTCTAAGCCTTGTCTCTACCAAAATCTGAATTTCGGTAAAGGAATAGGAGGAAAAAAATGGAGTTTTCCATGATTCTGTGACTGTTGGAAGACGAAGTTTTAGACCTCTTGGTCACATCATTCCGTGGGTTTGGTGGTGTTGTTTCATAGCTCAGAAAATATAACTAAATCCAAATTAATGAAAAATTTACCTCTGGTGGTTAAATATTCCCTAGCAAAACTGGAGAAGAAATTTAAATACCCAGAAGGAGTTAATTAAGAGATCTTAATTTTCCTCTAAGTTATTTAAGATGTAAAAGGCCCCTGAGGGTCTGTATTTAGTAACAAAACACTTTTGTTTGCTGACTTTTGTTTTTTGTTTTGATCAGGGGACCACCCAGCCAGGGAACCCCCAGCTTCCTAATGGTCCAGGGAGCCAGGAGGACAGGAATTCCTGCACGGAATCCAGGGATCGTTCTCCCATTTGCAAAAAAACACCCAGCAGAGCTCCACGAAGTGAATAAACTCTCCCCAGGCACTGCAGTTTGCCAGAGCTGAGTGTGCCTAAGGCTTCTTCTGGGCAGAATGAATACAAATAATTAACTTCACACTAATTAGAGAATCCCAGCAGGGTTTGGATTGGAAAGGACGTTAAAGATGACCCAGCTCCGACCCCCTGCCATGGGCAGGGACACCTCCCACTGTCCCAGGCTGCTCCAAGCCCCAGTGTCCAGCCTGGCCTTGGGCACAGCTTCTCTGGGCACCCTGTGCCAGGGCCTGCCCACCCTCCCAGGGAACAATTCCTGCCCAATATCCCATCCAGCCCTGCCCTCTGGCACTGGGAAGCCATTCCCTGGCTCCTGTCCCTCCATCCCTTGTCCTCAGTCCCTCTCCATCTTTCCTGTAGCTCCTTCAGGCACTGCAAGGCCCCAGTGAGGTCACCCCAGAGCTTCTCCTCTCCAGGCTGAACAATCCCAGCTCTCCCAGCCTTTCCTCCCAGCAGAGCTGCTCCATCCCTCTGCTCATCCTGGAGCCTCCTCTGGGCTCTCTGCAGCAGCTCCAGGTGCTCCCTGTGCTGGGCCCCAAGGTATAAAGTAACTCTGAATTCTGAAGCAGCCAGCTTTGAGGTCAGCCAAGCACTGCACCTACTGAGAGGCGAGAGCAGCAGCGACTCTGAACTTGAAGGAGCCCCTCCAGCAGAAGGCTCATGCAAGGTGCCACCACCTTTCTGCCACTGGAGCAGATTATTTCAAAAGCTCCTCAGCTCCTTCCTCGCTCCACCTGAGGCCTCTGAGAGCTGAGGTGACCCCGCAATGTTTTTCTATTTGTGTGGAGCTGTTTCAATCACTGAGGAGCAGTGAGCTCAGTTTCTGTGAACTCTAAGACTCTACAGGTCTTGCATGGAACTGGAATTAACAGCCAAGGAAAGTTTAAATCCAGCCATAAATCCATGAACTCCCAGCAAACTTCTATTCATGCACTCAGTGTTGCTTTGGCTTTTTTTGACCCTTCGGCTTTAGAAATAATGCCCTTCAAGTTCAGCAATCACCCTTCCTCTGTCTACCTCCAAGAAGAGAGATAAAGAAGCACAGAAGTATTGGAACTTCCCAGTAAATGTCTTTCCTGCCCAAGGGACAAAAAAAAAATATGAGCTTCACCTTGCAAGGTTGGATGGGAATCGCTGGAAGGAAAATTAACTAATTTCTACAGGCTACAAATATTAAGACAATGAAAGAAGCTTACTTACTGATGCCTATGGATCCAAAGACAGGGAACAATGAAAATGGTGAGACAAGGCAGATTTAAAACTAAAGAGCTTTGTTCCATTTCATTTGCTATAAACACCAAAGAAAGCAAACAAGACACTGCAAATGAAAGATGGCAGACTTAGGACAACTGAAACAGGGAATATTGTACTAAAACTCATGAGAAATGGCAATAAAAGATTTTTCCCAAATACGGATTTCCTGAGGTATACCTGTGCCCTGCGGTAAAACACTTAACGGGGAAGAAAATGTTAATTTGTAATTATATTTATTGAAGGCTGTTATTTTCTTTTAAATCCTATGGATTTTGATTTATCTTTGAAGGATTTTTGTGTTTAATCAGTTCCTCAGCATGATGAATAAGCCTTGGTTGTATGCAAAGACATCTGAGAGAAAATATTCCAACTACAGCACCTTTTTTGGTGCAATGAAGTCTATTTTTTGTCCAAATTAACATAAAGATAAGCCTCAAAGTCAATACTGCAGATCTGGGAACCGGCACCTCTTTGGGGCAGTACTAAACCCCAAAAAACCTTTGCAGATAAAGCACAGCTAGCTTTTTCTGGCTTTAGCATCACATCATTAATTTCAGCAGAAATTTGGTTTAGTGTAAAAAAAAAGTGAATTCTATCCAGCAGGCAGCCTCCTGCATAAGGGTACAGATGTGACTCACAAACAGAAGTGTTCTCATTCCAAAAAACTTTATTCCACACATTTTCCCTCCCTTCCTGCCCAAGCATAACTTGACAAAAGCAAAAGGCAAAAATTCCGCCCTTGGGAGAAGCTATCCCTGCTCCCAGCATTTTTTAGCCCCCTATTTACCCAGAAAAGCTCAAGCCCTGGAATTATTCCGCACACAAAGACTGCACCCAGTTGTCCAAGAGTTAAAGCTCCCTCATGGCCCTGTGACATTTTATAAACTCCATCACAGCAGCTGGAAAATTTCAACTTTCTGGGCAAAACAAATGATGATTGAAAACTGAGCAATCCTCGTTTCCACCACCCATTCATTCCCTACCTGCTCCAAATATTATTAAAGCTGGGCTCTTCAGCATTCCTTGGTTTTCAAGTATAAACAGAGTTGAAGTGTGGCAAAGCTTATCAACAACCCCCCCTAGTATGAGACAAATAATAATTGGCTGGAATATTTTCCTACTGCGAGTTAAATTGTTGTTGGAGTCCATCAACTTCAGGTTTACAGAGGCATGAAAAGGGAGGCAGCCTTGCAAGATTATTATTTTATGAGCATGTAAGAGGTGAAAGATTCATTTATTGAGCTGCCAGGGGTTTCTCTGCTTTGATAGTTGCTTTAATTTCAATATTTAAACAGGTTTAAATTTAGAACAAAACACCCCCCAACAAACCCTGAACACTTCTTACTACAGGAAATGGGGAATTTGGGGCAGCAATTTTCAGGGAATTATCATTTCGGATGTGTGCAGTGGATAAGAATGAATTTCATTGGATGTGTTTACTCATCAGCTTTGGAAAATATGGAGCGCTGACCTGGATGTGCCAAGGAATCCAAGCCTGACAGCAGTGACCTGCTGTAGGATCTTGCTCTTAGGAAAACCATCGGGTGAGACCTTTTTGCCCACTTAAAGCCTGGTAAAGGTTCCCCCATACACTACGAGAAGATTAAATTGGGTTTCTCCCTCCATCCGGGGTCAGGCTATTTCTTTTCTGGATGTTGGAGAAGCCCAAGCAGCTGGGGAATGAAGAAAAGCCTTTTGCACAGAGACTGCATGAAGTGATTTCATAGAATCCCTGAATCCCAGAATAGTTTGGATTGGGAGGGACCTTAAAGCCCATCCCATTCCACCCTGTGCCATGAGCAGGGACACCTCCCACTATCCCAGGCTGCCCTGGGCAGTGCCTTTCTGGAGGGATCTCAAGGAATACTCACATGGTGCTGTCTCCCAGCTCCTCATAGAGGTTGTTGGCCGCGGCTCCGGCCGGTTTTCCTGCGGGCAGAGCCATCTGGATCCTCGCAGTCTTGGCACACTCAGCCTGGCGCCTTCAGAGAGCCATGGGGGCAAGGAGAAACCCTCATCAGGAACACCCCGAAACATGCCCCCAGTAAAGCCAAAACGTGAAGCTTTCTGAGGTTATAAACATCCCTGGATTTTGTCATCATTGAGGTAGTTATGTGATCATCTTCTCCTGGATTTTCAGCTCCCTGTTGTTCTGTTTTGGTGCAATCCCAGAGCTTCCCAGTTCCCAGAATGGTTTGGGTTGGAAAGGACTTTGAAGCTCATCTCATCCCACCCCCTGCCATGGGCAAGGACACCTCCCACTGTCCCAGGCTGCTCCAAGCCCCAGTGTCCAACCTGGCCTTGGGCACTGCCAGGGATCCAGGGGCAGCCACAGCTTCTCTGGGCACCCTGTGCCAGGGCCTGCCCACCCTCCCAGGGAACAATTCCTGCCCAATATCCCATCTAAACCTACTCTCTTTCAGTTTGATGCCACTCCCCCTTGTCCACTCACAACTCCTTTTTCTTAACAGAGTTGGCTGGGAAATTTCTGCCCAATCAGTTTTTTCCTGAAAAAATTCCTTTTTGGTTTTTTGATATGGAATAAAATCACAGTGGAATAAATTTCTGTTCTCTGTCTAGAAGACAAAGCCCCTCGTGTGGAGAGCATCACCAGGGTGATGTGACTGATCTACCCCAATGACACCAAGTAGCCATAAAAATAAATCACTTCTAAACTCATCACACCAAGAGTTCAGGAGCAAGTTGGAGTATAGAAATTAAAAAAACCCCCCTTATATTTAATATATTTTGAGAATAAAATTTGTCAGTACTCCTATGGAAGCTGGAAGAAACAAAGCTGGAAATGAATACTTACTCTTTGAATCTGTTTGGTTGCAAAAAAAGAGATAAAAAGGAAGGTTAAATAAATTCTGCTGCCAACAACGGCCCATAACAACGACTCTAACAGGAGTAATAAACTACAGGCTACTTAATTATTCCACACATCAAATTCTAGAATTAATGACTTGTTTAAAGAATCAGAACTTCCAGAGCTGAACAGCGTCTGGCTGCTACTTTTGATCCCCTGGTAACAGTTCTGTAGTCAGCAAAAATACGAATTACAGCAGGGAAAGAAAACAAGACATGAAAATATGAATATTTCTCCTGTTCTTTCTTAAGCAGGTGCGTTTTTGTACCGGTTTCTTTATATTTAATTATTTTATATATAACAATATAAATAATACAATCATTATTTTCTTTATATTTTCCCATTTTAACACATTTCAAAAAGGTATAGAAAATATTTTTAATAATGGAGGAGTATTATTTTTGGTTCTTATTTAGAAGATGCCATTCTTTTGTGATTAATAAATAATAAATAATTTATAAGTACCTTGCAGGGTTGTACTGGAGACTGGATTTCAAAGGAATCCTTTTTAGATTTATTACTAAAGAAATATTTTAGGAAAAACAATGAGATTCCTTTGGAAAAGGAGTGAAAAGGGCTGGAATGCAAAAACAAACCACAAGGCTCAGGATTTTAATTTAACTCTAAAATTCCTTTCATTTTCTTTGGCACTCTCCATAAAAATACAATTTATTCACAATGGGCTGCCAGAAATCCCACTCCAAGTCAGATTTCTAGATGGGAAAAATGGGATTTTTGGATTAAATGAATTTAGGCAGATTCCTGAGAGTTCCTAAAAGAGATTGGTGATGTTTGGATAATCTAACAGATGCCAAGGAAAAATGGGGCTGTTCCATTTCTTTAAGGAACCTGCAATTTGGATTACAGCCACCAAGGAACTGCAGGATGAACGGGCTGATGGAAGCACATTCTCCATACAATTCTGGGAGAGGAGGAGCAGTTTGGGAATGCTCTGCTTTTCCAATGGTGCACAAGTTGGTCAAGCTCTTCCAAACTTCTTTAAATGGCATTTTTCCCTTGACCCAAACTGGGGAAACGGGGATATGAATATAATCATGAATTAAAGAAGAAATCCGCAAATAAATGGAATTATAAAGCTACGAATAGGAATATAATGTATACGGAAATTTATGACTATCATCTTTAATTAAGAGAAAAATTTATGAATAAATAAATAAATAAACAAACAAATAAATAAATAAATATGGAGCCTTTAAGTCCAAATGCACTGATTTTAAATATGAGTGGACCTAAAAATTTTTGTTGAGAGGAACTTGTTGGAGAGGTTGATTTGAATTCATGCATCAGCCAATTACTTCACCCTCACCAGAGTATAAGAGGCAAGAGGAAATATCAAATATTATCTCTGATGTTGCCCTAACATGGCAGAAAACCAACTCTCCAGGAAACACTTGCAATTAAGAAGCTCAGGAAAAAATATTTTAGGATTTAAGCAAAAACATAGGATGCTCTAATTTGATATTTGATTCATTTCTTGAAACAGCACCTTTTTCCTCTATTTTTTTATCTTTTTGGCATGGAATTGGGCTCTGAATCCTCACTTTTCTGTCAAACAGCTGGGTTTTGAGCTGGTTCTTTTGCACAAAAATCCTGTGCAATGTTGGGAAGTCCAGGACACACTTCCTGTGGACTTTCTGTGTTCGTGTTCATCACGCTAAGCATTGAGCAACCCTTGAGCTGAGAAGGGGATTAAATCCAGAAACTAATTTATATAATAGGAATACAGATAACACATACAAAATACTATAGAAACTGGTAACAATAAATAGAAATTACCCTCGCCATGGCAGATAATCGTTAAAGCGGCTCTGCTACGAAATGCAGCATTTCTCCTACAAGGTTACAACCCCTGGGAGAGGAGGAGGAGGGTACTCACTGCTTGTAGCTGACCATGACGATGAGGATGGCTGGCATGCAGCACAGGATGATGATGACAGCCAGGGCCAGCAGTGCCCCCTCCGTGTAGCCCACGGCCTGCGCCTGCTTCTTCACGTTGGCCACCACGTCCGGCGTGCGGATCTCCAGGATTCGCCCGCCCTGGCCCAGGTAGGGCTGGAACTCCTTGTTGATATCCAGCAGTTTGCCATCCAGGAACCTTCAGTGGCACAAGAACACCCCACTATTAGGGCCAAGTTCATGAAGAGAATTAATTACGGCAGGTTAATAGCCCAGTAAAGCACATACGTTGTCTCTGTGGGCTTTGGAATGGTGGCAATTCCCTGTAATCCCGGTGCCAGGGACAATTCCCATGTACTTAACTCCAGGACACAGTTTAAACACTGCAAAGGAGGCCTGAGCTGAGCATATCCTGATTTCCAGTGGCAAAACCTCCTTGGTGGCATCACTTTGTGCTTTGTGCTTTTCCTTCTCTGCTCTGATCCCGAGGATCAACCAACCCTTCCCGGACACATCCCTGAGGACCACTCTGCCCTAAAAATCACCTTGGTCTTGCCCAGGGCAGTGGCAGAGTCACCACCCCTGGAAGTGCTCAAAACACCTGTGGAGTGGTGGGGCACTTGGGGACATGGGTCAGTGGTGGCCTTGGAGGAGCTGGGGGAATGTTGGATTCGATGACCTCAGATGTCTTTTCTACCCTTAATGATTCTATGATTGCTGTTACCCTGAAGTCAGGCAATTTTTCGAGGATTTGCTCAACTCCTTAGAGAAATTCTTTGGCTGGCTGGACAAAAAATGTATCGGCCAATGGTTTAACTTCTGAAGGAAAATAAAATCCTTGGATCACTCCAGAAGTGAGGATTGAGTGTCTCACAAACTGACCACCTCTAAAGACCAAAGCAGGAGATGTGGTAGGAAGGAGGATCCTAAAATCTGGGAGCTATAGCAGAATTCCAGATCCTTGCACGTACAGGGGCTCTCCTGGAGAAAGATGAGGGGAAAAAAACCTCCAGAAAACTTCAAATAAAAAGCAACAAAAAAAAATTCTGTATTTTTGTGTATAAACTCTGAATGACTAAAGAAAGCCTGAGACAGCTTTGATTTCCTTACTCAGATCATGAGACAGAAATTCCACTCCTCAAAGACCATTTCCTCAATGGTGATAATTTCTTACAATCGACTTCCCCTCAGACTGATTTCCTGATAAATCCTCGTAGCATTTCTTGTCCCTGTTTAATGTTTTTTTTTAATTTTGGGGAGAATCCACTCTGCTCTGGGTGTGCAGTGGATGAACTGGATCTCATCACAAGCAGAACAGCTCGTCCTGAATGATGAATTTGGGCTGGCTTCATGATATTGAGGGCGAAGAGGCTGCTCACCCCCAGCCTCACAAAGGTGTCTGGAAGAATAATTCCTATTCCTGACATCTTCCACAAACCATTTCCTCGGTACTTGAGAAAAAAATCCCTTTTCCAACCTAAATGATGGCATAAAGTGAATATGAACATTCTTTTGCTGCTCACTAGGTGTCACTGGTGTATGTCCCACGTACTTTGAGCTGGCAAAAGCCTTCCCAGCAGGACGGCATTAAATCCCTGAGTGATTTTAACCATCTCTCCATTGAAATTCCACTGGCATTTTCCTGACAAACCCTTTTTAACAGGTTCGTAACTCAGCCGTGAGCGTTTACTCTGTGATGGAACCTGACTCGTTGTGCAGGAGCTTCACAGTTTCTTTTTAACGGGGGGACATTTTCCACTTAATTTATGCAGGAGGAATTTGCTGGATTCAACTGGTTTTTATGCTCCAATAAATCAAAGCCTCTGCCCTAGAGAAGATAGGAAAGGAGGCTGAACGTTTCAGTCTGGGAAATTATCCGAGTGGCCTCTGAGTCTTTTAGGGGTTTGTGGAAGAGGGATGAAATAGCGAAGTACAGGTACTATACAGATCCATTTTTGGGGTGTGATCAAACAGATTTGGAGCAAAAATCAGATGAGGAGTGGCTGAGGGAGCTGGGAAAGGGGCTCAGCCTGGAGAAAAGGAGGCTCAGGGGGGACCTTGTGGCTCTGCACAAGTCCCTGACAGGAGGGGGCAGCCGGGGGGGGTCGGGCTCTGCTCCCAGGGAACAGGGACAGGACAAGGGGAAACGGCCTCAGGCTGGGCCAGGGGAGGCTCAGCTTGGACAGCAGCAGGAATTTCTCCATGGAAAGGGTGCTCAGGCCTTGGCAGGGGCTGCCCAGGGAGCTTTGGAGTCTTCCGTAAGTGTGTGGTTGTGAGGACACGGTTTAGTGGTGGGCTTGGAAGTGCTGGGTTAAGGGTTGGACCTGAGGAGCTCAGAGATTCTTTCAAACCTCAATGATTCTGTTTTATGGGTTCTCTGATTAATAAAAACTTCAGGTAATCCATCATAACAGTCTTAAGGAAAAACATGGATCTCTTGTGTGTCAGTCCTACGAAGTACAGGACAGGGAAAATTCTGCATATCTTGAGAGACACGTGGCTTTCACCCCCTGGCAGTGGCTGCTACATCCACGACCTCTAAATAATGCCTTTGTTTTCCAGCCAAACATTTTCCTGGAATTATTGTGGGATTAATATTATGGATTACAGGAGCCTCATGCTCAGTGGGCTTTGATTCTCATGGTGACAAATGTGACTCTGCTCAGCTGCCGCTGGGATGAGCTGCTGGGCACTCTCTTCTCCCAGCTCCAGCTGCTCTGGGTTTGGATCCCTGACTCCTGCCTGTATCCCTGCAGTTCTCCACCTGCTGCTCGACTGCATCCTCAATTCCCCCTGCATTCGACCTTCACGAGTAATTGTTTTCAAACAGTGACAGGTTCACAAGAAATTCTGCTAAATCAGAGCCTCCACTGTTTCATAACCAGGAACACAGCAGGGTGCTCCCAGAAAAGCCCATTCTGGAAAAGCCCCAGGTATCTTCCATTACACAATCATCTGGTGAGCTGTGTGAAAATCCCAGCTGGCAGAAGTCACTAACTCTGTGCTGCTGGTCCTGGATGCATCATGGAATTGTTGAACACCTGGAAAATCACCTGTGGGAATTTATCTTCCTTATTGGTAATTAAATGTTTAAACCAGGAAGCTCTGTTTCTTTCAGACTCATTCACCTTTCTCCAATCACATGCAGTTTATGAAATAATCCTTTCTCCCACTGATCCCTTTTCTGTCAGATCCAGAGCAGATTCCTGGCTGGCAGAAGGGTGGCTGGGGCTCGTGGCTTCCCAGTGAGGGGACACCACTGCTAAAGTCCTGTGACCATGGCAGGAAGAACCCCGAGCCATCCCTCTGAAATCAAACTCCCAGGAGTTTTTAGGAGGTTAAAATCTTTGTAGGTTTGGGTACATCCCTGGCCCAAATCTCCTGAGGTTCTCCCACTTTCCAGTGAAAACTTGGGAACTCCAGCTGCAAAACTGTCTCCTTACTCCAGTGAGCTGACACTCACCTCTACCCTAAAGCCAGGGAGGCATTCCCTGGGATTTTGCTGATTTAAATATTTGAGAGCTTTTGAAGAGAAGAAAAAAAGCCCTTAAAAAGCTGAGTGTGCAGGCACAGGGAGCATTTTAATGAGGTTGTTTCTCAGGTGATTCCCCCTTCCCTTCCTGTTGGAAAATCTGATGTTTAACCCATCTTAACTCTAATCTGCTCTGGGTACTTCAGTGGACACCTGAACATCCCTAAAAAGACATTCCAATATTTTCAAAGGGTGCCACAATGGAGAGGGACACGTTTTTCTGGCCATGAAGAGAGTCTGCAAAGGGAAGAATTTATTTTTCCTGGAATTCAAAGAGCCAGCTGCCTCCATGTTCAGATAACAGCTGATTTTCCTATCCTGATAGTAGTGGATTTACTGAGAGCTCTCCAAAGGGAGGAAAAAAAGGGTCTCAGAATCTTGAATAAAACTGGGGAAAGAACACAGTGACTCCATTCTGGGGATGACCAATAGTGGACAAGTGACCACAAATACCCAGAGCATCACAGAGACCTGAAAGGACTGAATGACCATGGGGATACCTAAAAACAGATGCCAGAAGAAGGAATAAGGCTCTATTGCCACCCCTCTGAAAGCTGCTATTGCTATTAATTATATTTTATATAACATTTTAATATAAAATATTCATTTTTTTAATATTCCTAGTTCAGAAAAATGATGCTGGAAGACTAGAGAGGGTTCAGAGAAAACTTTAGGTGATGAAAAGAATTAAAACATAGCTTGGAGCAGAACTCCTCAGGAATACAGAGGATGATGTGATCATGAGCCCAGACCTTGGAGGGACCCAGAAATTAAAAACACCAATGGATGCTTTAATTTATCACCCAAAATTATAATAAAACTGAGCCTGGACAAATTAAAAATAAGAGACCAAAGGCCTAATTTCTGACAGGGAATTACCCTGCAATAACAACACCCAGGCTGCAGCTGATTGGATTTTCTGGTGAAGTTGCTTTGCTGACAGAGAAGTTCCAAGCAGAATTACTTTGGGGAGTTCCCAAACTTGCTCAGACTGATCCCAGTGATCTTTCCCAGCCTCTAAACTCTGATTATCTGCAGAGCTCTCCTACGCTGTGGTTCATCTGCACTCCACCAGGAGCTCAGGAGAAGGAGCCTTTTTCCAACCCCATTTCCCTGCTGTGGTTTGCAGCCTTTTCCTGCCAGGCTGCTGAGGATGTGCTCAGCACAGGAAGAGCCTGGTGGGGCTCTCACTGAGATAAAACCAACACCAAGGTGAAACACATGTAAAAAAAAAAAATCCCCAAAGAAGGGTTTTTGTCTTTAGAAGTAGAGTCTGATTTGCATTTTGAAGAGCCTGATCTCCTGTGTGGAGCTGTCCACTGGGTCATGCTCCACGGTCTGTTTTACACAAGGTGCAATCCACCCCCCCCCCCCCCCCCCCCCCCCCCCCCCCCCCCCCCCCTCCCTTCCCCTTCCCCTTCCCCTTCCCCTTCCCCTTCCCCTTCCCCTTCCCCTTTCCCCTTCCCCTTCCCCTTCCCTAAGAAAGAAGGACAGACTCATGCTCCAAACAGAAACTGTGGGAAGCCCGAAGGTCAACACTGCAGCACCAAAGCCTGGAGATCACACAGGACTTTTGGTACACAGGAAGGAAATTCCTTGGAGGAATTCCAGCTGGAAGCTCCTCCACAGGGTGGACAAAACCTGTTTCAGGCAATGTCTGAATCATGTGCATTGGGACAATCTAGCCCAAGGCACTGGACTGAACTAGGACGTGGCAAATTCCCAAGCTATCCGTAAGGGATATCCATGCAGCAGCTGCTTCAATGGATTTTCCTATTCCCTTATGCTGAACCAGTTTCTAAGAGAGCAACAGATTCCCAAACAATCCATGGAAATAGAGGGAGAGTAACAAATGAAATACTCACTTGAAAAGTTCGTTCCTCATGATGGCTCTGTTGGTTTGCGGGTCGATGGCGTAGACCATGAGGTCGGACTTGGTGTAATCCTCCTCGGAATATCCATCCCCAAACCTCCGTGCTCCGATGGATTCCACCACCACCGTCGCCCCCGGGATCTGGTCTTGGACGTAGCGTTCCAAAATCCTAAAGGGAAGATGGAGCCGGAAAGCTGCAGTGATTGATTCGTGCCACTGATCAGCCCAAATGGGGTACTGATAGGCAAAACCCCCAGGATGAGAAGGAGTTTGACCTTCAGAGCACTTTTAAAAAGGAATCCCTGCTCCACAGAACCTCAGAAATGCGGAACTCCTGGGAAAAGCTCAGCAGTGCTCGGAGAGGTCTTCAGAAAATGTGTCCTTAAGTCGAGCTCTTTGTATTTATGACCCCAGCTGAGTTTTAAATGGCTCACAGGAAACACCACCTGTATTTCACACAAACCACCCCTGTCATCCTTTTATTAAGTTATATGATTCCAGCACTCCCATTCCAGCCCTCCACGGGGTGCATTCCATAAATTTTCACCCAGAGAAACAACCACTCGAAGGATTTTCGGTGGGACATTTCATCCAGCCCTCTGATACCACACATTTCAGGGGCTGCGATACCTGCTGCTCCAGAAGGCACCAGGTTTTACAGGCAGGAGGAGATTGGAATATTGGGTTGACACATTTACCACAGGAAATAAAATCAAATAAACTGCAGTGGGATTCCACAAGCTGGGATAAGAAAGGCTGACAGAATTCAGAGATAACAACAAAAACAACACCACCACCCAGACTTGCTAAAGGTTGATGAGGTTTCCAATGTGGGACCAAGAAAGGTTCACTTGAAGCCCACAAAAGTTTGATAAACAAAGGCATAAAGGCAAATATCATCAACTCTGGGCAAAAAAAAAGGAGGGAGAAATAAACCAGAGCATTTGGAAGGCTAAAGATTCCATCTAAACTTATAAGAAAATGGAGAATTTCCTGGGCTAACTGATATGGTCAGAAAATCAAAAAGCAATAGCTGAGCCGGAAGGCAAAAGCAAGGGAATAAGAGGGAATGTGCTGCCTGATCCATCAAGGATGCACCAGGGTGTGGAGGAAGACACATCTCCCAAAAAAAGGACATCAGTGACTTTAAGAAGTTGCTTGTTTAACACAAAACCTTCTGCAGTTGCTGAGGTTACATTTTTGCTGTCATGGTTTTGCTCCTGACACAAGATTCCCACCAGCTCCTGAATTTTCCAAGACTCCTAATTCACATTTATCTAAGGAACATCTCTTCTCTTTGTGTGGAAGTTTAGTGTGCCCTTAAAACTCGTTGTAAGCTTTAAAGCTTTTCTATAAGATCTTGAAAAATCCAAGTGTGTCAGAGCCAGGTCATACCTGAGGAGTGACTATATGGAATTATTGCAGAGAAAATAGGGATACAGATTGGCTGACATGGTGCTTGTGGAGCTGTGTGCTCTGAATGAGCTCTGCTGTTGTTTGCAGATATGGAGAACTCTGCTTGTCTCTGCTTGTGGCACGCTCTGCACTGGCAGCCAAGGTGAGCACCTGTCACAGCCACCTTGGCAACAATAATTCCCCCAGGGAAAGCCTGACAGGACCAATCTGAGGTACGGAGATTTTATAAAACCCCACCAA
Source organism: Monarcha castaneiventris obscurior (assembly GCA_026261815.1). Lineage (NCBI taxonomy): Eukaryota > Metazoa > Chordata > Aves > Passeriformes > Monarchidae > Monarcha > Monarcha castaneiventris. Next base: position 138,118 of record JAMPIT010000104.1, on the reverse strand, counting down.
ACACAACGGGAGTGTAAATGGTGAAAAAGAAACCACAACCGTCCTTAGCAGGGCGTTCAGCACAAGGTGTCAGGCAGAACAAATATGGGAAGGATTTGCCTCCATAATTAGCATTTAATCATCTTCTCTTGCTGCAGGAGGAGACTTTTTTCATGGAATCCCAGAATCCACCCTGTGCCCGATGCCCACCTTGTCCCCAGCCCAGAGCACTGAGTGCCACCTCCAGCCCTTCCTTGGACACCTCCAGGCATGGGGACTCCAAAGCTCCCTGGGCAGCCCCTGCCAAGGCCTGAGCAGCCTTTCCATGGAGAAATTCCTGCTGCTGTCCAAGCTGAGCCTCCCCTGGCCCAGCCTGAGGCCGTTTCCCCTTGTCCTCTTCTGTTTCCTCATACAGAACTCTTATTCCACCCACGACAGAAATGCTCCATCAGGTTGGAAGGTGATAATGCAGGGTCATTTCTGGCAGGTAACAGCATTCCCTTTCCTCAGAAATCCCTGGAATCCTGCTGGAATTCATTGCCTTTGAGAATATCTTTGTCTAAAACATTATTAAAACTGAAGAACAAACAGAATAATTTGGACAAGGGCCTGGAATGCCAGGAAAAGGGGGAATGGCTCCCACTGCCAGAGGGCAGGGCTGGATGGGATATTGGGCAGGAATTGTTCCCTGGGAGGGTGGGCAGGCCCTGGCACAGGGTGCCCAGAGAAGCTGTGGCTCGCCCTGGATCCCTGGCAGTGCCCAAGGCCAGGCTGGACACTGGGGCTTGGAGCAGCCTGGGACAGTGGGAGGTGTCCCTGCCCATGGCAGGGGTGGCACTGGGTGGGCTTTGGGGTCCCACCCAAACCTTTCAGGAATTCTGTGACAGGACTTGCTGAGAAATGGGTACATTGCAGCCATTGGCTTTGCTGACATTGCAGGAAACCCCACAAAGCCCAGCAGCATGGCAGCAGTGCTCAGTTTGAAACACACAAATTGCATGTTTAGGTTAAAACAGAGAATAAAATCCCATTGGAGACTGAAAAGCAGCAATTAAAGAATTCACTTAAAAACAGGGAAGTTCCCTGTAGAGTTGTTTGAAAAATCCTTCAGCTGAACTTGTGATGCTGAAAACACTGTAGTGTTTTAGAACTCCACTGAAAGTGGCCACTTGCTTGTAGTTGCACTCACAAGAACCAATTTTTTTTTAAATTCCTCCTTTTAAGTAACAACAGTGTCAGCAGCTCTGCTGTATTGATCAGCAGAATTCAAATTAAAATGAGTCTGTCACTTGTTAATGCCACGAGGGTCATTCTCATCCTCCCAACAGTGAGAGGTGGAAGCAGGGGCAGAACAGGTGATGAATCTTTCCAACTGCTCCAGCTCCACAGGAGCTGCTCAGCAGTGAGGAAAATGCCTCCCAGTGCATCCCCATGAGCACAGCTCTCCCAGTTCCCAGCAGTGACACTGCACAAGAGGATTTGCTCTGTCATTGAGGGATCCTGCGGCCCAAAGTTCCCTGAAAATCCTCAGGTGATTTTTTGTTCATCTTTAGGTGCGAAAGAAATGGAAAGGCAAAATAATCCAGGGGTGTTGGTCTGCTGAGCTGGCCCTTGGCTGGGGAATTCTGCTCCATGGAATCCCAAAATGGTTTGGGTTGGACCTCAAAGCCCATCCAGTGCCACCCCTGCCATGGCAGGGACACCTCCCACTGTCCCAGGCTGCTCCAAGCCCCAGTGTCCAACCTGGCCTTGGGCACTGCCAGGGATCCAGGGGCAGCCACAGCTTCTCTGGGCACCCTGTGCCAGAGCCTGCCCACCCTGACAGGGAAGGATTTATTCCCAATATCCGATATCCTTCCCTCTGGCAGTGGGAAGCCATTCTGCCTTGTCCTGGCACTCCCACTCTTGTGAAAATCCCATCCCCAGCCTTCTTGCACGTCCCCTTTAGGTGCTGGAAAGGGGCTTTCAGAATATTCCTGAACTGGGACTTCCCAGAACATCCCTGGAAGGAGCAGACCAAAGCCCAAAATCTGGGATAAGGCACTGCATTCCTGGCCTGCTCTCAGTGCCATGTCCATGTGCTTATATCCACACCTGAGGCTGCTGTACCCCCTTCAAGGGTACAAAACCCTGCAGAGCACAGGATTAAATTTAGGGGTTCACCCTGGCATCACAGCACGAAGCTCCTTAGTAATTTAACAGGCTGGTTATATTTTTTGAGCACACAAAATGCTTTAAGAAACGGAAAACAAAAAAAAATCCCCCAAACATTCTTTCCTTCAGGACTCAAATCACCAAAGACTTGGAGTGAGCAGTGTTGAAGACTCGATATCCTGCGTAATTTTTGGCCAAAATTCTAGTTCCCAAAAATAACCTGGTACAATAATCATGGCAAATTTGTATTCTAGGTATTTAAAAATACAAATTTGGCAACCGTACAGAGCTGAGAGCATCCAGCTCCCCCCACCAGCATCAATACAGACTTGTCAAGTGCTTTAATGAACTCCTCAATTCTGCTCCACTTCAGCCAAATTCTGGCCTTGTGGAGTCTTTGTGAGATTCATAATTGACCATGAAACTGCTGGATTTTCAACTGGACTTTCCCAAAGAGACAAGGACCAATTCCAGCCCCTCTGGTGCAGTCAGTGAGAGATTTGGGGGGATACACTGGAGCCCCAGCTCCCAGATTCCTTATTTCAACATGAACAGAGCTCAGGGAAGGGTCTGCTCTTCCTGTGGTGCCTGGGGTTTATTCCAAGCCTAAAACCATCACTTTTTTATGAAACAGCTTTTCACAAAGGTTATTTTTTTATCACACGTGTCCAGCAGGAAGGAGCAGCACTGAGCCAATCCCCTCTGCATAAAATAACATCCCCAATATTCAGAAAACAACCCAGAGCCAATGCCTTTATGCCTACTTACCCTAATCCTATAAAAGCAGAGAATCAGGAGTCATTAAGACTAGGAAAGGCCTTTAAGATTCAAGTCCCACTGTCAGCCCAGCACCACCACAAGCAGATTGGATTGCACACCAGAGAGGAAATTTGCTTTCTTGCACACTGCTGAAGTTGCTCTCCTCCTCTTTGTGCTCATCCTGTAAAATCCTGCCCTCCAAAACCCCTACACACACTCCAACTTTTCATTTCAGCCTCATTTGTCCCAGTCACAGGAGGAACACTGCGCTCATCCAAAGAATAATACCCAGAGACATCTCCCCTCCGACCCCAAGGACAATCTCCAGATCTCAGCACAAAAGGGCTTTTCCTGCAATAGTCAGCAATTCCCAGGGAAAGTGGGAGTTTACAGCTTCATCCCAGAAGCTGTGCACTGCATTAGAGAGCTTTGGAGAGATCCATCACCTCAACAGCTCCGGGAGAGCAGGAGCTCGCTGAACCAGGGCTCCCAGCTGCCAGGGGGAGTAGCAAGTGCAAAAGCTGGACTTGTAGAAGCTTGGCTCTCTATTACCCAACTTAATAAAGGTGGCCTGCAGTTATTAATCACCCTGATTGCTCAGGAGGGAGGCTGAGGGCAGAACAGGCTCTGTGAACACTGCACCAAGCCACGGGGCACTTTCCCAGCAAAGCCAGACTGGCTGGACATGAACTAGGACAGTGGTGGCACATGTTCATCTAACCTGTTTATTTCATCAGATTGCATCTATTTAATCTAATTCAATCAATTCTGTTATTATCTAATCTATTCCTTTTCTAAGTCTGCAATGTAATTTGGAATGAAACACTGCAGGGTGAAGGGGTGACAGAGAAAAAGGGGAGGGAGATGGAGCGGAGGGACAGGAGTAAAGCTACCCCAAAATGTTCCTGTCAGGGAGGTAAAGGGCAAGGGGTAAAGAGTAAAGAGCAAAGGATAAAGGGCAAAGGACAAGGCAGCTGACCCCAAAATGTTCCTGTCAGGGAGGTAAAGGGCAAAGAGCAAAGGGTAAAGGGCAAAGGGTAAAGGACAAGGCAGCTACAGCGGGATCCGCGACTCAGGAATGTTTCAGAAAGGCAGGAAACCAAGTGCCACCTGTGGAGAGGCCCAGCCAGCTGTAATTAGACTTAATTCAGTAATTACCTGGCAAAAATCATAATGTAAGCACCAGAATGTGACTTCTCCTGTGGGAAAAGTAATGATACTGAGTGATTTACACCCTGCAGCTGAGATGTGCTCATTTTTTACCAGTTCAGGGAATGAGGAGAAAAAAAAAAGCCTGCAGGGAAATCATCCACATTCTGAAACACTTCCCTGAGGAGAGGACTGTGTGTTCCAGCTCCCAGATATAAAATTTATTGTGTCATATACTCTGATTAGAGATAAAATCCTATATGATGCACAATGTACATGTGAGGCGTATTATGATCTATAATTTACAGCAGTATTTACTGCTGTAGTATTTGATAACATCTCTTTTAAGTGCAGCACAGTTTCTGTGCATTAAGGAGAACTCCTTTGAGGAATGATGGCAGTCAGCTTTAGATATGCAAACCATTAAGTCAGAAGGTTCAATGTTCATATTCCAAAAAACTCCCTCAGCAATAACTCCAAGGATCAGCGCTTGATACGACATTTGGATTTTCAGGGAAAAGCCTGCCTGGCCACTTCTGTGTTGTGTTAGAGGGTTCAGCATGAATTTTCCTTACCCAGGGAACTGCCTCTTACTTTGAAGAGCATAAAACTGAGTGAGAAAAGCATGGCTGAAGTGAGGGGAAAGACCCCAGGAGGCTGCACAGGGAGGATCTGGGGGTCCTGATATCCCGGGGCAGCAGGAAGAGCATTGCCAGCAGGGCAGGGAGGGATCCTGCCCCTCTGGGCAGCCCTGCAGGCACCTCTGGAGTGCCGTGTCCAGCTCTGCAGCCTCAGCACAGCAGGGCCAGGGAGCTCCCGGAGCGGGGCCGGCGGAGGCTGCGCAGCTGAGGAAGGGCCTGGAGCATCTCCGTGCCCAGGAAAGGCTGAGGGAGCTGGGGCTGCTCAGCCTCGAGAGGAGCCCCAGCTGAGAGGGGCCCTCAGCCCTGGCTGGCCCTGGCTGCAGGGAGGGCTCCGAGCAGGGCCCGGGCTCTGCTCCGGGGGCCCAGCAATGGCACCAGAGCCACGGGCAGGGCCTGAGCCCAGCAATTCCCCTGCACAGGAGGCACAACTTGTGCCCTGGGCAGTGCCCAGCCCTGAGCACATTGTCCACAGAGGCTCTGGGCTCTCCTCCCTGGGGCTGTTGCAGAGCTGTGTGCACACAGTGCTGTGCCCTGTGCTCTGGGATGGCCCTGCTGGAGCAGGGAGGTGCCACCGGGTGCCCTCTGTGCTCCCTGCAGCCTCAGCCACCCTGTCCCTCTCTCCATTTGATCCAAACTCTCATTTTAAGCCACTCCACTGTTCCAGTTCAGAGGAGCTGATGTGACATCTCATCAATACAGGAGAGTACAGAGGAATTCACTTCCCAAGACACTTCCCTGCAGGATGGGAGAGGCTCAGGTCTCTCTTGGCAGTGTGGCTTCTCTGACTTTAGGCAGAGCTTTAAGCTGCCATCACATGAAAACCAAAGAATTAAATGCTCTGAGAACCACATTGGCTGTTTTATTCCAGCTGAATTTCAGGAGTGGTACTCAATGATGCCTCTAGGTCACTTCCAACTGAGGATATGCTATGATTCCATGAAATGCCCAGCAAACAAGCACTCCCCAAAACTTCCTTATTTCAAGGACCCTCTGGTGTCTGTCTCCTCAAGTTTTCTGAAGATGAGAAGCACACTCTGAATTTTCCACCAAGCCTCAGCCTATTTTGTCTGCCCCCTCTGCAGCAGACAGAAATGGTCTCTCTGCACAGCCATAATTCAAGTGGGCAGGAGAAATGGCAAATGTGACATTGATGTGCAGCCCAGAGAATATGAAAAGCTCGACAAAATTAAAGCAGCTGGAGGAAAACATTGAATGGCTGCAAAAGATCCTATTGGAAGTGTCAGGGAAGGCAGGTCCATTGTATCCCTCCAAAAACTCCCAAGCCAAATAGTGATGCTTTAAATCTTCTCTTCCCTGCTTTGCTTCCTCTACGTGGACCATTAACTCTCACCCATCTCTGGCTGTGCTGAGTGTGGAAAAACAGAATTACACAATTCTTAATACCTCATAACTCCTCGTGAAAATTACAGAACCTGGTATAACCTCTCCTCCAGAGCTGTTTAAACCACTCTTTATTTTATTGTGAAAAACCACTGTAATTCCACGAATGACCCATGTACCCCCTTCCCTAACATTCCCCATCGCCAACTGTTGGCTAAATGGTCTATTTTCAGGGATTAATATCTGCCAAAATGAGAGGAGAAAGAGCTGAGTAACCTGTGTAGAGGCTAATTTAGCTCACAGAATGGCTTGTGCTGGGAACAGATCTTAAAGATCAACTTGTTCCAACTTCCCTGCCATGGGCAGGGACACCTCCCACTAGACAGGGTTGATGATAAAGTTATTTTATCTGTTAATTAATTACACATTCAATTTTTATAAACCAGTGAGTTATCTGAAGTGGCAAAACTGCTTCGTTCTGAGACTCCAAATAATTTGGTTTCCATTTGCCTGTGGTTGCACACGAAAAATCACAAATTCTTGCTTTGTTTTTATGGGCTGCACAAATTATTAAACCCATATAAAAACAGGGAGAGGGCAATCTTTTAAATTTAGGAAGAAAACATGAGAAATTTGAAGAGAGCAGTGAAAGAAATAGATTTCTCTGTGAAACACACCTTTGTACACAGCTGCAAAATGATTTTTGAGATATTTGTTCTCTGCAAGTATTTTCAGGAATGAATGGGCCAATTTTAAAATAAGTTCATCTAATTCTTCTGGCAAAGGCTGTCCTTAAAACCTTATTCTTAGAAGAGAAATTCCCCAGCTACACTGACCTGCTCATGGTGTTTGTGAAGGTAAAACCTTCCCAAACTGATCTGGAGAACTCCAAACCTGGTAATATTGTGGGGTTTTTTAACTTTTTAAAACTCATTGCAAAGCTTTGTTCACTGAAATACAGAATCACAGAATGGTTTGGGTTGGAAGTGACCTCCAAGGCCACCAAGTCCAACCATCAACCACCACCACCCTGTTCATCACTAACCCATGTCCTCATGTGCCACTTGCACGTGGGTTTGAACATTTCCAGGGATGGGGACTCAACACTTGCCTGGACAGCCCCTTCCAAAGCTGAAACCACCCTTTCCATGGAGAAATTCTCCCTAAAATCCAATCTAAACCTCCCTAAAATCCAATCTAAACCTCCCCTGGTGCAGCCTGAGGCTGTTTCCTCTCCTCCTGTACCTGAGAGAAGAGCTTGACCCCACCTCAGCAGAATCTCCTTTCAGGAAGTTATTCCTGGTTCTACACATTTCCTCCTTTCAGGAAGTTAATTCTGGTTCCAGGCAATCCCTCCTTTCAGGAAGTTATTTCTATTTCTAGGCAACACCTCCTTTCAGGAAGTTATTCCTGGTTCCAGGCAATAACTCCTTTCAGGAAGTTATTCCTGGTTCCAGGCAATCCCTCCTTTCAGGAAGTTTTTCTATTCCCAGGCAATCCCTCCTTTCAGGAAGTTATTCCTGGTTCTACACATTTCCTCCTTTCAGGAAATTCTTCCTGGTTCCAGAAGTGCAGACCCTGTGAGTTCAGCCCATTGCCGGAACAACTTCATTGGTGGTTCTGACATTTGAATCTCTTGGAGCCAACTCACACCTGGCCCAAAACACAGGGAGAAAAGGGGACCGTGCCCCACATCTCTGGGAGCAAATCCATCAGGAATTTTTCCTGGCCCAGTGAAGATGTGAGGCACTCAGAGCCTTTTCCAACGAGTGCTTGCACCATCAACCCCAAGGTATTTCAAATTCCATGGAGAACAACAGGCAGGATGGACCAGACCAAATTCCATGGAGAATAACAGGCAGGATGGACCAGACCTGTGGGAGTCTCAGAGGTGCCACTCATCGCTGATTGAAGTGACAAAAAAAGGGACAAAGGTTGGTTATAAACAATTTCCTACAGCATCTCCTATCCCACGTTGTCTAATTCCATGACACCAAGTAGAGAAAACTGTCTTTGTGTTACAAAAAGGAGCCAGAAGTGCAAACCTGATCCCTGGGAGCCACTGCTGATGTGGTGCCTGGGGGCTCTTACTGACCAGATAAAAACCTCCCTCACTCCCTGATCATCTAATCCCCAAGCCAGGGAATTAGCTGGTATTTGTAGAGGAAAGAAATTGATTACCCAATGAGTTGGTCTTTGTTTTGCTCCACAAGGGTGGGAGGAACATTGGAGACAATCACTTGCATGTCCAACTGATTGACCACGGAGACCTGGAAAGAAAAGAGGGAAATTCAATTGGCACTGCCAGGCACAGCCCCCTCCCCATCCAACAGCAATGGAAAAATTCCTTTCCTGCCTCCACACCATGCCCTGATATCCAGATTTGTCCTTTTAAATCCAAATGGGAGAGCTGGGAAATTTTGCAGCCAAAGCACATTAACATCAGGCAAAGATTTAACTGGAATTGTAATTCCAGGTCTGCACTGGAATTACAGATTTTTAAGGTGGGGACAGCAAAAGCTGTTCTTAGTTTAGACTTGACGTAGAGAATCCCAGATATCCCAAGGGCTGTATTCAAAATTACTTCTGAGCATTTGGGTGGTTTGGACACCAGGAAAATCCTCCCTTGGAGCCATGCAATGTGCACCAAGGGAAATGGAAATCCAGGATTAATTCCATGAAATCAATGCTACTTTGTTAGAAAATCAGGATGGAAATAGCTCATTTACATTGAAGCGATCAGTGGGAGGTTTTATTTTAATCTTCAATTGTTTTAGCTTCTCCCTCTATCATAATACTGCACATTTTACCATTGAGCTTTTTCCTTAAAAAAAAAAAACAAACAGGAAAAAATGCTTCTACTCCACTCAATACTTGTGTGCTTTGTTGGAATAAAATTAAATTCCAGTTTTCCACTGAGGTGCAGAGTGACCTCAGACCAAATCTCTGGCAATTGGTATTTTTTACTACGAAGCCAACGTCACTCCAATCCTGTAGAGGATTCTGGAGAAAAATTTGGAAAACTAGGCCAGTGTTCAAGCTGATAAATTTAAAAATCAAGGGTTAGTTGATTGTAAACGAAATAAACAAGCCCTGATTTTCCAAAGAGGAGCCCTGGAAGCACAGCAGCAGAAAAGCCTGGATGTGCTTCCACATCAAACACCGATTCAGCAGCTTTGAAGCTTAATTCAACTTTAAATATTTAAATGTTCTTGAAATGTCATCAGATGCCCTGATCAGCACGTACGGGCTTCTGAGTAAGAAACACAGAATTATAATGAGCTCCAAAGAAACTGTAGACTAAAATCATGCAACGGAACTGGAAAGCAATGATTAATTTAATAGAATTAATTACATTAGCCAATTCAAGCAACCACTGTGCACCCAGGAACTGAGAACAGCATAAAGACAACACCAAAACCAAAGGCAGTAATTCTTTTAATATTGAAGAAATCACAATTATCATCACTTGTTCTTGTACAAAACCAGGGATAAACACACATCCACGACAAGCTGTAGGAAACCAAGGGTAGTGGACAAAAATCAAGCGACCTTTGAGGTTTCCATGGTAACATTAACTTGCTTGTTATCCCCATTTGTAAAGGCAGGCAAAGTAGAAAACTGTTGGTAACCTCTAGCCCACAAGTGATATCCCTTTGATCCCAAGCTTCGCTCATCAGGCACTTCCCAAGTTTTAAATCCAGCAAGGCAGAGCCTACAAAGAGTCTTGATCATGATATGACACCAGTGGATTCCTGGGAGTAGCTGGGACCTGAACGAGGAGGGGCTTTGAAAGCCTCTCAAACCCCAATAAACATTTGATTAAAGATGATAGCCATGACATCATAAAGACGATACCCATGGTCTCAAATATGGATAGTGAATACCCACTATCTACCCTTCCTCAGCACCTCTAGGTGCTTCCTTGCAGAAAACTCATTTTAAAATGTAATTTTTTAAAATCTCTTTCATCTCACGGATGCTGTGAAAGAAAATTCCATCACATGGAAGCAAACTGACAACCCACAGGTGTGTGCCTCGAGCCATCCTGGTGCCCTTCCTGTGGATTGTCCCCAGCAGCATGAAGACCTCTGAGCAGGGGATTTGGCAGGTCCTGCTGCTCCCAGAGCTGTGCAAGGCTCTGAGGAAGCATCCTGCTCCCAGTTCTGGAGGATACCTTGCTCTGCTCAGCTTCTTCCTAGTCTTGTCCCTCTGATGGTGTCCTGCCTCTTCTCCCGAGACCTCCTCCCAGTGCAGCCCTATCTTCTTCCCCCACATCTTATTCTTTTGCATGGGAGTAATTAAATAATTTCCCTGTTCTCTGTGCACGTTTTGAGCTGGTTTCGAAAGAAAACCACCTGAGAGCCTGAGCCCCTGACCCCACAGCAGGAAATTCCTGTGAAAATCATGGGAAAGGATCTTGGTACATGAATCACGCTTGGTGCATAAAATCAGAGAATCCCAGAATGGCTTGGGTGGAAGGGACCTGAAAGCCCATCCCATTCCAGCCTCCTGCAGGGACACCTCCCACTGTCCCAGGCTGCTCCAAGCCCCAGTGTCCAGCCTGGCCTTGGGCACTGCCAGGGATCCAGGGGCAGCCACAGCTTCTCTGGGCACCCTGTGCCAGGGCCTGCCCACCCTCCCAGGGAACAATTCCTGCCCAAGATCCCATCCAGCCCTGCCCTCTGGCACTGGGAAGCCATTCCCTGGCTCCTGTCCCTCCAGCCCTTGTCCCCAGTCCCTCTCCATCTTTCCTGTAGCCCCTTTAGGCTCTGGAAGGCCCCAATGAGGTCACCCCAGAGCTTCTCCTCTCCAGGCTGAACAATCCCAGCTCTCCCAGCCTTTCCTCCCAGCAGAGCTGCTCCATCCCTCTGCTCTCATCCTGGAGCCTCCTCTGGACTCATTCCAACAGGTCCATGTGCCAGTGTTCTAGGCAGGATGGAGGTGGGCTGGAATTGTATCTCCAGCTCCTCCAAGCTTCCAGGCCCTGCTCAAAACCACTGGGTGCACTGTTCATCACTCACCCAGACACCCTAAAGAAACCTCTATAAATTAATGAGACGTCGTTCACTTTCTAATGTTAATGTCGATTCCTTCTGGCTGTATTTTAATATCCCATTAGTGCCTAAATTGGCTGAGAATGCCCCATCATTTTGGGAGGTCAAGCATGAGGGCCTCATCCTTTATTTGGTGAACTCGTGCAGCACTCCCACCCCAAGGATTCTGCTCTCATCCGTATCCTTTGACAGCGTTCCCATGAAGTGGATAATGCACTCCGTCCCTTCCACATTATGCTAATATTGAGCCAATCCATCAAGTTTAGAGGCTTTAAGGAAGTTTAGCTTGGATGGTTTCTGTGGCTGGACTAAGTCAGTGTCCTCTGTACAGCACAGAACCACGAGCCTGAGGCCTAAAGATGGTGCCAGTTCTGAAATGTTGCTTTCCCAGGGACTGAAAAGTTCATTCCCTGCCCAAAACTCTTCCTTGACATAAGCAACTAAGACAACTTGGACATGAGCAGCACGGACATAGAATCATAGAATCATGGCATGCTTTGGGTTGGAAGGACCTTAAGACGCATCCAGTGCCACCCCTGCCATGGGCAGGGACACCTCCCACTGTCCCAGGCTGCTCCAAGCCCCAGTGTCCAGCCTGGCCTTGGGCACTGCCAGGGATCCAGGGGCAGCCACAGCTTCTCTGGGCACCCTGTGCCAGGGCCTGCCCACCCTCCCAGGGAACAATTCCTTCCCAATATCCCATCCAGCCCTGCCCTCTGGCACTGGGAAGCCATTCCCTGGGTCCTGTCCCTCCAGCCCTTGTCAAGAGTCTCTCCATTTTTCTTTAGGTCCTGGAAGGCCACAATGAGGTCACCCCAGAGCTTCACCTCTCCAGGCTGAACAATCCCAGCTCTCCCAGCCTTTCCTCCCAGCAGAGCTGCTCCATCCCTCTGATCATCCTGGAGCCTCCTCTGGACTCGCTCCAACACGTCACAAAATCTTTTGGTTTAAGAAACCAAAAACTTTATTCCAGTGCCTTCAAAAAATTAAGCACAAGCACTTTATGGCTTTTCTCTATGCCTGCCTGGAATTCAACTTTCTGCAGTGTTTGAATTTCCTCAGGAATTATTCCATGATGATAATCCCTGGCTGATACTTACGAGCACTTCTGCTTTGCTGCTCAGCCCTTTGCCATAATCGTCAGTGGCAATGACCTGGAACTTGAAATAGGATCTCCTCATGTTTTTGAAGAGCATGGCAGTTTTGATCAGCCCCGTGTAAGCCTCGATCACAAAGCCTTCCTTGCCATCCTTGATGGGGGGAATGATGAGCCTGTATTGCATGGCACTGTAATTCCCAGTGTCCTTGTCATCGGCCTAATGGGGAAAACAAAACAAGCAAGGTAAATGGGCATGGAAGGAGTCTTTAACCTTGTCCTTTAAATAAAGTTACACCTTGGCCCAGCAAATTTCTGCCACTCTGACATTTAAAACGTGAGATCCCAGAGCACAGATATGGCTGCTACTTTAAATGCTTCATTTAACTTTGCTGCGCTCAGTTTTGCTTTTCTAGCAATTTCTTCCTCCTCTGCTGGCACAAAACTGCTACAAAAGAAAGAAAGAAATTTAGAAAGTACAAAAATATAAGTTGACTTTCAAGTCTGCAACAATACCTGAGAACTGCTTAATTCTAAGAAACCTCCACTGCCAAATTCTCACTGAAAAGGAAATATCAAAGAAAAAACCACCTCAGCAACTCGTGCACAGACTTACACAAGAACGTCCTTCATCTTAGAGATATTCTGATATTTTTGGAGCAAACAAATGATTTTTTATTAAAATAAGGAAGGATTTTGAGTGGCATTCCTGCAGTGGTGCACAAGGACCTGCTGGGCACCGCAGTTCAGGACACAGAGCATATTCTGCAGCAGCACTGACGGAGGATAGGTATTTTTAGAGCAATTAAATAACGTTTTATTAAATAAGGAAGGATTGAGTGGCATTCCTGCAGTGGTGCACAGGGACCTGCTGTGCAGGACACAGAGCTGCCCTGGCACTGTCCTGCTGCTGAACTGGCTCAGGATGCAGAGCTGGCATCAACCAGGCTGCCTCAGGAGTTGCTATTCCACCTTCCCTGCTCCTGACAGCCCCGTGCAGCCCCATCCTGGCCTCTCCAGCCCCATTCCTTATGCTCCTGTTCAACCTGTATCCAGAGGGAAGTGTTTCCAAGGGCCCCCTACAGAGCTTTCCCATGCTCCTTCCAGGGATCAGCGAGGTGGAAGCTAATTAATGCTGAACGCTCATTAGTCTTGGGCACGGCCTCAGCATCTGGGACACTTCAGGATCTATCAGCAGGTTTGTATGGAAATATTGGCAAGGCTCCTGAGGCTGTGGCTTAAGCTAATGCTGGAGCAAAAACCAGCCTTTTCTTTGAAAAGGTGCACGTAAAAGCCATGGAAAATCCATACTGTGCCACGACTTAAGCATGAAAAGCAATAAGGGTTTGTGTCAGCATGAAGAGTTCATAGAAATCCTGGAATATCCTGAGCTGGAAGGGACCCACAGGGATCATGGATCCAGCCCCTGGCCCTGCCCAGACACCCCAACAACCCCACCCTGGGCATCCCTGGCAGCGCTGCCCAAACGCTCCTGGAGCTCTGGCAGCCTCGGGGCCGTGCCCATTCCCTGGGGAGCCTGGGCAGTGCCCAGCACCCTCTGGAGGAAGAACCTTTCCCTAATTCCCAACCTGACCCAGCTCCAGCCATTCCCTGGGTGCTGTCCCTGGTCACAGGGAGCAGAGCTGTTTATGAGCCACCACAGCTGCTAAAAGAGAATTATCTGTGCAAGGTCATTAAGCCTTCAACAGGAGGCCATTAATCATCATTAATTGTTTCCTCACCAGCACCAAAAAAGTTCTATATGGTGGAACTCGTCCCTTCTGGGTTTTTTTTCATTTTCAGACAATTTTTCAGGGAGTACCAGCACCAGATGAGTGATCCAGGTACTCAAAGCTGTGTGTGCCCCATGCTACTCCAACTCCTATCAGCCCAGATTCCCAGACAGAACCATCCAGCACTTAAAGCATAATATCCAGGCTGGTTGAGCTGGAAAGAGCAAACAGGTTTCATTCAGAGCTGCCCAAAAGATGAGCTCCTGGAATGACACCGGCTGTCACTCGTCACTAACACACAACTGCTTCGATTCCCACCCTCTCTCAGTATTTTGCTTTCTTCTAAACTCACAAAGCTTCATCTGGTTTGGCTACCAAAAGCATAAATATAAAATGTGTTGTTTTTTTTCTCCAGCTCCGTAGTTTTTGTCATGCTTTTAAAATCGAGATTGCTGCCTCCTGGGTGAGCTCAAACCCCTTTATCAGCGATTTTAGGAAAGATGGGAAGGTTAAAAAGCTTTCTGAAATTTACTCTGTTCTGTCAGTCAAAAAAGTAAATATATCAGTGGGCTTTTCCAGAGCATTCCAGATTTCCAACTGGCATGGGGAAATACAACCCCACAACATCCTAAAGCCAGCAGATGGGAGCTTAAGCAGGTGGAGAGTCAGGAAAATTGTTGGCTTTCCACGTAAATAAATTGCTGAAGGAAGAAATGAACATGAAAACATGCTATGTCATAGAACCATGGAATTTTTAAGGTTGGAAAACACCTCCAAGATCACCCAGTCCAACCTTTGATCATCACCTTGCCCATCAAACCACACTGTGCAGTGCCACATCCACTCATTCCTTGAACACTCCCAGGGCTGGTGCCTCCACCATTCCCTGGGCAGTCCCTTCCAGTGCTCAGCCACTTTTTCATGAAGAAATTTTTCCTAATGTCCAGCCTGAACGCAAGGAAGTGGCTGGAGAGAAACACCAGGTTGATGTTTGGATGGTGAGAAACAAAGACAAAAATTAAAGCAGCACCTCAGCTGTGCCTGGAGGGACAGGACCCAGGGAATGGCTTCCCAGTGCCAGAGGGCAGGGCTGGATGGGATATTGGGCAGGAATTGTTCCCTGGCAGGGTGGGCAGGCCCTGGCACAGGGTGCCCAGAGAAGCTGTGGCTGCCCCTGGATCCCTGGCAGTGCCCAAGGCCAGGTTGGACACTGGGGCTTGGAGCAGCCTGGGACAGTGGAAGGTGTCCCTGCCCATGGCAGGGGTGGCACTGGATGGGCTTTGAGGTCCCTTCCAACCCAAACCATCCTGGGATTCCTGGGTAAGTTCAGCTCACACAACACAGCTCAGGATAAAGCCATGACCAACCCAGAAAAGTCCTGCCTGGCCAAGCCCTCTGGTTTACCCACGCTCAGCCTTGCATGTTGGTAATGGAGCTTGGCGGGAAAGAAAACCAGAATTCCTGTAACCCCACACGGACCCAGCAGCAGCCACAGGAGCAGCGTCTGAGCTGGCTCCTTTGGGGCCATCCCTGAGTGAGCCAACTTTCCCAGTGAGTGCCCAGAGAAGTCCAAAGGCTCCCTGGAGGTGCCCTGGACAGGAGCATAACGCCCTTCCAATAAAAAGGCAATTTCTTATTTAAAATGGATTTATGAGGTTGGTTCAGCTGGGTCAGAAGCCCATAATATTTTTAATAGTAGCAAATTCTCTCTCAATAAAAGCTACGGCTTTTAATAGTCGCTGCTTTCAATGACACCAGAAATCAATTTCACCTTCAGCATTTCACGCCTGGAGACGTGTGTGACTAAAAACAAACAAAATTTAGATCCAAATTAAGGTATTGATGCTGCAGGCACAGGCATTAAATGAAGTCAGCCCTTCTGCACAAAACTCAGGGCACAAAGCTCAGCGCTAATGAGATGTTTAAGTCTTGCAGCTGAGTTTAGGGCATTAAACTCCAGTGAAAGAGGCCTTTTGACATTTGAAGCTCACAGCTTGTAAAGTCCTGCAGAGTTCAGGTGCCCCGAGCTGGTGGACAAGCTCTGAGTTAATTGTCATCAGTTCTGAGAGCTCAGTGCCACCCCAGAGCCATCGGCAGCCTCAGCACCATCACAGCTCAGGCTCCTTCCACATCCACTCAGAGATGAGCAAACAGGTGCCAAACAGCCTGGAAAAATGATCAGATTCCACCTTCAAATATCTGAACTTTGTTGTTTGCATCCTCCCCTTTCTCTGCTCTTTGGTTCAAACCTAAGGACACTCAGCTTGGCAGGACCAGCAGAGAGAGCTTGTGAGCTGCTCCCAGGAATGCCCCAAACTTCTCCAATACAGAGGAAGGATGTTTGCTATTCCTGTAATTTGTCCTGAAGGTAAATATTTTTGACACTTCATTAGGAAGAGATCTATGACATTTCAGGAGTTGCATTATGACTGTCAAAGAAGAGAAAGAGCTGCACTTAATCTTAATATTCCAGCAGCATAGCTGCCTTTTGTTCTGTGCAAGAAATACAGATGTCTTCTAAATCCTGCTGTGATTGAGGGCTGATAAATATGGATGATCCCAGTAATTACCAGGCCAAATTCCAGCCCCCTGTGATTGAGTGCAGTTGTGCCCTCACAAAGGGAGTTGGGTTGGCATCACTGCCGCTGCCTCCCTCACACAGAGGAGGAGGAGGCCCAAATCCTGGGCTGCTCCCTAATCGCAGCTCCAAAGCACTGAGGATATTTTTACTCAGAGAGTGGGCAGGCCCTGGCACAGGGTGCCCAGAGAAGCTGTGGCTGCCCCTGGATCCCTGGCAGTGCCCAAGGCCAGGTTGGACATTGGGGCTTGGAGCAGCCTGGGACAGTGGAAGGTGTCCCTGCCCGTGGCAGGGGTGGAATTGGATGGGATTTAAGGTCCTTTCCAATCCAAACCATTCTGTTCCTCTCAATGATCAACCAATTTCTTTTCTATTCTTTGTAACAAGGCCCAAAAATGATGTCTTAAAGCATAAATTCATCCATCCCTGGCTCCATGTGGCTGCACAAACACAGCTCTGTGGCAGGACACCCAGGCAGGCTGGCAAACCCCATCCTGTGTGACAGCAGCACCCTGACCCTGTCACCAGAAATCACCAGTGGTGTGTTTGGGAGGAGCATAAAAATCATTGGTGACTGTAATTCCTGAAGCTGTTGCACAACCATTGATGATCCCAGTTTTTAGCATTATCAGCCTGAGCTAAATCCAGATTTGCTGCTGAGCACGAAATGCAATTGTTAATTTGAGATGTTTTCCCCCTCCCTCGTAGGCTCACCCTTGACCACAAGCCCGAGGCTGCTAAGGGGGCATGGAAAACAGCAGGATTGGGATTGGGCATGGAAAACGGCAGGATTGGGATTGGGCATGGAAAACGGCAGGATTGGGATTGGGCATGGAAAACGGCAGGACTGGGATTGGGCATGGGAAATGGCAGGATTGGGGTTGGGCATGGAAAACGGCAGGATTGGGGTTGGGCATGGAAAAGGGCAGGATTGGGATTGGGCATGGAAAATGGCAGGACTGGGATTGGGCATGGAAAATGGCAGGATTGGGATTGGGCATGGAAAATGGCAGGACTGGGATTGGGCATGGAAAAGGGCAGGACTGGGATTGGGCATGGAAAATGGCAGGACTGGGATTGGGCATGGAAAACGGCAGGACTGGGATTGGGCATGGAAAACGGCAGGATTGGGATTGGGCATGGAAAATGGCAGGATTGGGATTGGGCATGGAAAACAGCAGGATTGGGATTGGGCATGGAAAACGGCAGGATTGGGATTGGGCATGGAAAACGGCAGGACTGGGATTGGGCATGGAAAACGGCAGGATTGGGATTGGGCATGGAAAACAGCAGGATTGGGCTTGGGCATGGAAAACGGCAGGACTGGGATTGGGCATGGAAAAGGGCAGGACTGGGATTGGGCATGGGAAACAGCAGGACTGGGATTGGGCATGGAAAAGGGCAGGATTGGGATTGGGCATGGAAAATGGCAGGACTGGGATTGGGCATGGAAAATGGCAGGATTGGGGTTGGGCATGGAAAACAGCAGGATTGGGGTTGGGCTGCTGGGGGATTTTTTTCCCCTCTTCCTAACAGAGGGGAGCTTCAACATTCCCAGTTATGGCTGGCACATCCAGCAGCTTTTAGAACCTGGCTGTTTTTGCCGTAGGAATTTCCAGATTGCTGCAGATTTCCAGCTCTGCCGGCACAGCTGCCCCATGCTGTTTTAGGGGAGGTTGCACTGGGTGTTCTGCAGCCACCTAAGCATGGAAATTTGGTGCAGCCATTGCAATTTTCCTTCATTTCCTGCATTTCTTCACTTCCATGCTCTTTTACACCCTCATCTGGCTCAGGCCCTTTGGAAGTCCTGCTCCTCACCTTGGTTTGCCACTGGCTGCCTCAGGAATTTGTAGCCTTGAATTTGCTTTGAATTCATACTCATATACATATTTTATTGATGTTTTATTTATATAACATATAATATGTAATATGTAATATATAATATATAATGTATAATATGTAACATATTTAAATTATATTATATTTATATATTATATTTTATATATCCATTTCTATTCATATTTATACTCATATTCATATTGATATTTTATTTTTTTAGATATAATAATATATAATATATTACTATATATTTATATTATGCTTATATTTATATATAACACATTTTATATATTCATCTATACTCATATTTATAATTCATATTTTATTTATATTTATATATAATAGTATGGATATATTAATATACTCTTATGCTTATATTTATATAGTAATTATTTTATCTATTCTATACATTAATTTATACTCATATTCATAATCATATTTTATTTTTATATAATAATATATAATAATTATATATATACTTATATTATGCTTCAATTTATATATTATACTTGCATTTTTATATATTCATTTATACCCATATTCATATTTTAATTTTTTTTATATTTTTCTATATAATATATTGATATAATAATATGATATAATATATTGATATATATATTGATGCTTCAATTATATATTATACCTACCTTTTATATATATCATTTTACTCATATTCATATTTATATGTTATTTACATTTTTATATAATATATACTATATTAATATATATTTATATTATGTTATATTTTATATATCATACTTATCTTTTTATCTATTTTATGCTCATATTTATATTTGTATTTTATTTATATCTATATATAATAATATAGAATCTATTAATATCTACTTATATTATGCTTATATTTCTATTTTATACTTCTTTTTATATATTCATTTATACTCTATATTTAATTTATATATTTATATATTAATATATATTTATGTTCTGTTTCTATTATATTTCTATATTATGCTTCTCTTTTATATATTCATGTCTACTAATATTTCTGTTCATATTGATATTGCTTTCAATTTGCATATCACTACACCCCTGGTACTGCTCAGAGCCCAGCCCAGTACCCCCAGTGCCCAGAACCTTCTGAGGAACACAGCTGGGAGGAAATGAGGGGAATGGGAATTGCTCTTTTTGCCCTCCAGTGGTGTCCAAGACCTGCCAGGTGCCAAAGGAAACACAGATTCCTTCTGACAGGCTGTCTCCTGGGAAAAGGCGTTGAATCAGAGGGGTTCCCAAGTTGGATTTTGAAACAGTAAGTGGAAAACCAGATTTATTGCCATTTTCTTCTGCCAATGGAAGTTAGTGCTTGATGGAATAAGTTTGTGTGTGAGAGGCAGTAAAGGCCACACACATGGATTTCCCCCATGGCATGGGAATGATCCAGGAGCACTCCCCACTCCCGGCCCCTTCACTCAGGAAGGCACGTGCAGCACCAACAGCCTTCAAAATGCTCAAAAGCACCAAAGGAATTGAAATAATCTTCTGTTACACTGGAAAAAATCCCAAAGGGTAGGGAATTCTCTGATTGCCGCCAGAGGGAAATAATAGGAAATCAAGAGATTTTTGAGTAAAAAGTTCAGGAAGCCAACATAAAAACAGGGAATATTTTGAAGGAAATGACCTCTGTGCTTGGCATTCCTGTAACATTTGCCATAACAGGGGACACAGCTTTTTGGGAGCCAGATGTTCCAGCAGCTGGAGGCTGGGCTGTTGTCACTGCAATGAGCTTTTCAGAGCAGATTCTTCCTCCCACCAAGCATCTTCTTCTCCCTACTCTGGGATCCATAAATCACATTTTAAGGAAGAAAAGGTTGTGACTGGCAAAGCAGCTGAGTTTCATGCACAAGTCGTGCAACAGCCAAAGGAGGGATGAGCAAAAGGTTGCCCTGAAAGCTGTCCTGGGTGCCCAAGGTGGAAATTCTGGAATTCCAGAACCTGCCACTCCAAAGATTCCCTTGACATCACAAGGAAAAGGAAATATCAAAGGAAATCCACAGGTTATAGGCATGGATAGAAAAAAAGTGGAGATTTAACACGGGTAACACATCTGGGCAAAAAAAGCAATCTCGGTATTCTCTCCCTATCCATACCCTACAATTTTAGCTATTTCCTTTATCCATTGTTTTAGCTCGTTATGGGATCTCCAGGATGCTTTTGAGGTGAAGAAAAGAGGAATTCCTGCTCCCCTGTGCATCCTCAGGGTCAGAACCTGCGGCCTAAAATGGCTTTGGTTTCTTTTGCTCTCTTCTGTTCAGATATTCCAAGGGCAAGAAAGGATATTCAATAAAGGATATTCCACAGGAATAAAGGATAAAGTTGCATTAAAAAGCTGATCATAAAGGGGCAAAAAGCACAGGAAAGGGCTGGAATGAAAATCTTCTAACAATCAAGGCATTTCCATCAAATACAGCCAATTCCAGAGCCTTGGACTCACTGGCATTATTTAGGCAAGATTCCTTCCCTGAGAACATTTTCAGGATGAAAATAAAACTGAGCAGCAATTCAGAGAACTCTCTTTCTTCACTAGGATTAGGACCTCTGATATTTCCTCATTCAAATCCATAATAATTCAATAATTTAATAAATAAAGGAAGGAACCCAGTGGTTAATAGTGATCATATTTAAGAAGCAAGGGCTAATAACAACCCGTTATAGGGAGAAGCCAATTCCTGCTGGTAATTTCCCTAAAGATTCTGTTGTTTGTGGGTTTGTTTCCTGGAGCAGATTGAAAATATTGTGTTTGGGGCTCGAGGAAGCCTGGCTGGAATTCTGAGGGGGAACAACCATGAAAATACCAGTGAAAAGCAAAATAATTCTGATACAAGGAAGTGTGAAGCAAAGCTCAAGGCGCAGAATTCATAAATTAGAGGCTATGAGTGTTACATCTGGTTTTAATTAATATAATCCTAATGAAAAGCACAAAAAGGTCTTTAATTAAGGAAATGAGCTCTCAAATACCATTGGAAATTCTGGGGAAAAAAGGTAATTTCAGACAAGGGGACTTAAAGCAGCAAGGAGCAAATCCTTGGCTAAAAATGGCCATTTTACTCAAATGTATCAGTTTTGTTTTCTTCTTGGAGCATCAGTACCTCCCCAGCTCTCAGAGGCCACTGCTCTTAATCCAATCAGATCCATAGACAATAATTCATGTCCTTTACCACTCCCCAGATTAATTCAGATTAAAAACGACTTTTGGAGAATGATTCATGGCATTCTGCCGAGCTTAAGCTTCCTTTTTATCTACTTAGAGGAATCTTACTACAAATCTAGAGCGAAGCAGCTTACTACCCTCTTCTGAAAGGCTTTTATACTCAAATTAATGTATTTAAGAGGATGCTGCTGGCAGCAACCCAACGACCTTAGAGAGTTGGGAGAAGCTCCATAGGATTGGTCTTGACACACATCAACTCTTCGGACGATGAGAGAAGTTTTTATCCAATATTTTACTGGTCCACACATCTCTAAACCAATTTGTGTGGAAGATTATGGACTCAGGATCAGTCTTCTTCTCTCCCTAGTCTTTTTTTAAATTTTAGGGGGTTTTTTTGGTGTTTGATTATTTTCATTATTTGTGAAATTTTGTCCAGGCCAGAGTAGAAGCAGCTGAAGCCAAGCATCCGAATGTTCAGCAGTGTATTGGTGATTAATTGATCCAAAACTGATTTACATCAACTACTCTATTAATAATTAAAGACTACAGTCCTTAATTACCCCCATACGTTATTATGTGCTGTTAAAGAAGAACTAATTGTGGAGGTTTCAGGGTGTTTTTGAAAGTTGCAGTTTTGCACTGGGTCATTTGAAAGGCTGGGAGAGTCGGGTTTGTTCAGCCCAGACAAGAGAAGCCCAGGGAAGACTTCAGAGCCCCTTCCAGTGCCTAAAGGGGCTCCAGGAGAGCTGTAGAGGGACTGGAACAAGGGATGGAGGGACAGGACCCAGGGAATGGCTTCCCAGTGCCAGAGGGCAGGGCTGGATGGGATATTGGGAAGGAATTGTTCCCTGGGAGGGTGGGCAGGCCCTGGCACAGGGTGCCCAGACAGCTGTGGCTGCCCCTGGATCCCTGGCAGTGCCCAAGGCCAGGTTGGACACTGGGGCTTGGAGCAGCCTGGGACAGTGGGAGGTGTCCCTGCCATGGCAGGGGTGGCACTGGATGGGCTTTGAGGTCCCTTCCAACCCAAAGCATGCTGGAATTCTCTGATTTCAATATCCCCTGTTTAAGGCTCATCAAGGCTGTTGTCAGCACCAGGAACAATGAGAAGATCACTGAGAAAATCGCTTTCTTCTCAAAATTACTCAGATGATGCGAAAGAAAGTGAGCAACTGTTAATGAATGCAGAAGATGAAAGCAAATGCATTAAAAAACTCCTCCTATGAATCCAAATTCCCCCCTGGAATCCAAACCTGAATAATTTCTACAGTGCAAGCTCTGCATGTACTTTATTAATGTTCTCCTAAATTTCAACTTGGAAAGCTGCTCATTTCATTCTACTCCTCAAGAACAGACATTCATTTGATTAATTATTCTTAAACCAGGCTGGAATGGGGATTGTGTTTAACTAACAGAGCAATTACTTTTGCTTTCTAAAGGCCAAGAAAAAAGGTAACGAGCACTGACTGCTGTGAATGCTCGGTGCTACAACAATAAATTCCAGCCCGATCCTCTGCAACAAGAGCACTTCTTAATTATTTCCAATTTTACTTCCACTAAACACACAATTATGTTTAATGCCATCCACTAATACCAGCTCCTGGCTTAGGCCTCATTCCATTTCATGCCAGCAGGATCAGGGAGGATTGGAACAGGAATAGCTTAAAGACATAAAATTGTCATTTCTTTTGGACCTCCTTTGTGGTCTGCTCACCTGTTTTGAGTCAAACATTTCTAAAGGGCAAAGCAGATTCCTTTTTTCACCCCCAAATTTTCCTTAGCTCTTTCCCACCCATTTCTTACCCCCCCTGACTGACACACACAAATTCCCATGCCTCAAAAATCCCCTTGGAAAACCAGGGAGGATTTTCACAGCGTGTTGACATTTCATGTGACGACTCCAAACATCATTTGACATTTGTGCCTCATGTTTCTTCTGCTTTCAGACACAAACCCCTCCTTTCCCTAAATGACTTGGCCTTCCAGAATTTTATATTTACTCCAGTTCCTTTTTCCTGTTGTCTGCTCTCTGCAGCTCCCTGGAAGGAGGATGGAGCCAGGTGGGGATCGGTCAAGGGACAGGAGGACAGGAAATGGCCTCGAGTTGCTCCAGAGCAGGTTTGGATTGGATAATTGGAAGAATTTCTTCATGGAAAGGGTGGTTAAGCATTGACCAGGGCAGTGGTGGAGTCACCACCCCTGGAAGTGTCCCAAAATGTGTGGAAGTGGCACTTGGGGACATTATTGGTGGTGATCATGGTGGTGCTGGTGGATGGTTGGCTCTGATGACCTTAAAGGTCTTTCTCAAACTTAGTGATTCTGTGATTCTTCAGCAGTTCTGAAGTTCATGGATTTGACACAATTCTTGGATTCACCACCATTTTTGGATTCCTAATTTTGATGAAGTAGAAGCTTCCCAATTCCCCACTGCTCTGCCATTTCTGGGCTTATTTTGGGAACGACTGCCATGAAAGCAACCAAAAAAAACCCAAGAAGGGACAACTTTAATAAGCTCTGAACTTCTTTTTTTTTTATTCCTGGTGCTCTAAACACATCATTTATTTGTTTTCTTGAAAACAAAGAGCTTTTACTCTTGGCTATTATGTCTGATGCTAACTGTAATCTGTATATTATATTTACATTAATTTTCTCTCTCTTTAAAAAAAAAAAAACAAACCCTATGGATGGTTAATTTTATTCCCACTTTCCTCCCAGTGCAGACCTGAAATTGCTGGCTTTTCCCTTTTAAAGCCTAAATAAGCAGCTGCCAAAACCAGAAAAAAATTCCAGGTGAAAACTAATGTTGGACATACAAGAAATGTTTCAATATTAATAGATCTAAAATGAGAGCCACAAATTGGCATGAGAAACAAGCACCTATAATTGAGGAGAAATAAAACCTGGGTTTTAAATCAAAATCATCCTTGTGTCAACATCAACCATCAAGCAGCTTTAGAAGACACAAATTTCAATGGCTCCTGTAAAAAAATCAAACCAGTGAGTACAAATTTTCCCTCTGCAAGTAGAGCTTATTTTAAAAACTTCAGCCTTACCTTCACTTTAAGCACGGAAGAAAACATTCTGGCATCTTCAGACACCCCTCCAATGTACATTTTTTTGGTAAACACAGGCGCATGGTCATTTTCATCCTTCACCTCAATAAAGACCTTGGCAGTATTACCTAAAAAGAGGGAAGGAAAAAGGGAAAAGAGAATATTTTGTAATAATTTGTAACATCTACCGGGATTCATGCATTTACAGCCCAAGGAGATAATGTACAATGAGAGCAGGGATAATAATGCAAAAAAAAAGTCCATCAGACATCATGAAATGCTAAAATTGGATAATCCCAGAGTCACTGAGGCTGGCAAAGCCCTCCCAGCCCATGGAGTCCAACCTTGTGCCCGATGCCCACCTTGTCCCCAGCCCAGAGCCACCTCCAGCCCTTCCTTGGGCACCTCCAGGGATGGGGACTCCAAAGCTCCCTGGGCAGCCCCTGCCAAGGCCTGAGCACCCTTTCCATGGAGAAATTCCTGCTGCTGTCCAAGCTGAGCCTCCCCTGGCCCAGCCTGAGGCCGTTTCCCCTTGTCCTGTCCCTGTTCCCTGGGAGCAGAGCCCGACCCCCCCCGGCTGCCCCCTCCTGTCAGGGACTTGTGCAGAGCCACAAGGTCCCCCCTGAGCCTCCTTTTCTCCAGGCTGAGCCCCTTTCCCAGCTCCCTCAGCCGCTCCTGGGGCTCCAGCCCCTTCCCTTCCCTAGACAAGAAATAGGGATCCATATCACACCTTGGTTCCACAGCTTTTGGTCCCATTAAATACCCACAGGTGTCACCAAGAGGTAATGAGGAGGTGTCACAAAGAGCTCATTAACAGCAGCTCTGCACCTTACTTGATCTAGTTTAATTATTCCTACTGCCATGCAAATTCTTAACAGCTAATTCAGTCCTGGTGTCTGTAAAATCATAAATGGTCACACAAAGCCCTGGCTCAGCAGTCTCAACATTTAATTAATTTCTTTTGCTAATTGAAAGCATCCCTAAGCCTGTCCTCCCAAACCTGGCCTGGCCTGGCTTGGCCCAGGGGAACTCCACAAGTTTTGCTTCCCCTGAGAGGTTCAACACAAACCACCAGAAGTTCAACAAAAAACCCCACTATTAATTTGGTTTTATTAAACAGTTCCTGCTCCAGCCCACTGAGCAATAAACATCTCCATCTTTCTGCAAGGGAAAAAACATCCAGCAAAAACCATGGAGCTGGTGCCAAACAGATTCCACTGAGCAGTAATCTCCACCAACATCTGCTTCCCTCTTTCAGAATCGTATCATCCAGAAAGATTGCTGGAAATGATGATATCCAGTTCATTAAAACCACATTTGCAAGTGATAAATTGCCTCCTTTCCGAGCTGGTTTTCCCAGCTCCTTTCAGTGCCAGGATAATTTCAGTGTTGTACAGGTGCCACTGATCTGAGCTACTCGTACAATGCAGGCTCTTTATAAAAGGTTTAGGAGCTGTATCTTTAGGGGAGGAAAAAATTAAACCCCAGACTATTTTTGACATGGCCAAAGTCATATTCTGCCTATCTGATGGTCCAGCTGATGGGAAACACATATTTAAAACGCTGTCCCTGAGGCAGCAGAGTGTCCTGGGGGTCCTGGGGGACACCGAGCTGTCCCTGAGGCAGCAGAGTGTCCTGGGGCCAAGGAGGCCAATGGGATCCCGGGGGCAGCAGGAAGAGCATTGCCAGCAGGGCAGGGAGGGATCCTGCCCCTCTGGGCAGCCCTGCAGGCACCTCTGGAGTGCCGTGTCCAGCTCTGCAGCCTCAGCACAGCAGGGCCAGGGAGCTCCCGGAGCGGGGCCGGCGGAGGCTGCGCAGCTGAGGAAGGGCCTGGAGCATCTCCGTGCCCAGGAAAGGCTGAGGGAGCTGGGGCTGCTCAGCCTCGAGAGGAGCCCCAGCTGAGAGGGGCCCTCAGCCCTGGCTGGCCCTGGCTGCAGGGAGGGCTCCGAGCAGGGCCCGGGCTCTGCTCCGGGGGCCCAGCAATGGCACCAGAGCCACGGGCAGGGCCTGAGCCCAGCAATTCCCCTGCACAGGAGGCACAACTTGTGCCCTGGGCAGTGCCCAGCCCTGAGCACATTGTCCACAGAGGCTCTGGGCTCTCCTCCCTGGGGCTGTTGCAGAGCTGTGTGCACACAGTGCTGTGCCCTGTGCTCTGGGATGGCCCTGCTGGAGCAGGGAGGTGCCACCGGGTGCCCTCTGTGCTCCCTGCAGCCTGAGCCCAGCTGTGGGGTTCTTCAGTATGGAGAGAAGGGGGGAAAAAGAAAGGAAAGAAAGGAAATGACACAAATTGTCAAATCTCTGTCTTCTTAAGCCATATCCTTGATGTTTCTGGCTGCAATACCAAACTACGGTAGGAAAATAAGATTCTCAGGCAGACTTTCCCACTGCAGCTCCACCCTTTAGGGAAGAAGGTGAAAAGGAGAAGTGTGGAAGTGACCTTGCCCTGCTGAGCCTATAACCAGTCCTATCACTGGCTGCCACCAGGTTGGTACTGGAGGGAAGATCCTGATTTTATCTGTGCAGGTGGGATCAGGTGCTGGCTCACCTGCACTGGTTCTCTCTAATTCAAATTAAACATCATTTGCATAATGCTCACTGTTGTCGTGTCAGGCCAGTTTGGGTGAGGTGGCTGAGCCTTGTGCAAAGTTTGCCTTGCAATTTGCTCAGCTCCCCATTTGTTTAATTTGCTGGCAGTTCTCTGAGCTGCCAAAACGCTGACTTGTTTAGCAAAGGGTGAATGCTTGGAGAATGGAGAAATGGAAGTTATTACATTAAGGACAAAGCAAATTAAACATCCTGCATAGCCACAGGCCAACATTAGCACTGTGACCATTGAACATCTACCTGCACTTCAGCTTCCTGCCTGATTTTGGACACACTCCTTCGTTCTGGCAGATGGAGTGGAATGTGGCATCTGTGAGCTCCTCCCTATCCCAGCCTTTGGATCCAATTCCTACAGCTGGCTGCAGGAAAGGGCTCCCTGCCAGCTGCAGAGGTTTCCTTACCCTCATACTGGAGTTCTCACTAAAACCCCTTAGCAGCAGCTGTGCCATGTGGGAAGGTCGTGCCAGATCCTCTCCCATGGGGATTTTCTCAGTCCCTCTGCTTCATTCAGGAATATCCCCTGCACATGGGCTCTGGTGCTCCCAAATCCACCACTCCTGCACCTCCAGCACCCAGCCTGATGGAAAAGGCCACCAATGAAGCACAGTCTTTGACAGTCTGGTTTAGACTCTGCCTCTTTAGACTCCTTTCCCCTTCATATTCTAAATTTTAACCACTTTTCTAAAAACACTCCTTGGGTGTGACGCGAACCCTGTTTGTCAGGACAGCGATCATTATAGGCTGTCAGTATTCACACTCCCCTTCCAGAGGGGAAATTTATACCCCCATGTATATAAAACCTTCCCTCTTTGGTGTTCCAGGTCTGAAATCCAGATCCAGTTCCTTTTTTCTTCATGGATTCCAGGAGTTGAAAGCAGGATTTACTTGCCTGTGGCACTTTTTGTGAGACTTCACAGAATCCAAATATAATTCTTATTGCTGTGACTGAGATACCTAAAGAGCTGGCCAGGTGAAAGAACAAAAAACATCTTTCCCTAGACAAAGCAGCACAGGCTGCCAAGGTGGCCAAAACCAGCAAATAAAACAGATTTCTGTGCTACTTTGGTCTCCTGCAAGATCCCTTTTTCCTCCTCTCTTCCTGCCCCCCAGAGCTGAGTTGCAGTGCACAGAAAATACAGAAGTGCAGCTGCTTCTAAGTTCATCCTCAGCTTCCAAGAACCAGCCAAATAATCACTGCCAAGACTTTTGGATCTTTCATCTTCTGTGGTTTGCTTAAGGGGAGTGAAAACACCCTGAAAGCTGCTCTAAAGCAAGGCTGAGGAACCTCTGAAACACCTAAAACGAGGAGACCATGAGTAAGTAACACAAAAAACAAACCCAACAGGCACTCCTGGGTCACTAGTGAGTACTAACATTTCCTTCCCAGAAGTTTTTCCCAGACATCCTTGTTGAAAGCTCTTTGCCAGTCTTGCCATCTAAAAATGTGCCAGATCCATGTGAACCTGTAGCTCCTTGCCAGGCTGCAGAAATTAAGCTGAACTGAAGCAATGAATTTTGGACACTGGGACAGCACCAATGATACTTTGAGTGCTCCCAGGTGAGTTTTACTCAGTGCTTTCACCAGCAGCACTGGTCCAGCCTTCTGCAACGTTCCAACCCAGCCACGGATCCAGCTGCTCTTCATGCATGGATAATTCTGACATAAACCCCTGCATCTCCAAAAGCAATTCTGGAGGAGGCAACAGCAGATTTCAAAGAACCTTTCCCCAGTTCATTTGAATCCAGCTGGGAGGGAGAGCTGTAATTTGCTTTCCTCCTGCCTTACAAGTGCGTGGAGCAGGCTCTCTGCTTTGGCAGGTGAGCCGAGCTGAACTGCAGCTGGGCTCCATCTCACATTCCTGGGTTTGGCAGAACCAAGTAGGAATCAGCACTGAATATTTTTCAGTGGCATTTAGATCTAAACGAGCCCATAAGGCCTGAAGAAGCTCATCATGTGCTGTCACTGCTCAGAGAGTCCAAAAGAAGCAAACAGCAATGTGTTTGGACCAGCACCGAGCCAAGGTCTGATTTAAATCCATATAAAACCTCTTTTTCGAACAAATAATGACCCGAGAGGGAGCTCAGGTTTTATGCAGCCTCTCTAAAATGCACTGCTTTGCTGCCCAAAGGAACTGAAGCCTGTCCCAAGCTCCCCCAGAGCTGTGAGGCAGCAGGATGAGCTCTCCAGGCTCTGCTTGCATTGAGTCCATCTGTCACAACTCCTGGATTTGGGAGCTGCTGGAGCAGCCAACTTGTACAGCACCAGCAGCAGCAACTTCTGCAACTGAAAGCATAAGGCTGCTTTGCTGTTACATGGACCCCACAGGGACACAGAGCTCATGCTCATGTTTAACGGAGTAGAAGCATATTCCCATTTACTGTGGAGCAGCTGCAGAGTGTTAGTTGTAAAACTCCCATTTCCACTTAATTCCCAAAGGGTTTTTTGGATTTCAGAAACCAAAAGCTGAAGGAGACAGACCCCAACCCCAGAGCACAGCCCTGCTCACAGCTGGGAGTACAGCAGAGCCAGGGCAGTGCCTCTGTACCAGCCCTAGGGGTGCCAAAGGGGACAAACAGTTCTACCTGACATGGAAATAACCAATGGAAGGTGATTTTGTTTTCAAATCTTCTGACAGCAAGATAAAAACCATGTCTGACAAGGTTCTGCCATGGAATCATCCAGGTTGGAAAAGACTTCCAAGATCAGGGAGTGCAACCCGTGACCAATCCCCACCTTGTCACCCAGGCAGTTAATTCCTCTGAAATACAGGAAAAGCCACCACGTGGTTCTGTCATTATCTTTGCATCTCTAGGAATGTAAAATCATGGAGTCATGGAATGGTTTGGGTTGGAAGGGACCTCAAAGCTCATCCCATCCCCTGCCATAGGCTTGGACACCTTCCACTGTCCCATGGCTCTCCAAGCCCCAATGTCCAACCTGGCCTTGGACACTGCCAGGGATCCAGGGGCAGCCCCAGCTTCTCTGGGAATGCCCCCAACGCTTTGGTTCTACAGCTGGGACTGGGCTAAATTTGGTGGTAAAAGCCTCTCTTTGCCCCTCCTTGTCCATCCTGCTCCCCTGCTCTGTCCCTCTGTTTAGGCAGCACTTTCTCTTTGCTGCTCCCTCAGCTTCCACACAAACCCTTCTGCTTCCTCCCACCCTTTCCTTCTTGCCTCAAGGAGCATCAAATCCAAGTCCTGGCCCTGCACAGGACAGCCCCAAGAATCCCATCCTGTGCCTGAGAGCGTTGTCCAAACTCCATTAATATGGAAGGTCCTTCAGGGCTCAGCATCCCCAGAATCCTCCAAGCTTTTTAACTCATCCTCATCACCAAACCCAACTCTCCCTCCATTCCAACGAAGTAAAACCACACAGCAATTTCATATCATGAAGTTTCAGTTAAAGTAACTCCTTTAATGAGCTTGACTCCGCTGAAAGCAAGAATGTGACTTTGCATGATTTAGCATCATCTATTAAACCCCCAGTTTAAGTCAGCAATTTGATGTTCTCATACTCCAAAGGACATCTCAATTTACTTTCTCTCCTCACACAGTTATTCAATTACTGCCCTGCTATCAGCTGGCACCATCACTGAAGACAAGCTCAGTTACACTCACTGCACTTTCACTTTTCCCCTGCACAGATGCAAACTCCAACTCCTACTTCTCTAGAATTATCTCCTATAATATCACTGAAAACAATTTGGTACCAAGCTTTGTGAAATTCATCCCTGTGTGGTGGCTGAGCAGTTTGTCGGGGCCCTGTAATTTCCACAATCCCAGGATCCCTGAGGCTGGAAAAGCCCTCCCAGCCCACGGAGTCCAAGCTGTGCCCGATGCCCACCTTGTCCCCAGCCCAGAGCACTGAGTGCCACCTCCAGCCCTTCCTTGGACACCTCCAGGCATGGGCACTCCAAAGCTCCCTGGGCAGCCCCTGCCAAGGCCTGAGCACCCTTTCCATGGAGAAATTCCTGCTGCTGTCCAAGCTGAGCCTCCCCTGGCCCAGCCTGAGGCCGTTTCCCCTTGTCCTGTCCCTGTTCCCTGGGAGCAGAGCCCGACCCCCCCCGGCTGCCCCCTCCTGTCAGGGACTTGTGCAGAGCCACAAGGTCCCCCCTGAGCCTCCTTTTCTCCAGGCTGAGCCCCTTTCCCAGCTCCCTCAGCCGCTCCTGGGGCTCCAGCCCCTTTCCAGCTCCCTTCCCTGCCCTGGATGCACTCCATGTGTATCTCAAAGTGAGGGGCCCAGAAATAAATCCCTGCAGTTCCAGAGTTGGTCACCAACAAATTCCAGAACGAATTCCACCAATTCAGGGGTATCCAAGACCAGAACTGGCAGCAGGTCATTGCCACTGGGTGTCCCAGCTCTGCATTAATTCAGTGTCACACCATCCTGGGGCTGTGCATTCCGAGTCACCCAGCTCCAAAGTGGTTCATCAGCTCAACCTCAGCAAAGCCCACAGTGATGTTAATTGTGCCCCATCTCTTCCCACTGCAGCTCATCAATTCCATGCCCTGAAACTCAGAATTAGTGTTTAACCTGATTAAAACTCCTCAAAAATGAACAAAGTGCCGAGAAAATGGAAAGGAATTCATTGTATAAATGCAGGAATCAAACCCAGAGGTTAAGGGATCTCCATTACAAAATCGTAAGTGATTCAGCTGGCCAGATACTTCTGAAGTATTTTAAATATATACATTTATCAAATTCCTTTGCCATCCGTGCAGCACAGTGCACATTCCAAGGAATATATATTTTGTGTACTCCCCGAGAGCCAAACACACCCTTTAAGGTGCCTTCCTTTAAGCTGGCCTGAAGTCAAACTCCAGTCATTATCCAGCATTCCTGAATAAAATAACTCAGCCATCGCTTTTTTGGAACTGCTGCTCAGCTGCTCTTGGGAGAGCTGCTCTAGTGCAGAGTGTGAGTCAGAAAAGGGAATGGAGGGAAGGACCTGCCGACTCCCTCGTGTCTTCAGCCACATCAGAGAAAGGTTTGGAGAAGGCTTTGTGCTTCATGGAAGCCTAATCTGCTCCCTGGACATTCCTTGGCTGGATTTTTATGGATATAACCTGACCTGGGTTTCTCCAAGGCACAGGGAAAAGCAGGCAGCTCTGTCTTTCTGTCCCCTGCCAGGCACATCCTCGATGGTGGCTAAACCAGCACAGGATCTCACCCTGCTCCTACCAAAGCCAAGCTCCTGACCACCGCTTGACCCCGACATGTCACACCCCACACACTCCATTCTTACTCAAGGAAAAAGAAATATCCATGATAATCCAGGCTCAAAATCTCCTGCTGGTTCTGTGAATACCATTGGAAAGAAATGCTGGTGAAGGTATTGGAACTGCCACCCCTGTACAGAGCCTCAGGCCATTCCCAAGTTTTATGGTGTGTTCCCAAATATTTGAGCCCCTTCAACTAACACGGAATCCCAGAATCCCAGGATAGTTTGGGTTGGAAGGGACCTCAAAGCCCATCCAGTGCCACCCCTGCCATGGGCAGGGACACCTCCCACTGTCCCAGGCTGCTCCAAGCCCCAATGTCCAACCTGGCCTTGGGCACTGCCAGGGATCCAGGGGCAGCCACAGCTTCTCTGGGCAAGTCAGGCAGAGAGACCCAAAAATGCACCGTGGGCTGTGATCCCATCACCACCATCACAGCCCTAAACCCCAGAAAGGTCACTGGAGTGCAGTTTCAACATTCTCAGCAGATCCCAGCAATATTTGTGTAAAAAAGATGGAAAAGGAAGGATTTTTGACACTTACTTTTGGAAGGGACCCGCAGGTTGGATCTCACCACCTGCAGGGAGTCTGCCTGCACTCGCAGCTCGTAACTTTGGACATGTTCATAATCCAGAGGCTTCTTCACGGAAATCACTCCTGTTCTGTTGTTAATGGCAAACACATCTGGAAGCCAGCAAAAACACAGGAATTTTCTGAGATGCAGAAACAGGGATTTTCAATACCCAAGGGTTTTATTTTGGGGATGACACAATCCAAGCAAGTCATTTCCTCCCTGCCTCCCTCAGGCCTGGAAAAGCCCACATAGCTCCTCTTTGAAGATATTTTACGGAGCAGAGCAGCTGGATCCAACCTGCTGCTGGGATAAGCAACCCAGAATCACAGAATCATGGAATATCCTGAGCTGGAGGGGACCTGGAAGGATCATGGAGTGCAACTCCCTGCACAGGACTTGAGGACAAGTGGGAAGATGGGACGAGACAAAGAGCCCATGCTCACAGAAAGGAGGATGGGACGGGGAATTCTTTACATCCTTCCCAAGAATTCTGAGTTATTTTGTCAGGATATCCAGGTGGATCACAGAGAGTATCCCAGCAGGATGTTTTGTTTGGATATCAGGTTCTAATCCAATATTTGTTACAGCATGGCCAAGCCTGCAATCCATTAAACCAGATTTTTAAGTACAACTCCAGCAAAGCAATTTCTGTTTTTATTTTGATGTGCCATGGGCTCGCACCACGTGGCACCCATGGGAATTTTCACATCACTGAGTATTTTTTTCTTGTAATCCTGCTAATTAATCTGAGCTTCAGCTGATCTCCAAAGGTTTGATAACGGCAGTTATAGAATGATAGAATGGCTTAGGTTGGAAGGGACATCAAAGCCCACCCAGTGCCACCCCTGCCATGGCAGGGACACCTTCCACTGTCCCAGGCTGCTCCAAGCCCCAGTGCCCAGCCTGGCCTTGGGCACTGCCAGGGATCCAGGGGCAGCCCCAGCTTCTCTGGGCACCCTGTGCCAGGGCCTGCCCACCCTCCCAGGGAACAATTCCTTCCCAATATCCCATCTGAACTTCTCTGTTTCAGCTTGAAGCCATTCCCCCTTGCCCTGTCACTAAATGCTCTTATAAAATGTCCCTCTCCAAGTTTCTCGTAGGCTCCAGCCCTGGAATTCCCTCCTGCTTGTCCAGATGAGGTGGGATTTCACCTCAAAGATCTTAGAGGTCTTTTCCAGCCTTAACGATTCTGTGCTTCACCTCAGCAGCTTTACTTCTCCACACTTTCTTGCAGACCTGTGGTGCACCCACCAGGCTTGGCATAACCACAAGGCTGAAATATTAGTATTAATGTTAATATTATTCCACTTACCCTCTTCATTCCCTGACACAATGGAGTACACGACTGTCTGGTTCAAGGCGGCCGCGGTGACAACAGCGACCACGGTTCCCTTCGGGGCACTTTCACTCACTGGGGGGGGTCTGCAGAGGGGAACAGAAGGATTTGTGTTACACTCCTGAACAGCAGGTTATTGACAATTATTCCTCGGGTTAGTATTTCCACCATCTATTAGGCTGCCAAAGGATCTGTTATTAGGGAAAATCATATTAAAAAGGAAAGTGTTCAACCTTTGAAAATGCAAAACCCACTGAGAAGTCCAATAGAAAAGAGGTGGCAACGTAAAGATCTAATGGTTCTTGGTTGTGAGAAATGGGAAAGCAGGGAATAATGAGGAGAAACAAGAACCACTACAGCCAGAAAAACTGGAAGTAAAAGACAAAATAGATCTTTTATAAATATATTTTATATAGGTCTATAGATCTCTTTTATAACAGATCTTGAATATATTCAGGACTACTAAGAAAACTCAGTAATCTGTCAGAAAACCACGCAGGAAAATTCATTCATGGGTAAAATTCCATGCCTTAAGCAGGAATCACATTGGGGCTACCTCCATGGGAATTTCCACTCTTCACAAAGATCCAAAAATTTTCCTGCCAACACATTTTGGTACTAAAACCCAAGATGCTTTTCAGGAAATGAACTGCAACCCAAGGCTACACAAACACTCCAAGGGTGGGGAGGCCCTGGCACAGGGTGCCCAGAGAAGCTGTGGCTGCCCCTGGATCCCTGGCAGTGCCCAAGGCCAGGCTGGACACTGGGGCTTGGAGCAGCCTGGGACAGTGGAAGGTGTCCCTGCCCGTGGCAGCGGTGGCACTGGGTGGGCTTTGAGGTCCCTTGAACCCAAACCATTCCATGACTCTGTGCTGATGTCTTTAAACCAGCAATCCAAATAATTTCCATGAAGAGAAGTGAGAGGTTTGAGTTCATCCCAAATCCTCCTCCTCATATTTTCCTCATGGAAAGCAAAGGTTGAATTCATGCTTCAAACTCTTCAAAATAAATTTAAAAGGAATTTTTGGCACTCATCCATGAATGCAGAAGGATTTTTATTAATGCATTATAGAGATACTTTCAATTTTTAAAAACTACTCTCATTTGATAGATAACAAGATAAACACCAGATGAGGATCTGCTCAGAGAGGCTCCTGATTTTGAAGATCAGCTGTGCACTGACAAAAAATTCTGGACAATATCTATGCTTAATTCCAGGGAGTATCATGGAGGTGTTGGAGGACCAAATGGTCTAGTGGTGGCCCTGCCAGTGCTGGGGGAACAGCTGCATTTGATCATCTCAGGGGTCTTTTCAGGGTTAAATAATTCTATGATTCCATGAATATTTGATCACTTTCCCCTTTCATCTTCCAGGTGGTTTTCAAATCCTTCACCCCCCACCACATTTTCCCATTCTAAGGGCAGGGAATGGGCATGGCCCCGAGGCTGCCAGAGCTCCAGGAATGTCGGGACAACACTCTCAGGGACAAGGTGGGATTGTTGGGGTGTCTGTGCAGGGCCAGGTGTTGGACTGGATGATCCCTGTGTGTCCCTCCCAACTCAGGGTATTCCATGATTACATGAAAGTTGGAACCCCAGGACACAATCCCAACTACTGAACCCAAACTTTTCCCATCAACAAGTGGCCAATCTTCCCTGAACTCTGCCCCACAAACAATGAATATTGCTTTGAATATCCTAGAAAAATTTCGAGATACTGAATACATGGAATTAAGTTTTGGATCATGCAATGTAACAGTGAGCTCCTCTTTTTTTGGCTGCTGGAAAAATCCCCTTTTACTCAAACGCATGTGCATGGAGCAGACCCCTCTGCTCCCACTGTTCTGCATCAGTGGTTGGAATAAAATTCCTTGTTGCTCCTTGAGCTCTAAAACCATTGCTATGAGAAGCTTTTTAATGTGCATTTTACCAATGCAAATGTTAATCTTAGGGATTAAAAAGCTGCCAAAAAGCAGAGAAAGACAGGGAAAGACAGGGAAAGACAGGGAAAAAAAGCTGCCAAGGCTGGAGGCATTTAAAGCTGGAGCTCTTTTGATGAGGTCAGAGAGGAAAATACCCTTTTTATGCTGCTTTATAGATGATGGTGTTTTCTTAATCTTCTGAAGGGGTGGGAGCAGAACAAAAGTCCCACATTCCATTCCCAGTGTAATTCCAGGATATTCCTGCAGTGGGAAGGGCCTTGGAGCTCCCTCTGCCAGGGCTGAATCCAATGGATTGACTAATCAATAATAATTAGTGAGAGGTTTTGTGTTTGCTCTAGAGGGAGGAGGCACACACCTTTCTTAGGGAATAAATTCCTTATTTTCTGATGTTTGAATGACTAAGATGACAAACGGCGCTTTTTTCCCAACATATCATTTTGGAGGTGTTTTAGGGCACAGGCAAAGGTGGTTTTATGCCATAATTTTGCATTACTGGATGATAAAAGCTGGAATTTTTGTGGGAAGATGAGAGCAGGAGAAGCCAGCCCAAAGCACCCAGAAAAGGATTGGAAAAGCCCCATGGGAGCAGAAGGGAAGGGAATTGGTGTGAGCTCAACACCACTGAGGGGCAGGGAGGGTGAAGGGATTGGTGTGTCACTGTCACCTCAGTGGCACTGGTGTGTCACTGTCACATCAATGGCATTGGTGTGTCCCTGCCTCCCAGCCCAGTGCTGATTCCATGGAACCAGAGTTGTTGAGGTTGGAAAAACCTCCAAGGTCATCGAGTCCAACCATCAACCAGCAGCACCCTGCTCACCCCTAACTGTGTCCCCAAGCAGCACATCCACACAGGTTATGGACACCTCCAGGCATGGGGACTCCAAAGCTCCCTGGGCAGCCCCTGCCAAGGCCTGAGCACCCTTTGCATGCAGAAATTCCTGCTGCTGTCCAAGCTGAGCCTCCCCTGGCCCAGCCTGAGGCCGTTTCCCCTTGTCCTGTCCCTGTTCCCTGGGAGCAGAGCCCGACCCCCCCCGGCTGCCCCCTCCTGTCAGGGACTTGTGCAGAGCCACAAGGTCCCCCCTGAGCCTCCTTTGCTCCAGGCTGAGCCCCTTTCCCAGCTCCGTTCCCTGCCCTGGAATTGCTTTGAAATATTTGAAATATTTCCAATGAAATGGTTCCTTTCTGAGCTTCTGAACTCACCACTTCTCCAATCTGTGATTTCTGATTCCTCCCCAAGACTCCCATGCCCAGGATCCACATCCATCCCATCCCTGGATGTAAGAAGGTCCCTTGCAATAAATGATAACCCACCTGCATCCCATAAATCTTAGGGATAAACCACAATTAACACCCACTTTAATCCCCATCCCACTTCAGCCTTATCCTGAGTTTTAGTCTTTCCTTCTCCGCACAGCCACCCTTTGACCAGGACAATTTTAATCCATTCCCAGACCATTGTTTCATCCATTTCCATGGTATTTTTTTCCATAACCATCCCAGCAATGTCGTGTTTTGGCTGTTAGATTCACTTTAACTTTTCCACAGGAATAACAAATGGTATCTTGGGAGCATCCAGGATGGGATGGAGACCACAAGAGACCCCACTGATTTCTTTGAGTATGAAACTGCAAAATGGGTTTGTCCCTCAGGAAATAAACAAAGTAACCACAAAGAAGAACGGGATTAAAATAAAGTCATTATTTGCACACAAAAATACTGAAATTAAATACAAATTAAAAAAAAAAATCTTTGAATTTGCTGTATCTTAATTATCTGTGTCTCGATCAGAGTGGGAAAGGGAGACTGAGCACGTCTCAAATACATTGCAGGGCACAACTATGGGAAGTGTCCAAGTGAAATTTTAACTTTTCCTCTCTACTTTTCTGCTTCTTCTTTTTGCCTGTGCTAAACACATCACTCCCAGCCCTTTTTCAATTTGCCTGATAGCCAATATGCTACAAATTCACCATGAAACTTGCCTATCTCCAAAAGCATGAACACGAGATTTAATAAAAAATTAAATTTCAAGCCAGCAAACCCAATAATAATTTGGAAAATTGGTTTAGTGCTGAAGCTTAATAGTGGGATGTGTATGGACTCCATATGAGGCACTTCAGTCAGCTTGACTTTGTGAACGTTATACTTTATATCTGTTTCTGTAGAACATTAGAACACAAAATATTTTCATCTATTTATATTTTACTTGATGGAGGTCCATAAAAACCCCTCAGAAATTAAGTTTTGCTGTTGCTTAATTACATTGCTCACCTCAACTTGATTAACGTTGAGGGTATTTTTATTTTTAGGGTGGTGAGAGGGTCAGAGAAGCTGTGGCTGCCCCTGGATCCCTGGCAGTGCCCAAGGCCAGGCTGGACACTGGGGCTTGGAGCAGCCTGGGACAGTGGGAGGTGTCCCTGCCATGGCAGGGGTGGCACTGGGTGGGCTTTGAGGTCCCTTCCTGCCCAAACCACTCTGGAATTCCATGATCCCCATGGCAGCTCTTTAAATCCTTTCACCAGCACATTAAAACTACCCTGGCTTCCTGCCCTTGCTCAAAAAAAGGTAAGATCTGGACACATTTTAGAGCATCAATCCACCATTTTATCAAGTTTTATACACATTTTACAGCAACAATCCATCTTTTTATCAAGTTTTTGCTTTCCTAGTAACTACCTGAACAGCCTGTCCCAGAAAATGGTAATTTTTCTTTTCTGGAAAAGAATATTTTCATCTTAATTAGATGTATTTATCGAGCAGTTTATCTTCAGGGTGTCACATATTCCTTCCTGGCCTTGATATCCTGACTTTCTGTCTCAATTCCCAGACTGGTTGGAGGCACTCCGACCTTCCCATGGTATTTATCTCCAAAACAAATGACAAGGAAGTCTGGACATTGCTCCAGTGATCCCGTCTTAACCTATTGTTTTTTAACCCAAATGTCAGGTTTTGCTCCCCTGATCTTTCTGTGTTCTTCTTATCCCTCCAATCTTCTCAAATTGAAGGGCATGAAGGAATATTCCTGTCAGGATTCTGCAGAAGCCAAAAAAAAGAGGAGAAAAAATTCCCACCAAGCACGACATAGGGTACAGTCACACACCTGGATTGGTCAGACTGACGGGATAAATTCCAAGGATAACACGGCTGGAAGGATAACACATTGCTGGAAGCCAAGAGGGTTTAATACCAAAATTATGGATCATTCAATTCTGTATCCACTCCCCCAGAGCGATTTATTCCTACATTTCATTAGCACGGCGTTGGGAGCTCTGACCCTCAGCCTCTCCAAGCATAGATTCCCTGCCTGCATCTGGCTCCCTGTGCTTTCCTCTTCCCCAGGAAACACCTCACCATAACATTTCATTGAAAAATAATTCCTAAAATTCCAGTTTCCTTTTCATTTGGTATAAAGAAGCACAGACTTTAATAAAATACAATGCAGCACTACTAACACAAGGAAAAGTAGGGGAAAAAGGATCTTCTTCCTGTAATAATCTGGTAATCATCACTCCCTAATTTTTCCATGGCAAATCCTGCTTCAGTACCTGCCGGAGAAATAATTTAATTTAACTTTATGACCGTATTTGCTATTTTTTATTACAAACCAAATAAAGTACCAGCAGAAAATCGCTCCAAGCCAGTGATTCCAAAGGGAAAATCACACATATTTTCCTGAATCCAAGCTGCAACTAATGTGAGATGCAAATTCCAAACTTATGCTGGAAGCTCCAGCTTAAGCGTGAGGAAAACATCGACTGCTTTTATCCCCACATCTCAAAAATGCTGCAACTAAAAGGTTGCCCGTGCTCTTTCCTCGATAAAATGTAAATTCCATCCTGGGAAAGGTGGGAAAAGCAGTGGTAGGACCTGGATATGCTGGGAAAAGGATGATTCAAATGAGTGTTCTGAATCTACCAGCATTAAACAAAACACTTTTGAGGGACAAAACACTTCTGGGGGACAAAACACCTCTGAGGGACAAAAATAGCCCCCTGTGGACTCTGTGACAAGAAGGGGGAAATGATTCCTGAGGGGAAAAAATGATTCCTAACAAGGGAAAATCCCAGGGAGCTCTGCTAGGAGGGGAAAAGGGAAACTTCAGTCAACAGAGGTTTAAAGAACTGCAGCTCAGGAGCAACCTGAGTGAAAAGCTAAGGCAGAATTGATATCCTGGCAGTGCCCAAGGCCAGGTTGGACATTGGGGCTTGGAGCAGCCTGGGACAGTGGGAGGTGTCCCTGCCATGGCAGGGGTGGCACTGGAGGGGCTTTGAGGTCCCTTCCCACCCAAACCTCTCTGGAATTCTCTGATTCTCCAAGGCCTCAGCCATCCATAGATACTGAGAACCATGGAAGATCCCGAGTTGGATAGGACCACTCCTTCCAGTTCCTGAGTTCCAATCCAGAGCACTGTGGCTGCTTCTCCCACCTTTCTGAAGGAAGCAGCAAATGACAGAGATTCCAGCCATGGAGTGCCACCCCCACCCTCACTGTCGCTGTGCAGGGTTCCCCATTCCCTATTTCCCAACGAGGAAAACTGTCCGAGTGAGCAGCAGGAAAGCAGAGAACTGGGGAAAATCTCTTGGAATAACTGACTCCTGCTACAGCTTCATGGTTTTGTTTTGTGAGAGCCTTTTGCTTGGATGGTATTTGCCTCCAATATGGAAGGATTTAATTGGGTGGAAAGCATTACAAGGCCTCTTCCACAGAGGCAGAGTGAGATCCACGTCCCCAGATCTCCCTTTTTAGGCAGAACACATTTGCACAGCAGCGCTGCTGCTGCTGGGAGAGGAATAGAATTAAATAAAATTCCACACTACATTTACATCGAGTTATAGCCTGGAATTCACAGCTTCCCAGATTTCCCCATAAAACCTCGGATTGCTGGGCAACTGGACACATCTTTTCCGACAGGTTGGGGAGCCATAACGCAACACTAACAGAAGCTGCTGTAAGTTTGCAAAATTCCCCTTTCCTCCTGCTCTGGAATGGCTGAACACCTGGTTAATGTGCCCACAGGCACTAATTAGGAAGCAATGATGCTGCTCCTGGTTCCCATTTCATTCCCTGCTCCAGCAGCACTTTGCTGCCAGCACTGACCTTCCTCTTGCAGAGGATGTGGAATTTATTAATTAACACGACACCAAAAAGATCCCAAATCCCTTTCAACTTTTACTGTTTTAAATTGAGGACGTGCCCATAAAGAGGACAGGCTTGCTAAAAATACATCTTTAGATTCAGCTGAGGTTCCAGTCACATCTGCTCTCCGCTGTTTTGTAGCGCTACTAATTAATATCTGTTAATTAAGAAATGAAAGTGCTGCCGTAAGTCATTGGGAGGTAATGGAAACTTCTGGATTAATTCCTTGATCCAGAGGTGATCTGACTGAAGTCAGGACAAAAGAAAGAAGAGCTTGGGAAACAGGGCTCTTTAAAGCAGATTTGGTTTTCCAAAACAATTGATTTATTTGTTTTATTGGGTTTTATCCTTTTTTTTTTTTTTGGTTGTCCAGAGAAGCTGTGGCTGGCCCTGGATCCCTGGAAGTGTCCCAGGGTGCTGGAC
Organism: Monarcha castaneiventris obscurior; assembly: GCA_026261815.1. NCBI lineage: Eukaryota > Metazoa > Chordata > Aves > Passeriformes > Monarchidae > Monarcha > Monarcha castaneiventris. Next base: position 96,343 of record JAMPIT010000104.1, on the reverse strand, counting down.
AGGGCTTGGAGCAGCCTGGGATAGTGGAAGGTGTCCCTGCCCATGGCAGGGGTGGAATGAGACGAACTTGAAGGCTTCAAGGTCCCTTCCAACCCCGACCACTCTGGAATTCCATGGTTCTCTTGCCAAGGACAGTTTTGCTGGCACAGAGCAGGATGGGATCAAAGCCAGCATTAAAAACTTCAGTACATTGTGCGAATTGCCACGGCCTGTTTGGGGCAGGGATGTGAATGTCTCCCACCACCCCGCTGTGCCCCTGCTCCCACACACGGGCTGGAGACACTGGAGGTGTCTGTGTCTTCCATCGGTTCTTTGGAAAACCAGCGGAGTCCAAGTGCCAGCCAACACCCTGTGGGAGATGTGGTGACAAGAGCAGCATCAGCCGTGCCCTCCCTGGGCACCAAAGGTCAGCTAAGCTCCGAGGTGGCCCAGCCATCTCCAATTAAATGCCCACACGCTCCAGCACTTGGATTCTTTGGGATTTTTTCTTTTCTCCACACTCTGTGCTTTTGAGGAACAATGCTTGGCTTGGAAAAGCCTTTGTTTGTCAGGCACTGCTGCTGTCACCTCTTCCAGAGCCATCCTTAACATCCACGGCAAGGACAGACAAGGACCCACCCTGCTAACGCAGCTCCAGGGCTCCTCAGAGAAGATCCAGCTGGAGCACCGGGACCTGCAGGGCTGATCTCAGTCATTAAGGCTGGAAAAGCCCTCAAAGGCCATCGTGTCCAACTGGGAGCCCAGCACTGCCCTGTTCCCCACTAACCCTGTCCCCAAGTGCCACATCCACACAGGTTATGAACACCTCCAGGCATGGGGACTCCAAAGCTCCCTGGGCAGCCCCTGCCAAGGCCTGAGCACCCTTTCCATGGAGAAATTCCTGCTGCTGTCCAAGCTGAGCCTCCCCAGGCCCAGCCTGAGGCCGTTTCCCCTTGTCCTGTCCCTGTTCCCTGGGAGCAGAGCTCGACTCCCTCCGGCTCCAGCCTTTTCCCAGGCAGCTGCAGAGAGTGAGAAGGTGCCCCTGCTGCTGCTCTGCTTCTGAGAGGGAGTAAATGCTGGGACAAGGAACATCCCAAACCCCGCCTGGCCTCCTCTTGCTGGGATGAGGAACACCCCAAATCCCGCCTGGCCTCCTCTTGCTGGGATGAGGAACATCCCAAACCCCGCCTGGCCTCCTCTTGCTAGGATGAGGAACATCCCAAATCCCGCCTGGCCTCCTCTTGCTGGGATGAGGAACATCCCAAATCCCGCCTGGCCTCCTCTTGCCAGGCCCCTCCAGAAGAGCCAAGGATGCAGCAGATCTCCTCTGAGGGACTTTAGGGGGGGATCTCTCACAGTTGTTAGGAAGGAACTGTACTTTATCCCTCACTTAACGTAAATCAACTGCTCCACTCTCTATTTTCTGGCTCTCAGAGCCCTCAACTGCTCCTTGCTGTTTGATATGGAGAGCACAGCAGCGTTTAGAAGGCTCCAGAATAATTTACAATCCAAACAAAGAAGGTGGGGGGTAAAGAGACCAATTAATTTGCCCCAAATGATGCAATAATGCAGAGGGAGAGCCAGTGAATAAACATCCATCTCTGCCTTCATCCACTTGACTGCTGTCCGCTCTGGAAGTCACTCTAAGACACAGACAAAGATCAATCAAAGCCTCCCTGGGTATGGAGAGGGCTCCAAGCAGGGCGGGCGTTCCTCTGGCAGAGCTGCCAGGCTCTGCAGCTCAGCTCAAGGCACAGTGGCACTTTCATCTCCCTTTCTGCTCATGCCATCTGCTCTCTCTCTCTCTGTATTTTGTATTTAGTTTTGATTTTGTAGCACAGGCTGCAGCTTTATTCTGTAAAACTGCTCAACTGTGACCTTTCCCTAAATACACAGGAAGGAAGTTTGTAAACCAGCTCGAGAACAGCGCTGGAATCAACCAGATTATGATAATTAGACAAGCAAAGATCAATACTAATCCACTCTAAAGCCACTAATTCTCAATCCTTCTGAAATTCCAGCATCCACATCCAGCAGTTTTTTGTTTTACAAGGGGTACCATTGCTCTATGCTGCCTTTTACCCTGAAGATATCCCGTGTCACTGGGAAATGAGGTCCTGTGACACCTGCCAGCTCCAGCCTGCATCACTGCCAACAAACCATACACAAAGCACAGTTTGTACAGAGTGTGACAATCCCTGAAAAACTCAGGAATCAACACTAGTCCTGCTCCTAAATATTTGAAAGTCTCAGAGCTCAATCAGAAAGTTCTGGGGTTGTTTTCACTTCATTTTTGACATTGAAGAAAATAAATAACTGCCTGTGCTGTCCCCAAAAGGTTTTAAGAGCTTCTTAAAACAGTGTGCAGAGAATTTCCCAGGAAGGGAGCTGTGCTTTGGAAAGGGAAACCAGGCTGTCCAGATAATCCTGAAGAGTTCACAGGGACACAAAGATAACCTGGGTTCTTCAGGTGTCATCAAAGGGTATTATGGGCTGCGAGACACATTTTACTGCAAGAGTTCTTCAATGTAGTGAAAAAACATTCCCAGCTCCTGGGATAAAACTGGAGCCCAAGGCAGGCTCAGGAATCCCAGAGTCCCAGAGTGGTTTGGGTTGGAAGGGACCTCAAAGCCCATCCAGTGCCACCCCTGCCATGGCAGGGACACCTCCCACTGTCCCAGGCTGCTCCAAGCTCCAATGTCCAACCTGGCCTTGGGCACTGCCAGGGATCCAGGGGCAGCCACAGCTTCTCTGGGCACCCTGTGCCAGGGCCTGCCCACCCTCCCAGGGAACAATTCCTTCCTAACACCCAATCTAATCCAGCCCTCTGTCACTCTGAACCCATTCCCTGTGTCCTGTCTCTCCAGTTCCTGCTGCAGGGTCCCTCTCCAGCTTCCCTGTATCCCCTCAGACCCTGGAAGGAGCTGTGAGCTCTCCACACAACCCTCTCCTCTCCAGGCTGAGCAGCCCCAGCTCTCCCAGCCTGGCTCCACAGGGGAGGTGCTCCAGTCCCTCAGCACCTCCTGGGCCCTCTCTGGACTTGCTGCACAGTGAGTTTGCTCCAACACAGCTGCCTGCCCACATCTGAAATTCCAGTCACAAACGGACGTGTTTTTATTTGCTACATGGCCCAAAGCAATGCAGCAAACACTGCACACCTCTGGAGATACCTAAGAAACTGCAGGGAGCAGCAGGAACAATTTCTCTCTCAGGAAAAATCCTTCAGCAAAGGATTATTATTAAATGCAAAGTTTATCATTTTGCATTGGGCCTTCAGATTTCACATTTGTTTCAAGTTAAATACAAAATTATGAGAAGAGTGGCAGTATTTTGCTATTTTTCACTTCTTTAAGTGAAAAACATGCTAATACTCCAATCATGAGGACAAATAAGAGTGCAGCTCACCAATTTTTGTCTAAACTCCTTTAGACAGCTGAGCAAGCCCATCCTTTAGGGCCTCCTGGAGACAATTTATGTTCAATTTCTGCTTTCTGATTCCTGGCACTCCTTGGATTTGGACATATCTGTACAAACCCCACTACATTCTGCTGCTGATTATGTCCCCACAGGGGCATAGAGAGAACACACTGCAACTTCCTGATATCTTGGAGCTGCTTGCCCTGATCTTATCACTTCCTCTTATTGTACAGGTGTCAAATTCATGAACACATTCTCTGTACAAAATTTACCAAACTATGCAGCTCGTGCTCCACTTTTTGGTTTGCTTTTGGTCAATTTTCAGACACTGAGGTTGATGATATTGAATTGCCAGAGGGTAAATTTATCGTATCATGTCTCTGTGGTGATAATAACCATCACCTGCACTTCTGACATCGAAAAGGTCGAGTCTGAGTTCTCTCATGCCTCACACAAATGGTGTAGAGGATCAAAAAATGCCTCACACAAATGGTGTAGAGGATCAAAAAATGCCTCACTAAAATACCTCAAATGGTATAGAGGGTCGAAACACACTCCAGGAAACTTAACGGAGAGCCCTGGTGATCCCAGTCCCAATTCCAAGGTGTGACATTTGTTTATCCTAATGACTGATATTTTCAACAACTTCTGAGGGGAAAATGTCAAGCAAACCTTCCCTCACCACCATTGTCAGCCCAGCTCTTTCCAGCTCGAGACCACCTGCTCAGACAGCAAAAGTCCAGCACAACAGAGTATTTTTGTAGCTCTGTTTCAGACTTAGCATTCAAAGTGGACTTGATTTTGACTTAAAAACCACCAGTTTCAGGGCGAAAGAATGAACTCTTTACCTGTATTCGTCCTGTGTGAAGCGTGGGATGACTGAGGGCTGCAGCACCGCGATTTCCACCGTGGTGGTGTTGAACTTCACCGGGTCCCCATCGTCGTAGGCAATGACCACAAGCTGCAAACAACACAGAAAATCAGCCTCTCACTACACAAAAGAACAGTTTTCACCCTGACTTCCAGCAATTCTGGTATTTGCAGGGTCAAAACAATCAGATGTGATTTTCTTTCGCTGCAATCACACATTGAGTGAGAGCAAAACACGGAGGGAAAAGGTGGCAGCCATCCACAGGTTGAATCCTCTGCTGGAAAATTTACAGAAACATGGTAAACTGGAGGAATTTCTTCTTGGAAAGGGCTGTTAAACATTGGAATGGAGCTTTGGAGTCCCCATCCCTGGAGGTGTCCAAGGAACAGCTGGATGTGGCACTCAGTGCTCTGGTGGGGATCGGTCACAGGTTGGACTCGATGATCCTGGAGGGCTTTTCCAACCTCTGGGATTCTGGGATTCTGTAACTCCCAATGGAACAAACAGGAAAAGTCCTGGGTGAGAATTACCTGCTGCTCACATTAATATCTAGGACCAAGGGCTCACGTCAAAACAAAAAAATTAACATCACTTCCCACCCCCCTCCAAAAACTCCTCTGTAGAGAAGAGATGCTCTCAGCTCAAACATGGCCAAGACCAAATTACCTGCTCCTAAATGAGGCCTGTTAGAAACATTTTGATTTTTAAAAATCTTTTCTCATGTCTATTTGTTGATTTAACCCATGATTTTGTGCTGGCACAAGCAGGTTCATTTGTTTTTAGCTTTCACATGAAATCTGCTTGCAAAAGGATGCGACTCCAGCCCACTGAAGAAGGAGCAATGGGCAAATTTCCAGTTTTCTCCCTAAATTTTTCCTTATTTCTGGAGGTCACTACATGAGGCAGGCCTGCACCTCATTCTAGCAGAGCATTTTCAACTCGTTTCTGCCAGTCCAAGGTATTCCACAATAACCTTTTTTTCCAGCCAATATATCAGGGAAGTCACCAGTGCAAGATAAAATTGCAGAAATTATCCGGATGTTAAATGGTGACTGGAAAAACTCCCAGAGGATTCAGCAGCAGACACAAACCCAATGATCTAGAAGAAAATACCAACTCCAAGTGTTCCCATTACTGATTCCTGGAGTCCTTTCTGTGCTTTTTTCTTAAGAATCTGTATTTTCTGGAAGGTTATTCCCTGCTGAATGCTCCATTTACTGCCCTAATATGAAGCAGAGTGGGATAGGCCCCAATTTTGGAAAACAGCCCCACAAAAGAAGTACTATGAAGTAAAAGCAACAAATGCAGCTACAGAAAGGTTCCACTCTGGTTATGTTAACCAAGAGAAAATCCTCTTCCTCCTTGGGTTTTATTACATTAATTAGAAATTGGAAAGGACTTAAATTAGCACTGTGCTAAAGCAGGAACTGCTCCAGCTAAAACAGCCCAGCTTTATTCCTCAGAATGGAAAGTGTGCAAATAAACCTCTCCTTAACCCTTGTTTCAGAAATAACTGAAAGAAGAAAAAGCCACACCTTAGTGACTGTAAGGAAGTTTCCAAGTAGGGAAATTACATCAAACCCAAGATATTATGGATTTAATTTATTTTTCCTTACTGCCCCTGCTTCTATTTTCAACTCCCCCTTCCCTTCATGGATCTTAAAGGGCAGATGTTCTACTGATTTAGGTTAAAATCATACCTTAATCCACACTAATTCACTCCAGAATCTTTAAGACCAGTGACAACAAAATGGGAATTTAGGTTTCCTTAAAATCAATGTTTTTACATTAAAGCACTTGTGAACAGGAACTCCTGAACTACCCAGCTGTGCAGTAATTTTATTTAGAAGATATCTTGCTCTTCTTACAAAATTCTCCCCAAAAGCCTTGTTGGAAGTGAACTTGGGAAAAATGAGGGTTCCCCAAGCTGCCTCCCTGTTTTTCCCCACCCTCCCAAAAGGTGCAACCACATCCATTCACGACATTCCTGAAATCAGAACGGCACGAAACACACGCCAGGAAAGAAAGAAGGAAACAAAGGAACAAACAAAATTGAAATTTTGCATGGAAATCCAAAGAAAAGTTGGATTTGATCTTGGAGGTCTTTCTTCCTCACTTCCTGGCAGATGGAGCCTTTTTTTAACAACAATTCCCAGCTATGCTAAACCACGACACCAGCCCTAATGATTCTGGGATCTTTCTGTGCCATATAAAAAGAAAGGAGAAGCATGGAAAAGAATCCCAGCTAATGCAGGGAACCTCTCCTGGTGCTGCAGCTGGATTTGTACCTTGAACACTGTGCTGGGCTCTTCATTGAGGTTCACTCGGGTGACGACACGGCCGGAGTTCTCCTCCACATCAAAAATGCTGGCACTGTAGGGAAACTGCACAACATCCACCTTGTAGCGCACCAGACTCGCTGGGGTGCCCTGGAACACAAAAATGAGGCAAAGTGGGTATTTCTGTGTTTTCACACACCTCCTGAAGGATTAAAATGTGACACTGGTAGGGCCATCACAAGCAAAACTTGCTCTTTGTCTTCCTCATAGCTGAGCACTGCCCTTCAATCCCCCCAGAATACCTCCCAGGACACCTGAGAAATCCAGGAAGAAAAATCAAGGAAAGAAAGAAAAGGGCTGAACCCCCACCTACTTAAACCCAGAAATGTTCTATAAATACTGAAATTTTTAAACAGAAGATGGGCATGGCTTAAGGCTGGTTAAAATACCTTCCAAAAACATTTTCACTTGGCATAAAACTCCTTTAAAGTTTAAGGAACTTATCAGCGGTAAAAGAAAATGCTGTTTTGCAGATGGATTTTAAGCAGCCCCATAAGGAACCCTCCCCACTGTTCAGACCCTGCTTTGGTGACAAGGACCGAGGCCAGGCAGCCCCTGGGTGTGCCACAAAGTGTCTGAAACTCCAAGCAAAAGGGGGATCAGAAGCAGCATTGCCAGAGGGGATATTTTTACTGATGGGAATTTTTCCCATCAGTATCTCAGCATTTTCTAATTGAAGGCTGCTTACCCATTTACCTGTTTTAACAGCACCTGCCTAAAAAATAGCATTTCTTGGAAGGATGCCATTTCTCAAGGTATCCATTATTTTCCAACGATCCCATTTCAGCAGTCACCCTCCAGGCACCTCAGAGTTACAGAAACTTTAAGGCTGGAAAAGACCTCGGGGATCATTGAGTCCAACCATCAGCTCAGCACTGCCGAGGCCAGCACTGCCCCATGTCCCCAGGTGCCACCAGCCACATCTTCCTTGGGCACCTCCAGGGCTGGGGACTCCAAAGCTCCCTGGGCAGCCCCTGCCAAGGCCTGAGCACCCTTTCCATGGAGAAATTCCTGCTGCTGTCCAAGCTGAGCCTCCCCTGGCCCAGCCTGAGGCCGTTTCCCCTTGTCCTGTCCCTGTTCCCTGGGAGCAGAGCCCGACCCCCCCCGGCTGCCCCCTCCTGTCAGGGACTTGTGCAGAGCCACAAGGTCCCCCCTGAGCCTCCTTTGCTCCAGGCTGAGCCCCTTTCCCAGCTCCCTCAGCCGCTCCTGGGGCTCCAGCCCCTTCCCAGCTCTGTTCCCTGCCCTGGGCACGCTCCAGCCCCTCCAGGGCTCTCAGGCCCAAGGATTTGAGACCCCCCAGCAGTGCCAGCCCAGGGGACAGGCCCTGCCCTGGGCCTGCTGGCATCCAATAAATGATGGAGATTCTCCTTAGCCTGCTCTTGTTGCTGATATATTTATGGAAATATTTTTAAATGTCTTTTATGGCTGTAGCCAGAGAATTTCTAGCTGGGCTTTGGCCCTTTTCCTTCCACACACTCCAGGGAGCTGGATCTCCTGGAGGGTTTTCTCTCTGGATCTCCTGGAGGGTTCCACCCTGGATTTCCTGGAGGGTTTTCTCTCTGGATCTCCTGGAGAGTTTTTTCTCTGGATCTCCTGGATGTTTTCTCTCTGAATCCCCTGGAGGGTTCCTCTCTGGATCTCCTGGATGTTTTCTCTCTGGATATCTGGGAGTGTTTTCTCTCTGGATCTCCTGGATGGTTTTCTCCCTGGATCTCCTGGAGGGTTCCACCCTGGATCTCCTGGACGGTTTTCTCCCTGGATCTCCTGGATGTTTTCTCTCTGGATCTCCTGGACGGTTTTCTCCCTGGATCTCCTGGATGGTTTCTCCCTGGATCTCCTGGAGGGTTTTCTCTCTGCAGGGTTTCATTTCCAGCAGACACCTGGTAGGTTGAAGTCCCTCATGAGGACCAGGGTTTGCAATGGGAAGACTTCTCCCAACTACTTGTAGGTTGTCTCATCTGCCTCTTCATCCAGGCTGGGGGGGTCTAGGACAGGTTCCCGCTGATCCTCTTTGCACACCCATGTCTGAATAATGATTTTCCAGCATGCCAAAGTCTGGATATGCAGAGATTTGGGACATTTTACAAAATTCCAACTAAATTATTTGCTAAATATATTTGGGAGTAGATTCAGAGAAACACTTCTGTCCCAGCAGCAGTATGATTTCATTTTCTGAAAGGCTCTGAGCCTCGAGCTCAGACTAGGCTCTGACCTTTACTTTGTGTTTAAACAGCCAGAACATCATTAATGGCGAATTGCTGATTTTCACCTGTATTCAGTGATGAGATTGTTGGGATTGGGAATATATTCCATGTCCCCTGCCAGCCACAAATTACACGGAAACAGAACATTTCCTTTTGTAAACAGCCATGGAAATGACTACAAAAGTGGTTTGAGCTCACTAAATCCTATCAGCATTTTGCTGATCCAACAGAAGCCATCTGAGCGCTGACTCTCGGAGCTCTCCAAGGAATCCCAGCCTGGGCAGGGTTTATGAGGCCATCAGCAGCTTTAATCATCCCAACTGGGCCTGCCAGGTGTGTTCTAGTGGTTAGCAAATTAATAAGTGATTGTGTTCAGAGTTAAAAGCACTTCACATATTGTAAAAAGGGCAAATCCTGGAAAAAGTGAGAAATTTCTGGGATTGCAGCATAGCAGAGTTCATTATCAACTTTCCCCCTGGCACTCCCTGCTTCAGTCATTTTTCTTCAAGGTTATAATTAAGAGCAAATTACCTGCTGAAATCCAGCCTATCTGGGCTCGGAGTAATGGCCTTAAACTTGCTTGGAAGACTAAGAGCCCTCATCATCATTAGAGCTGCTCACACCAGGCAATTTGGGAGCAAATAAACAAAAATCTCATCAGGTTATTGTTGTTCATGATGTGATTATCAAGTACACTTTGCTCCTGTCACTTCAGAAAAATAACAAAACCAGGATTTATTTTTTATTTATGGTATTTTGGCACTGATGTGATTAGAAAAAGCTCCAGAGAGATTTCCCAGGGAAATCTATCTAGCAGCGAGTTTTAATTATCTGAAATATTAATCATCTTTTGCCTCTGTTCTAAATTAATTTAGATGCATTATTATGTCTGCAGCAAAACTTGAATCTAGCTGATAATATTCCCAAATAAACCACAGAGCAAGGATTGTGCTTGGCAGGAACCACATTCATTCTCTCCAACCAAAGTTTCCCTGAGATTCAGGACTACCATGAAACTTCAACAAAAGCTCATCCAGCTCCAGTCACTTCTTTCATGTATGATCCCATGAGATTCCATCTGCTCTGGGGAAATGCCATCTATTTGTGACACAGGAGACAGCTACAAACATGTCCCCAGTGTCCGTGAGGCTGCCCCTGGAAAAGAGGCCTTGGATGAGGCCCATGTGCACTGTCCCGATAACTCCCAGCAGGAAAACTGGACTGGAATAAAGCCAGGAAGAACAGGGGAAAGGGGAACACCACAGTTGTTGGGGGTTTCCATGTGCGTTTCTGCAAGCAGCTCCAGAGGAAGCCAGGAATTGTCACTTCCAGTCTCCAGGAGAGGAAGGCTGGAGCACCTCTGCTAGGAAGACAGGATGAGACAACTGGGATTGTCCAGCCTGGAGAGGAGAAGGCTCCAGGGAAAGCTAAGAGCTCCTTCCAGTGCCTAAAGAGGCTCCAGGAGAGCTGGAGAGGGACTGGGGACAAGGGCTGGAGGGACAGGACCCAGGGAATGGCTTCCCAGTGCCAGAGGGCAGGGCTGGATGGGATATTGGGCAGGAATTGTTCCCTGGGAGGGTGGGCAGGCCCTGGCACAGGGTGCCCAGAGAAGCTGTGGCTGCCCCTGGATCCCTGGCAGCGCCCAAGGCCAGGCTGGACACTGGGGCTTGGAGCAGCCTGGGACAGTGACCTTAAAGATCATCTCATTCCAACCCCTCCCACGGGCAGGGACAGCTCCCACAGTTCTCCTTCAGTTTCATCCCATTTCTGTTCCCACTGTGGGCAGCCAGGCAAAGCCAGCTGGGGATCGCTCTGGGAGCACAAATCCAGCCAAGGCTGTTCAGGTGCTCCTGCTCACCTGGGATTCCAGGGGTGTTTTGGAGGCAGAGCTTCCCTGCACAGGGCTCACCAGAGCTCCTGGTCACAATATCCAACAGCCTAAACCCACCCACTCCAAGGGACTAAAAAACCCCAAAAAATACAGAAGTCCTCACGCTCCAGCTGGACAGCCCCTCTAGAAAGGAAGCTCAAGCTGATGTGTGAGGGAGAACTTCCAATTTAGGGGATTGTTCACACGGACAAAGTGCTTGGATGCCTCAACAATTCCAGTTGCAATGTGCTTAAAATCAAGGAGTTTCATTCGTATAGGGTTTACCAGTTATTTAGGAAGAACTGCAGCTGTTCCCAAGCTTTTCCTTGGCAGCCATGGCTCTGCTTTACCCCCCATTGTTCCCTCTGGCCTGGCTTTGTTGCTTTTTGCTTAATATTTCCTGCTTATCCCTGGAATTAGGTAGGAGATCCTCTGGGAAAGGCAGGGTGAGCAACTTTAGGATGCACCAGTAATTTGAAAAATTATTTATGTATTTATAGAAAATGTTACTACTTTTAAAATGTAGAAAAATCGACTGTGGATTGTTCCAAACCACCAAAGGACAAAATGGTAATTTACCAGATTTCATGAAAACAAAATTTTCAGGCAAAATTTCCCAGATTTCAGTGACTAGAAGTGTGTTTCAAGTTTATAACACATGCAAAAGTAGCTACTAAAACATAATTTACATTCCCAGCCACTGCAAATAAAAAGAGAATTAAAACTAGACAAGAAAGGAGCAACGGGTAAGAATTTAAAGTGACGTTTACTCAAAACAGCCCTGCAAATTTTGCTGTGGCCTTTAGAGAAAAGCCCTGGGTTTTATGTTTTAATTGACATTTCACCAGGGACCTGAAGAATAACTACCAGAGGTCTCTGATGCCTTCAGGCCAGGAGGTTTGGACCACTCTGAAATCCAGGGCAAAATAAAAACGTAACAAAGTATCTCTGAGGAAGTGCTTGACTCTGGCACAAATTATTTCTGTTTTAACTGAGCAACTCTTAATAATAAACAGAAATCCGTGGGGTTTTTGCAGCAAAACCCATCCTCGTATCAACAGTTGCATTCTAATGATGGCCTGAGGTTTTAGGTGCCAGTTAAATGAAGAAAATCACACACTTTCACCCTCAGATTTGTCCATATGGATACACATTTCTATGTGGAAGGTGCACTGAGTTGTGAATAACTCAGTGTGTGAAGGTTTGATGGGAGGAGCTTTTGCAAATAAAACCAAGAGGAGCTTTCATCTCCATCTCCAACAAATAAAGTCTGGTTGGATTAATTTAAGAGTAAAAACCTGTTCTTGTCCCTTCTGGCTGCTCCTAAAAGCACATCATGGCACTTCCACACCTCTATGCTATAAATTCCTAAATCATTTAGGAAATACACACAGAAAATGATGTCCCAGGAGTCTTTCACCCTCTCATGTTTCACATAAATTAGTATTTGTTCGTTGAAAGGGGGAGCCCACCTCCACTGACACCATTCCCACCTCCTCCTTCCCCCAAACTGCTCTTCTGCTCCTGGAAAAAATTCAAATTTGCCTTATCTGCAGAGAAATCCCACACAGGTGCTGGGCCTTTCCATCTGGATCCTCCCAGCATCCATATTCATCTGACAACGTTGGGATTTGCTGGAAACAATGGTTGTCTCAGAGGAGCTGATTAGGTCTGAAAAGCTTTTATTGCAGATGATGGAAAAACCTGGCTGGGCTTTTGTTCTGGAGATGGGAATTACACACATTACTTGCAAAATAACAACAGCAAAAATTAAGCTTGGAGACTTCAAATTAGCTGGGCTCTTAGAAACAGGCATACTTTAAAGCTACAATTATTTTTTTAATAGATACATATTTCTTTCCCTGACCTGATAAAATAAATGTATTAGTACCCTGCAAATAAGATTCCAACAGGTTAAACCCACCCCAAGCCACACAAGTAAAATATTGATGATAACTAAGAATATTCCAGCCCTTAAGGCAAGTTTAGAGCAACTCCCCTTGCTGAGCAGAGAAAAGGTTGTGTGCTTTTAAACCCAATTTCCAGTGAATTCATATCAAATACGTTGTGACACCATTTAATGTCAAAGCCAACTTCAAATAAATAGGAATTTTCCAGTAGCACAGGCTGGCTCAGGCAGGAAAAGAAACAAAGGCATTTATGCCTGCTAGTTTTTACTTTTAAAATAAAAAAAGATGAGGGGAAAAACTACCAGCCATTAACTCAAAATAAAAAAACCTCTTTCAAAACCTCCTTTAAAAGCTTTCCTCCGTAGCTGGCTGACTTTTATGGCCCTTGCATTTATTAGAGGCTTCAGGGTAACTTCATTTTGAAATCTTCATCAAAACCAACAAGTGTTCGTGTGATAGTGACAAAAATGTTACAAAATGTTCAGTAGGGTTTGGGGCTGTTAAATAAAAAATGAAATAGCTTTGCACTGGAAATGCTGAGTGCACAGGACTAAGGATTCTAAAGGTAATTCATCAGAACTATTTTGTTTCCCCTCAGTGATAGCTCAGTCTTCAGAATTCAGACACAGCGATTATAAAATGGAGCTTTTATCAGAACAGGCAGAGAGAGCCCAAAATATCTCACTGTAAGGCAACAACATGTATTTAATATTAAATAAATGCTGCCCAAAACCCAATAACACCACATTAACTAAGCTACACCTGATTCGTGTCCCAGCACTTCCATCAGCTTTGAATGTGCATGGCACAGTCCCCCTGAACTCCTCTCCCCGAGGATTATTCTCCTTCTTATGCCAAACACTGGCAATTAAAAATTAAACCTGGCTGGCAGAACAGCTCTGGCTTTTCCTGTCCTCAGAGGATCATCTGGTCACTGATGTTCATCAAGCTCTGATGACAAAAATTGACATCAAACCTCAGAACAGGGAAGGAGTCAGAGGTGTGTGCCCAGCTCTGTCACTCAAGGGCTTCACCAGGGAGCAGCAACAAAAATCAGGGACAAAGATAAATTTTATCCCCAAACAAAGTGCCCTGGGCTCAAACATTGCCTGTGGAATGTGCAGCTGCTGAGCTCTACAGTGCCACAGCAATCTGGGATGGCTCAGCTGGGCAGTGCTCGGTGACTGTGACATCAAACAGTGACAACATCACAAAATTGTGGTTTCTTTCCTCTTGAACTGCCCCAAAGACAGGCACAGCTCCCCCTCCTGCCTATTCCTCTCATTCTGTGAAGCTGGATGAAGGCTTTCCTAAAGCCTCCCTGACAGACAGGAGCTGTATCTCTGATTTTCCAAGAGGCACCCTTGGAAGTCTCCCACAGCATCCCCCTGGAAAAGCTGGCAGCCCACAGCTGGGACAGGAGCACTCTGTGCTGGGTTAAGAACTGGCTGCATGGCTGGGCCCAGAGAGTGCTGGTGAATGGTGCTGCAGCCAGCTGGGGCCAGTCACCGGTGGTGACCCTCAGGGGTCTGTGCTGGGGCCAGTTCTGTTTCATATTTTATTCACATGGATGGGGGTATTGAGTCCACCATCAGTAAATTTGCAGATGACACCAAGCTGGGAGCGGGTGTCGATCTGCTGGAAGGTAGGAGGGCTCTGCAGAGAGACCTGCAATGCTTGGATGGATGGGCAGAGTCCAGTAAGGTGAAGTTTAACAAGTCCAAGTGCCAAGTCCTGCACTTTGGCCACAACAATCCCTGCAGCGCTGCAGGCTGGGGACAGAGTGGCTGGACAGTGGCCAGGCAGAAAGGGACCTGGGAGTGCTGGTCAACAGCAGCTGGACATGAGCCAGCAGTGTGCCCAGGTGGCCCAGAAGGCCCATGGCACCTGGCCTGGATCAGGAATAGTGTGGCCAGCAGGAGCAGGGAAGTCACTCTTCCCCTGTACTCGGCACTGGTGAGGCCGCACCTCGAGTGCTGTGTCCAGTTCTGGGCCCCTCAGTTCAGGAAGGACGTGGGGACGCTTGGGCGTGTCCAGAGGAGGGCAACAGGGCTGGTGAGGGGCCTGGAACACAAACCCTGTGAGGAACAACTGAGGGAGCTGGGGTTGTTCAGCCTGGAAAAAAGGAGGCTCAGGGGAGACCTTATCACTCTCTTCAACTCCCTGAAAGGAGGTTGTAGCCAGGTGGGGGTCGGGCTCTTTCTCCAGGCAACGACTGACAGAACAAGAGGACACAGACTCGAGCTGTGCCAGGGGAAGTTTAGGCTGGATGTCAGGAAAAAGTTTTTACTGAAAGAGTGATAAAGTTCTGGAATTGTCTGCCTGGGGAGGTGGTGGAGTTACCATCCCTGGATGTGTCTGAAAAAAGAGTGGATGTGGCACTCAGTGCCATGGTTTAGTTGAGGTGGTGTTAGAGCATGGGTTGGACTCGGTGATCTTGGAGGTCTCTTCCAACCTGGTGATTCTGTGATTCTGTGTGAAGTGCAGCCTCTGCCCTGAACAGCAAAGGCCAGGCTGACATGAAACAAATGCAGGAGTCACTCCTCTGTGAAGCTCCTCAGAGTCTGAGTTGATGAGAGAGCAGGGGAGGGTTCAAGTTTCCTCTCTCCTGGGGGTGAGCATGGACAGAAGCTTTTTCCTTACCGGGGGATCCTGATCCTCAGCTGAGACTGTGGTGATAAGGGTGCCCTTGACTGCATTAGGAGCAACCATTCCTCTGTAGAGCTTCTGGCTGAACACTGGCGAGTAATCGTTCATATCCTGCAAAAAACAGAATCCAGAGTTTAGTCCTGGAGTTCCAACAAAATTCCAGATGCATTCACAAGTGTTTTTGTTGAGTCTCTCCCTCCCTCCATAGGGATTGCCATTCCCAGGCTCTCCTGATTCCATTCCCCCTGCACAAAATGAGGGGGGAAGGTGCCAAGGATTCACAAAAAAATGGATGTGGGACTGCTGAGCTGAAGGGAATTGTGCAGGAAAACACAGCCCCACCACAGAACAGAGCAGAGAATTCCACACCACCTGCTCCTGTGGCAGCAGGCTCGGCTCATTTTCCAAAAGGAAGAAGCTGCTCTGGCTTGATAGTGTTTGTTACCTCTAATATCCAATAAATTAAGGGGAAATAAAATGTCCTTTGTAGGATAAAAGGGCATTTGCACAAATCCTTGTGCCTGAGGTAGGCAAGGATACACAAATTGATGTATTTATATGTATATACACCTAAACATGTCTCAGATATTTTGCAGGGTCATCCAGAGTTGCTTCTGTTTGTGTGGAGATTAAAAACAAACTCTGCTTTGTCACTTTTTCCGACTCAAGTTTATTCTTCTCTAGAAAGTCTTTAGGTTTGTGGTAACATTCAAATCAGACGAGTCTGTCGCTCATTTAACGTTGTGTGTTATTAATTGGGACACATCACTCGGTCCAGTGAAGGTGTGGAAGGGTGCCCATCCAGCAGGGGTGAGATGGGCTTTCATGTCCTTTCTAACATCAACCATTCCACGATTCTGTGGGAACCTGTAGGCAGAGATTCAAATCCCAGGAGTGGTTTTCCCAGAGCAGTGAAGGAGGAGGAAGAGGGGATTTAACACCCAGGTGTTAAATATTTACATTCTTAGTGGGGCACAAGTGTGAAAGGTCTCTGGGTGTCCCCACAAACCAAAAACCCATGAAGGTCCCTGTGTACAGTGACATTCCCAAGGCCCTTTTACTCCGGGAATGCTGCACTGCAGGGAATTTTCTCCTGCTCTAGCTGTGTTTGGCCTGTCCCCACCTGGCTGGGAGCACCTGGGTCAGAATCAGTGCATTTCAGTGAGTGACTGACTTAATGAGTTTTAAATCACATATTGATTTCCTCCTTAATGCCTTCCCTCCCCTCCTGCTTTGTTTCTCCTCTTTGGCATTCCCAGATGACAGTCTCGCTTCCCAACACTTCTGTTCAGCATTTTCATACCCCTCGCAGACAGGGCCGCGTTTGTTTCCTACCAATCTTTTTCCTGAATTACAGCCCTGTGGAAGGCTTGGGAATGAGCTGTGTCCTGCTCAGAGAATAAGGAATGTGCTGGAGAAGTGGGATCATGCACATGCCGAGGGTGACAGCTGAGTTAACGAGCTGGCACCAAGAAATCTCTTCCCATGTCTTAATTTGCTTTTGAAGGTGCAAACGAGGATTCTCAAGACCACTCAAATGAAACCATCTCTCCCAAATTATGCTTTCTCTGTGCCTGATCCTTGATCTTTGCACAAGGGGGGGATGTCCGGATCTTGTAATGTTTTTGTGCTGCCCCATGGGACCAAGGAGGAACAAAACCAACAAAAAGCGGTAGATAAAGAGTATCTGTGATAGGGAAACAGCTTTGAGGGTGTAAAGCTTTGCCTTTTGCTCAGTTTTGTAAATGAATCTGTATAAAAACAGAATAAACCTGCAGCAAGATAAGCAGGGACAAAGGGCTGCTTTGTAGCTATCTATAAATGCTTGGCTGTTATTACCTTACTGTCAAAATAGGCAGCCCAGGTATTTGGAAGTGAGAAATATGGAGAATCCATTACCCAGTTTTCCCATTTCCACATTTTGGAGCGTGTCTGATTGTTAACAGGAGCCTGGATTTGAGTTAATGGCAGCCTGGATTTATGTGGCTGGAGCAATGAACTGGGGGAAGGTTTTAAGATGCTGCAGTTTGGCCCCATTTGTGGGATTATGCCTCAGATTTAAGAGGTGATTTCATGACTTCTTACAGCCACTTTGGGGGAGCTTCACTGCCCCACTCCTGAACCTGGGCTTGGGGATTGCACTCATGTGCTGCATCCACTTCTGTGCAAGGGTTAGAGGTGTTCTAAGAAGCCATCAGATGTAATCTTCAGTTATTTACAAGCAAAATGTATCTGGGGCTTTGGTCTCTGCTCAGAACAAAGCCCAGACTTTGCTCCAAATATTTGTTGTCCGAAGTCTCTCTGTGCTGAAAAAACCTGACAACTCCATTTCTGCATCTGCCCAGCATTAAATTCTCTTTGATAGCAATGACTGGATTGAGGACCTTGGAGAGAGATTATTTGCAAGGGCCTGGAGGGACAAGACCCAGGGAATGGCTTCCCAGTGCCAGAGGGCAGGGCTGGATGGGATACTGGGAAGGAATTGTTCCCTGGGAGGGTGGGCAGGCCCTGGCACAGGGTGCCCAGAGAAGCTGTGGCTGCCCCTGGATCCCTGGCAGTGCCCAAGGCCAGGCTGGACACTGGGGCTTGGAGCAGCCTGGGACAGTGGAAGGTGTCCCTGCCATGGCAGGGGTGGCACTGGATGGGCTTTGAGGTCTTTTCCAACCCAAACCATCCCTGTCTCTGATCCTGTGACTGTGGGGGCACGGTTTTGGGGCTGGAATGGAGTGGATCACGCCTCAGGACCTCTTGAGCCGTTCCCAGAACATACAATGGGCTTTCTGTCTCAGCTCCAACAAAACCAGCTCCAGGCTTTATTCCATCCTCAGGGCTGCTGCTTTGTGCCCAAAAATCAGCAGTTTCTTTTCATGACTGTGCTGGTACCAAGGTTTCTACTCAACTCTGTCTAAGTGGCAATCAATATTCCCTTGCTGTGGAACCCATGTCTGAGCTATAAACACAGATCAGGCCTTTACAGCCCCTTTGCAGGCTGCTGCCTTTTATAACAAGTGCAAGAAACAGGAAAAAAAAGGTATTTTTAAAGTGATTTCTTCTACCCATCCCACAAAGGGAGAGAGGGAAGAGGTTTCCTTCAGAGCACAGCATGGAAATGCCCCAAACTTCCCACTCTTCTCCCACAACTCCAGTTCTGGATCTGCAATTTTCTGCTGTCATTTTGTTTTGAACATCTTCAGTCTATGTGCCCATTCCCAGAGCTGGTGGCTCTAGGAACGCTGCCTCCAAGTGTTTAATAATTCCCTGCAGTTTGGAGACTTACAGGGGCACATTTAACATTCCTGTAATTGTGGAACTCCTTTCTAGGGAAAGCAAAGGGGTGGTTCGGTACCACTGTACTTGAAAATTCTCATTCCTCTGGTGCATTCTTCACCCACAGAAAGTTCTCACTCAACACCTGATTCTAAAAACAAAAATCCAAGATATTTTATGACTAAAAATCCAAATGGAAACTCCATAAGGCTACAAGATATCATGGCCCTAAGGACATCCATAGCCCTTACAAACCTGGAGCAGCCTTCCCCAGAACCCAATACTTGCTCTGGGCCCAGGATCCCATTTCAGTCCTGCCCCAGGGATGCCAAAGGATGCATTTTATAGATGATAGTCTAAAAAAATACATTTTAAAGTTCTTCAGAAACAACATCCCTGGATGTGAAGTGACAGAGTAGAAACAACTGAAAATTTGGGCTGTGACTTCAGAAAAGATTTCGCTCACGAGTGAGTTTATTTTTCAGCATGAAAATCAAAGTGTCATTCAACTCTAATTCCTTTATGGGAAGATGATCTTTGCCCCTTCCCTTAAATGTTTCCCATGCCATGAGGCCCTGGCACAGGCTGCCCAGAGAAGATGGAGACATCCCCTCCTGGGAGTGTCCAGGTTGGACAGGGCTTGGAGCAGCCTGGGAGAGTGCAAGGAGTCCCTGCCCGTGGCAGGGGGTGGAACTCAATGAGTTTTCAGGTTTCTTGCAGTCCAAACCAGTCTGGGATTCCATGAAATCCCTGATTTCACCAGATACTGGAGTATCACGAACTTCAAGTCCCCTCCCATCCTTATGTATTCTCTTGGCCTCTCATAATTAACACACTTTAACAACACCAAGTTCAAACCCCTTGTGATGATTCTGTCGTGATCATATGGCCAAAAGTAAGAAATGGCCTCTTAAATTTTGTCTGTGAGTAGCTGCAGAGCTGCTCTGTCTGCAGCTGCACAGAACAGGGCCTTGCTCACCAGGCTCAACTGCATCTCTTTTCCCTTTAGTGCCCAGTAGTCCCTAAAGTAGATCATCCTATAAATTAAGGGATAATATTCATGATGGAATACACGAGGCAATAAATGACTGGCAGATGATTGAACTGATAAGCTGAGATGGAACGAAAGAAATAAATCTGTTTACCAGCACTGTAGCCCATCCCCAGGCCTGTTATTCCATTAATGCCACCAGAAATGAGAAATATTTTGGAGGCAATCCAGCTGATTTTTTTTTTTCAACCTTCCTGTAAGTTTTGTGATGCTGCTCTGCTCTTTAAATGGGAAAAGATGTTCCTTGTGTGGCTCTTCCTGCTGCCCCCAGGATCCCATTGGCCTCCTTGGCCCCAGGACACTCTGCTGCCTCAGGGACAGCTCGGTGTCCCCCAGGACCCCCAGGACACTCTGCTGCCTCAGGGACAGCTCGGTGTCCCCCAGGACCCCCAGGACACTCTGCTACCTCAGGGACAGCTCGGTGTCCCCCAGGACCCCCAGGACACTCTGCTACCTCAGGGACAGCTTGGTGTCCCCCAGGACCCCCAGGACACTCTGCTGCCTCAGGGACAGCTCGGTGTCCCCCAGGACCCCCAGGACACTCTGCTGCCTCAGGGACAGCTCGGTGTCCCCCAGGTCCTTCCCCTCAGAGCTGCTCCAGCAGGGACCCCCCACCCTGTGCTGGTGCCTGGGGTTGTTCCTCCCCAATCACCGATGAAAAATTTAAACAATACTGGGCCCAGTACTGAGCCCTGGGGACGCCCCCAGTGACAGCCTCCAACCCCACCCTGGGCCACTGGTCACAAGCCCTGGGATCAGGCAGTTCTCAATCACCTCACTTCCCCCTCATCCTCATTTTTTGGCAATGTTAGAACTAAAACCCTCTGTTTTTATTTACTCTTGTTGCTCTCTCACTTGGAATCCTTCACCTGAGACAATGGCTTCGTTCTGCTACACAATGTCCTTGAAAAACTGCAAAGCAAACCAGTCCCCCAACACAAGAAGAGGAGAAAAAGCACTTCTACAAACAAGAAAGAAACAAAATAATACAAAAATAATGCTGGTAATAAGAAGAGGAGGAGACACAGCATAAAATCTGCAGAGGCCTTACAGGCCCCATGATACAGAAATTCTCATATTTGTGTTTAGGAACGCATTACTCACTTAAGAGCAACTGTTCCTGTTAACAAACCCTATTACCACAGGAGTTGCTTCCAAATGCTAAATTCTAATAATTTGAACTGCAAGGATTTAGCTTTTCCCAGTACTGGGAATCATCTGGATTGCGAGGGGATGTGTGTGGGTACAGCAAGAGGCAAAACAAACTCAGCCCTCCCTGACACCCTGTGGCTTCTTGCAGCTTCAGGGGAAAAGTTATGAAAGCACTCAGAGGAATCTGAGCATGGGGAAATGAGAAAAATCTTGGTCTGTTTGAGGTGGTGGGAAGAAATCAGTGCCACTTAGACAATTCCTCACATGAACAGACGCAATGATTATTGTTCTGTGAATCCCTGAGAGAGGCTGGAGTCAGGTGGGGATCAGGTTCCTTTCACAGGGAACAATGACAGGACAGAAGGAAACAACCTCAAGCTGTGCCAGGGGAGGTTCAGGTCAGATATTAGGTAAGATTTCTTCACCCAAAGGGTGGCCAGGCGTCAGAAGGGGCTGCCCAGGGCACAGGTGGGGTCACAAGCCCTGGAAGTGCTCAGAAGATGTGTGGATGTGGCACTTGGGGGGACACGGTTTAGTGGTGTGGGGTTAATGGCTTCACTCAGTGGTCTCAGAGGCCATTTCCAAAGCAATGATTCTATGAATTCATTGATTCACCTTTGGCTCTCTCTGCCAGAGGAGTCCTGGGACGTCCTCACAGTGCAAGGAGCCTTGTGGCTGCAGCAGAGGCCAGCAATGCGTCTCACACCGACATGAGGGTACAGATGAAGTTATTCCTCCTGCAGTGAGTGCCCTGCTCTGCAATCTGTGCCTCGAGCCAGTTCAGGGCAGGTTAATACAAACTGTTTGTAACTTGTCATGCCAAGGGCTGAGAGTGCAAAGAGCAGCCCACTGAGCGTCCCCCTCCTGCAGCCGCCGGGAGCAGGGGGCTCTGGGTGTGCTCATTCCTTGGATATCGCACCGATGATGGACGACACCATCAGACAGCCATAGCTGCTTAACAGAACTCCATTACCCGGGAAAAATTACAGTGCTTGGGGTGAGGAGCTGGGCTGGGAGAAATGACAAATGGGAGTGGAGCAGAGGGAGCCCCGGAGGATTGGAGACCTCGTAATAACACAAATAAAAGTTCTGAGGGCTGGAGGGGCTGGATCTGTGGTGGTGACATGAGCCTGGCCCCACTGCTGCCTCTGCTTCCCTCCAGTTCAATTCTGTGCTCTTGAAGACTGCACAGCTGTTCCATTGGGGACTGTGGTGTATCCCCAGTTGGTTTAGTTCCTCTCCGGGCTCTCAAACCCTGTATTAAAGCAATTACTCAAAGCCCAGCCTCTGAATAAAGTGAAAGCAAGCAACTACTCAGAGGAAACACATCCAGTTCCTGCAGCGGGAGCAGAAGCTGCTGAGTGGGAGGGAAAGGGTGGCCTGTTCTTGTTCTCCCTCAGTTTCAAGTCCCTGCACCCTTCTCCTGCTGGGATCAGTTTTCCGAGGTGTCCTGTGGGTGCTTCCCATCCCCAACAGGGACAGCACAAGGTTCTGCCTTCAACCTCCACCCTCTCCCCACACCCCTGTGAATTTTGTACCTGGGAAGTTCATCTTTAAGCTCAAATTAAACCATCCAACCTCTCTTGTGATCAACGTTCAAAATACCTGCCACCTGGCATAAAAGCCGCTAATGACATCTGCCCAGCAAATTGAGATATTAAAGCTGCTTTTTCCACAATCCTTCTCTGTTTTCCCAACTGCCACTCCAAATTCCCCTGTCCCACCTCTCACTCCAGGCTGGAACCCAAGCACCATCTTCATCTCAGCACATACACAATATTTAATTATGTCCTCTGATCTGTTGCAAAACTCAGCCTGCCACTGAGTATGAAAACACTCACCTTAAACTGGATTTATTTTCTTTCTCACTTAAAGTATCCCCTCCTTGTCCTCCCTCCCAGGCCCTGTTCTGTACCCAGCCAAACCCCTTTTACTCCAAAATTGTTACTTCTGGCTCCAGCTTGGTGTTCCAGCCTCTCCACAGCATCATCATGCTCCCATTTTGTTGCTCATGTGTGGGAAGAGCTTCCAGGAGAGCAAGAATGGATTTTTTGATCCTATTAATCCCCTCCTTAAATTCCCTATTCCCACAGCACCTCCTTTGAGAGTGCACACGCTGCTGGGACACTGAGGCCACCAAGTTGATCTGCATTTTTCCCTGTACTCTGTCATTAATTAATACAATCAATCCCACAATCACACAGCCAGCAGCTTTTCTCTGAACACAATCCTACCTGAAAACCTTTAAAAATCCTCACCAAAGCATTTAAACCTTTAAACAAACCCACCCAAACTACTCTTTCAAAAATTTAGTGTGCTGGGAGAAGGTTTCTTTTAGGAAAAAAACCCCAGGTTTGAGCAACTTGCTCCATAAAAGTCCAACAGAAGAGGCTCAGGGAATGATGGAAAAGATTTTTGTGTGAATGATGTGGAATGTGCTGGGGAAAAGGCTGGATTGTTGGGGAGCAGGTGACCTGCACCTCACACTGACACATTCTGCAGACAGAGAGGCACCATAGAAACCCTCTGGCATTGTCACCAGAGCTAACAAGGGAGACATTCACTGCCCTAAAAGAATTCTGAGCTCAGCAGAGACTGACAAACAGAATTAGCCAAAACCATGTGGCAATTCCAGTACCTGCAGATACAGAATAGGCCAAACCCCAGACTGCCAAATACTTTTCACAGCCACACATTTAAACTGAACATTTGTGAGCTGTGCTTTTGGTCCTGCTACAGTTTTTGCTCCTTTGCTAAAATATGAGTAATTAAAGCCTCTTCTCTCCCACAGTTCACAAAACTCCCACAGCAACTGCTCAAAAGGACTGAATGACTGACAGAGCTTTTGGGAATGCCAGGGGTAGGATTGAGGCATCTGCGCTGTCCTCTGCTCTTGGACACAGCCAGATGGAGATGGGGAAGTGCTGCTGTTCCAGCTACAAACACTTTTCATTTGTGAATCACTCCCAAACAGACACCAGCACCCCCATGCTCCTGGGGAGGCACCTGAAACCCTGAGGCGAGTCTGAAACTCACTGCAGTTCATGGTGCAAGACACTAAACCAGGCTGTTCCTCTGCAGATCTGATTTTCCAGCAGCAGGATCTGGAATCCAGGATGTGCTGTGCCACACCAGCACTCAATACTTCCCAGTGGGTCTTAAAATTACAATTTGTGGGCTGAAATGTGCTTGTGTCACTTTTGCAAACAATTCTGTGAGTGGTTTATTTCAGCCTTTCAGGGATTCTAAAGGACAAAATGTTTGCATTTGTGTCAGGTGTTCCTGGGTTTCATAAATCCAGGATTTAACTATGTAATTGCACGTGACAGAGTAATTACAGCTGTTATAAAGTGTGTGTTTAACTGGAAGAGCTGCTCACAGAATAAGGCTCACACAAGTGAGAAGCAGGAGAGCAGAGATTCCCGGAGTTTCCTCGGGACGCCTGCATGGTGATGGAATATTCTGGAATGACTGGGAGAGGATGCTGCTGGCTGAGGAGTGCCCCCTCTTACCTTGACCCTGACGGTGACAGTGGCCAGCCCAGGAGGCATCGTGCCCTTGCTGTCGAAGGCTTCCACGAGGAAGGTGAAGGTTGCCTCAGCGTCAGAGAAGGATTCATAATCCAGGGACTTCCGCAGCGACAGCTCTCCCGTGTGCTTGTTCAGGGCAAAATACTGCCGGGCTTCCTCGGTGCGGATCCGATAGTTCACGTCAGCACCCAGGTCCACGTCCTCGGCCTGCAGGGAACAGAGGGACAGCAAACAGAATCCATTCTCACCAAATATCCCCCTGAGATTTAAAGGGCAAGCTGCTGCAAACATCTTGAGTTTAGTTGTGTTGTTGTAATTGCATTCAACGTACACAGACCCAAGGAATGAAATTCGCTGAAGGTTCAAGCCATGGGAAATGAGTGCAATATTCTGGGAAAGTGGCACTGGAAGCTGAGTCTGGTCTTAGTTCTGCTCCCTGGGCACCTGCTATTGGTCATGTCAGGGAGAGGATCACAGAATTCCAGAATGGCTTGGTTTGGAAGGGATGTTTAAGACCAGTTTGTTTCCCCCCTGCCATGGGCAGGGACACCTTCCACTGTCCCAGGCTGCTCCAAGCCCCAGTGTCCAGCCTGGCCTTGGGCACTGCCAGGGATCCAGGGGCAGCCACAGCTTCTCTGGGCACCCTGTGCCAGGGCCTGCCCACCCTCCCAGGGAACAATTTCTGCCTGACACCTGATTGAAATCTCTCCTGTTTTAGCTTAAAACTCTTCCCCTTGGCCTATCGCTATCTGCCTGTGCAGACAGTGGCAGTGTAGGTTTTGCTGTTTCATTGCTTGTTTTTATTAATTGCTGTTGTTTCCTAACTAACCTTATCTTCAAAGGTTATTTTTAGGACCTGGCTAAAGGTCATGCATTTTTCAGTCTGCTCAGTGTCACAGAATCACAGACTGGTTTGGGTTGGAAGGGACATCAAAGCCCATCTCATTTCACCCCCTGCCATGGGCAGGGACACCTTCCACTGTCCCAGGCTGCTCCAAGCCCCAGTGTCCAGCCTGGCCTTGGACACTGCCAGGGATCCAGGGGCAGCCACAGCTTCTCTGGGCAAAAAAACTTGCCCCCATGCTCCAGTTCACAATGTTTTATGCCAGTCTCACTGCCAAGTTAAATAAGAAACTGCAGACCAAACAGTCCCCACCTTCACTCCCCGCTGCTTCCTTACCTCCAGCTGCAGGAAGACAGTGCCTGGTGGGAGATTCTCTGGCACATAGACGGTGTAGGAAGAGTTGGTGAACACGGGGCTGTTGTCATCAATATCCAGCACCTTGATGGCCAAGGTGAGCGTGGAGCGCCGGGGGTCCACGGCTCCGTCCGTCGCCTCCACGATGAGCTCGTAGTAATCCCTCACTTCCCTGTTCAGCTTCACTGCCGTGTAAATGCTGCCGTTGGACGTGATCCGGAAAAGGTTCTTGAAGTTTGCCAGACTGTAATGGACTTGCCCATTAACCCCAGCATCTGCATCTGTAGCCTGGAGAGACAGCAGGGAAACCATGGATTAATGCACAAATTCCAAACCTCCGAGGGAGAGAAACCAGGTGAGGCAGGGAAGGATTCTGCCAAATCTGTGGTGGCCAGGAGGGCTTGTCTGGGGCAGCCTGCCTCTCTCTGAGCTTTGACTGAAGATAAAGCATCCCACAGAAACAAATGGCTCAATTCCCAGTGACAGGAGACAGGCAAACTGCATTTCTCTAGGAGAAAAGGCAAATTTAGCTCCTCAGCCTTGGACAACTTTTGACAGGACAAGAGGACATAGCCTGAAGTTGTCCCAGGGAGGCTCAGCTTGGACAGCAGCAGGAATTTCTCCATGCAAAGGGTGCTCAGGCCTTGGCAGGGGCTGCCCAGGGAGCTCTGGAGTTCCCATCCCTGGTGGTGTCCAAGGAAGGGCTGGAGGTGGCACTCAGGGCTCTGATGGGGATCAAGCATAGGTTGGACTCAATCCTGAAAGTTCTTCCAACCTAAATGATTCTAGGATTCTATCCTATGATTCTCTGAACTTCAACAGAAGATGAACTCAATGCTTGTGAAGCCAAGCCCGCAGAGAGTTCTAATGCGGAAGGATCTTCAGCATTGGGTGGTGTCTGAGAGGAATTTTTATTTAACACTGATTTAGTGTTTCATTGCTGCCCAAATCCTTACAGAATACGAATTTAGATGAAGGATGGATGCAGACAGACAGAAGGGACACATCAGTTAGAAAGCTTCTTTCCACTTAACACATTTGTCACACTCAGTGATATTTTCATCGCTGCTCTCTGAAGAACTACTTAAATTTCTGGTTTGTTCATCCCGTTCTTCAAACCCAAACGTTATCACACTTCTCCTCTGCTCAGAACAGGCTGATGATTGCCACCGAAAACCATTTAGATTTCTTCAGCTGGGATCTTAGTTCTCACACACTGAACCAGCCTCAGATTTCAGTGTCAGCCAAATAATTCTTGTTATCACATAATTATAGGGACGGGCAAAATGAATAGGTTTTCATAGAGCTCTCACGTTTAAATGCTGACCTGGTATTTTGCCTCCTCTTAATTAAATTAGGGCATGATGAACAAGGTTATGTAATTAAACAAAGGGCACTCTGTGAGCAAGGTATTCTCATTTATTTGCCTTTATGAATGACACCTGTGAAGACCATAAGAGATTTGCATGTTTTGTTTTCAGAACAGTCTCCGGGAATGCTTAATTCCGGTGACGGTGTTCATTGTAAGGCTTGGTAATGAAACCGTTTATCTTGCTAGAAATCAATTAAAAGTTAATTAAAATTGCTAATAAGGAAAAAAATCGCTGTGTTTCTTCCCTGCATTACACCCATGTGCTAAGCAGGGTTTGCTACAACTTCATTCTGATGGGTCCATGGATATCGCATCCTTCTAATCCACATCTGTCAGTTGGATTTGCTTAATTCACAATCAGTTCAATTTCCTCTGTAGAAATAACTGATCCAAACAAACAAACAAACAACAAAAAAAACCCCAAAAAGCCCCACAGGAATCTCCAAGAGTGATCTGAAATACGCTTGTAATTGGAAACCGTGACAAAAGATTCTCATGAGACAACGTTTTTGTATCAGGTTAGTTCAGAAGGATGTTTTGGAATATATAAACTTGTTTCGGGAAGGAAATTAAAATTACTTTCAAATCCATGGCAGGCTTTGCAACTGGGTTCCTAAAAACATGACTGTGAATGCTGTGAACTCATTTGTGCACATCCTTAGGCAGAAACACTTTTGCCACATTCTGCAGGATTGATTTGATTCACAGAATCCCAGGATCCCTGAGGCTGGAAAAGCCCTCCCAGCCCATGGAGTCCAAGCTGTGCCCAGTCAATGCCCACCTTGTCCCCAGCCCAGAGCACTGAGTGCCACCTCCAGCCCTTCCTTGGGCACCTCCAGGCATGGGCACTCCAAAGCTCCCTGGGCAGCCCCTGCCAAGGCCTGAGCACCCTTTCCATGGAGAAATTCCTGCTGCTGTCCAAGCTGAGCCTCCCCTGGCCCAGCCTGAGGCTGTTTCCCCTTGTCCTGTCCCTGTTCCCTGGGAGCAGAGCCCGACCCCCCCCCGGCTGCCCCCTCCTGTCAGGGACTTGTGCAGAGCCACAAGGTCCCCCCTGAGCCTCCTTTGCTCCAGGCTGAGCCCCTTTCCCAGCTCCCTCAGCCGCTCCTGGGGCTCCAGCCCCTTCCCAGCTCCGTTCCCTGCCCTGGGCACGCTCCAGCCCCTCCAGGGCTCTCTGGCCGGGAGGGCCCAGAACTGGACACAGCCCTCGAGGTCCCTCAGCAGGGCCAGCCCAGGGGACGGGCCCTGCCCTGGGCCTGTGGCCACCCCATGGCTGCCACAGCCCAGGGCCCATTGGCCTCCTGCCCCCTGGGCACCCCTGGGCTCCTGGCCAGCCGCTGGCACAGCACCCCCAGGGCCTTTCCCGACGGGCCCTTTGCAGCCCCTGTGCCCCAGCCTGGAGCTGCAGGGCTTGGGGTGAGCCCAGGGCAGGAGCCGGCACTTGGCCTTGCTGAAGCTCAGCCCGTGGATCCAGCCTGGGCTGATCCCTCTGCAGAGCTCCCTGCCCTCCAGCACAGCCACACTCCCACCCAGCCTGGTGCTCTCCATGAACTGACTGAGGCTGCACTCGATCCCCTCATCCAGATCATTGTTAAAGATATTAAACAGATATTTCCACACAGAGTAGCAAGCAAAGCATCATTATTAAATCCAATTGTCTAATTGGGATTATATCACAACACCGGTGAAGAATTCACATTTTATCACTCTAAACTTGAAAAGAGATAATGTCCTGTTTATGGATAAGAAAGAAAAAGAGTTTAATCTGGTTCCTAAAAGAATCCTGTCTCAAGGGGGTACAACTGTTCCCACATGGAAATCATTTTCCAGAGCCTCTTGGAGCCTGTGGGAAGCCGCTCCATGGAGAAGGATTTGCTGTTGGTGTGGACACTCTGTGTCCCTCTTTGCAGTCATCACTTTTTACCAAAATGGACAACTTCAACCCCAGTTTCACCCCCAGATCTGTCATCGACAGGTACAAGACTTGCCAGGAAAGTGAGGGAACCAGGGAGGAAAACGGGGAGCTTTCAAAGAGTTCTGCTTCAAAAAACAGCCCTGGTTGTACTTACCCCGACCCTGACAATATGAACCAGTGACATCCCAATAAATTTAATCCCATTTGGTCACTGCCAACACTGGGCTGAATTCCCTGAGTGAGCACGTACAGAGGTGGAGAGAAGCAAGGAAACAGTTCATGCCCATGGAACCTGAGTCCCAAACAAAGTCCCAAAGCCAAGGAGACAACAACAGGACCAAAATGAGGCAAGAGCACATTCCTACGCTCATTCAAGGCTTTCCACTACAACTCATCCCCACAAAAATATGGTGAGAGTTACGAAGTTTTGGCAGGTGAAGGGCCACCAGATGACAGCAGACCTTAAAAGAAGCCGCAGATTTGTTTACAGGCAGCCTTGCAGAGGTTGTTCCTACCCGACACGAGGCAGCAGAAACAGCAGCTGGGATTGCTGGAGGCAGCACAGCCCTCAAAGGCCACTGGGGACACAGACACCATGGAAACCGAGAACAAAATAAAAAACTCCAAAAGAAAACAAAAAACTCCAAACAAGAGAAGAGAACCAGCAAAAAGAGGGACATTTCAAAAGGAATGGAAGAGATTCCAAGATGGAGCCATAGTGTCCCTGCATCTCAAATGGTGGCCCATTGCTACCTCTGCCATCTCATAGAATCACAGAATTCTGGAATGGTTTGGGTTGGAAGGGACCTCAAAGCCCATTCAGAGCCACCCCTGCCATGGCAGGGACACCTTCCACTGTCCCAGGCTGCTCCAAGCCCCAGTGTCCAGCCTGGCCTTGGGCACTGCCAGGGATCCAGGGGCAGCCACAGCTTCTCTGGGCAGCCTGTGCCAGGGCCTGCCCACCCTCCCAGGGAACAATTCCTTCCCAAGATCCCATCCAGCCCTGCCCTCTGGCACTGGGAACCCATTCCCTGTGTCCTGTCCCTCCAGTTCCTGCTGCAGGGTCCCTCTCCAGCTTCCCTGTATCCCCTCAGACCCTGGAAGGAGCTGTGAGCTCTCCACACAACCTTCTCCTCTCCAGGCTGAGCAGCCCCAGCTCTCCCAGCCTGGCTCCACAGGGGAGCTGCTCCAGTCCCCTCAGCGCCTCTGTGGCCTTCTCTGGATTTGCTCCAAGAATTCCATGTTCTTATTTGGGAGCATCAGAACTGTGCACAGAATTCCAGGTGGGGTCTCACCTAAGCAGAACAGAGGGGAGCATCCTCTCACCCCACCTGCTGCCTGTGGATGCTGAAAAAGCCTCAGCAGAGGAGTTCTTCAGCTCTCTGCAGTAGTTCATGAGAGCTCTGTCTTTCTCATGCTGAGCTATGCAAAACATGATAAGGTTTCTGTAAACCGAGTTTGCTATCTTGCACCTGCAAGAATTAGAATTATTATGATTAGAATTGTTATGATTTCGACTAGGAGAATGAACGATGTGAGAACTGACCAATCACTCTGGTAGGGAGTTAGCAAGAGGTCCAATAACCTCTTGCCATTTAGGTAGACATTAAGAGAACTAAACACATAAAAACCTGTCCTTTGTTAATTAAATAATTCCATCCATTCTCTTGACTGCATTCCTGTCTCTGAGTCTTTCTTGCTCTCTGGAGGCAACTGTGACAGCTGCCCATCCTGTGGGATGAGCCCAGAATACATCTCCTGGTGTTTACCCAGAATCAGGAAAAGTGTGTCCATCTGAAGAGACAGAGCAAGCACTGCTGCTATTTCAGTGACTCCTCAGATCTCCAGGATGACTCTTATTTCCATCTCTGATTTATAAAGTACTCATGATAAAACAAACCTGGAAACGTGGGAATATAAATGACTCAGTACTCTATATCCCAGAAAATACCTCCCACATTTATTAGAGATTCCATCACCTACAAGGTGACAGCCCTTACCTGACGTGGTAAATTCAGATTTGTGTTACCAACTCTGCTTCCACATTACCAGGAAACCCTCAGCAATACAAACCAACCATGTTCCAGAGTAACAAATGATCTCCCTCCATCTCAAACAGCAGGAAAGCACAGTTCTGGGAGATGGGAATGACTAAGACACCTCCTGAAGGATCATTAACTCTGAAATATAATGACAAGGGCTTGAATGTCAATATTCATGATATCATTATCATCCTTTTCAAAAGAAACCTCCTGTTACATCCCCAACTCCTGCTCACAACGGTGACAGGATTTAGGCAGGTTAACTGAGGGTTTGTGCCTGGAATGTTGGAGCTGGAAAACAGCAAACCAAGGTTGTTATTCCTACTTGTCTCCAAATCAGAGACAAACATGGTGGCTGGGTATCCCCCTTTCCTCTGAGCTGAAACATTTCTCAGGGACCACTCTGCCACAAAAACAGCTTCCTCCAGTTTAAATTTCCCTTCTTCAGGAGCAAAAGTTCCCCACAATTCCTACCCAAGCCAACCAAAATCCTGATTTTTGGACAACTCCTCCAGTATTCCAGCAAACCCCACAGCTCAAGGTAGGAATCGTGCTGGAGGATCCAAATGATGCTGCTGGTGAGAATTATTGTTCTCATGGCAGATAACATGATTTTTTATTACTGGGGGTTTAATAGGTTTATTACTGAGGGCTTAATGGTCTTATTATTCTGGGCTGAAGTATTCCCAAGCCCCTCATTTGTGTCAAACAGCAAATCAAGTGTGGGTGGGAGTGTTAGATTGAATTTTGTACTTGTTTTGCAGGGAGATTACATTTTGTGCCCACAGGACAAAATTAACATCTCCCAGGTGCAGTCAGAGGCCACAAGTGCCTGAAATGTGCCTGACCTCTTGGTCATAAACCAAATATTTATAAATATTTTAAGGAGGGAACATCAGTCATCCATAAAAGTTTGGACTTCTCTTCTTTTCCTAAAGTTCAGGAAGGCTTTTCCTCTCTTTTGTTGCTTTTTTGCCTTCTTTTACACAGCCTTTCACATTTTAAATTTTCTTAGAGGGATGGAGCAGCTCTGCTGGGAGGAAAGGCTGGGAGAGCTGGGATTGTTCAGCCTGGACAGGAGAAGCTTCAGGGTGACCTCACTGTGGCCTTGCAGTGCCTGAAGGAGCTGCAGGAAACATGGAGAGAGACTCTTGACAAGGACTGGAGGGACAGGACCCAGGGAATGGCTTCCCAGTGCCAGAGGGCAGGGATGGATGGGATATTGGGCAGGAATTGTTCCCTGGGAGGGTGGGCAGGCCCTGGCACAGGGTGCCCAGAGCAGCTGTGGCTGCCCCTGGATCCCTGGCAGTGCCCAAGGCCAGGTTGGACACTGGGGCTTGGAGCAGCCTGGGACAGTGGGAGGTGTCCCTGCCATGGCAGGGGTGGCACTGGGTGGGCTTTGAGGTCCCTTCCAATCCATTTAGGATTCTTTGATTTTGACTGTCTTGAAATTTCAAGGCAAATTCTACTTCTTTGAGACCCAAATGCACACACATCCCTTGGAAAAATCCTGCAGGGTTTATGGATATTGTCCAGGAACTTCAGCATCCTACTGAATTCCCAGGTCATGGCAGCTCATCCTTCACTATACTCAGAGCAGGATAAAGCAAACACCCTCTAAATGTTCAAACACTGCCACATTTTTAGGCATTAGACAAGCCAGAAGAACTCTGGTTGATTATTTCCATGGTCTCTGCTAATTCCAGTGCATTAACCCAGGAGGGTTAATTCCCAGCCCAGTTAAAGGTGACTCCAAAGAAAACTGTGCATTAAGAGCAAATATAAATGAAAATAAATGAAAATCCAAAAGCTCACAGCTGAAAACCCACCACTGGATGGGCTGGCAAACCTCCTACAAGAGTTAATCACATTTTAACACTTCAGAGCTTCAACCAGCCCAGCTTTCTTCAGGCTGGCACACAACCAAATCCTTACTTTGGAGACTCGGTTGTCCTTGAAGGATGATTCAAAATGTGGGGTTTTGATGAGTGTGTTCTTTGGCAACGCGATCAAGAGATGAAACCAATGCATTTGCATACTAGAAAAAAATCAAACGCCAAAAAACCCTCCCGAAACGAAAACTTTCTAAATCACAGATGGAATATCCTGTTTAGAATCTCCACATTTAGCTGGGCTCCCAAATATTTCTCCAATGTCAATCCAATTTATTTTTGGAATTTCTCTTGACTTTGGGTTGGAAGGGACCTTAAATCCCATCCCATCCCACCCCCTGCCATGTCAGGGACACCTCCCACTGTCCCAGACTGCTCCAAGCCCCAATGTCCAACCTGGCCTTGGACACTTCCAGGGATGGGAATTAGGCATCAAAATCCTAAAAGGGCATGAATTAGAGACACAAAATCACTGATTCAGAAGATTTAGTTCGGCGTCAGGCAGAAACAGATAACAGGGCCTAAAGGCATCCCAAAATGTAAAGCGTCAGGAGACAAAACCAAGAATTCCTTTCATGGAAAATCCTTGGGCTCTCAACAATCAATGCCACGAACGTGCTGATAACAAACATCAATATTTCCATTGCACTAAAGCACAAATATTATTTGGAGGGCAAAGATGCAAATGCATGCACAAATGGAATAAAATTTGGGAACAGGGAAGTCAAGAGCACAGCTTTTGGAATCCCTTCAGCTTAAGAGGTCACACTGTGGGTGGCAAGGAGTTTTTTAACCTCTTTGATCTGTGCCCAAGCTGACCTCAGTTCAAGGAACAGCTGAAAAAGATGAGGAGCTATGGCTGCAGCCACTGCTGCCAGATATCCTCCAGGAATTTCCTGCTACCAGCAGAAAGAGGGAATTCTGTCTAGCACTGATGGTCTGGACTGGAAATAAATTGCCCAAATCTGTGACCCCATCTCTTTCTCCTCACGCCACAGCTTTGGATTTGAGATATCAATCTTGTGGTGAGAGGAATTCACCTGTTAGCAAACATGAAAATCCAACTAGCAGCACATGAAATTCTTTCCGTGACCAGCATCTCCATGAGGATCTTGACAGAGACAGCACTGAAAGTCTTATTGAAGTCCTTTCTATCCTTCCTGGGGACAAATTCCTTAACAAACTAAAGGAAATGATACCACCAAGGTTCTCCCCCAAGGATCTTGTGATCATCCAGCCACTTATAAGAAACAAAGTCTGAACTTTCTCTGGTTGGAGTTCACCTGCCACATTCGCATTCTCTGATTTTCTGAGTCTGATTCTCTGCTTTTGGGGTCTGATTCTCTGCTTTTGGGGTCTGATTAGCTTTTTTGTGGATTCTGGCTCTTAAATCCCAGCTGCTCCCGTTGGTTTTACACCCATGAGATGAATTTGAGCTCCAATGTTAGGCACTGGGTCATGAGGTGAGCAGGAGTCCTGGACTCGCTCTGGGTATTTGAGATTTACTTCAGAGCCTGGGATTTCACTCTTCCCCAAAGGCTCAAGTCCTTTCCCTTCTGGATTGTCCTCTCCTGCCATTAAATCTCCCTTTTTTCCTGGTCTTGTCCTATTTCTGTCCTATTTCCTTCACCTTTAATTTTAATTCCTTCCCCTCCTGGATTGTCCTCTCCTGCTGATAAATCTCCCTTTTTTTCTGGTCTTCTCCTTTTTCTTCCACCTCCAATTTTCCTTCAAGTCATCTCAGGGTCCAGGAAACGTGGGAATTTACTTTCAGGGGCCTGTACTTTTAGCACCGACAAGGTGCAATCTGCAGTGCAGGTTTTGGGAAATCACACCCTTCACACAGACAACAAAGCAGTGGGGATTTAGCAAAACTCAGATTCCTTTCTAGACTTCCGCAAGATCCTGTCGTGTAATAAAACAATGGAATCACAGATGCTTTGGGATGCAAGGGACCTTAAAGCTCATCTCATCCCAAGCATTCCATGGGCACGGGCAGTAATTCTTCACCAGCATTTTAAGGAGTTTTCCTGCTTGTAGAAACACAGGATGAGCTGCTTGTGAGAGATCTCCAGAGGTCATTTAGTCCAACACAACAAGCCCTACCCAACAGCTGTGAAATTTAAACTGGGCTTTAAATCCAGGGTTTATTACCTTATGAATTTATTAAACAAAACCAGGAGCCTGTTAGAATTCACTGATTCCCACAGACAGAAAGCTCTGTTGGGAAATAATTACATTTCATCAGCATGCAAGAGGGCCAGTTCAGTACAACCAAAAAGATTCCTCCGAACTTTCCCATCTTTTCCTGTAGGTAGAATAACTCCATCCTAAAAACCAACTCTCTTAAAGCATTTCTTTTATAATTTAAAACCAAGCAGGTGACAGAGGTATCACACACCCTGCAAACTGCTCTCATTACTGGAATTAATTTATCCTGGCTCCATTTTAGGGAAGATCCAAGAGCCAGTGATACTTGGGCACATAATTCTTTATCCCTATTTTCCATCTAATTTATTCCCTAATTTATCTCCCCTTGACAGCAACACGTTTGCGTTGAAGATTGCAGACAGTGCTGATCAGCAACACAAAAATATCCAACAATAAAATTATGGGGTTGGATGAAAGAATCTGGATATAAATAAAGCCCCATGTGAATAAAAACTTTGGTCAAGTGATGTCTTTTCTCTCCTGGGCCCCATCAGCTCAACAGCTTCGCATTTAACCCCAGGCTGCTTTTTTAGAGTCTGCAACAAACTGCTTGGCACTGCCTTCCCCTGCCCAAGGATGTGAACATGGCTGCAGATCAATATATTGATCCCTTTCCTAAATGCCATTCCATCTTTTTTACCTCCCATGCCCTGGGATCGATGAAAATGCAGCACACAACACACATCATCCCCATGCCCCATCTCCAGCTGGTTTAGACTGCAAGAAAGTGCCTGAATGTCACTGTCAAGTTTCCAGTTGGAGCTTTTGGACTCCTGGGGGCTCTTTGTGGAGACTTCCACGCAGCAGTTGTGCTCCTGCCTTGCTGGGGGATCCCCGGGATCAGACGGGAAGGAGCAGCAGGGAATCCAATCCACCTCTGACTGCCCCAATTTAGACAGCACAGTGTGGAATAAAAGGGATTGGAAACACATCCGCTCCACTGGCAGCATTATCCTGGCTGGCTTTTGTTCTCTTAATCTTCAGGAGGCTCCTGGAATGCCCTCAGGCAGCGCTCCCGTGCCAGGGCCTCCAGGAGCTCCAGCTGGCAGCAGAGCTGCTGGAGACGAGAGCACTTCCAAGTGTGGATATCGCCTGCCTGCATGGAACAAACCCTCCAAAGCCTCCCTCTCCCACAGGAAACCTCTCACTGCCCTCCTGCTGCATCTCCTTGGGAGACCACCCCCGCAAATATTACCAAAATCCTCATGGGAATCCCTTTGGAAGCCCAGCTTTCCCACTGAAAACAAAGCAGAGCGTGGAAATCTCTTGTCTGTGCCAGGGGTTATTCCTGGCAGTGTTTTATCCCCCAAATTGCTTAGAATCCCCATCCCTGGCAGTGCCCAAGGCCAGGCTGGACGGGGCTTGGAGCAAGCTGGGATAATGGCAGGTCTCCCTGCCCATGGAAGGGGTGGAGGGGGATGAGATTTAAGATCCCTCCCAACCCAAACCACTCTGGAATTCTGACAGTGAGCCCAGGTACCCGATCCTGGGACCAAACCTCATGGTCAAAAATCCTGAGGGATCAAAGTGGTTGAGCACTTTTTCCATGTCCTTCCTCTCCAGCTCCTCTGCTCCCACGAGCAGCAGGGTCAGATCTTGGCCTTTAAGGTAAAAATCTCTTGCTAAATTTTTCGCTGGCTAAAATGGGAAGATGGCATTCAAAAGGGAAAGGGACCCCACAAAATGACAAAATCTGTCATTTTATTCAAAATCCACTGTACCACTGCTTGCTCTGGTGGATTTTAGGTTTCTGTTGGAAATGAGTAAAAAAATTCCTGAAAAGCAGCTTTGTTAATCACTGGGTGAATTCTTGGGAGGGAAAACACACAGCACAATAAGGATTATCTTCCTTTACTAGGCTATTCCCACCTAAAACGGGCCTTTATGTACATTTTAACCACATTAAAGCTTCCACACAAAGTTTATTCCCATTAACACCTCTCCCATACCCGCTGTGGTTTTATCTGCAGCAAAGCACAACACACCAAAAGCTATTTCAGTTTTTAAAGAACATCCTCAAACAACACAGCTACACCCAAACTCTCATCACCGTTATTTCAATAAACTCACTGGAGCCAGAAAAAAAATTCCAAATGCCCCCATCTCTCTTTTTTATACCGTGGAATGGCATTTCCAATGGATATCTCTATATCCATTTGCAGTTGTGAACATGAGACTGTAGAAATACACCCAGTATTAGGGCTATAAAGAAAAAGCTTTCTCCATCCAGGGATAAACAGCACAGGAAATGACAGAAGCAGTTTCTGTCACTCCAAGCAGGAATAAACTATCCCAAGGCTTTAATAAATATTTTCATTTCCACACAACTTAGAAATGGCACTCATTTAGAAGCTAGAGAGCTTCTTGTGGCAATAACTTGTTGTATTTTACAGTTCTGTCGAAGCTAAAAATAGACCCAAGCTCGTGTTTGAGAAGATGATTGAGCCTTGAGGGCCCCCAGCTAAGCACAAAATGGATTTG
This sequence comes from Monarcha castaneiventris obscurior, assembly GCA_026261815.1. Classification (NCBI taxonomy): domain Eukaryota; kingdom Metazoa; phylum Chordata; class Aves; order Passeriformes; family Monarchidae; genus Monarcha; species Monarcha castaneiventris. The sequence goes on along the minus strand of JAMPIT010000104.1, from coordinate 58,996 downwards.
GAAGGTATTTGGGACTGATTGGAAATGTTCCACCCGTGCCTTTTAGGATGCAAAATGAAAAACAACCACACAGGAAGGCGATGACAAAAAGCAGAGCAATAATTTAATGATTTATCAAAACTGACTTAATTGCACTGAGCGATCCCAACGTTGTCCAAGGCTCCAAACCAGCTCTGATGCCTTATTAAATAATAGAAGGATGGGAAGGAACATGATTATTATGGGTATTTGGGTTCCCATGGTACCCAGAATGTCCTGTTTTTCTGAAGCTTCTACTTAAGGAGCTCCCATTTTCTCTTGATATGGTTGCTACTGGGAAAAAAAAAAAAAAAGGCAGATTTTCCACCTAAATTCCTAAAAAATGCTTCCCAATCCCCCTTTTAGGAATCCAACCTTAGTGCAGCTGATAAGAGACATCAGATTCGATTTCTAGATTAAAAAACCCTCTAATTCCTGTCTTCTTCTTTCACTTGAGTCAGGAAAAACAGACATTACCAAAAAAAGTGATGTTTTCTTCAAGAGACTGAATCCTCACCCAGAAGACCCCCAAGTGTTATAAAGTTTACAGTTTCAAACCCTCACGTTAACGCTACCCCCTATTTTTATGCCAGGTCACCAATTATTTCACTCAAGGGTTTAACTGATTTTCCCCTTAATGGCCTTAAAATTTCCTCTAGGTGTGACAGCTTCCTCCACATGGGCGTCACTTGCTCAGCAGGTTTGAGTTCTATTTCAAAACCAATCATTTAAAAGCATGGCAACACTGTTTTAACACTGCAAATCTGTTATCAGCAAGTTTTTACAGTGGCAAAAAACCAGCTTTTAATGGGCTATTTCTAAATGAAAACGTATTTTCAGTTATTTAGCACAGAGAAGAAAACAGTTCCAACATTTTAAAGCCCCACAGTGCGAATTTGTAGGCACAAATGGAGAGTTTGCATTTAAACCTGAGATACTTGGATGGGTTTTTGCCTAAGGCACGATTATTTTGTGCTCTTTCCTCATTGTCTGGACAATTTGGGTAATAAAATAAACAATTTTAATGACTTACCCTTACTTGACCGACAAAAGCATTGGCTTCCTCTTCCTGCACAGAGAGGTTTTTGGGCAGAAACATGTCAAAAACTGGTCCGTTGTCATTGACATCTGTCACCACAACATTGACAGTGGCAGTCGAGGTCTAGGCAGAAAAAGAACATTTGGAAGAAATTCTCTTTATTTTACAGCTTCCCAGGTGACAACCTTACTGTTACGTATTAGACAGAATCACAGGTAAGCAGATTATCAATGGTTTTTAACAGGTTTTTGTGAAAAAGGAAGCATTTCTAGAGTTGATTTGGAATTTTTAGAAGACAAAACAAGCTCAAGACCGACTCATATGTTAGAGATGCATGAAAAATATCAGATATCTTTTCTTTTTTGTACAGTGTTTTAAGGATTTAAGGAGTTTTTGTTGTGAGTGAGGGGGAAATCTGGAAATACCAAAATTTGCCAGAATGTGAAAAGGAAATTTAGTGATTTATTAATCAAAATCTGCCACAGTGATGATTAATTCAGCTGATGAGGTGGCACAATCATCCTGTGTCACCCTCCTGTGTCATCCTTCCCCCACCCCACCCTCATGTTCTGTTTTGCAGCCCAATTTTAACATCCCAGGAGATGGGAACAGCAGAATCAACTGTATTTAATATAAAATGTCAACAAAATCTGTCTGTGCCACCTGTGGAGATTTTCTCCCACAACTGAACAGGTGGAGAGGGAAATACTTTGTTTGCTTGAGTCACATCCCTTTTCTCTGCTCCCACAGACTGTGAGTTCCAGACCGGAACCTCACGTTGTTGCATTTCATAAATTGTTGTGTTCAATATATTGATTTTTAAATCAATTCATCCACCTCCGTGTCTTAAATCTTAAATCTTAAATCTTAAATCTTAAATCTTAAATCTTAAATCTTAAATCTTAAATCTTAAATCTTAAATCTTAAATCTTAAATCTTAAATCTTAAATCTTAAATCTTAAATCTTAAATCTTAAATCATAAATCTTTCTTGTGCCTTCCGATACTTTGCATCAAACTCCAGTGAGGGAAATTTGGGCCCTCCCGGCCAGAGAGCCCTGGAGGGGCCGGAGCGTGCCCAGGGCAGGGAACGGAGCTGGGAAGGGGCTGGAGCCCCAGGAGCGGCTGAGGGAGCTGGGAAAGGGGCTCAGCCTGGAGCAAAGGAGGCTCAGGGGGGACCTTGTGGCTCTGCACAAGCCCCTGACAGGAGGGGGCAGCCGGGGGGGGTCGGGCTCTGCTCCCAGGGAACAGGGACAGGACAAGGGGAAACGGCCTCAGGCTGGGCCAGGGGAGGCTCAGCTTGGACAGCAGCAGGAATTTCTCCATGGAAAGGGTGCTCAAGCTTTGGGACAGGCTTAAAAGGGGAGCTTTGGAGTCCCCATCCCTGGAAGTGTTTAAAAAGTGAGACGAGTGGCACTTGGCAGTCATGGTTTAGTTACAAGGTGGTTCCTGGTCACAGCTTGGACTTGATGACCTTGGAGGTCGTTTCCATCTGTAACAATTCCATGATTCTGTGAAATGTTTATGACAGGACAGTCACAGCAATCACACACTGGAGATGTGACCCCAGAAGAAACCCCTTGCTTTAGGCACAACAAACCTGTTTGAAAGTGGCACCTCACAGGCTTCATAAAGAAATTCGCAACTATCTTCCCTTAACAAAAACCCCAAAACAGCAAAATCAAGAAATAAAGGAAAAACCAAACCAAACCAAAACCCCAATCAAAAAGTCCAGATGGAGACCTGCATCTCCTGGTGCACTACTGGTGCTGGAATGAGGCTCTTCCCAACTCCAGACACAGCTGGTGTATCTGCATGAGATCCCAAAAGCTCCTTTAAATAACCCCTTTTGACTTAAAAGGTCACAAATCCAGAGGATTTTGAACCCAGCCAGCACAGGTGCTTCCAGGCTGGCAGCTTCTGCTTGCTGAGCCCCAGTTATTTGCTCGTTGTTCCCAAAACTGCCATTCCCACATTCCATTTCCGTGAGGAAAATGCACTTGCTACCCTGTTGTCCACACAAAAGCCACTCCAGAACGTTTGCTCTGCTGTGCTGCACACTGACTGTAAATCAGCTTTTCCAAAGGGAACTCAATTCCATGAAATTCAGGGAAGTAAACAGCCTCACATCTAATAAACTGAGGCAACGTGGTGTTAAATAACAATGGCTTAAGGCACGAATTCCCATCTGGAAAAGATTTCATTCCAGTTAATTTTCACAGGCTGGGGTTGATCATCTGCAACATTTCTTCTCTTTGAGAGGGTTTTAGAAGGAGAAAGACAGGGAAGAAGGAAAAGAAACGTTTGGAATTGTTTCCCAACTCTTATTTAAGGATCTTCAGTATTTTTCACATTCTTTACTCATCTTAAGCACCTTCCCTGCCAGCCAACACACCCAGGCCAGTGTTCCACTTGTCGTTTAAATATTCACTTCTGAATTTAAAAGGCAAGATTTTTTGCAAAGAAATAATACTTTGCAAGGGAAAAAAACAACTTCTTGAGATGCTAAACAGGAAAATCGGTTTTGAAAATGTTACAAAATCTTCTTGCTAAACTCAACAAGATCCTGTAAGAAGAGCAACACTTCAAGTAATCCCTGTTTTATATTAGTCACAGTTTAGAAAATTATCAGATGTGAATGGATTCAGAATGCACTGTAGTAAGATCAATATTTAAAATAATCTTCCCTTTTAATTAATCACAATTTAACAAATGACCAAAAGTGGGTGAAACCACAAGGAGCATTCAAAGCAGATGCTGGGTTAGCAGCAACACCTCTGGGTTTTCTTCCTTAAAATCAGTAACAGACTCTGAAACGGAGAGAGGAAATGGGAACACTCCAAAATCTCCCAATTTCACCTGAATACAGGAAATGTTTGTTATCTCACTGTTATCTCAGCAATGCTCACCTCCAACACCAAGTGGGAGTCACCTGTGTGTCTTTGAGAGCAGCACTTCTCCCATTACCATCACAAAGTCCCACGATCAAAGACTATTAACCAAAATCAAGAGTTTTTCTATCCCCATTAGATGGCTCCAAAGATTTGTTGAAGCTCCCAGCCTCAGGCTGATGTGCTGTTCTGAAATAGCCTTTATTTGACAACCAGAATGATTTATAGGGGCTTCTCCTGAACTGCAGCATGGAGCAGGATCGGGAACAACATCATCATCCCTGCTGAGAACCAGGGAAAAGTCACCAGACACCAACATCCCATTGACTAAATAATCATTGCTCGTGTTCAGGGATAAACCAGAATCTCTTTTCAGCCTGACACTGGATCAGAAAACACAGGAGGGTGGGCAGGCCCTGGCACAGGGTGCCCAGAGCAACTGTGGCTGCCCCTGGATCCCTGGCAGTGCCCAAGGCCAGGTTGGACACTGGGGCTTGGGGAAGCCTGGGACAGTGAAAGGTGTCCCTGCCATGGCAGGGGTGGCATTGGGTGGGATTTAATGTCCCTTCCAACACAAACTGTGATTCCATGATTTTTACGTGACCTCAAATCCCACCCAGTGCCACCCCTGCCATGGCAGGGACACCTTCCACTGTCCCAGGCTGCTCCAAGCCCCAATGTCCAGCCTGGCCTTGGGCACTACCAGGGATCCAGGGGCAGCCACAGCTGCTCTGGGCACCCTGTGCCAGGGCCTGCCCACCCTGCCAGGGAACAACTCCTGCCCAAGATCCCATCCAGCCCTGCCCTCTCTCATTTTGAACCCATTCCCTGTCGCTCCATGCCTTGTAAAGAGTCTCTCTCCATCTTCCCTGGAAAGTGAATTCACAAATTGCTCAAAGAATTATGAAAAATTGCCGAGGTTTGTAGAGGATGCTAAAAGAGGCACTGAAACAGCAAAAAAAGATCTTCACAAATATTTCTGTTTAAATACCACTAAAATTCTTTAAAAAAGTGGTTCCCCAAAATAATGAGAGACACCCCTAATTCACAACTGGTTTTCCATGGATAGTCCTCATGCAAATCCAACACAGGAAGGTTTAAAAACTACTTTGGCTGGTTTAAAATGAGGCTTTTCTACAACAGAATCCTCAAGCAGGATTTGGAAAGGAATCCTAAAGGTACTCCTGGAAATTCAACTGGGGAAAAACCATCTCAACCTCATACCAGGCATTTGCTATTCATTACTGCAGAAACCCTGCTTACTTCTCTTTTATAATAAACATAACTCAAACAAAAGATCCACAGCAGCAATTTATGTCTTTCTTAGGGGCCCTCAAATAGTTCTTACATAGATAATTCTTCCCTAAGCAATAATTGTAAAATTCACATTGCCTGCACAAATCCTAAGGATGCCAGGCCCTGATAAATGTTATGGATGATAAATTTGAAGGAAATTCCACTTTGTTCTTATTTTCATTGTGCCTTGTCATTTAAATTGAAGTCGGGAATTGATGAGAGTGTTCTATGCCTTGGAGAGGAAACATTCTTAGCTCTGATGTTGAGCAAGTTCATTAATTCGGACAAACTCTAAGACAAACCTGTCGTGTTGAGAGATAATTAGTTTGCAAATAATAAAATTGGAGGCGAAGCCCTTATTTTATCAAAAAAGAAATGCTAAACAATGGTGCTGCTCAACATATCAGGATTTAGTGATATTCATCTCAAGAAAACGATATTTGAGTGGTGATAGAATGAACAATTCCATGATTCTGTTTCCAGACCTTCTTTCTTTCCACAAGAAGTTTGAAAGAAGTATCTCCCAGCCCTCTCCACCTCTCCAAGCTATAAAGAGGAAATTGCCAGCTGGACTGCAAAGACATTTTGGAGAGAAGACCCTGAGGTGAAGAGAAGGGTAATTCTGGAGCTTGTCAATAATTACACTAATGAGAAAAAATCCCAACAAGCCTGGAGACGAGACAAAGAGAAAAACTGTCAAAACATTGAAGTAAAGCCCAAAGGGAAAGCTCCCAGAATGAAAAGCGCTCACACATCCCAAAAGATAACCAGAAATATGAGTACTTCATGGAGAAAGGAAGAGAAAATCATGGACACTGAAGGAACATCCTTGACAAACACATGGAATTGTTTAGGTTGGAAAAGCCCTCTAAGACCAGCAAGTCCAACCCCTCCCCAGCACTGCCAAGGCCACCACTGGCCCATGACCCCAGCTGCCACATCTGTATGGCTTTCAACACCTCCAGGCATGGGGACTCCAAAGCTCCCTGGGCAGCCCCTGCCAAGGCCTGAGCACCCTTTCCATAGAGAAATTCCTGCTGCTGTCCAAGCTGAGCCTCCCCTGGCCCAGCCTGAGGCCGTTTCCCCTTGTCCTGTCCCTGTTCCCTGGGAGCAGAGCCCGACCCCCCCCGGCTGCCCCCTCCTGTCAGGGACTTGTGCAGAGCCACAAGGTCCCCCCTGAGCCTCCTTTTAATGGGAATTTATTAATTTGTATCCCTTATTTAGGAATCACAATCTGCTCCAAATCTTGGATTGAAAACTGTGGTCAATCTATTGCTTTATGAGAATTCCTTAACTGACCCCTTCCCTTTCAGCACATGGAATCAAAGCCTTCATAAGGAATATTATCCATGCTAAGCCACACAAGCACTGAAAGTTTGGGAGGCTCCTAAAGCTTGCCCTAATAAAAGAGCTGCTGCAGGAAGAAAAGTCTTCTCTCCAAGAGGAGGAAAGCTGGCTGGAGAAATTCCTCTCATGCAAACTGGAACTCACAAATCAGCTGGAATTTGTAAGGATTTCTTATACAAAATACAGAGCTTGTCAGGAAAAGAAAAATCGTCAGTGTCTCTAATTACAGCTTGGAAATAAAATAATTTGAGAAGTTCTTTAGAGGAGGAAGATCAAATCATGGATCTGTGTATATTGTTCCCTTTCATGTATTTAGGAATATTTCTTCTTGCTTCCTTCTTGCTGGATAATGAAACTCATGTGAAGTAGAGACAGGTAATATTCCAAGGAGGAACAGAAAAATTACTGTAATTAATGAATTCTCTGTCTGCTACCCAAGAAGTAAATCTTTGTTTAAATTACCTTGATCCAGGGCTACCTGTTTGCTCTAAGGAAGGGAATTAATTAAAATGTCATGGGAGACAGAGGCTCAGAATTATTAATGATCTTCTAAGATGGCCAAAAACCCCAAGTCTGACTTCCAGGATTAAACACAATGCACTGACGTCACAGAATTCTGAAATGGGTTTGGGTTGGAAAGGACCTTAAAGCCCACCCAGTGCCACCCCTGCCATGGCAGGGACACCTCCCACTGTCCCAGGCTGCTCCAAGCCCCAGTGTCCAGCCTGGCCTTGGGCACTGCTAGGGATCCAGGGGCAGCCACAGCTTCTCTGGGCACCCTGTGCCAGGGCCTGCCCACCCTCCCAGGAGGAGATGAGGCTTCTTTAGTTTCCCTCAGTGTCCTTGTGGTTCCCACTACTTTTCAACTGTTGCTTTCTTCCCATGACCTTCGAGGAACAGCAGAGTTCTGCACCCAGTTTGCTCCCTGCCTTCAGTGCCCAGAGCACTGGGTTCTCTCTCCTGAGGGTCATCTGAGGGTACCTCTGTCTCCTCAGGAAATGTGACTCCAAACCAGTCCTAGGCTCTGCAGAGCTAAGATGATCCCTGGTTTTCCCTGAAGTGTTCATTGCAGAAGGAATGGGCACAGTCAGATTAAGGGGGTGGATCTTGGATTCGTGGCTTTCAGAGAAACCCTCTCAGAGCCAGGTCCCCTCTGATCTTCCCAATCCAGTGAATCTTGGGATACACCCTGAACAGCTGGACTGACAGCAGCTTCTCCAGGACTTCCAAGGGCGTTAGGTGGCCTGATGGCTGAGTCTTCTATGACAAAAAAAAGAATCTGAACCCTGCCAGTAATTTCTGAGTACCCCAAAAGGACCATGACCACAACACGCCCTTGTGCTCCTCCAGCCACGTTGAAAAGGGAGATTGGAGCTGAAGGCTGGGAACACCCCTGGATGGTTGATAACTTTTAAGAGCACCTAATTCCTAATTCCTGAATGGATTTATAAACTGGGCACTGAGCTGCTCTGCTTTGCTAGGCAGAAAATCCCATTTCTGCAGCGCTGGCTGAGTATTTTCAGGATGAGACACTTGTATTTGGAGGTTGGAATTGCCCTTATATCACACAAGACACGCTAAGAAAACACAATGGAGCTCCTGTTTCATCTCTCTAAATCAACTGACACACACAAGCCAAAAATCAAGGGCACAGAAGGCTTTTTCTTTCTTCTGACAAAAGCCACGTGTATTTATTTCAAACCTCTCCCTCTGAAAGGTGAAGACAGGAACTCTCTCTTGCCTTGAAAATGCATCCAAACACTCCCCAATTTGTGAACACAACTTGAGCTTGGAATGTGTTTTTTCCTTCTCATGCCACTCTGCCCATCTGCAGCTAAAAGCTCATCACTTGGGAAATAAAACCATTTTCCTGCCTGTTCAATTAATGCATCCTTAATTGTGTGTCGTGTTGGATTGTTAATGGTGACAGGTCGTGTTTTCCCAGGAAAACCTACAAGCCTGTTAATGCTCCAGGTCATAACTCACAACAACAATAATTTGGGAACTGCAGCCGAGCATTTTAAGCCATCAAGAGCATTCCAAGGCAGGGAACAGTGATGGAAGGGTGGCAGCCAGGCCACCTCACTCCATGGAAAGCTGTGGTGCTGGGTGAGGGCATAAATGGCTCTGGATTAATTCTGATGGAATTAGCAGTCCCCTGAAGTCAAATGGTGTCACCATGACTGTCACCACACCACATGAATGAGTTAAATCAGCCTTGGGGCTTAGAAAAGAGAAACCTCAACTACTCATTGCCACAGCAATGAGTTGTCAAATCTCTCTAAGGCTAAACCTTTGGTAATGACATGGAAAAAGGAGCAACAAAAAAGGCCAAAAACCTTAAAACCCCCCAAGAATTCAGGTGTGCGGGACCACAGACTTTCCAAATGCAAAAATGAGCTCAACAGACTTCAAAGATGATGATGATGATGATGATGATGATGATGATGGGAGCTGGATATAGATTCCTCGAAAGAACATCAAGGACCAGAAGGAGAGCCAATACCACGTTGTATCCTTGTACTACCCCAATATCCCATGGATTTTAGGGCAGGCACAGAGCACGTGGCCTGCCCTGGTTGGAGCTGTGGAGGAAAAAAATCCCACCCCTAAAAGATGAAGAATCCAGGAACTGGTGGGTTTGGAAAGGCAACAGCGAGATGTCTTCTCCAGTATGAGAGGAAACAACCTTGAGTTGTGCCAGGGGATGATTAGCTTGAATATGAAGGAAAATTTCTTCCCCAAAAGCATTGTGAAACACTGGAACAGCTTCCCAGGGAAGTTGTGGACTCCCCGTGCCTGGAAGTGTTCAAGACACGTGTGGATGTGGCACTTGAGGACATGCTTAGTGGTGGAGCTGGCTGATGGTTGGATTTGATGATCTCACAGGTCTTTTCCAACTTTAAGGATTCTGTGATCTCCATAACTACGGGAAAGGCATCCAGAGGAAACACTGCTCTGCAAAAGCGTGGGGGCTGCTGGACCTCAAGCAGAAGCACAAGCTCATGTGGGAGGTGTCCTGCTGCCCTCCAAACTCCTGGAGATACCACAATGGGAAGAAAGATCCATTTTAACGTGTCTCCCTCGGCCAAGGAAGATCCTGTCAGGGCTGGAAGTGCCCAATGAGCCTTGCTTATCTCCATGGAGAAAAACAGACGTGGTTTTGTAACGACAAGAGAGTCATCACCTTGAGACAGAAAGCTTTCAAAGCAGCCCAGGATAAATTTCTTCCTGAAAGCATCAACAACTTCCAAGCATAGCAACCCTTCTCAGCTGAGGTATTCCAGCATTTTATATGTTATTGTTTAAAAATTCATGAGCAGAGGTTTTGCCCCTTTGCTTTCATGTCATAATGGCTAAAAAATCTTTGTTCACACAGAGTTTGGCTGGGAAATACTGTGGATAATGAAATTCTAGAGTGCTGGTCCCAATTTCTGAACCAGAATCACTAAGTTACAAACACTGAACTTACTTAGGTGAGTATGAAAGATGAATAAAAATGTTTCCTTTTTTTGCACTCTGTGAGGGCTTTTTGAGCATCTTTATACTTGCAAGGTATGGATTAAATAACCACATTCAAATTGTCAGTGCCTGAGGAACATCAGCTCTTGAGATCCTGTGCAACTGGAATTTATCTGGTAATCCTATGGCTGTTGTTCACAAAACCGAGCCACAGAAACGTACAAATGCCATTTTCCATGTTGTAACTGAGGAGGAAAGTTCTCCTGGACTGGGTTTGTGTGGCAAAGTTCTGGTAGTGAGGGGGTTATCGGGGTGCATTCTCTGAGGAGCTGCTGGAAGCTCCACCAGACCCAACTCTGGGGAATCCAGGATGGACCCGCTGCTGGCCAAGGCAGAGATGGTGGTGATGCCTCTGGGACAAGTGATTTAAGAAGGAAAAAAGGTCATTGTGCAGTTTTAATTGTGGCCAGAGAAGAGCAGGGTGACAAACATGGAAGAGAAACAGCTCTGCAGACACCCAGAGCAGGGCAGGAGGAGGGGCAGGAGCTGCTCCAGGTGATTGCCCTGAGATTCCGTGGGGAAGCCTATGGGAGGCAGCTGTGCCCCTGCAGCCCATGGAGGCTGCAGAGATCCACCTGCAGCTCCTGCAGGAGCCCACACTGGAGCAGGGGGATGCTGAGAGAGGTGGGAAGCTCAAACTGGAGCAGGAACTTGTGGATCCACGGAGAGAGAAGCCCATGCTAGAGCAGGTTTGTTGGTAGGACTTGTGACCTATGGGGGACCCACACTGGAGCATCCTGTTCCTGAAGGACTGACCCCATGGAAGTGGATCCACACTGGAGCAGCTCATGGAGGACTGTCTCCTGTGGGATGGACTCATGCTGGAGCAGCTCATGGAGGACTGTCTCCTGTGGGATGGACTCACTGGAGCAGCTCATGGAGGACTGTCTCCTGTGGGATGGACTCACTGGAGCAGCTCACAGAGGACTGTCTCCTGTGGGATGGACTCACTGGAGCAGCTCACAGAGGACTGTCTCCTGTGGGATGGACCCCACACTGGAGCAGCTCACGGAGGACTGTCTCCTGTGGGATGGACCCCACGCTGGAGCAGCTCATGGAGGACTGTCTCCTGTGGGATGGACTCACTGGAGCAGCTCACGGAGGACTGTCTCCTGTGGGATGGACCCCACACTGGAGCAGCTCACGGAGGACTGTCTCCTGTGGGATGGACCCCACGCTGGAGCAGGGGAAGGACTCCGAGTCCTCTCCCTGAGGAGGAAACATGAGCAGCACAAACCACAGGAACCCCCATTCCTGTTTCCCTGTGCCACTGGAGGGATGGAAGGAGAACCCAGGAAGGAGGGAGGGGTGGTGGGAAGATGTTCTTTAGATTTGTTTTACTTCCCATTATCCTACTCTGATTTTGTGGGCAATAAAATCAATCCATTTCACCAAGGTGTTTTGCCCATGACAGTGCTCGGTGAGGGATCTCCCTCTGTCCTTATCTCAGCTCCTGAGTCTTTCCTTGTATTTTCCTTCCCTGTCCAGCTGAGGAGGGCAGGGATAGAGCAGCTTTGGTGGCATCTGAGCAGGGTTAAACCACCACATGTAATTGAAAAAACCCCCACAACAATAACAACAAAAAAAATCCCACACCAGGAAAGTCTTTTCCCTTTGAATGCCTTTCAAATTTAAAAAAAAGCCCAAGCAAATACAGCAAATAAAATCCAAAAGCTGACTTTAAGTAGGTTTGACTCTAATAGCTGGTTTCATGTTGGAATGAAAGGGATCAGGTTGGATGTGTTACCAGCTAAAATATGTAAATGGGATTTAAATGACATTGTACCTGCCTGGGGATTTAATTTTGGGATTTTAGGCAAACTGCAACAAGGCATTCAGTGACATCACTGGTTTTCCGTGGGCACGAATGGAATTGTTCACAAAAAGCGGAGCTGGATGACAAGCAGCACGTGAATGAGCTTGGGGAGCAGTGGTTTTGTAACTGTAGAAATCTTTTTTTTTTTCCTAAAAAGACACAGTTGTTTCCTGAGAAAAACTAGTTAAAAAGCAAAATTCCTCCATGAAATGGCAGTGACTGCTTGGATCAAACATCTGTGTCCTCAGAAGGGTTTGGCACGGTACCAGCCAGGAACTTTGAGTGAGTCCTACTCCTCCTCCAGGAGGAGCCTGTCACCCAGCAGGGAGGACATCCAGAAGAGCTGCAAGTCGAGGGAATTGTGCAAAGACACAAGGAAGCCTGGCAAAGCAGTCACACCCACTGTTTCCTGGCATGGAAAAGGCCTGGAGATTTAATGGCTTGGTTGAGCTGCCTTGTTTCATCCATTTGTTTGTAAAATGAAAGCCAAGGAGCTTATCCAGCCTTATTTGTAATCCTGGCAGGCCCAGCTCTTAACCCTTTCCAGCTGCTGGCACCAGAAGCTTTGGTCAACTGAGTTGCTGGACGATCTTAAAAAGAACAGTGCCCCACCACTGACAGAAAATAGGAACTGCGGAAAGCAGCTACAGGCAGGTAAGGGGCAGTGACAAAAACCCCAAACCAGGCACAGGGAACACGCTCAAGCTACAGCGTGTGCCCACGTTTCACCCTGAGAGCCACTCACACACGCCTGCAGCTGCAAAATTCCAGGGGAAAAAAGTCTGGTATGGAATCATAAGAGTCAGGGAATCGATGAGGTTGGAAAAGATCTCCAAGATTATCAAGTCCAAGCTGATTTATCTTCATGCCCGAACACTGAGTGCCACGTCCAGCCCTTCCTTGGACACCTGCAGGGATGGGGACTCCCAACCTCCCTGGGCAGCCCCTGCCAGCGGGATTGAGGGAGGAAAGGAGATAATGAGATAGCAGGGGGTGGGTTTCTTAAAGTGGATTTTGTTGTTGCAGACAGTAACAAGACCTTCAAGAGGTGTTCAACAGCCCAGTCCAGGGACAACTCTAAAGGAGCCCTCCACAGTTTATTTGGGGTGGTTTTCCCAGAGCTGAGCTTCAAACACCATATCTCAGCTCACATACAACTATTTTCTGCTAAGCAGCATGCCATGATTAACAGGATTTCCTTTCAAAACCCCAACTATCACCTTCGGAATGTTGGAATTAATCTGCTGGCCGCTTAATCCCGGGGCAAAGCGAATGAATCTCTCTCTAGATGAAAGAAAGAGGAAGGAGCTTTTCAGTCCCCTTTTTTTCACACCCCAGAGAGTATTTCAGGAGCATAACACAGCCTGAACCAACCTGCAAGTCTTTAATTTACATCTTCAGATTTCCCAGCTGGAAGTTTGAGATCAAAACCACTGAACTCACAGCTGTGAAAGCAGTTCACGAGGTACAAACCCACAAGTATTAAGATGAATTACCAAAAAAACTGTAACCAGATTTTTCATGGAAAAGGTGTAGACTGATTATAATTATAATAATTATTATTTTGCCACTAAATCATACAAAGGCTGTAAACTTCCTCAGTATTTTGGGGTGTGTGGGGAAATTCTGAGTAAAACCTGAGCAGGAAGGCAAAGCCTGTAAGGTGAAGAAGCTAAAAAGAGCACGGGATAGAAAAAATAAACAAGATTTTCTTCTGCCACGATGAGCACAGGTCCCAATCCCAGAATTTGCATGATCACTCCGTAGCCACATGTCAGAGATGTCTCTGTTTCAATTTCAAAGCCTTCTAGAATAGCCCAGAATATTTCTAGAATAGAAAATCCTTGGTTTTTATTAATTATTAGAGATTTATTTTCGATCTGCCCTTATACGCAAGGTCAGATGTGCAGAGATTTCTCCCCTACCTGTGCTATTATTCCACAGCAGAGCTCCTGCATTCCCAGGTACCTTGCACAGTCCAGCTGCAAACTTTCAGGAAAAATAATTCCATTGCCTCTGCTTGATCAATAAACACATATCCTTAAATATCCTTAAAAATCCTCCAATTTATAATATGAAAATTGAAAAAAAATCACCATTTTGTTATATTAAACACAAGTGTGAGCAGCAGTTGGTGGAGTTGGTTGTGGGGTCACGGATCTGTGCCAACATGGAAGACTTGGAGATAGCTCCTGATTAAAAAAATGTTGTTTTTGGAAGAGAAGTGGCACTTTCCCAGATTCTTCTGGAGAGCTGGACAGTCAGTTGTGGAAAAGGGCTGGATGAAGTACAAATCACTACTACAGCTTCCACGTCTGGGAGAAGGGAAGAAGAGGAGCAGCTATTTCATAGCACAGAGAAGAAATAGAAGATGAATATCTGTTTTCTTAGGTTACAGTGTAAGATGTGACCAGGAGTATGTGTTCTATCACCATCTTCACAAGCTGTTAAAGCAGGTGGGGCAGGGTTCTTTACCTCTTCTGTGACACATCCCTGAGAACTCCCTCTGGGAGATGTCTTCTGTTAATGGCCCATCCAGGCTCACTGCATGGCTCATAAAATGACATCATCCCATTGTGAGATGCTCCACCCAGGGGGAGGGACCAAGCATTCCTACCTGGATATAACCTGAGGTTTGGAACGCCACAGGGACACTACACACTGGGTTCCCAGAGGACAAGAGCTCCATAATCACCACTGGACCTCCAGAGAAGGACCAGACTTCACTACAGTGTCATACATAAAACAAAAGATTTGGCTTTCGCATTCATGGAATGATAAGTAATTAATATAAAATATGAATGCTAAGAGTTAATTAAGTTGTTAATTGATTAAGAGAGTTTGTAGTTCATGTTTCTTAATGTGTGTTAAGTAATATTTCTGAGTTCCAAGCAAAGTTCCAGACTTTAAATTACATTGAAAAATCCCATGATATGTTCTAAGATCATCTCCAAGTTTAGCTGTGGTCTAGAGGGAGAGAGAGAGAGAGAGAGAGAGAGAGAGAGAGAGAGAGAGAGAGAACCCCCACCCACGGCTAAAGTGCTATCTTCAGAAACTACCAGTAACCTGTCACCAAGCTCCAGGGTAACCATGAATTTTAATGAGAAAGTTCCCTCCAAAAACTCAGATGACACCATCCAGAGACTTACACCCCTAGTAACCAGTGAGCCATTGGCCGAAAGGCCTCATATCCATCTCATCAACAGGGACCAATGAACTGAACTTTAAAAGAATGCCACCAATTATCTCCTACTTTGGAGGCAGGACAATGGGTGGTGATGAGAGGAGCCAGGAAAAGTATAAATACCAAAACACAGGGGAGAGGGTTGCTTTTTTTGCCTGCTTTGGTTGCTGTACTTTTGTCTGTGCAACACCTTGCTCAGGATTAGCCTAGGCAGAGCCCAGTGCTGGGGATCCTAGGCCTGCCTGTTAAACTGCTTTTGCTTGGGGCTAGCCCAAGCAAAGACCCAGCACTGTAGGTCTTTGTTTTGGGTTTATAGCCTTTTTGGCTGTGTCTCCAATCGCTGTGGATCCGGGTGAGGTTTTTTTTATTAAGGAATTTGGCCGTTGTTGTTTAAATAAATCAGTTTTTAAACTTTAAAAAGAGTGTGGCCTCATTCCTGACACACAGGATCACCACTTAGACAGGATCACAAGGACTGCAGCCACCATTTAATCGGACTGCTACCATCACCCTGACCAACAGGGTGTCAGGCTGTATCCTGACTCTGTCAGGTTAAGCCAGTGTTTCTGTATTATTGCCTTTATCTTAACTTTCCTGTTAAATTGTAGTTCTGACTTTGGATCTCCCGCTGGTTTCCTTTCAAACCAGTACATCTGTGAATACACAAAATCTTGGCTGTTAGAGAACAACACAAAGCAGTGAAATCCCTCCGTCCATGATCAAAGGCAGTGACCCACAGGCTTCACCCACACCACCCAAAGGAAAGCTGTCCCAGATTTCAGCTATCTCTGGCCAAGATCCATGAAAACCACACACCAATCAGACCACGTGGAGGCGGCCCATGCTGCCCAGGCCTCCAGGACACTCACCCCGTCGGGTCTGCCGTCCGAGGCCGTGACGATGAGGATGTAGCGGTCAGTGCTCTCTCTGTCCAGGGGCTTTCCCAGGGCCAGCAGGCCGGAGCTGGGAATGAAACAAGAGCAGGACACGTTATCAGGGCAGCTGGGAGAGGTCTATGAGCACCTGAGCTCCACCACCTTGCTCACACCATGGCTCCCCTTTGGAGGAGCTTTTAGGCTTTCTGTGGGTGAAGGCCAAGAAAAACCATGAGCCAATTCCTAATGCTCTCCACTTGGATACAGGAATAATCCTGGATCGAAGTATCAGCCTAGTGAGACTACAGAAGCTACAGCTGCACTGAACACAGCACCCAGATTTGTTCCTGCTGCACTTTGGCTATTTATTTAATTATCAAAACCTATTTATTTAGTATTTTTACTATTAGTGTATGGATGCTGAAAAAGCCTCAGCAGAGAATTTCTTCAGCTCTCTGCAGTAGTTCATGAGAGCTCTGTCTTTCTCATGCTGAGCTATGCAAAACACGATAAGGTTTCTGTAAACCGAGTTTGCTATCTTGCACCTGCAGATAGAATTGTTATGATCTCGACTAGGAGAATGAATGATGTGAGAACTGACCAATCACTCTGGTAGGGAGTTAGCAAGAGGTCCAATAACCTCTTGCCATTTAGGTAGACACTAAGAGAACTAAACACATAAAACCCCGTCCTTTGTTAATTAAATAATTCCCTCCATTGTCTTGACTGCATTCCTGTCTCTGAGTCTTTCTTGCTCTCCGGCCGGCAGCTGCAACATTAGTGCTGCAGTAAATGAGAAGAGAATGACAATCACTGAGAAGTTCTGATATCCAGCAGGACTGAGCAAGAAACTCTGGAAATACAACACACACAGATCTCAGGGTGAGCCTCCTCAGGGAGAGGCTACTGGGAAAAGTTACACATTGTGTAACTTCAGAGTAAGCGCTGCAAGTATTCCCTAATACTTAAATATTGCTGTAGGCACAAGGGTGGTGGAAAGCAAATCCCAGAGTGGTTTGGGTTGGGAGGAACTTTAAATCCCATCCAGTGCCACCCCTGCCATGGGCAGGGACACCTTCCACTGTCCCAGGCTGCTCCAAGCCCCATTCAGCCTGGCCTTGGACAATTCCAGGGAGTCGGGATCTTGTGAGTATTGAAGCCCATTTTAAAAGGACAACAAAAGAAGGGTTAATTGGAAGCAACATAAAACAAGGTTTGAAAACATTACAAATTCTGTAACTGCTGACAAAATATTTGGATTTCTTCCTCTGATCTAATTCCCTCCTGCAGATGTCTGGAAGCCACCCAGGGGGACAAGACCTCACTGCAGAGTCATCATTTTTGCATTAGAAAGGATAAGGAAGGCCCAGTGTGGACAATCCTGCGTAAGGAAGCTCAGCTCTGCTCAACAGAGCTGGCACCAGAGCCCTGAGCTGTCCCAAAGCTCCACATTTCATTTCCAGGGTTTTGGTGCCTGCTGGAACCTGGGCAAGGCTGAGACAAAGTGACACCTCTCCTAAATCCACAGGGTATTTAAGAACTATGGGTCCAGGATGACAGCGATCCTGGGCAGCCTCTCCCATGGAATTCCACCAAATAGCTTAAGAAAGGTGGAACACCACAAGATTTTGCAGCCCAAAACCCACACCAGCTGGGATCCGGAGATCCTGTGACTTCCGTGTGCTATTCCATTGCCAGTGGATGGGTCAGACACAAACAGGGGTCAGGCAAAGCTCTGAATTTTATTTGCTGTACTCACATGTGATGTTCAGGACCCAGAGCATGAACAGGGACTTGTGCAGAGGTTTTATTAAAACAGAAAATCCAAAGGACAAATTCCCACCAAAACAGGAGGTCTCCCTGGCTGGACTTCTCCAGAACACTTGGATGTGTTACACCTGGACCTAATCATGGGTTTTTCCCCTAAATTATAAATTCCCCCTCAATTATAAATTTCTGCAGTGCTCCTGCTCTAATTTCCTACTCTCAGAGAAGGTCTCAGCAAACTGGTTCCAGGCCAAGACTTTTTCCAACAGAAGCAAATCCCAACACTTCTGGGAAGCTGTTCCTTCCAATAAATACCACGGATATTGGTGGAAACTGGGAGTGGGAGCACAATTCTCCCCTAGGATTGAAAGGTTGGTGGGAAAAATAATAATATTTCAAGAATATTTCAGGAGATGCTCCATTCAATCTGCCTT
This sequence comes from Monarcha castaneiventris obscurior, assembly GCA_026261815.1. Lineage (NCBI taxonomy): Eukaryota > Metazoa > Chordata > Aves > Passeriformes > Monarchidae > Monarcha > Monarcha castaneiventris. The sequence goes on along the minus strand of JAMPIT010000104.1, from coordinate 40,808 downwards.
GTGGTTATCCAAGGAAAACCTGGGCTCACGGTCCTGTTGAGCTTCCTCCAAAAAGGAAAATTTTCATTGGATCTAAAATACCTCCCTGGAAGTTGGTAAAAACCAGTGGTAAATGAATTTAGTGTATGGTTTTTAACCCAGTGAATATGGAGCTGACAGGCCTTGGATCCTGGAGAGAGGAGAATGGAACCTCCAGCCTCCTCCTCCTCCTCCCAGAGCAGGATTTCAGGTGCTGAGGATTCCTGTTCCAGGGGAAATGATGCTCCAAAGGGAAAGGGCAAAGTGCAACACCATCAAAAGGGACAGACCTGAGAGAGTTTCTACATACACTTGTATTTTTTTAAATGTATAACCACATTTTATTGGAAATATATTTATTTCTACACATTCTCTATATAATCACATCATATGTGATCATATATGATACATAATAATTATATACATTTAATATAATAACAAACATAATAATATAAGTAATAAATAATACATAATGTATATATAATAAAATGTATAATATAAATATAAGCTAGATATAAAATATAAATCATTTATGTTAAAATATAAATAATATAAATATATAGAAATAATATAGAATATATACTAATATATAATAATAAATATTTATGTACATTTTAAAATATAGCTACATATTATTTAAAATATATATCTATAACTGTTATATATGTTATATTATGATGTATACATCTATAGTTATTATAAATATAATAGCTATAGTTATTATAAATATAATAGTTATCTATCATTAAGCCATATGCTTGTATGGATATTTATATGATTATCCAGAGACAAATGTTAAAATTCCATATATAGATCAAATAAAGAGCATTTATTCTTATCTATCTATAAAAAAGATATTTTATATTTGTCATCATACAGATATTAAAATATATTATAGTTGCAAGTTTAGTTACTTGCTCGATGTCATAATTAGGTTACTAATCCTAATTTGATTATTAAGACTTTAATTAGATTAAGGAAAATTCTTCATTTGGCAGACAGACATGGCCCACAAGAAGGCAAATCAATCAGCCATCATAATACATAAAGATTTGAATATCAATAAAAACATTTAATAAATTAATAATTTAATTATATTTAATAAATTAAATCTATTTAATGTATTATTTTTATATAGAAACATCTATTTTTCCAGCATTTGTTCAAGACACTGCAATAAAATACGAACAAAAAAAATTTTAGGGGAGGGAAGGTAGAGTAAATAAAACATAAGAGACTTAAGTGGTAAATTATTAATTAAAAAAATATATCAAAGTGGAGTTGAGAATAAAATATTGACATCAAACACTGACCTGCATAAATCCATGTGCACTTCTCCAATATTTTCTACCATATCCCCTTTTTTATCTCCTTCCTACCCCTGGAAAAATGACACTTGACTGTCTGTTTCAACAGATGAACATCGTTCAAAAGAGGCTAAATGATAAATATCCTGAATTACAAATACCCTAAATGACATCTCCTAAATGATCAATAGCCTGTGTTTTCCTGCAGGATTCCCACTCCTTGAAAACTGCAGCTTTCCAGCCTCACTCTTTCCAGGGAATGTAAGGAGGCAGGGAATTACCAGAGGTGGTGCTCAGGTTCCAGAGCCAGAGAAGGGAGAACAAAACCATTTCCTAATCCTTGGACTGAGGAGGAAAAAGATGGAGCAGGGAGATGTAAAAGTGGCAGTAGCCAGTCCTCGTGCTGCCAGGCAGGAATTACACAGGGATTGACTGCATGCTCCCGCAAGGAGAATGAGAATCCAGAAAGAGGGAGAGAGAATCCTGGTCTTGGGTTCTGCCTTGGCCTGCCAGCATCCAAAATTGAGAGCAATTCCTGTAGCCTTACACCCCTCACGTTAAAGATGTTTTATTTAATAGTAATCCTTCCTTAATTGATCAACATATTTCAGTATCCGGGGAAAAAAAAAAAGGCAAAAGGCTGAAGGAAACTTGGCACAAAGCCTTTTCCAAAGGAGCAGGAAGGGGAAAACACTTCAGGAACTCTTTACCACGAGGTGCCAGAGCAGAGCTGAGCACTGAACCCCAAACGAGCTCAGACTTGTGGGGGCTGCAAGGCTGGGGGGGGTCAGGCCCCCCAAGGGTCCCAGAGGATGGGGATGGAGGGCTGGAGCAGGAATTCCAGCTGGGAATTCATTAATGCACCACCTTTAATTGCTTGGCTTCTAGTCACGGCCACCCTGCTCGCATCCCAAGCTGGACAACACATGGATCCAGATTCCAGAGGATCTTCATGCCAGGGGCTGGCCTGGATTTCTGTAGGGTTTTTTAAGCCTCTCTGGTGTGGAGAACTGCCAGGAATTTTATGGTGTGGTGTGCTAAGTAGGGACTATTGAAACTGCAACTCACTGAGTGTCCCCTTTGGAACATCTCTCATGGAGCCAGGTGGGATTATTCAAGTTAAAATCAAAAAATGGTGCTTTACTAACATTATAACCCCTCTTCAGAGCATCTCTCATGGAGCCAGGTGGGATTATTCATGTTTTAAGTCAGAAAAAGGTGCTTTACTCATATTGTGACCCCTCCTTTGGAGCATCTCTCATGTAGCCAATTGGATTTTTCACCTTCTGAAAAAAAAAATGGTGCTTTACTACCACTGCAACTCCCTTTGGAGCATCTCTCCCGGAGCCAGGTGGGATTATTCATTTTTAAAGTACAAAAATGGTGCTTTACCACCACTGTGACCCCTCTTTGGAGCATGTCTTGTGTAGCCCTTGTAGTTTGTCCAAGTTCTAAGGGTGCCAGAGAAGGTCAGGCTGAGTTTCTCCGTGTTAAGGAGAGGGTTACTTGCATCACTTGGGCAGGAATCAGTACAAAATCCAATCCCAAGCCATGGATAACACCAGCAGCCCAACATCAATCCCTGCTCTGGCCACCACGGTGAAGGAAAGTGTCCCCTCTCCAAGCTGTCCCTTCCCTCACCTGCCAAGTCTTCATCAATCCTGGTGGATGAGAGCACCAGCACCTCCTGGCATCGTCAAGGCTTTATTCCCATTGTTTCCTGAAGGATTTGATTCTCCATGGATGGGAGATTTATCACCCAGAGCTCACTCAGAACACACAAACCTGTCTCAGGAGGTTTGGGTGTTTAGGTTCACAACCTCTCCCTTGCACCAAATTAGAATTATTTTGCACCAGGAATTAACAAGCCCCCAGGTTGCTTTTGTCCCATCATTTACTGTGGGAATTTACATTTACACCCTCCCTTACTTTGGCAAGGAAAAGGATACTTTGGATTGCAAATAATAATTAATAACAGGTAAATAATACCTAATAATGGATAAAATAAAGAGAAGGGTGCTGGGCCAGGCACAGACCAATCTGGTGTTTGTAATTTCATAACAAACCTTCGCTTTCTCACTCTATTTATGTTGCAATTCAATTTAAGGAAAACACAGTTTTTAAACAATGCTCAAAAGGCTTTTCACTACAGGCTAAACTGTAACAAGTCAGGAAATTAAAGCGAAAATTGTCCCTGTCTTAGTCAGGAGCTGACAGGTAAAAGGGTTTTAATTAATCCCTGGCCACTCTCTTAAACAGGCTCTTTCCACCTCAGTGAGCTTCCCCTACCTGAAGTGTTTAAAATAAACAAACAGTGGCCAGTGACAAACCCCAGAGTGGAATTTGGCTCCCAGAGCTCTCGTTAATGGCTGAGAGCCCCTCGAAGGAGCAGCTGAAGGTGTCTGAGCACAACCCTTTTCCCTCAGCTCCCACATTCCCTGGACTGATAAGTTCCAAGTCTGTTTTCCAAGGGTTTCCCACTTACCTTTGAGAGAGATTAAAAACTTGCTGAGGATCTCCGTTCTGAATGAGGTATTTGATGGGGTCGCCCTCTCTATCGAAAGCCTTTAGGGGAGGAAAAAAGAGGATAAAATTCAGTCAGTGGCAGAGGCTTCTTCTCTTCCCTTCCACGTAGAAACTGGGGAGTTAAGTTTTAGGAAAGTTTCCCACAGGGATGACACCAGCCCCTGTTTCTAAGGCAACTCTGGTTATTGATGGGCTACTCAAGATGGAGCTGGAGCACATCAGAACTCTTAAGCTGCACAGAAATGACAATATCCTGAATACAGGATAATAATTACTATTAATTATTAGTAATTATCTAATGGTCAAATTACAGCTACATCCAGCAGCATGAGTATTAAAGCCAGGCTTTACAATCATTTACTTCTGTTGTTCTGCAGCTCCACACTGATTAGACTGAACTTTGGGCTTCCTTTCTTGCCATTCTTCATTTCTTCTTCTTATCCAGGTCCCTCTTTCTGTTTACCAGAATCCCAATCTTTGCCTGATGCTCCACTGAGCTCCAACTGCAGCATTCGCCCTCCAAAATAATTTGCTTTTTGAGGGGTGAAGATCAGGGTAAGACCTTTAAGAACAGACATTAACAGCATCAAAATGAGGACATTTCACCCATCAGGTGGCAAAAAAACCTTTCAAAAGTTGAACAAACTACTTTTGATGTCTCTCCCGGGGCCACTTGAGGCTAGAAGAGGTTGACCCCGCTCCTGTCAGGTTGTTGCTGTAGACAACAATTGAGGGCTGCAGAGCTTTGAGCTGACCATCTAAAAAGCTGTTTTTGAGGTAAAAACCCAAGAAAAATAACAAAAAACTCAACTTGAACACCCCCCAAAATTCAGAGCAGAAGCACAAACCATTTAAATGTGCAGGCAGAGCAGGGAATGCAGCAAGAAAACAACTTGGCTTAGCCAAATAAAAAATAGGGGCTAAGTCAGATGGAAGGGATCAGCACAAAGAAAGTGCAAGAAAAACTGGATGGGGACAAAGTCAGGAAAAGTCAAGGCAAAACTGGAATGGAAACAGGATAGAACACAAAGGATAACAAAGAAACGTTTAAGCTACAGAAGGAACCTGAGGAGTTGTTCAAAAAGCAGAAAGGATGATGTTGAGAAGGTCAGAGAGGTAAAACTGCCCCTGTTCCAGCTCCAAACTAAATTAACCAGGACAAAACTCCAGCTGAGAGCTGGGCAAGAGGCAGGCAGAGAAGGTGCTTATAAACAGAGCATCTTTAAATCAGCCGCTGCAATTCAAGCCTGGCAAAGCCCATCCTGGTGTACAAAAGGGCTGGAGCCATCTCAAAGCCATCAGAGGGATTTTTGAGAGGACAGAAATGCTGGAGGGCAAGCACAAGGTGCATCCTTCAGGGAGGAATGAGCCAGGAAATCATGGACCAGGCAGGTGGGGCGCAATTCCCAGAAACCCACAAACACCCACATTATTTGTAACTTCCCTGCGATGCCAATACGCAGATGGATCACACAGAGCTCAATTTCTCTAGAACAAAAGGATGCTGAAGCAATTTAATCTGATTTTCCAACAGGACAACAGCTCCCCTGAGCAGGGCAGAATCTGTGGATCAATAAAGCAGCTGAGCCATGGTGAAGGCTTTTCCCACTGCTTGATGGGACATTTTCCCAAAGGAGTTCTGACAACACATTCTCCAAATGGAGGGTGGGATTAAGCAAGGATTAAACCCATCATCAAAATGAAGGCCAGGCAGCAGTGGGCAGGGTTAGTACTGACTCAGCTGTGCACGGGTGTGTACAGCTCCTCCAGCACCGATCAATATTCCCATCCACATCATCAATGCCAGGCCGGGAAAACTGGAAAAACTGTTTCTAAATTCCATGGGTGGCACTGAGTGACGGGAGGCGTGGGTGGAATTTGGATCTCCTTGGCCTGAAGCTATGAAGAGTCTGGGTCTGAGCCAAGAACACAAAATGCTACAAATGCTGGAGGCAGCAAATATGAGGAGCTGGCAACTCTGAGGACTGGCCTTGATCCTAAATCACCAGAATCCCATTGTTGCTCCTGTCTTTAGCCCTTTGTCCTCCTTTTCCCTTCCCTGCAGGGCATCCTGCCCTCCCTTCACATTAAGTCATCTCAGGGGTATCATTATGGTCTGCACTCGCTCATAACAAGCCAGGAGGCTCTCAGAAAGCCAGAAAATCAAAGGCTGGCTGTACTTGATTTCATTTTCCCCTTATCCCCACAGAAAATCTACCTTCAGTCAACATACTCAAAAAAAAAAAAAAACCGGGAGGGGGGGAAAAGTGAATCATCATTTTTAAAAACCCCTGCTTTCTCTAAAAGCAAAGAACAGGAAGTTCTTATCTGCAGAAGAAAACCACCGAAGGCAAGGGAGAAGGGCAACCCATTCCTGATTTTTTCCAGATCGATGGCATGAAGCGACTCCATAAATTGCACACAACAATTGCATGTTAGCTCCTTGTTCAGCACGTAACTGGACCCTGCTAACGGCCCTATTTGTTCTGCAAGCTCCCAGAAAAAATGACAGCATTTGCATATTTTAATTAATAATGGCTGGCAGAACATGAAGCCATAAATGCCTCCCAGGCATGCAATAAACTCTAAGGTTTATTTACAAATTAATGCAGTGGAGATCGTTTAATATTGCATTAATCTCAAATGTTGTTAATTAAAACACCAGTCAAGACCAAGCGGGTGTGTTAGAAAATAAATAAGGGGATAAGAAAGCAATAAAAACCTCCATCATCAGCATAAGAAATTTTAATGGGCAAGAAGAAAGTGAATTTTATTTTTCCGAAGTCTAAAGGGCAAATTTAAAGCAGCTGCATTTGCATTGTTACTGGCCCTAATGTTTTTCAGATCTTTGGATTTAATAATTTGGGAATACCTGATATATTTTGCCAGCTCTCTCTGGCATCTTGTAACCCTCCTGCTGTGTGCAGAACTACCAAATTACTGCTAAGAGAGAGTCATAAAAACATAATTTCTTAATCTGCACCAGCCCAAACACCGATTGGATTGATAAGACTTAGGAAAAGAAACATCAGGGTGAAAATTTCCACATGAAAACACTTGTTGAGGCCTGGTGATATTCCATATCATCAATGGAACACAGCCAATACCTTAAGACACTGCTAGAATTCCACAAAAACCAAACCAAGATGGCCAACTGGGAACTTTCTGTTGCCTGGAAAAGGCAGCACAGGATTTCAGAAGCTTAAATACTCAGTCTATGAATGTTTAAAATGTCCTGGTGGATTTTATACAGCAGGGAATACAGGAAGATGAAAATGGAAACATGCTGCACACAGGAGACGTCCTTTAATACAAATGCGGATTTCATGCAGGATGAGGGAGCTGGACTTGGAATTGGGTTGGGAGGGATCCTCAAAGCCCATCCAGTGCCACCCCTGCCATGGCAGGGACACCTCCCACTGTCCCAGGCTGCTCCAAGCCCCAGTGTCCAACCTGGCCTTGGGCACTGCCAGGGATCCAGGGGCAGCCACAGCTTCTCTGGGCACCCTGTGCCAGGGCCTGCCCACCCTCCCAGGGAACAATTCCTTCCCAATATCCCATCCGTCCCTGCCTTCTGGCACTGGGAAGCCATTCCCTGGGTCCTGGCACTCCAGGCCCTTGTAGAGTCTCTCTCCATCTTCCACATTTCAGGTTCAGGACTACCAGATCCACAAGAGATGCAGTCCTGGACTAACCACCAAAGCTAAAGCCAAGCGTATTTGGGATTTAACGATCAAATATGTTTCATAAAACCCAGGATCCCTGAGGCTGGAAAAGCCCTCCCAGCCCATGGAGTCCAAGCTGTGCCCAGTCAATGCCCACCTTGTCCCCAGCCCAGAGCACTGAGTGCCACCTCCAGCCCTTCCTTGGACACCTCCAGGGATGGGCACTCCAAAGCTCCCTGGGCAGCCCCTGCCAAGGCCTGAGCAGCCTTTCCATGGAGAAATTCCTGCTGCTGTCCAAGCTGAGCCTCCCCTGGCCCAGCCTGAGGCCGTTTCCCCTTGTCCTGTCCCTGTTCCCTGGGAGCAGAGCCCGACCCCCCCCGGCTGCCCCCTCCTGTCAGGGACTTGTGCAGAGCCACAAGGTCCCCCCTGAGCCTCCTTTTCTCCAGGCTGAGCCCCTTTCCCAGCTCCCTCAGCCGCTCCTGGGGCTCCAGCCCCTTCCCAGCTCCGTTCCCTGCCCTGGGCACGCTCCAGCCCCTCCAGGGCTCTCTGGCCGGGAGGGCCCAGAACTGGACACAGCCCTCGAGGTCCCTCAGCAGGGCCAGCCCAGAATGGGCTCTTTGGGGGTTAGTGAAACATTGAAGCAGATTATTCCATTGGAACTTCACTTTCCAACCACATTTAAATCCTGTCAAATCCTTCAATACAAAAATCTGCCAAGAGCTTTTCTGCCTCCAAAGATCCCTCAGGCCCTCAGCCACAGATTCCAGCACCTGTCAAGGAAACACAAATGTTCCTGTTTCTCACCACACTCCTGTTCCTCTTTAGGGCTTCCAACTCCAAGTGTCTCCCACTGGGGAGGAGAAGGCTCCTGAACAGCCTGGCCCTTCCGCTCCTTCCACCCTGCAGGCCCCACAGCCATGCCAGGAGTTAATTGGCAGCACTGAGCTAAATGAGCCATCCTCCCTCAGCACAGGTGACTGTAGCAGCTTAACCAGCTGGAATAATCCCAATCTTTCAGCAGGAACCCATTTTAGCAGGAGCCTTCCCACCCACCTGCTTCAGTGAGTTAATTAGAGCTCCTTTATTTCACTGCTGCTAAACACAGCATTAGGTAAGTTCCTGATCCCTCAAAAAAAAAAAAACCTCACTGAAGAGTCACCATTTTTTTCCCTACTTTGCACAGCTGGTTTTTGGGCAGAACACAATGCAGTAAATAAGGAACAGTTAGTGAGTGAGGAGAAAATGGATTTTTTAACCATTAACACAACAAGGGGAGGTCTGCTCCTGGTGCAGGTGGATGAGGGAGGTTCCTGCTCCTGCACCTGGCCAGAGGTTGCTGCATGACCCCTGATGCCAGGGCACAAAGTCCCCCTGATGCTGGGCCTGGCAGCACTGGGATCTCTGCCTGTATTACACACACCGAGGGGAAGAAATATCTTCAGGCATTTCTCAAAAATGACAGGCTAGGGAAGGCAAATTGCCAAAAGTCTTGCTGAAATTCCCCATGAATGAGGTGCTGAAGCTCCTCTGATCTGCTGGCAAATACAGAGAGAGATTTTAACACAAGAAATCACAGGCCTGTCAAGTTTTCAGCCACTCATGGGAATTTTTTTCTAATATAATTATCACAGAATCCCAGAATCTCAGAATGGTTTGGGTTGGAAGGCACTTTGAAGATCAACTCGTTCCACTCCCTGCCGTGGGCAGGGACACCTTCCACTATCCCAGGCTGCTCCAAGCTCCATCCAGCCTGGCCTTGGGCACTGCCAGGGATCCAGGGGCAGCCACAGCTTCTCTGGGCACCCTGTGCCAGGGCCTGCCCACCCTCCCAGGGAACAATTCCTTCCCAATACCCCATTTAAATTTCCTCTTTGTCACTCTGAACCCATTCCCTGTGTCCTGTCTCTCCAGTTCCTGCTACAGGGTCCCTCTCCAGCTTCCCTGTATCCCTTCAGACCCTGGAAGGAGCTGTGAGCTCTCCACACAGCCTTCTCCTCTCCAGGCTGAGCAGCCCCAGCTCTCCCAGCCTGGCTCCACAGGGGAGCTGCTCCAGTCCCCCCAGCACCTCCTGGGCCCTCTCTGGACTTGCTGCACAGTGAGTTTGCTCCAACACAGCTGCCTGCCCACATCTGAAATTCCAGTCACAAACGGACGTGTTTTTATTTGCTACATGTCCCACAGCAATGCAGCAAAATTACAGAAATAGCCAAGGGAGGCCTTTCTCTCTACAGTCCCCGTAAAAGGGGCAGTTGATTAGAATGAAACAATTCTCAATCCCTATGAACTGCCCCTTTTCCCCCTGGATGCAAGGACTGGCTTGTGCATGGCACGGGCACAGAGGGCAGGAAGGTGGAGAAGGGGTCACCAGCCCCGGGGAGTGCCAGGGAAGCCTCTGTACCTGCAGGTTTAACAGGACAGCTCCGATCCTCATGGCCTCGCTGACCTCCAGGCTGTACATCAGCTGCGGGAAGCGCGGGGGGCTCTGGTTGTTGGGAGGCAGCACCTCGATGTAAACAGTGGTGATGGAGCTCCTGCAGTGTGAGGGGGGAAAAACCAGTCAAAGCCAGTCAGAAGCAATAAATCCAACCCACAATGGCTGCTTTACACGCTGTGTGTTCCCAAGCTCTTCCAGCCTCCCTCTGCTCCTCTAAAAGCTTCAGGACATATTTTTCCTTCTGGATCAAAAGGAAAGCGGGCTGCCACATGAACAGGAAGAAAAGCTCAATAATTTCCCCCAAAACAGCCCAAAGTGGTGTTCTTTCAAAAACAGAGCAGTGAGATATCAGTGCACACTCCACAAACAAACAGCTCCCAATGTGCTGTGTCCTCTGCAAGAGCAGCACAGATCCCGAGCTGGGAGCTGCTCCTGCCACGCACAGCAGCCACCCCTGGAGCACCCCTGCTGCCAGGCAGTTTGCTTCCTTTCCTTGGGAAAGGGAGCAGGGAATGCTGGCGGAGAGGATAATGCCAGGAGGAGAGGTGCACACAGCTCTGTGAGGCTGCTGCGGTGCTGTGGGTCAATAATCCCCATCTTAGAGCAGGGGCAATGCAGGAGCCTCCAAATCCCTGGCAAACCCTTCAGCTGCACTGAATCCCTGTCCCAAACAGACTGCAAACAGCATTCCAGGGGGAGTACTGAAGGTTCTCTGGGACACTGGCACTGCAGACCCTGCACAGACCATCCTGTAAACCCACTTGATATCCTACTGCTCCAACTTGAGAAAGGGAGCCAGGAGTCTCCCTGGAGATTGGAGATTTAAAATCTGACTTAAAGGGATCTTTCTCTTGTCTCCTTGCTCCGTTATCCCACCTGCCTTCCCTCCTGGATATCAGCACAGCATCCCCACCCCAGAACAAACCCCTGAGAAGAGCAAGTGCTGCACTGCAGGTGTAGCTTTTCCCCTCAGGAATCCTTGGACAAAGTAGATAAATCTCAGGTTTTAGGGCTGCAGGAAAGAAACCAAAGGGATTTGTCCTGGGTTTTTTGGAGGTGAGGCAGGAAGAGGGAGACAAAAGAAAATCATTCTGAACCCAAAGAACTGCTTCTTGCAGAGCTAGCAAACTGCAGAGCTTTTTTAGAGGCTCCTACCTGAAATTACCAGACATTTGTAGTTGAAACAGCTGCTGTGATAACTGAGAGAGCTCATTTAATATGAAAACAACACGTCACTGATTAATATTTTTAATTAGCTACCCAAAATTGTGGCTGAGCACAGCCACCACTGTGCTGTGGATGTTTCCCACTGCATTTCCCAGCAGGTCTGGGTCACTGATGGGAGCTGGGCAGAGCACTGCAGCAACACCAGGGCTGGGAGCCCCGTGCTGGGGACTGCCACACACCCCTGGCCATGCTCCAGGACAAGGAACTGCAGTCCAGAAGGACAAATCCCACCCCAGGGAAGCGCTGCAGGGACTCTGCCCCTCAGGGCACATCCACACACACCGTGACAGCATTCAGTGCCAGGACCCAGGGAATGGCTTCCCAGTGCCAGAGGGCAGGGCTGGATGGGATATTGGGCAGGAATTGTTCCCTGGGAGGGTGGGCAGGCCCTGGCACAGGGTGCCCAGAGAAGCTGTGGCTGCCCCTGGATCCCTGGCAGTGCCCAAGGCCAGGTTGGACACTGGGGCTTGGAGCAGCCTGGGACAGTGGAAGGTGTCCCTGCCCTGGGACTGGATGGGCTTTGAGGTCTCTCCCAATCCAAACCATTCTGGGATTCTAGGAATAGTAAACTAATTTTCTTCAAATATATAAGGCAAAATCACAGAAGTAAAGTATGAATAGTCTGCAAACTAAAAGCACTCTAATATTAAATGGCTTTTTTTTTTGCAATTCCAATCCATTTTTTAGCAACACTTTGCATTTTTCCCCCGTGCTTTTTGTGTGGGTTATAGCCCCGTTCAGGAGCTGGCAAAGTCTCCTCTGGCATGGGAAGGGGAAGGAGATGGAGCTGAGCCAAGCACTGCAGTTGGTGTTTTCAGGTGAACACACAGAGACCAGCACAGTATTTGGGAACTGCAGAGAGCTCCCAAAATCACTCCAGGATGGAAAAACAGGTTTTGTGCCACACCAGCTGTTTGAAAGTCAACCGCATCCCCATCTCTGCTTGAATTATCTCCACATGGAATCATGGAAAGGTTTGGGTTGGAAAGGACCTCAAAGCCCATCCAGTCCCACCCATGCCATGGCAGGGACACCTTCCACTGTCCCAGGCTGCTCCAAGCCCCAGTGTCCAGCCTGGCCTTGAGCACTGCCAGGGATCCAGGGGCAGCCACAGCTTCTCTGAGCAATTATAAAATCTATGATGAATGGATTTCTATCCATGTGGACCAACCCATCTTGACTTGATCCAGCAGATCCCTTATCACCAAGTGACATGGCTCCCATGTCCAGGAATATGAGGGATTGTGAAAAGCTGAAGGTCTGACCTGAAATAGTTTGATTTAGAAATGTTGTCATTTTTTTTTCTAAAAATATAAATTGCTGTGCTTCAATATAGGAATGGGCTGTGCAGGGAAGTGGTGAAACCTCCAGCCCTGGAAGGTTTCAAGAAACAACTGGATGTGGAACTTGCTGTGGTTTAGTTGACAAGGTTGAACTTGATGGTCCTGGAGGTCTTTTCCAACCTTAATGATTCCATGATACCTCAATAACTTACATTAATAATTATAATTAATAATACTTAAACCCCAGATCTCAGTTTGGCCACATTTTTAAATGTCACTCCATGCAAAACCAAAAAAACACCTCCACAGAATTCCAATTTAAATTTGTGCTTACAAAGGCTGCAGAGCTACAGTTCCTGGGCCAGGTTCAGTGGCTGGGTTTTGCTTTGTGCATAAGCAAGGGGATGACTTAAATCCAGCAACCTTCCAGGTGACTTTGGTTATCCTGGCAGAGTTTTCCACTTCTTTTTTGCCATGAAGAGATTTTCAGAGGAGGAAGCACAGGCTCCCCACATGCATCCTCAGAAATACATGTTTTTAGCCAGCACAAAGACTTCTCCAGCACAAAAGGAGCTGATGGCAATCAGAGCTGTTAGTGTGGGGCCCACATCACGGGGATCTCAGACTCTCTGAAGGGAAATTACTGATTTTTGCCCTTCACACTGAAGTACTACACAAAATAAAAGCATAATTGTCCTCAATCTCCTCCTCAGCCCTACCAGCAGCACTACCAGCTTCAGAGGGCCTATCAAAAAAACTGCCAGGAGGAAAAGGAGAGTGAAATTCAACCAGGAGACTGCTACCAGATGTTAATTTTATGAACAATTTAACAAGCTGAATGGACAGTAATTACAAAATATGTGCACAACAGCATGAGCTGCTTTCTTGGAGACGTGATAGAAGCAGCAGGTCCTGAGGAAAATCCAGTCACTGAAATCCCACTCTTGTGTTTTCTTTCCTTCTCACATTTCCCATTTGAAGAAGAGGTTTTTACTTTATGGCTGTGGGAGATTTAAATGCTGGAACCTCCTGTTCCTCCCTGTCATGCTCTTTGGACATGAGAAATGTTTTTTTGGATACAAGGGACATTTTTTGCCCCCCACACCTTCATGAAGTGACATTTTGGCACAACTACCACATTTAGAACACAAACTCCAAATAAAAGGTAAGCAGGGCTTGATACCTTTGCTGCTTTTTGAACATAGAGATCATAGAAGGGTTTGAGTTAAAAGGGACCTTAACTTAAAAGGGACCACCCCCTGCCTAAACCCTAAATTTGCAGCCTGCTTTTCTGTATCAGCTGGGGTAGAACAGAGATAACTGTGCCCTTAGGAATTTTGGTCTTAGTGGGGACACTGCACACCCTACACCTGGAGAGGGTCTCCAGCTCAGCAGCCCCATCCTTTGGGATCCTTTTTACATTTTCTGAACAAAAAGCATCTCCCTTCTCACTTGCTTTCTTCTTTCCATCCCTTCACCTCAGTGAACGAATGGACATGCACAGAGACAGCACAACTGGGAACTTTTAAATAACAGACCAAAGCAGGCAAATGAAACCATGAAAAGCCAGTGCTGCAAGGGAAATACCATTAAGGACCACAAAGGGCAAGAATTCTGCTGGGCCACTTTTCCAGAACGGAGGCATGGAACCATACCCCAGTGTGGATTACAGACAGGGGGTGTGGCCCAGGTATTCCTGCCGATCTGCTGGAATGAGGAGGTTCGTTAGTAGGTGCATTAATTACCTTCTCTGTGCTGGGGGGGCGCTGTCCGAGGCTCTGACCGTGAGGGCGTAGGAGCGCCCCACCTGCAGCACCACCCCCGGGGCGATGGTGATGAGGCCCGTGCGCTCATTGATGGTGAAGTGCCCCTGGTCCCCAGCCAGGATTTCATACACAATCTGCCCATTGGCTCCCTCGTCCGCATCCACAGCCGTCAGCTGCAAGGCAAAAGCACAGCGTCAGCAGGGGGACGCTTCCACAGCCTCTGGGAACAGGGATGGGCCACTCGAACATCTGGAACATATGCAGGAATTTCTAAGCACTGCACAGCAAAGATACAGCTGAAATGAAGGGTAATAGGTGTAAAAACATCATGAAGCAGAGAAAAACTGCTTGCTAAAGAGGGCAAGCCAATTGTTTTAAGGTACAAATTAAGAAACCTAATTAAGACTGAGTTTATTCTCTGTGGGCTGGAATTTATAAGACTTCCTATAAAGGCAGAAGGGAGAAGAAGACACTTTTTGTGCAGCAACAGTAATGAGAGGATTGCATTTATTTATTTGCCATCCCTCTCTCCACTTTTCCAGGTGACAGCCTTGGTAGTGCCAGGAACTCTCACATCCAGGCCTGGCATTCCAAGCCCTCCTTGTGCAGAGCTGGAGAGCAATGTTTGTGTTAATGTGCACCTACTGCTATGGCAGACAAGTGGAAGGGAAGCAGCAGCATGGATACACACTTGGAGTCATGGAATCATTCAGCTTGGAAAAGCCCTCTAAGATCAGTAAGTCCAAGTGCTAACCCAGCACTTCCAAGGCCACCACTAACCCATGTTCCCAAGTGCCACGTTGTCTTTAAATCCCTTAGAGAAAAATCTAAATCCTGGCACTAGTTCTAAATTCTAATGGTGAATCTAATGAAATGAGGGGGTTCTTCTCTTTGCCCTGGGAAAGGCAGTGGGATTATCCCACAATCAAACACACACTCGGCCATGAATTACAGCCCAGGGAATATATTTGCTTTTAGTGAATCATGGAACAGAATCCCAGAGTGGTTTGGGTTGGAAGGGACCTTAGAGCTCATCCCATTCCACCCCCTGCCATGGACATGGACACCTTCCACTATCCCAGGCTGCTCCAAGCCCCGTCCAATCTGGCCTTGTTGTCTCTTCCTCCTTTAGGAGTTGTTTTGCTGATACACAGGTTCCTGAACTGGCTTTTCATGCTGCAGGACAACATTCCCTCAAACAGCAAAAGGGATGACATAAAGTGGGCTGGGCAGCACTGGAACATCCAGGAGGCCACAGCATCCAGCTGTGCATCCAGCTGCCAACAGCTGGAAGTGGAAGTGACAGGGAATGATGGCACCACGGGCTCCTCTGCTGCTCCCAGCTCCAGGCGAGCAGTGGGAGGTGGGGAATGGCAAAGGGCACCAGCAGGGGTGACAGCAGAGCTTTCCTGGGATGTCCAAAGCAATCCCAGCCTCAGGAAGGACTCCCTGCAGGGATCCCCAAGTGAGGATGAAAAAGAAGAGACGTAGCTTCTTCAAAGGTCTCTGCCTTGGCTGTCCTGACACAAACACTCCTGCCCTGGGGCTGCAGGGATGGAGGATGGCAGTGGGGGATGTCAGCGGTGACGGAAAACCTCGGCACCGACGGCGAGGCCAGGGCAGGATCAACAGCCCCTCCCTGAGGCAAGGCCAGGCAGACGTCCTGCCCCTGCGCCCCTCTTGTCACCCCGCGACACCCAGAGTCAGGGGCAGAGCTCACTGATGGCCCTGCCACGATAGAAAATCATCTATCGGCCAGTGCAGCACCACATCAACTTCAGCAGCTCAGAGCAGCGCCCAAACCTGCCAAACAACCGCCCAAAGCTGTCAACCACCACCCAAACCTGCCAAACAACCACCCAAAACTGCCAAACAACCGCCCAAAGCTGTCAACCACCACCCAAAACTGCCAAACCACCACCCAAAACTGCCAAACCACCACCCAAAACTGCCAAACAGCCACCCAAAACTGCCAAACCACTGCCCAAAGCTGCCAAACCACTGCCCAAACCTGCCAAACAACCACCCAAAACTGCCAACCACCACCCAAAACTGCCAAACAACCAACCAAAACTGCCAAACACCACCCAAAACTGCCAACCAACCAACCAAAACTGCCAAACACCACCCAAAACTGCCAAACAACCACCCAAAACTGCCAAACACCACCCAAAACTGCCAACCAGCCAACCAAAACTGCCAAACCACCGCCCAAAGCTGCCAAACAACCACCCAAAGCTGCCAAACCACTGCCCAAAACTGCTGAACCACCACCCAAAACTGACAAACCACCACCCAAAGCTGCCAAACCACCGCCCAAAACTGCCAAACCACCACCCAAAACTGCCAAACAACCACCCAAAGCTGCCAAACAACCACCCAAAGCTGCCAAACCACTGCCCAAAGCTGCCAAACCACTGCCCAAAACTGCCAACCACCCAAAACTGCAGAACCACCACCCAAAGCTGCCAAACCACTGCCCAAAACTGCCAAACAACCACCCAAAGCTGTCAAACCACCACCCAAAACTGCCAAACCACTGCCCAAAACTGCAGAACCATCACCCAAAGCTGCCAAACCACTGCCCAAAACTGCAGAACCATCACCCAAAGCTGCCAAACCACTGCCCAAAACTGCAGAACCATCACCCAAAGCTGCCAAACCACTGCCCAAAACTGCAGAACCATCACCCAAAACTGTCAAACAGTCACCCAAAACTGCCAAACAACCACCCAAACCTGCCAAACCACTGCCGAAAACTGCTGAACCACCACCCAAAACTGCTGAACCACCACCCAAAACTGCTGAACCACCACCCAAAACTGCTGAACCACCACCCAAAACTGCTGAACCACCGCCCAAAACTGCAAACAACCACCCAAAGCTGCCAAACCATCACCTACAACTGCCAACCACCACCTGGAACTGTCCTTTGCCCAAGGAGGGCTGGAGAAGCGGAAGAGCAGAAACCAAAACAAGAATGAACTCCAAAGCTGCAGTATCGGAGTTAATCCCATTTGCATACAACATCAAGCACTGAGGGGTGGATGTGAATTACAGAATCCTGGAATGGTTTGGGTTGGAAGGGACCTTAAAGCTCATCCAGTTCCATGGGCAGGGACACCTTCCATAGACCAGGCTGCTCAGAGGCCCATCCAACCTGGCCTTGGACACTTCCAAAACTCAGGGATCTAACTGGTCTCTAAGATAATCTTGATCCTTTATGCATAGAGGCTCAGTGAAATACAAAATTTCATGTAGAAAGTCATAAATATTCTCCAAACCAAGCACTAAGCCCACAATAGCTTTAAAAACAAATCTTAATTCATCTCCTATGGCATTTTGGGACACATGGTATAGTGACCATGGGACAAATCCTTGAAATGCCCCAAAATTCATGGAACTCAGCTCCTCTTAGAAATTTTAAAAAACAAATTAATATTTGTGTGGTTTTTTTTTTTTTAACCTACCTCATTCTGTATTTTCTTTTGGAATTCTGAAGAAACCTCCCTATGAAAACTGCAATTTAATCACTCATTCTATAGCTTCTCTACATACCTGGGTTTGTTAATTAACCCTGCAGAGAATAATTATCCACCCAAGTGACAGAGCTGTAAAAACCTTGTCTGCTGAAATTCAAAAGTAATACACACACACACACACACACAAAAAATAAAAATAAAGCCTTTATGCAAAATAAGAGGCCCTAAGGATTTAATGACAGGATTTGGAAGCAGGCCAGTTTTTACTGTGACGACATGAAAAAGGAAAATTAATTGACTACTCAAGCACAGAGATTAAGCAGGTTAATTAAACCTACAAATACGGAATGCTTGGAAAGATAAGTGATTTGAAAAACATTTTGGGGGCAAAACCAGGAATCAAACCTGGGATTAAATAGAATTAAAGTTTAACTGCTGCCACAAGATTTGATTCCAAGGATCCCATCTCCAGCTGTCCCAGCCTGATAGAGCTCCACAGTTAACAAGATTTGAGAAACATGGGCTAAAATATACAGGGAGAAGAACAAAGCATGGTTTTCTTTTAGTCTCCTAAAAAACTTTGCATGCAGCAGGATCAGCTCCATTGCATCGACATTTAAGGTCCTGAAAGTCTGGCAAAAGAGGTGTGGATTCTGCTGCAGCAAAAAGTGGTTTTCTTGGGAGGAAAAGGGAGATTTAAAAGTGGTTTAGTTGGGGAGAAAAGGAGATTTAGGAGGGGTTTACTTGTGAGGAAAAGGGAGGTTTAGGAGGGGTTTTTTTGGGAGGAAAAAGGAGATTTAGGAGTGGTTTTCTTGGGAGGAAAAAGGTTTCAGAGTGGTTTAGTTGGGAGGAAAAGGAGATTTGGGAGTGATTTTCTTGGGAGGAAAAGGAGATTTAAAAGTGGTTTTCTTGGGAGGAAAAGAAGATTTAGGAGTGGTTTTCTCTGGGAGGAAAAGGAGATTTAGGAGTGGTTTTCTGGAGGAAAAGGGAGATTTAGATGTGGTTTTCTTGGGAGAAAGAGGAGATTTAGGAGGGGTTTAGTTGGGAGGAAAAGGAGATTTAGGAGTGGTTTTCTTGGGAGGAAAAAGGTTTAAGAGTGGTTTTCTTGGGAGGAAAAGGAGATTTAGGAGAGGTTTAGTTGGGAGGAAAAGGAGATTTAGGAGTGGTTTTCTGGAGGAGGAGGAAATTTAGGAGTGGTTTTCTTGGGAGGAAAAGGAGAAGGGTGGCCTTAAGCTTACAAAGACACATCCTGGTCATGATATAAACCCTGCTCAAACTCACTTCATAACTGGACAAAACTGGGCTTCAATGTTTGACCTGGAACCTTTTCACAGCAACATTTGTGGTCACCTGGCCCTGGACAGATAAAAGCAATGACCAACCTTCCCAGCAGCCTCCAGCAGATTCAGCATGATGGAAAAATTCCAGGATTGTTATGGAGATATTCCTGAACTTGAGCCAACCACACAAACCATCTCTGAGTAGGTTAAAATACTTTTTCATTATCTCCTTCAGACATTTCATCAAGTCTCAATCCATTATTTTTCCTCGAGTCTCCAGGGACATTGAGCAATGCAAACACAGCCCAGTTTTGTTTTCTCTCTCTGCTAATCAGGTTTGCTTTGGAGATGGAAATTAATTACCTGACGGGCTGAAGGCAAAGGGTAGCAAATAAACATGTAAATAAAACATGAAGTGGGGTTTGGATTACTTTTTTGAGGATTTATTTAGGAAAAGGTTCAGGAGTGCTCAGGCACTGAACAGGTCACAGCCCCAAGGCTGCTCAAGGAGTGTTCGGACAACACTCCCAGGGATGCCCAGGGTGGGGTTGTTGGGGTGTCTGGGCAGGGCCAGGAGTTCGATCCATGATCCTTGTGGGTCCCTTCCAGCTCAGGATATTCCATGATTTTCATTCCCTCTGAACTGGCCTTCTGTTTTATGGCACAGTGCAGGTTTAAGAGATGTAAATCAAGAACTTGTGCCAAGCTGGGGCAGGACCTCTAAAAATGAACCTGCACTGGTGCTATGAGACAAAATTGTTTCAGTGGGGAACAGGGCACTGATCCCCTGTGTATTTTATTCTCCATTTTCAATCACGGAATTATTTAATTGTTCTTGGAAGAGAGCCCTTGGACGTGGTAGTGCCACTGCACCAGGAAATTAGGGAGAAATTTAGATCCAGGGATAAACTGAGATAGGTTATTGTGGTGAGCAAGAAGAGCAAAACTGGGATTGTTCAGCCAGGGGAAGAAAAGCTTCAGGGTGACCTAATTGTGACCTTCCAGGACCTG
Source organism: Monarcha castaneiventris obscurior (assembly GCA_026261815.1). Lineage (NCBI taxonomy): Eukaryota > Metazoa > Chordata > Aves > Passeriformes > Monarchidae > Monarcha > Monarcha castaneiventris. Next base: position 20,809 of record JAMPIT010000104.1, on the reverse strand, counting down.
AAGGAGCTGCAGGAAAGATGGAGAGAGGCTCTTGACAAGGGCTGGAGGGACAGGACCCAGGGAATGGCTTCCCAGTGCCAGAGGGCAGGGCTGGATGGGATATTGGGCAGGAATTGTTCCCTGGGAGGGTGGGCAGGCCCTGGCACAGGGTGCCCAGAGAAGCTGTGGCTGCCCCTGGATCCCTGGCAGTGCCCAAGGCCAGGTTGGAATAACCTATGGAAAGTGTCCCTGCCCATGGCAGGGCTGGCACTGGACGGCCTTTACCCAGCCCAACCCAACCCAACCCAACCCAACCCAACCCAACCCAACCCAACCCAACCCAACCCAACCCAACCCACTCCATGATTCCATGAATTACATTTAAGGCCATCCCACAAGTTTTCCTGTAAAGACAAAATACAAAAAATCTCCTCATGGGCCAAGATTTAGGTGAATAATATTTTTTGCCAGCCTCTGTCCCTTCCCAGCTCTCTCATTTTCCCACTCAATATTCCCTGTTCCCTGCATCCTGAATAGAAAAGTGAGAGGTGTCTAAAGAAAAACAGTGGATTTAAATTACTGAGATGAAATTTTGTTGCACCACTGCTGCAAACTCCACCCATGGATGTGTGACTCGGTTCAAGATCTGAGACACAGCAGTGCAAAACCGGGCAGCAAAAATATAATGACATAAAAAAGATGGAATTAAGTACTTTACTACGTTTACTATTCATAAGCTTTTTAGTGACAGTTATTATTTAACTGTTTTAAAGGACAGATTTCTCAATTGAGAAACTCTCGGGGAGCACAATAAAATACCTGTGAAAGGAGAAGGAAAACTCAGATGAGAAACTCTCAGGCTGAAAGGAACAAAATATACAGACATTGAAACTTAACTCTCCTCAACCAAGGCCTGAGATGATTTCACAACTACTGAGAGGAGACAACTGAAATAAAAGTAATTTTCTCACTTTTCTGAAAGGTAACAGGGAAACAAGGGAGATTCCTTGGTCTAACCATCCAGGCAGAAAGGTAAAAATGGGGGAAAAATTGGATTCTGCTTGTAATTAATATATTTTCCTGCTCTTTGTGACTATTTTCAAGCAGAACCTCAGAATTTTTGAATTTCCTTTATTTTAGAAGAGTGCACCAGACAGCAAACATAAGTAACTTAAAAACTATTCTGTTTGGGGCTTTTTTCAGGAGTAAAATCAAAACAATGTCCCACAAAATGGGGCAGCAAGAAAGCACAAACCAGGGTTATTTGTCCATGTTTTTTGTACATTTTCATGCAACTGCACTCCGGAAAAAAAAGATAAGAAATACAAGAATATGACCCTAAGGATAATAAAAGCCAAGAGGCTGAAAATCAGTCTGATTATTATAAATGGTTATTAGACTGTCCAGACTCTCTGAGGTCAGGGCTCTTTTTCTGAGCTGCTTTCTCTGATCACACGAAGTGGTTTTATGAACTGCTTTTCCTCTGGGAACTGTCAGAGCTGAGCATCCTCTCCCAGCCAAGGATCCCAAAGGATCCTCACCTCAGGAGGGAGGGCGAGGTACAAGGTGAGTTTGCTCCTCATGCAGAGAACAAGATGAGCACCCCCGAAATTACCGTGCCAGGGGTCAAGAAATGGGAAAGAAGGGTCAGTTTGGCCTTTGAGGAAGTCTTTATAAAGCCTTTATTTCCATAAAGTCTTTATATATATTTTTTTAATATAAATAAAATGGGTATTTTAGGTATAAAGATTGAGCAACATCCCGAATACTGCAGCAGCCCAAAATCCTTATCATGGAATAGTTTGTGTTGGAAAGGACCTTAAAGATCATCCAATTCCAATCTTCTGCCATGGCAGGGACACCTTCCACTGTCCCAGGCTGCTCCAAGCCCCAGTGTCCAACCTGGCCTTGGGCACTGCCAGGGATCCAGGGGCAGCCACAGCTTCTCTGGGCACCCTGTGCCAGGGCCTGCCCACCCTCCCAGGGAACAATTCCTTCCCAATATCCCATCCAGCCCTGCCCTCTGGCACTGGGAAGCCATTCCCTGGGTCCTGTCCCTCCAGCCCTTGTCCCAAGTCCCTCTCCAGCTCTCCTGGGGCCCCTTTAGGCCCTGGAAGGGGCTCTGAGGTCACCCCAAAGCTTCTCCTCTCCAGCTCTCCCAGCCTTTCCTCCCAGTAGAGCTGCTCCATCCCTCTGATCATCCTGGTGCCTCCTCTGGACTCTCTCCAACAGCTCCAAATCCTTCCTGTGCTGGGCCGTGTTTATTTCTGGCGTCATCACCAGTCCACAGGAATCCTAAGACCTGACCCTTAGCTTTTTTTTTTTTTTTTTAGCCAGGTCACTGATAAGTGCAGATCATCTGGCAATGTGGGATGAGCTGAAAAACGTCTGTCCCAAACCAGCCAGGATTTTCTACTTTCCCCTCTGACCAGATGATGAACTCAGAAAACCTGGAAGTACCCAGGCAGACAGAAGCAGGGATTTGGGAAAACCTCACTCTCAGAATTTTAATTTTTTAGCAGAGGTGAGCTGAAGGCCCAACTTCTCCATTATTCATTTCCCAAATAAGCTGTTCTGGCTCAGTTTTCCCAAGAAATGTCCCCCTGCTCTTTGAATGCCTCCAGGCTCGGAACATGTTGGCAGCTGCAACACCAGGACCTGTTTGAGAGCTGGAGAGCAGCACGTTCCCTCTGAGCACAGAAACACTTCAGCAGCTTCAGACAAGCCCAAGAGCTGCTCTGCTTCATCCCAGGTATCATTAACACACCTCAGGCAGCTCAGAGCATCCTCAAGGCCAGCTCTGAGTAGAAAACATTCCTTTTACCCAGCAGAAATCTCATTCAGCAACATTTTCTGTCTCACGCTCCCTGGCTCCTTCAGGACAACAGGATTTGGAGTCTTGTTTTCACACAGCCTTGAAGGAATTTAATTGTGCTTCAAACTTTTCTCCTTCCCCCAAATCTTGCTGGAAATGCCTCTGTGGCTCTCCCTTGGGATGGTTTTTAAGCACCTGTAGCCCAAATTGATGAGGGGATAAAATAACACGAAGGAAGAGCTGAAGATGCAAAGGCACAAGCACAGCTCAAGAGGGGACAGGAGGGGCACTGAGCCCTCTCCTCATCACTGCCACCCTCAAATTAATTCCTGATTACGGTTCAGAAATCGCATTTTATCCTTAAGTCAGCTGATTAATTTGATTTTCTCAATATTGCCACTGCTTTCAGCCACTCTGGAATGCCAGCAATGGCATCTTGTCTTCTCATCCATCTGGATTGGCAGCACTCAGAGCAGGGCTGAGATCTTGGAAGAACTGCCCAAAAAAAGCCTTTTTCCATTAGTTTCAATGCCACCAGGATTCACCTCCAGTCGTGCACTACAACATAAATCAATGCTGGCAAAATTTAATTGAAACTGCTCCTCTCTGGGTCTGTGTTCAACCCATTCTTCATTGCTCATTTGCTCTACAAACAAACTTGTACAAACCAGCAGGTTTTCTGGAGTGGGAAAACATCCCTGGTTATGTCCTACTCCACTGCTTACCTCTTCTCCCAAAATGTTTGCTCTCAATGTCCCGCTAATAAAGGAGAATGCTTTTTTTTTCTTTTGAGATTTTTCAGCTGAGAATCACAGAATCACCAGGTTGGAAGAGACCTCCAAGATCACCGAGTCCAACCCATGCCCTAACACCACCTCAACTAAACCATGGCACTGAGTGCCACATCCACTCTTTTTTTAGACACATCCAGGGATGGTGACTCCACCACCTCCCCAGGCAGACAATTCCAGAACTTTATCACTCTTTCAGTAAAAAATTTTTTCCTCACATCCAACCTAAATTTCCCTTGGCACAGCTTGAGTCTGTGTCCTCTTGTTCTGTCAGTCGTTGCCTGGAGAAAGAGCCCGACCCCCACCTGGCTACAACCTCCTTTCAGGGAGTTGAAGAGAGTGATAAGGTCTCCCCTGAGCCTCCTTTTTTGCAGGCTGAACAACCCCAGCTCCCTCAGTTGTTCCTCACAGGGTTTGTGTTCCAAGCCCCTCACCAGCCCTGTTGCCCTCCTCTGGACACGCCCAAGCATCCCCACGTCCTTCCTGAACTGAGGGGCCCAGAACTGGACACAGCACTCGAGGTGCGGCCTCACCAGTGCCGAGTACAGGGGAAGAGTGACTTCCCTGCTCCTGCTGGCCACACTATTCCTGATCCAGGCCAGGTGCCATGGGCCTTCTGGGCCACCTGGGCACACTGCTGGCATGTCCAGCTGCTGTTGACCAGCACTCCCAGGTGCCTTTCTGCCTGGCCACTGTCCAGCCACTCTGTCCCCAGCCTGTAGCGCTGCAGGGATTGTTGTGGCCAAAGTGCAGGACTTGGCACTTGGACTTGTTAAACTTCACCTTACTGGACTCTGCCCATCCATCCAAGCATTGCAGGTCTCTCTGCAGAGCCCTCCTACCTTCCAGCAGATCGACACCCGCTCCCAGCTTGGTGTCATCTGCAAATTTACTGATGGTGGACTCAATACCCCCATCCATGTCAATAAAATATGAAACAGAACTGGCCCCAGCACAGACCCCTGAGGGTCACCACCGGTGACTGGCCCCAGCTGGCTGCAGCACCATTCACCAGCACTCTCTGGGCCCAGCCATGCAGCCAGTTCTTAACCCAGCAAAGAGTGCTCCTGTCCAAGCCGTGGGCTGCCAGCTTTTCCAGGAGGATGCTGTGGGAGACAGTGTCAAAGGCCTTGCTGAAGTCCAAATAGACAACATAAGAAGTTTTTGTGGAAGATCAGAGGAAGCAGCTGAGCTGCAGCTCTAGAGCTGAGACAGGCCTGACATTTGGTCTCAGCAATTTTTAACAGATATTTAATTAACAAAGTGGATGCAGATACACAAACTTCATTTCTAGCTGGTTTCAGGGCATTTCCAATTTAGATGAACAAAGACATGTACTGCTAACAAAAAGTGAGTTAAGACAGGTAATAAAAGCCTTGAAATTACCTTAATAACGCCTTCCCCAGGCCTCATATCCGTATAGATCTTGACACTGTAGGAAATGTTGGAGAAGGTTGGGGTATTATCATTGGCATCGATCACCAGGATGTTGACAGTCACTGGGACACTCTCCTGGACTCCATCAGAAGCCGTCATCTTCAGAGGGACAAAAAAAGCAGGACAGGAATGTGTTTTAATGGTATGTTCTCAATGCAATTCCAAGAGAAATACACTTCCAATAGGAGAAAATGCAGCCTGACAACCCAAAACCAGCATTTTCTCTCTGTGTTTACAATTACAGGAGGATTCAGCAGAGCTTGAGCCTGCACGTGCAGGACTCAGGGCAAAAGCAAAGCAAACCCATCCAAACCTTTCCATTGCAGAAGTGAGAGGGAATAAGTTGGAATTTCCCAGGGATGGGGCTGGGATAGGAGCTGTTGAGTCCATGGAGTCTCACCTGGCCATCACCACACGCAGGAGCTCTGTTAAACCTCCCAGACAACGTTTGGAGGTGGGAATTACAGAGCTGGGGGCTCTTCTTATTCCACAGAGGGGATCTGAGCTCCCCTTTCCAACGGCAAACAGACAGAAAATAGGGAGGCACAGACTGGGAACCCCTGCAGACAGACTGGGTTTGCCCACTGCCCATTTCCAAATCATTGTAGAGCTGCTCAGGGATTCACTCCCAGCCTGAGGGAATATTAAATCCATTTCAGCATTTTTTCCCTTTTTTTTTTTCTTTAACACTGCTGGCTGTGCTTTCTGTCAGCCTGGTTTTTTTATTTGGGATAGAAATAAAGCAAAAAGCCCAAGACAAGGCTCATGTTTCAGGGATGAGGGAAAAAAGGCAAAGAGAAAAGCAAGGCCAGAAATAAAAAACAGGACTCAGATCCTGGATGGGACGAGGAGCAGAGGCCAATCCTGAGGCCTTGAAGGTGCTGGTAGGGGCATCTAAAATGCTGCTCTCAACCCACTCATCCTTCACTGCTCTCCTTCTTCTGGGCCATTTTACAACTTGCAAGGATGCTGGAATTGATCCTTTCCCACCACTTGCTCCGAGCATTGCCTGGAGGGTTTTCCAAGGGCATGGAACTCACGGAGAAGGTGTAGAGCTGCTGGACCTCCCTGTCCACGGGCTGCAGCAGGGTGAGGTAGCGGGTGATGCCACTCTGAGTCACAGTGAAAAACGTGGTGTAGTCGTTCAGGAAGAGATGCAGCTGCGGGTCCTTGGTCTTTCAACAATATCAAATGAGAAAAAGAGCATTTCATTATAAATTCAGACGTACATTAAGTCTCCAATTACTCGCTACAGGTGCTCCTTTTAGTTGAAACCTAAATAAGCACAAATGCTGTGACTACAAATCTACAAAACTGTAAAGAAAAAAAAAGGTAAAAAACCTCACTGCTGGCCTAAAACTCTAATCTTCTTGATGGAAAACGTATTAAAAAACCACTAGAGTAAGAAAATCCAACTGTAAACAAATACCTGTATTGGTTTTAAATAAGTGTCTTTTTTCCCCCCATTAAACAGTAATTTTTAAGCCAGACACAACTTAATAAAAGAAACCAGATTCAAGCATTTCTCTTCATATTAAAACCCAAACAAAGCTGAACTTGATTAACAGAGCAATAAAACAGCTGGGTTGGTGCACTGAACAAGGAGAACGACGTGTGGTGAATGTAGCACAAAACAGAGGCAGCTCAGGGGGTCTCCTCAGGTGTCAGAAAGAATCCAATGTATTGATGCAGAATTAAGAACCTCTCAGTTGATGGGGGGAAAACATCATAAATGAACTGAAAAGTAACATTTTAAGGTAAAGAGAGGGAAAAAAGGCGTTGTAAATTTACTCATGGCTTCTCGAGGACTTGGGTCACTCCTGATTTCCACCTCTTTCAAGGTGTTTTTGAGTTATTTAACTGATCAGACTTTACATTAATTTAATCTTCAAACAAGCCACATCACCTTTTGTTGCCCAGAGTATTCCAACAACTCTCTGTGTCCTTGTGCATAATCTGGTTAATTTAACCTGACTTCATGTGCTGCTCTCACTCGTGAGTTAGAAAATTCATTTGTGTTGTCAGGGGAATGCAAATTCCAGGAAAATGCAAAAGGCTGGGAGACAAGTCCTATAAAAACTGCTTTAAATTGCCCCCAGGAATGTGGAGATGAGGAACCAGAGGAGTGGTACCAGGAATGACAGAAAATTCAAGATTTTACCAGCTCCTTCCCAACGTCACTCCACAAATCCCAGCCCTACAGAGGAGGACATAGGGAGAACCAGCTGAATTCCAGAAACAAACCCAAAAGGAGAAAGGCTGAATTCAGCAAATAATCCCCAGAGGAGCATTACTTCTCTGAAGACTTTGTGAATCCACAGCTCTTCTGGAAGGTTCACTCCATTAGTGCCATTCCTGGAGGATTAAAACCCTTGGGAGCACAGGACAGGTCCCCAACCCACAGCCAACCCTGGCCTGCGCCAGGTGGCACCAGGACAGAGCAGCACAATGCCAGGACACAGAGCAACTGCTTTAGTGAGCCCAAATAAAGCCCCAAAAGCAAAAATTCCACTATTTAAATGAGGAAACATTCCAGGAAGCCATGGGAAAGAATGATCCAAGTGTTCCACACGAGTGGTTCCTCAGTGCCTAAAGCTTTGCTGCAACTGCAGCTCCCAGGAAAATGAAAATTAATTTTACAGCCAGCAATGCAAACAGCAACCTCTTCATTCCAGGAAAACTTAGGGAAGGTAATTGCCCGTAATTGTTCACTTTGTAGACATTATAAAGTCAGTTAAGAATTTAATTTACAAAAGCCCCAGTTAATTTTGCAGTTCTTGCTTTCATGTCCTTTTGAACACTAATAAACAGCATTTTTTTCCTAATTTATTCCTGAGAAAAAACAATGATGGAGATCTCAAACCCTCCCAGAGTAATGTGTCCTATTCCTTTGCTATCCTTGTCTTAGAAATGCTCTCCTAGTGTGGAAGGGAAATTGCCTTCATAGCAATCAATGCCTATTTTAGCACCTTCCAGGCATGTCAGAGCCACAGAGCAATTTATTCCCTTCATCTGGAAAAGCATCGTTATGCTTGGACATTATTACCAGGGATATTTGACATTATTAGCAGGGATCCTGGATATTATTATGCCATTTTTTGCTGCCTGAAAAATCAGCTCAACTTGAACTGAACATTTCACGTGAGAGAAAACAACCCCAGCTACACTGCCAACACCATTTCCAATAATTTAATTTTTAAAAATTATTTTATTCTGGGGCCTGGAGTTCAGCATTGTGATTTCTGGTGACATTACTGGGTCTCTGATAAATTGTTTAGCACGGAATTTTAAGTAGAAAATGATCACAGTCCACACAGAAGGGTTCACATGCAACCTGCAAGGAGCATTTCAAGCACATAGTTCAAACCTGAGGTACTTTTTCATTTTAAAAAGCACTTTTGTGATACTCAGGATGCCTTTGAAGACTTGTGATTAATTAATGAACATAAGCAATCACAAGGCATGACTTTATCCCCTAAATTGGGTCCTATGTGTTTCAGGGGCTCTTTGCAGGCTTCACAAACCAAAGGACAGTCCCAGCCCCAAACACTGTCAGAGCAGAGAGAAATGAGGGAGGAAAAGGGGAAATGAAGGAAGAAATCCCACAATTAAACCAAAACAAGGGGTTTTGCACACATAACACCCAATACCTACGGGGAAGGCACCTGGTGGGACCTGCAAAGGAAAACAAAATGAACACAAGTGAGGAAACACAATCCTGGGACTGAGGGACAGCAGAAAATTTGGGGAGCTCATGGTTACAGACAAAAAACCCAACAAAATGAGACACACAAAATGCTGCGCTCAACAAACAAGGCCTGGGCTCCAGTGCATTCTGCTTGAAAAACCTCTGGAAAAGTCCCTGCATGGATGTGGATGTTCCAGTCCTGCTGCTCCTCAGATCCCACCAGGGGTTACAACTCTGCCCAAAGCCAACAGTTTTCTAAAACTGATGAAGATGAAACCAAAACTCCTGGTGGTAATTACAATATTGCCAAGAATGAGCAGACAAGGACATGAATTCTGTGTGTGTTTCAACAATCCCAGAAGTTTTTTTGGACGGGGTCTGTTTGGCTGTGAAGCTCTCCAGGACAGCCAGAACAAGCTCCAAGAGTATCCAAACTGCTCAGACTTCCTGATATCCAGCACAGGCCCACCCCCTAAAAGCTGCAGTGATAACAAAGACACTTGAATGACACAGCTGAGTTTTCCAACACTTTTCAAGCAGAGGATGATCAGCTCTGAAACGCCCATGAAGGAGACCTTTTGTTGCAGAGATGCTTCCAGCATCTGCCCTCCTCATTTCTGGGGGAAAGGAGAAAATCTTTCCCACTTTCAGCTGGAAAATCTGAGATCCAGAGCCTCACAGAGGGGAGATTCACACACAAGAAATACATGGATCTTTTGGAATGAGTCTGGAGGAGGCCACGGAGCTGCTCCCAGGGCTGGAGTCCCTCTGGAGCCAGGCTGGGAGAGCTGGGGGTGCTCACCTGGAGAGGAGAAGGATCCAGGGAGAGCTCAGAGCCCCTTGCAGGGCCTAAAGGGGCTCCAGGAGAGCTGAGAGGGACTGGGGACAAGGGATGGAGGGACAGGACCCAGGGAATGGCTTCCCAGTGCCAGAGGGCAGGGATGGATGGGATATTGGGAAGGAATTGTTCCCTGGGAGCTTCAGAAGGCAGAAACCATGAGACATCCATCCTATAATAATCAAGGAAGACACACACTGCTACAGGAGCAATTCAATGCTAATGTTTTTGGTTTTCCTTAAGTGTAAAGATCCAAAAAATTTAACCCCCTATCTTTATAAATCCTAAAGGAAGGGAACAGCCTTTTGTCTTTGCCCTGCCCTTCTGTTTGTTTTAATGACAATATTAATTTATAATACCTGTTTCATTTGGGGAGGGATATTTCCTGAGTTACTGCAACTGTTGCCCAGGGGCAGCTGAACTGGCCCCTTGAGAGAGCACTGGCTGCAAAATGACTTCAAACAACAACTGAGAGTGATAGAAACAATCAGGAAAATATCAGAGAAAAACACTTTAGTATTTAAAATGCTTCAGTTCAGTATTTAAAATGCTTCAGTTCTCCTGGTTTAAAAAAAAAAAGAAAATCTATTATTTTTCCTTCTCTGGAAGTATTATTGAAAATCCATAACCTGCACTTGTAGCTGCATTTAAAACTTATTTTAGCCATTACTTGCTCTGTCTGCTCAAGTTGCTGCCAAGACATCCTTAAGTAAAATTTTTTCAAATTTCCCACAAGTTGTCTGAAAAAAAAGATCAGAGAATCACAGAATGCCCTGAGCTGGGAGGGACCCACAAGGATCACGGAATCAGGAACCCAGGAATGCCAAGGCCAGGTTGGACACTGGGGCTTGGAGCAGCCTGGGACAGTGGGAGGTGTCCCTGCCCATGGCAGGGGTGGCACTGGGTGGGCTTTGAGGTCCCTTCCACCCAACCAATGACTGACACTCAGTGCAGCTTTATCACCAACCCCAACCACTGGATAAATTAATTCTCTCCTGTGGAAGCCAAAGAGGAAGGAAAAAGAGGCTTGGGAAGCCTTATGTAAAGAGCTCTCAGCTCATACAGTTTAAGTTCCTCATCTCAGCTTTGGTTTGCTCAAGTCTTAAGGAACCCACGTGGCTTAATTTAATTTATGCCATTTAAACAGAGCACTTAATGATATCAGCACTTGGCAGTGCTGCTCTAGTGCAAGGTCTGTTTGCAGTGTCCCATCTATAAATTAATTTCTGCAAGGTTTATAGCAGGACTCTCTTGTAATTCCCACAGGGTTTTGATTTAGAGCAGGTTCTGTTCTTTTTTTTCCTTCAGACACACAGTTAAGTGAGCACTCTCTTCCTGCATTTACCTGAGGACATGGAGTCATTTTCATTTTTCAATTAGCAGGCAGAATTCATTATGATTAACCAGTGGCACCAGTGGGAACTGGGACACACCAGCATGGAGAGGGTTTATCTCAGTGACTCATCAGCAATCCTTAAATTTAGATATATTCCTAAATTCATGAATTTCCTGAGGTACAATGAAGCCATCAGGACACTGAGACCTGCAGAAGTTAATGAGCATTACCTGTGCTGACAATCCCATCCTGAGCTCCCATCCAGCCCCACGAGGAGCAGTTTTAGTGTGTGGCCATTTTATGTGGGAGCTCTGTTCAGTTGCTGCATTCCCAGCTGGAGTTCTGGGAATTCTGGAAATTCTCCTGCCCACAGCAGGTTAGAAGCACTCTGTGAATCTGTGGCACATGGACTGAAACACAGGCACTTCAGTCTGGTTCTGTCACATCTGTGTCACACCTGCACCACGTCATGGCTTTGGAAAGGGCTGTGCGTGAGCCAGGTGATGCCGAAGGAACAGGAACATGGAATATTTCCACCCAAGGATGGGGCTGATCCCCTCTGGCTGCAGGCAGATCTCTGTGTGTCAGAGAATCCCAAAATGGTTTAGGCTGGAGGCACCTTAAAGCTCATCCCATTCCACCCCTGCCGTGGCAGGGACACCTCCCACTGTCCCAGGCTGCTCCAAGCCCCAGTGTCCAGCCTGGCCTTGGGCACTGCCAGGGATCCAGGGGCAGCCACAGCTTCTCTGGGCACCCTGTGCCAGGGCCTGCCCACCCTCCCAGGGAACAATTCCTGCCCAATATCCCATCCAGCCCTGCCCTCTGGCACTGGGAAGCCATTCCCCCTTGTATCACTGCATAGCCTTGGAAAAAGCCCCTCTCCATTCATTTAGATGTTAATCCACCTGAATTTTTTAATCTGTCTCAGGGACAGCAGAACTCCACAACAAGAAGAAAGCCCCAAAATAGATTTTTGGCAGTTACTCATTCTGCCACACTGAAATATCCACCTTTTCCAACAGCAAACAAAAATAATTCACTTTTGGCTCTGCTTCATTGTGTGTCATGTGGCTGAAGCAGATTTTCAGTAACTTCACCAAACTTCTGCTAGTTTGGTAACTCATGCTAATCCCATGAACATTAAAACATGAGGTAAAACAACCTTAAGCTCACTAGGAGAAGCATTTGGGCCCATGAGCTGCCATATCCATGGAATATCCTTCCTGTGGATACGAAATTTCAGGTCTGGTTGTAGTGAGCCACAGAAACATGTATCAGCTTCTAACAAGCTGACTTAAGCAGCTCAAGAAAGATAAAATTGGGTTTTTTAGCAATTTCTGATGCAGATAATTTAAGGCATGGTCGTGCTCCCAATTAAAAATCTGCTGCAGATTGGACAGATTTTTTTCATTAATAGTGTTCCAATTAAAATGACAAATACTTTGGCCATGGCTCTATTGGAATTTTTAGTGCAGACAAACACAAATTTATTAACGAGCTGCCCTATCCCAGATCCAAATATTGGGAGGGATTCGTGGGAATGTGCTGATGGACAACAATAAAATGTGGAGCCCAATGGTCAAACTGCCTGTGATGAATCTCAGAGCACCCCCTCAAAGCTCCAGATATTGAACTGGTATTGACCAAAGGAGGAACACAAAGGACTTTTGGTGGGGAACGGGAATCCCAGGATTTTCTTACAAACCTAGGGAATTAAAAGAACAGGTTGCTCTTCCATGCAGAAATTCCCTAAATTAAATATTCGTATTTTGAGTGCGTAAATATTACGTGTGGTTCTTCCTACATGATTCAGTCAGAGTCGGCCCGAATTCAGGATTTAACACTTCCAAGTGACCCTAATTTTCTGTCTTGGATATGACCTAATATGGAGGTGCATGGAGAACCTTGAATTACCTGATCTGCCTGTGACACCTCGTGGGCAGAGCTGTGCAGGTGCCAGGGAAGGGTTAATGCAGCACCATTAACTCCAGCATGAAAACCCTCGGAGCTTGAGAGCTTTGTGAATTCCCAAGTCTCTCTGGCATCCCTTGAGTGTAATGATAGCATCTCCCAGGAATGGGGAAGAGTCCCAAAAATCATCAGCAGAGAAAACTGCCACTAAATTTGAGCGTCTGATTTGGGACATGGAATTTTCTTCTACTAAAGGGAATTGCTTTGAATTATTCCACAATGAAACTGTGGGCAGCAGCACAGGGTGGTTTCTCTGGCCACTCTGGGCTTTGTATCACAGGGACAACTTCCACTATCCCAGATTGTTCCAAACCCCATCCAGCCTGGCGTGGGGCACTTCCAGGGATCCAGGGGCAGCCACCAGCTCTGGGTTACATTTATAAACCTGATCCCTGCCCACCTTGATTATCCAAAGTGGCATCCAAGATCCCATTAATTTAATCAACCAAGAAACTGCTTTGCTTTAAACAGAATTGAACCTGAGTGTTTCCCAAGGAATCCAGATCCTTATTAATTCCTGCTGCTTCCCACCCCGTGCCCTCATTCCATACCTTTTACCCTTTACAAAAGCCAGATCCAACAGCCTTTTCCATGTGCCTTCCAACTACTGATTTCTATCAATGCCTATAAATTGAGGGTGAAACTTTAATGGACAGAGATCCTCAGCAGGGATTTGGGATTTAAAACAATACAACACTCTAATGCTGTGATATTTTAGAGACAGTGGGCTCTTGTATTCCTTAAAAAGCATGGATTTGCCTAAAGTAAAGCCTTGAAAAGCAGATTGTTTTCAGACTTTCAGGTCAAGAACTTTATTCAAGAGATCCTGTAACTATTCCTACAAAACCTGCAGCTCAGCTTTCCTTCTGTAGCTGAAGGAACCAAAAAGATCAAGGGAGACAACTGGAAGGACAACAGCAATTAGAGGAAAAAGAATTATTGGCTAAAAAATCCATAATGACCTTGGTGAGAACAGAAGCAACGTTAGAGGTGTTGTACTGTTACTCCTTGGTCACTGTTCCTCTGGAGATGCCTGATTTCCACCCTGAGTAATGTTCTATCAAAATCTGGCAGAGCAAAGAATGCAATGAACTTTCCGCTTCCTGCTATTCCTCCTATTCCTCTTCTTCTTGGTTCAAACCAGGAATTCCTTTCTCTCTGAGCTCCCCTCTCTCATTTCCATGGTGTGGGGCAGGCTCATCCCTGTCACAAAACGCATTTTGATTGCCCTGTGCACTGAGCATTCACCAGCTTGAACAGAACAGAAGCTTCCACAGAGGTGAGCAAAACCCAGATCAGAAAAAATCCACTTCCAAATCTATCTGAACTCAGAACGAAAACAAGCAGAAAATCATCAAGAAATTAGGATTTTTTTTTTATTTATTGATCTAAATAGATTTGTCTCAATAAAAAGAAAGTGAAAAAAGAAAGAACCCTGAAAATAATAAAATTGCAACCACTCTAAAAGCACAAACTTTACCTCTTCCACGTCGTTGTCCAGCACCACGACCTGCAGGGGGGAGGTCAGGTTCTGGTTATCCGAGATGGTCGTGCCCACTGGGGAGGATTCCAGGATGAAGCCCTCGTAGGTAGACCTTGTGAAATAAGGCTTCTGGTTGTTCTCGTCCAGGATCTCAATGTGGAGGTTGGCAAAGGCAGGGAGAGGATGTCCATTGTCTTGTTCAGCCTAAAAAAATCACCTCATTTGTCAAAGCTTCCCAGTTACCAACAGGGACTCCCTGGGGATGGTTCTACTTAAGAGTCAGAATCCAGTTAAAAAATGGATTTTTTTTTTTTCCCAGATCCCCTTATTATGGAACTCAGCATCATGGAAAAGAGAAATACCAACTAAAAATTAGCTCAGAGAGAAGAACAGCAACACTTTCAATCACAGTCATATTTACACAGCCACAAGAACCCCAAAACTTGTGCAAACACACCTCCTTACACTCGCAGAATTGAGAGTTTTGAAAAAAGCTCCGAGGGACGAAAGAAAACTGGGAATGCTGCTGGGACAGCAGAACCCATGGCAGCAGCAAGAGTTAAACCCAAAAGGTGGTGTAGTGGGTTGAGCCTGAGTTGGGACTTTTAAACCAATGACGCTTCTCTAAATTTACATATTTAAACAGCGCGGAAAGGCGGAAATTTCCTTTTGTTCCAGCTCGCCTGCCGGAACGTGAGGGGGCTTCCGAGCCTCTGAGCCCCGCCGGGCCGGGCCGGGGCCGCTGCTCCCTTCCCCTTTTCCCAAGGCCGCGGCACGGAGCCTGGGTCACTGGGAGGGGGAACTATCCCAGACTCGCAGGCAGCTAAAGCAGCCCTGGGCTGGCACACAGCTAAACCCATCCCGGGGCTGCCACACAGCCAAACCCATCCATGGGCTGGCACACAGCTAAACCCATCCAACCCATCCATGGGCTGGCACACAGCTAAACCCATTCATGGACTGCCACACAGCCAAACCCATCCCGGGGCTGCCACACAGCCAAACCCATCCAACCCAGCCATGGCCTGCCCCACAGCCAAACCCATCCATGGGCTGCCCCACAGCTAAACCCAGCCATGGGCTGCCCCACAGCTAAACCCAGCCATGGGCTGCCCCACAGCCAAACCCATCCATGGGCTGTCCCACAGCCAAACCCATCCATGGGCTGCCCCACAGCCAAACCCATCCATGGGCTGTCCCACAGCCAAACCCATCCATGGGCTGTCCCACAGCCAAACCCATCCATGGGCTGCCCCACAGCCAAACCCATCCATGGGCTGCCACACAGCTAAACCCATCCATGGGCTGACCCACAGCCAAACCCATCCATGGGCTGTCCCACAGCCAAACCCATCCATGGGTTGCCACACAGCCAAACCCATCCATGGGCTGCCACACAGCCAAACCCAGCCATGGGCTGCCCCACAGCCAAACCCATCCATGGACTGCCACACAGCTAAACCCAGCCATGGGCTGCCACACAGCCAAACCCATCCATGGGCTGCCACACAGCCAAACCCATCCATGTACTGCCACACAGCCAAACCCATCCATGGGCTGCCACACAGCCAAACCCATCCATGTACTGCCACACAGCTAAACCCAGCCATGGGCTGCCACACAGCTAAACCCAGCCATGTACTGCCACACAGCCAAAGCCAGCCATGGATTGCCACACAGCCAAACCCATCCAGTGCGGCTTCGTGGGACCAGCGGGTCCCTCTCCTCTCCACACGGAGCCTCCTGTCTGGAGCCAGCACACTTTGTGCCAAACTGAAGAAGACACTGTGCAGCCAGCAGCACAAAGGCAGCGAGGCTTTCTCCATGGTAAAGTCTGAACAAGAACACTCTTCAATGTGGTGGCTTCAGAGTCAGAGAGAAAGGGAAAGTGAGTCATGTGAGACAGAGCTAAAATGGCTTCAGGAGAAAAAAGGGCGGTGCCACGTTTCTCGCGCGCAGCTTAAAAACCTTCTTGCATGCTGTGGTATGAAACTGTAATATCACAAACTGTTTGTCTCTTTAATCCATTCGAAGTACATGGGGGGATGGGGGATTCCCGCGTGACCTGTGAAGATGTGAAGAGTGCCCATGCCAGGCTATATGGAAGCAGTCAGAGGCTTTTAGAGACTTGTGGCGAAGAAAGCCTTCATGTTCAGGCCAAAATAACTCATCCTTAAAAAGATTAATAACCCCATGTGATGGCCCATGTTGCGCAGTGTGAAGGAACTGTGAGATTTTTTCATGGAAGAGATGTTTTATACCACAGCAGATTGTTTCTTTCCGGGCGGGTCTGCAGTTTGTGGCAGTTTGGGAACCACGTGAAGCAGAAGAAAACCCTTTTCTTCCTTAAGCATAAGAAAGAGACTTTTCAAGAACTACAACACTGACTAAAATCCCATATTCTGTTATCCTTTGTGAGAGCTGGGTAAAAGGAAGGGAGTGCTGGAAGAGAGGGGAGGTTTGCTTTAATTTTTTGTTATTCCTTTTTACTTTTAATTCTGTTAGTAATAAACATTTTTCTTTGTACAGCAACTGCTTAAGTTTGAACCTGTTTTGCCTTGCAGCTCTCTAGTTTTCCTCAATATTTTCTTATTCTTCCTTTATGAAAAACAACAGATTTTGTGTGCTTGATGCTTAGCTGTGTCAAACCACGGCAGGTGGGACCAGCACGCATGGACACATTTGCTTCCTCTCCCCCCAAATCCGCCTCTTCAGCATTACATGAGTGGGATTTTAATCTGGATTTTGCCTATTTTTGAATCCCAGACTGGTCTGGGTTGGGAGGGACCTCAAAGCCCACCCAGTGCCACCCCTGCCATGGGCAGGGACACCTCCCACTGTCCCAGGCTGCTCCAAGCCCCAGTGTCCAGCCTGGCCTTGGGCACTGCCAGGGATCCAGGGGCAGCCCCAGCTTCTCTGGGCACCCTGTTCCCAGGAAAGTTGTGGATGTGTGTCCAGCAAAATTCTTTACTTCCACAAATAAACCCCACATCTCAATGGCAGCTCTGCACCTCCCAGGTAGTTACTCCCTGATATTTTTCACCTGATTTATTCTTATTCTCAAGCTTCCTAAAGATAAAAGCACTAATTGCCCATTCCAGGGTGCTAATCCTATAAAGGCCTAGAATTCTGCTTTCTTTTCCTGTAACTTCCCAACCAACAACTAATTAAAGCAAAGACACAAGGGTATTAGGAGACAAAAAGTCATTTGCTCTCCAGTTTATAAAGAGCAAACCAGGTTTAATTACAGTCCTGCACATGATGCTGCAGCAAGACAACAGTAGGGCACTGAAAGAGTTTCCTGTTCCCATGGCCAGAATTTGTATTCCCAAAATCTGGATGCACACAGACCCTGGACCACAACAGAGAGAACGGGACCTAAATTCCCGTTGATAACAGGACTTTCTGTTTGCAGAGGTTTTACTTCTAATCCAGTATTTCCCCTTTTTCAAACAGATAATTCCTCATTTTTCAAATCAAAAATCCAAGGAACCTTGGTCTGGAAACATCCCTTTGATTTCATCGAAGTTTTTTAAAATTTCTTACTTAAACATCTTTTACTTGGTGTGAAAAATGCTAATTCTCTTTGTTTATAATGCAGCAATAGTATCTTGTTAATGATAAAAACCTCTATTAAAAAGAAAAAAGTACTAAAAGCTTCTAGTTCAAGTAAAAAGAAATTTAAACATAAAAATTTTTGTTTTCTTCAAAGGAGGTGATAACACCTTAATCCATTAAAAAACTCATTCTCGGTTTTTAGGAAAAAATTGAGTTTTCTTTTTAAAATATGGATTGCTCTTGAACAACAGGAAAAAATGCCCCAGGCACCCGTCCAGACCAGTTGATGCTCCACTGAATGAAAATAAACTTTGTGTGTCAAAACCAACATCACCAAAATTACCTGGCAGGACTCTGGCTACTGACCCAGGAGGGTGAAACTCCAGAAATGTCCTGAGATGGATTTTTTGCCTAAGTTAAAATACTGAAAGCATTTAAAAAAAAAAAAAAAAAAATCCCAGGAAAAGTCTGCTCCTTAAGCAACACACACTGCTGGGATTCTATTTTTTATGTATCATGGAATCAGAGAATCCTGGAATCTTTTAGGATGGAAAAACTTTCAGGATCATGTGCCCGATGCCCACCTTATCCCCAGCCCAGAGCACTGAGTGCCACCTCCAGCCCTTCCTTGGACACCTCCAGGCATGGGCACTCCAAAGCTCCCTGGGCAGCCCCTGCCAAGGCCTGAGCACCCTTTCCATGGAGAAATTCCTGCTGCTGTCCAAGCTGAGCCTCCCCTGGCCCAGCCTGAGGCCGTTTCCCCTTGTCCTGTCCCTGTTCCCTGGGAGCAGAGCCCGACCCCCCCCGGCTGCCCCCTCCTGTCAGGGACTTGTGCAGAGCCACAAGGTCCCCCCTGAGCCTCCTTTTCTCCAGGCTGAGCCCCTTTCCCAGCTCCCTCAGCCGCTCCTGGGGCTCCAGCCCCTTCCCAGCTCCCTTCCCTGCCCTGGGCACACTCCAGCCCCTCCAGGGCTCTCCTGAAGTGCTCCTCCCCACACCACTAACAACGGTTGTCCATCACTAAATGCTCTTCTTCTGCTTTTCCAAGTAAAATCGGTCCCTTCAGAGCCCAGAGTTTCCATCCAACCCCTGTGAGTTACTGTATAACAACCCTTAATGTTCCTCACTAGGAAGAGATCCTAATAAAAGGAAAATGCAAACAACAGAGGGTCTCAATCTTCTGAACAGCTTGAAATACCACAATAATGGCCTTGCTTTAAAGCCCAAGTGAGCCTGGAGCTCATTCTGGGATAAAAGCAGGAATATTCACCCAGGAAGGTGCTGCAGGCTTTGCTGAATTGCTGGGAATTACACACGGCCAAACACAAAGAGAGTTGTTTGCTCCCAAAACCTGGACTTCAGATTTGAAACCCTGGAGCCCAAAAGGACAAAGCAAAGGAGTCCTTCCTCAGTGAGCACTTCCACTCAAAATCCCTTCAGCTTTCCTTCGTGTTCACTGGTCACAATGTTGGATTCATTTCATTTTTCTGTTTCTGAAGATGCCTCTATTTAAGGGGGAAAAGCAAGCTTTGCAAACAGCCACTTCTTTCTGCCTTTGTTTGAAACAAGGAATTCCATATTACAACATGAGGAATTGATTTGCTTTCAGGTGTTCCATGAAACCAGTCCTAGGAGCAATGCTTCTACGAGCAGAGTTCAACACAGATCCTTCATAATACTCCAAAAATGTAACAAGCTGTAACATTGTCAGACTTTGCCCCAGTGCCCTATTTCTTGGGGTTTTTATTTCTGTGGGAGTTTGGGGGGGTTTGTTTTTTGCTTGTTTTGTGGTGGTTTGGGGGTGGTATTTGTGTTATTTTTGGTTTTGTTATGGGTTTTTTTTTTAAGAGATGAAGTTATACCTCATGTGTTCCACACACTGAGTTCTGTTAGTGCAAACCCTTTTTCCTCATATTGACCTGGATTTGCTTGCTGGTTGAGCTTTTTTTGCTTCTTAACACGTTATGGAGTGCAAACAGCAAACAATTTACATTTTCTTCACCCTAGTATCTAAGCCACAAAGCATTGGGGTTCCAGTCCTTCAAAAAATGTGGTTTAGTGTCAAAATAAGGAGGGATCTCTCAAATAACCCCATGGATGTGACCTTCACACTGCTACCACGACAAAAAAAAACCAGCACAGAGTTAGACTCCGGTATAACTGAGTAGTTAAGAGCAGCTAAAGAAAAAGAAAAGATAAAATAATGTGGAATGTGTTCATTCTCACAGATACTGAACTGCTTTTATTCCACCATCTCTGCTGAAGATTGCTTCCATTGGTAGTGTCCATAATTTTATCCTGATGGAAGATGGCTGGAGGTGACAGGAAAGCAGTTCCAGGGGGGATGCAAGGAGTGAGGAGCAAATGGCTGTGGGAATTTACAGGACCAATGGGAAGTTCACTCCTCCGAAGTAGCAGATGAAACAGTTCCCCCAAAAAATGAGAAATGAGAGCAATGCAGAAGGCTCCCTCATGGAACCATGGAGTATTCCAAGCTGGAAGGACCCAAAGGGATCATTGAGTGCAATTCCAAGCTGGAAGGACCCAAAGGGATCACTGAGTTCAATTCCAAGCTGGAAGGGACCCACGGGGATCACTGAGTGCAATTCCAAGCTGGAAGGGACTCACAGGGATCATCGAGCGCAATTCCAAGCTGGAAAGAACCCACATGGATCATCAAGCGTAATTCCAAGCTGGAAAAAAACAAAGGGATCACTGAGTGCAATTCCAAGCTGGAAGGGACCCACATGGATCACCGAGTGCAATTCCAAGCTGGAAGGGACCCACATGGATCACTGAGTCCAATTCCAAGCTGGAAAGGACCCAAAGGGATCACTGAGAGCAATTCCAAGCTGGAAGGACCCACAGGGATCACTGAGAGCAATTCCAAGCTGGAAGGACCCACAGGGATCACTG